>CP136893.1:12267500-14667500 GCA_034359265.1 Canna indica | reverse complement strand
CCGTGTATCTGAGGCATATGATGGAAGTGATCCATTTTACCAGACAATGCATTAGTTAATTTGCTTAAATTGAGAATCTAGCATGTAAATTCCTAAGTTAAAGAAAATACCTCTAGTCCAGCTTCTTTTGCTCTTCTTTTGGCGTACTTTAGCTGCTCCTCAGACAAGGTGATTCCTGTATATCTGTAACAACCTCAATTGCTAAACTTCCCCAACCACAACCAATTTCAAGAACTTCTTTGCCATCAATTTGAGCCTTGAAAATAAAGTAGAACTAAATCACGAGGGCAAGTAAATAATAAAATTTCAAAACGAAAAAGAAAAAACCTCCAGCACTGAGATTACCTTTTCAATCAAAATAGAGATTTTACGTAGCTGTGCAATTTTCAAGTCCTCATGCTCTGTCTAAAAATGACATTTCCAAAAAAATGTTACATTCCACAATAATAGGCACTATTGTAATAACAATTTACAGAAAAAAAGAAAAGAAATTAAACAACGTGTTACAAAGTTGAATTAACCTTGAAAATGGTAGAAGAATAATAGAGAGAATAAATCATTGCTCTGCGCACAAATAAGAGTTATTTTAAACTATAATATAAATCAGAAAAAAAAAGCTAGAGTTTGTAAGCAGCAAAAGAGTTTAAATGAATACACCAAACATTGATAGTTTTAAGTCTAACCAAAACCCAAAACCCTAACTAAGTTATTTGAAATTGATAGTTATTCATTTATTGCTGGGAAATTGATGACACAACAAAAACATCCACAAACTTCAATTTCAGAAGGCGTAAACCAAAATACCTAAAGACGCTTTGAGATCTTCAGTAGTTCTCATCCCAAAGACTACAATTGTTAGGGCTTCCAAACGTACTGCAAAACCCTAGAAATCCCAACCTCACAGTTGCCGATCCGTCGCAACCGCCAGGATCGGCAGATTCAGCATCCTCCCGAGGACGCAACTGAAGATAGAGTATACGAAACACGCGAACGAGAATGCAAAGATGGCATGGTAGCCCATCTCCATGACCCGAAACCCCACCCCCCTCGACGGGGTGTCGAATACCCGCTGGAAGAGGGCGAGAAGCGCGAGGAGGACGTCGAGGATGACGACCTGCATGAAGTTGAAGCTGACGTAGTGGCTGAGGGACGGATTGCGAACGACGCCTAGGTAGAGAGCAAAGAAGGCAACGAGAGAGAGAGAGAGAGAGAGAGAGAGAGAGAGAGAGAGAGAGAGAGAGAATGCCGACAATGCAAGCGGCGGGGGGTGGGTGGTGGGCGGCGATCCCCGACAGAGAGGTCGCACACACACACACACAGAGGGCGGGCCGTAGGGTGATCAAGCGAGGGAAGAGAAAATTAGGGCGGGTTGATTGAGCGGGGAAGAGAAAAATAGGGCGGGGTGAATAAAAATTACCCTCTGACGATGTTGCGACCACAGAAAGCGGTCGCAAAAGACGGTCGCTGAACTATCGCTGTACCATCGCGGAGGATTCACATTTGCGATGGCGACCTTCGCGGTCGCAATACCGTTGCCATGTTGTCGATTATGCGACCATACGACGCCAACGGTCGCAGAACAGTTACTATTTGCGACGACAGTACTGCAGTCGCAAAAATGCTGTCGCAAATATCCTAATTTCTGGTAGTGTATCTTCCTACCAAGGAACAACAAATGTGATAAGTGGATATGGGCGCACTTAATGACAAAGGGAAGCTCTCCTTCAAAATTGCATATAACTATTTAAAGGAAAGAGAGGAAATCAAAGGGCTCGCAGTATGTGGTGATGATCAAACCTTTGAATGGAGCAAAATCTCGAGCTTAAAAGTGGTTCCCAAAATCAAATTCTTTGTTTGGGAACTAATGTTGGGTAGGTTGCCAAGTTCTGAATACTTGTCCAAATTTTGCAAGATTCCATGTCATCACTGCTATGTATGTGGAAATGATACTGACAGTATCAATCATATATTTTTTTACTACTCTTTTGCCAAGGATTTCTGGCTCAAGGTTGAATTAGAATGCAAGTAAATTTAAGTTCAAAAGATCCTGGCATAGTGGATTGTGGTTGAATGAAGGTGAGAGTTTAAAAAAGAATGATAGCGAAGCTCTACTTGCTCTAATTGCTGCAGGAGTATGAAACCTATGGAAAAATAGAAACAGTTGGGTGTTCAATGGAAACGGCTCAACCATCAATGTCTTGTTCTACATATCCTTAGCAAAATTGAGTCTGTCTAAATTCACTGAGCATATCAGAGACACTGATGCTGAAAGTAAAAATGTTTGTAATAGCTCAAATATCACCAGTGCTATGGAAATAGACCAGAGAAAGCTGAAGCCTTATACGATATTATGTGATGTTGAATGGCTAAGTGAATGTAACTCTATAGGCCTTGATTTTCGCATTTTCAATGAGAATGTAAGTTTGGATTGTAACTGTTTCAGCTACATGAATGCTCCAGATCCTCTCTTGGCTAAACTTTGGGCCATATGGATGAGTGTTATAAAGGCAAAGGCACTAAACATCAAATATCTAAAGGTCTTTTCAGATTGTATAAGAGCCACAAATATTTTGAAAAAGAGATACAAGCCTCCTTGGTATGTAAAAGAACTGGTAAAAGAGATAAACAACACTGCTAAATTCTTTGACTTCATTGAATGGTCTCATATTAGCAGAACCAGTAACATGGATGCTCACAATTTGGCTAAAGAAGGCTTGATGAAGATAGTTTATGATAAATCCAAGAAATCTCTGCACTCACCTGAGTTTGTTTACTCTAGGTTCAATTCTATGTTAACTAAAGAGAGGATTTTATATTCGAAAGTTGTCACTCATTGTAAGCAAAACAATATACCTGTATTGAATTATGGGAGATTAAGTAATATTGACAATTCTTATAGGGGAATATATTCCGGCTTGATTGTAGACGAGGAATGCAAGGTCAATGGCTCTCTGCACCCTCCACCCTATAATCAAGCGGAGAGTAATCTTGCATTGAGGTAGTTTTTTTTTTTAATAATAATATAAAAAAAAAAAAAAAAAAAAAAAAACTTGCTGCTTGATCTCTTGACTGAGTCACTGAGGTATATATCTAGATTGAGATAATAAAGTAAACTACATTCATCTATAAGACGATCGAAAAATACCATATGCATGCAGCATGCCACATTAAAGGATATTATATAGGTTGACTTTGCAGAGAATCAATAATTAACGACATAAAGAAAGTCAAATAGTTTTTAGGCTCATCCATAAGTCACGTGGCTGGATCGGGGACAAGGACCAGGACGAGGAGCTAGATTATATATATTAATCAAGAATATATATATACTGATCGCGCGAGTTAATTACCCATATATATATATATATAACACCTTCTCATTGGAATATATATAATTAATTCCAACGATGCATGATTAATAATCAATTTGCAAGTATTCAACGTGAGCATAATCAATTAATTAATCAAGAATATATATATATATATACTGATCGAGTTAATTACCCATATATATATATATATAACACATTCTCATTGGAATATATATAATTAATTCCAACGATGCATGAATAATCAATTTGCAAGTATTCAACTGCATCAACATGAGCATAATCAATTAATTAAACTGATTTTCAAGTATTAATCTGGATCAGCTAATCAACATGGCCGACCTATACGAACCTCTGTCACATACAAATATGTATGGAAAAAACTATTACAAGTGGCCAAATCAAGATCAGCTCCCCTAATTCTCGGCGTTACATCATCCTGAATACGTATACGAAATTACGAATGCATACATGCATGCATATATATATATATATATATATATTCTCCTAGTTCAACGGTGGTCAAGTGAATTGGCTACTTAAGTCAACGTCATTTGTCTTTGATAATTGATTGTTGATCTCACTGACTCAGACAAAGAGAATATATATAGCAACTTGTTGTTTATAAATTAAATTTGATAATCCTAGATGCATGGTTCCGTAATCTTTTTTATTAAGAAATGATTTAAATATAACTTTTATTGGATTTGTGAAATGTAACAATGGTTGGTAAATCGTCGCTGATGTTTTATCCTGTGACGATTCTCTGCACTGGGTGATGGTCCTCGTGTATGTCTCCTACACAAGTTTATTTTTTTGTTTCATAATTTTTTAAACTACATATATAAACTATAAATAAAAATTATGTAAACCAAGTATATATATTTACCACAATGACCGCGGCCCTCCTATCAACCCCATGTCGTCGATTGTGAGTGAGTTCAAATACCTCCATCGGTGAACGACAGTGGACGATGTTGTCCTTTTCGACAGCAACAATTCTTAAAGTGAAGTTTTGCTTTCATTGTGACAATCATAAGTGACAGCTCCCACAGTCCACAATATTTTTAATTCATCAATTAAGGGTCGGAGAAACACGTCAATTTCTTTTCGCGGACCCCTAGGAATCGGAATAATCATCGAAAGATAGATAAATTCATCTTTCATACACATTGATGGCGGTAAATTATAATCGGATAATAACACTGGTCAAAGTGAATAAAGAGTTGTTGAATGACCAAACGAATTAAAACCATCATTGCACAATCCCAACCTAACATTTCTAGTATTCCTACCAAACGAATGATAACATCTTTCCAAATGTTTTCATTCTTCACTGTCAGACGGACGAGTCATACCTGTATCATCACAGTCTCTTGCATGCTAACTCATGTAGGGAGTAGTTTTTTCCGACATGAATAGTATTTAAAGCCTTGGTGTCAATGGAAAATACCGAAGCACCTTAAACGATATATTTTTTCTGTCGAAATGAAGTTTTCTTCTTGTAATGAGGATGCTGACATACTAGATATTCATCAAATTGTGCATTTTCTTTATTATATAAAATACAATTATTTGGGCACACATATATCATTTCATGCCCATGTCCTAATTTTTTCATCAATTTTTTCGTCTTATAAAAAGTTGGCTCTAACTTATTATCTTTAGGTCGATCAAACGCAACTCCATTTATATTAAAATTAGACTTGATGCTCAAGAGTTGTGTCATTGCCGATAATCTAGTCTATTCATCACAATTCTCATACAAATGTTCCGTGACGGCTTTCAACAACTCGATCGTAAAATTCTGTAGCCTCTTTGTTTGGTAATTCAATCTCTATCACATGTTGTTTTTCTTGACTATCAAGTATCATTGTTCTATAAGGATTATGTGGATTTGATGAGGAAACAACAGTACTAGAAGATTCACCGTGAGTTTGAACAACATGATTGCTCAACGTTCTGACTTCACGTGACTTACCGTGACAAGTCCATAAATAATATCTTGGTGTGAATCTTTTTGTATATAGATGCATTGTGACAGTTCCCGGATCTAAAAATCTTGTGTTCGAGCAATTCCAGCACAGACATCGGATTTGATCACCGCTAATGAATTTTCGATCAGAATAGGTGAAATTTAAGAAGTAAGTTACGCATACTCGAAACTCATTCGTCATAGCACCACGATCAAATCGTTGGTACATCCAACTTCGATTACCCGATATGATTCTGTCAATCAATGACAACATCTTGACTAGTTAATAATTTTAGGTGGGATGATCCTATTTCATTCGGGATTTATGTTATTCATATCACACTAAGTATTTTTTTTAATCGTTATTCATTCAAAATTTCAGCAATATCTCCCTACAGTTCTCCGAATACACATATCACATAAGAACGTATCTGAGATTAAGCGAGATTCACGTGCCAAAATTTACAAATGAATAATGACTAAAAGAAAAAACTAAGTGCAATACAAATAATTATGTCTCCAAACTGTCCAATTATGGACAATTAATTCAAGGATTTTACGTCGTATAAAAGATCATCTACTTCGTTTACATAAACATACAACCCCTAAACAAATATAATGTTTTGCAAAATCATGCTCGACTCGTCGATGCGTACGTGAAACATATCAACTTACTAGTCACGATTAATTTCAATTAATTTAGTTATTCATCGATATGAACGACAAATGTTGGACCCCAACGCCAATGCCCCCCACACTATATTTTTTCATTAGATTATTGTTGGGGCCGAAACTAGCCCCAACATCGGCGCCGACCCCAAACGTCGAAACCAGCCCCAACGTCGACATCGGCCCCAATGTCGAAACCAACCCCAACGTCGAAACTAGCCCCAACCAATGCCGACCACAATGTCGAAATCAGCCCCAACGCCGACGCCATCGTACACGGCGGACTGTGCATGGACGCTGACAAATATTTATAAAATTAACATGTAACAATTTATTTACAAATTTATCAAATTAACAATTAATCTACAATATTAACCAATTAATCTACAATTAATCAATTTACAAATAAAAAAATTAACCAATTTATTCTACAATTAACCAAATTAATCTAAAAAAAGTTAACATCAATTAAAATTTGATCTACAATATTTTAAGCGTCGTTTTTTTTTTTTTCATTTTTATGTATCATGGTGCCGATTTTTAACTAAACTTGGCACCAGTTGTTGATTGATTTGTTTTAGTGATCACTTACAAAAAGGTCTGCCTCTATATAGTTTCCAATTAAGTAAAAGTCAATTACAGTTTGGCATTTAAATAAAATTTTGAGTTTAAATTTGTTATGATAATTTTGTGCATTTTTATTTTCTTTTTCCAAACAATAAAAAATATCCTAAATCAATTAAACTTCTATGATATAATAGCTTTTTAAATATATTTTTTCCATTCCAGGTAAAATCTCTAAGTTTTGTTCCCTTTAATCAACAAATATATTGAAATTAAAATAGTATATAAATAATATATAATCAAATTATCACCTTAAGAAAAAGAAATAAGTAAATTATGCATGATAATATATATACAATATTACAAATATCTGTACGGATAATAATGAAGTATCGATCTGAACTTAAGAGATATATACCAATTCATTAATCCTATATTTTTTTGGTCTTAATTTCAAATGGAATGAATTTGCAATGGAATAAGTCAGAACTTGAAATTGAATATAATAGCTAGTTTATAAATTTATCTTGAGTAACAAACTAATATATACCCTATATATAAAATTCTCCCAATTTATCTTAATTTTAGTGGTATTATAGAATTAATAAAGTACTTTTCCCTGATTCCCTCCCTCAGATCTTATGGGAGAACTAAACCACTCTTAATGAATTTGTTCTTATATAATATAGGGTTAAGGATGATTTTTGTTATTGAACTATTAGAAATGAAGAAAAAATATCTCTAAACTTTATTTTGATCGGGCAAACGAAAACTATTGAGAAATACTCTTATTTTGGATGGAATACCCAGTCGGCAAACGACACTATATAACGATATCCAATCACAAGTCAACACGTAGGATGTATGATGACACTCTCTTTTCTAGTCAGCAATAAATAATAAAAAAAGTTAAGGGTGATTTTTGCCCTCGAACTATTGAAAATGGGGTAAAAATACCCCTAAACTTTTTTTTATCGGTTTTTACCCTTAGACAAACGGAAACTGGCCGGAAGTTGTTGAAAAATGCACTTATTTTGAACAGAATACCCAACAGACAAATGACACTAATTAATGGGGTCCAATCACACGTCGACACGTAGGACACCCGATGTCACTCTCTCTCCCAGTCAACAATAGATAATAAAAACTAAATTAGATTTCTAACGAGGAAAAAATTAAAAAAAAAACAATATGCCTCTAATTTCTTTCTCTCATAAAACGAAAGCTTAGAAAATCAAATCCTTTTTCATAGCCCTAACACATCTTGTTGCTGAAAGTGAGATATTTTGTCACGGTAGAATAGAGGCAATTAGGCTTATTTCGAAATATGCTATGAACCCATGCAAGGTGTATTACAAATGCAGCTAGAATATGTATTTTTGTCGGTTTATTTTATTTTATTTTATTAGGAGTAGAATATGTACGCAAGTGATTTAGGGTTTATGTGTGTTAGGACTATGAAAATATTATTCTTACCTTGTTACTCTGATTTAGGAGCATATATATTATTTTTTTTATTTTTTTTGCCATGTTAAAAATATAATTTAGTTATTATTATTATTTATTGCTGAATGAGAGAGAGTGTGTGCGCAATATAGCGTCCTAGCTTGTGATTGGACGATGTTAGTGTCGTTTGTCAATTGGGTATTTCGTCCAAAATAAAAATATTTCTTAAGAATTTTTATTTGTCAAGGGTAAAAACTGATCAAAATAAAGTTTAGGAATGAATAATCATAATCACATTATATTTTATACCTTAATTGAAATAACACACGTAACAAATGAATCAACAACGTCGACGTCAAAGTAGAAACAGATACAACATATACGCATAATATCGAAAAGTTCTGAAAGCAAGCACGCATGCAAACTGGACGAAATATATGAAAGCAACACAAGCAGATCGCTCCCAAACTTCAAACCAAAACACCACCGACGCCTTCATCGAATCATTCATGCGTCCACAGCATCATATATCTCTACATGGAAGAAGGAAGACATATACAATTAGTAATATGAATTATATATATAACGATCAGGTAAGAAAAGAGAATTCTCAGTGAAAATTGGACAGTTAATTAGTTAGCTTATGTACTCTCACGCTCCACGTACCCGGGTTCTTAAATTGCTGCTGAGGTTGATTTGATGGTCTGCGGTAGCTCCGCCACCAATTCCTCCACCTCTTTACGCACAAAGTTATCTGGATCCTCGCACATAAATTTATCATTTTTGAAATTTTCGATAGCTTGATGCAGGCCATCTCCTTTGATCAGCGCCTTCACACCCTTGACAGCAGCTCTTTTTGCGAGGAGCTGCCCACTCGCAGTTGGAAGCTTATCGGGTTTGGGAACCAAGGCGGTCTTGCAATAGCGAGCAAAGTCCTCGCAGTTGTTCCCCTCGAGGCTGTAATCCATAAAGCCGTGGCGCAACAGGTAGAACGCGCGACGGACAACCTCGTCGCTAGGATCCGACTGCAACGTGCTGCAGGTGCCACCGCGATGAAGGAGGAATTTGCTGCGCCTGTTGCTGTACTCAAAGCGACGTAGCTTGTGGCCCCTAAGGAAGCAATCCAGGCACGTACGTACCACTTGAGAAGAGCTTGCACTTCCCGAACTACCGCAGGTTTTGCAAGGTCGACGTCCGGATCCTGCACTGCTCGAACTACTACTACTACCACCCAGAACTCCTGCTAACGGTATGATGGCCGAGATTTCATTTCCATCTCCTGCTGTGAAATGGATGACCCGATTGTCTCCGACATAAATGCCTGTTACAACAACGATCCATCAAATATGGAACTCGATCTATCCATCCAACTGATATGTACAATATATCATTATATATGTATAAAGGAAAATATGAATTATATATGTGCAGTGCGTGCAGTATAAGATATATTAAACAAAATTTGCTGATTATAGTTAGCTTTTACCATGATGTGCATAGGCGTAAAGTTTCCTCCAAACGTAAATGTGATCACCAACCTCCAACTGATCCCGGGAAATCCTACATCATTCAGCAAATTGTATTATTTGGAACGTAACTAATTAGCTATACGTACATATAAATAGTACATCCAATGGAAAAAAGAAAAGGAGGCATTTACTTACTTATTGTGGAGGCCCATATTATCTCTCACTCAGCGCTAAAAGATATATACGATATGATCAAGATGATGATATATCAAAGCGTGCAAAGTAAAATAATTGAGAGCGCAATGCACTGCAAAAATGATGCATTCTCCGTTGCTTAGTAGCGTATATATAGAGAAAAAATCGAGCCATGCAAGTCATATTTCTTAATTTTCAGTTAGCTAGTAGCTTAATTAGGTTATATATTCTGTTTTTTATTAATTAAGTCCATATGGCACAACTGTTAATTAATTACTTGAATTGACTGAGTATCTTAGTCATTCATTAATGCATTTGACTTTAATTAAAAGAGAAAGGTTGTAATGCATGCCTCATGACCCCTAGTAGTAATAGGTGTAGGTCCACTGGATTACATGTAGATAAAATTCATCACGCCCGTTGCCTACCGAGTGGCAAATCTTGCATTCGTTTAAAAGGTACGAAGGAACGCAACTGGGAGGAAGAAGGTAAAATAAAGGAAAAGAAAATAGATACATGAAACAATTCTCAGACCACACTGCAACACCAGGATCAATTCATACGTACGAGAGAAAAAAACTGACATCAGACACTGCTAGAATAATAGGGCCATTGATGGAAATAACGTTTGTTTCTCTCGAACTACACAAACCAGATCATCCACACTAGGAGATAGAATTTGTATTGGAGCTTCGGGCCAAATGCTTAAGTACGAGAGTCCTCAGGTGTTTGCTTTCAATGGACCAAATAAATTAATTTCACTACAAGAAAAACTTGTTTTATCAGCAAGGAAAATTTCTACACGAGCTCAAGACATGGAAATATAAAAGCACATAAAATTTATGACCTATACACATTTCGACACCTGCAACAAGCATCGAAACATGTGTACTACGTTTCAGCGCATACTACTAGAATTATTGACCTTCACCGATGGCCACATCCGTTTGTAAGTCGTTGGTGAAGACCATCACCAACGGCGAGCGACGGCCCGGCCCGTTGCAACAAAGCTGTGACAAATACTGCTATCTTAGCAACATCGGCACCCGACCGTTGCTATTAATATATCAGCAACGGCCTAGTCCATTGTTGTTGATATTGTTATCAGTCACGGCTCAGCAACGGCCCAAACGCTGTTGCTGATATCGTTATCAGCGATAGCCCATCGGTCGAGGTAACACCGTTGCTTAAGGGCTAGCTATTGCTGGGCCGTTGTTGCAGGTCATCAGCAACGACTTTAAGGTTGTGGCCCAGGAATTACGATAAGCTTTCAGCGACCGCTTTCAAACGGACGACCGTGGGTAAGCCGTCGTTGATGCTGTTAACCTATAACTGAAAAAATTTAAAAATTTCTATTGATACATTTATTTAACCTGGTACATAATTCACACATCCATTCGCATACACATACATTCACAACATCACAGAAACACCTAGATATATATCAAAATAATTATATTTATAATAATAGTTATCAACAATCATATAAAAAACTATGCAAATCAAAACTACACACGAATCAAAATTATCATATCAACACGATACGATCAAAACTATCGCAAGTGAAGTATATGTAAAGTCGAGAGTATCAAAAGACAAGTCAAGTCATAAACAATATCCAAGTCATAAACAAGTCAAGTCAACAGTATCAAATAAAGTCTCACTGCGGTAGAGTCTGGTCGAGATCATGCGGCGGTGTCTGCAGTGCTAGCTTGAGTGTAGACTGGCGTGGATTGGGTCGAGGAGGATGGATCTGATATCGGTGGGATGTCAACGCCGGACTGAGCGGTGATATATGCCTCAACATGGCATGCATCTCCTTCATCATCCGACTCTGACGCACGATCTGCTCCTCCAATGCTGCTAGTTATCTAACTCTGATCCTGATCCTGAGACCGAAATGTAGAGGGGCACTCACCGGCGACCAGAGGGATCGGTGCCCCAAGTGGCTCGAGCACGGCTCGTGCATGGCCACTTTCTGCGAAGCCATATACGCGGTCAGGGTCCCAGCTACCATCGGCATCGACCCACGCTTGGGCGTCAAAGTCGTCGGGGGTGCCCTCGCGCCGCGTCGCAGTCCTAGTGTAGGTCTCCTACACGAGTTTGTATTTCTCCTAATTATAAACTTAACAAATAAATAAACAACTAATTAAGTAAAAAAAACTGTTGCATTATCCTGAATACGAATGAATGCATGCATCACAACATTATTCAAAAAACATTAAATTGGCGACGGAGTCAGCTAAATTAGCTAAGTCAACTTCAATGATTTCTGGTAGTTGTCTAGTTGAGTTTGGCTTCATATATTTAATAAAGTCAATTAGTAGTGTGCGTTGAGTCTTTATAAGTTGGATCTAATGAAACAAACAACAAAGATGGGGTTAATTGTCTCCCAGCACATCGTAATCAACTGCATGTTTTTACTGAATTAAGACAGCAAGGATTTATTCTTCAAATAGAATATTTTTCCTGCATTAATTAGTTGATATATATGCCTCTATTTATTCACACTTTCAATTGGTTGAAGAAACCTACAGCCCCTAGCTAGATTAATGTGGACAAATGTTCTTAATGTCGTAACGAATCTGGCCGCTGGTTGGTGGGTCGGCTGGTTCGATCGCGGTTCAATCAATTCAGATTGATAAGTATAATATTTTTTAATATATACATAATGAAAAACAAAGATAAATAGTTAATTACACGTACATTTCAATTTCTTGGCTATGGTTGGTTGGTAATGAAGTCATATTCTTTGGCTATGCTACAAATAGCAAGGCCTACCGAGTCTACAACAAATGCACTCAAACTATGATGGAATCATCAAATGTGAAAATTGATAACTCTCAAATTTGTCAAACTCTTACAACAAATGAGAAGGCAGTCTCAACCGTTGATAAGACTACTCAGAATTCCTCCAAGGCTACTAAATAGTCAGTTGAAACTACGTACTGATCCAACAAACCCTGAACAAGAAGATGAAAGTGATGACTCAAGAACTGAAAAATCAACAAGAACTCTCTCTCTCTCTCTCTCACCCACACACACACTGCCGCCCTCCTGCCATCGCCCGTCTGCGTCGCCCTTCGCCACAAGTCTCTCTCTCTGGCCAAAACCCTAGCCGACGACTAGGGTTTCTTCAATTGAAACATTGACATGATTTCATGTTGTTTTGCTCTCAGATTGGAATTAGCTCATGTTTATTGCTAATTAGTTTGCAAAAATAAAGAGTATTTATAGAGGGGAATGCTTTATATTAATGTGGTATTTATAAAGGCTCTACCCTTTTACATCTAATGTTTAATTTCTATCATGCAGTGCTAAAAGTGTGCTTTGATTTATTATGAGTGGGGGATGAAGTCAAACTTGGTTTGTAATTTGCTTACAACTTATGATCAATTAGAGTGAGGCATGAAGAAGTAGGAGAATTATTTTCCAACCATGGGAAGCATAGAAAACATGGGAATTATATGAAAGCTGATGGTGTGATGACATGTAATTCCATTGTTAACTAGTTAAGCTGAGAATTCACTGTCCAATCTCCTTTTGTTTTGATTCCTTAGTCCTACAGTACCCATATTTAAGGCTAATTAAACATGGGCATATTGATACAAACTATTTTCAGTCAACTAGCTTTTTTCTGTCCTATCTCCTGTGCTGAAGAAGTTATGGGTTTTATCAGTCTACTGTATGGTTCTTGGGATGGAATTAGTCTAGCAAAAACATGAATAATTAAATATAATTTAAGAGAATTTGTGTCACAGCAATTCAGATTATAATACTATTTACTTTGATTGACATTGACATTAACATTGATATTGACATTGCACCTATATAGAAATGGTTTTATGAATTATTACTATCGATGAATTTAACACGAGAAGTCATTCATAGGCATGACATCGTATGAATTAGGAGGCTAGTCATCCAATATTGGATCTTCGTCCGCAACTCATATGACATCTGTTGAGCAGCCGTATCGAAATATGATTTTGGATCGTGAATTCCAAAAATTGGTAATGTCTCACACATAATTAAGAGGTCAATCATCAAGTACTGAAGCGGCAATTGATATAGAGTGTGAGCCACGTACAAGTACAATCGAAAATTGAAATAGAGTTAGCATATAATTTATTTTTCAAGTACTGCAGATGAATCATTCTATGAAGGTTGTGATGAATATTTAAAGTTGTCAGTAATGACTTAAATATTAAATATTATGTATGACTGCAACGTAATCGAGATAGCATATAATTTATTTTTCAAGCTTTTTCACAAAGCGTTGCCTAAATATAACAAACTAGAGGACAATTTCTATAAGACGAAAAAGATGATGAAAAGACTTGATCTAGGTATCAAAGATTTCATGCATGTCAGAACAATTGCATTCTCTATTACCGTGAATACGCAGACTTGACCTAGTTTCCAACATGTGAACATCCATGGTACAAAGAGAAATCTTCGAGTAGGCAGAAAGATATACTGTTTAAGATTATTTGGTATTTCTTGATAATTCCCAGATTGAAGCGATTGTGCATGTCTGAAAAAATAGCCCAACATATGATATGACATGTTAAAAGTCGTGACCTGAATATTATGACTCACATGTCCGACAATGAAGCATGGAAATATCTTGATTGATGTTATCCATCATTTGCAAGTGATCCTAGAAATTTCAGACTAGGGTGTACTGATGGGTTCAATCCATTCGGTCAATCATCTACTTCAGATTCTGTTTGGCCAGTGCTCCTCACAGTCTATAATTTGCCGCTGTCGATGTGCATGAAAGATGATTTCATATTTTTGAGTATGGTAATCCCAGGACCAAGGGAGCCAAGAAAAGAATTTGACGTGTTCCTTCGACCGTTAATTGACGATTTAAAGAAATTATGGGACGACGAAGTCATCACTTATGATATTCATCAAAAAATGAATTTCAACTTGAGGGCCGCATTGTTGTGGACAATTAGTGACTTCCCGACATATGCTATGTTGTCCGATTGGAGCACACACGGGAGTCTTGATTGTCCGTATTATATGGAACGAACAAAAGCATTCAGTCTTCGGAATAGATGAAAGATTTCATACTTTGACTCTCACCATCAATTTTTGCCACTTGATCATCCATACCGGAGAAATAGAGATAAATTCATCATGGGCATAGTGGAAAAAGACGGACCACCTCCACGTTTGTTTGGTAATCAAATGTTAGCTCGGATTTCTATGTTACTGGACATCACATTCACAGAGGTTGACAGAATTAGTGGTTTTGGAGAAAGACACAATTGAGTCAAAAAAAAAAATATTTTGAGAACTGCCTTACTAGAGCTCATTACTAGTTAGACATAATTTGGATATAATGCACATAGAAAAGAATGTGTTCGGGAACATTTTTAATACACTGGTGGATGTTGCAGGAAAAACAAAAGATAATGTAAATGCAAGAATGCACTTAAAAGCATATTGCAAACGTCCAAATTTAGATCTACAGGATGTGAACGACAAACAAGTGAAACTGAAAGCATCTTATGTTCTCAGTAAGTAACAACAAAAAGATGTTTGTAGTGGATAAAAGATCTCAAATTACCAGATGGTTATGCATCTAATTTAGCTCGATGCATCAATCACTACAAGAAAATATAGTATCACCAACGGATTCAATTTGTTGGTATTATCAACAAATTTACCAACGGATAAAAAATCGGTTGGTAAATCAACCTATATTTTTTCCCCTCTTCTATTTCAGTCGACCAACTATTTTCCCCCCTCTCCAACTCGCCAAAAAAAATTTCCACACCCTATTTTTTCTGTGGGCGACCTCGATAAACTCCCCACACCATTTTTTTTGTAACCGATCCCGAAAACTCCCCGCACCATAATCATTCTCCCCTTGCGATCCTCTCTCCCTGTGACAAACTTCTTCGTTGTGATCCTCGATCTCTCCCCGTTGCGACCCCGACAAACTTTGTCGTAGTTCTGATCACCGCTCATCGCGCCACAATCGCAGCTCGTCGCCTTTGCCCCGGAAGCAACAGGTTATATTCTCTAACTTGTCTTGGTTCTCCACTTTATGGGGTCTTCTTCTTGGTTAATCAGAACTATATCAGAAATTTATCAAAAATCATAAAAGTTTCCACCAATAATATATGATTTTTTCATTTTCGTAAACTTTTTTTGCAGCAACAGGTCCTTTATAGTAGTTTTGAAGCATTACTTTTGTGCTAGGTAGTGATTGCAGAATGATTTGGCATATGCTTTGTTTCCTATTTTAGTTTTTTACTTCAACTTAATTCCCTGGTCATCGATGCAAACTCCGGAGCTTTTCTGAGTCATCTCCAAAGCTATTTATATGGTGCTTGTATGTTATTTTTGGCATCTTAAACCATACTTGTCTTAAACGGTAGAGATTTTGCTCTTAGTTTATCCTTTGCACCCTTACCTGTATTGCCTCTTCCAATCACTACAACACAACTGGTCTATAGAGACACATAATTAGAAATAAATTAGATTTATATTTCTAAATCTTCACATTTAGAGACTAATATATACAAAATTTATTCCTAATTAGTCTCTAAAAATAGTTTTAGAGTCAAATCAATTAAGTGACTCTGTTACTGGTATTTCTATAGCTTAGAGTCAAATCAATTAAGTGACTATGTGTAATATCCTAGATATTTAATTATATCATTTTCCTTTATGGTTGTATTTGTTAGCCTAGCAGACTAGATCGAGGTCGAGCCGAGTTGAATCATGGTCCGGTGCGAGTTTGCGAACTCGAGTAAGTAAGAATATTAGTTAGGTAATTTTGCTTGTGTGGATTAATTTATTTAATCTTTTTATGTTGCGTATGCATAAGTGTTTAATTATGTGACATGTGGATGTGCATGTGCATTGTGTTTATATTATTTATGGATGATTATGTGGAGAATAGAATTAATTAAGTTAAATTAACTTAGCGGGTTCGGATTCGGCTTGAGGCGGATGCGGGTTGGATAAAGGGTTAGAAGGGTTAGAATTGAGGAGGGAGTATAAAAACCCCTCCCCTTGGCTTGTGGATCCCTATTTGGAGCCACACAAGATTTTTGAGAGGAGGAGCCAAGCCGCTAGTCGCCCCTTCCTCTCTCTCTCTCGCAAGGCACCACCCCTAAGCCAGCCGCCGAGCATCTCCCTTCTCCTTCCTTTCCTTCTTCCTCCCCTTTGGAGTCGAGCCGAGAGGAGGCAGTCGAAGCCAGCCCCTCTCTCTTCCTCTCTCCCTTTCTCCTCAAGCCGGCAGCTTGAAGTGATCGAGCCTCCGCCCCCTCTCTTCCCCTTCTTGAGTTGAGCCGTCATCTTTTGAAGCCGGAATCGAGGGCCGTCGTCCGAGATCGCTTCTAATCATCTTTCCAAATTAGGTGAGTGGCTTTACCCTCCTTCTTTCGGGATTTCTTCAAGTTTCTTGAAGCCGCTCTTGGAGGCTTGATGTTCTTGATTTGTTTCCGACGATTCTTCGAATTCTCGACGTTATTTTTGTGTGCCGTATTTGAGGAGACCCTAAACCCTTCCCTATAGGGTTCGGCAGCCCTAGGACGGCCCTAGGGGTGCTCGGCCAATGGTGGAACAAGCGTGCAATCAAGGTGTTCGATGAAATGCCTAAGTGGGGGATCTTGATTATCTTGTAGTTTATATCTCAAATTGATGATTAAAATAAGTTCTTATATGTTCAAGCATGCTTAGTATTTAATCTGTGATTTTTGGAGAAAATCATATTTTGTTAAAATTAGGATCTTGATGTTGATGCCATGAAGGTTTTTGCAAGATGGTTTCATGATTTAAATGTTTGATCTTAAATGTTGTTTTTGATTAAAGATGATTGTAGTGCTTGATAATCTTATTTAAAAATATGGTTTTTGTGATAATTATCTAAATGTTATAATTCTGATATGTTGGTGAATTAATTATTTAATTTCTGTGAATTTTCGGATTTATTTTCATGACATACTGAAAATTCAATGTTGCTGGAATTTTATGCTGAGATGATGAATTTGTGCTATTTTTATAATGTTTGATGTATGATTTGTATTTCTCTGAACATAGTCGTGTAACCTATCGTTTCAACCAGAAAAAATAGTTTGGAAATATAGGAGACACTCTGGAGACCAGATTCGGATTAGATACATCAGTTTCGGGCAGAACAGTAAGCTAAAACAAAATCCTAAAATAAAACCCTAATTGTGGTTAACTAAATTTAATTGCATAATTAAATTTGGGAAAAAGGGGCAGCATAATCTGTTATGAATCAACATGATAAGTTTAAGCATGAAATAAAACTATACGGGTTTATGACATTATCGGTCTAGGAGTTAGGGTCGGATATTGAAGTGTTGAGACACTTTTCAATAGGAGCACCCATGAGACACCGTAGGAAAGACTTGACTTAGGTCATGGTGCGCCATATCTTTATGAATAGCGGAGAAGCTCGTCAAGGAGCCGGATTGCGGGCTAAGCTCGGGAGGTTGGATGGTAAATTTCCAACCTACAAAACAAGTTCGGAGGGCCTTTTCCGATTGTTCTGGTTTGGCCTCGTGGGATAAGTTTGGAGGGCCTACCCGATTATCCCCAAGGTGGTATTAAGGAATAAGCTCGGAGGGCATTTTTCGATTATTCCTGTGATATATTTAAAGAGTAAGCTCAGAGGGCCTACCCGATTACTCTTATAATATCTTAAATGAGCATGTTCGGATGGGCGAATCCCGGTTGTCCCTACACGTCTCGTGGAGCAAGTTCGAAGGGCCTTTCCCGATTGCTCCCAAGTTTATTTATACTAGGATAAGTTCGGAGAGCCTTCCCAATTATCCTAGTATGTGTTGTTTGCCTTAGGGCATGGTAGGCTTAGGCCTATTGTTCTTCACCGTTTGGGTGTTGGCTGCCTTCAGGTAGGTGGTGGCCAGATGGCCTGATAGCTGGTCACTCCCTTGTGATCTTTTTCTGCTTGAGTCAGGAGTTTTACCTTATGCATCTTATCTATGATGTTTGTTTTTGTGAGGGTTAGTAGAACTGCTCACTGAGTTCTTTGAACTCACCCGTTGTCATTGTTTTGTTTTATAGAGCCTGACCGATGAGGTGGGATGGAGCACTTAGCGCAGTTGGAGGGCAGAGGAGCCGCATGATCTCATAGCAGTCCTAGTTAGGGTCGTAGTCGAGACTTTTTGTAGTGTGTCATGCACTTTTGTTAGTCTTTTTGAGTTGTAGCCCTTGAGGGCATTTATATTATTTTATTCAGATTTTAGTATATTTGGTATGTTGGACTTGATGTATTATTTCCGCATTTTATTCATTTGTTAAAACTTATTTATGATGAACTATGTTTTGATTCTAGATGAAATAACAACCTGTTGATTTCTTTTCGCTATTGTTTATTCTTATGATGTTGGCATGTGCATGAGTTAAGCTAGGGGGTATAGGCACGTATATCTTGGTCGGTCACATGATCCTGTATTTGGAACGTGACAATGTGGTATCAAAGCATGTAGTTCGATCTGACTACGACCTAGAGTTGTTACCATATAGGGCATTGCTAGCGTGTTAGTATAAGGTAGGGTTATGTTATGAGATCAAGGGGCTAAGTCTGCACCTCAGCGTGACTCGTGGTTAAGTTTGCAAAATATTAGGGTGAATTTAATTGCCTGATTATGATTTGTTTTCTTTCTAGTGATTCCAGATTGATGGAGGCCTTTTAGTGCTGCATATGAGTGGCAGTGGCAGCAACTTCACAGAGCGCCGTGGTCGGGGCCGGGGTCATGGGAGACCGCCGCAGGTCCGGGAGGAACTGGGACAGTCCCAGGGTAGCACAGCTTAAGGCCGTGAATGGCCCTATGCTGGAGAGTGCACCATTTTTTGAGGCTACCCTTGTATGGGTGCCTAGATTAGAGATCCTTGCAATATTTGCTTAAGTATCTTGAATGATTCATTGGGTCTCGTCATATAGTTAAATATTTATGGTGCAGTTTGGTTAGGGTGGCCCTAGGGATCGTAGGGGGGGCGGTTGATAGAGATCTACAAATGGGATCGGCAGGGGTTGGCTGATGTTAAATTTCTCATATAGCTATAATTTTGGATTGATTGGAGAATCTTTCCCCTAGACTTTAGGAAATATGAATTAGGGGTGTAGAGCAACCTTATGCTTAAGGGCCATGATTATGTGCGACCATAGTTGAGCAGGACCCAGAGCAGTTTCGTTCTGAGGCATGTTTTGAGTGCGGACAGGTTAGGCACTTCAGAAATGATTGTCCTGGTAAGGGCGGTCAGCAGCCTAATCAGACCAGAGAAAAGACACCGATGTCAGTGGGTTCTGTAGCTCATAGGAGTCAAACTCAGGGAGGAGGCCAGCGAGCTGGTGGTTCGGAGAGGCCCGCTGCACTGGTGTTTACTATGAACCAAGAGGGTGCTGAGGCGTCCAGGGCAGTGATGTTAGGTAATATTGTTGTTGGGTCTGCCATTACATAGGTTTTGTTTGATCCGGGTGCTACGCACTCTTTTGTATCTGCTTTGTTTGCTATTAAGTTGTCAGGGATATCTTCTGTGCTTGAATTGCCCCTTGTGGTGTCTACGCCTACGGGCATTTCTGTGATGGCAGAGACAGTCTTTCGGGGCTTTGAGGTTGTCATTTACGGGCATGTGTTGATAGCTGACTTGACACTCCTACTAGTGTTGGAGCTTGATGTAATTTTGGGCATGGACTGGTTAGCGGACCATTTCGCCTCAGTGAATTGCAGGGCTAAGACTGTGACCTTTAGTATGCCCGGGTTGCCCCAGTTTACCTTACAGGGTGAGGGAAGGGGGGAGTCGTTGATGGCAATTTCAGCTCTCATGGCTCGGAAGCTACTTCTGGGTGGTTGCCAGTTTTTCTTGGCCTTTGTGTCTGTGGAAGAGGAAGGCGGAGGTGCGGCTAGGGACATCGGGGGAACGCCCGTGGTGTGCGGGTTCTATGATGTGTTTTCGAATGAGTTGCTAGGGTTGCCTCCAGAGAGGGAGATCGAATTTTGTATGGATTTGCAACCATGGGTGAAGCCGACCTCCATTCCACTGTACCGAATGGCACCAGCTGAGTTGAGGGAGTTGAAGTCCCAATTACAGGAGCTGCTTGAGTTGGGCTTTATTCTCCCAAGTGTTTCTCCTTGGGGTGCTCCAGTGCTCTTTGTGAAAAAGAAAGATGGGTCCATGCAGATGTGCATTGATTACTGGCAACTTAATAAGGTAACGGTAAAGAATCAGTACCCGCTGCCCAGGATTGATGATTTGTTTGACCAGTTTCAGGGAACTCAATAGTTTTCTAAGATTGACCTGCGGTCAGTGTATCATCAGTTGTGGATCCGAGACAATGACGTCCCTAAGACTGCTTTCAGGTCGAGGTATGGGCACTTTGAGTTCCTGGTGATGTCCTTCGGGCTGACTAATGCACTTGAAGCATTTATGGACCTGATGAACCGAGTATTCAGAGAATACTTGGATAAGTTTATAATTGTGTTCATTGATGATATCTTGATTTATTCTAAGAGCAGGGAGGAGCATGCTGAGCACTTGCAGATGGTTCTAGAGACTCTCCGGGAGCACCGCTTGTATGCTAAGTTCTCCAAGTGCGAATTTTGATTGGAGAGTGTGGGGTTCCTTGGCCATGTGGTGTCCAGGGAAGGGGTAAAGGTGTACCCCACAAAGATAGAAGCAATTCAGAATTGGAAGATGCCGACTAATGTCACAGAGATCCGCAGTTTCCTGGGGTTGGTAGGTTATTATAGGAAGTTTATGGAGAACTTCTCCAAGATTGCAGCGTCATTGACCCGCCTGACTCAGAAGAAGGTCAAGTTCGAATGGGACAGTAAGTGCGAGGAGAGCTTTATGAAGCTCAAGGATTGCTTGACGTTGGCGCCAATTCTAGCAGTACCTTTAGGCTCTGGAGGATTTGTTGTTTACTGTGATGCCTCCCGAATTGGCTTGGGTTGTGTGTTGATGTAGAATGGCAGGGTGATAGCTTATGCCTCCAGGCAGTTGAAGGTTCACGAGAAGAATTACCCCACCTATGATTTTGAGTTGGCAGCGGTGGTGTTCGCATTGAAGCTGTGGCGTCACTACCTTCATGGTGAGGCTTGTGAGATATACATTGATCATAAGAGCCTCCAATATGTGCTTGTTGACGTTAATTTCAAATCAAAGTTAGCGTCGGACGGGTCTTTTATTTTGGCATCACAAGCACAATAAGTATATTATGCAAAATATCCAAGTAGACGAGAGATAGATCGGAATGCCAGGCAATGTAAGACTAAGGCACGATTGAGGTTTGATCCAATGGTAGAGGATAATGGTACTACTAGATTTGTACTAGGTGATTTTTATCAAGAGAATGATCCTCCTATAATTGAAGTTGTGGGTCAAACACTTGAAGATGAAAATTTAGTCGTTGCACAATGTCTATTTAAAGAAAGTGTTGATGTTGAACCAGATGACACAAAGAATGAAGAAGATGAGAATAGTTGTGAAGATGAAGAGACAAGTGAAGAAGAAAATGACTCAATCGATTATTATTCAGATGATATCAATGATTAATGTGTAATATATATATTTTACATATTTTTTCTATTAATTATTTATATTATATTATTGATTAACATCACTAATCAATATTTATATCTGTAGATGTCGTGTGCTTGTTCTAGGGGTTCATCGCACAGGACTTTCTCGACCGTCACCGCCGCCCGCGACAACACCACCACCACCAACCGTGGCAAGACCTTTGACATCTGTCGTAGTTCCACCACCATCGGCCCCGTAGGCTCGAGGCCGTCGTAGGCCTAATCGGGGGGTGATGCACCTTCATCGTCCGAGCAGCGTCGACGAATATTGTTGCATGGTCTAAAGTAAGTATTAAAATTTATTTATTATAATTGTTAATTAATTAATTGTTACTTATAGAGCCCGTTTGATTCGTAAACTGCTCGTCACAGGACACCAGACAGGGACAATGATAGAACACCAGGTGTCCCGGGACAACAACTATACCATGTTTGTTTCATCAAGAACATGACACAATATCCAGTCTCGTCCTCTTTTTGTTTCGCTATAACACAGTACTGTACATGTCAAAATGATAAAAATATCCTTTTATTTTTTTAATTACTAAATTGAATTTTATATATTTCTTAATATAAAATTCTTAATAAATAAATATCTTTAAAAAATTTATACAAAATGCTCTCAACACGGCCTTCAAAAACAACATAGTTTGGCTAATTGCATACATGACAAGGCTTGTACGTTGGTTACACCATTCAACCCAGAAAATTTCACAAGCAACAATTGCTTGGCTCCAATACGTTGAGAACACTTTGTACATATCTGAGTAAATATACGTTTCTATCAAATATTAGAAATAACTGTAGCTTTAGTCATCAAGATTGTTCACCAAAAACTATAACAAAAGTCAAACATCGATACACCCATAACATAATGCAGAGATCTTTGATAAGTTGTAGTTGCAAGTTGTGTAACCTAGTCTCATGCAAAATCTACTCCTGCATAGCACCATCTTTTATCCTTTTCACACCTCTTGTCCAGCCTTCTTCAAGAACCTTTTGTGTTCACTACAACATAGCTTATTTTAGTCAACAATTTTTTCGGACTTTGAGCTGTAGTTTTAACTCCAGCAGAATCTTCGCCTGCGATTTCAAAACCGCAGCCTAAACTGCCGTGGGGAATTTCTTTCCCTGCATTTGCTGACTACAGGTTAAAGTGATTTTTATGTTGTAGTTAATAAATTGCAGCGCAAACTTATTTTTCGTAGCAATTAAAACTGCAACGACATTGCATGGAAAAGAATTTTTCTTGAAGCATAAACAGCAGGGAAAAATCATTTCTCCCCGCGTGTAAACTACAGGGAAAAACTATTTGTGTCAACCATTTCAACCGTTGAGAAAGGTGTTTTTCCCAACAGATTAAACTGTTGGGAACAATTATTTGTTCCAGCGATTTTTCTTGAAGCATAGACCACAGGGAAAACTCATTTCTCCTCATATGTAAACTGCAAGGAAAAACTATTTGTGCCAACAATTTCAACCGTTGAGAAATATATTTTTCCCAGCAAATTAAACTGCAAGGAACAATTATTTGTTCCAACATTTTTTTTTGAAGCATAAGCTACAGGAAAAAACCATTTCTCCCCCCACATAAACGGTTGAAAAAAAAAACCATTTCTCTATTCAATGCTACATAGAGAGGCCTTTCTTTAATTTCGATTTTTGCAATTGAAATTCGGCTATATAATTTTTTTTTTAGTTCTTTGTCATTTATAAAATCATATTGAATAGTAAAGAATGTCAACCATGTGAAAATCTAAAATAAGAGTAATAATCTCGAAATTAGTTCCGAAATAACAAGTAGAAAAGATTAGTATTTTTAATCTATAATGTGCAATATCTTCACAACCAACAAACTATTTCTTTTTAAAAAAACCAAGTTGAAGAAAATTAGGTCATCTAGTCAAAAGTATACAAGCGTCTTCAACGCTAACATCAAAATAAACTAGTACTTAAAAACGCATCTCCAACTTCACTCGTCCTCAATTTGTGACACCTGTGAGCAAATGAATACAATAATTAGATTAAACCTTAATCACAATAATACTAACAGACTAGCTAGAACAACAAGTTAAATAAATTCACAATTCATCAACTTAATTACAATTTATCAATTCATCAACTTAGCTACAACTAATCATATATCAAGTTAACCATTAGCTTAGTAACTTAGCTATATATTGTTGTGCAAATTACAGTAAAACTATACATTGCTGTGAAATAATCTGTTGACAAGTTAAATTAGGGGGTGAAGTGCATGCAACCCTTGTAAACAAAACAAGAGAAGATTCCTAATCTTGACTCCCATGTCTGAACTATATTAATTGCATAGAAAGCAAGACAGCAACAACATCATGGAACACAATTGACATTTCTGCCACAGCTGTGGCTTTCAAGGCTGACCAAACCCTGTTACAAAGATCATATATCTTGATAAATCAGTTAATAAATGAATTAAAAATATTCTCTCCTACAATATACATAAATAGCAAGTATACTGTAGATGAATAAATAGCATTCATAAATCTTTTTAAGATCAGTATTTCTGGTGATAGATGTACAAGTAATACAGGAATTATTAAGATGAGAATATTTTTAAGATGCTCCAATAATAATACTGATTAGTGGAACCCAAATAATAATAGCATTATTAAGATGCTCTAATAGGTGCTATTAGAGCTGACTTTGCTCTAATAGAAACAGGTGCCCAAACAAAAGCTATCCTAAAAAAAGATTATTAAGATGTTATTATTAAGATCTTAATAATAGGTGCTATTATTAAGATGCTCTAATAGGTGCTATTAGAGCTGACTTTGCTATGAGAGTACTGGAACCCAAACAAAAGATTTTTTAACTTTTGAACATAGCATGATATCCAGAAGAAACACTGCATTTCAGGAACACACTGTATTTCAGGAACTTTCTTAATCTTTCCCCCATGAGGCCCCCTCTCTCATTTACCTTTCCTTAGGGTTCCAAGCTTTCTTTACCTCAATCCCCACTCCTCTTCCTCTTCTCATTTCCTCTGGGAAATGTTATTCTTCTCAACCAAAGTTTTAGTGTTTTCAAAATCCAACTTGTTTAAGTTATTACTCTAGGAAATGTTAGAAATTAACAGCTAAAGTTACAGGAAGGTAAACTAGTTACTCTGGGAAATGCATGAAACATCTAGAGAATAAGTTCTAGCTAAAGTTACTCTGGAAAATATATGAAACTAGTTACAACTAAAGTTACTATGGGAATATGTATGAAGCATTTAGAAATTAACAGCTAAAGTTACAGGAATAAGTTCCACCTGACACTAGAGAATAAAAGAGCTTCAAGAATAAGTTTGCATGAGACTTCTTAAGATAAACTAGTCATTTGCAGTACACAGTATATGATGTATAGGAAGGTAAACTAGTTATTTGCATTACACAGTATATGATGTATATCAAGGTAAACTAGTTATTGTCAGTTCAAATTGTCCTTAAAATGTATATGATGTATGTTTAAATGTGGATAAAGTGAATGCAAGTCTCACTTTGGCCAGTTTAGATGGCTATCTTTTCATCAAACATTGTTTGTTTAAATGTGGATCCTAGGAACCAAAAACCAAAGAGCTCTATATGAATATCACTTCTAGCTTATAAGATTGGCTATTTTATTGTGATTCACTTTTTGAAAAATAATGAAATTGGCAATCCAATCTGGCAAATGTAATTAACTATTATAGATAAAACTATGTAGATTATTGCTATAGTGAAAATCTCTAAGCAACAATATCCCTAAGGATAAATAAGAACCACTGAGTTCATCACTTTATTACAATTGACCAAAGTGCATATACTGATAAGTATACTTATGCTTTCTCTTTATCAGTATATATTGATATGTATACTTATCCGTATATACTTATATGTATATAAGTATATACTTATACAGTATCATATAAGTATATTGATTTACTTATATATACAGTATATATGATATATGATACTTATATACTTATAATATACAGTATGGTGATATATGATAT
Organism: Canna indica; assembly: GCA_034359265.1. NCBI lineage: Eukaryota > Viridiplantae > Streptophyta > Magnoliopsida > Zingiberales > Cannaceae > Canna > Canna indica. The sequence goes on along the minus strand of CP136893.1, from coordinate 14,641,236 downwards.
TTATATACTTATAATATACAGCAAATGATACATATATACTAGCTAGCTAGTAAATATCTATTCAGCAATTATCCTATTGGATGAACAGTAAATAATTAAAGCAAATATAAGAATGGAAGGATGAACTTTCTTCCAAAAAAAACTTTGACTCCACCAAAAACAAATTCTATCATCAAAATCTGTAGCTACAAGACACTAGCTACTATTCTTTATACTGATTAGGATACGTTTCCCTGATATCTTTCATAGTTTAATGCATCATTTTATACAAAAATCTGTTATTCAATCAATAAAAATAATTAAGAAAAAATTCAACCAAAATGCATACAATTGCTCTTGTTGCTTCCTCATCCACTGGCATTTTATCCCTCTTCCTTTCATGTGCTATGATAAAGAGTTCATCTCTACTCATTGACCGGCCCGTTTTAGTCTCCAAACAAAAGAGTTTATATTCAGTTGAGTAGTAAATGAGAAAGACTAGAATATTTCAAGAGATAAAAATTGTACTTACAATCTCATTAATATTATGTTGTTCTATCTCTTCTGTTGAGCCCTAAAGCCTCGCCTACATTAATCATAAAAAAGACCTATATATAAGCCAGAGACACCATAAGCTAAGCCTAGGAATAATATAAGCTAACCTATACCAACAATAACTACAATATAAAAACTATTATCTTTAACACTCCCCCTCAAGCTGGAGCATAGATGTCAATCATGTCCAGCTTGTCACATAGTAATTTGAACCGAGTCGAGTTGAGAGCTTTAGTGAAAATATCAGCAATTTGATCCTGAGAGGAGACATGAGGCGTGATAATCTTCTTGGAAAGAAGAGCATCCCGAATAAAATGACAGTCGACTTCAATATGTTTTGTTTTTTCGTGAAAGATCGGATTATTTGCAATATGAATAGCAGACTGGTTATCGCAATGCATCGTCATAAGCTTATCAGAAGAGAACCCTAGTTCTCCTAAAAAACTTTTGACCCACATTAGTTCACATGTGGTATGAGCCATGGCCCTATACTCAGCCTCGGCACTTGAGCGAGCCACCACATTCTGTTTCTTACTCCTTCACGTGACCAAGTTTCCTCCAACATACGTGCAATACCCCGAGGTGGATCTTTTATCACAGATGGACCCAGCATAATCTGCATCAGAGTACCCCTCTATTTTAATGTGACCGTTTTTCTTAGCCATAAGCCTTTACCAGAAGAACTCTTGATATAGTGTAGAATTTTTAACAGAGCATTCCAATGAGAATATTTCAGCTAATGCATGAACTGACTAACACCAACAGCGTAGGAGATGTCAGGACGGGTGACAGTCGGATAAATAAGTTTCCCAACTAACTTTCTAAATCTCACAAGGTCCTCGAAGTCTGTCACCTTCAAGTTCAAGAGCAGCACCTTTATCAACAGGTATACTGGCAGGTCTGCATCCAAGCATGCCTACCTCACTCAGGAGATCCATGGCATATTTCCTCTGCGAAAGTATCACCCTTGTCTCATTATAAGCAAACTCAATGCCAAGAAAGTACCTCGGACGGCCCAAATCCTTTGTCACAAAATGGTTTTTCAGATGAGCTTTTACTGTCTCAATTTCATTGCTATCACTGCCAGTGAGTAAGATGTCATCCACATACACTGCAACAATAACACAACCAGCAAATGTTTTTTTCATAAAAACAGAGTGATCAGATTTACATTCCTTTAGCCCAATAGTAGATGCAACTTTGCTTAGTTTGTCAAACCATGCTCGAGGACTTTGTTTTATGCCATAAATTGTTTTCTTGAGGTGACACACTAGATTCTCCCCTTGAGCAACATATCCAGGAGGTTGCTCCATAAAGACAGTCTCACTCAAGTCCCCATAAAGAAGTGCATTCTTAACATCCATTTGATGCATTGGCCAATTCAGATTTACGGCAAGAGATATGAGAATCCTCACAGAGTTTAACCGAGCCACAGGAGAAAAAGTCTCGAAGTAGTCTACACCAAATTGTTGTGTGAAACCTTTTGCCACCAAGCGAGCCTTGTACCGTTCAATGGATCCATCGGGAAGATATTTTAAGCTGAACATCTACTTACAAGCGACTGCTTTAGAGCCAGGAGGAGGTGGAACAAGTTCCCAAGTCCGTCAGGTTCGGAGAGCATCCATCTCCTCATCCATGTCACTCTTCCACTTAGGATGAAGCAAAGCATCCTGGTATGTCCTGGGAATGGAAACAGAAAACAAGGAGAAAACAAACTGGCGAAGTGAGGATGATAATTGAACAAAGGATACATGATTGCTAAAGGGATGAGCAGTACAACTCCGCTTACCTTTCCGTAAAGCAATGGGAAGGTCAACACTGGACAGAGGATCTTGAGAGTGATTCGGAGTTGGCAGAGTAGCTTATTTGGAGAGTTCACCTGTATCTTTATGTCTTCTTTGATAGACTAACAAGGGAGGAGCACAAGACAATGACTCATCGGAGTGATGGGTAATAGAAGGAAGAGGTGGAGGTAGGGGAACAGACTCCCAAGTAGGAGTTCCAGGACTCGGTGTAGAGGTGAAGTAGGGAATATCTTCAAAAAAGGAGACATCGGCACAGATAAAGAGTTTTTTTGAAATCGGGTCATAACAACGATATCCTTTTGAGTGCGAGGGTATCCAATGAAGACACACTTTACAGCTCTAGGAGACAATTTGTCATAAACTGGACCAAGATTATGAACAAAACATATGCAGCCGAAGGTTTTTGGAGAAATTTTAAATGGAGATTGTTTGGGAAACAAGACGGAGAATGGTGACCTATCCCCTAAAACAGATGAAGGAATACGATTAATAAGATATGCAGCAGTGAGAACAACATCCCCCCATATATACCGAGGAATATTCATGTGAAACATAAGTGTCCTAGTCACATCTAGAAGATGACGATTTTTGTGTTCAGCAACACCGTTCTGCTGGGATGTGTAAGGACATGAGGTCTCATGAATAATACCATAGGAGGCACAAAATTTTACAAAATCAGACTGAAGATATTCGCGAGCATTATCAATTCGAAGAATTTTAATGGAGGTGTCAAATTGATTTTTTATTTCAAGATAAAATGTTTGAAAGACATGAAACACATCAGATCGATTTTTTAAAAGAAACACCCAAGTAATACGAGTGTGGTCATCTATAAAAGTAACAAAATACTTGTATCCCAAACGACTCACTACAGGACTAGGACCCCAAATATCAGAATGAATAAGTTCAAAAATAGACTCTCTACGAGGACTTGAGCTTTGTGGAAAGGGCACCCGATAATGTTTACTTAACTCACAAGCTTCACATTTGAAAGGAGAACAGGACAGACTCAGGGATGGTTGACTTGAGCTTTTGAATAGAGGGATGGCCTAATCAACAGTGCCATTGAAATGTAGTGATGGAGTGGTGGGCGATAGGAACGCATGTGGATAACAGGTAAATTCCTCTAATTTCAGCTCCCCCACCAATCTTTCTCCTCGTCTCTAGATCCTGTATCACACAATGAGAAGAAAAAAAAATTACAGAGCAATTATGACTTTTGGTAAGTTGACTAATGGAAAGTAGATTCACAGAAAATTTTGGAAGATAAAAAACTCTATCTAATTTTAAATTGCTCGAAACAGTGATTGTGTCAAGACCATGTATAGGAGAAGTAGAGCCATCGACAATGCGGACATGTGGTGAGTTAGACTCAGGGTTATAGTTAGAGAAAAGATTCCTATTACCTGACATATGATTGGAAGCACCTGAGTCAAGAATCCAAGACATATCAGAAGAAGCAATAGCCGCAGTCCCAGAGGAGGAAGCCATGGTTGAAGAAGTGACTGCTTGCATGAACTTTTCATATTCAGACTTAGAGACACAAATAGTCTCCTTTTGATTTTCACTGGTACTATTATTGAGAGGTTGAGTAGATATAGCAGCCTTAGCATGAGAAGATTTTTCAAACTTTTACCAGCACCTGTCAGGAAAATGATTGGTTCTCCCACAATGTATACACGGACAAAAGAAATTTCTACCTCTCCCCCTTCCTCCAGTTCTACCACCACCATGACCCTGGTGGCCTCTACCTCCGGCAATAAGTGTTGAGTTATCTCCTGTAGGAAAAGAGGTTGGAGGAGGATTGAGTTCAGTAACTCTCAAAATTCTGGCCATAGCATTTTTGAGATCAGGAATGGTATTATCTGGTATTATCTGCCATGAGCTGGGACTTAACATGATGAAGAGACGGTGGTAGAGAGAATAGAAACCTTGCAACAAGAAATTCCTCTCTTTGTTTTCTTTTTATTGAAACATCAGCGGTGAAAGGATGATATTCAGTCAATTCATCTGTTTTTCCTTTTAAGGTGGCGTAGAACTCTTGAATTGATGCACCCTCCTCAAGGTTCATATTAAAGATATCAGAGTACAAGGTATAAACTCTGGAAATATTTGCATCTTGAAAGTATATTTTTTTGAGGGAATCTCACATGCTCTTAGCAGTATCAAGAAAAATAATTGTTGAGGCAATCTGCGGCTCCAAACTATTGATCATCCATGAGAGAATCGCATAATCGTTTGCCTCCCAATCAAAATATTTTTCAATATCGGCTGAATCAGGAGGATCATCTTCAATGTGTTTAATCTTCTTCTGAGAACCACAAAAAACACGAAAAGCACGAGACCAGAGAATATAATTTGTACCATTAAGTTTGATAGAAGTACTCAGAGTTGCAGTTTTGAGATCCACCATAGAGTTTGACATTCTTTATAAAGCAATATCAAATGAAGCAATTGACAGAAAAAAATCCTGTGTTTAAACCAAAAACATGGAGTGCTGCAGAAAATCGGCTCAAAAATAGCTTGAAAACGGCTCAAAATCGGCTCAACTTGACTGGAGCCGGCTTAGAGCCGAGCCGACTTGGAGCCGCGCCTGGAGAAGCCGGCTTGGAGAAACCGGCTTGGAGAAAAATTGGCGCCCGTCACAGAGACTCCCGACAAAGGAGAGGACGCCCACGTCTACCTCGTCGATCGAGCCTTTCTCTGGTTCGAGAGGCGATCAGCGCGGCGCGTCTAGTTCGAGGGGTTGCCGAGGCTTCTACGCCGGCGGAGGAAGAAGGAAGCGCCCTTTCTTGGCGCGTCTGGTTCAAGGAACTGCCGAGGTTTCTACGCCGGAGGAGGACGAAGAAGAAAGAGAAGATCTCGCTGTTGAGATGACGAAGGTTGGATTCTACGCCGGCGGTCCGAGAGGAAGACGATGGAGAGGTGATGCTTGTTCAACTTCGCAAGCGTCTGCGCCGAGCCAAGAAGACGCAGGGAGGAGCCGCGTGGAAGGCGCAAGAGAGACGCCGAACGCCGAACAGTAACGGCGTAGGAACAGTAAAAAAACTAGGAAAAAAAATGTGGAAAAATTCTAGGGCTGCTCTGATACCATGTTGAGCCCTAAAGCATCGCCTACATTAATCATAGAAAAAACCTATATATAAGCCAGAGACACCATAAGCTAAGCCTAGGAATAATATAAGCTAACCTATACCAACAATAACTACAAGATAAAAACTATTATCTTTAACATCTTCAAATGGCTCCTCACTAATAAAAGGCAAACTAAAATAGCGTTTCTCCCTTACATTATCCAGCTCTACCTTACATTCTTTCTTGGTTCTCCCATATAGTAGTAGTGAATGGCAATACTAAAATATCAGCTGTTGATAGTTAATCTGATGGATGTTGTAAAATGATAAATAACAACAATAATAAAGAGCAATAGTATATCCTTTTGTTCAACAAAAAATACTCATAGGCTTCCACTTTTGTACCTTCTATCCATTTGACTTTTATTTTCTAGGGATGGTTATGGAAGAGGGCACAAATGAGGATCACATCCTCTGTATCGGCATCCCCAACCCATGTCAAATGTGGGCAAGGAGAGAACTCCTCTTATACCTACCCACCCAGTAGGGTGAAAAGTGAAAACAGTGGGTTAGTTGTTGTAAACCTCCGTATATATCAATTATTCTTATTAAGTTGTTTTTGTCTCTTATCTATAAATGCAATTAGACAACAAAATAAACATTATATAAAATGAGGTTCAAATTCTATAACTGTAATTTATTTTGTTATGAGATACCTGCAAAATCTGTAAAATATGTGGTCAGAATTTAATGATATATATAGAGAGAGAGAGAGCTCCTAAAGAAGTTTCTTGTAGCCTGTAGGCTTCAAGTCACTCAACTGACAAACTATTTATATATATATGCCTAGCTAGCAAACTAACAAGAATAGGAATTATAGCAATGCTCGGATGCTAGGGGTGGGTGGTAATGTCAAGAGTAGGGTTAATTTGTCTTAGAATAGAATTTGTGTATAAAATGATGCAGAGTAGAAATCAAATATATTAATGATTTTTTTCACCAAAAGTCACAACTAGTTCGACCATCATCATAAGCAAAAGAGGAAGCTTGATGATTGATCAAATCAAATTGTAAGGTATTTAACAAAGTTGAAGAATATGATTCTCATGACGAAAATTTGATAGCTATTATTGAAAGTTGAAGAATCTTGCTTTCTCAAGTATTCATATCATATATCTTTTGCTTGTTGTTTTCAACTAAATTGCAGGAGCAATACATTGGAAGAGTATGATACTTATGTGTTAGTTAGTCTAGCAATGTATTACTGATGCTTATTGATCAACAATCTAGCAATGTATTAACAGCTGATCAACAATCTGTTGTTTACTGATGCTTGCTATTAATCTAGCAATGTATGATACTTATTGAAAATACATTGCTGTTTTCAATCTAGCAATGTATTGTTGGAGCAATACATTGGAAGAGTATGTTTGTTAGTCTTTTATGTGTACTGTAGATCAACGGTGACTTGCACATTTAAAAGAGAGTTCTTTTTCTTTGTTTTATATATTAAAAAAATTAACTTCTATGTCTATCATTTAATAAGCTTACCATGGAATTCAAAAACCACAATGAAACTAGATTCTCAACCTACAGGTTGTCTGAAGACTAAAGACTCTGAATTTACTATTCAAGTCTTGCATTTAATAAGTTATAGAAATTCCTTAAAATGTACTTACATAGAACAGGAAACCATAGATATTAAAATTACATTGGGCTGACGCGTCCAACTCAAAAACCAAGGAATGAGAACCTTGGTGGTCTCATTCACTTTTATTAGAAATGCAAATGCACAGACTCTTGCATGACAGGGACACAGATATGGACATTTAAAATATAATGTGGTATGGGCAATGTAAATATAGCAATGCAGCAAACAATCTCAGGATGACTTGGGGACGATACTAGGCATGACAATCCTTGCTTCAATAAACACATGTGAATTTAATTTCTTCTGCTAACATCTTTCAATTTATACTCAATGACATCAGCATGCGAGCAAAATAAAGAATGAAGAATAGGAAATATCCTTAGAAGTTAGAAGAATAGGAAATACACTCAATGACATACATGCCATGCTTAGAAGTTAGAACCAAATACCCTTACATTGCAACATGAAGAATCGCAGTATGAAGAATAGAAAAGAGAATCGCAGAATGAAGAACAAATACCCTGACAAGAGCAACATATGACCATTGCTATCAAGAGAAAATACCCGTACAAGAGCAACATGAAGAATGAAGAGCCGCTCATAGATGGCATCAGCTATGAAGAATTGCTCATAGAATCGCATAATGAAGAATCAAAGAATGAGGCGCTCATAGATCACATCGACCGAAGACAGCAACAAAGATCGAAGAATCGCAGAATGAATCACGGAGAAGGTGAAGCGACAAAGAAATCGCAGAATGAATCGTCGAAGAAATCGTGGTATCAGAGAAGAAAACATAGAATGAAACAAAGAAAAAATCATACCAGATTGGAACTCCGTGCCCTAGAAGAGGAACTCAGCTGCGGCGGGAAGTAAGATTTAGGTGGCGGGAAACAGAGAAGCTGTGTTGCTGCTGTACGCAGTGATCAAAGAAGAGAGCACTATTTTTATCAACAAAGAAGAGGCTGCTGGCTGCGGTGCTTTGCCGCAGTCTCTTCTATTACTTAAGCTGCGGTTTATGTGTTTTTTTTGGACTTCAAAAAATAAAATGTTGGCTTAATATGTCTATAGATGTGGTTGCTAACTAAATGCAGCCTAAAATGAATTTTACTGTAGTGGTTGTGGCTATTAATGCATTAATATGAACTTTAAATTCTTCATACTCTCTCTGCATGCACAAAATGGAAAAGAATTAGTCTAAACTGATGAACAAGTAACAGAAAAAAAAGAAACCCTGAAAAGCTTGGGATTCAAAACAAACATTTGGAACACATACCAAGAATTGATCAGATCATAGAGAGAATATATGAGTTGGTAATAATAGTTGAATAATAATAAGAGTTCTATATTTTGATGACATAAACCTTCATTGCACAACGTTTCTTCACGAAATCATAGTCAATTTTCTGTGCGAAGTACCATTCAGGAGCACGAGGCTCAATATTGAACTTTTTGCAGAATGGAACCCATTTTTTTAGCAAATTCGGATGTTTCCGAAAATGCCCCAAATGTGAGCATTGCAGCACCATCATCAGAGACATAACATGAAACTTTATCAACAGGATAATCCACAGCAATAATTGACAGAACTGTATTTGCAGTAATCAAGGGAGGCTCCTTCATAGGATCAACTGTGCTAACAAAGATATCAATATTGGCAAATGGCAAGTTCGGATGGCTTCCCTTCTTTCTCATACCTGGCAATAGAGTTAAAACAAAAGATGAAAACAAGAATAGTAATAATGAAAACATTAAGTGCTCATGAATATTTATACCTCAATGAGAGACGATCCAAGTAGGTCTCTCTCTCAATAGGGTACCATTTTGAAAATTGATCAAGAATCCATGATATAGCAAACCATATCGATCTCACATATAACTGATGTAACCCATAATCCATAAGCATCAGGTGTAATTGATATGTAATATGTGATTAAAAAAACTGGTGCAAGCATTAGGATTTTAGTAGATTACCTCAAGTTGTGCCTTCAATAAACTATGCAGCTGCCCTCACTATGCTTTCTCTAGCAGAAAAGAACTCCTGTCTGTCCCAGAGCGTGAGGATGGCAATGATGGATGCTGAAGCCCACTCCGGCTTCCCTCCTGGAACATCAGCCAGCGAGAGCATATTTATCCCGACCTCAAACATCAGAGGCGGATCCAACGAGCTCAAGAACGGCAGGAGATGGGAGACCACATCTGAGACCCCAATGCGCTTCTCAGCGCTCGATGCGGAGTCCACCTCCATTGTGGCAGCAAAGCTACCACTTTTGTTGTTCCCTCCCGGTCTGGAGAGCTTCCGGAGAACCTCAACAGCGTCAGACGCCACGGCCTTGGCAGCGTAGACAAACGGGAACACTGTGACGCGAAAACTCTCAACAGGGAGAACAAGTGAGCGCGACATGAGGGCATTGCGCTCCTTCCAGATGAGATCAATGGTAGCTACAACCCAGTTGGAACGAATGGCAAGGGAGTTCTCGCCGTCAATGAGCTTGTTGCCTGCCAAACGACTCATGCGCTTGGTCTCAAATTCCTGGAAGAGGCGGCCGACGGCCTCGAAGGCAGCGCGGGAGACGGGCGAGAGAGGTACCTGGAGATGAGAGTGATGCAATCGAGAGGAGAGACCCCTCCGATATTAGGTTTTCTCAGGGATAAATGTGTCTTTTCCCAGCTACGCCCTTCGCTTCAATTTAGTGTACTGAGAAATTTCTCTGTACACCAAAACAGCCTCAAATCTTATCCCGAACAACATCGATGTCCTGTCCCAGGGTTAGTTTTGCAAAACAAACGAAGAATATGACCTGAAATCCAGTCCAGTCCTCTATTTTTTTGCAAAACAAACGAACTCATAATGTTGTTATACTTGAGTTAAGTAAATTTGAGCAGGATGATCTCGCTCACGGCAAGACCGCTATTATTAAGAGATTCTTTCATGAGACGTGGAGTTCATGGACCAAGGTGTCGAACTATATATAATTGAGATTTATTATGGATCAAGTTCGAGGTACGTAATTTATTATTTTTTTCAGTTTGAAGACCAATGTTTATTTTGGATATTTGTATGTTTCTTTCGGCACGAAGTTCTTAGATGACATGAATCCTTCCACCCCAATTTTTATCTAACTATTTGTATGCTGCTACTATATCTGCTTTATTGGAACAATATGTATGTTTTATTAGATTGCCAGATAGGGGTGTCCATTGTTCGGTTCACATCGAACCGAACCAAATTTTTCGGTTCGCTTTAGTTTCAGCGGCTGTAGGTTCGGTTCTTGACCCGAACCGAATCCGAATTTTGGGTTTCAGTTCGGATTCGGTTCCCGGATTCTGGGAACCGACCCGAATCGAAAACCGAATTAATTAAAAAATAATATTTTTTTAAATTTTTAACTCAGGTAAGTAAATGAGTATTGGGTAATAATTTTTAATTTTTAACCGAATTAATTAAAATTTTGATTTTCGGGTTGGAAACCGAATCAAACCGAATAATTTCGGTTCAGGTTAGATCGGTTTAGGCATAATTCGGTTCGGGTTCGGGTTCGGGTTGAAATTTCGGTATGAAAAAAATTTCGATTTGATTTAATTCAATTTGGTTCGATTCGATTTGAACCGAATGAACAGCCCTATTGCTAGATTTCCTGATATGTAAATTAACTGTTCCTAGCTTGTACTTAAGCATCTAAAAGTTGGCAGCTCATTGCATGCACTTTAAGTTATTGGAGAATATATAATACAATAGTTAGTAATTCTATATATAAATGCATGTCTAGTTAATCTAAAAAATTGTTAATTAATCACTTCCACTGATACTTGCAAGCCAGTTAGTATAATTTAAACTATATATATAACCCTATATGTGAAGAACAAAAGCTACAAAATATGTGAATTAATTTTGCAAAAGTTATACACAAGCATATGTTCCAGTACAAATCACATTGATGATGATGATGATTAATTATGTCAAAGCAAATCATTCTTGTTTAGTTTTTTTTTCCGGAAGATTAATCCAAAGCATTGATGAAGTGCAAAAGCACCATTATTTAGTGCAGTATATATGTATATATATTAGTATATATATTGTACTGTACTATGTATAGCTCGTGAATTGAATGGGTTTATTATTGATGTATGTACAAGTACTAGTACTTCCCTCGCTTTGCAGCACTATGTACTATTTTGTGGTCCTCCAGTGATCAGTAATTGTAAATAAAGCTTAATATTCTTTCTTTTGAGTATACAGTGATGTGTAATGCACCAGATAAAGAAGGGAATTTTATTTTTTCTTTTGGTCCTCCAATCACTATGTACTATGTGTAATGCACTATGGTCATTTCATTTTATATCTATATAAACAGTGCTGTAATCATCTTCCTTTAGTAATCTTCGAGGACTGCAAGTGTAAGAAGTTTACTAAATAAGTTTCTGTGCAAACTTATTTAGGCTTGTGATGTTTCTGTACATTGTGAAATCGATTAGAAGTTTCTGTTCATTTATATGGTCATAACAGTGCTGTAATCGTCATCATTTGTTACAGTGATAGCATGCATTTACAGGTTGCTGAGAAGTTTCTGTTCATTTATATGGTCATTACAGTGATAACATGCATTTACAGGGAGCCGAGAAAAGCACGTATTTTGCATATAAGATTGTATCGTTTTAATTCAGTGTGTTGTCCTCGCATTTTTTTACTTTAGTCTTAATTTTGATTTTGATGATAACATACATAAAATTAATGTTTCATTGAAAAATAATTTCAAGTTCCATATCGATTAGCAGTCGATGTCCACAATCAAAAATATCGGAAAAATTGAAAAATCAGAGGACATTGGTCGACGCGTTCGGGTTCGTCGTGGAAATTTCTAGAAGATCGACGTGTGCATCAAAGACGCCTTGGACAAGTCTAGAAAACATCTAGAAAGCTCTCCAACTTGACGCACGCTGAAGGTCGGAACCCGAAAATGAAGCGAACAAAAAAAAATACATGAAAAATCAACCTCTGCCCAGATTCGATCGATCGGCAGAAGCCGAATATGGGCAGTAGGGTATTTCGGCTGACCGACTGGTCGATCGAATGATGCCCAGAATTAGTAGAAGGCTTTCGATCGCTCGGTCGACCGACCGATGATCGATCGGCAAGCGACCGGGCATCGGCAACGGGCAGAAAAATGTCCGTTGACGAGCCTTGTGAGTTGGGGGGGTTATAAATACCCACCCCAATCTCTCTCCCCCATGGTTGTTGATGCTTCTAAGCTTCAAAAAGTGATCCTTAGCATCTCCTAAGCTCTTTCTTGATCAAATTCATTTAACTTAGCTCTTGATCCCTCAATCTCAAGTGTTATTCATTGGAGAGCTTTTCAAGGGTGCTAGGCTCAAGAAGAAGATGTGTTCTCATTGTGATAAGTCCTCTTCACTCACTTCTTGTGATTGATTTATTTTACTTTGATTTACTTGTGTGTGTAAAAGACCTAGTGTATGGTCTTGTGAGTAAGTGGTTACCTTGGTGTATAAAGGTGTAAAGTCACTTGTGTAAACTAAGTTAGGAATAGTTCTTAGGGATTGAGGTGAGAAAGCTCACTCGGTGTGAAGGTGGATACTTCGAGGTGAGTGTAAGGTCTTTCCAGTGTAAAGTCCTCGATTGTAAGCTACTCGTAATTTGGTGGATTTTGGTGTAAAATCCTAAGCGCAGTGCTTAGATAGTGGAGTAGGCATTGGGGTCGAACCACTAGAAATAATTGTGTTAGCATTATTTTCTTTGTCTATCGCATTGCTTATCTTTATTACTCGCTTCCACATTTAGTCGTTGAATTGTGAATTGCCTAAGTAATTTAAGAAAACATGTAAAATCGAATTTAGACTAATTGATTAGTTAACACACTATTCACCCTCTATGTGTGCCCATTTCACCAACACAATGATGATTTTAAATGATTGTATTAATGTTTTCTTTTTTAGACCCGGTATAATTGGGACCCCGCCATTTAGGCTCAAGTGAAGGATGCTTGGGAAGCTTACAATAAGAAGCTTTTCAAGGATATCCTCCACTGAGCGCGGGATGTGGCGCGGGCAAATGTAGGCGGTAACCGAGATACGCCTATGGACGTGCTTAAGGGACATGGGCCCAACTGGATGACGGGCCACGTATGAGATCGACTATGCGACATCTGGGCGTTAGATGAGTGGCAGGGTGCCTCCCGGACGGCGCACCAAAATCGGATGACACTGGTCGAGGGATTCGTCGCCTGACATACCAGTGGCCGGGTCCATCCCATTTACCAACCATGAGCGGCGATTGATAAGTAATTTAATAATTATTTTATTTATTATTATTATAGAAAAACTAATTGTATTTATTTTATTGCAGGGGACGAGACGACGAGCAGGGACACTCATCCCAGCTGATCCTTTGAGGGTCTTCGAGGAGACACATAGATATCGGCATGGTCCTCACCGAGTGAGTTCATCAGCGGGAGGCCGGAGACGATACTGGTAAGTTAATATTTAATAAAGTTCATATTTTAAAAAAATTGTCTTAGTTCAATTATGTATAATTAATTTAATTAATCAATCTTTAAAGACCGCGTATACTGAGTTGGTGACCCAACGGGTAAGTAATATATCTTACGCAGCATCAGCTTGATGCTGACGCATGAATGCAGGTGACAGGCGTCGACCACGGTCGTGTATATGACATTGGCACAACAGCCCACACACGGATGTTGTTGCAGCCACATTGTGCGGGGTCGTCTGCCTTCACCTCTTCTGTCGTTGGTCCATCAACATCACGTGCGGGTCAGGATCGATTTGCAACCTTAGAGCCTTCTCACGCAGCCTTAGAGGCTTCTCATGCATGCCTCATCACTGCGGTAGCCGCTATGAGGGAGTATATGGCATAGTTGACTCAGCATGTGACACACAAATCTTCTTCCATATATACCTGGTACTCCGGCCCCTCCGCCACCCCCGTCATTCGGTGCGTCAACAACATCAGCATCAGATCCATCATTATCGTCGACGTCGGCTGATGCCCTCCCCACGCAGCCCCTCTCCTTGCTGTCGCATGATGTGCCTCACGATTGATGTATATTTGATTTTCTATTTTGATATGATGTAAATATTACATTTTGATATAAATATAATGGTTTGTATTATAATTTGATGTCTCGTTTAATATGATATTATAGGCATTTTAATTAAATATTGTAAACAGTAATTTATATTTTTCTATATATATTTTTTTGAAAAATATACATTTTTGCGATGGTATTGCGACCGTCATCCCCATCACAGAAGGTTTATGACCTAGTCGCACAGCATAGCGGGCGCAGTAACTGCGCGACGGCCTTGCGACGGCAGCCAGCTATCGCAAATCATTTTTTATTGCAACCGCTCTGCTTGCGATCGCACAAAATTTTGCGACCAAAGCTTTGGCGACGGACTTGTGCGACTGTTAACAACCGTCGTCGAAGCTCTTCCGCGATAGCTCTACGACCGCATGAGACATTTTTTTAGTAATATATTGCGATTGTACTAATGTATTTATTTTATAATTTTAGACGCAAGTCGATGAGGATGGCACCGTCCACCGTGCCTCTCGCCAATGGAGGTATTCGAGGACACTCACCATCGGCGACATGGGGCAAGGGACTATATATGTCGATAGGAGGGTCGCGATCATCGTGGTAAGTATACTTGGTTTATACAATTTTTATTTATAATTTATAAATGTAGTTTAAAAAATTTATGAAACAAAAAATAAACTCGTGTAGGAGACAGTGGCCATGCGCGAGGATCATAGCGAAGGATCGCGTAGGGTGACTTTGACCTTGTAGCATGGGTTGATGTCGTAGGTGGTTGAGAGCACGATCGCGAGACAGTACCCATGCGCGAGCTGTGTTGGGGCCACTTAGGGCACTGATCCCTCCCGTTGTGGGTGAGAGGCCCTCAACATTCTGGACACATGACAGGAGTTGGATAGCAACCTGCTTGGAGATAGAGCTCGTACATCAAAGACGGATGATGGAGAACATGCAGACGCTTCTGACGCAGATTGTAGCTCTGACTGACATTCATATACCTCCGACGTTAATTCGAGTCATCCTCCTCGACCCAGTCGACATCGCTCCCGACCCAATCGCTCGAGACTCCGCCGCCTCATCCACCGTAGCCTCCACTACATTTGTGACGTCATTTTTTAGTGTATTTTGATTGTATTTCATATAACATATTTTTTATACTTGATGTCCTCCATTTGAGGCCTACTTCTTGTATTTTGATTACATTTGACGATATATATAATTTGTGTATAGATTAATTCATATTACATGTATGGTGTGATGTTGATATTTCATATATGGTGTGATGTTGGTAATATATTTTGTATATTAGGTTTGTATAAATTGTTGTAAACATGAATTTTCTTTTCTTTTTTTAGTTTCTAGATAAAACGTTATTGATGGCTTACCAACGACTAGCTGTCACTAAGTCGTCGTTGAAAGCGTATCGTAAATGAATGGTGGCCTGGGCAGCATAGGTTATCACAGTTGCTAATAAAATTGAGCGACGACTATGGGTCGTTGATTATAACATATCAATGACAGCTGTGTCAGTCGTCGCCAATGATTAAATATTAGCGACAACTATTTCGACCGTCGTTGGTATATATGTTATTTGTGACGGCTGACGCGATCGTTACAGGTTATTAGTGACGTTTATAGATGTGACAGCTTGTTGCAACAATTTTTGCCGTCCGTGATAAGCTTCACTCACGGTTCAACAATAATTTTATCCGTCATTTGAAACTTATATTCCCAATAGTGATCCGTTCGAGGTGAGAGAAGATTAATTTTTTTGCTAACTAGTCGATCTATCCTACGCTGCTAATTAACCTATCGCAACAAATATATGTATATAATGTCTGATTTATATATAAGTTTAATATAATTCACATATTCGATTCATAACTCATCTCGTCTTTCATATCAACAAAAAAAAAAATATATATATATTCTTTTATTGTCGTCGCAGACCTTGCTCCACATTAGAATGTGGGTCGCGCGGGCAAATTAAGATGGAGATTATGTATATGTTATATATACGTACTACTTGTTCCTTTATTAGATTCTATGCTTGAAAGCTAGAGATCACCATGCCATGTGATACAACAGCAGGCCTATTAATTAGCTGATAAGTTCGATATATAGTGGAGAAGAATTGTATATATGCCAACAGAAAGAGAATTATTTTCTTAATTATCGTCCCACCGGCCCGCACTAGCTAGCTAGATGTGAGAATATATCGATCCATTGCTATTTTTATATTCTATGCTTGATTGATACATACATAAAATTATGCGTTCTGCCACGTGATTCAACAGTAAATTTATATGATCGTTGGCTATATATATAGTTTGCTTGCTACATCTGCCCGCATCTAATTAACTAGCCAGAGGTGGACGATATGGGATTCTTCTCCAATGAGTATATATATGCTTCATTTTGCTTATTATATACTTTGATAAATTATAAATTAAATTAAAGTTCTATTGATGTAGGGTTTCCCGAGATGAGTTGCGAGCTGGTGACCACGTGTATGTCTGGAGGGCTGGTTTCTCCTATGCCCATCATGGTGCATATATATACGCGTTTGCTGGTTTTTTCCATTTCCATTTAATTTTGTTAGGGTAAACATTAATATATGTGATATATATATATATATATATCAACAACAATTAATTCGTTCATTCTGCGTACAATAATTAATATTTGTACTTGCACGTACAGGTATTTACACCGGTAACGGTACGATCATCCATTTCATGAACAACGCGGCCGAAGGTTCAAGTTCTAGTACTTCAATCTCCAGACAATATTGTGGAGCGTGTGCAAGTAGCCTGGGCAATAATCAGGTGATATCCACGTGCCTCGATTGCTTCCGCGGAGGCAATTACAAGCTACGTCGCTTCGAGTACGGCATCTGTCGTAGGGAATTCCTCCTCCGACGAGGCGGAACGTGCAGCATGCTGCACGCGGACTCGGACCACCTGGTGGTTCACCGAGCCACCTACTTGTTGCGCAACGGCTATCCGACCTACAATCTCTTCACCAACAACTGCGAGAACTTCGCTCGCTACTGCAAGACCGGCTTCGTGCCTAAGATGCAGACCCCAATCGGCCAAGTCAATGCAATCCGTGTTGCTTTCATCCCGCCTCCCATTACCATAAACTATATCAATTGGAGAGGTTATTTACCCGTCTGTCAAACCATGAAAATTACGCCGTTCCCTAGTGACGTCAAAGCTGGGCCTGAGAACCTCGATAACTTACTTCGTATACAAGTAGAAGATTTGGTGTCACGAATGAGTAGGTGTGAAAATAAATCAGGCTGTATCAGGCTTTGGTCTTAACAGGTCAATTTTATATAATAATAAATTGATCTGAGTCTGGCCTGAGGTCTGTTATAGTAATAAATTAGCCTAGCATGGCATGTGGCATGTTTGTAAAGCTTGCATCCAATACAAATTAAGCTGAAGCATGTTTATAAAATCCGCTTCCAATACAAATATATATTGAGCATGTCGGCATGTGGCATGTTTATAAGACTTGCTTCTATTATATATATATTTATATATGCACCGTGCACGTCACCTTAACAGACCCATGCCGGTCTGTCAGGCTCAATAGGCTTTAAATTGAGTTTGAACCTGACCTGATAAGGAAAACATGCTTATTTCAAAGCCTAAGCCTTATTTTATTTTTAAATAGACCAGGTCAGGCCAAATACAGGTCAGACCACAAGCCTCTAGCAGGCCGCTTGATTTATTTCCACCCCTACAGATGAGGCAAAATGGTTCTATATATTAATTAACTAGTTAATTATATAGGGTAATTATATGGATATATCTTGAACTTTGAACTTTATCTCAAATTTAGCCAAAACTTTTATTTCACCTAATTGTATTCTGAAATATTATATTTGTATCAATTGTATCACTTCGTTAAAATTTCGTCACCTACCCCGTTAATCGTGTGACGTGGCTTACACACGTGGATTAAAAAATTGTTTTTTTAAACCTGATTAAAAATTAATTTTTTTTTCAAACCTTATTTGATGTTCACGTGTGCTTCACACGTGGAATAAAAAAATATTTTATCTGCCCACCCGGACCCCACCTGGACCCGACTGCCCTAAATCCCTGACGAGCCTCGCATGCCCTAAATCCCCGACGAGCTGAGGAACCCTAAATCCTCGACGAAGAAGCTTCCCACTTACCATATCCTAGACGAAGCAGCTCCCCCGAGCTCTAAATACTCAGCGAAGAATCTTCCCAAATCCTTAAGTCGTCGCCGGCTTGGTTTGGTGAGCTGGTTCTCTATCGTCAACGGCTTGGTTTAGTGCTCTGGTAAAATCCTTTCCTTTGGCGATCTACTCTCATTTGGTCTATTGTCATTTGGTGATTAATTGAACTTTGGTGATCTACTGTATTATCATGGTAATGAGCTCATTTAGCTCATTGTATTATCATTGTGGTTATATTATCATTGTATTGAGCTCATTGTATTATCATTATATGGCATTATCATTTAGCTCATTATAGTTAATTTAGCTCATTACTGCACAGAGGAAACAATGACATCAACAAGCAATGAGATAGATGAAGCATCAGATTTAATTCCTCGATTTTTAACACACAAAGTTGCCATCACTCAATCGAAGCTCAGATCTTAACTTCAAAACCCAAAATAAGAGAGACGATTTTGGAGATGTGTCCATCGGAAGGTAAGTGTTAAGTGTTGTATCGAAACTTTGAAGGTATTAAATTTTGGTTCCAATGTATTAAATCACATGTTTCTTGTAAAAAAAAAGATTATTATGATTTTTTTTGTGGCATGATGAATATTCTGGGCAAGGGGAACTTAAACGGACCAAGATGAATATATTTCTTACATAGAAAATCAACTTACTGCAAGAGAAGAATATTATGTTGGTGGAGAAGACAACAATCCTCAAATATCAAGTGAATAAATTAGAAGATGACAAGAATAAGTTGGAGAAACAATATGAAGAATTTGAAATGTCAAGTAGGACCGTAGGAGAATGAAGATGTAACTTTATGTGATCATTTGTGCTTGGATAGTTCAAGTCTTCATGTCATGGGCATGAATTAGATGGTTCAAGCAATGAAGTCTTCATCTCAAATGAAGATGTATGTTGATGGTTCAAGTATTTTGATGTATTTTGATGTCAAATGTGTTGGCTTTAGATTTTCAACATTGGTCTTAATCTCTTAATCTCGGTTTTGATGATAACAAATATGGAACTAATATTTCATCGAGAAATCTTTTAGATTCCATATCGATTAGCGTTCGATGTCATCGATCGAAAAAATTGAAAGAAATCAGAAAGTTGGAAGGACATTGATTGTCGCGCTCGGATTCGTCGTGGAATTTCTTGAAGATCGACGTGTGCATCAAAGACGTCTTGGACGAGTCCAAAGTTCACACGAAAAGCTCTCCAAGTTGATGCTCGTTGAAAGCCGGAACCCGAAAATGAAGCGCGCAAGCAAAAAGGACTGAAAAATCAATATCAGCCTTTGTTCGATCGACCGATCGATCGACCGAAGAGTGTAAGGAAAATGGTTGTAGCCATCTTAGTCGACCGACCGAAGTCCGAAATGGGCAGTAGCTCTGTCGGTAGATCAACCTGCGTTCGCTGAAGAGGCAAACCTACATCGGTCGACCGGGCGGTCGACCAGATTGCGGGAACGTAGTTTTGCGTCTACGCGGTCGACCCGTCGTCGACCGCACAGAGAGAAGAGGCATCGGTCGCTTTGAGCGGTCGATCGGTCGGTCGACCGACCAATCGACCAAGCGTGTGGGTATAAATATACATCATCTAACTCCGTTGAGCTGTCGTTTCTTCGTGTGGGTATAAATATACCTCATCTAACTCCTTTTAATCTTCTTCCTTGACTTCTACAAATTTTATTGAGCCATTAAAAGGAAGATTTGAGCCTTCTAGAGATTGATCAAGCGTGCTCTGCTATTTTCGCGAACATTTTCTCAAGCGTCAGCTGCTTCCTCAACTCGATTTTTGATTCGAGCCCTACTACTCGGCGAGTTGGAGGTTCCAAGGTTTGGAAAAGAGCTTTTACTCTTGGTTTTACTCTTAGCTCTTTTGATTATAATTTTTATCTATTATTTGAACTATTGTCTTTGGATTTGGGTATGTACGAAGATCGGGTGTTAGGTCCTCTTGTGTAAAAGGGATTTGGCGAACTTCGCAATTGGAGGCATTCTCATGTAGGAAGGACATTCTACCGCTTACGAGAGTCAAAAACTAAATGACACGGAGTGACGGCACCCAGTCTGCAAGATGAAGAAGTGGAAGATCAAGGATCAAGACCTCTCCAACGCCTTCAAGAACAAGTCAACGAGAGCGTCGGCTTCGTAAGTGGGGGAGAATGTTAGGGACCCTCGGGTTGTTAAGTCATGTATGTGTCTTGACGGTTCCTAACATGCATTGTAAATATTGCATCGTGAGCATTCATGTAAATATGCATTGTAAAATACGCTCGCGCACCGCCCACCGCTCTCGTTCACGCCTAGGCAAACGGCCCTCGTTTGCCTAGGCATTGCATGGACGGTGGGGGGGGTGTGAACATAGAAATTTTGTCATGCTTCTCATGCTTTTGAAACCCCTTGGGTGGCACTTGGGGGTTAGGCTCCACAATTATATTGCCCAGGGATAGCCTGGGTACACTCTAGTTCATTTGCTCTAGCTTTTGTTCAAGCATTTCCTAGCATTTTCATACAATTGATCATGGGCCCAACAACATTTTTGTGTCCAAGCACACAGAGATTTCAACCCACGCGAAGTGGGAGTCCACAACTTTTCGACATTGGCAAGCATACTTGCTGAAGGCTGATTCCTCACATGGGAAGCGAGGAAGCCGCACAGACATTTTCCATCCAAAATAGTTAGTCTGTAACAATGTGGTGGCAAAACATGGGGACCCTCCACAGCCGGCCAAGTATCCTTTTCAATCAATGGTTCCAAAAAGAATCCATAAGTCGTGAGATAAGAATCTCTCTTGAAGTAATCATTTACATATTTCTCCAGGTCCTCTTTCATCCAATTGATGTAAGAAACTGCATGGTTGCAAGGTATCTCAATTAGATCCCACCTCCTACATGTCCAACAAGGTTTACAATAGGTATCCCACTCTTGATGATGAATGTGGTTTCACGTGGTTTCCAACTTTCTTATATCCTCCATGGACAACCTCGCACACATTTGGCTTCCATTCGTTCCTTACATGTTCAGACTCATCTTACATTTACTCCATTGTGCAATGCATAAAATTGAACTGCTTCCTTAAATTGTGTGGGGGGCTCAAATTTCATTCCAATTTCAAATGAGATATCCTTCTTATTACACTTTGGATTGTATATTTTGTCACGTCGTCTTTTCTTTTTTGAAGAATTGAAGGAGGGATGTACAATCTCAACACCGGTCTCCGGTGTAATCACTTCATCGTCACTTGATTCATAGTCACTAACCACTGTTTCAATTTCCGAACCTCTCCCAGTAGCTCTAGGCACATGCTCAAATTTAGCTCCAATATGAATAGGTAATGGTATTGCTTTATTAATCAATCAAGTTGGAGGCAAGTCAACTCCAACTTGACTGTCACTAGTATTACTTCATTGGTATTTGCTTCATTCCAACCACTCCAAGATAAAGATGTATCTTCACTTAAGTTGTCATCCTAAATTTTCTTAGTATTTGCAACTTCTTTCTTAATGGTTATAGCTTGCATATATTCCTCATCAGAATCATCTTCAAATTCACTTGACATAAAATCTTGATCACAATAGGCAAATAATCAGAAGGCAAATTTAAATCATCACTTTCTTGAAGTGAATCTGCCATTGCTACAAACAGCTATTGAGGAGAATTTGTCATTGCTTCAAATTGTTCTTGTTGAGGAGAATCTGCCATTGCTTTAAACTGTTCTTGTTGAGGAGAATCTACCGTTGCTTCGAATTATTCTTCTTGGGGAGCATCTCCAATTGGTTCAATATGTTCTTCGTGGGGAGCATCTATCATTGTACAAATTGACTTTCCTTTTGCACAAATTGATCAAAATTTGAACTACCATTGGAACTCCTATCAATTTGTGTTGACTTTTTCAATCGAACAAATTAACTCATATTGATTTGAACTACTGCTGCCAGAACCAGAACTACTACTAGATGGTTGATTGTTCATGTGCTTGCCCTTCTGCATTTCCACTGGTTTGCAAGGTACTATCCTTCTAATAGTATAATCAAGGCTATCTAAACTAGAACTACTGCTACTATCCAAGCAACTTTAACAATTGAATAACAC
Organism: Canna indica; assembly: GCA_034359265.1. Classification (NCBI taxonomy): domain Eukaryota; kingdom Viridiplantae; phylum Streptophyta; class Magnoliopsida; order Zingiberales; family Cannaceae; genus Canna; species Canna indica. The sequence continues at coordinate 14,618,782 of CP136893.1, read as the reverse complement.
TTAACTTATGCTAAGAGTTAACATAATTAACTCAAAACTGAATAACTAACTGATAATTGACAAATGCTAATAGTAACTGATAGCATATGCATATTGACTGCTAACAGAAAGCTCATGATAATAGACAGATTACAGAAATGCTAGTAGAAAACTCATGATAATTGACAGATTACAGAAATGCTAACAGAAAGCTCATGATAATTGACAATGATTACAGAAATACTAACAACTAACACTTCTTTTTTATATATAATCAAAATAAAAAAGTCGCAATAAGTGATCATACTAGAAATCGAATTCTAAATCTCTAGATAACATACAACATGTTGCCACCAACTATGTTATCCATGATTGGCTACTAACAACTAACACTTATTCAGTAAACAAATGCATATTGAATGCTAACACTTATTGACTGCTAACAATAAACAAATGCATATCGAATGCTAACAACTAGCACTGATTACTGCTAACACTTAACAAAGCATGTTGATTTCAATCCAAAAAAATCTATATCTCAAAATTGAATAACAATTAATTAACTCAAAATCAACATAAATGAAAACCATATAAAGCAATGACATCAATACATAACAAATACACTTAAATACACAGCCGATTACACTTAACAAATAACACGGCTAACACTTAACAAACGATTACACTTAACAGATAACACAGCTAACACTTAACAAAAAGCAATGACATCAATACATAAATGGAAACCCAAAAAAAGGATTACAGAAAGCTCGGGTTACTAAAGCCCTAACAGCCGATTAAAAGAAATTCTAATTTTGATTTCAATACATAAATGATGAATCAAACACACACTTAACATAAAAATTGGAACTTACAGGATTTTCCGCGGACAATTTGTCACCATTTGAAGGAATGATGGTCATGTGACATCGAGTAATACGTCGCAAGGGTTGTTTCCCACGACCAACCATGGTGTAAGCACTCGCCGAGTGTTGTAGTCAGTGATTCCTCACCATCGGAGCACTCGTTGGAGAAGTCGACGTATGGCCGATCGTCGATCCTGAGCGTGGTGGTCCACCAGTGGGACTGTCAGGAAGGGTGGATTGGGACTTGGGGAACATATGGGGCGGCGAGGGTTAGGTCAAGAACAAAGACAAGGTCGACTTATCCACGTGTGAAGCACATGCACATGGACAAAAAACAAGGTCCGGAGAAAAAAATTAAAAAGATTTAAAAAAAATAATTTTTTAATCCACGTGTGCAAATCACGCCATACGATTAATGGGATATGTAATATAATTTTAACGAAGAGATATAATTTATATAATATATAATAGTTCGAAATATAATTTGATAAAATGAAAATTTTGAATAAATTTAAGATAATATTCAAAGTTCACGATGCATTTAGGTAATTATTCAATTATACATGATGATTAAATTAGAGGGTCGTACGTGTGTTAAATCACCTTATAATTCACACGCAGTAGAAAAACAATTTTGTCAATTGGCTTATATGAGGTTTTGATTTCTTTCGGAAATACAAACAAGTTTTATGAGTAACAATAGAATGGGAAAATTAATTGGTTCCCGACACCGAGTCACCGACCCACCAATTCCACCTTCTTATATTTTTTTATTTTTTTCACGTTGAGAAAGCGACTGGTGACGTGTGCGGTTGACAAAGTCGTGCCTCGTGGGGTGGTGCCCACCCTCAACTTCCAGAGCATTCCAGTAATGCCGTACCGCACCGCACCGCCAGGTCTTCTCCCGCCGTTGGATCATCATCCACGTATCCGATCCCAAGAGTTGGGCTCCTCGGCGACCAGCTTGTGGCCTCTGTTCACCCACGTAGCCGTATTTGGTAATTTTAGACGACTTTTAAATGAAAGACTTCTAATAAATCACTTCTGATATTACATAATTATTAAGCTTCGTGATTTATACTGAATAATGTATATTTCGCGTCGGATAGGATTGATGAGCCACTCGTATTTTGACAAGTGTCGAGAGATGTATGTGGCGTTTAAAGCTGCAGGGCCCCGATAAAAAGATGCATTCGATCAAGCGAAGATGTAGACGCCAGGTTTATTTTTGTTCCTATTGTTATAAAAATAAAAATAGAAGGAAAAAGAAAAGAAAAAAAAGTGAGCTATGAGCGACCAATCGGAAGACGTTCTTCCCTGATTGCTGAATCGGGTGAAACACGGGTACCGCCCTATTTTAATCGAGCAAGACACTATTGATGAGGCAATAGTCGGTGTGGGGCGGCAAATGACGACTCCTCATCTCTTCCTTTCCTCCGTAGTATATATAAACTCCGCTCTTCAGTCTTCCCTCCCCAGTCCCCACTTCGAAGCACTGCACTATATAATCTCCTTAGTCTTCTCTTAAGACTAATCGACCGTACGTATTCATGGGGAAGGACGTGGAGGCAGGCGGCGAGTACTCGGTGAAGGACTACACGGACCCGCCGCCGGCGCCCCTCATCGACGGGGAGGAGCTGGGGCAGTGGTCGCTGTACCGTGCCGTGATCGCCGAGTTCATCGCCACCATGCTCTTCTTGTACGTCACGGTCGCCACCGTCATCGGCTACAAGCACCAGTCCGACCCCGGCGTGAACACCACCGACGCAGCCTGCAGCGGCGTCGGCATCCTCGGCATTGCGTGGGCCTTCGGCGGCATGATCTTCATACTCGTCTACTGCACCGCCGGCATCTCGGGGGGGCATATAAACCCGGCGGTGACGTTTGGGCTGTTCCTGGCGAGGAAGGTGTCGCTCGTCCGGGCGCTGCTGTACATGATCGCGCAGTGCTTGGGGGCGATATGTGGAGTGGGGCTGGTGAAGGGCTTCCAGAAGGCCTTCTTCGTCCGCTACGGCGGCGGCGCCAACGAGCTCAGCGCCGGGTACTCCAAGGGCACCGGCCTCGCGGCCGAGATCATTGGCACCTTCGTCCTCGTCTACACCGTCTTCTCCGCCACCGACCCCAAGCGCAGCGCCCGCGACTCCCACGTGCCGGTAAACAAAAAAATATTACACCACCGTCTTCTGTATATATTATCACTTCTAGTTCACTGAATAGAATACCTTTGCTTAATTATGTGGCATTTTAATATAATTAAATGGATTAGGTTTTGGCTCCTCTCCCGATCGGGTTCGCAGTTTTCATGGTCCATCTGGCTACAATCCCGATCACTGGGACGGGCATCAACCCAGCGAGGAGTTTGGGAGCTGCTGTCATCTACAACAATGACAAGGCTTGGGATGATCAGGTATAAATCATACAATCCAATGGAATTTCAATTATAAGATTGAAAAATTAAGAAAGGTAATATGATTACATCTATAGATATAATTAATGCAGATTATTCCACTTTACAATTAAGGATCTTTGAAAACAAAGTGAGTGGCAATAGTGTTGATATGAGAGTGGGTAGATCACAAAAGTTCCCACAGCCACCTAAAGCTTTGGACTTTCTTAGCTAGTGTTGGTTTAATTTCATGTTATATATACATACATACCCCCAGCATGCGCGCACTAGCAAATTAGGTCCACTTAATCCACTTTTTAATTAATTAAACTAATCTCCATGAGACTACTGCTAACAACTCCACTTTATATAAGCTATGTTAGTATTTATAAATTGTTAGGTGTTAATTAATTAATTGATGTAATTATGTGTTAATTTGGCAGTGGATGTTCTGGGTGGGTCCAATGGTTGGTGCGGCCATAGCTGCATTCTATCATCAGTACATCTTGAGAGCAGGCGCCGTAAAAGCTTTGGGTTCCTTCCGGAGCAGTTAATTACTTATAATAATTAATAATGGTTGGAGAATCTACGTACGGTGGCAATTGTAGATATAATCAATTAAGCTTAAGCCCCTCTGATATATATATATGTACATGTATTGGGGGTTGCTTAATTAATAATGTTATCTGCTCTTTCCAATTTGCAATCTGTGTTTCCTTTCCTCTGTAATAATGAAAATGTGCCTCTCTAATGTTCTTGTTTTCCTTCGCTTGCCTTTTTTTTGAAAAGAAGGAAAAAAATAAGATTATTGGGTATATATTAAAGCAATTTCTCAAAATCGAACTGTGTGTGAGAGAAAGAGAGAGAGAGAGAGCGAAATTTCAAATTTGAATTTTGGGATCAAAATTCTTAAAATCGAAATCTAATGAATTGGATACTCATTTTATCCTCACCAATAGACTTTGGTCAAAAATTTATATATATATATATATATATTTATAAAATACTTTTATGATAAAAATAAAATTTTAGAGTATAAAAAAAATATTTTCAAACTCTCTAATACATTAAAGATTTTTGCACAAAGTCTATAAATTTAAATTTAAATTAAAAATTATAAAATATTTTGATGTAAAATATTCTTTTGGATCATAGTATATTTTTTGTATTATTAAAAAATTATTTTATGAATTCAAATATTTTCTTAAAAAATTATGAAGCTATTATAGATTTTGCACAAAAATCTTTAATAATTTAGAGTTTTTTGTATATAATAATTTTTTAATTTTATAAAACTAAATTTTAATTCACAAAAAATATATGTGTGATATAAAAAATATGCTAGAGTCTAACAAAATATTTTGAACAAAAAATATTTTAATATTTTTATTTTAAATTTAATTTTATAGACTTTGAGCAAAAGTCTCTAATACATTAGAGATTTTTGCCCAATGTTTATAATAGTTTTATAATTAAAAAAAATTAATTAATAAAATATTTTTTTAAAATTCAAAAGATGGGTTGTGGTTTAAAAAAAAATATTTTTCATCAAAATATTTCATATTTTTTAATTTAAATTTAATTTTATAGACTTTGTGCAAAAGTCTTTAATGAATTAAAGAGTTTGAAAATATATGTTTTAGACTCTACCACCTTATTTTTATTATAAATTAAAATTATATATATATATATATATAATGATTTTGATTTTGAAAATTTTGACATTCAAAATCTAAATTTAGAAATTTTTCTCACCTAAAATTTAGTTTTGAAAAATTCCTGTAATATTACGGAAAGGGTTTCTTCTTGTGACGAGGGAAAGGTGTCATGCATGGCAGAACAGTTGCAAGGAATTGAGAGCATTCATAAATCTCAAGCCAACTACAAATGCCACTGGACACTTAATTTTTGGAAGAAAATGATACTGTACTATTTAATTAATGTCACCTCTATCATATTCATTTAACATAATTGCACTCCCACCTTAGAGTCATATTTGCTACGTGCGCTTGGACAAGTCATTGAATAAGTTGTTGCAGATTAATTTGGAAATATATATATACTGCTTGTCTAAAACAAATGCTCCGACGGAATCCAGAATCAAAATCAAGGTGAAAGCAACGCACAATCAATATATTTTTTAAAAGATAATTAATTATATTATGTATAAAAATTAATAAATATCATTCATGCATAAACACAAAATATATTTTATTTTTTTAAAAAAAAATAATTATTATTCTTGATGAATTTTATGAGTTGATAACATTGCATAATAATTTTATTATCAATTTTATTAAAAAATATTTTTCTTAACAAATATGCGTTGAGGTCCGACGAGCTATGTGTCGGACCGATGCGCATAATTGTGATCATGTGTGGGCGAAGATTATAGTTACTTGTGAGTGGAACCTAAGTGTGAAGATAATAATAATAATAATAAGATTAGGTAGTGAGGCGTGTGTATATATATATATATATGAGACAAATATTATATATAGGGGTGAGGGGGCGGGCAAAAATAAAATATTATATATAGGGGTGAGGGGGCAGGCAAATTATTTTTTCTTCTGTATAATAAAATAATTTAAATTTTGAGGGGGAAGGGGGGCAATTCCCCTCAACGTGGCTCCGTTCCTGCTCAGAAGAGTATTTTCATTTTTAAAGAGATTTCCTTCAAACAAATGGCTTTAGCAGCATAAGATTTTTTTTTTGAAAATTACAAGTGTGGGGGAGGGAGATGACAGAGAGTACTAGTAGGACTTACAAAGCTTGGTAGATGTTAATTATACACAAAAAGATATTTCTCAGTAATAAGCTATTTATGTGGATTAGGATTATTTTTCACTATATAATAAACTTTAAAATTTATGCAAAAATTTTATCATCCGAAGCAAATAGTATCTTTATCATTAAGAATTAATGAGTGTTGATTGTTACCAATCATTATTTTTTAATGAATCATAAAACTAAATGAATATTTGAAAAATAGGGGAAGAAAAGTTGACCTTGTTCATTCAAGTGGGTAGGACCGTAGGAGTACCGAGTACCCAATATATGACTTATATATGACAATTACGTACAATACTCATTTTAAATGGTTCTTAAATAATTTAATTTTTCTACAAAACCTAAACCAAAATCCACATCAGTATATGTTATCTTTGATTTATTAATTAATCAATTAGTTTTTTATTTTTATTTTAAAGAATAGCTCTATATTCAGCTATTACCGACGGAAAAAAAAAAGAATGCGTACAAAATATTAGAACTAGAATATGAATCTAGGATCTATATATATAAAACTAGGAAGCACAAATACTCGGTGGGACTGTCGTATTCGCGTGTCCAACACACGAAGACACTCGTCCGACATACGTGTCCAAGAGTGTCTTGACTAGGGCTGGCAACGGATCGGATATGGTGCAGATATTGTATTATCTGTATTCGCACTATATCTCATATCCGCACATCCGTATCCGCACCGTATCCGCTACGGATATGAATATGGATATCCATATATGCACCGCTTCAAATGTGGATATCTGCACCGCATCCGTATCCGCACCGTATTTAATTAAAAAATATTAAAAATGATATATTTAATTAATAAATTACCAACTCATTGATCCAAAATAAATATATAATATACTTCAAAATTCATCTTGAAATGAAATTACCATAGAACTCTTATATATATTAGTAACTTATATGGGCAAAATAGTAATTCAAAGACGCGGATAGGCGATCCGGATACGGTGCAGATATGATGCAGATCCATAATCATACCCGTATTTGCACTGTATCCGTGCAGATATAAATTTTCTAAATTTATATCCGTATCCATATCCGTTTTTACTTACGAATATGGATCGGATACGATGCGGATGCGGTTTTTAGTTGACGGATGCGGATAAAATTGCCACCCCTAGTCTTGACCGGTCAAACTTTTTTTTGCTCGGACACGGCTCCGACATGGCCGAAAGTTCGGACACGACCATCTATGCATCTTTTCAAAAAAAAAAACAATCAAGGAAATTTACTATTTTATCTTCTTGTTGTGGTAAAATAAATTGAAGCACTTACTATTTTATCCATTCCCTTAAAAGAAACAAGATAAAATCTAAACGTGCAGATAATTTAGTATTTGTTCATACTAATCTTCGTCTCATTTCAAGGAAAACTCCATGTGTCCCCGTGTCTGTGTTCGTGTCGTATCCCGTGTCCATATTGGTGTCCGTGCTTCGTAGATAACGAACCATCAATCTATAGGTAAATTGAGAAATAACAGTTGTAGCAGTCAATGTGCCATAACAGGTAATTAACAAGTAATATATATTTATTAAAATAATGAAAGAGTGAAAATTAAGAGAAAAGATTAAAAGAGGAGTTAAGTGTGGAGCGCGCATGACACACCAAGTATAGTTTAGTGGAATGGTGGCATTGATTCACCACCGCATGCGTTGCTCAGTAATAATGCAAGCAGGAGGATCAAAAGAGAAATCATGAGCCGCTGCTGCATTCCCCTTTGCTCCTTCTACAAGCAAACTCCAACTTATTCATATGATCTCTTTTTCTATCCAATCTTCTTCTTCGATCAGCAAATGGATGCATGTAATTCAACTTATTGTCTGAAGAGATATATATATATATATATATATATATGGGTAAATTACACTAAATTCTCTTGAGTTTCAGAGAATTTAGTGAAATTATACTAACCTCCTTTTTATTTGTCCAGGTTACAATCATCTTTTCTAAGTAATTTTTTTAGGAAAAATTTACGTAATATTTTATAAAATTCAGAGAAGATTTGTGTAATTTTATTTCGTAATAGGAAATGTTTGTGTAATCTTTTACAAAACTTAGGAGGATTATAAACTAAAATTATAAATAAATGAGAGGTCAGTATAATTTTACTAAATCTAATAGAAGATCAACTTAATTTACCTTGTATATATATATATATATGCTGCAAATGCAATGACTCAACTTTTTGCAGTTCTGTATGTGCATCAAAAGACAAACTAAAAAGTTTCCTCAATGTTTCAGTGTCATCAAAAGTATATACATTTTGCCTGGCCAAAACTAATTTAACCTGAACATACTACAGCATCTCATACATAAATGTCTCTCAAAGTTTAAGCAACATCAGTACTCATGTGTTAATTTCTCTACATATATTCACAATAAAAAGGGAATGATTTTCAAATCTTAACAATTTTCTATGTAAAGAAGGCCGGTACTTAAACACATCAAAGCCAGAGGAATGATTGCCCCAACTTAATTACATAGAAGACCAGTATTGACTCATTCTGATTCCCTTCGAACACAATCCACCTAACAATTCCCTTCAAGCAAAGGTATCAGCATATTGATTCTTCTCCTCTTCACAAATATATAGACAAGTCTCTTCATTTCACCTCATCCAAAACACAGAAAAATATGGCTTTTGAACTCTTCTCTTCCACACTACTACTTACACTCCTCTCTTATCTTCTCCAATTGTCCTCGTCCAATGCGCAACAACCACAGTTCACTTCTCCTCACGGCATAGTCTATGAGAATCCGGTGTTGTTCCCGCCGTCGGCCTACGACTTCTTCCATCCAAATAGCGATGCGCCTGCAACTCCGCCGTTGCCTGAGACGTCGTCGAAGGCGCGGGCCGACGCAGTGGTGGCGGCGAGCGTGTTGCCAGCTCCTCCGAGCGGTCGCGGAGCCGCGGCCGCCGGCGTGGCTGCCATCGTACTTGGTCTTGCGTTCATAACGGTGGCGGTCATGGTGGCCTCCTACGTTGTGATCAGGCATCGGGCCGACGTCAAGAAGGCGAGTATTGCTGCCATGAACGCTGATGCATGAGCCATGGAGCTCGAAGTTAAACTTGATAGTTAGCTGCAGAATTTATGTTCATATCAGAGTTTAGATTATGTTCGAGTTCTTTCCAGTTCGTGTTTCATGTTGATTGACCAAACATTGCATGTTCCCATGTTTTCCTCCGAAGAACTAATTATTCTCATGATTTCCGTGTGACATATATATATCATAATTTCTGTATGACACTATGACACACACATATATGTAATCATGAGTTTAGCCGAAGACTTGCTGAACTCTGACTAAAGTCGGGCAACAAAAAGCAAAGCTAGCAAGGCTAAGGAAATGCCCAAATCAGCCCAAACCTGAAACCACTCCTCCGAGTCTCCGACGAAGTTGTCATGATTAGAAACACAAACAAAATGCATGGAGGACGTACTCAAGACTACCAACCTGACCAATCAACATGCTCCAGAACTTGGCCTAGAACTAGAAGGCAAGCTGAAATCATGATCGAATGATCCAAAGCAGCTCCTTTGCGTGAATGTCGCCTGCCAGGACGAACAACCAGAAAAGGTGAAAAAATGTCTAAGGCCAAAAACTCGCTGAACAACGAGGCCTCGCTCTTACAAAGCTGTCGGCACAATTGAATGAGAAAGAGTTATCCCGCACCCAGGGGACGAGCATTATTTGTCAACTGAGCCACAAGGCAGCTAACGGGAAGAACACAAATGCAAGGCGAAAATAGTTCTTCCCTAACTCACGAGGATCAATGAATAAATAAATATAATCACAAATCGCATGCAAATAATAAAATAACACCGTAATATTTGACGTGGTGAGGCAATCTCCGTAGAATTTAGTTCAGAAATAAATTTAGCTATCACCAAATCAAGTACAAGAGTTTAGTCAAGTTACAATCTCTAGAATAATATCTTTTACTCTTCTACATCATCAATATGTCACCAATTATGATCCAAATCATTAACATTAAAAAGAGTTGGAAAAATACGTCCAAGAACATAGCTTGTGTTTGAAGAATTTCTGGGCAATCTAGAGACGTCCAAATTCGATCTCCGCCGTTGAAAACGAAAAACTATGAGTCAAGAACCTTAAGAAATTTCAGCAAGATTTGACCATGCGATCGTGCGTTTGATGAAGGATGGACAGAGCTGAAATTTTTATGCGAATTTTACTCTAAAATTCCTCTCTTTTCTCTCTTCTATTTCTCTCAGGGTGGCTGATAATTTTCGAATTTTTTTCTACACCTTTAGCAAAAAATTAGGATGTATTTATACTAGGAAAAAAAACCTAGTCACATGTGGGCTCGGGCCTCCAAAATGAGTGCCCAACCCAATAGCAATTGCACGCCAAGTAAGCCACGCTTAAGAGCTTTAATTAGTGCATTGAGCGATGGGATGAAGCTCTCTATAAAAGGTTAAGGCCACTTAGCTAAACTTGAACTCCTGAAGTCTTAGGTGAGTAAAGAAGGGATGTCTATACAATGTTGGAGGGGGGGAAAGATCTCTCAACCTAGCGCCAAAAGTAGCTGCCAACTAACATCATCCCCAACAAGCACAATATGCTCCCAAAACAACAAGGGATCTCTCCTTTACAAAACCCCAAGTCTAGTCGGTTGTGCTCCTAATTGTCCTTCAACAAGTAGAAAATAACATAATATGGCCAACTCCTTGAGCTACCTCAAAATTTTCCCTATAAGACCCCCCACCCCCACCCCCACCCAATTGACATCGCATGCAAGAAAACAAACTCATTTGGGTGCCGACCCTTTCTACACTGGCATCGAAAATAAGCTCCCTTGGGCCTTCTGCATTGAAAATAAGCCTACTCAATTTGCTAGTCCAGGATCAACCCATCATATCGGGCCAAGCCCACTAAATCGGACCAACTATACTCTCGCCTAGTTGAGACGAAAGCTCGCCCAAGGGCAAATAGTTAAAGGCCTCCAACCACATCATGGCTTGAAAGGCCCGACACTCCAAACTTGGGCCTTGCCCATATCGACCTCTGATAGCCCAATTGTGCGTTGACGCGACAATGCCCCATATGACAGAACTACTCCCAAAAGAAATTACCATTGTGTCTCTTCAAAATCCTATAAAGGGGACCTAGTGACTTCTCCTCCTCTCCTTTTTTATCTCTAAATGATTTTCTTGGCAAGATGAACCGACCTCTTGCCCTTTCACTTTGCTTTCCTTACTTGATCATAGGAGGATGTTACTGCTTGAAAATAAGTAATTTGCATTAGCTATTTTGGGAAGGCAAAATAACCTTAACAAATGTGAAAGCAATGCGCGATAAAAAGTTGTTGCATAGCAACGACTTTGTGACGGTCAATCTTAGAATATTTACTCCACGACGGCACAGTGACCACCATGCAATCACAGTATTGTCAGCAATTCACTATATTAATCCTTTGCACCTCCCTTTTCTCTCTCGCTCACACTTCCTTTTCTCTATGTTGTTCCCTTCTCCCTCTCTTTCAATCCGGCTTTTTGTCATCCTCATCTCTAGCGTCCCCATCTCCATTGTTCAGTAAGTTGGTCGCACCCTTATCATAGAAGATAAGGGTCATGTCCTCGAGTGCCAACCCCAATGGGGCACTTCTGCAAAGTGCCAATCGAGGTCTACACTAACTCAAGCTGACCCGACCCACAACTCCACGACATCCTAGCTTGGCTGCTATGGAAACAAACTTCATCAATCGATATTTAAGGGCACTTTTGAAAAATCCTAAAAGTAGGAATATGTTATATAATTAACCCTATTAGAGGTTACATGTCATTTTTAAATTTTGCTAATATGGTATATCACATCATCATCCAAGATTTAACAATAGAATATTATTGAAACAACAAATCGAAAGTTCAAATATTCTATTAGTACAAATAAAGCTGTTGGCACGTTAGAGAAGCCGCACGTTAGAGAAGCCATATATATTCGGAAGCCATGCCTCCATTGCCATCAGTATTCCTGGATAATGTATACACATGAAAGAGAATATTATTGCCACATAAGCAATGATAGAACTCTTATGAACACAATTGCAACATTTAAAAAGCTGGGACACTATAACTTATGTACATCAACTGTTTGAACACTATCATCTAAGGAGTTGTTCATCCAGCCAAAAAAATAAAGTGCAACAACTCAAATGGTAATGGCATTGCAGCTGATAGCTTTGTATTCGGACTTAAGTTTAGTACCCAAAGAAAAGGTAACCAGGAATCGTCCATCCTTAGCTGCTTCATCCACATCAATAACTGTGGTACTAAAGTCTTCCTCTATCACATAGATATTTCTTCCAATGGCCACAAGATGGCAACCTGATCTCATCAGATGACGAGATAACCTACCAATTACAACCCATTCATTCCTCTCCTCCCACTTCATGAGCTTTGCACCGAAAGTCAAGTCCAACATGTAAAGTGTCCCATCCACAACGACGGTTGGTCCACATAAACATAATGCAAATTTGTTGTTATCCTCCAACTGCCAGGTTGCTGATGCAGGATCGTATAACCCAGCAAAACGATCACTCCAAGAGCTGTAAATAGTATACAGCTTTTCATCTAAAGCAATTATCTTCAGGTCATCATAGTCAGGTAGAGGATTCCTATGTGATACCCAGCTCTTAGAATTTGACTGGTAGATGTCCCAAGACTCTGGATATACTGAATTAGGACCAATCCCGCCGCAGATGTAGAGCTTATCATTCAGAGATGTTGACACAGCATAGCACCTGGGGAAGGAGAAAATAATGAATATTTAATTTATTAGGCTCCAATGGTGTTACAACTTAGAGGATATTGCTTCAGCACTAATTGAATGGATTTGCTTATAGACTTGCATATGTTATTAAATCACTAAATAAGTAATATTCCTAGACACTAGCTACAAATGCACGTAGTTGAATAAATATTGCTATTACCCAACTCGTCCACATCAATGAAGATTGCTTAGCAGCGAAACAATTCTTAACATGAAATATCACCATTGAGATGATTCTATAGTATGCAACTAAATGAAGTATATTACCTTGCTGTTGGCATTGGAGAAGTGGCTTCCCACTTATTTGCAGAAGCATCATAGCAGTACACATCATCTGTGACTTCATGCCAACTACAACCGCCTAATAGATACATTTTTTTCCCTACAGATTCAACAGAAATTCCATATTTCTTTGAGCAAGGAGTGGGTATGCGTTGGATTAGTTCCCAACTACGACCAGTGGGATCAGGGTTTAATACATAGCAAACATATTTATCCAAGTTTCCTCTACACACTACATAAATCCAAGTCTCCTCCAAATTGTTCTTTCTGCGACAGAAATGCCACTCTTCACTACATAACAAATTTCTCCACTTCCTTGACACACATCTAAGAACATGATGATATCGTCTAGGAACCCTTGCCAAGCAAAGAATAGCAATATCATCGGGAAGACCACATATGAGTCCTTGTGACTCTACATTCATGCAATTCTCAGAAGTGGTTTGTCCAAAAGCCATGCTGATATCTACACCCTAAAGAACAATAACAGAAAAGATAAACAATAGAGTGAGGCATTATGACTTATGAGCACAAAAAGAAATCACCAAATAGAATAGTGATATTCAAACCAATTTAATCTTAACAAACTAAAAAGGATATATATAATTCTCAATATCTATAAAATATTTGTTACAAGGTTTAAATAATTTATGCAAGCAATAAGCACTCAAGTAACCACATAGTACATATATGATAACAGGCACTTATGCATCCGCATAACTGTCTCATTTTAGAAATTATTTAAATTTTATTATAAACATAAAAGAATAATATAGATAGTAGTTAGGAAATTAATCAATATAATTCAAAGGATTAAACATGTCAAGGAGAAAAAAAACGGTAGAATAGGTGAAATTTATTATTTCAGCAATGAGTTCATCTGAACAAATTAATTAGCTTTGCCAATTTAATTGGCTTGACACAGGGCAATAATTGGGACATACTAATTATAAGATAAATAAGCCAAGTTATGGGGGCACTTGCTTACTCAGCAGCTTATAGGGGTGTTCACGGGTCGGGTTGGGTTTAGGGAAAAAATCGATCCGACCCGACCAAGTGTAATCGGGTCCGGTTGGGTCGGGTCGGGTTGAAAAATTTTCACCTCTCAAACCCGAGGTAAAAAATGTAAATAATCGGGTCATCGGGTTTCAAGTTCTAAAACCCGAGACCCGACCCAATTTTGGTCGGGTTTGGTCGAATTGTGCCCGACCCGACCCGACCCAACCCAAATAGGTTGGGTCGGGTTCTCAGGTTCATTGGGTCGGGTCGATGAACAGTCCTAGCAACTTATGTGGTATGGATGCATGTGGCTGCTCAGAGAACTAGTCCCCATATTCCGGTTGCATATTTTTGTCAATTGCCATCTAGGAATACATATATGCAGCTGCATGGAGTACTTTGTCAAACTACATTTATTACTCATAGCGGGATGAACTCCTGGGCATATACCATCAATCTTAGAATTAATCATGATTTAACTTTTGGTTCATTAAAAAGTAAGCAAAATTTTGTCAAATACTCAAATTGAATTGCTGAAAAGTAAATTCAGACATCAGACTAGAACAAAAAGGAAAGCTCATAAAAGAATAGCTGCGACAAGTACTAACAGAGATTGATTCAAGGAGATATGTGAAATGTTGTCCAACTAGCTGAAACAAATGGAACAATGATGTTGGGCTTAGCTAGAAAGATCAACTTCTACAGAGTAACAGAAGCACGCATGTGGGTTCAGCAAGTATAAATAATGGACTTCCCACTAATATAAGTGATAAGCAGAATCTTGGCAATGAAAAGTATTACAATACTACCAGATAAGTGTAGAATGATGAAAATTGCATCAAGTAATTTCTTGGGAAATAATTTTAAAGCAAGATATTAATAGTAGAAACTTCTAGAAAGATATCAAATAAGTGCAGAATTTCACTATACCTGTGTTCATTATTTTTCCTAATATTAATAGAATGCTCACCTTTTTATTTCAGCACAGAGATACATTTGAGTTATTGCAATTTGAATGTTCAACTAAGCTGTAAAATCCACCTGATATTCAGTTCAATATTACAATGGTGCAGTTTTTAACGGATTTTGTGATCCCATCTTTCAGTATGTTAAAGCATATTCATTAGATTATAAACAAAGATTAATGCCTACATTTCACAGAATTGATCACAGGTAGTGCAGTAAGCTGAAGCATTATATTCCTTATTCTTATTTTTTATGCATGACATTGGCATCACTGAATGAGTAATTTTCAGCTATGGAACAACTTAACTATATAGTTCATTGAGACTGTTGATCAAACTTCTTCAACAAATTTCACCCGTCTTATATAATGTAGCATGAGCAACTAACCGAAAGATCTCTAACTATTTGGGATAAGACTGTAAGTTGTATGGATCTTTACCACTGAACCTGGTTGAAGGCCCCTTGACTCACATACTAGTTCCAAAAGTCTCCTTGAGTTAGAATTTGCAGGTGTTCTTATCTACTCCAAAACTAATTGTATCTTATCACCAAAACATTTGATTGTACATGAAGCCTTCTTTAAGAATAATACATTTGGCCAACTTCAGTAACCTAGGGGATATCCTAGGATCTGTGATGCTTCAGAGTTCAGATAGGTCTTTTATTCACAAAGATTCAGTATTTCGAGACACAAAGAAGCACTGGTAGTTGGGAAAAGGTGCATATTGTTTTTTTTATAACTATATCCTACCAATGGACAAGATGGATGTAATAACTTTGAATCAACAATTTGGATGGAGCATCAGATTAAGGTAAATACTCTGGACTAGATTAACCATCTTTTTCCTTGATAAAGTTTATTATTTCCAACATGAATGCAAGATTCGAAGTGATCAAGTAAACACAATTAGATTGCTCTGCTTCCCTCAACCAATCTAAATAAATCAGAAATTTGACTATCTAGTCGTGTGTTATTTTACCAATTGACAGATCTTGGTTAAAAATCAGTCATTACATACTGCTAACTCCGTCCGTCAGCTGAACCTATAAATAAAATTCAAAACTCTCACCCTTTGACTCCAATTCTCGAAGTTTTACTGTATGACGTGAATTTATTCGATGAACCAAACACAACCTTTTAGATATAATACACGGAAGTCACAAGCAGCAACACCAAGCCGCAATGTTCCAACTACTTGAAATCCGATATGCTGATATTTTCCCATCATCGAACCTCACTCAGGGCAATATAAGGCATAAGCGATAAAAGATAATCAAGACAACAGTGCTTCTCTGTTGCAACCCTAGTTTGATCGATTAAGATAAATTTCTCTATATAGGTTATTATCGTCAGTGATCTCTCACAATCAGCCCATCCAGATCTGAATCGGCCATTTCGAACCAAACAACTACCATGAAAACGAAGATGCACGATTTTTTCTTGATATTTGATCTCGTTAAAGGCCAGTCAGAGGGAAAAAAAAGATGAAGGTAGGAGAGGAGAAGAGGAGGAAACGTACAGTAAGGAATCGGGGCAATCGGCGCGTCTTCGTTCGGTCCGCGGCGGCAGCCCCAAAGGCAGACGAGGTGTCAAAATCACGAGGGGTCGATCGATGCTCTACCGGTGCATCTAAATTTATTATTTTTTTATTTACACCTATGTTTGGACGAGGTGCAGCACTTGAAAGGGCAATGGACCGTGACCAGGCCAATACTCATGTCGTGCCGAGCACGGCCCGAATGCTCAAAAGGGTGGCCCAACTCGAGTTTGAGCTCGTCCCTTCGTGCTCGAGTCAACTCGGGCCGGTTCGAATTATTAAACATTTGAATAATTATGGTTGGCAATTAGACTCGAACGGCCAACCTTCACTTTTTATTAAGGAACTAACCACCACACTAACAACTATTACTTATTTTTATATAATTTTACTAAGTAAAATATGTATTGCTCATGTCTAACACAGAAAATCAAGCTAAGCCTGGGTGCAGACTAGGCTAGGCCTGGCACCGCCAAGCCTAGCCTGCGAGTGCAAGGCCGGATTTGCCGGGCCCGTGCCGAGCCCAGCCCGCCCCTTGGGCATAGACGGGTCGGGTCAGGCATGGCCCAGAATCGGGTCGGGCCCATGCCGCCCATGGGCAGGCCCAGCCCATTGTCATCTCTACGTGGCACCGTCTAGTAAAAGTAAGTATGAGTGAGTAAGAAGAATCTAAAACATTTGATTAACTAAGAAACTAGTCTGAAATCGAATCCAATTTTTTAATTAACTGATTCGATGGTTTCGATTTTGATTTTTGAGTATATGTTAACTGTTACTTCACGATTAATCAGTTCATATATATAATAATTTAATTTTTATATTCTAATGGTGTGTTTATTTCGTATGATAGGATTTCAGACGGATAAGAATTCAATTAGAATTAACTAAGACAAGAATCATGTGGTATAAACTTATATCATATCCAACATTTGTTAAAATCTCGAATAAAAATATCATAAAATATAGGACTTTGAAATCCTATGTTTGTGTAGGTTCTAGATAAAAGAGTCGGATATTAATAATTTAATACTTAAATTTGATTATACCAAATTTTTATTTTAAAATTATGAATTTAAATTTGAATAATTATTTAATAATAGTAATAATAATAATAATAATAATATTATTATTATTATTATTATTATATCCATTTTTGTTAAATGGGTAAACCTGACTACCCAATCCAACCCGACCTGATATAGGGTGCGACGGGTCTGGTTGGGTCTAGTTTGAAGGTAAAAAAAAATTGAACCCAACCCCGACCCGACTCAATTACTTGTTGGCTGGTTGGGCCAAATTTTCCTCCAAACTCAAATCGATCCGACCCATGAAATAATGAGGATGTTATCGTTCTTTCGATTATTTTTTTTTTAGGGTAATTACCTAAATATATTTTGAATTTTGGATTTTGTCTCAAATGTATTCTGAACTTTCATTTCACCAAATTGTATTATGAACTATGAAATTTGTATCAATTGTATTCCTCCGTTAAAATTTCGTCACTTACTCTGTAACAAATGTGGTGTGGCTTGCACATGTGGATTAAAGTATATATATTTATATGTTAACACTTTCTCCGTCACCACCTCGTCGGACCGTGTCGGAGAAATCGTCGGACCTTGTCAGAGAAACTGCTGGACCTCGTTGGAGAAATCGTCGGACCTCGTTCGTAAATAATTCCAATAGAAAAAGATTCTCCGTCGAGGTCCGACGGTTTCTCCGGCGAGGTCCGACGATTTCTCCGACGATGTCTAATAGTTTCTCCAACACAGTCCGATGATTTTTCTGACGCGGTCCAACGATTTCTCCGGCGAGGTGGTAACGAAGAAAGTGTTAAAATATAAAAATATATATTTTAAGCCACGTCACACTGTTAACAGAGTAGGTGACGAAATTTTAACGGAGTGATACAAATGATACAAATTTAATAGTTCATGATACATTTGAGACAAAGTCCAAAGTTCATGATATATTCATGTAATTACATTTTTATTTATTAGTATTATGTTTGATTTGTATTTTATACTTTGAAGTACTTTCAACATTTGAAATGGACATTGCAATTTGTATAATTTTATTATTTTAACATGTAAAAAAATCATTGGTTAATTGAATCACAAAAATCGAAACTGAAGTAGCGGTTAACCAAAGTTAATGAATTGATTTATGATTAATAATTTTGAAAACTCAATATCAAAAGAGGGTCAAAAAAAAAAATGTTAATGGAATAACCGGTCCATGATCGTATGATTAAATAATATACTTTGGTTTAGTTTGGTGGTACTGTATGGTTCCACAAATAATAAAATGATCAAATCAAATACAATGAAGAAAAAATTGATCAGAAATTGCTTTGCTTCTTATTGATCAAAGTAGAGCCGCTAACCAAAAGCCTAATGATCTCTATCTAAATTTTTTTTGTCTAATTTATTTTCAAAAAGCAATCAGACTTGGGAAACAATAGTACATTAGAACATCATGAGTTGTTGAAAATACTAATCCCTGGGAAGCAAATTTTGAACCGAACAAAATTTAAAATTAACTCTGGATTAGTACTTTCTATTTCTAAAAAGGAAAATGTCTATTTCTATATTATCATTATTGTATGCTATGGATGAGTAGTACTTTTATTTTTCTTATAGCGAGGCAAATAAAATTATCCGACAGCAAAATAGCTCAGACACCAAAAGAATTCTCCATTTGGACTTCTATCCATAGCTTGATACCATTTTGTATACTGATTTATCACCTGGCTTAATAGCATAAGTTTTTCTTTTCTAGAAAAAAAAAAAGTACTTTCTTTTCCTTAAAAAAAGTCAATTTCTATATTTTTGTTATCTAGGCAGCTATGGTATACTGTTTTTATTAATTAAATCAAAATAAATTAAGGAAAAAGAAGAGTCACGTCGATTTATTAGTTATTACAACACTAACTAATTACTAATCCACTTTGATTTAAATTATCAAAAATTAGCAGAAAAAATATTGGGATTAGTGGATTACGTTCAACGGGTGAACGCATCTCAAGTTCCAATTCGCCCGGCTGGCCGACCAGGTTAAGTAAACGGGACGAGAAGCACATTTCTCTCTCATTTTTAAGCGAGTTCGCCTCTCCCTAACCAAAGAGGGGCAGTTTCATTCTCGTCGAGGAAAGGGAAGGTAGGGGGAGCAGGAGAGTGCTTGAAGGATGCATCTATGGCCGTCCCTACAGATCAGGGACTCCTTCAAGCACTCTTACCTCGACAATATGGAGCGCAATCTCCGTCGCATGAAGCAGCAGCAAGGCTGCCCCTCGTCCTCCGATCCCCTCCTCGCTAACCGCGACAACGTCGGTAGCAGCTTCCCCGAAGACCTGCACGAGCAAGAAGAGCCCCTTTGCTTGTATTCGAAAGTATGTAGGACTCTGGCCTTCTGCAGTGACCTTGTCCTCGTCCTCTCTTGCTGCTGCTGTTGCTTCTGTTGTGGAGGTACCAAAAACCTCTTTTCAATAATCATTTGTATTTATATGCTCTTCCCGATTTTAATTTTTTGCTCATTATGGTCCTAAGTCTAAGATGGGTTATTTGCTCCCTGCTCGAAAAAAATAGGATCTTTTCTCTCCTTGTGCACTCAATTCCATAGTTCTGTGTCCATCTGGTACTGTAGGGTATATCTTGTGGCCAATCCCAATAGTATACTGCAAGGGCCGTCGATTTCTAATCTGTTTATCCTTTCAAGAGTCAGGAATCAGGATGGTTGTTAAACTGCGGATTTCACTTAGGCGTGTTGACCTGATTGATAATATGATGATAAGATTGGTTTACGCAAGCGCATGATGATTTTGATATATGATCACTTAGGCGTCTTTGGTGGGATTATTTTCAAGAATTGATTATTCCTTAATCTAGCCAAGGTGTCATTTCTTTATTTTGCAGCAGTACATTTTTTTTCCCACGATTTATCACTAGCTGATGGAAGAAAACATAATGAAAATATTTCAGGAAGCAACTGTTTCCGAGAGTTTATTCTATATCTTTGAGTTGAAAAGATCGTTTGATTGATTTTGAGACAACCTTGTCCTCGTTCATTCTGTTGTTGGTGTCCCTGAAGTGAATATTATTGGACAACTGTTTTCATTTTAATTTCAGAGAAGTTCTATAATCGTAGCAATTGAAAATCCACTGTGTTACTATCAAAGTATTTTTTCATTCCTAAGACCGTGTCAATCTTTTGTACCTGTGGACATATGATGTTCAACAAAGAAAAGGCTTCTTTTGATCAAGTTTCATGGTGCAAGGGGATATGTTGATACCGATTGACACCATAAGGCCTACCACCTGCACATCCTTACGATGGCAATCATATAATTGTGTCTAGCATAGTAGCATGTGTCAGGCACCTTAATACCTTGCTGTCAGATTGCACTTCAACCCTGCTGCCTTGTGTTGGTCATCCTACGGTTAATGATCTTTACGTTTGTGCATATTTCTTTTGAAACTTCGATGAATCAGATTTTGATCTTTCTAATTTGAGTTTGTGCAGTAAGGGCAGTGGCCATTTGTTTCATGATACTAAGGTAAACAAACAGACATGATTGTATACCCAAATATGATAGCTTATAATCTTGGCAATTTTGTAACATAAGAACCCGTTAACTGGATCACATGTCAAGTTTAGTTTAGTTGGTTCAGATAAAAATTTGAATGGAATGTCAAGCAGCAAGCAAGCACATGCTATCTCAAATATTTCACTTAAGGAGTTGAAGCCTCCATGATTGTGGAGGACCATGATTTCATGGCCACGATGTGTCATTATAATGAATTGCAAATTTACAAGGTTTACTATCTCGCTATCAGAATTCACAAGTAGAACCTTCACTTTCCAGTACAACTAGTACAACTAGTTTACAGTAATTTCAGACAGTTTGACAAGATTGTAACTCTAAATGCACTTGACATGGTTGGGAAGGGTGAATGCAAAAGTTCAGGTTCACTCTTATACCATTCAAAATGATTTGCAAATTATGCAATTAAATATTCTTTTATCTTCACTATAGGCATCTGTCCAACAATGAATGGATTTATAGATTGTGACCCTTTGTTTGTTACATTCAAGATCTACTGCACTGTGCATTTCCACATAAATATCTGACATCCATTATTGACTTTGAGGTCCTTCTTCTTAGATATAATTTTAAGTGTTCACATACCCATTGTATTTGCCCTTCTATAATCAGACCTTTAACCCCCGCTTCTGGGGTCTTTGCAATTAATATGGGGTTTGCTGCAACATGGGTCTTCTTTTACATGTTCATAACAAATTTTAAGTGTTTTTTTTTAATCTTCATCTTACTAAGATCTGCACTGCTGCATCATTCTGTTCATTTTTAAAAATCAGGTGGAAATATGCATATGACCTCTGCCTAAGTTCTTTTTCATGTACACAAGAGTTTATACATCTAAATTTTAATTCAATTTCCTGTAAATGCTTTTTTGATCAGCAGCCTGTGATGACGAGAAAGATAGCCTAACTGCGTATTGATAAGAACATTCATATGTGGATTTCGCTCATTACAGTCAGAAGTCAGACGTCACCTATCTTCCCTCGAGAAGGTACAAGTCCTCTGAGGAGTCAATACAGATGCACAAATATGTTGTAAGAAAAGCTTCTCAGTTCTTGCAGACAGAATTTCATTTCATTTATTAGACTTCTCTTCAATTCTAGGGCTGCTGAAATATCTTGCTAGTACGAGTGCCTTCACTAGATTGCTCCTTGGTCGTTCAATTAAAATATATATGGATAATGCAGAAAGTTTTTGTACATGTTTATTGTTCAAATTGACTTAAATCTTTTTCATATTTTGTTCTCTCTCCATTTTATTAGATTCGTCATTGATTTTTACTTGTGTTTTCTTTCTCTAACTCAACAATAGTCTACTCTTCTTCTATAAGAAGTTAAATAAAGAAAATTTGTTTTGGATTCGAGACTGATGAGATTATTAAAAAGGTTATCTGCTGAATCAATTATTTTGTCCCATCTGTTTAAAAGTTAAAACCTGCGTGGTTGGTTTAAAACCTGCGTGGTTGGTTCATTTACCCGGAACGTGTACTCTAGAACTTGTTAATTTACAAATTCTAGGGTACAGGTTGAAACATGTTCATTTACAAGTTTCAGGGCAGGTTCCAACAGGGTACCCGGAACATATATCCTGAAACCTGTATATGAATAGGTTCCAACAGGGTACCCAGAACCGGAATCGGAACTCGTGATTCTGGGTAAGGTCCGATTTCAGATTCCAACAGGGTAGGGTCCGATTTCAAAACTTAGGAATCGATCCTATACAGGGTAGGATCCGGGTATCATAAAAAATACAGGGTATCCGGACTCGTTCACCCCTAATCAATTTGTCCTTTTTCATGCATTAATTAAAAAATATGAATAGATAATAAATGAAATAGACAAATAATAACATTATATTATTTGATTGATATTAAAAATAGATAATAAATAACAATATAATATTATTTTATTTGTAAGCATAAGAAATAAATAAAGAATTAAGAGAAAAATAATTAAAATTTTAATAAATTATATATATATATATATATATATATATATTATTTTAATTAATAAAATATTATAAAAATATACATTAATGTAAAATAACTTATTGATTTTAAAATAATAAAATATTTTATTTTCATAAAAAATAATTGAATATTTACAAAATAATAATTAAAATAATATTTAATAATAAAATAGTAGTTATTTATTTAAAATATTTAATTATTAAAATTAATTTAATAATTTAATTATATATTCTTACGTAATATTATAAAGGATAATATTAAAAAAAAATCATAAAAAATAATATTTTATTATTCTTTGAGTTGAGATAAAGAATACTATTATTCTTTATTAGCGAGGAATAATATTTTGTATCTATTTCTTATAATTTACTCATTTTTTATCAATAAAGATGTAATTGAATAAGAAAACAAATAGATCAACAAAAATAATATTGCATTCCTCGTCCCTTGTATCCCATCAAACACTTTCTTTTATATATATTTTTTCATTTAGAAATGATTACATTGATGGGCCAATTAGGTCGAAACCTTTATGTAACCCGTTTATAGAGTTAAAGACGTCGATGTCAATGCGAAAGAAAACGACTGCTGAATAAACACGAAAGGGATTTAATTTAAAGCATATATATGCAACCACAGCAACAAATATCTTTATTTTTCTTTAATAAGTTTGTAATAATCACGCATAAACACTGCAATTGATAAAAGAAAATATAGGCACAACAACACGTTAGTACTGTAGCTCAAATTCATAATATCAAACAATATATCTAAATATCTAATCACCAAATTAGCAATTAATAGATCAATTTGTGTTTTTATGATCTTTAACTCCAATGAATCAGCAATTAATAGATCAATTTGTGTTTTATGATCTTTAATTAACTCCAATGAATCACATGCTACTTAGAATTATACATTTGTTACAATCTGGCCGAGCTACATCAATGGGAGAAGGGCCCATTTTAAAATTTTGGTTAAATTATATTGATCTTTTCTAAGATTAAGTAAAATTATACTTACCTCTCTCTCCTCTATTTGTCCAGATGATATTCACATCCCTTCTAGCTAATGGTATTTTAAAAATGTCATTAGTAAGCATGTGCAGTGTACATGACAACACTCCACCAATAATTTTTATTAGTAGGGAAAGTCTGTGTAATCTTTTACAAAACTCAGGAGATCACAAGATAAAATTCTTAATAGATGAGAAGTCAGTGTAATTTATCTTAAATTTTTTTAACTTATAGGAGAGAAAAATAAAAAGACAAAATCACCCCTATATAAATTTACCCCTCTTCTCTCTCTAAAATAAAAATAATTCAAAGACTAATAATTAAAATTACTAAGCTCTGTTCTTAATTTTATTTTCATTTGTCGTTCCTTTCCTCTCCCAATGATATTTGAGTTGCTTTATCGATACACTCATATCCATGTGTTATTGTCCTCACGCATCAGCCTCATCCATGTGCGAATGTGCGATTGCAATCGTGCCCATGCGCCACCATGATCGCACACTTAGCCCTCACCACGCAAAGCAGCCCTCTAAGTCTTGTTATGCATTTGTTGAGAAAAAATATTTTCAGTGCAAGAAAACTCGTTGAAAAAATTATAATTTTTAAAATTTAAAACTTTAAATTGTGTTTTATAGTTATAAATTATGCATGAATAATATTTATTAACTTTTTTATATAATATATTGATTTTTTTTAAGTATAGTTTTTCATCAATTATAATATTATTAATCATTTATCGTTTTAGTCTCCTCACCTAACTTTGATTTCTAGTTCCACCACAGTTGTTACATACTTAAAATATACATTGTAAGTATGATGGCAATGAATCAAACTTAGACATGGGCTTGAGTATGCCCAACCATATTTGGATTGTGTCAGGCATGACTTGAAGATTTTTAGGATCGTTCCAATCCAACTCGCAACTTGAGCGTTCAGTTCAAACCGACTCAACAATATTAAAAACTAATTGTTAAAATAAAAAAAATTAATTAATTAAAATATATAATAATAATAATAATAATAATAGAATAAGTATTTATTTAAATCATTAATTAATCTATTAAAATTTAAAAAATCAAGCCATGCTCGATCATGTTCCAACTTGAGCTAGACTTAGCACACTAGTTGGACCGAGTCAAGGCACAACCCACGTGCCACAAAGGAGCCATCTAGACTAGTCCCATAGAGTAATTGGTTCGGGCCACTTGTTAGGGGTAAGCATGTAGCGATTAACCAGCCCATCTAAAAAAATTAATTGTTTCATTAATTTCGGTATACAGTATTTTAGTTTTAATTTTTACGGTTCAGTTAATCAATAATTTTTGATTAATCGGTACTTTAATTTCATTTTTTGCAAGTTTCGATTAACTAATAAAAAAATTTAGCATAAAAATAATAAAATTATACAAATTGCAAAATTTATTTCAATTGTTAAAAGCAATTAAGCAATTAAAAATAAAAAGTACATAACAAGTATAATACTCATAAATAAAAATCAAAAGAAGAATAACTAATAATTGCAAGAATTTGATAAATTCAACGTGAAATTATCAATAATGTGTCAATTATACACGTAACAATAAATAAATGATTGAAATAAGAAGATAATTTAAATCTTTATTTAATAAAAAAAAATATTATAATATTTAAGAGAGTTATGTATCATAATATTTATTCATGTTTAAACTATATATTATTATTTGTATATATATTTTAGAAAAAAAATATAAAAAAATATTAAAGGGGTAACAATTAAAATATTCTATATATTATGAATCAATTAATCATGAAACTAAAATCAAAATTAAAACGGTTGAATTGATTGACCAAAAAATTCATCAAAATTTTAATTTTTGTTGCGAAGATTAATAAAAAAATATTCTAGGTAATTCTTACGTTCAGAATGTAGTTTATATTATCTTTGCTTTAAATTGAGAACGTAGAACATTTCTTTCTTGAAATATAAAAAAAAAAACGATTAGCTAATAAATAAAAATCTTGATAGCAATCTTGAGATCGAATATATCGCTTACCCGACAATTATCATCAATGCATAAGGAAATTAAATATTATTTTTTCGCAATTAACTTATAAACCACTTGACAATAGAGTGATAACAATTAGCAGGTCCTCAAAATCTTATTTTACCATGCTCTCCGTGAATCCAGACAGAAAAGAGTTGTTGATTGGAGAAATCCCGTCTTAAAGACTTAAATAACGCTGTTATCGTGGAATGGAAGGAATCACTGTCTCGATATCCTCACCCCACCTTTCAACATCGGACACGAGATCCCATGTCTTCCAAAGTCTACTCCCCGGCGTCTCCGTCCACGTGCCTTCCGGCTCTCGTTCATTTCATAGCGTAAAAATAGCGAAAGCGTAGCTCTCTCATTGCCAGTGCTTCTACCGTCCTTCCTCGCACCACTTAGGATCCTCGGATCCTCTCTACCGTATGGAACAGAATACATTTTCAAAGATGAAGATGAACGGTGCCAATGTGGGCGTCGCACGTCAAAGTGAAATTTGTAATTTGAACAGATCCTTCTCCTAATCAAGTCGACTCGGTGATCTTATCACAACCGTCCATTCGATGGCTGCAAGGCGGTATGGGCTGTGACCGTACGCTCCGCTATAAATTGCTGACGGTGAACGGGTAGGGTCGTTCATCTCCTGCATCGGATCTCTCGTTGGGCTTCTTCCGAGTGAGGTGCTTCGATGGCGGCGGCGATGCTCACCTTCTCGCCCCCGGCATTGTTTCCTCCACCGCTGGTCTTCGTCGTCCTACTCCTGCTCTCCTCTACTGAACTCTCCTCCTCCTCCTTACTCGCGCCGTCGCCCTCGCCCTCGCCGGTCCCCGGAGGTCCCTACCGGTCGCCTCCCGCGCCTCCGCCGGATTCTTCTCCTTCTCCTGCCCCATCGGGCAGGAACTCTGTTTCTCCTCCCGCTTTGCCGCCGGAAACGCCTTTACCCTCCCCGACCCCGACCCCGACCCCGACTGCGTCCCCTGTCCCAACTCCATCTGGAACACCGCCCCCGGCGCCGGTGGCGGGCAACGAAGAGATCCGATCCAACGCGAACGCTGAAGACGAGGGCGAGCATGAAGATGGGGGAATTAGCGGGGGGAAGAAAGCGGCGATCGTTCTGGGGGTGATGGTGGGGGCAGCGGTAATGGCTGCGGGGGTGATCGTGTACAAGAAGCGGCAAGACAACATCCGGAGGTCAAGGTACGGCTATACTACCCGTAATGAGTTGCTTTGAGATTGATAAATTGATCGATCGATTAATGATGATCATGAGATTCTGGATCTACTACATTGTTAGCATTTGGGTGAAGAAACATAGATAAGTTTGGTTTCATTTCTTTTTTTATGTTTTGATACGGCATAACATATTGTACTATTTGATTTTAGTATACTGCTAGATGCAATATAAATTCGATCGAGTGATTCAGTATTTGTATTGAAGATATTGTAGATTTTTAGTATTTTTGACATCTCTGCCTGATTAGATCTGGACTTATAATGATTGTATTTAAGATGGAATTGCACTGCAAATATTTGTTATTCTAGATGAGTTGTGCGGAATTTGAGCAAATAACTGTTATCGAGTTCGGCTCCACAAATGACACCCAAGTCTCAAAATAATTAAAAAATTATTTTAATTGCTTTGAGATTTATGTTTCAACTTAAAAGTTACTTTGAGATATGTGTTTTAATTGTGGAGCCCGGCTCCATAGGTTTTGTTTGGAGCCGGAGTCCAAGTTGTATTCGGAATTTGATATTGGATTCATATCATCAAATATCTGTCATTTGCTTGCCAATTTGAGATTGAACCAAAAATTAAAAAACACAAAATTGATTTGAGATTGAACCAAAATAATAATAATCGGTTTGAGATTGAATCGAAAAAGAAAAAAAAGAAAACGGACTTCTCAAAGAATTAGTTTATTGGGTGAACCGATTGATTTATGAAATTTGAGAGATAATTTAAAGACTTCATCCAAAATATTATGGTTTTCTAATTTCTCTAAGTCTATTTATAGTTTTCTATTTATAATTTTGACGTATTAGGAAAAAAATTATGACTTTTCCTAATTTCTCTGACGGTATTATACCAAGTATTTGACAAAGACTGTTGCATACCAAGTCATGATAAAAGTCAGCAGTCAATACTGTGTCAAAACGTAATGAACTGTTTTACTGTTAACAAAAAAATTAATCCTGGACTGGTATTATTCGTTTATGCTGATATATTCTGGAGCTATAATTTTTATTCTTTATTCTCATACTATCTCTCCACCACTATATACAGTCTCATCATACAACAAAAAACCTGTAATTTTTTAAAGCAATTGATGAAGCAGAAATTGGGGGTTTAGAATCTTTTGACTGATTTAGGATTTGACTCTCTTTTCAACTGTACACATAACATAACAAATTGGGTTAATATGATACCTTGTGCTCTTAATTACAAGAACCAAAATGGATACAATACTACAGAAGATATCATTTATTATATGGATGAATTGAGACAAAATAAATCTCGTTCAGGTGAAATCACATTTATGTCATATCTAGGATTAAGTAATTAAAACTTATGATTATTACCTGAATTAATGTACAGAATTTAAGTGCTTGTCAGATTTGTCAATCTACATATGCTTGACCAAGTAACATGTGGAACGACATGTTCATATCTTTCACGTTAGCTAGGTCTATTCTTATCCAAATGCTTATGAAGTTTTATTATTTGGTTCTATGACCTCTGACCTCTCATTCTTATTCAATGACTATACAGTATTCATATTACAATGGATATGTTTGGTAAAACCTAAACTCAAAATTTGAGTATTAAATACTATACATCCCCTTTCATTTAGATAGATATTTGGTTGGATAGGCATTGAATTTGTCAAGTCCTTACTAAATTAGACACTCAGGTAAGACACATAAATACCCATTTTATATGGAATATGACGTGCATAGTTGCGAGCGAATAGAACGAAGATAGGCTTGATTAAAGCAAGTGGTTAGACTTATCATAGTTCAAGTTCAAATTTAGACGGACTTGTATATATCACAAGTTGCATGTTAATTTTGAATACAACCACTGTTTAACTTTTTAAAATTCTGATGGGATTTGGAGGAGCTGGTCACGCTGTTATGATTTAATTGGTTCAACAAATCGTGGCCAAAAATATGCAAAATACTAAATAAAATAATCTAAGGTTTTATATGACTGACGGACTGACGCCTACTTAATTAAATTCAGTCATGATTGACTGAGTTGAATTTGAAGATTATTTTTTTTAAAAAAGATTAATGATATGGATTGAATCTAATAAATATAGTGGATGATTTAGGAGTGGTCTGTCCATATAAGTCTCTATGGGCAAGATGATGAGATTGCGATACGTTACCTTGCTCGGATCTCAAAGCACCCCAACACGAAGCATTGGAGAGAGAGAGAGACTTGTCAACTTTTTTCGATTGTTGTCACCGCCGATGTTTTTCGATCACCGACGCCGTCCACAATTGGACCCATGGTCGTTTCGACTTCGCCGTCGTCGTCGACGTTTTTCGATCGTCGCTCACAAGTCCTCTCTTTCTCAGCATTGCACACACACAGAGAGAGAGAGAGAGAGCCTTGTCAACTTTTTTTTATTGATGTCGCCGCCGATGTTTTTCGATCACTGACGCCGTCCACAATTGGACCCATGGTCGTTTCGACTTCACCGTTGTCGCCGATGTTTTTCGATCGTCGCCCACAAGTCCTCTCTTTCTCTCAGTAGCACTGCTTGAGTTAATCTCTTTCTCTCTCGACAGTGTCGCCTACGACGATCCGAAAATATCGACGGCGACGGAAATCAAAAAATGTTAGCGGCGTCAATGATCGAAAAACACCGGCAATCTAAAAATGCTACGTGTCGCGATCTCATTATCCCACCCATAGAGGCTGATATGGGCGGGCTGCCCATATAAGTCCCACTCACGATCTAGCATCAGTTTTTAATCCAATTGGCATTTGGACAGATAATATGTCAAAGTAAATAGTAAAATGTTGAGTCAGAGATAAGTTTTATTGAACTCGTCAAATGTTGTCTCTCCGACTTTCTGATTATCTAGTTTTTTTTTTCATTTGAAGAATCTCATTTTTTAGTATAACTCCCTCGTTAGTCCGAGATCAGATAATATTATTTTGATTGTTTCAAGTAAAATTTTGGAATGATGGTTAAACTCATTAAGTCAATTTCGTATGAGGCCACGTATGTAAGAAAAAAATGATGATTTTAATCGATTCTTAAATTTTTATCTCGAAATCTATCAAATTGGGTCAGTTCCAACCGGTTTCGGATCTACCCGTGTCACACCCCAACTCAGGGCCACGTGATCGGACAGGGTATACGTGCCTATACCCCGCAGCCAAACTCATGCACATGTCAACTCATAAATAAACATAGTGAAAAGATTAATAGTTTTTATTATTAACGAAAAATAAAATATATTTCCATTTAAGAAGTAAGTTTTTAGCAAAGTATTTAAAGTCCGAAAATAAATAAATCAAAGTTCAACAGTTTAACAAATGAAATGTGAAGGAAAGACATGAATGTCCCCAAGGGACTACAATTTCAAAATACCAAAATATAAGTGCATGACAAACTGCCAAAGACTCGACTACGACCTATAACTAGGACTGCTATGAGATCAATGCGACTCCTATGCTCTCTAGCCGCGCCAAGTGCTCTAGCCCACCTCAATGGTCAAGCTCTGCAAAAAAAAAAGAAATAAACAACACATGAGTTCAAAAGAACTCAATGAGCGATTCTACCCCACCATAAAAATTAACCACATAGATAAATGAAAAAAAATGTCCTTATCTCATACAGGGGTAATGCATCAAGTGCTATGACTAGCTAACATACCATCTGACCATCACATGCCCAAAGGCAAACAAATTCACTTAGCAATGAAGTACAATAGGCCTTAGTATACCCGTGCCCTAAGGCAACAAATCACACTCAATGATTATGATGATAATCGGGATTGACCCATCCGAGCTTATCCTATAATAGAACCCTTAGATAAAGCGCAAGAATAATCGGGATTCACTCATCCGAACTTATTAATTCCTTAAATAAAGAAACTTGGGAACAATCAGGATTTGCCCATTTGAACTTGTTCTACGAGAAACGTAGGAATAATTAGGATTCGCCCATCCGAACTTGGTCCTTAAAGGTATCGCAGGAATAATCGGGATTCGTCCATCCGAACTTATTCCTTAAACAATCACAGGAATAATCAGGATTCGTCCGTCCAAACTTATTCCTTAAACACAGGTTGGGAATTAACCATCCAACCTTCCGGGCCAAGCCCGTAATCCGGCTCCTATTTGAGCCTCTCTGCCATTCATAAAGATATGACGCTAACAAGACGTAAGTCAAGTGTCTCCTATAGTGTCTTAGGGATATCTTTACTGGGAAACGCCGCAACATTGTATGCCCGATCCTAACGCCTAGACCCGTAATATCATCAACCCATGAGATTTTATTTCATGCATATAATTTATTTTGTTGGCTCTTAACAGATTATGCTACTTCTTGAATTTTAATTATACAATTAAAATTTTCATTTGTCAAACTTAGGGTTTTGTTTTAGGATTTTATTTTCAATTTAATGTTGAGCCCAAAACTAGTGCACCCAAACCGAATCTGATTTCCAAAGTATGTCATATGGATCTAGACTATATTATCTGATTAAAATGATATGTTACACAACTATATTCAGTGAACTATACTCATCGCAATAGAGATTAACAAATCAGCGTCCTAATGACAATTCAGCATGAGATTCCAGCATGTTGAGTTTTTAGCATATTAAGGTAATTAATCCAAAATTTACATTAATTAAATCCTTAATTACTACCAAAACAAATTTATAATATTGAGATAAATCACACAAAGATTAAATCATATTTGCTAAATAAGATTTAGCATGTATCAACATCATCTTTAAAACAAGACTCGAGCTTCATAATCAAGAACCCAAATCAAGAACATACATGGCATCAAGATTAAATCCTTTCATATGTAAAGCATGATTAATACATTGAAATCACAGATTTAATTACAAGATATGCATTGACGTCATGGGAATCTAATAAGGTAAGCAATCTAAGATATAGATCCCAAAACAAGCAATAATCTTATCTTAGGCATTTCATCAAACACATCGAGGGCACCCCTATTTCCATCTTGGCCGAGCACCCCTAGGGTAGTCTTAGGGCTGTCGAGCCACAAAGGGGAATATCGGGGCCCCTCCCTCATATCGACACAAGAATTCGGCGATAAAAACTCAAGAATCGACGGAAAATCAACAAGAACGTCTCAATGTCCAAATCGTCTCAAGAACATGATAAGAATTTCAAGAAAAGGAGGGATAAAACCACTCACATGATTAGGAAGAAGAAATCGAGGAAAATTCCCAATCGACGGCCTCTGAATCTAGCCTCAAAGAGTGCGGCGACTCGACTTAAACAAGGGGGGGGGGCTCCTACCAAGTCGGCAGCTTGGCTTCCAAGGGAGAGGAAGGGAGGGGCGGCTTGGCTCTGCTCGGCGGCTCCTCTCTTCTCTCTAGGCGGCTAGTGCGGCTCCAATAGGGAGCTGTCTAGTCCTAGAGGAGGATTTTATAATCACTTCCTCACCTCATCTAACCCTAACCTCTTTTAACCCGCATCCACCTCAAATTCGGATCCAAACCCGCTAACTCCTCAACCCAAACTTAACCTCGTGCTAAATACAAGCATCAATCACATGCACACACATGCAATGCATGTTAATAAATCAAGCACATGCATTACAACAATTAAATAAATTTATCTAAGCAAGAAAAGAAACCACATAAATCATATTCCTACTTACTCGAGCTTTCAAGCTCGCATCGGATCATGACTCGACTCAGTCTGCTAGACTGACAAAGATAAATAATAAAAAATATCATAATATCTCGGATATTATAACTCGATACCCATGGACACCCCTAGCGGGGTAGATTGTAGTGCCTCGGTTTAATCTCATACCAAAATATATAAGATGTCGTATTAATTAATAAAGCTTTATGGATGTATTATCATCAACTTCAGCTTAAACATAAAATTAGGCCTTACATGCTCGTTGACTAGGAAGTGATTATGGACTATGTATTTTATTCGACTTAAATCTTAACGAGGACAATATTATTTAAATGATAAAATATATAACACTCTAGTTAGTCTCAAGAGAAATAAAGGCATATATTATGGTATGTTTTGCTTCGTTCGATTGGATTGAATAGGATAAAATAATAAATGAAAAAAATAGGTATGATTTTATTATTTGGTGTGCACCAATATCAATTTTATAATTTTTTAATTTTCTAATCTTATTTTCTTTAAATTCAAACACTAAACAAATAATGAATTAAAATTTATTTCTTATCCTTCTTCTTCCCATAAAGGAAATATATTAGTATTTTAGATCGTGCGTATACAATTTTCCAAATCTTATTTTCCTCTTAGGCTTCTTGCATATCCTTTCGTAATAAAAAGATGGAGTAATTTAATTGAGGATTAGTTACGTTATATATCTTGAATTTTAGGAGTCTTCTTAATTTTGGTTCGAACTCTTAATTGTATTAATAGTTACTCTTATTTTTCAATTCGTATCAATTATATTTCCTCGTCAAGTAATCGTGAGTCTTGTCATTAGCCAAGTCATCGCACCAGGTCAGCAACAAAAGTAAATCTGAATAAAAAAAATAAAAATTTACACGTCAGTGTTGCCTATTTGACTCGTGCAAATTTGAAAAAAAAATAGATGCTGCTGCTACGGTTTCTGCACTATCTGAAGCCACCATCCTCTTCCTCGACGTATTCACCCACCTGTAAACCTCCTTCACGTAGTCGAACATATGTAGTGCAATGTGCGTCCTGATCCCGACAATAATGACGTACACGATCGAGTACGTCAACAGCAATAATGAGGAACGCCGGCACTACCTCCTTCGGCACCGACCACTCGATCTCCTTCATCATCATCATGCCTACGAGCACTAGCGACGACCCGATCGCCCACGGCAACACGTTCGTGAAGAGGGGCGCGAAGAAGAGCAAAACGAGGAAGAACGCCGCCACCGCGATCAACGCCAGCTCGGTCCGGCCGCTCTCCCTCATTCCCTCATCCCGACGGTGGACCCAACGTAGTTGGTCACCGTTGTCGACTCCAGTGAAGCCGACACGATGGTGGATCCTGTATCGACGAGGAACACGCGATACTCCCCCTCGAAATTGCCCTTGTACGTCGTCGGTGAACCCACCATGGATCGAGTACATCAACCTCGTCATGTCGAGGACGTCAACGTAGAGGATCATGATGACCGCCAACCACACCTTGCTCTGGTCGAAGCCGACAAAGCTTATCCGCCCGGTCATGCTCTTGATGGTGTGGAAGTTCAGCACCTTCTTGAAGTAGTCGAAGTTGGAGTTCCCCAACTGTGTCAGGGAAGACGGTGAAGCTCGTGCCATGAAACCACGATGCCAGGGTGACGAAAACAATCCCGTAGATCATGCTCTCCTTGACCTCGTGTGCGAGGCACGCCGCCATGATGAGGAATCTGGCGGCGCCGAGCGAGAAAGTGGCGCTTTTCAGGGTGCCGCCAAGGCGCTCGTCGGTCGTCGAGTTGGTTTTGGAGCACGCGACGAGCGTCACCAGGGTCGACGAGCTTGGTCCGATGAGGCCGACTCCCTCCTGTGCCTAGAGGCCGGTGAAGGCGAGGAAGAGGCTGATGCCGGCAGGCAATGCGAGGCGAATGGAATTGGGGATAAACCGGACCAGCTTGGCCCGTAGGTCAAAAAACAACAGCGCGAGGGGAACAGGAAACCTTCGAGCATGACGGCGACGAGGGCGATATCGAATGGCACGTGGCAGGA
Source organism: Canna indica (assembly GCA_034359265.1). NCBI lineage: Eukaryota > Viridiplantae > Streptophyta > Magnoliopsida > Zingiberales > Cannaceae > Canna > Canna indica. The sequence continues at coordinate 14,583,613 of CP136893.1, read as the reverse complement.
GCTGTGGAACCCGACCATGGATTTTTTTACATTCAGGTTTGCTTTTGTTGTTGACATGGCACGATGACTTGGCCATTGGTTAATTTTTTTTCTTCTACAAATTTATGTGTTCTGATTGATATATATATATATATGAAAAAGTCAATAATCAAACGATAAAATTCATGATTACTTGATGAGTGAATATTATTAATATAAATTAAAAATATGAGTATATCACTGATATAAGCAAAAGTTCGAATTAAAATTAAAAAAAAATTTAAAATTCAAAATATATAATATAGTTAACCCTTCAATTGAAGTGGCTCTTGTATTTTTATCACAATTATAAATAGGGTAAATTACACTCATCTCTCCTGAGGTTTAGTAAAATTACACTGATTCCTCATCTATTTGTCCAGGTTATAATCATCTCTCCTGAGTAATCTTTGAGTAATTATTTTAGGGGAAGTCTGTGTAATAATTTATAAAACTCAGGGGAGGTTTGTGTAATCTTATTTCGTAATAGGGGAGGTTTGTGTAATCTTTTACAAAACTTAAGGGGGTTATAAGATAAAATTATAAATATGAGGGAGATCAGTGTAATTTCATTAAATCTCAGAAGAAATTAGTGTAATTTACCCTTATAAATAATGATTGAGAAGTGACCCAATAGGCTTTAAAAAATGTGTAAAAGAATATAGGCCCGAATTAGATTTCAAGTTTAGAATCATATTCTTCTATATCAAAAAGAAAAGAACCCACCGAGTTGGATTTAAGGTCAAAAATTTGAACCAACCAAACATTTCAAACTTATAATTGATCATGTACCTTGTTAATTATTTTACATGTTACGTAATATATAGAATAAACATAGACTCATCTATATGGTCATTTATTATGATTTTTTATTTTGTTAAAAAAAAATATAGACTCATCTATAAAGCAGCTAAACTGTTTTTGGTCAATAATTAATATTAAAAATACATTTAGATTTGATTAATAATGTAATATTAAGCATATTTCATAATTAATATATCCATCATGAAATCTCTTGGTGCCTCTGCAAATGGCATAAATGAATTTTTATTATCATAACATTTATAGTTAGTAAATGTGATGTCTTATCTACTTAAGGGCTCATTTGACACCTTGTATATGTTTCATATATAATATTATCATAACACTATCCAATATTTAGAAAATCTTAAATGAGATATTAATTAATACAAGGATTAGAAATAGTACCTTAACAAGTGAATAAGGATATTTAATTCTTTATTGCTCTAACTTTTTAATTATCTATCATAAAAGATCCTTATTTACCTTAAAGAAAATCATAAAAGATCTTTATCATTTAACTTTTTAATTATCTATCATAAAGATCTTTATTACTTTAACTTTTAAATTATCAGCTACCAATCGCTAACAAGTAACAACTGCAAATAAACTATCAGCTGGCAAAAGTTGGGCCAAACGCATCCTAAATATATGAAAACGCCATGTGTTATTAATAGTCTTTATTTTGGGTTGAAGATTTTGGGCCTCATCGAAAGCCCGTTTGTGAAATTATATCATTAAGTCAGACCATATATCTAATTTTAATGTTTGATAACAAAAAATTAAAATGTCTATGCTTCTAATACCGCCTTAAATCCCATTATTAATTCATTCATGATATTTTTCTAATGAGTCTCATGATTCAAGTGGCATGGATTTTTTTTTTTGATTAAGCTATTTGAACTTATAAACTGCATATATATAATATTAATTTATTCCTCTCATGTAAGCCTAATTTTCTTCATAATTAAATAATTGCTACCAATCTTAATCCACCCTCCATAATTGGAATGACTTCATCATTCACGGATCCTAATTTGAACTCTGCATTTTGCATTGATTGGACTCATCAACACCCCTACAATATATTTGTTTAGCTTTAAATACCACACTAATTGGATTATTGTGCTAATTATCACTTTAAAGAAGTCAAGCGTGTCGGCATTCCTCTTCTACTTAGATTATTATTTTCTCCACCAAACTCATGCCTAATTAACAACTAATTAGCTCCTCACTTTTTTGCTCTAACCCCCCCCCCCCCCCCCCCCCCCCCCCCCCAACAATTACTCATTAATAATGTGGCACCTCCTGCTTAATTTGATCGAAAAGGAGACAAAAGTTGAGCAACATTGATATTCAAACAACATCCTTAATTAAGAGAAGGGTAGGTAGGCAAGCATGGGTCCCATCACTTCACATAGTTTATGTATGGTTATAATTTAATTATGTGAGGAATGTTATAATTAATTAATCAATCAGCAAAGCGTGATGTGGAGTTTGTCTTTGCGAGAATGTTAATTCTTCTTTTTACTTGAAATGCTACGACTGTCTTCCCTACAACAGGCAGCTTGGTCCCTACAAATTTAATGGAAAACTTAGAACACCTACCACAAACCCAACATTAACAACGACTAAAGGACATGCAACAAAATTTAAGAGTAATTAGATACTTAAAAGTAAATTTGTTAGTGGTTCGAATTCCATGGTGTTTGAGCATGTTAATTGGATCGGACTATGAAGTCAGATGATTAGGTATGACATTTAGAATAAAACATATTTGGTATATGGGAAATCTTTTAAGCATGAGAGTGCTATCACTATTAGAATTCTCCCATGCCACCAAAGTCTATGCCCTCAATTTGGAGTGGGAATGGATTGGATTTGATAGGGGGAGAAATCGTATTGGAATCCACTTTCATTGGGAATATGAAATATTTAAGCTCAAATCCAAAATGTGAGAAGCTAGTTGTGTTACGTCTCGTTTGTTTTGATGAATTAAGGAGATGAATTGAATTTTAAAATTCATTGTTTGCTACAGTAATAAATATGAATCGAATCGAATATTAAATGAATTTATTTTAGTTCAAATTCATTGCTGGTCTAATTTAAAAATCTTAAGGAATGAAAGGTTTAAAGCCTAAATTCACAGGATATGAATTTTCATATCCTATCCATGCTTCTTAGAGCATAATTTAATCACTTAATGCTAGAAGTTTTTGGACTGATGATTAAGACAACATGTGTTCCAAAGATATACGTGATCATATTTGTTAACCTAATTGGTCATCTTATTTGCTTCCTCTTTGAGTGCAAGAGATTTTTATATTCGAAAATTCGTTCATCAAGTGTTTCACATCATTGAGATGAGCAAAAATTCGAATCACTAGATAGTGAATTAACAATGATAAGATAATTGATTACTAGAAATAATTAGATAATACTTTGAATATGTGTTATTAACAAGCCCTTAGTCAATTCAAGTGGTACTTCATTAGATTCATCGTTATCCCATAGAAACATTATAGCTGTACCCCACTCCTCGAGGCAAATCAAAATATATATATCATCATTTTTATTACTACTTACCATATACTTAATTAACTATATATATTTGAATTTAGTTGAGATTTTTTTTCTTCTACTAAATTCAATCTAACAGAAATGGCGGGCATTCAAACCCATATATTACTTGCTTAAAAATATTATATTAGGAAATTAAGCTAAATATTTGCAATTTGATTTGAACACAAGTACAATATCTTTTTATATGTTAGTCTAACATAAGTGAGTCAAGTAAAAAGAAGAGAGTATTGTAAAATGTTTATTTTCTTTAGTTTCCTATATATGCATATATCATGTGAATCTAATGGAAAAAAAAAGAAAAAGAATTTGGTTAAAATGCAACATGTTTGTGAGCCCACTAGGCATGCTAGTTACAAGCAATTAAGTGCTCTCCATTGATTAAATTATTTAGTTGCATGGAATAGAGGAAATGTACCAAATAGGTGCATGAAAAGACCACTTCATTGCTTTAATTTCCCTCTTTCAATGTGATCTTTTTCACGTGTGTTTTGCTTGACAAGTTATGACAGGAAACCCTAATGTGATGAAAGTTAAAAGTTGATTGGCTGTGTTTGTTCTAATGATAAGATCCATGGTCATGTTTGATTAGCGAAATTAAATATATTTTTATAATTTTAATTTTGGTAAAATTAAAATAGTTTACTAAAATATGTTTGATTCTACGTTTTCATAAAATCAAATTAAAATTAGAATGAAAATAAAATCAGTTTTTTTAATGAAATTAAAAATATCATAATGTTATTTTCTATGATTTCAAAGCTATTAATTTTGATATCAAAATACAGTGACAAACTTATAGTTATTAATATTTTATTTAAAATCAATTAATTTACAAATAAGTTAAACTACATCTAATTTATAAAAATTAAAATTAAAATCATCATTTTTAACTCAATTTATTATCTTAAATTAACAAATTAACTAAATCAATTTATATCTATTTGACTCAAATCTAATTCTAAATTATAGTGTTGAATAGTGATTCATCTTACTTTTATCAATATGTGACTTTCTTCTACAATCATATTAAGTTTTATGAATTATTTTATATGAATTAATTTATTATTTAATCAAAATTTGATTACTACTAAAGTTGTTCAATGAAAATTATAATTTTCTATAATCAAATAAATATTCACTAAAGACTGAAATCAAATATGTTTCCATTAATCAAACGTGTTTTCAAAAAATTAAAAACTAAATATTGAAATTAGATTTTCGAAATTAAATTTTTATTTTCACTAAAATCAAATTAAAAAATATTTTTCGCTAATCAAATCGCACCTAACATTTCACGGACAAGGACTTTGTAGATGATCATAATCTAATCATTATATATATATACACACACAAGATGTTTCCATCATTTTTTTCATTTGCCTAAAATTCCTTTCTACGTTTGTTTTCTTCTCCTTAATTACTGAGTGGACCTTCAACTATATAATTTGTCACAAAGATTAAACATAATAGGCAATTAGGCACCCTCGTAGTAACCCTATAAATATTTCACATTAGGATCTTATAGGCAATCAATAAGGGACCCACTAGATGGACCTCTCTCTATTGCATATATATCAATCACTTGCTTGAGGTAATGCGAAAGTGTATTAAGATTTGGAAAAAAAAACAATGCAAATTTCATGATTAGAAGAAGCCAACCCTAATTTTGTTCATCTAATTAGGCTTTGAAGAAGTATATCTCAATGAAAATGATGGCTTTTGTAATTTATTGATGCCTTTTGACTTGGGTTGCAATTTGATTCTTCTCCTATTGGGGTAGAAATTGGTTCTAGTAAAAAACTTTAAACCCTAGAACAAGCATGAATTGATTCTAATTCTCCAATGAATAGTCCACTAGCTAAATGTCCTCGATCTTTGTCCTTTTTTTTGCTAATTAATTTCTCCCATATAATTGAATATATTTAGGGTGGTGGATATTCGTACACCCTATTTTAGATAAGGATCCACCTTTTGATGTTAAACAATAATTACAAAAATATAATATATATTACAATAATAAATAAATTAAAAGTCACGGATTAGATGAGCATTGTGAGTTTGTGACGACCCCATCATTATGCAACTTTCCTTTGGAATCCTTGTCTGAAATCATCACCTCATCTTATTATTATATTCTTACTAATTCATCTTCAACTTGTTCTTTAAAAATTAAAATTGCAATATCAATGTCATATTATTATATTCTTAGATTTTTATTTGCACCATATACAAATCAGCCGGTTCAGCGACATGAAAAAGTCGAGCTGTAAACCTCGATGTAACAGAAAAAGTGATGGATGGCGTCCACGCCTTCGATTGGACCAACTGTAACTTCTAAGTTGGCTCGGGTCTGGTCCCAACCGGTCCGATTAAATAATGAAACACCAACTCGCAACCCAACAAAAAGAAGAAAATATTCGTCCCACGTGCACCAACCTCACTCGTGCGCATAAAAAATTTCATTTGAAAACCCCGACTTGCGGATCCCACGGGGCATCGGACAGAGCAACAGGCCAACAGCGCATAACAAAAGGACAACAGCGGATTATTGAATGAAGGATGATAAATGCACCACCCAAAACATTAGCTGAGACTGAGAGATCCCAAATCAATCATTACAATTTACAAGCCCAGCAGGGTTGATGAAACTGTACTTTAGACTTGTTCGTGCATTATTTTTCCACCTACATGAATTATTAAATTAATGCTCCCTTTATGTGTGTATTTGTTATATTATCTTGACGAATAACTTAATTGCAGGGCATAATTTGAGGCTTTGTAGCTTTGCGTCTTTAATCTTTACGTGTACAGGTACAGCCTTGGGATTTTTTGTCCGCATCCCCCTACAAATTATTGGTTATGGAGAAGGAGTTAGGAGTGTTTTCGGGGGAGTTAAAATAAAATTAGGCCCACGTGAGTTGAGTTAGCGAGCGGACTTGGTTGATCCGATGTCTCATTCGGGACCAACTCCGTGCTTTAGATTGGCGAGAGGATGGTGGTATTATTGATTCATTTATTTATTATGCACGACGCTCCGCTGAAGCCACGCGTCGGTTACCGGGTGGCTGAGTATTTGAACGTCGCTGTCTGCAAGTACAACAACTTGATCGTGGGAGGGAAACTACGCACGATAAATTAATTATTTTATTTTTTTACATAATAGTTGTTGTATGTATGCCCAATTTATTCAAAATTACTTATCTCTAGTTATACTTTGTCTATAGGGGACTATCATTTATTCATTTTGTAATTGTACTTTGACGACTACAGTCAAGAAGGTGTTACGATTGTCTTGTGTATCATGTAAATATTGAACATTTCTACAATTAAAAAAACAAAACATTAATATATCTATCCCAAATTGTGATTCTAATAATAAATATATTTTAATTTTTAATTTTTCTCTAATCTATCACATAATTTTGAATTGACATCAATTCTATTCCCCCGTCATATATCTGTTGCTGCAATCATTAGTTACAGACATGACATTCGAATATGCACATAAAATATTTTTTTTATTATCATCTACCACATTAGCATAGACAAAGTGCAATTAAAATAATAATAATAATAATAATAAATTAATATATCTATATCAAATTATATATGAGCCTAATAATAAATCTATCTTAACTTTTTATTTTTTCCCCTAATATATCTCATACTTTCGAATTAATATCAATTATATCACTCTGACATATGTCTATCACTATAATCATAAACTCGCAGAGGAACTTCAAGGAGAACAACATCCTAGCGGTGGTGAAAGCATCGTCGGACCCGCAAATTGAAAGGAACTTCAAGGAGAACAACATCCTACTGGCGGTGAAGGCATCGTCGGATCCCGCAGACGAACTTTAAGGAGTCAATTGTGGAGATGATCGTGGAGAACAACATCTTGACGTCGACGGATTTGGAGGAGCTTCTTGTTTGCTACAGTCGACAACAACTTCTTATTTTAATTATTATTAATATATGATACCAATGCTGACATGATAACTATTAATTAAATATTTTTTATGTGATGACTCAGATGCCACGTACAACAACTAACGATTGTAGTGAAGAACATACGATAGAGAGATATAATTGATGTTAATTTGAAAGTATTGGATAGATTAGGAAAAAACTAAATTTGGGGATGAATTTGTTATTAGGCTCGTATATAATTTGAGATAGATACATTAATATTTTTTTTAAAAATTACATTTTGTCTATGCTGATGTGGCAGACGATAATAAAAAAATCTTTTTTATATGCTGACTTGGATGTCATATTAGTAGCTAACGGTTGCAATGACAGACATATGACGAAGAGATATAATTGATGCAAATTAAAAAATATGGGATATATTATGGAAAAAGAATTAAAAGTTGGATAATTTTGAATAAATACATTAATTTTCTCTAAAAAGAATAATAAAACATAAATTATTATTTAATAAATATTTTTAAAGGAGTTGTTCTTTAATAAGTATTCCTAATATATAAGAAAAATTTAAAGACAAACAATTAATGCAACTGGGTAGAAAAGTTAATAATTGCTTTTAAATACATAATATAAAAAATATTTGAAAAACAAGGGAAAATTCTCAGTAGATTATTAGAATTTTAGTACTTAATTTTAAAATTGGTAAAAACATTATTATTATTTTAAGAAAAAAATAAATCAAAGCTATTCAAAATGATAACCTATTTATAATAGTAATTCAAATGGCCTCATTTGATAATTATTCAAAGAGAAAATCTAATCCAAATTATCACCTATGCCACCTTTTTGTTGTTAAAGATTATGCTGCACAAATATATTATTTTATGTATTCTTGAATTGTCAAGTCTGTTAATTAACCGAATATAATCGGCAGAAAATAATTGATACAAATGGTAAATGCGTTGGGTACAATTGAAATCGAAAAGATTGACGCAATTGAAAATTTTATCAAAATTAAAAATATATTTAGCTAATAATATTGTCTGCAACAATAAAGAATATGTTTTTTTTTTCAATTGTAGAGTCAAAAACTTCAAATGAGTCCTTAATTCACTTTTCCTTCAAGTCTTATAAATTTATAAACTTTTAATTTTTATTTAACTTTTATCAATAAAAGAATTGTATGTTTGTTAAAAAAATATTAAATTACATTTAAGAATATGCATAAGCTTAAAGATTCATTTAATTTTATAAACCTTAAACTTTAGTCCGAAGATATATATATATATATATATATAATGAAGTAAAAATAAGTATACATTAATGTTTGAAGAATTATTCAATTTTTATTTAGGTTCTTAAACAAAGTATAATTATCTATTTAATTGAAGGGAATATAAGAGATAGAATAATATTCTCAATCCTCGTCTATTTTTTGTTTGATTGCAAGAAAAATATAGGATAAATTACACTGATCTCCTCTGAAGTTTAGTAAAATTACACTGATCTTTTTTCTATTTGTAATTTTATCTTGTAATCCCCTGAGTTTTGTAAAAGATTACACAAATTTCCCCTATTAACGAAATAAGATTACATAAATTTTTTCTGTGTTTTGTAAAATATTACACAAATCTCTCCTAAAAAAATTATTCATGGGAGATGATTATAACTTGAACAAATAGAAAAGAGATCAGTATAATTTTACTAAATCCCATGAGAGATCAATGTAATTTACCCAAAATTATAAGGAATAGGTGACCTGTACGGAGTAGATAGAAGATAGTATTCTCCATTAATGAAAAATATTATTCCGCACCTAAACATGAGAAATAATATTAGTGGTCTATTCTTAATGACTTTTACCTTATTGTTCATCAAACTTTACAAAAATTATATCCCATTATAAATGAAAAAATATATTGACTATCAACTACACATTAAATTATAGATGCAAAAATAATTTCTTTTTATCTCCAAACATCATACTACATATATTATGCATAAAAAGTATCTATTATTTTTTTAATATAATGACACAATTAGAACGTAATAATAATCAATATTATTTTACAAAATATTTAGAGTATTTTATATAATCTAATAAATATTTTCAAAAATTATTTTACATTAATCCAAAATCTTTATCTTACATTATAAATATTTTATAGTTTGTCATTGTGATATCGAAATCGATGGTCGATAACACATAAAATAACCTTATATTGTTTTTATTTTTATTCAGAAAATAAGTTTCATCGAAACATATATTTGCATTCTGGTTTCGATTTAGTTTTATGAAAACATCGAACCAAACATGTTTTCATAAGTAGATTTAGTGAAATTAAAATTATAAAAATAAATTTAATTTCGCTAACCAAACAGACTCTTAAGATTTTAAATACTTTGACTATACAAAATTTTGGTACATGCTTCACCATTGCTCTTTGGGAACTCGTTGCAGTACCCAAGCTTATAAGAGAGGCTTGACTCCGCACATCTCCAAGGTGTCATGGGGCCCGATTGAATTGGACCCAACCAAGCGATCGATTGCCTGATCCCATCAGCAAGGCACCCTCGCGCTTCCAGTGTGAGGTGAATGTCCAAACTAGAAGGGTGGATAGTGTGTTACTACAAGTTTTAGCATAATTTCGATTTTAATCAGTTATTTAATTATTAAGCAAATGACAATTAAATATCTAAGTGCACAAACGAATATAGGCAAGTAAGAGCAACACATGAAAGCAATGCTAACACAGGTATTTATAGTGGTTCGATAACTCGCCTACTCCACTACCTAAGCACTCTAGTTAAGATTTCAAACCTAAATCCTATATATATATATATTAAAGTTTTGGTTTCTTCATCATCAACGTACATTTATAAGATTATGCATTTTTTCTAGACACCCTAAGACCCAAACCTAAATCTTCTCCGACTTTCAAGCGCATCGACCAATGTCCTTCCAATTTTTTCCAATTTGTGTCGTTCTTTCTATCGCGGACGTCGTGCTCTACTTGACTTGAAACCTAAAATTATTTCTCAATGAAATATTCATTCCGAGTTTGTTATCATCAAAATCGAGATTAAGACCATGATCGAAAACCTTAGGCCAACATCCAGAAACATCGTCACACTCTCACGAGAAGAATTAAAGAATTCTTGCACTCTTGCGAGAAAAATTGAATATTACGAGTCCTTGTGTTGCACTCTTCACACATGGACTCCCCATACACATGCTGGTGTAAGTATTTAAGCATAATGAGGCGATTTGAGGTTGAGTGTGCCAATCGTCGAGTTTCAAGGCTAAGTGGATAGGGGTCGAGCTCAACTGAACCACCCTTCGCGAGGAAGCCGCCAACTCCCCCATTAAATAACCTTGATGAAGAGATCTAGCTCCAGGAATCCTCAGGACGTACTCCATACCTCTGTTGGGATGGCGAGGACCAGACAAGCAACAAAATTTTGTACAAGAGAAGAATAAAACCGATCCCTACCGAAGTGGATCCATAAATCTCAGTTAAATCAATACTAGGTTCAGGATTTATACCTTTGAAGGCCAAGCTCCGTCTTCTGCTCCGCGAAACTAAGGCTTCAGATCCTAGGTGCTGCCAGAGACAAACACCCTCTACGGTTAGCACACAAACGAACACGTCAAACTAGGTGGCTTCCAAGTGCTAGCTCGGGTGTCTCGAAACTCCTTCCGATCTGAACGAGCACAAAACTCCTTCCCCTCTCTCTCTCTTTCTTTGTTTGGTGGAGGTCGAATGCCACAAATGGAGCTTGTCTTCCTTCGAAAGGAGGTTGGCTTCCTATCTTAATGAGGTTGGCAACCACCAGGAGTCGATCATCCATCTGGGTATTTATAGACGCATCAAGAATATTGATTACATCTTCTCAATCGTTGATCAATTAAGAACATATTCAGAATTATAAAACTCTTTTAATGGTCGAATATATAATATTTCTTTAATAACAATTATTAAGGTCAAATTACCTTAATTTGTGATTCCAATTTTAAATGTATCCTTTAAGATCGAATATTAAAGATACATTACTAATCGTGATCAACGTAATTCTAATAATAAAATTACATTTCAAAATTGAGAATAGCTAATTCCGATTTGAAAACTATTTTTTAAATTCGAAATTAATTTCTAAAATTAACAAGAGAGATTTAGTTGGTAACTGTCATGCAGATCTAATCCGATGAGTCATAACCTTAAGCCCAATTCAGTTCGTCCTATGTGTGCGACCCTGTAGGTTCACTTAACGTTAGCAGTATAAGTTTAAATCTTATTTGCAACCCATAAGTTATAAGCGACCTCTAGCAAGATATTATGACTACCCAAGTCAAGTGAGGTCGGTGATCCGAGCTACCTAACTCATAGTATGATACTCAGTCCTTCTATCATGCGATATCTGGATCAAGCATAAGGCATGAATTACATCATCCTTATATTGCTCAATCTACTTTTTTGATTCCTGAGTAGACTGACTTAACAAATGACATTGATACTCATATCAATTCATTTAAGAACGACCATGCATTTCCTCAGTCTCACTCATGAAGGGGCACAGAGATATCTCTCTCAGATATGAGAGGGACAAATTTTATCACGACTACACATAATCCTCTGCATGATTTATTCTATGTCCAACTATAGTCCTTATTACCATCCAATCAAAGATGATGTTAGACTAGGTCAAAACACAAAACTCATCATGTTCGAATCCATGGTGACATCAGATCGAAGGACTGACATATCACTACCGATGTGAGATATACTAACAATATAATCCATGTAGTAATCTCATGGTGGGTCGGTCCAACACCATGTTCTCCAACATGTGTCAATGATCTGACTTTAATATCATATATTCATGACCAATAACATATGATTATCATCGGTCAGACGTTATACTAGTCTTCATTCATTATCATTCCAACGATAATGACCGACTAGGATTATTTAGAATAGTATTCCAACTACCTAAGAGTTTTACTATCAAGTCTCGTGTTTGATGACCATTAGGCGGAATCAACTATTCAAAAACTCTTTTATCAAGTCAAACATGCTTAGAATGAATAACAAGATAAAGCAAATATTCCATTTGTTCAAAAGGAAAGCAACAATGTCAATTTATTCCAAAGGCCTAGGGCACACTACTAACAACCTCATCCCGCAATCTCATGGGAGCGGTCTGAACCAAGAAGAGATGGTAGTGCAAAATGGCCTATCCACCCACCTGTATGCCTACCTTCGATGAGAGGATTCCGACTCCGATGGGGGATCCTTCCCTTCGCTATTTTCGATTACCACGTGACCAAGACCACTCTCACTAAAAAGGGAACATGGTCAAGTAGATCCAACCCGTTGACTAAAGCTATTAGTCCTATGAGCAAACCAACAATAGTAGTGAGACTAAAGATGAACTAACAACTTCTTAGTGATACTGAAGGCTTCCCACATACAATGATAGTCATCGATCCCAAGGCGGTTGGGCACAAATGGATAGCCCAACCTAGAGGGATGTCATGTCGACGTCACTCTACCACATCTGGCCTAACGACCAATTCTAGAAAGATGGCCCTGCTCACGACCCTCCGAGGAGCATTAGCAGAGCCTTACATTCTAGTGACAAAAATCGAACAACATTGCGCCTCGATTGTGCTTGTTTTACATTGTTGGCCCATACATGCAGATAAAAGTACTTGGGAATGAAAAGGCGATCAGCGATCGAGTGCATCAAAAGCTTGACCCAAGCGTCCGTCGTGAGAAGACCGTTGATGCTTGTGCGTGACAACTTCGGATGGGAAGGCTTTGAGGGCTTTGCAACTATTGGAGGTTGTCCCCAAGGTCTCGACCACGGAGACTGTTATATCCAATATATATATATATATATAAATTAATTAAAATTTGAGTCAATGTTTGGGTAGAAGGGATGGCAGGGGGAGTGGGGGTGGCCGGTGAGGGTGATGGTGAGGTAAGGGAGATGTGTCGTTGAAGGGTTTTAAGAAGGGGAGAGAGGGAGCTAGTAAAGAGAGATTGAGAGGAGGAGGAGGAGAGGAACCTGTAGGTGGAGGAGTCATCGCGCGTCGTGTTGCCGGTGGAGCTCGTCATCCTCGCCGAAATCGAGGTAGGAGATCTTTCCCTTCTCCTTTACTTCTGTATTTATTTCCCGACGACGACAACGAAGGATGAGGTCGAGCTGTACTGGGCTGGCGGTGGGCGGCCGTGTCGCACCGTGCTGGCCGTGCTTCATGGTGGCCTTCCCAGCCATTGCTCGGTCGCCAGTGGGTCAGATCAGATCGGGAGGCCGGGGAGAGGGCGGTGATACAGGTGGGTCAATTGCTGGCGGCTTGGGGAGTCACCCGGCGTGGATTCGAGGCGGGCAGAGGAGGCGGGCAGATTGGGCGCAGAAGGGGCGACCAGCGGTGAGTCAAACCGGTTACGGAGGTCGGGGAGAGGGCGATCGTGTCGCCGGGGTGATCGCCGGCGGCCGAGAGGGCCGGCCAGCGTGAATTCGAGCGGAGCAGAGGAAGGCGGCGTCGGGCAGGAGACGAGTGGATAGGAGGTTTTTTAATTTAATAAATAGGTGTTTAAAGAAGAGAGCTGTATCAGATGAAATGAGGTTGATTTATAAATTATTAGGGTATTTTTATATATAGTTGATCGTAGGGTCGTCAGATCGAGTTGAGGTGAATACCAAAGTGGATTATTTTCGCGTGCTGAACGCGATGGTGGTGTCGGATTTAGATTGGAGATCATTTGGTATGATTTTTATATTCTTTTAGCATTATATTATAATTATAAAATTATATTATTTGGTGGGCCCCGAGTTGTCGGTTGAAGTGGTGAATAGCAATCTTGATCATTTTTGTGTGCTGAATGCGATGGTGGAGTCAGTTTTCCAAGAAAACATTATTAGGATGCCCTCCTAGTAGGTTGATTGCTTAGGTATTTAAATAATATTAAATTATTAGTTTGAAAATTTGGTGGGTTAGTTAGTGTAAAATATTGGTAGTTTTGGTGATGGGTTGAGCCTACAAGTCTGCCGTCCCTTATTTGTCGTTGATTTATTATCGAAGATAAATTACGAAAATACCCTTGCTTTCGATGTTTGATTTGCTTCAAAACTTTTATTGAACGCTTCTTGCACATTATTGTTGGACATGCCATGTAGAGAAATTGCATGTATTATATTTTATTGTTGCTTATTGGTGTTTATTCTTGATCATAGTATGTTATGCTAATCTTATGGTGCATCTGATTAGTCATCGTATGCATAGTATTATGTTGTTATATATGGTGTTGTTTACTTGTTGAGCATGTTATTACCCTGTTGATCATGTCATAATAACTTGGAGTTGTTATATTATTGATCATGATATTTCGTTATTATCATGTTGTTCATGTTGTTATCACTTGGAGTTGTTGTTATGTTGTTGATCATGGTGATATACCTTGTTGCACTCTTGGAGTCGAGTTGCATGGTGGTTGGTTATTGTCGATCTGGAGGCTACGGCCTTGTAGAGGATTTTGGTCCAGGGCTATTTCGGTGTGGTACCCCCCAGGCATAGGAGAGGGTATATATGATATTGACTAGTCGCATGTTGGGCACCTTCGAGTGCGATGATGTCGGACGCGACATCTGACGGGCTACCTGCTTGGTGGGGGTAGTCGTATCACCATTGGAGCGGACGATTGATGCCACTCTACAGGTGGTAGAGTGCGGGGTTTTTACCCAATGGTCTACACGCTCGATGATTCAGTTGATGTTGTTTAGGAGTAGATGATGAGTAATTTGTTGTATGCCTTTGACTGCATCTTAGGCCATGTTGTTATTCATTGTTGAGTTGACACTTGATACTTGTTGATCATATTGTGATTCTCCTACTCAGCACCTGTTGATCTCCGTTGTTTTTGCTTTCAGACTTGTAGGGGTGAGCAGTCGATTTGTAGATCGAGATGTAGATAGTTTTTAGACAGCTAGTAGACAGTCGTAGATGTGGAGCTCTGATGGCGGCTGCTTTTGTATTTTGTTTCGTTTTGTCGCCTCATAACGTTAACCTTGATATTATTATTTTGGAGCTGTAATATGTAGAACTATTTTATATTTTGTTAAATCTTGTATTTAAATCAGATTGTTCCTTATCGTATGTATTGTTGGATTTTTCAATCGTGATTATTGGCTTTAATGTTGTTATTTTATTTTATGTTATGATTTGTGACTTTCCTTCCGCTGTGCGGTGTTCGAGTCGCTGCCGCGTCTCGGGTCGGGACCGCCAGGGGTGGGCTCGGACCGGGGCGTGACAAAGACACTTCTACAAGTGCTAATCGGGCTTGACACCGGCTCAATCCTACCCGATCAGCTCAATCGTGATTGCTCATCGGGCCACTGCGGAAATGGACATCATCATATATTTATAAGTATTCTTTTTATATTTATTTGCTGCATATATAATTAAGTAGACATTTTTTTGTTTGAAAGGATTACAAATGAAATTAATAATATATTTTCAAATATTGGGGTATTTAGAGGAATCAATATCACATTTCTAATAACTTGACTATAAAACCAAATATGATAGTCCATATTTGGTAGTAATTCTATATCAATATTAAAATATGTCAACGCAGAATATTATTGACTGTTTTACAAATCTGATATAAAATACCAGTGTAGGTGGAACGCAACCGTTCTTGAAATCGGGAGATGAAACGCAGGCCGTTGGATCACAAGAACCGCGGGGCCAACTGGACCCAACCACCCCAACTCTCATTCACCTTCGTTCTAACCGAGCTTTATAAACGGTGAACATGTTTACATAAAATTAAAGGCATGGAGAATTTGATTTAATCAATGTCATATAGCAATTTGTAGGCGTGATAAAAGAAATCAACATGGAGGGAGAAAAATAAAATCCGTAATCATTATAAAAGAGAAGGAAAGCGACCTCCTTAATTCATGATTCATGATTCATGATTCATGAATGGTAGTGAGAGAAGAGAAGGAAGGGGAGGAAGCATTAAAAAAGTCACATCGGTTGTGGAGGGAGAAGTAGAGCAAGCAAGACATGCTCTGAAACCACCTGCGTCCTTTTGTTCCCTCCCTCCCTCCCTCTATTTCTCCCTTCCACCCCTTCTCCTCTTTCTTTCCCGGCGTGCTCTGTAAAAAGGCCGCAGCGCGCAGCTTAAAGCAGATTGAGGAGAGGAGGTACGTTGAGCTTACGCCAACGCTTCCACTCAAACCACACTTCACCCCCATCAATCCATCTATCATTCTAAAGCAGCAGCAGCAGCAGCAGCAGCAGCAGACCACCACTACAACAAAGCAAGAAAGGAACAAAGAGCAGCGGAAGCAACAAAAGAGAGGAGACCGACCAAGCCAAGTGAAAGGGAGGAAGAAAGCTGCTGCTTAATTTGCCCCTCTCTTTTATAGATAGCACGGCAGCTCCCCTCGCCTGCTTTGGCTTCCTATTATTATGCATACATCGTTGTTGCTTTGACCTTCCTTCCTATTTAGAGGTCTTCCCCCACCCCTCCGCCCTCCGTTTTCTTGTCTTCTCCTCCCATCTCGATGACGATGAGACTGCAAGAATAGACCACGCCCTGGGATGGAGAGAGGCGAAGGGATGGAGGCGGAGGAGTTCCTCGTGGCCATGCGCCAAGGCAAGAAGAAGGGCAGCGGCGAGGGGAAGGAGGATGACGACAAGGAGGAGGAGGGGAAGCCCAGCGTCGACACCGATAAACTTAGTTATGAGATCTTCTCCATTCTGGAGAGCAAGTTCCTGTTTGGCTACGATGAACAGAAGATATGGGTCCCAAGTGAGCCTCCATTGGCGGACTCCGATGCCGGAACGACGACGGCGGCGGAGGCGGCGGCGCAATCTGTCAAGTGCCAGAGGGGTAAGGTCTGCGTGCTGTGCATTGATGGCGGCGGCGGCGGTGGGATGCGTGGGATTCTGCCTGGGAAGGCCCTCGCTTACTTAGAACAGGCCCTCAGGTTCAAGTCCGGCAATCCTGATGCTAGGATCTCCGATTACTTCGACGTTGCCGCAGGAACCGGCGTCGGGGGCATCTTCACGGCCATGCTCTTCGCCACTCAGGACGGCGCCCGCCCGCTATTTCGCGCCGACGATACATGGCGTTTCCTCGTCAACCACGGCGAGCACCTCTTCCGGAAGGCGCCGCCTTCCTCCTCCCCTGGTTTCTTGCGCTGCGTCTTCCCAGGTGAGGGCGGTGGAGGGACCGCGGCGGCAACGGCGTCAATGGAGGGGGTCATGAAAGAGGCATTCGGGGAGAGATTGACGCTGCGCGACACGATGAAGCCAGTGTTAATCCCGTGCCACGACCTGCAGACTTCCGCGCCGCTCGTCTTCTCGCGCGCCGATGCGTTGGAGAACGAGAGCTTCGACTTCCGGCTATGGGAGGTGTGCCGGGCGACGTGGGCAGAGCCGGGCCGGTTCGAGCCGGCGGAGATACGCTCTGTGGACCGAAGCACTGCTTGCGTCGGCATCGACGGCGGGCTGGCGATGAGCAACCCGGCAGCGGCAGCCATCACCCACGTTCTCCACAACAAGCAGGAATTCCCCTTCGTTCGCGGCGTGGAGGACCTGATGGTCCTTTCCCTGGGTTGCGGCACGGGTGGAGGCGCCGTCGTCTTGTCGGATGCGGATCAACGCAAGCTACGAAGGTGGGGCACAAAAGAGTGGGTCCGGCCCGTAGCTCGGATTGCCGCCGACGGAGCTGCCGACCTTGTGGACCAAGCCGTAGCGCTAGCCTTCGGACAATGCCGGAGCTCGAACTACGTACGCGTCCAGGTACTCCTCGCCCACCCACCCTCACCCTCACTATCACATGTTAACTTGCACCTGCTGGGGAGCCTGTGAACGGGACGAGGACCACCCAGGTGCTAAGAAAACAGATGCACCGCAGGCGTAGATTGGTCCACCACCGTAGGGTCTCCCCGCATTCGATAGCTAGGTTGGTCCGCTGTAATGGGGAATTCTTTTCTCTGTTATACAGGCCGGGGGAATGGAGTAAGGCTTGTTTATCTATCTTACTGGTGGCTGTCGATGGACGCGTCTGCCACATTTTTTGCCTTGCTTGGTGGTGGTGGTGGTGATGATGGAGGAGGAAATGATGGTGGTGGATAGAGAGTGGCTCTTCGCTCTCCTGCTGCGCTATCATTGTGCCCTCACATGTTGAGAGTGCAATGCCGTAGCCAGCATTGGCTTTTAATTTATGCTTCCAATGCCATAAACAAGGATTTTGGCTCTCTGTATCAGGACCCTGCTCAACCTTCCCAGTGTTCTTTGTTTACAGGATATTCTTCACTAGCCATTTAACTTACAAAGTAACTTTCTGATGATTTACACTTGAAGCTTGAACTTTTATTACTACTAATGACATTAAAATTTGGTATTTCAGCTTAGTTGGGAAACATAATTAATTTTGCAATAATTTAGCCTATAAGATATGTATGATATACACTCAGATTTAATGGCACTATTGCAAGGATAGATAGCTTAAGGTCTCATCAGGAAGTAGCCAAAACAATTGTTGTTTGGTTGACACTCTTCCTGCATTTTGCAGGAAGTACAACTTCCTCAGCAAGTGCAACTTTCTGCAGAACACAGACAGTAACTTACCTAAGGGGACCTAGGTAAGTTGCACTTCCTGCATTGTAATTGAAAGAAAAAGTCAATATTAGCCCCATATTTGCATTTAATGCAAAATTTATAATTTATATTATCAATATTATGAGATTAAATAATCTTTAAATTCTCCACATATTTATTTTATTTTAATTTATTTTTAGTAAAATATGTAATTTTTCATATTAACTATAAATAAAAATTATTTTTTTCTATATAATAAAATATATATTATATTAATTATATATGAAAATATTATATTATATTTTACATATATATGTTACAATATTTATTTACAAATAAAATTTATTTTTTTATATATACTAACACATATAAATTAAAATATTAATTTATAAAAAGAAGGGTATATTGGTCATTTCATATGTACTTCATAGGAAGTACTCATGTCAACCAAACATATTGTAGGTGAGAAGTTACACTTTTTATGAATTAACTTTTTGTCAACCAAACACTTTTTAGGTGCTTTTCGAGAAATACATGTGGGATGTTAATTCATGGGAATTATAATTTTTTGTAGAAAATTACTTCCTATGTCAAAACCAAACGATACCTAAGTGGGTAAAGTGCTACCTATCTTCTCTCTCTGAAGCCAACATTCCCCTACTTATCCTACATTAGATGATTTTACCACAGTACAACTTGATACTATGAGTCTATCTTTTGCCTTCTACTATTTGTTGATAGAATGTGGAGGTGGGACCATGAATCTTATTTGATGGTTCCGACAGTTTTGAGGATCTACGAAATACAACTTGAGAGGTTTTTAAGTGAGTCTCCTTCTGATAGGTTATTGCCTTTCTTTTTATTAGCTAATTTTTTTCAAGGTATAAAAAGCATTTCTTCAAGTGTTGTAAGATTGTATGGGGATCATGCCAGTTATGTTTTGGTTTTGATCACAGGCAAACACTTCAAGCATGGGGATATGTGGTGTTGATGTAGATTATGACCCAAGCCCTGCAAATGTGAAGGTCTTACTGGAGGCAGCTGAAGAGATGCTGAACCAGAAGAATGTGGAGTCAGTGCTATTTAGTGGGAGAAGGATGGGAGAGCAAACAAATATGGAGAAACTGGATTGGTTCGCCGAGGAACTTGTGCTGGAGCACCAGCAGAGGTGCTGCAGGATAGCTCCCACTGTTGCTTTCAAGCAAGCAGCTTCCAATTCCTAGACTTGTTTATGAGCTGCAAGTAAGAGCTAATCGTCTTTTTTCCCTCCTGTAATTTGTTGGATCCTGCTGGTTTTTTCATGGCAGAATAGCATTGATCTCTATATAGGATTTCAAAACAAAAAGAAACTGTGGAATATTCAATGATTACAGTTAGAAAGATACATTTGCAGTTTCTACTGAGGAAATCCTGTGGTTTTCTAATTGCATCATAATTGCTGCAGTATCACTCTTCTTAGTGGAATAAAAAGGAATTGTATAAAAGTGGCTTTTGTTTCAGATTTCAGTATCTCAACGTGTTTCTATTCTGTAGAAATGTCAATGTCTTCTGAACTTTATCCATTCAAGCTCTTGTACTATATAAATTTAATATCTTGTTCTATGTTGGCAAACATGTGTTGTTAACCTGGTCATGTTAGTTTCATGCTCATCAAGGTGCATTCTTATCGTTTCTCATAACCTCTTATGAGCCTTTAAAATACTTTAGTCAGTCTTAAATTTTGCCTATATGTATTTCAACTCTTAGTTTGATTTTTTTTTTCTTTCCTAGTCATCTTACTATGAACCTCTGCAATGTTACATGAGTTGAGTAATAGGCTTTTCTTAAAAAAATATTTACTTGGTGATTATTTCATTTGCCTGTTTCTTGCTCGCAAACATTAGAGGTGAGCATCGGTCGGTTAACCGAACCGAAGTTCCATAAAAATTTTCACCGTTTACCGAACCGAACAATTTGGTTAACCGACCGTATTAACCGAAAAATTTTGGCTCGGTCTGGTTAACCGACCGAAATAACCGAAATTTGATCATAAAAAAAAAGAGATTCCAGTACAGTATTCATCCACAATTTAATTCACATACACAAATCATATACCGAGAGATAAAAAAAACTCAAAATAAACATTTCACATTCAAGTATTCTACATTTTCACATAAACATATTTATCCAATTTAATTCTAGCACAATAGACAAAGAAAAAAATTTAAAATTTCATCCACAATTTCACATTCCAATATTCCACATTTCCACGTAAACATTATCCAGTAAAATAAACATTTCACTGTTTCCACTTAAACATTAACACATCACAATTTTTGCCCTTGCCGTAGTAGAAAACAAAGCATGTTAGCAAGAACTAAACAATAACTAAATACCAAACTGAATAACTGATCATAAATCATTAAATTGCATATACCAAACTGATCGTATATATCATATACCAGCTAGGCAGCTACACTTATACACTCAATCATATATCATATATCATAAATTGCTAAAACCTACCATAGCTACAAGAACTAAACAAGAACTGGATTGCAAGAACTAAACAAGAACTGAAACTATAGCTACATCATTCATTCTATAGCAAGCTGGACTCATCCATTCTATAGCTACAACATATCTAATTTAAATTTCAACTGAAACACAATTTAAATTTCTAACCAACCAAGTAAATTAGAAATGCTACCAACCATTTTCAGCCATCTCACCGAGTCAACGAGTTAAAACTCTTCAACTTGTAACCGCACTCGGACCAGCTATACTCAATCCAATAATTGGCAAATCTAATTTTTCCAAATAGACAAACATATTCAATTAATAATATGCACATAAAATTAAACAGAATATATAAAAGAATATATATAAAAATAGAGTACCGTTTTCAAACTTCTCAACTTCTGTGATATCTTCTTCAACATTCAATCGATTAGACTTTCGAATCTAATCTTGTGCACATATCAAAGATTCAACCACCTTCGGAGTCAAAGAACTTCTAAATGGATCAAGAACCCTCCCACCAGCACTGTGTTGGATGAAATCCCACACTAGAAGGGGGGTCGAATAGTGTGTGTCCTTTTTCTATTTAATCAATTTCCTTTTTGCTTAATTTCAACTTCTATCAAATGCAAATATAACTTAATGATGTTTGTTATCAAATATCAAGCACAACGATAAGTAAACAATCAAGGCAATGCTAACACAATGAAATATAGTGGTTCGGCCAACCATCTACTCCACTGCCTTGGCTCCACACCAAGGATTTTTAACCAACTACTTTATAGAACTTGTGTTTTCCTTTGAATACAACCGAGGACATAATTCTCACCTCTTTGAGAATTCCTCAAACCTATTCACCTAGGCAAAACACAAATCTACAAAGCCTACCCCTAAGTGTTTCTCTAGCACACCTAGCAAGCTATTACGGTGAAAACAAATTTAAAACAACTCTTCAAATACAATGAAAAAGAGCTAAGAATTGAAAGAAGAACCAATGCTTTTTTCCCATGCCTTCAAGCCTCTAATATGCCAGTAGATGAACTTGAATCGTAGCAGAGTTGAGGAAGAATAAGCGCTTGAAGAAGAATGTTGACGAAAGAATAGGGCGCAGCAAATCAAACTTAAGAAGGCTCAAATATCTCCTTTTAATGCTCAATTAAGTTTCTAAGAAGTTTTAGAGTTAGGTGAGGGGTATTTATAACCCCTCAGCCGAACGGGCTGTTCAACGGGCAGAAAACTAGCCGTTTTCGTCGTTCGGTCGTTTGTCGATCGATCGACCGATCGACCGCCTACGATCACTGTTTAATCGCGCTGTTCAGTGATCCACAATTCGGTCGACCGAAGCACCTTCTGCCAATTTTTGGCATTGGTCGGTCGACCGACCAGTCGGCCGACGTAGCCCTCTACCATTTTTTCACCATCTTCGGTCGACCGACAGGTTGACTGAGTGGCTACTGCCATTTTGTGGAATCATTCGGTCGATCGAAAAGGCTACTGCCAATTTTTCTGCTTTGTTCGGTCGACCGAACTCAGGCTGAGGCTGTTTTTTTCTTTATATTTGTTATATGCTTTTTCATAGGTTTAGTTACCAAGTTTTAACTTGGATAACTTTACAATTAGGCTTGGGATAAGATCGTCCTAGGGGTATATTACAAGATATCTACTTAGTCTATACCCGAGCCTTTCTTTGACGTTCTTTTTCTATCGATTCTTGGCGATCTTTTCTTTCGTTTCTCTGAATGAAGTTTGCATGCTTATCGCAACATCAACCTGAACTCAAAACTTCACACATAGTAAATATATGTTTGTTATCATCAAAATGAAGATCGAAGCTTAAGAGAAATCCTTAAGCCAACACACTGAAGGCAGATTCAAAAGCTACTGTGGATATAAGAACAACCAAGATATCTCGAGCCATGTGTGAGAGGATCAAAAATCTTTCAGAATTAAGCTTCCACCACTTCAGAATATCAAAATCATCCTTATCTTCCTGCAGTGCCTCATCTAAGTACAAATCAAGTTCAGACTTCGTATGAACATGTCCACTCTCAATTCTTCGTTTCTTGGCAATTAACTTGTAATGCCCTCTTGGTCTATTACCAACTGATTCATTACTTGAAGTAGTGCTTGATGGACTTGTTTCACTTGAATGACTACTCTCAATTTGTAACATATTATTGTACTCCTTGAAAATGTCATAAAGTGACATCTTCACTCTTTCAAACAATTCAGTCCCTTCATTTTCACCATAAATATCACAAAAAGAAACTTCCATTATCATGAATTTCTCATGAGGATCAAGTACAACAGCAAAGAAAATGATTTTATTCATTCGATCAATATTTCCCCAATATTTGTCAAACTTTGTCTTCATCTTTGTACCCATTCCCTTCACATTTGAATCATCGCTTCGAGTCCATTCTAGGATTGCGCCGAGTAGGTCACTAATTTCAGTCCAAAATGTGTTAGATATAACATATAATGAACCAGAAACACGTACTGTGGTATCATAAAAAAGCCCCAGCATAGTGATCGTTCTCCTCACGACATCCTAATCCACGGAATCCTTTGAATTTGCATCCACCTCAACTTCGAAGTATAGATATTCTAATTCAAATATTTCAAATGTATTCTCATACTTCCCAGCTACACTCAACATTAAGTAAGTGAAATTCCATCTAGTGCACACATCTAAACACAATGTACTCTTACATTCAACTTTCACTGAATCAGCACACTCCTTGAATTTCTTAAGCCTGGCTGGAGAACTTCTAATATATTTCACTGCCTCCCTGACCCACCTAATTGCAGGATCCAAGTCCTTTAAGCCATCTTGCACAATCAAGTTAATTATATGAGCTATGCACCTCGTGTGTAAGTACTTGCCATTTGCAATAGCAGTCCCTAGTTAATTATTTTCTGCTTCAATTGCTCAACAGCCACATCATTTGAACTGGCATTGTGTACTGTAATAGAGAACACTTTATCTATCCCCCACTCTAGTAAGCATGTCTCTATTGCACTGCCAATAGATTCACCCTTATGACTAGAGATTGGACAAATTTTTTTAACATAATTGTGCAGCTTCCAATCCCTATCAATGAAATGAGTTGTGATGCACATGTAATTGATTTGTTGAATGGATGTCCATGTGTCAGTTGTTATGGAAATTCGTTGATCATTCTTTTTCAAATAATGTTTCAGCTTCAACCTCTCATCCATATATAACTGAAAACAATCACGTGACACAGTCCATCTTGAAGGGAATTTAAATCTAGGACATGCATCATGCATAAACTCTATAAAGCCTTCAGATTCAACAAATTTAAATGGCAACTCATCAACAATTATCATGCGTTCAAGACTTTTTCTAATAGCAGCTTGATCAAACTTCCAAGTAGATAACATACCCATACTTTCACCATCTCCCAATGGTTGCAAAGACAACCGTGACTGTGTTTTATCTTCATTCCCCGGTATCTTCCTACACAATTTCACATGGTAATTCAACACACTTGTCCCATTTTTTTTTGTATCTGCAGCATATTCTTTCTGACAATACTTGCACTTGCCTTTGATATACCCTTTCTCTTTATCAACATAAACTTTAAAGTGTTCCTACACTTTAGACCTTTGTTTTGGTGGCTTTGTTGATTTTCCGATTTCATTGCCGCTTTCATCGCTTGCGGGCATAGATATTGATTGTGCTACTACTACTGTATTTGAATTTGCCTCTTCTTGAGAGTTGGATATCTAACATTTATTGATTCAATACTAAAAATATCAATAAAAAACTTGATATAAATACTAAGAGCAAGCTGCAGTTTTCTTTTCCAAAATATAGAAGGTATTCAACTATTGCTATAATGAAACAAGATACTTGCAAGTTATAATGAAACAAATCTACACTATCAAGTAACTTGATGTTAATTGATACTTGCAAGCTACAGAACTTTATAAACACTTAACAAATCTACTGTTATTTATTAATTGATACTTGCTAAACTTAAACACTAAGAGTAGCAATTAACACTAAACCAGGTATATTACTTAATTACTTAAACACTATGAGCAATTAAACTTGAACACTAATTAACCAGGTATTAAACTTAAACACTAATTAACTAGGTATTTTACATAATCACAAATTAAACTTGTACACTAATTAAACTTAAAACTAACTAACACTAATAGCATTATAGCAACAATTGTCAATTACACTAACACTAAGAGCAGCAATTAAAATTACTAATTAAACCAGTAAGAGTATCTACTAAGAACACAGATTTATCAAATACAAATCAACCAGACAACCAGATATTTTAAAAATTTGACCTTCCTTAGTTGCTTGCCGAATCTTGCTTAGTTGCTTGAAGATTGAAGACCGCGATGCTAGATGAAGATTGAAGACTGCTCACTACTGCCGGGCACCGGATGAAAAAAAGAAGATGAGCATCATGAGCTCAGATAGTGAGATAGCCGCCGGTGTGAAGAAGAGAAGGAGAAAAGCTCAAAAGCCAGAGATTACCTCTGCCGGCGATTTGGGGCGGGGTGGGGGGCGACTTGGCGAGTGCCGATTTGCGGATTTGGGGGTGAGTCATTGTCGAGTGCCGACTGGTCGGAGTGCCGCGTTGCCGTTGCGTGGGTGGTCGGGTGGGGGAGCCGGGGAGTCGCTCAATCGACAGTCGTATGTTGATTGTCGCCGCGTTCGCCCGCCTGTGAGTGTTAGGGTTGTCGATTTGTCGAGTGTCGAGTGAGAGTATTAGGAATCAGATCAGGCGGGTATTGGGTAAGTGGGTAACTGGGTATCAGGTAAGCCTTTTTTGGGTTTAGAGATACATAGGTAATTAAGTGAATTGTTGGGGGGTAAAATGGTCACTTTTTATTTTTCGGTAAATTCGGTTAAAATTGATTTTTTTCGGTAAATTCACCAAATCGAATCGAAAACCGAAATCTCAGAAAAAATTAACCGGAAACTGAACCAAAATTAATTTGGTAAATTCGGTTCGGTAAATTCGGGTTCGGTTCGATCGGTTTCGGTGAATCGGGGAATCTTGCTCACCCCTAGCAAACATTATACAATATCTTTTTGAACTCTTCCCACTCTGCAATATTTCCATTGTATTATCTCAGTTCCAATGTCCTTATACTCATGCTGAAGACTATGCTTGGAATATTTTGAAGAATCTTGGTGGATTTCCTCTTTTTTTTTTTCTTTCTTTTGTTGACGTAGATTATTATTTTTCCCTTTCAGAATAGTAATTATTTTTTTTAAAAGAAAGAATACTTGTATTAATCAAGATATTGAGACATACCAATTGGGGGGAGGATAGAGAAGAAATAAAAGCTATACATACAGAAGGAGTAAAAGAATAAGGAAAGTAGAGAGAACAAAAACAATCTCAACCAAAACAAAAATTAGCTAAATTCGCCCCTTCAATAGCAAGCTCGGAGTAGGATTAATTTCTTTTTTCCATCGAAACAGCGGATGTTACGTTCGGACCAAATTTTTCAGTGCCAAATCATAATATGTATGCCAAAGACATGTATTATATTAGCAGTTTCTTGAATGTGATATGAAGAATCACTTTATATGTACGTCAAGGCTGTTATATGCTAAACTTTAGGTAGCTCTGCTCATACAACTTCCAGTCCTAATTTCCACAACTAATGTTTTCAAGCTATACATTAAGGGCTCGTTTGGTTCGCAAACTGCTCATCACAGGACATCAGACAGGGACAAGGACAGAACATCAGATGTCTTGGAACAATAGCTATACCGTGTTTGTTTCGTCAAGAATAGGACACGATATTCCGTTCTGTCCTGCGTTTGTTTCGCTATAACAAAGTATTATATATGACAAATGACTAAAATACCCTTGTAAATTAGTCTTAAAATTAATTAATATATATATAAAAAATTAATATATAGTATCAAATACTTTAATACAATAAGAAGTTTTAGTTTAACTAATAAGTGTTCAACTAATTTTCAATTAACCTAAAAGTATAACAATAGGATAATACCGAAAAATATAAAAATCATACCAAACGATTTCCAATCTGAAATCTGACACCACCATTGCGTTCAGCACGCGAAAATTTATAACTTTGGTATTCACTTCGACTCGATCCGACGATTCTACGATCAAAGTAAGGGGTAATTTTGATAATTGCAGCCCTTGTCCTCCGCTCGATTTCGGTGTACCGAGAAATTTCTCGGTACACCAAAATGGGTGGAAATCCTGTCCCGGACAAGGAGAAGTCCTTGTCCCAAAGCTTCTTTTGCAAACCAAACGGGGGACATGGGCGGATGTCCAGTCCAGTCCCCCGTTTTTTAGCAAACCAAACGGGCCTTAACTTTCTTTATTGACTCGATAGTCATTTGGTTCAGCAAAAAATTTTCAAGTTCTATAACAACTTTGTAAAGGCTAGATTTTTCTTTGTCGGCAGGTTTAATACATATCATGCTGTAACGATCCACTAAATTAAGGACTATTTTTTTCACTTAATTCAGTAACAGATATGTAATATTTTTTCTTGGATTTCATTGTGCTCATTTGTCTGCTTTCTTCGTTGGAGTACTGCTTTTTTTGTTCTTTTTCTTGAGCAAAGTGTACTGCTCCATTTTTGTTATGCTAAAGCTGAATAGTCTAGCTTGACAAAGATTTTGTGAGGATGACAGGAAGAGCCTTAGAAGCAACTATATATGACAATTAATGAGAAAGGGACTTTTTCCATTGAAAATGATCCTGTTGCCACTGGAAGATGCACAACCAACTCAAAATTGAAGTGGAGGGGAAAAAAAGTAGTTCTAAAAGAGAGTAGACCAACGTACCTTGATGAGGACTTCTACCAGCATTGGAAGAAGTTCTAGTGTGTGCATGTCTCAATGATTTTTGATATTTCACGATTTCTTAAAGATATGATTTTAATTACTTCAGTTATTGTTTTTCAAATTTTATTATTATTGTGTGGGGTGCATATTACTTGTCCCCAATGTTAGGAAGTGGAGTTATAGAATAGAACAATATAAGATAATTAAAATTTAGAGTTGAGAAAAGGTGAAATTGACACAAATATTTTTGACAAAATTAAAAATATTATTTTACTAAGTGAAAAAATTACAACATCTCAAATATAATGAGAAAACAACACTCTCTTATATAAGGAGAACATAAACACACAAGAAGATATAAACAGGAGAGACCTAATATTTTCTCTCTCCGGAATACTTACTCAAAGCTTCTTAAATATTCTACCTCTTGGGTTCTATTTTGGTGCATCCCAAAAGAATGACACAATCATCTATTTATAATGAAGCAAAAGAGGAACACAAATTCAACTTGAACTTTTCTTTATGCTGGGTGGCATGAATTAGAGGAAGATAAATTCAACTTGAACTTTTCTTCATGCTAGGTGGCATGAATTAGAGGAAGATAAATTCAACTTGAACTTTTTCATCTAGTCACAAAAATTGACTTTATCTCATTCACAATCTCCCACTTAAAGTCATTTTGGCCTCTAAAAAAAATTTCCTCAATTTTGCCATTCACATGCTGCTTATATTTTTGATAGGCCAAGAGAGAATCTATACTATGCAAATTTATCTACATTAATTGGCTTTGTCCTGGAATGAAAGGCTGGATTTCTTGCAATGTGCAAGGAACTCTAATTGTCACAGCACACATAGATCCTCCATTAATGTTTGAATCCAAATTGCTTCCTTGCAAGCTTGTGTGGTTGCCATATATTCAACTTATGTGGTAGACAACGCTACAACAATATGTAACTTAGATAACCAGCTCACAGCTCCTCATGCAAGTGTGAAAACATAGCCTGTAGTGGATTTTCTTTTGTCAAGATCACCTGTAAAATCCAAGTCAACATATCCTCTGATAATAAAATCAGATCCTCCAAAATATAATGCAGCATCAGAGGTTCCTTTAATGTATCTCAGGATCCTCTTAACAGTATTCCAATGCTCTTTGCCTAGATCTGCCATAAATCGACTGACTATACCAACTGATTGAGCAATAATATATGGTATTCTACAAATCATAGTGTACATAAGGCTTCTTACTGCTGATGCATATGGTACTTGGGACATTTCCATCCTCTCCACTTCACTGCTAGGGCTCATATTCGAGGATAATTTAAAATTAACAGGAAGTGGGGTAGAAATTGGCTTATGCTCTTGCATGTTGAAGCACCGCAAGATCTTCCTCAAATAATTCTTTTGGGATAACCAGATCTTCGTGTCTCTTCTGTCTCGGTGAATTTGCATCCCTAAAATCTTGTTTGCTGGTCCCAAGTCCTTTATATCGAACTCCCTAGCCAACTGTGCCTTCAATTCTTGGACTCAAACTTTGTTGGAGCCTACCACCAACATGTCATCCACATACAACAGCAGAATGATGAAATCATTATCACCAGACCTCTTGTAATACGTATGGTATGAACTAAGTCTGTTGTATCCGATGCTAATATTGAAGGAATCAAACCTCTTGTACCAACACCTTGGTGCTTGTTTTAAAACTTTAGTTAACCTGCAAACCAAGTTTTCTTTCCCTTGTTCTTTAAAGCTTTCTGGTTGAAACATATATATTTCTTCTTCAAGTTCTCCATGAAGAAAAGCAGTCTTTACATCTAGTTGCTCAAGATGTAAAACAAATGCAACACACATAGACGGGAGTACTCTAATAGTGGTAAGTCTATCCACTAGAAAAAATTTCTCATTGAAATCAATGCCTTCCTTTAATTTGAGCATATTCGTTGACTATCAGTCTTGCACGATATCATTCCACTTGATCGTTGCCATCTCGTTTGATCTTATACACCCACTTGTTGCCAATGGCTTTGCGACCCTCTAGAAGTACAACAAGTTCCCATGTCTGATTTCTATGCAAGACTTTCATTTCTTCTTGCATTGTTGTCATCCACTGAGAAGCATCTGGACAACTCAGAGCCTCAAAAGTTGATGCTCTCCTTCTGTTAGAAGACAATATGCATTGTGGCTTGCCATAATATAGTCTGAGTGTCATGATGGTGGCCTGGTCTGTCGTGTCGATCGCCGAACTTTTGTATCATTGGCATTATCTTGTACTTGTTCTTCATGCTCTGGTTCTTCTTCAGAAGAATCATCTCCAGATTTCTCATCTATCTGAACTGTAGCAGTCTCTTTAATCATTGTCATTTATTTCTTCACTTTGTAGTTCATTTTTTGCAAATATCACATCTCTCCTGACAATAACCTTACGAGCAGTGGGATCACACATGCGATACACCTTAACACCGTCAGCATAACCCAAAAATATACATTTCCTGAATTTCGAATCTAACTTTGTTCTTTCTTGGAAGTTGAACATCACATATATATATATGGGACATCCAAACACATGTAGAGAAGAATAATATGATGGCCTGCCATTCCACATCTCCATTGGTGTCTTCAAACCAATCGCAGTCGATGGCGACCGATTTATCACGTAACTAGCAGTTTTGATTGCTTCTGCCCAGAAAGACTTAGATAATCCTATAGTTCTCAGCATAGCTCTAGTTCTTTCTAGGAGAGTCCTATTCATCCACTCCGCTACACCATTTTGCTGAGGTGTATATGCAACTGTTAATTGCCTTTGAATACTCTCTTGCTTGCAAAATGCAATAAAATTATCGTATGAATATTCTCCTCCATTATCTGTCCTTAAGCACTTAACTTTCTTCCCAGTTTCAAGCTCCACCTGTGTTTTGAAATCTTTGAATATTGGGAACACATCTGATTTCTTCTTGATTGGGTACACCCATAATCTCCTTGAGCAATCATCAACGAATGAGACAAAATAGTTTGCTCCTCCTAGGGACATTTCCGGTGCTCTCACACATCAGAATGAATTAAGTCTAGGATGTGCTTACTTCGAGCAGTTGATCTACCGAACCTAGCTTTGATACCACTGTTATGAAGCCGAGTTATAGAACAATATTACACAACTAAAATTTAGAGTTGAGAAAGGTGAAATTGACACAAATTTTTTCGGCAAAACTAAAGATTTTATTTTACTAAGTGGAAAAATTACAACCTCTCAAATACAAGGAGATAACAACAACACTCTCTCTTATATAAGGAGAACATAAACACACGAGGAGATATACACAGGAGAGACCCAATATTTTTCTCTCTCTGAAATACTCACTCAAAGCTTCTTAATTCTACCTCTCGAGTTCTATTTTGACGCATCCCAAAAGAATGACACCACTACTATTTATAATGAAGCAAAAGAGGAAGACAAATCCAACTTGAAATTTTCTTCATGCCATCTAGCATGAATTAGAGAAAGACAAATTCAACTTGAACTTTTCTTCATGCTAGGTGGCATGAATTAGAGGAACACAAATTCAACTGGAACTTTTTCATTTAGCCACAAGTTTTGACTTTATCTCATTCACATCCAATTCATATTTTGGTTTTGTGACATGTGGCTATTTGCCAATGAAGAAATATGTAATGAAGATGTAAATTCTAAACAAGTGATTGGCAAAGACATCGTATGGCCATGTGGTGTTATATTTCTATAAGAAAAGAAACAAAAATACTAAACTCTCCTAATTGATGTGCTTAATCCTCACAATACTCACATATAATAAAATGTTTATGATTGTTGATGAAATTACAACTCCAGCCTTTGTGAGTGGTTAGGAAAAATTTTAGGCACGTTTTCAAGAGGATATAACAACGCTCTTTTACAAAATAAGTTGTGTTACAATAATAAAGTTGCTCCATTATAACTTCACATCGGGATTTGAGCCGTGAAAATCGTCTATCTATTATGATACATTAATCCTTCTCGAACTCACATGGGTGAAAGGCTGATCACCCTTCGTATGATTCTATATCTTTAAATTTCTTTATTTTTCATACAATAAATTTTGAGTCAAACAATAATGTCACACCCCAAAATCATGTGTGATCGGCCAGAGTACTACATGTACCCCAAGGCCTAATCCAACCAACAACTAAAAGAAATACACTCTGGACAGCTCATGAGACTTAATGAAATGCGGAAAACATGAACAACGTGAAGTATAAAAATCAACTTGAATATTTAATAATATCAATTTTTTTTTTTTATAGTTCTTTTAAAAAATAACTATCATGAATATTAATTCTCAATATCAAAGTGAGGAAATAATACAAAGGCCAAACCAACACGACTCAAAAAAATATAAAAGGACTCCAAACTAGGGTAAACACCCCCACGACCACGACGTGTCACGAGATCCGTCGTCCCTGACGTCACCAGCTGCGCTACTACGTCCCAGTGCCTATTTGATCACGTCCATGTGTTGAAAGATACAACATATAAAGAGTAAGTCCAACTAGATTTTAGTGAGTGGCATAATTCTCTACAACCAGATCCAATGATTCAACAAGCAACAGGTAAGGATTTACATATAAGTATATACCATGCACAGAAATAAGTATACATAATAACCACTCATATGAGATGTAAATATCATCAAGTATAATGATGTAATTATCCAACCATCCATTTATAACCATATTTTCATCAAAATCGAAAGGACATTGATCGTCGGGCTCGGGTTCGTTGCGAAAGTTTCTCAAAGATCGACGTGTGCGCCAAAGACGTATTGGACGAGCTCAAAGATCACATGAAAGCTCTCCAAGTTGACCGTCGTTGAATGCCGGAACCCGAAATCGAAGCGCGGAAGAAATAGGCTAAAGAAACAACATTCAGCCTAGGTTTGGTCGACCGACCGAAGGTAAAGAAAGTAGCAGAGCTACTTTGGTCGATCGAGCGATCGATCGATGGAAGCCCAAAATGGGCAGTAGCTCGGGCGGTCGACCCGTCGGTCGACCGACCTGCTGATTCCTGCGACGCAAGATCGCGTAGGTCGATCGATGGGTTGACCGATTGGAGAAAGAAATTGCTCGAGGCTGGCTGTCGACCAAGCGGTCGACCGACTTGCGTATAAGCCGAAGACGCAATCGCGTCGGTCGATCGACGGGTCGACCGAAGATCGTGGATCGCGCGATCTGTGTCTGGCGGTCGACCAATCGATCGACCGACCATAGGGTAAACAGAAGCGGTCAAATGACCGGTCGACCGATGCTTCGACCGACTGTTTGTAATAGATAGTTTTCTATTCGTTGAATAACCGTTTCTTTCGTAGGGTATAAATATACTTATTATAACTTCTTCTCCCAATCTTATAGTGATCATTGAGCATTCTAAGGGAGATTTAAAGCCTTCCAAGGAGTAATCGCGCGCGCTCTACTTCTATGTCGAGTTCATTCTTCAAGCGCCAACGGCTGTCTCAACTCGGAAATTGTTCAAGCTTCACGACTTGATGAGTTGGAGGATTCAAGGCTTGGAAAAGAGCACGAACACTTGGTTTCACCTTTAGCTCTTTTTCAATTGTAATTTTATTTATTATTTAAAGTGTGTTTTAATTTGGGTTTGTAGAAGACCGGGTGTTTGGTCTTGTGTGTGAAGTGGTATCCTTGGTATAGAAGGAGTAAAGCCACTTGTGTAATTAAACGTAGTTGTTACTAGGATTAGTTTAGTTGTCCCTTAGGGTTGAGGTGGGATAAGTGCTCTCGACAAGAAGACGGAGACTTCTGGGTGTGGAAGTACCTTAGGTTGAGAGTGAGACTTTCCGGCGAAAAGTCCTCGTGTATAAGGGAAACTCAAATTAATCTAGTAAAACTAGTTTGGAAATCCTAAGCAGGGTGCTTAGGTAGTGGAGTAGGCATTGGGGTCGAACCACTATAAATTGCGTGTTTGCATTGCCTTATTATTTTGTGTTAATTGCTTTATCATTTATCTTGCTTCCGCATCGCATAAGTGTAATTCGCCTAAACGAGTTAAGTAATCGATTAAAATCGAAATTAGGCGAATCGTATAGTAGACACACTATTCATCCCCCCTCTAGTGTCGCCATTTCGCCAATAATTGGTATCAGAGCGGGTCGTAGATTATGATTTCACCTTCCCTTCTATAATTCGTCTCGATCTAGAAATGGCTCTAGAGTCGGTAACGTCTAGACCTCCTAGGTTCGATGAATTAAACTTTGGTCTTTGGAAAGAAAGAATGTATACATTCTTAAAGACTCAAGGTTTAGGTATTTTTAATATGGTTAAGTCAAAATACATAGAACCTAAGAAAAATATGAATGCATGGACCCAAGAATAAATTAGCATGTTTGAGTTAAATGCTAAAGCTACAAATTGCATATTTTGTTCTTTGGATGATAAGATTTTTGAAAAGATCATGCATTGCACTTCCGCTTTCGATATTTGGGCTACTTTAAATATGCTTTATAATTATGCAAAAATCGAAGAGCTCAAAACATTTGATGTGGGGAGTGATGACAATTGCCATCCACCCAATACTAACATGGTGTTTGAAGCCTATAGTGTCTCCAGTTATAAGAGCACCAAGAGTCGAAAGAGAAAGGTGATATGTCACCTATGCAATGAGAAAGGGCACGTGAAAAAGAATTGCCCTAGTATGAAGAGCAAGGCAAGAAGGAGGTCAAATGCTTCCACATCATCATCATACTCGAATGAAGCATCCTCTTCCCATGGCTATGAAGCAAATTCAAAAGATTGCCTCATGAATACTAATGATGAG
This sequence comes from Canna indica, assembly GCA_034359265.1. Lineage (NCBI taxonomy): Eukaryota > Viridiplantae > Streptophyta > Magnoliopsida > Zingiberales > Cannaceae > Canna > Canna indica. The sequence goes on along the minus strand of CP136893.1, from coordinate 14,548,501 downwards.
GTACTCTCTCCTTCATCTAGTCATAATAGCAAAAAGTGTAGTACTAGTTCATCTAATTCTCATGATATGCTTTATGATGAATTGATGGATGAATACAAAAATATGTATGTCTTGTTAATTAAAAAAGATAAATAAAACAAAAAATTGAAGAAAGAAAACTCAAACCTTAGCTCTCAATTACATGATGTGAAATTAGAAAATGAGAAGCTAAGAATTAGTGTCCCCAATCCTTGTCATGATACTCGATCTAAGTATTGACACTAAGGACTTGAAAAATAAGAATGACATATTGAAGAATGAAAATAGCATGTTGAGAACTCAATTGCATGCTATTCAAAGATCAATGAATGATTTAAAAAGTGAGATTATTTTATTGAATAAGAAAGTAAATGAATTCAAAAATACTTCATCTACTAAGAACACTAGAATAAAAAATGTCTATGTAAAGAATGCCAATATTCATAATCATTCTCATGTTAGGCATTCCACATTTAAACCTCATGTTCAAAATAAGAATGTCTCATTTAAGAATGCTCCCACTCATCATGTCTCACATGTCAAGCATTCAAATGATAGATCTAATGTCCATAGCATAAATAAAAAGAAATTCAATGGACATTATTTTTGTTGTGGTACTTTTGGGCATGCAATTCATGATTGTGCATTCAAAAGAAATCCAAATATTGCTAAGACACTTTGGATTCCTAGGCCATCTAACCCCCAAGGACCCAAAGCTATTTGGGTACCAAAGATCTCATTTTCTATTGTAGGGGGAGCTACCACACAAGGTTAAGGGAAGGTGATGTGTTGAAGTTGACCATGTACTTAAATGATGAATCTTCCATTGGTTGCAACTTCAAGCCAACTTGATGCCTTAGTAAGATTGGCATCAAAATTACTTTGGTATCATCTCCTATACTCATTTGCTTTATTTAAGTTGGAGCTATGATACATGCTTTAAATCGATTGCTTTTCCCGCTCATGATAAGTTTTGAAAATATTTTTGATTATTGATTTCCCGGTCTCTTTGAAAACCCTGGTAGCCTGTAATGGGCTTAAGCTACCTTGTAGTTCTAAATCGTAGGCAATTGTGGCCTTTCAGTTTTCAACCAATAGGAAGGGTTGGAGATCTTATTTTTCAAAATTTTATATTTTGAGATCTCTTAATTCATTTTGTTATCATGATTGATTTATATGAGAATGAATCCATGCTATTTAGTGAAGTGGAATTTGATAAATGATACTTTTTTTTTTCTCTTCACTATTTAGTTTGATAGCTTGCATGTAGATTTAGTTTCATCTTCTACTTATAAAGTATACTTGCAAGTTATAAGTTTTTAGAAAGGCTAACTAGGAAGAAAAAAATTAGTTTGGCTAAACTTTCATGAATTAGGTATAACTTCAATTAATTCAAAATCCTAGTGTATACCTCATTAGTTAAGCTTAAACTATGTCTCTATACTCATGATTAAAATTACATGTAAAATTCTTGATTTCTCATGAGTAGGTAGAATATTAGCACTTAGGTAAATTTCATCAAATGAAACTTGCTCTAGGTTGATACTTGCTATTAGAGACATTTCTTTAAGACCAAACTAGTTAAACTTGTTTAGGGATCTTATGCCTCAAATGGTTCACATCTTAATCCCTTAGATTCATTTTGAAATCATGGTATCCATCTTAAAATGAATCTTAACTATCTAGCTTAGGTTAAGGTTTTAAATGAAATTTTGTATTGAACCTGTGCTAGTTAGTATGTTATCTTGCTAAGTTAGCATATTATTTCATCATGCTACTAATGAAGCCTTCTTGCAAGTAACCAAAGTGATAAGAATTGGAAAGATATGCTATCTAAAAGAAAATGAAAAATGAAATGAAAAGTTGGGCAAAATTTCTAAGAAAAATGTATGTTTTAATTTTGCAAAAATATTTGTAAAATGATTGAATATTCATGTCTAATGATGTCTCTATATACTCATGATTGTCTTTGCATGCTAATTATTTGAAATTATCATGAGTAGGAAAAATCTTGATAACTTAGCTCATTTCATAATATCTTGATATCTATAAAATTGAACTAGGTTAAATTTTCTTTAGAGACTTCATGTTAAGGTAAAAATGAAACAAACATGTTTAGACACGCATGATATGATTCTAGGTGTTCAATCATAAAAAATCACGTGTAGATGAAAAATGTGATATAAACATCACTTTAGATGACTTAAGGTTGAAAAAGCTTTGACCCAAGTCAACAAATCGACTTGGTCATTTAATTTTAAGTCCAAAAATTTCATAAACATGTTTAGAAATAGGTATGACATATTTTCATGCTCTTAGAATAAAAAATTCATATGGATATGAATAAAATGACATAGAGGTCAATTCATGAATACCTCTTGTTGAACCATGTTGACCCAAGTCAACAAGTTGACTTAAAGGTCTCATCCATGATCCATATTTGAGGAACATGTTTAGATTTACTCATGTTAGGTATCCATAGGTTCAAATTTGAAAAATCATGAGTAAATGTTAAGATTGAAACTTAGCAAGTTTCATAAAAATTAGTTTAGTTTTGAATGAAACCATGCTAGGATGATATCTTGACTTAAGAACTTAATTTTTATTTCAAACTTGACATATACTCTTTACATGACCATCATGTGGTGTCATGAAAGTTTGAATGAAAATTGAAGAAGTTTTAGGAAAAATTGAAATTTATAAAAATACCAATTCAATCTACATTTGGTATGTTTTGATTAGAATCAATTTAGGATGAAAAATGGACTTCGATTTTTAAATTCATTTTAAGCTCAAATTTGATACATGCATTTCAAATGACTATTCAATAATTGGTATCAAAATTTTCATTCCACAATTGGTATCAAAATGAGAATTCTATAATTGAAATAAAAAAAATTCATCCAAAAATTTGGTTTAAAAAATATTTGTTAAAGATATGATTTTGATTAGATCTAAAAGTTTGATTTTTTTTTGTTGACCTAAGTCAACAAAGAAACTTAAAATTTTTATCTTAAGCCCCAACTTAATTCATAGACTTACATTATCTCATGTTTAATGTCTAGATGCCTAAATATGAGAAAACATGAGTAGATAGAAAATCTTGAGACTTAGCACTTTCATTGTTTTCATGCTTATTTCAAATGAAAACATGCTAAGTTCCAATTAAGATCAAATGACATTAGTTTCACTTCAAACTTGATATATATGATTTAAATGACCATATCTTGATATATTGAAAGTTTGAATGAAAACAAAAATGCCATGGAAAAGATAAACTACAACATTGGTACCAATTGAGTGCATACATGATTTAGACTTGAATTGTATGTATCATTTCTTTCATATCATGTATGATTTAATTTTCCTATTAAGTAGGTGTTTTCCATCCCTTAGTTGAGATTTTCATGCTTCATGAAAAATAATTTTAGAAGTCTCAACTTCATGATAAAAATGTGTTCTTCATCCCTTTGATTAGATAGACCTTTCCTGCCCTTTTTGATTGATGTCAAAGGGGGAGAAATGTATAAGAAAATAGGGGAGAAATGTATAAGTCAAAAGGGAGAAAAGTATAGGTATAAATGGGAGGAAAATATAGGAAATCCATGCATATAGATAGGGAGAGTTTATTTCATAGATATGCATGTTGATAGGGGGAGAAATCCCTTAGTTGATATCCTATAAGTTTTAATGATATATTTTCTTAAGGATGTTTGTCATCATCAAAAAGGGGGAGATTGTTGGCTTTAGGATTTCAACCTTAGCCTTAATCTTGATCTTGATGGTTTTGATGATAACAAACATAGAACTAATGATTTCATTGAGAATATGTTTCAGGTTCCATATCGACTAGCGTTCGATGTCCTCGATCGGATAAATCGGAGAAATTGCGAAATCAGAAGGACATTGATCATCGCACTCGGGTTCGTCGTAGAAGTTTCTCGAAGATCGACATGTGCGCCAAAGACGTATTGGACGAGCTCAAAGATCACATGAAAGCTCTCCAAGTTGACCGTCGTTGAATGTCAAAACTCAGAATCGAAGCGCGGAAGAAATAGGCTGAAGAAACAATATTCAAGCTAGGTTCGGTCGACCGGTCGGTCGACCGACTGAAGGTAAAAAAAGTAGCAAAGCTACTTCGGTCGACTGATGGAAGCCCAAAATGGGCAGTAGCTCGGGCGGTCGACCCGTTGGTCGACCGACCTGCTGATTCCTGCGACGCAAGATCACGTCGGTCGATCGACGGGTCGACCGAAGATTGCGGATCACGCGATCTGCGTCTGGCAGTCGACCAGTCGGTCGACCGACCACAGGGTAAACAGAAGCAGTCGAATGACCGGTCGATCGATGCTTCGACCAGCGCTTTGATCGATGGTCTGTAACAGATAGTTTTCTATCCGTTGAACAGTCGTTTCTTCCGTAGGGTATAAATATACCTGTTATAACTTCTTCTCCCAATCTTACAATGATCATTGAGCATTCTAAGGGAGATTTAAAGCCTTCCAAGGAGTAATCGCGCGCGCTCTGCTTCTACATCGAGTTCATTCTTCAAGTGCCAACGGCTGCCTCAACTCGGAAATTGTTCAAGCTTCACGACTTGACGAGTTGGAGGATTCAAGGCTTGGAAAAGAGCACGAACACTTGGTTTCACCTTTAGCTCTTTTTCAATTGTAATTTTATCTGTTATTTAAACTGTGTTTTAATTTGGGTTTGTAGAAGACCGGGTGTTTGGTCTTGTGTGTGAAGTGCATGGTATATATCCTTGGTATAGAAGGAGTAAAGCCACTTGTGTAATTAAACGTAGTTGTTACTATGATTAGTTTAGTTGTCCCTTAGGGTTGAGGTGGGATAAGTGCTCTCGACAAGAAGGCGGAGACTTCCGGGTGTGGAAGTACCTTAGGTCGAGAGTGAGACTTTTCGGTGAAAAGTCCTTGTGTATAAGGGAAACTCAAATTAATCTAGTAAAACTAGTTTAGAAATCCCAAGCGGGGTGCTTAGGTAGTGGAGTTGGCATTGGGGCCTAACCACTATAAATTGTGTGTTTGCATTGCCTTATTGTTTTGTGTTAATTGATTTATCATTTTTCTTGCTTCCGCATCGCATAAGTGTAATTCGCCTAAACGAGTTAAGTAATCGATTAAAATCGAAATTAGGCTAATCGTATAGTAGACACACTATTCACCCCCCCTCTAGTGTCGCCATTTCACCAACAGTTCCGACGGCCATCTCGCCGTCGGTGATAATCCTTTTTATTTGCGTTCGCTCCCAACCCTTCCTCTTTCTTCCTCTTCCATCTCTACTAGCCGTTGTCACCGTCCGTCGCTATCGAGTTGTCGGGGAGTCATTGCCTGTTGCCGCCGCCGTCAATCACCGCCGGTGAACCTTCTGGTATGGTCGCTTCCTCTCCTCCTCCGTTAAGTCCCCACAGCTCCGCCCTTTTTGCCCGCGCTACCTCTCCGCGTTGGCGTCGACCCGGCATTCATCTCAGCGCCGGCCTCATCCCGGCCGGCGCCGTATTGGGACCGATTACCATCGGCCTCAATGCCGACGAGCAATAGCCGGCAGTGATGCCAGCTACTGCTTGATTATGGTTTAATTACCCTAATCAATTACTTGATTAGGGTAATTAACCCCTAATCAAACTGTGATTAGGGTTTAATAATCCTAATCACAGTTTGATTAGTTTCTTTTTAATTATTTATAGTTAATTTTTAGGAATTAATTATTAATAATTAGAAATTAATTGTTAATTAGGTTAATTATTAGTTTAATATTAATTAATTAGTCGCGCGGAATCGTCCACTAAGGACTCGAACGGAATCGTCCACTAAGGACTCGCACGGAATCGTCCACTTTGGACTCGCGCGGAATCATCCACTTTGGACTCACACAGAATCATCCACAATGGATGGAATTGTGCTGGAATCGCCCACTTTGGACTCGCACGAAATCGTCCACTTTGGACTTTGGACTCGTGCCGGAATCGTCCACTTTGGACTCGCACGAAATCGTCCACTTTGGACTTGCGGTCAAATTATCCATGGTGGACTCGTGCCAGAATCATCCACTTTGGACTCGCACGGAATCGTCCATTTTGGACTCGCGTGGAATCGTCCACTTTGGACTCATGCAGAATCGTCCACAATGGATGGAATCGTGTCAGAATCGTCCACTTTGGACTCGCGTGGAATCGTCCACTATGGACGATCAACCGGCATCCATAAAGATAGAAAAAAATCAAGACGAGTTGATACGTTTCACGTACGATCGACGAGTCAAGTTCTAATTTTGCAAAAACTTAGATCCGTTCGGGGGTTGTATGTTCATGTAAACGAAGTTAATGATCTTTTATACGACGTACAACTCTTGAATTATCCCTAATTGGATAATTTGGGAGCATAGTTATTTATATTGCACTTAGTTTATTTTTTTAGTCATTAACTTCATTTTTAAATTTTGGCTTGTATCTCCCTTGTTCTCCGATACGCGCCCAAATGATATGCGTATTCGGAGAACTATAGGGAGATGCTGCCAAAATTTTGAATGAAGTTAATGACTAAAAAAAATACTAAGTTCAATATAAATAACATGAATCCCGAATGGAATAGGACCATCCCACCTAAAGACATTACCTAAAGATATTGCAAACTTTTTGACAGAACATGTCGGGCGATCGAAGTTGGATGTACCGACGAATTCATCGTGCAGCTATAACGGACGAATTTCAAGTAGGCGTAACTTACTTCTTAAATTTTGCCTACTCGAATGAAAAATTCCTTAGTGGTGATAAAATCCGATGTCCGTGCCGGAAATGTTCGAACATAAGATTTTTGGACCGAGAAATTGTCACACTGCATCTGTATACAAAAGGATTCACACCAAGATATTTTGTATGGAATTATCACGGGGAGTCACGTCAAGTCGGGACGTCGAGCAATCCTGTTGTCCAAACTTATGGTGAATCTTCTTCTGCTGATGTTTCTTCTTCCAATCCATCTAATCCTTATAAAACAATTATTCTGAATAGTCTTGGAGGACAATTCCATTTAAATGATAATATTGAGTCAGTTACTGAGACGGTAGTGCCCAAGGTTGTTAAACTCGAGAGTTTAAGTAAACTCGTGGAACCTCCGTAAACTCGTAAGAGTTTACCTGATATTAAAACAATATTAAAAAATATTATACTACAAAAATATAATCTAATATAATCTGAAAATCATAATTAAGATGCAGTTCAACTCCCTAATAAAGTATAGATAAAGATAAAATATAAGAGTACAAGTCTAATACATACATAATGAAGCATTCTAAGTCCATAATAAAGCACACACAATAACTCAAAGATAAAATATAAAAGTACAAGTTCAATCCATAATAATTATCATCAAATCAAGTTCATCCGAGTTTACCATGAGTTTGACCGAGTTTACTCGCGAGTTTGACCGAGTTTGTGCGAGTTTATCGAGTTTACCCCGAGTTTACCCCGAGTTTACCCGAGTTTACCCAGAAACGAGTTTGAGTGCGAGTTAGCTCGATTTTGATACCTGGGATCGTAAACTCGCGAGTTTGACAGCACTACCCACTGGTAGTGCCACCAAATACTATGTCAGTTGAAGTCACTGAAGAACAACCTGAGATATAGATTGAATTGTCGAATAAGGAGGCTGCAGAATTTTACGAGAGGTTGAAAGCTGCTGATGAACCTTTGTATGAGAATTGTCCTAATTATACAAGATTTTCGGCAATGACACAACTCCTGAACATCATGTCCGATTGTAATATCATCGGGGTTGCGTTTGATCGGATTGCAGGCTTTATTAGTGGTATGCTACCTCCAAATAACATGTTTGAGCCAACCTTTTATAAGACAAAAAAAGTTAATGACAAAATTAGGGCTTGGGTACAAAAATATACATGCGTGTCCAAATAACTGCATTTTTTATTATAAAGAAAATGCACAGTTAGAACAATGCCCGGTATGTGAACATCCTTGTTACAAGGAGAAGAAATCGGTCCGACAAAAAAATATTTCCTTTAAGGTGCTTCGATATTTTCCATTGACACCGAGGCTTCAAAGGTTATTCATGTCGGAAAAGACTGCCCCCTATATGAGTTGGCATGCAAGAAGTCGTGATGATACAGTAATGACTCATCCATCCGACAATGAAGCATGGAAATATTTGGATAGGTGTTATCCATCATTTGCTGGGGACACTAGAAATATCAGGTTTGGATTGTGCACAGATGGTTTTAATCCGTTTGGTAATTCGGCAACTCTGTATTCAGTATGGCCAGTGCTGTTAACAGTTTATAATTTGCCGCCCTCAATGTGTATGAAAGATGAATTTATCTATCTTTCGATGATTATTCCGGGTCCTAGGGGTCCTCGTAAAAAAATTGACATATTTCTTCGTCCTCTAATTGATGAACTCAAAACATTGTGGGCTGAGGGAGTTGTCACTTATGATTGTTACCAGAAGCAAAACTTCACTTTACGAGCTGCTATATTATGGACAATCAATGATTTCTCGGCCTATGGCATGTTGTCTAGTTGGAGCACGCATGGTCGACTCTCTTGCCCGTATTGCATGGAACACTCAAAATCCTTCAGTCTTGAGAATGGTCGAAAAATTTTCTTTTTTGATTGTCATCGCCGATTCCTACCACCTAACCATCAGTATCGAAGGAATCGTGACAAATTTATTAAAGGTAGAGTCGAAAGAGATGAGCCACCACCGATGTTGTCTGGTGAACAGATGTAGCACGTGTTCAATTACTTCCAGATATTACTTTTGGTCGGAATGTAAGAATCTCAAGCTTTGGTCAAACACATAACTGGGTGAAGAAAAGTATTTTTTTGGGAATTGTCGTATTGGAGTTCATTACTGATTTGGCATAATTTGGACGGCATGCACATTGAAAAAAATGTGTTTGATAATATTTTTAACACAGTGATGGATATTTTCGGCAAAACTAAAGATAATGTGAAGGCCCGACATGATGTAAAAATACTTTGTAAAAGGCCTGAGTTAGAGTTGCAAGAGGTCAACGGACGATTTCATAAGCCAAGGGCGCCGTATGTGTTAAATAAACAACAGATGAAAGATGTGTATCAATGGATCAAAGAACTCAAATTACCCGATGGATATGCCTCAAACTTATCTCGATGTGTAAACGTCGATGAATGCAAAATATTGGGGATGAAGAGCCACGATCATCATGTATTCATGCAGAGATTGCTTCCGGTTGCATTTCGAGATCATCTACATGATAAGATTTGGGGTCCGTTGACAGAGTTAAGTATGTTTTTCAGAAACATTTGTGCAAATGTACTTCGAGTCGAAGATATGACAGCACTTGAAAATAATATTGTTGAAATCATATGCAAGCTGGAGCAGTTTTTCCCTCCTGCATTTTTTGACTTGATGGAGCATCTACCGATACATTTGGCATACGAGGCACGAGTTGGTGGCCCCGTTCAATACCGGTGGACGTACTTATTTGAAAGATACATGAATCGTCTGAAGAAAAAAGTAAAGAACACCGCCGCAGTTGAAGGTTCCATATCAGAAGCATATATAATTCAAGAAATTTCAACTTTCTGCTCATTTTATTTTGAATCAACCATCAAGACATGACTTAATCGTCTTCCACGGAACGATGACGGGGGAGCTGGACCATCAGATGGTTGTTTAAATATCTTTTGTTACCCCGGTCGTGCTTTGGGTTCTCATTCGTCTCGATTCTTAAACGATGAAGAGTACCATTTGGTCTACTTGTACGTTTTACTAAACTGTCCATAGATTGAGAAGTTCACTGAAATATTTGACATTGAGATGATGACAAGATACTCAATTTACAGCGATGAGAAATTAGAAAAATTACGGAATCATGAGTTCCCTAATCGATTTCAAGCTTACAGCATAGAACACAGAGGCGAAATAGATAGCCAAATTTTTGAGTTTGCTATCAGACCGACATGACTTGTACAGTGTTATAATGGTTATTTTGTCAATGAATATAAATTTCACACATTTGAATATTCATCTACGAAAAAGACTATGAATGCCGGGGTCTGCGTCAAAGGGACAACGTATGCTGAATGTGATGTTGACTTTTACGGACTATTGGAAGAAGTCATTGAATTATAATTTTTCGGATGTAAATCAGTTGCCCTTTTTAAATGTCATTGGTTCGATACAAGCGATAGAGGCATGAGAGTTCATCCAAAGTATAAACAGTTGGTCGAGGTCAATTACAAATCAAAATTGGTTTCAAATGAGCCATTTATATTGGCATCTCAAGCTGAATAAGTATATTATATGCAGTATTCGTCTCGAAAGAAAGACATGACAGATTGGCATGTAGTGTGTAAGACTAAAGCCAGAGGAAAAATTGACCCGATAGTTGGAGATAATGAGCCAGCATATGACTTCTATCAAGAAGAAAATCCTTCCGAAGTGGAATGAGTTAGTCCAATACTCGAGGATGATGACACAGAGTTAGTTCAATTGGAAAAAGAATACGTTGATGAGGACGATAATGAAGTTGAGGAAGGACAGAATGAAGATGAGGGAGAGGAAGAAGAATTTCAAGATTCAGATACAGAAGAACAAGAAGAAGAGTATTAAACGGATGATGATAATGACGATGATGAATAATTATAAATGTGAAGTATATATTCAATTATCAAATATATCTATTAATCTATTATATATAATCTAATTATATTAAATTTTTACAACTATGGTTCGAGATATCAGTTCTCGAGGAGGCATTCCTCGTAGGACCCGCCGACGATTACCACCCACCCCACCTGTACCCTTTGACCATTTGTCTTCCACCACCATCCCCCCACCTCCGGCCACCATCCCCCCACCTGGTTCGGCCACCATTCCCCCACCTGATCCATCCACCATTCCCTCACCTGATATGGTCACCATCCCCCCACCTCCAGCCACCATCCCTTCAGCCGATCCAGGCCTATCGACATCAAGACGTAGGCCACGAGGGCCTAACAGAATTCTCCCTCCGCCACCCGAGAGAGAACTGCGCAGAGCAGTTACTGTGCGCGGAAGAAGGTAAGCATATGCATTAATTATTTCTTATAATTTATTTATAATTCAAATTATCATAATATGAATTTATATTTGGTGCAGATTTGAGCAGGAGGACGTCCCCCGCACGATAGCGGGGACAATCCGTAAGTTTATGCACGGGGTGTGGCCTACATGGTCTCACGTGCCCCGTGAGCTTATGGATTTATTATAGCGAGAGTTCATGGTAAGTATATTTATTAAATTAATGTTAATGCTAAATATTCATCGGTAATAATAATTTTTTTTTGCAGGGTCATTATACATGGCCGGAGGACTAGACCACTTTTGTGGAGGCTGCATGGGAGCATGTTGCCCGCGCTCGCTATAACGGGCTGCTTTAGCAGGCCCGTCAGACCGTGATGAGACGGCTGGGGGTCACATGGATAGGGCATACTCGGGGACACGCCCCCGAGTGGATTCCTGGCCCTATGTGGGACCAGCTCGTTGAGCGATGGGACACTCCAGAGTGGCAGGAGGTCTCCCAGACTGCGTCGAGAAATCACATGTCCGGGGGGGACGACATGGGGGTGCGCCACACTGGTGGCTCAGTGTCTTTTGCGGTGCATGAGCGTCGTATGGTATGTAGAATTTCCTTATTTTTAATTAAATTATATATTGTGTATAATGATACGAATGTATTTGTTTTCTAATGTAAGATGCGTGTGACGGAGGACGGCACCGTCCAACGCCCATCGATGATGGAGGTGTTTGAGCGCACCCATCGTCGTCGACGAGGAGTGGGGGACTACGTTGATAGCAGAGCCTCGATCATAATGGTAAGTATTTATATATGTCTATTTGATTTACACAATTTTTATTTATAGTTTATATATATATAAAATATAAACACGTGTAGGAAACTTATTCGATGACTGTGATCGAGCGTGGAGGGACACCGGAGGAGTTCGACGCAGGAGCTTGGGTGGAGGCCGCAGGTGGCTGGGAACATGGGCGTGTTTATGACTTTGCAGACAGTGGCCATGCACGCGCCGTGCTCGGGCCACTTGGGGGCACTGACCCCTCTAACTGCGGGTGAGCGGCCCTCGTCATCCCGAGTGCAGGACCAGAGCCGGATAGCGGCCATGGATTGGAGCTTACCCAACAGAGACATGCGATGGAGGAGTAGAGGCACGCGATGGAGGAGAGGATGCAGAAGTAGAGGCTGACGATGGAGGAGCAGATGCAGGAGCAGAGACGGTCGAATGACGAGTTGAGACAGACGATCCAGAACATGCAGACGCTTCTCACTCAGATTGCGTCTCAGTCCGGCCTTCTACCTATGATGTCGCAGCCATCGTTCTCCTCGACCCAATCGACGCTCCCGACCCAATCGTTGTCGACTCCACCGCCTCCGCCGCCGCCGCCGCCGTCATGAGATTTTGATTAATTGTATTTTGTTTATATTTTGATACTTGATATATATGATATTTTGATACTTGGATATATAGATGATATTTTGATAATTATTTGTCTCCGGTTTGAGGCTGAGATTGATGATATTTATTAAAACTTGTACGTTTGGTTTCAAATGCATGTGTATGATGTTTTCTGATTGTAATATGTGATTGAAAATATATTGTAGTCGATATGTCATTGTATACAAGAATTTACTAAATTTTTAGTTTTTTCAGTTACAGGATAACATCTTTAGCCACGGTTTATCCACGATGACTTGTCACTAAGTCGTGTCTGAAAGCCTATCGTAAATGGCTGATGCCCTCGGTAGGATCAAATATCACAGTTGCTAATAGTATCACCGACGGCTGTGAGCCGAGGTTGATGTGCTGGTATCAGTGACAGCCCCCAGAATCGTCACTGATGTTTTTAAATCAGCGACAATCCACGATGCTGTCGCTGATAATTACGTGTGACGGCCATGCGTGGCTGTCACAACACATTTGAGACGAACACATCAGTGATGGTTGTTTGCCACGGTTGGCGCCATCCGTGATATTCATCACCGACGGTTCAGCCACGGTATCAGCCGTCGCTAATTACCACAATTCTAGTAGTGTTTTAACTCGATTAGAAAATTTATTATAAATTCATTTTAAGTCTAATTCGAATTTCGATCGGACCGTTGAGTTCGTCTCGAGGTCTACTTTCACCATGACATGCCAAATTACAGAGATAATATATATATAATTTTTCAAAAAATTTCTACGCCAAAAGCTTACCCGAATTAGACCCGAAAATTCCGCTAACCCATTATCTTAAGTCCATGCTTTCCTACTGTAAAATCAAAATAAATTTCATCAAATTTTGATTATCACACGTGATTTATTTACTCACGCAAATTTGATTTGGTAGATAATCAATATTGGAAATGAATATAGAATGACACGTTAATTATATATGGATCATACGAAATATTTTTTCAATATTTTACTAGAGATTAACATAAAAATCATTACCATTTTCTTGAAATAAATGAGTACTTATTGTTTTCAACTAATTGATAACTAATTATATTTTCAGATAATAGATGTATTTCTAGCTAGAAAATTAAAAAATTTAGAAATCAAAGTCATTTTTATATTTAAAATTTTCATTTGCAAATGAAATAAGTTTTCAGGAATGCTTAATTATCTTAAACTTTTATGTAAAAAATATTCTCATTAAATGTTTTGTTTAGTTAAAGATAAGAAGTATGTGGGCACTCAATTACTACATGCAAAGCTTGTCTTCATTTGTAAGATATATATACACCGTAAGAAAACTGAAATATATAAGCGCATAAATTTCAACGTCGTTGTTAGACGTCGAAATATATTCTATTAAAAAATTATAATATTAAAAAATTTGACGTCTGCTGTAAGCGCCGAAAAAATCCCATACACCAAAAAACAACTAGCGCGGGCTCGCGGGCGTGTGAGCCCGCGCCAGCTTCCACCCGCCCTGCCCGCGCGGGCTCGCGGGGCGCGCGAGCCCATGCCCGCGTCCGCCCGCACAGGTTAGCGGGTGCGCGAGAAGCGCCCCTCGGCGAGCGTGCCGAGGGGTTTGCCCAGGAGCAGGAAATCGAGGCGGGAGATTTCCCGCCTCTGATTTTTTTTTTAATTTAAAATTTTTTACTTATATAAATATTTTCTCTTCTTTTCTTCTTCTTTTTCCCTCATCTTCTTCCTCTTCTTATTTTTTTTTTCTTTCCTCGTTCTTTCTTCTTTCTTTCTCAAATATTTTTTCTTCATCTAATTTTTCTTCTTCTTTTTGCAGGTTACCAAATTTACCTAAAGGTTAGTACCTAAAGAAATGTTTTTTCGCTATTCATTTAATATATTTTAAAATTATTTTTGGATTATTAATAATTTTTTAATTAATTTTTTTATATTCGAAAGGGTTGGCGCACGCCCGCTCAATTTCCGCCCGTTCGATTTCCGCCATGTGGCGGAAATCAAGCAGGTCAGCGCCGCGCCCGTTCGATTTCCGCCGCATGGCGGAAATTTTCATTGTAGTGTTTCTATTGGGTTTAGAGTCTATTTTGCTACCTACGAATACAAAGTGGTAAAATATAAATCATAACCAAACATCAATTAAGAAAAAATATTATAATTGCAAATCCTGCAATTTTATTGCAACTAATCAAACAACACCTTAGTAGATTAGATTATAATTAAAAGTGCAAATGAGCCAAGCTGACCTGACTACTGAGTTGTTCAAACTCAACTCGTTTGTTTTCAACCATGTTCGAGCTTGGTTTGAACTCAATTCAAATGTGTAAACTTACTTTCAAAATTGACTCGTTTATTTTTGAGGATGTTCAAGCTTGACTCAAAATTAGCTTGTTAAAGTAAATACGCTCATAAATGAATTTTTAAATGAATACATAAATGAGCCTTTAAATGAGAATAAATATGTTTTTAAATGAAGATAAACAAGCTTTTAAAAGAACATGCATATAAACGAGCTCACACATCAATTAAAAGATTAGGTTTGAAACTTGCTTCAAGAAAAAGAAAAGTGGTATACTTAGATCTCGTTGGGTTGATACTATTTTATGCAAAAAATTATACTTATCAGGAAGTATAAAAAAAGCTAATGTTTGATTAACACACTTTTTGCATTCTGCGAAAAGTACAACTTCTTGAGTAAGTGTAATTTTCTGCAAAATGCAGGAAGTAACTTACCTGGGCTCCCCTAGGTAAATTGTATTTTCTGCATTGTATTTGAAAAAAAAAATTAATTTCATCCTCACATTTGTATTTAGTACAAAATTTATAATTTATATTCCCAACATTATAGATTAGATAATCCTTGAATTTTTTACATATTTATTTTAATTTCATTTATTTTTAATAAAAAATATATAATTTTTTCATATTAACTATAAATAAAAATTAATTTTTCATATATAATAAAGTATATATTATATTAATTATATATGCAAAATTATATAATATTATTTATATTTATATTAAAATATTAATTTATAAATAAATTTATTTTTTTCATATATATACTAATGCATATAAATTAAAATATTATTTTATAAAAAAAATTTAGATAAGATATATTGGTCATTTGATATGTACTTTCTAAAAAGTACTCATGTCAACCAAATATGTTTTAGGAGAAAATTATATTTCTTGTGAATTAACTTCTTGTCAACCAAATACTTTTTAGATAATTCTCGAAAAATATATATAAAAAGTTAATTCATGTGAATTGTAATTTTCTGTAGAAAATTATTTCTCATGTCAACTAAACGAGATCTTAAGTTCTTAGAAGTTATTAGCTTTGGAGTGATCCTAAAAAATAATGTTAGTGGGTCTAGATTGGAGAGGCCCAACGATGTTTCTAATTGATTTCAACGAGACATTTTAACAATATTTATTGATGCATGGGTGGATAATGATAGGAATATTGATACAAGTTTACACTATTGTGAATGATCACTATTCTGAATTAAGAATGTACAATACTCATGAAAGACTACAAAAGTTTCTTACGGTAATAAAGCTACACCTGATTGCATAATATTTTCTTTCTACCGAACCAACTCTTTAAAGGTAAGAAAAAATGGAAAGTAAATAGTAGCTTTACACTATTTATTAGAAAAAATGGCTTGCAAGATTTTTAATAATAAAATATATATATATATATATTAAAAAAAAATACTTATCAACAAAAGTCATACTACATCCGAGGACTAGGTAGAGGAGGCAGATGACCCATGGCCGTGCACTCCTCACTAGACCCTTGAGCATAGTCATATTCTTCTTGATAAATTTGCATTTTATTAATATTCAAATCATCTATAATTTCCTCAGCTACCTCAGTAGTTCCTACCATAAATTCTTGTCTCTCAATTACATGTGCTTGAAATTTATCTACACCTATCACTCTACACGTAACTGATTTATATTTACCAGTTACCTGCAGATCAATTAATCAATGCTTCCTCCTTATTTAAAGGACTACCAGCTTTCCTCTCCCATGCATCCTGTATGTATCTGAGTATTTTCTAGCCTCCTTTTCTCTATATTTTTCTTTCGTCTCCTAATGACTTGTAGCATTACTCTCACTTCCATCTTCATTCCCTATCAGAACATACTCCTCACAGCACAACATATCGACTAAACTTTCATCAGCCATGTCTGTCCCAATCCTCTCCTCATTCTCTTGCAATCTTGCCTTAGCAAGATAGTGAGCTTTTCCATTCTCGGATCTCCTTACATAGTTCCAATCAAGAACCTCCATTTCTCTACCCGCTTGAATTATGTCTGCTATCAGTTCCTTTATAAACCATGGCACTTTCCTTTCACTGTTCAGCATTCTGACTACATTAGAGCAATCTAAAAAGATCTTCAAATATTTTATGTTCATACCTTTCAATTTGTTTAGCCCATACCATATTGCCCAAGCTTCTGCAATTATTGGGCTTCCTAATGTCTTATAACAGTAAGCCTCAAACACTTTCCTACCCAGCTTATTTCAACATATACACCTAAACCAGCTTCATGTGTACCCTCCAACCATGTTGCATCACTGAACATTTTAAAGACATGCTTATTCTGACTTCTTACATCCTCCTACCATTGCCAGTGATGTTCAGAGCTACTAGTATTCAGATTGCATCTAATCTTTGATATGTTGCCCACTCTATTGCCTCGCAAATGACAGCAGTCAACCAATATCCTGAAGATCATAGTGTTTAAACCCTAACCTTTGTCTCTGAAGCAATTTTCATTTCTATTTCTCCACAATGCCCAATGACCTACCGCAATCATGCCTATCCATGCCGCTCTCTCTTCTCTTCCCAGCTTAGACCCCTCCTCAATCCACCTTCCTTCCTTTTACTCATTCCAATGCTCAAATTTGCAATTACAAACCTCCTCAAGTTTTCTCCATAACAATTTTGCTAACCCACACTCATAAAAAATATGTTCAGCACTATCCTCTTCTTCATTACAAACATAACAATTCTGCTTTTGTACCTTACTGGACTTAGATAGGAGATCAGTTGTGGGGATCCTCTTGTGTAGCAATTTTCAGGAGAATATTTTTACTCTTGGGATGGCTTTCATCTCCCAGATCCTCTTCCAATCAACATACCTATTCTCTCCCTCTACTTCTTTTCCTTTTATATAGTTGTATGCAATTTTATAATTCAATTTTCCTTTCTCATTCAACTCCGATATCCATTTATCTTGCACCTCTTTCTTAGGCAAGTAAATCTATGATATTCTCTTTACCAATTTCATACCAAACTCTCCTTTTAGCAATTCCATATTTCACTCTCCTTCACTGAACAAATATTCAACTTTCCTCCCTCATAAATTATTGTTCATATTGATGTATGTGGGCCATCTATCCAAGAGTGTACTATCTATCTAAGGATCGTCCCATATGCTAGCTTTTCTCTCATTACTTATCTTGATTCCCAGGCTATCCCTTAATTTTGTAATAGCATCCACTAGTTAAAGGACCAAGACCAGTTTCCTTTCCTCACATGTTTTCATGGATGGAACATTTCATATCTACTCCACAACAATTCCACCCAAAGCCTGCTCTTGTTATTCAAAAAAGGCAATATCCTTTTTGCTTGAACAGCAACCTTCACTATACTTAGATCCTTTACTACCAAACCATCTTCTGCTTTTCTTAGTGTTATCTTATCCCATTTGATAAGATGAAACTCATGCTTGCCTTGGCCTGATTTCCATAGAAACTTTCTACGTTTCTTTTTATGTTCCTCCACAACCTTCTCACTAATCCATGAAGTTGATAATGTGTGAATCGACATAGAGTTTATTATAGAATTTATTAGCACAATCTTCCCAGCCTGGGATATGTAGTTGCTGGACCAGCTCTCTATTTTCTTCTCCTATCTCTCCACAATTTGTCTCTGGTAACTGATAGGCAATTTCCCTTTATCAACGAAGACACCAAGGTACTTGAAAGGTAGCTTTTCTTCTCTCATGCCTATGATGTTGCATATCTTCTCCTTCATTTTTCGATCACATTCTTCAGGAAAAAATACCTCTGACTTGTCCATATTCACTTTCTGGTTTGTTATCTCACAGTACAATTTTAATGTCTCCATTAACCTTTCACGAGATTTACCACAACATTTGCTTGTAATGAGAATATCATCTGCAAAATACAGATGACTTATGGTGGTATTTTTATATTTGAAAGACTTTATCCTCCCTTCTACCACCTCCTCCTTTATTAATTGTGACAATATCTCTTGCAACATGATAAACATGTAGGGGGATAAGGGGTCCCCTTGCCTCACCCCTTTTGAGCTTTCAAACATGAAACTTGTTGATTTCAAGCACGCTGACAACCAACTTCTCATCTTCCACGGCACATTCATCAACCTCCACACTTCTTCTAAAGGGTCCCATGACACCCTATCATAAGCTTTCTCTAGATCTAATTTGACAATAAAATATGAATATTTCCTTTTTGAATTCATACCACATTGGCTATTTTTGACATGACTAGCACATTGTCTTGGAGTCTTCTCTTTTCTACAAAAGCCCCTTGTTCCCATGAGATGATATGTTTAATGTGAGCTTTCAGTCTGATCACCAGTGCCTTAGCCAGCACCTTGTATGCCACATTGCATAAAGCAATTGACCTATAATCCTTAATTGTGATTGGTTGATCCTTCTTTGGTATGAAGATCAAATTTGTTTGCCCCCAAGAAGCTGGTAGGTACATCTTGTCTTGAAATTCTCTTAAAGCTGCACAAAAAGAAACTTTTATATCTTCTTAAAAATTGAAATAAAACTTCAAATTATATTCATCTGGCCCTGGAGCTTTGCTTCTACCCAAACTGTTCATAGCTCTGAGGATTTCCCCATCTGTAAAAGCTTCTGTCAACTTACTGTGATGCTCTCTGGATATCCTCTTCCATTGTAATTTACTGAGCTGATTCCAACCCTAATACTTGCTCTCCTCATATCTCTCTATACCATCTCTCAAATTCCTTTACAATGTCTTCATCACTTGTACCCACCCTATTTCCCACATGTATCTCCACAATAGCATTCCTTCTTCATTTCAATTTTGTCAGATTGTGAAAATATTTTGAGTTTCTGTCATTGTCCTCAATCCACTTTATCCTTACTTTACTCCACCATTTTATTTATATTTGTCTATTTAATGTCATTGCTTTGTTTGTCATGCTCCTAAGTTCATCTAGCTCCTTCTCATTCATCACCCCCTTTGCATCCTTGTTTTCTAACTTCTCCAAATCCTCCATGGTTTTCCTCAGATTGTTTTCAAGTGATCCTACCTAATGCTTACTAATGGTTGTTAATTCCATGTTCAGTACTGTCAGGACATTTACAAAATGTTCCATCTTGAGTACCCCAATGTTCTCTCTACCCCATATACCTCTTACCTTCTCACAAATCTCATTGTACTCGAGCCAATATAGCTCAAACACAAAGTTCCTGGCCTTTCTCCTATTTTGTATATGCTCCTTTGTATCAATCAATAGTGGACAATGATCTTATGCAATTCTTCTAAGATGAGTTACTTGGGTCCTATTGTGCTTAGCAACCCACTCACCATTGGTATATGTCTTATCCAACCTAGCCATTACCCTCTTCTCTTCTCTCCTGTTGTTGCACCAAGTATATCTACTCCCCTTAAACTTCAAGTCAATAAGCCCAGCATCCATACAAAAGTTCTTAAATGTGAGAATTGATTTTCCATAGATAAAAGGTCTTTCCCCTTTTTTGTCTTCAGGACAATCAATACAATTGTAATCTCCCACCAACAGCCATGACACTTCCCCTACATCAATGTTCACTAACAACTCCCATAATAACATCCTCTCCTTACTCTCATTGTTGGCATAGATTCCTGATAACACCCAAGTTTCCTCATTATTTCCATAAATCATCACATTTATCAGCTGGCTACATTTGTAGATAGGAACTACTTTGTATTTCTCAGTTTCCCAAACAATGATGATCCCTCATGCTCTACCATTTCCAGCTACAAAACAGCCATCCCATCCTTTGCCCAGTCTTCTTATGCAGATTTTTGAATCAGGTTCATCAACACGAGTCTCCACCAAAACCACTATCTCAGGTTTCTGTTCTTGTCACACCCCAAATTCGATATGATCGGCCAGGATATGCCACGTATTCCGAAGCCTAACCAAACTCAAACACAACAACAATAACTTGAACAATGGGAGATTTTTTTGAAAAGAATAGACATTACATCACGAACCAAACCACAACCCAAATAAAACTCAATATGAACACACTAAATAAGTTATTAAAAAAGAAGTTCAAATAAATAAATGACTCCCCAAATAAAAATGAAATGCGGAAACCATAACCCGAGTCAACATGACTCAACAACTCAAAGAGACACTAAAATGACTCAAGTATCCTCCTCGATCACGACATGTCACGAGACCCGCTGTCCTGCCGCCACCAGCCGCGCTACTGCACCTCGGTTCCTTTCTGATCTAACTCAGGTGCTGTAAAATAATAGTAACGAGGGGTAAGTCCAACTAGGACTTAGTGAGCAGATCAATCCTCAATTCACCAAATCAATCATAATGCATAAAAACACAAATAGCTGATATAAATAACGTAACAACAACGTCAGAAGAAATCAACAATAATATATCCATAGCTTTATGCATGAAATCAACATCCATCTACAAGTATAAAATATCTTTAAAAATGACGGAACAAGCATCGGTAACACATCCACTACCCTACTCATATCCACAACAATAAATATAAGCATCCATCAATAAGTATAAACATATCCACACCAATAAAATAGGATAGATACAACACCTCAATCATATGCATGCTCCTCGGACCCGTCGATCCCACATAGCCACATAGGGTAGGTAGACGGGTGGCCGTCGAACTACCACCCAGCTCAATGCCGTCTCTTTGGGGCATGCCCTCCCCTCACCGGCACTGGCTCTTCTGAGCTAGCCTGTTGGGGCATACGTTCCCCTTACCTGCTCAGGTCTCCGGACTGTCTCTTTGGGGTATGATCTCTCCTCACTCGTTGGACTTCCGGAATAAGGCCAACGCCATCTCTTTGGGGCATACCCTCCCCTCACCAGCGAGGCTTTCGGGAAATGTAACAAACACATCACAACACCACACACGCAAGTATATAAGTATAAACAAGATGTGCTATCAACATGTAATAAATGATATGTTAAGTGCATACCTCATCCTCCACCTCCTCCTGCCATACATCACAATTACATACATATATAAATATGTAGAAATAAAGCTCATAAATCATGAATGCTCAGCACAAATAAACAACCATAAAATAGAATTATAGCATTGTAAGAAAGGATGCACGTGTATCATGAAAGCAGTGCAAAAAAGAACTCCAATTGTAAATCAATGGAATAGAACATGATAAAATAACTCATCATAGAAACCACTGATCTAGGATAAAATTTACCTCATTAAATACTATATCCATGAATCATCTAAGATCGAATCATTAAAATATATAAAATATAATTTTTCAGCTTGGCACGCAAAACGAGGCGACACCCCGCTACTATTTTCAAAATCCGAATGTCTGATGGCGAAACAAACCAATGAATTCGGAACGTCGATTAGGTGAAAATTCATATATAACATGAATATTTTTGCTACCTTTAAAGGCTTTCAAATAATTACTTAGAATAATGAAAGAAATACCTTAATTTATTTAATAAACCACTGTTACGAATAAATATAACGGTGTTACAATCAATAAATTGTAATGAAATCTCAACCCTTCATCTAAACAGGATCACATCACAGCCTTCCATCTAATATGATGCAATCACAGTCATCTATTTAACATGATGCAATCTCAGTCTTACATCTAACCAGATGTAATCACCACCCTCTATCTACATGATGAAATCATAACCTTACATCTAATCAGATATAATCACAACCCTCCATCTAACCAGATTCAATCATAGCTCTTCATCTACATGATGCAATCATAGCCTTACATCTAATCAGATACAATCACAGCCCTTCATCTATATGATGCAATCACAGCCTTACATCTCACCCAAATTAATCTCAACCCTCCATTCATCTCCTCACCAAGGTCTCTTCATCTTCTCCTCCCCTCACCCACCGCCGCCGCCGCCCCTTCCCCAGCCACCGCTGTCGCTCACTGACGGGGTCCGACTGGACGGGGTCCCCGCCGGGTCTCCTGCAGTCCGACGGCGGCTCGCCGTCGCCAGGCGCTCGGCGGCAGCCCCAAAGGAGGAGGCTAGGCCGGCTGCCCCAAGGGGCGGGCATTCGCCTAGCCCAGCCACGGGCTGTGCCCGGCGGTGCCCACCTGGGGGGGCGACAGCTCGGTCGACGGCGACATCGCCGGCCTGACCAACCGCTGCCTGGCGGCGGCTGCGCCGTCGACGACTACACAAGATGTATATATATATATATATATATATATATATATATATATTAACAAGAGGAAGAACAACGATTTTACTTCCGATCCAATACAAGAAAATACGTCAAAAATGGACGAAAAATCCCGAGACATGAGAACAACGACATGAATCAAGAACGGGAGAAAAGAATGTATAAATCCACTCACCCCGATCAACACCGACGAACTCGTAAAAATTCAACTTCAACGGCTCATCCTCCTCGACAACACCCTCTCTCTTCTCTCTCCTTTGCCTCGGATGGCGTGCGGCTCAAAAACCCCTGGACGCACACCCCAGGGTCTAATTTATAGATACCGATTGGGTCCAATTGACCAAAATATCCCTACCTAAGATATCTGACTTAAACAGCCTATAACTCATCTGATCCAACTCCGATTCGAGATCCGATTGCACGCCAAATTCGCCTCGAGACCCTCTATCACCCTAGAATGCTAAATCATAGAGATAAGATAAATAAAATTTTCCTTAATTTTTCTACATTAAATGCTTACTCGGGTCTAATCCCGAAGCTTCCCGCCAATCTGCGCTAACTAGGGCCCACGATCCCCCACTCAAGAATAAAATATTATTGTTAAGATTTTTGGGTATTACAATTCTCTCATCATCAGGTTCAAATAATCATTCCCCTCAACTTTCAATCCCCCTCTAATATTCCAGCAAATTAGCTTCATTATTAAACTGCATCAGTAGGTATCCCCCCTCCCTCCTTCATCTTATCATTCTCTATCTCATCTCCCTTTTCTTCTAAGATAATTCTTTTTTTCTTCACCTTGCTATGTTTGATATTAAACGGGAAATTTTTTGCATGAACTGATTGATAGATTGGTTTCCTAATTCTTGTTCCCTTCACTGGTGATCTCCTGACCAGATCAGAATCTTGACTCTCCTGTGACAGTGCTATACTCTCTTTGATGTTACTCACAACAATTGAAAAAGATTCAGTTAACTTTTTGTGCATCTCTTATGTCTTCTTATCCAGATTCACTGGGACTTTGATAGGTTCCATAGCCTTAGCATTGAAACACATCACTTCTTTTTTCTCATTCTCAGGCTTTGATATCTTCCTCCCCATCTCAGTTCTGGGAGTTAACACCTCATCACTAACCAGTTTCTTCTCATTGAATCTCTCGATAGCTCCTCTCTCACTTTCTCCATATACTACCTTCTCCCTATCAACTTCCATTAGGTGCTCAACCTCTTTATTTAGTATCTCAAATTTATTTTTTGTGCCAATTTCCATCATTCCATCCCTTCTTCCACCTATTCTTTTTCTCATGTTCACTACTTGCCATGGGCCAAAAACTCCAACATTGCTTAGATGTTCTTCCTTCTAAGAACACATGCCCTTCCCCTCTTTCTTCCCTCCTTCCACCACAACTGCTTCATTTTCCCTCTATTATTCAAGTTACAATCCTCACTGACATGTCCTATTTTTCCACACTAGAAACATAGCTTTGGAATGTTTTCCATAGCTATAGGCTACCAAAATCTCCTCCTTGCTCCATTTATCCACACCCCATTTGGAACCAATATGGTAAGATCCCACAGTATACAAATCCTTGCAAATCTAGCTCTTTGCCATTTGGTTGTAACCTCGTCTTTCTTCACCAGTTGACCAAATGAACTTGCTATTTTTTGCAATATTTCTCTATGCATATACTCCAATGGGAGACCAGATAACTGGACCCAAATAGGGATCGTGTCAATCCTCTCCAGCATGGGTTGAAAGTTCGGCTTCCATTGCTTAATCAGCAGCACCTGCCCTCTCAAGAACCATGGGCCGCTTGCTAAAACACTGTCGAGATCATCCTTACTCGCAAATTTGAAGCAGAAGAACCCGACAGCTAGGTCCACAATCTGAACATTATTCTTCAGTCTCCAAAGCTTCGGCATGACATTCTGAACCAAATACAGTGGAGGGGTTCTACCGTTGAATTTGTCATACGCACTGTTGGCCCATTCAGATCTAGACAAGCTGATCAATTCATCCGCAATGTTTATTTCCTTGAGCAATCCTTCCTGGATAGATTTAAATCTGTCTGCTATCTCCTCCCTCTTAGGCAGAATGCCCATGCGATTGACACCCTTGAGCAAGTCCGCCCATGAGCTTGACAATTTATTTCTTCTATTCGGTCCATCAGAAACAACAGGTGTATTTTTCACAAACAATGGATTACTCGATGAAACATATTTCTCCCGGCCTATTATCAACAGAGCTAGCAAATTTTTTGATGTACCACTTTCACCCCCAATACTCATACCTGGATCCATCGCAATGGGGGGATTCTTCCCCTTCAACTCCACCGATCTCTCCATACAGTCAATCCTCTTTCCCTTAGTGCTCGGATCAGGAGGCTTTTTAGGTTGCATCCTCTCCCCTTGAGATCCCTCCAGTTCAAGCTCCTTGTTCGTGCCCCGCCTGTCGCCTCTTCTTACGCTCGTCATTTACTCTCTTGATTTTAGTAATAAAATATCTTAATCTTAAAAGATGAAAGATAATAAGATATGGCATACTTGAAAATGTTCTAAAAAGTTTTGCTTTTATATATATGGGTGAATGTGCAAATTTGCGTTTCTACTATTAAAAAAAAAGATCAATGTTGCCCCTCTACTTCATTTGGGTGCAATGTTACCCTTAAATTTATCAAATTGGTGCAATGTTATCCCTCAACTTATTAAATTGGAGCAATCTTGTCCTCACGTTAATCTACCGTTATAATCGACTTTTTTCGATCGTTTGACCTGAACACATGACATTTCAGTCATAAAACATTGACACGTCGCACCTTACATGACATAACTTTGGACTTCAGTCCTATAAATTTTATTTCGATATTTTTAGTTCTATATGTTTGCTCTGTAGCCAACTTTGGTCCTATCCGTGACGGTCTGTTAACTCTGTCAACATGGACATAACACCGTTTATTTTTCGTGGACGGAGAGTTAACGGACCGTCACGAGTAAGACCAATCCATGTTACAGAGCAAACATATATGACTGAAAATCCTGAAATGAAACTTATATGACCAAAATTTTCAACTTATGTGAACGACGTTATGTCTACGTGGATGGAGAGTTAATGGACCGTCACGGATAGAACCAAATCTGTGCTACAGAGCAAACATACATGACTAAAAATACCAAAATGAAACCTATAGGACTGAAGTCCAAAAAAATTAAAATTTATAGGACTTCTGTTGCACTTCTATTCTATAATAAAAATATATAAATTAACCCTTAAACTCATATTAAATATAATCTTAATTGAGCAATGTTTCATACATAAACTAACCCTTAAACTGATGATATTAGGGTTGTTCATTCTGTTCGAACCGAATCGAACTGAATTATATAAAACTGAATTTTTTTCTTCCTTGAAATTTCAACCCGAACCCGAACCAAATTCATCAAAAACCAAATAAATCCGAATCGAATAATTTCCATTCGGTTTGATTTCCAAATCGAAAAATTGAAATTCTAATAACAAGTGATAGCTGCACAAGTGACAAGTCATTATCATCTTCCTATCATTAACATCAAGTGATCCTATTAACAACACTTCATTAATTGGAACATCTGAGCTGCGTATTATAAAAAGGTATTGGATTAAAATTGAGAAGTCAACATGCCAAGCTCAAATGAAAGGTTACTGATGTGAACTCAAAATCTGCTATAATATTTGAATAAACAAAATAGAAAACTAAGAATTTAGGGAGAAAAACTATAGATAAAGTCATAAAAAGGCAATTGTCTGCATTGTCTGCTGCTTTCTTTGCCGTAGATTCTTGCCGGGACACGCATGCAAAAATATATATATATATTCGATTCTCGATTCGGGTCGGTTTTCAAATTTTGAGAATCAAATCCGAACCGAATACCAATGTTTGGATTCGATTTGGGTCAAGAACCGGCCCGAACCAAACCCGGTACTCTTGAAACCGAACCGAACCGAATAATTCGGTTCGGTTTTTAGATTCGGTTCGATGTAATTCAAATAGTGGACAGCCCTAATTGATATCGACTCAATCCTTCGGTCATCCGTCGAGAAGTTCATCCCACTCTGAGTAATAACCGTAGTTTGATAAAGTGCTCCATGCAGCTATATATGCGTAGGCATTCCTAGAAACATATGTTTACTAACATATGCATATCTAAGTAATAACAGTGCTCCATGTAGCTAATCTGAGTAATAACAGTAATAACCGTAGTTTGATAAAGTGCTCCATGTAATAACCGTAGTAATAACAACATATGCATATGAGTAATAAACTAGCTAGGGTCTAGGTGAAGTCAAAATGACGACACTGGAGAGGGGTGAATAGTATATTTACTAAATAATTAGTCTAAATCTCAATTTTAATCGTTTACTTAAATCGTTTAGGTAAGTTACAATTATGTGATTGAATGCAAAAGCAAGATAAAGTAATTTATCACAAACAATTTAAAACAACAATGCAAACACAAAATTTATAGTGGTTCGGCTCCAATGCCTACTCCACTACCTAAGCACCCCGCTTAGGATTTTCAAACTAATTTTACTAGATTAATTCGGATTTTCCTTATAACGGGGACTTTGCACCGAAAAGTCTCCGCTCTCCAACCGAAGGCACTTCCACACTCGGAAGTATCCCGCCTTCCTACCGAGAGCACTTTCACACCTCAACTTAAAGGACAACTAAAACTAATCCTAGTAAATTACGTTTACACAAGTGGCTTTACTCCTTCTACACCGAGGATATCACTTCACACAACAAGACCTAACAACCTAGGTCTTACAAACGCACAAATCAAAAAATAGTTCAAATAACAGTTAAAATTACAATTGAAGGAGCCTAAAGAGAAAACCAATTATTGCAAGCTCCTTTCACAGCCTTGGAACCTCCAACTCGTTGTGGGGATAAGCTTGAGTCAATTTTTGAGTTGAGGAGCAGAGTGTGCGCAAGAAGTTGTCGCCGCAAGAATTGAGCTCAAGCACTAATCTTTTTGGAAGGCTCTAAATCTTCCTTTATAATACTCAATCAACTCTGTAAGAATGAAGGAAGAAAAGTTAAATGAAGTATTTGATGGTGTATTTATACCCTACTGAAGAAACGGTAGCTCAACGGATAGTTTTCTATCTGTTGCAGACCGTCGGTCGATTGGTCGGTCGATCGACCGATCGATCGGTCATCAACCGCTTCATTCTTCCCTATGGTTGGTCGATCAACGGGTCGATCGCCCGATGCAAAACTATCGATCCTGCCTTCGGTCGACCGACGCAAGTTTTGCGTCTCGGATATCCGCAGGTCGATCGATCGATTGGTCGACCGACAGGCTTACTGCCTAATTTCAGCCTCTGTCGGTCGACCGACCGGTCGACCGAAGTAGCCACTACCTATTTTTGGCAGTGTTCGGTCGATCGATCGGTCGACCGACAAAGCTATTGCCTCTTTCCTACCCTGTTCGGTCGACCGCCCGATCGACCAAATTTAGCCTAAAACTTATTTTTTAGCTTATTTTTTCCGCGCTTTGTTTCCGGGTTCCGGCTTTCAACGAGCATCATCTTGGAGAGCTTTTCACGTGATCTTTAGACTCGTCCAAGTCGACTTTGGTGCACACGTTGGTCTTCGAGAAATTTTGCGACGAACCCGAGCGCGACGATCAATGTTCTTTCGATTTTTGATTTCTCTGATTTTTCCGATCGAGGACATCGAACGCTACTGATATAAAACCTGAAGATATTCTCAATGAAATTATTAGTCCCATGTTTGTTATCATCAAAATCGAGATTAAGACTAAGATTGAAAACCTAAAGCCAACTATCTCTCCCTTTTTGATGACAAACATCATTGAGAAAATATATAATATTAAAGCATAGAGGATATCAACTAAGGAATTTCTCCCCCTATCAACATGCATATCTATATAATTAAACTCCCCTTATCTATATGCATGGATTTCATATATTTTCATCCCCTTTACTTATAATTTTCTCTCCAATTTTTCTATACTTTTATTCATAGTTTTCTCCCCCTTTATACCTATACTCTTCTCCCCCTTTTGACATCAATCAAAAAGGGCAAGAAAGGTCAATCTAGTCAAAGGGATGAGGAACAAATAATTTTTCACGAAGTTGAGACTCTAAAGAATATTTTTCATGCAACATAAAAATCTCAACCAAGGGATGGAAAATAAATAATTTGATATGAAACAAAATCATACATGATAAAAAAAATAGAGACAATTCAAAGCTAAATCATGTATGCTCTCAAAATGAATATTGTTTCTTTTTCATGACATTTTTATATTTCATTCAAACTTTCAAAATACAAAGATATAGTCATTTAACTCATGTATATTAAGTTTGAAGTGAAACTAATGTCATTCAATCCAAATATGAACTTAGCATGTTTTCATTTGAAATAAACATGAGAACATGAAAATGCTAAGTCTCAATGTTTTGCTATCTACTCATGTTTTCTCATATTTAGGCATCTAGACATCAAACATGAGATAATGTAAGTCTATGAATCAAGTTTGGGCTTAAGATGAATTTTTTAAGTTTCTTTGTTGACTTAGGTCAACCTATACCTTAAGTTTTCATAAATCAAACTTTTAGATCTAAACAAAATCATATCTTTAATGAAAAACTTTGGTACCAATTTTTGGATGAAAATTTTTGATACCAAGTATTGAATGGTCATATGAAATACATGAACAAAGTTTAAACTCAAAAGAATTTTCAAAGACCATTTTTCATCCTATATTGATTTTAATCAACAAATGGATCATAGCTATCATCCGAAATATCAAAATCATTTCTAGAAATAATTTTACTCATGAAATTTTGTGAATGATATTAGAAATGGAATCCAAATGGTGTACATGAGTTTTTATATGATGTTTTCGAAGAAAAATCAAAGTATCGGTAAGATTGATATTTCATATAAGGATACTTTGTGTTTTCAAAATCTAACTTCAAAATTCCATTATAAATTAGATTCTTGATAAAACTTTTTAAAATTTTTACACAACATACTAGATTTTTCAATGAAAATGTAGTTTCAAGAATCATCTAAAAAT
Source organism: Canna indica (assembly GCA_034359265.1). Lineage (NCBI taxonomy): Eukaryota > Viridiplantae > Streptophyta > Magnoliopsida > Zingiberales > Cannaceae > Canna > Canna indica. The sequence goes on along the minus strand of CP136893.1, from coordinate 14,518,399 downwards.
TAATTTTCTATATTTTTCTAGAAATAACTGAAATTGATACAAATTGTATGTTGAAATGATATTTTTGTAATTTTCAATTATTCTTAAAATTTCTTCAATTTTCATTCAAACTTTCATGACACCACATGATGGTCATGTAAAGAGTATATGTCAAGTTTGAGATAAAAATTATGTCCTTAAGTCAAGATATCAACCTAGCATGGTTTCATTCAAAACTAAATTAGTTTTTATAAAACTTGCTAAGTATCTATCTTAACATTTACTCATGATTTTTCAAATTTAACTCAATGGATACTTAACATGAGTAAATCTAAATATGTTTCACAAATATGAATTGAAAATGAGACCTTTAAGTCAACTTGTTGACTTGGGTCAACATGGTTCAAAAGAAGTAAGCATGAATTGACCTCTATTGTCATTTTATCTATATCCATATGAATTTTTCATTCTAAGAGTATGGAAATATGTCATACATATTCCTAAACATGTTTATAAAGTTTTGAACTTAACATGAAATGTCCAAGTCAATTTGTTGACTTGGGTCAATCTTCTCAAGCTTAAGTCCTCTAATGTGATCTAGTTATCACATTTTCATCTAGGCATGAATTTTTAATTTTAAATACCTAGACTCATGTGATATGTGTATCTAAACATGTTCATTTTATTTTTAACTTAATTAAAATGAAGTCTCTAAAGAAGAAATTTAAGCTAGTTCAATTTCATATATATCATGATATCATGAAATGAGCTAAGTTATCAAAAATTTTCCTACTCATGAAAATTCAAATGTTTATCATGCAACATCAATCATGAGTATATAGAGACATCGTTAAAACATAAATATTCAAGTATTATATTAAGATTTTGCAAAAATCAAATTCATACTTTTTTCTTGAAAATTTGCCCAACTTCTTATAACCATTTTTCATTTTCTTTTAGATAGCATAACCTTCAATATATTAACATTCACAACTTGTAAGTAGACATCATTAGTATCATAATGAAATAATATGTCAACTAGCAAGCTAACAAGCTAACTAGCAAGGGCTCAATACAAAGTTTCATTTAAAACCTTAACCTATGCTAGATAGTTAAGATTCGTTTTAAGATGGATATTTCAAAATGAATCTAAGGGATCTTAATATGTGAACCATTTAAGTAATAAGGTTCCTAAAGAAGTTTAACTAGTTTGGTCTTAAAGGAATGTCTATTATGGTAAGTGTCAACCTAGAGCAAGTTTCATTGGATGAAATTTGCCTAAGTGCTAATATTCTACATACTCATGAACATTCAAGGGTTTTAACATGCAATCATAATCATGAGTATAGAGATATAATTTAAGCCTAAGCATTGAGGTATAACACTAAGATTTTAAATTTACCAAGGTTATACCCTATTCATGATGGTTTAGTCAAACTAATCTTTTTCCTTCTAATTAGCCTTCCTAAAATACTTGTAACTTGCAAGTAAGCTACACTAATGTTTTAGTGAAAATATAGCTACTTAGCAAGCTAACCAAACCAAAAAAACAAAGAGATTCAAATATCATTTTCAAAGTCCACATTGCTAAATAGTTCTAAATTTGTTTTTAATAAAATCAAGACATATCAAAACGAATTTTAAGAGATCACAAGAATAATAAATGAAAAATATGATCTCCAACCATTCCTATTGGTTGAAAACCAAAAGCCACAATTAACCTATGATTTAGAATCGCAAGATCGCTTAGGCTCATTACATGTCACATAGGTCTCCGAAGAGACCGAAGATCAAAAAATCAAAAAAATATTTAAAATATATTAAGAGCGGGGAAATTTTACTAATATTAGGCATATATCAAGCTCTAACTCTAATTTAAACAAGAGGTATAGGAGATGATACCAAAGTGTTTGATGCCAATAAGTTACTTACCCAAGGCATCATGATGACTTGAAGTTACAACTTTGAATTGGTACAATCTTTGAATCCTCAAGCAACTTCAATCAACCAACTTTACCTCACCCTTGTATGGTAGCTCCCCCTATAATAGAAGATGAGATCTTTGGTACCCAAATGACTTTGGGTCCTTGGGAGTTAGATGGCCTAGGGATCCAAAGTGTCTTAGCAACACTTGGGTTTCTTTTAAATGCACAATCATGAATGGCATGGCCATATATACCACAACAAAAGCAATATCCATTAAATTTCTTTTTGTTTTTGCTATGGACATGAGCTTTATTATTCGAATATTTGTCATGTGAAACATGATGAGTATAAATATTCTTGGAAATATATTCCTCTTCTTATGATCATGAGGTTTAAAAGTGAAATGTTTAACATGAGATTTAACATTAGCATGAACATTTCTTTTTGAAAAATCATTTCTATTAAAAATTTTAAATGAGAAAATATTTTTCATTTCATTCATTTTCTTGTTTAGGTTTAGAATCTCATTTTTCAAATCAATCATGGAGTTGTGTAAAGCATGCATTTGAGATTTCAACATATAATTTTCTTTTTTGATTTTTGAGTTTTCATTTTTCAAAATCTCATTCTCAATTTTGAAATCGTTCTTCAAGTTTTCATTTTCAAGCTTTAAGTCCTTAAGCTCAAAATTCAATCTATCATGACAAGGATCCAATGAGCTAGGTTTTAATTTCTCATTTTCTAATTCTAGAGCATGCACATGTGAACTAAGTCTAGAATTCTCATTTCTAAGCATTTTGTTTTCCTTATCCTTTTTCAAGAGCAAGGTATACATGATTTTATACTCATCCATCAATTCATCAAAATCATGAGAACTAGATGAGTTAATACTATCATTATTATTAACATGACTAGAAGAAGTGGAGTGTACCTCATTGTTATCATTCATGAGGCATTCTTTTGAGATGGCTTCATAGTCATGAAAGGAGGATGCTTCACTTGAGTAGGATGATGTGGAAGCATTTGACCTCCTCTTTGCCTTGTTCTTCATTGAAGGGTAATTTTTTTCACATGTCATTTTTCTTTGCACACATGGCAAATCACATTCCTTTTCTGACTTTTAGTGCTCCTATGATTGGAAGCACTATGGGCTTCAAAAACCATATTAGTATTGGGTGGATGACAATTGTCATCACTCCCCTCATCAAACGTTTTGAGTTCTTCGATTTTTGCATAATTATAAAGCATATTTAAAGTTACCCAAATATCGAATGCGGAAGTGCAATGCATGATCTTGTCAAAGACATTATTTTCCAAAGAACAAAAGATGCAGTTTGTAGCTTTAGCTTTTAATTCAAACATATCGATTTGTTCTTGGGTCCATGCATTCATATTTTTCTTAGGTTCTATGTATTTTGACTTTACCATATTAAAAACACCTAAACCTTGAGGCTTTAGGAAAGTGTACATTCTACCATTCCAAAGATCAAAGTTAGACTCATTGAACCTAGGAGGTGTAGACGCTACCAACTCTAGAGCTATTTCAAGATCGAGACTAGATATAGAGGAGACTGTGAAATCTCAATCTACGACCCACTCTGATACCAATTGAAGTCGAAATGACGACACTAGAGGGGGGGTGAATAGTATGTTTACTAAATAATTTGCCTAAATCCTAATTTTAATCATTTACTTAAATCGTTTAGGCAAGTTGCAATTATGCGATTGAATGCGGAAGCAAGATAAAGCAATTAATCACAAACAATTTAAAACAACAATGCAAACACAAGATTTATAGTGGTTCGGCCCCAATGCCAACTCCACTACCTAAGCACCCCGCTTAGGATTTTCAAACTAATTTTACTAGATTAACTCGGGTTTCCCTTACAACGAGGACTTTGCACCGGAAAGTCTCTGCTCTCCAACCAAAGGCACTTCCACACCCGGAAGTATTCCGCCTTCTTACCGAGAGCACTTTCCCACCTCAACCTAAAGGACAACTAAAACTAATCCTAGTAAATTACGTTTACACAAGTGGCTTTACTCCTTCTACACCGAGGATACCACTTCACACAACAAGACCTAACAACCTAGGTCTTACAAACGCACAAATCAAAAAATAGTTCAAATAATAGTTAAAATTACAATTGAAGAAGCCTAAAGAGAAAACCAATTATTGCAAGCTCCTTTCATAGTCTTGGAACCTCCAACTCGCCGTGGGGATAAGCTCAAGTCAATTTTCGAGTTGAGGAGCAGAGTGTGCGCAAGAAGTTATCGCCGCAAGAATTGAGCTCAAGCACTAATCTTTTAGGAAGGCTCTAAATCTTCCTTTAGAATACTCAATCAACTCTGTAAGAATGAAGGAAGAAAAGTTAAATGAAGTATTTGAGGGTGTATTTATACCCTGCTGAAGAAACGGTAGCTCAACGGATAGTTTTCTATTTGTTGCAGACCGCCGATCGATTGGTCAGTCGACCGACCGATCGATCGGTCGACCGGTCATCGATCGCTTCATTCTTCCCTATGGTCAATCGACCGACAGGTCGACCGACCGACGCAAGACTATCGATCCTGCCTTCGGTCGACCGACGCAAGTTTTGCGTCTCGAATATCCGCAGGTCGATCAATCGATTGGTCGATCGATAGGCTTGCTGCCTGCTTTCGGCCTCTATCAATCGACCGACCGGTCGACCGAAGTAGCCACTGCCTATTTTCGGCAGTGTTCGATTGATCGATCGGTTGACCGACAAAGCTACTGCCTCTTTCTTACCCTGTTCGGTCGATCGCCCGGTCGACCGAATTTAGGCTGAAACTTGTTTTTCTGCCTATTTTTTTTCGCGCTTTATTTTCGGGTTCTGGCTTTCAACGAGCATCATCTTGGAGAGCTTTTCACGTGATCTTTGGACTCGTCCAAGTCGACTTTGGTGCACACGTTGATCTTCTAGAAATTTTGCGACGAACCCGAGCGCGACGATCAATGTCCTTCCGATTTCTGATTTCTCCGATTTTTCCGATCGAGGACATCGAACGCTACTGATATGGAACCTGAAGATATTCTCAATGAAATTATTAGTCTCATGTTTGTTATCATCAAAATCATCAAAACTGAAATTAAGACTAAGGTTGAAAACCTAAAGCCAACACTAGGAATATTGCTTATTTAGTGATTTAATAACATATGCAAGTTTATAAGGCAATCCATTTAATTAGTGCTAGAGCAATATCCTCTTACATAAGTTGTAATACCACTGGGGCCTAATTAACTGAATATTCATCATTTTCTCCTTTGGCAGCTGCATTGGTGTGTAGACATCAACAATATATCAAACACAAATATAATTGATAGCATTCTTTTAAACAAGAGAAACAATATTATATCAAAATAATGCTTCAACAAATAGTGTATCAAACACTACTCTAACAAGAGTCTATTAAGAAATACATGATGCTCCAAAAGAGTATATTACAAAAGGTTAGAAATGTATTAATATTGCTTAGATTCTAAGACCTCATGTTCTCCTCAAAAACATCATCCTTTGATCATCATTCATGTCCAAGAAATACTTTTTCATATCGAGGATTGTGTGCAAATTTGATAAGCACATCTATTTTCTCTAGAGTTGAAGATCTTACGGTGCCTTACTAATTTCTTCATGCTCCTAATTATTTTTATCATTGTCTTGCAAATCATTAAGATCACTGCTAACAAAAGAAAAACCTGGAACACAAAATTCAACGAAAATAATATATATTATTAAATTTGATTGGATAATCAACTTTCCTAAAAGCTTAAGCTACCAATCTATGCATTTGTATTCCTAACCCTCCCCTTCATTTGTGGGTGAGTGAACTTGAGGTGATTGACCAAGCCCTACTAGAAGGATTCAAACTCAGGACCTCCGCTCTAATACCATGATAAATTTGATTGGATGATCAATTTTCCCAAAAGCTTAAGCTGTTAGGAAAGAAACCAATCTATACAATTTATATTCTTAACATATATCCTTCGCTATTTTTCACAATATTTTGTACATTTTTATTCGTTAACCTTTCTTGCCTGTGACCACCAATTTTGAACTGCATTATTTCAAACATTTGAATCTTCAACTGCATTCCATCAAGAACATGCAGCTTCAACCGCAAGGTGCTTGATAGTATATCTACATGGATCACCAAACGACTTGATCGAAACCTCCACATCGCAGCTCTTTACACCAACACACGCCTATAAAGAATCACCAAAACCAAAAGTCAAGATGGAATAAAATTATCCAATTCCATAGAGAAGTATTAATATTTGCATACAGTATATATACCTGCTGCACAGTAGCAAGAGCACCAGTGCTGCTGCATTTGCCGTGGCTGTAGCTTCCACAAGTGCCGTATGGAGTGCCGAAGCTTGCAAAGTTTATTGAAGAGATGACCTGATTGGGATATGGGCATTCAAGATGCAGAATTGGAGCATTACTCTTTGCAGTTTTCCAAGCATCTACAGGCGCTGGATGGGACTCCAATACATGTCCGCATATGCTTGAGGTCTGTTTTGTGGCAAAAGAAATCTTTGTCGGATTGCCGCCCATTTCCTCGAAAAGAATTAGCTTATTTTTGCCGGGTTGAATCATTGAACGAGGAACATGATACCTGTTTAGAAGAGCATAATAGGCTAAGAAGGTTTGATGTGAAGAAAAGAAAAAATTATGAAATCAATGGAATGGAGTTCATACAGTATCTGAGATGGTTTTCCACAGTTCTTTAGGCACTTATTTGAGCTATAAGCTCCTCTGTAGTTGCATGATGCGGCACAGCCAGTCTGCGGAGCTACATAAGTCGGCCAATACCGGCCGATGCTCTGGCCATTCACCCATGCCATGCCCTTCCCCATTCCGGTGAAGTCTATCGCAACAGGATCATTGCCCTCGGGGGCATCAAAGTCTGTCTGCAAGTGAAGTTTGAGAAGGGAATTATTTAAGACAATGTCGTCAAAAATCATGTATAAATTGAAGTCCACAAAAAATTTAATTCTGAGCCTCCAACCATTTAGATCAGAAGAGGGTTCTTAGACTAACTAATCAGAAATTTGTTCCATTTCCAAGCCTAACATGAATCAAAAGACTAAATAACTACAAATCTAGGATACAGAAATATTTTTCAGCTGCAAGTTAACAAATAGTTTAAAAGGGACTAAAAAAACTCACCATGTACCATATCAGAGGCTGATTCTTTGGCAAGGCAGATTGTTGCAACCAAACTGATGAATCCCCTGAATTATCATATAAGCCCGTGTCTTCGCCTTTCAGTCCAATCTGAATCAGCACAACATGAAACAAGAAATTCCAAAATCTGGTTACGTCCTAATAGAAAGTATCAACGTTGTATATAGAAAGAAAAAAAGTTTTGATTTTCAATTTTTTGATGATGGGATAAGTTGATGTGTTGAACAGACACTAAGGTGGAAGATCCACACTAGGTCATTCGCTATATTCTTTTAGTCTCATGCTAGGACATGATGATTTAGTTAGAACCATAGCATTTGGAGAGAACATTCCCTTCCATCTATTCTTTTCGAAAATGCAAGTCCTTATTTCATGTCTTAGTTTCTGATATGGTTTAGGACTTGAGATATGCTTGCAAATGTACTTTCATAACTATATAAATGATTCAGTGTGTAATTGTAAAGGACAAGAAAACCTGATATGTCCACTGTCCTGAAGATAGATCTCTTGTGCTATTTTGGCCCTTCAGCGCCACAGGACCAGTAATTCCAGCACCCCATAGATCAAAAAATGCACCATAGTTCTGGGAGAGAAGAATAAAATAAGAATTAAAAAGATGTGATCACATAGAATATTAATATCAACTAAATATTGGATGACCTATAATAACCAATAACCATTTAAGGATAAACGTAGTCAGGAAGCCTGTTATGATTTTTTCCTTCTACATTATGTATACCATCATTACAAGGATAATCCCTACTCAAGTTCTTCAGGGTATAAGTGGTTCTTTCAGACCCGACCTAAAGAGTGAGCAGATGAGTTTGACAAGATATCACTTATGGCTCTAGGATTACTGACAAACTAGGAATTATGAACTTTGATATATGTATTTGAATTCTTTCTATAATAAACAAGTCATGGAAATGATTACACAGACTGATCTTGAAAGTGCTAGAGAACAAGCAGAAAAATATTCTGTAAACTGGAACAACCTGAAGGCCCACTGTCGCACTTAAAAGATCAATTTTGTTCTTTCCATGGATGAGTGTAATAGTTTTCTCCAACGTGACTTTTGAATTGTCACTGTTGCCCATCCCACTGCCTGTGGAAAATTCAACATGCATGATTAAATAGAAAACGGGCTTAAGTAGATGTGCTTGCTAGCTACCGACTACCAGGGACTGACAAAGTTATGCTGAAAATGACCTTCTAATTGTCCATTGATAAAAGCATGGAGGACATGACCAAGAGATTCCACTTGTAGCGTGGTCTGAGTCCCACTGAAAAGAAATGGTTCATTTCCAGTAACATCAACACTGCAAAGTCATGCATAAAAGACAAGTGGGTGATCAGTAAAAGATGCTGAAGTAAACTAGAGTGCAAAATTGAACTCATATATACAGAAAAGCTACAACACCTTATTGAATACCAAAGGTAGTCACTGGCATCAGCAGTAGTATTTATTTGCTCAAATAATCCCACTTTTGTGAATGCACTACTTTTTGAGATACCCACAGGTTCCTTGACAAATTTCCATGCTGACTCAGGTATATCATCTGAGTCCTGACTGTAAGGTTTTATATATTTGGTTGCTGAAAGAGTAGCTTGGGAATTGATCTGTCATTAATTGACACAGATATAAATACAGTGTTCAAACCTTTTGAGTTTTGGTCCTCAGTAAGCATTTCAAGATAAATATCCACAGCTTGTATGACAACTGTGAATTACACAGGCAGATAGGCAACTGAAAGGTTTTAATTATACAACTTATGCAATTTTTAGGAATTCAAATGTAGTTGCAACTAGAATTTACTTGCTTTTGAATTTCCATGACATTTACACTTTGGTTTTCATGACTTTGTTCCTAAGTCGAAGGAGAAACTTTGTTACTTAAAAGTAAATGAAATTCCGAAGGTTAGTAAGGAATTGGGATGTGGAGAGAAAACAATACATGCACAGACAGAATCTTAGTCATAGTGGAAATAGTCAAGTCTTTTCTCATTATTGTTAATTTGATTACAAGCACAGACTAAGCTCATTCTAAACCTATTACCGTAGTTATTCTACATCATTTGATTTGAAAATGTAATAAATGGTCCTTAGCTCTTTTTGATTGTTGGGATGGTTAAACAATGCATAGCTCTATGCGAATTGAACCATAATATAGTAAATTGCTGGACATAATGACTAATCAAAGCTGTAAACTAGAATTAATGGAAATTAGATATATAATTCAATCGACTACTTTGTCCACCAAGATGACAAATTCAGTTTAGGATGAACATACCTGCGCAGTATTGAATACAACATTTTGGCAGTCAGGAAGGATGCTCACAGACCATGCAGGTAAATGGTATGTGTTGCCATTAAAGGTAACAGTTGCATCAGACTGGGTGCCTATATTGGCAAGAAATGCTGCACAGATCCCTGATGTTGTCTTATAAACATGAGCCTAAAGAATGAAACAATTTTAGCAGTGGCACAAAAAAAAGGAAAACATAAAGCATTAGAAATTTGCACAATATGAAAACATAAAAGATAGAAAAAGGCACCGCTAATAGGGATGATTACATTTGTAGTTATATAAATGCATTACGTGTTAATGTAAATTAATAAGATTATCAAATATATCTGCATGCCCTAAAGACAATTAGCAAACGAGCTAACATGCATATTATACTTGATAATTGCATACCTCCAGATTTGGACCAAGTGAAGTATATGCTGGATCAGTTGCTACTAGTGCTTTCTCGCAAAGCTTTATGGCTTTGTGCAAATCTCTCAGGTGACCCCACTTAGGTTGCCTAGTCATTCCTGATGGGTGCATTAAAAACAATATTTCAAATTATGCAACACAGCCAAATATATATATATATATACATTTCACCAACTACATGGTTATATTACAAATGCTAGTTTTTTCCGATGGAGGATAGTGTGTCTGGTCGACCGAAACACCCAAGTTGTGACATTGTAACTTTCTCATTGAGGAAAATATACTATCTGGTTGTCCAGAACCTGATTGCAAACTTACCATATTCATCAATGGGAGCATCATAATCATAGCTTGTAGAAATAAATGGTCCACCTGTAGTGCGGCCGAAGTTGGTCCCACCATGATACTAGCAAGAAAAAACATCCCCCAAATCATTCTTTTAAAATCAACATATAGAAAATTAACAAAATGTAGCGAGATCAAATGAAAAATTATCCTGTAGGGTCTTCTAGGTTATACCATGTAGTAATTTTGGAAGGTGCCACCACGTTGAAAGAATCGGGCAACTGCAAAAGCAATGTCTTCAACTGGTCTGTATGGCACTGCACCACCAAAGGCTAGAAACCTGGCATTTCATATAGTCAGTAAATCAGGAAAGGAAGATAACACATAAAACTTGTTTAGCTAACATCAATGAGATGTTCTGTCACACAAGCAGTTGAAGCAATGCTATAGTCTTCAAGGTCCTTGTCTAAGCAAACAATTCATCATTGGTGCATCATATAATCCAGTTTATTAGTACCTAATGTTAGCCATGCAGTATAGGCAATAAATTGGAGGGCAAATGCCTTACCATCCAGTCCAATTCTCTGTCCACATTTTTGGTTTCTTATCAGAATTTGGAGTAAACTGATCGCAGTAAAAGCCATTGCAAGTGTTTATCTGCAAAAATTATAATATAAATAATACTGCCAAGAAGAAACATAAAAACAACTGAATTCGGCACCTAATGTATTGACAATAGAATTGGCAAAGAAAACTAAGGAGAATATAATAGCTTTTCTCCTCTTCAGGCAAAATAGCAAATTTCAAGTCATCAAAAAATATTAAACATGTAACTTACAATGGGATCAGGGGCATCAGCTTGTTGGCACATCACCCATGGCACACTTGTGTCTAAAGAGGTAGCCATTGATGCTGACCAATTGATATAAGTCTTGGCTGCAGCACCATAAGCAGAATCGACGTTTCCGTACTCATTCTCAATCTACAACCAAAGAAAAAAAGAACACCAGGAAACCTGACCGGCTGTTTTTTTGCAGAAATTACACCTACCATATGAGCAATTGTCAAACTGTGAGCAAACTACCTGAGACAAGATGATGGGTCCACCTTGGGATGCATACAGATTTTCTTGCTTCATCATATCCACAATCTTCGCTGTGAATCGTTGCATCTCTTTCTGTACAGATATCAAAGAAACAACTCCAATGAACAACTACTGCGAATACACATTGATGGGAATGAATTCCACAACACATAAGTATCGAAATTGGATGACAATTAAACCTTGAAGGGTTCGTTGTCAGTCCTGAACTTGATCCCAGGGATGAAATGCAACCAAAGAGGAAACCCCCTGCATTAAAAAAAATAAATCTCATGAAGTACTTCACTGCAAATTAAGTTACTCGATGCTTAATAGAGTTGAGCAAGAAGAAATTAAGACTGATTGGTTGGGAATCTTGAATTACCCATAATTCCACTCGGCACAGACGTAAGGGCCGATCCGAAGGTGAACATAGAGGCCGGCCTCCGCCACCGTCTTCACGAACCTCACCAAATCCTTCCTCCCTTCGAAATCATACTGTTGAGTACACATGCAAAAAGGAAAGGGGAAACACAATGAGCATCCCGAAGCAAAAGCAAAAAAAGAAAGAGGGAGATGGATAAGAATAAAAAACCTGGCCTCGAACGGGTTCATGGATATTCCAGAAGACGTAGGTCTCGATGACGTCGAGCCCGCCGTTCTTGGACTTCTCGATGAGGTCCGGCCACATCTGCAGCACAGTCACAGACGCATTGCCAGATCTTGGCATCAATTAATTAAAGCACGAGCAAAGGAAACAAAATATTAGGGGAGAAGGAGAGAAAGACCTCGGGAGTGCTGCGGGGGTAATGGATGGAACCGGAGATGAGGACTCTTCGGCTGCCATCAATGACCAGCGCCCGGTGGTCGTACGTGACCGTGGCCGCCGCACTGAGCTGAGAGCAGCAACAGAGCATGAACAAGAGGAGCACAAGAAACGAAGAGAGCTCGGAGGCGTTCACCTCCTTCATCCTCCTCCTCCCCACCATCGCAGTGGCTCGATGGAAGCAAAGAATATAAATCTTGGAGCAGGAAGAAAAGGATGAGCGAGAGAAAGAGAGAGAGATTGCTTGAAGTTAATAACAGGGTGATGCGTACTAAATGTAGTCACTTAAGAGGAGAAGCAAGGCAACAGAAGATGTTCCTATCAGCGATGCATTAGAATGTGAATGCTGCCGCTGCATCTGATCCATTTCTCCTAACAATGTGGTCCATGATCTCTCATCTACTTCATAGGCTGTTATTACTATCTTCATAAATCTGCATGCTTTCTTTTCTTTTTTCTTTTGGAAGACACCAATCATTGAACTCTGCACTTCAATTTTTCCTACATATTTTTCTTGGGGGCCAATTTTCTCTTGTTTACGGGAGAAAAGAAATTCCTAACAATTTTTACAGTCTCATTGATGAGAGCAGTTAGCAGTACACATCCCAATTCATGCGTGCACGGCGAGATAATTTTGTGGAATCTCTTCGGATCGGAAGGGTAGATTTGCTGTCTTTGATGGCGTGTCGTTCTCACGAGACCATTGTTTGGTAATAATAAAAATAGCATGAAGAGGTGCGCATCGGGTGAGGCACGTAGACGAAGAACTTTGTCTTGTCTTGCAGTAAATCTCAACCACGCCCACCGACGGTCGGGAAAAAGGAGCATGAACGAAAATGACCTGTTTGCCCTTATCCCCACATTCACACCCGCCTAATCTATGCATGGATTTTGGGCAGCATCGATCAAACTCAATCCAACCGCACCCACCGAATCCATTCTCTTCTCCTCGGTGGTGGAGGAAGTGCGCGTGCTGGTTTTTCTGCAAGACTTTCTTGGCGGCTTCCTTGTCATATTGTGTGTCTGCTCTTCTCTTTCCTCTGCAACAAGTCAGAGATTCTTTTTTTTTTTCACCAATTAAGTGAGACGATGACATGCATCGTTTCGGTCTGATCCAACTCCACTCCAAAGACAGAGATGTTATTAATGCATGCAAGTGAACTTATTTCCACCTCCACCTCACTCTTCTTTCATAGTTCATACCTGAACTTTCTACAAATTGGGAAAAAAGGACAGAGGTGTTCTCTTGCGTGCTTCCACTCCCAATGTTTGACCAATTTGTTATGGATATATATATATATATAAAAGCCTCGTGCCGTCTGAAATTAATCACATTAAGATAAGAATATTATTGATGAAGAAAAGTTAAAGTGATGTCTTGCTTGGGTGATTGGAATAAATATTCTGAATGGTGAAATTGTGAGTTCACCTACAATTTGAGGGTTTTTTCTACTACTTGTTGCATGGCAATGTATATTCTCCAACAACTAATTAATGCTAATACAATTTAATTATATCATCCAAAGAAGTTATACCTACTGCTTATTAATTATAAGCTCTCGATCACTAGCAAAACAACTGGTTCATCGCAGAGAAATTGAATTTTTTGCATGGCTGAAAGCCCTAAATTTTATAAACTACAGTAGAGCCTAAGAAAATACCTAAATTTCATTAAAGATATGCAATATAATTATGTCATGAGTTGGTATTTGGTAGTCTCACACGGACACAACACTACATCTTTGGGGGGTAAAGCTTAACATATGTATTAAAAAAAGTATTAATAAATATATATAGATATATGGTGGGATGTCTTTAACCAGTCAATGCTCATCTCAGCCATCGTGTCTCCAACACATGCTCTCATATATCCAATTATTTTGAAGGTAATATAATAATAATAAAATTGGCATCAACACAAGGAACAAAATCCTTTAAAAAATATATGAAGTATTAGGCGAAACTATAGGGGTGAGAAAGAAAATTCCCTAAAAATGGTCCCAATTGTTGGAAAGTAACTCTTGCCATATCAGTACTTAAAATTCCATCCAATTGGGTTGCTTGCTATCCTATCATTTCGACATTTTTGAATTCTTTTTCTTGTACAGGGAAATTTTCTCAATATATAGTATTTTCGGGTGCTTTTTATCCAGCTTTCCGAAAACATAGATAATTCAGCCTATAAATTGCAAATAAAATGTTACATCCTGTCTAGATTTATCCCTATATAAGTAATCTCACCCAGAAGAAGTGCAACTTACAACAAAACAACAAATAATAAGTAGACTGAATTTAAATTACAATCAAATTCCAAAGCAAATGTCCAACAATATAACAAATAATGAAAGTTCAACAATGAACAAAAGAATACAACTTTAGTCCAAAAGTCTAAACAAGTACAAAAGATAATAGGAGTGAACAGTTCAACTAATAAAATAGAAAACTAAAATAATGTGCGGAAGTCGTCTCCTCCTCCAAACTCTCTAGCTACCCCATCAGAAAAAACCATCATACCTGAGGATCTGAGGTAAAAATAACAAACATCAACAGAAGGCTGAGTATGATTGCAATAAGATGCTATGATGTCATGTATACAATGAAAGATACGATTCAACAATTTATTTAATGCTCCTACACCAACAACTATGTCAACTATTCTCTACATGAATATATGGTCATAGACCCAATCAAGAGCGTAGTGGACATTGGGTTTTCCCCGCACTCTCGCACCCCAAGAGTGGCACCTCAAGCCCGCTCCAGTTAGAGATACGACTATCCAAATATGGTAGTTCGCCGACGTCTAACACCTCGATGCCGCACACGCACCTGTGTGGTAAATAGGTGATCACCAGTGTCACGTGCCCTACAACTCGGGCAACAATATTGTCCAGGGCCATCGCCCAATAGCATATTAACTATGCATCATGCCAACAACTTACACTAGTGCAACTCAACTAATATAAGATGTTAGTAATCATGTCATCATGTATGAATTAAATATATAAACAACAACATAAAGATGTTATCAACAAATAAGGCATGCAACATTTATACTAGCATCCTCAACTAATAAGCATAAGAAAATATCATGCTGGCAACATGTATCAATAAAATATACATAAAGAGCTTCAACGACAATAGATATCAATTTTCAACGGAATAAAATAACAAGATAATATTTCGACATATGGTAACAACCGATCTAGGATGAGATTCACCTTAACAACTGTTATAACAACAAAACAACTCGGTGGAAACCATGAAAACGAATAAAATAATATTTTCTGACTCGACACGTAAAACGATACAAAACACCCACTATTTTCAATATCTGAAAGTCAAACGGCGAAACTGACCCACCAATGAATTCGGGGCGTCGAGTATGTACAAATTCATATATAATATGACTAATTTGATCAACTATAAATTAAGCCTCAAATTAATTATTTAAAACAATAGGAAAATAACTTACTTGTTACTCATTAAATTACTGTTACGAATCCTTGTGACAGTGTTACAACTCATCACCACCGCTGCGTCATCACGTATCAACTTATAACGGTGTTATATAAGTAAAAACCAATTGATACGACTCATAATAATACTGCTATAATATATGTAACACTGCTAAATAAAATAAAATATAATATAATATAATATCACTGATATAAACCCAACACACTTCATCTCCTCACAGGGTTCATGCGACCCTTCTCCAGTCGCCGCCACCGCCCTCTGCTCCGGCCGACCAGATGGCAGGGGAAGCCCGCCCCCACCGCCGACTGCGCGTCGTCGTCGCCACGCGACAACGGCAACCAACCTACCATGCGCGACTGCCCTCGACGGGCTACCGTGAATGGCTGAGGTCGCCCGCTCGCGTGGCAGTGACGCCTCGTCGGGCGCCGCTGCTCGCCGCGATGCCTCGCCGGGCGCCACAGTCTGTCGCGGCCGGCGCCGACCAAGAGCTGCGACATGACACGGTAGCACCTCCCAAAATAGTGTCGGCCGGCACTGTTGCCGACGGCAGCGAGTCGAGCACAAGAAGATGATACCAAAAACGACGACGAATGACAAGATTCAACCGCGGCTCGGACTACGTGCAGTCCGCCGGAAAATCGACAGAAATACAAGATTCAGCAACGAAAAATCATATCCGTAATTTCAATAGCATGAACACTTCAAAACTAGGATAAAACACAAAAAAAATTCAGATCTACACATCTACCCGAATCCTAGATCGAATGCGGAGGTTACCCTACACGCACGAAAAAGGAAAAGAGTAGGAACGTGGATCCTACCTCAAGTCCACCAACTCCGGATAATATTCCGAATTTTTCAAAATCGCACACCGTCATTACGATCCTCCACGTGCTCACGATCTCTGGGTACATGTCGGCAGCAACTACGAGACAAAAAAAGGTTAGAGCGACTTAAATAAGCTATTAGTTGCTCACTTTACGAAATTATCCTCGAACAATTAATTAATTACAAAACAACTCTCAATTAATAATATTAAATATTTAAATATTTTCCGGGCATAACATAAAAGCACTAATAATTTTGTCAAATTAATTGAGGGCATGGAGTTCAACTGCATTCTTCTATTTATCTAATAAAATAAATTTAAAAGACACGTAGCCCCCGTGAATCCGTGATAACCTAAGATTAACATATGATGGGTTCATCATCACCAAATCCACAAGATAAAATAATAATGGATTTGTTTTCTGTTCCTAACACATACATATTAAATATATTTGCCTATTTGGTTGGTCACCTGAAGAAACAGCACATTAATTTAGGAATTAATGCATGTAGAAAGAGATTTGTGGTCTCAGAGTTTGACCGAATTAATACTAAAAAATGAGCATTGTTTTTCTCTCATGGGCTCGGCCCATGGGTTGACTCAGGCCTTTGCTGGCGTTGACTTAGGTTGACAAAGTTTTGAGAGCCTATTGGGTTTGGGACACTTCTCCATTACCTGTGTTTGTTTGACAATTTTTTGTCATCTTAAAATGTACTTTTCGGTATTTATGAACCAAATAAATTGCAACTCAAGTTTTAGAAGCTAAAGTATTTTTAAAAAAACAAAATAAGACTTTTAAAATTTTAGAGATCAAGTGGGAATGGATCTAAGGATCCGTTTGGTTCACAAATTGCTCATCACAGGACACCAGACAGGGACAAGGACAGGACATCAGATGTCCTGGAACAATAGCTATACCGTGTTTGTTTCGTCAAGAACAGGACACGATATTCCGTTCTGTCCTGCGTTTGTTTCGCTATAACAAAGTATTATATATGACAAATGACTAAAATACCCTTGTAAATTAGTCTTAAAATTAATTAATATGTAAAAAAATATTAATATATAGTATCAAATACTTTAATACAATAAGAAGTTTTAGTTTAACTAATAAGTGTTCAACTAATTTTCAATTAACCTAAAAGTATAACAATAGGATAATACCGAAAAATATAAAAATTATACCAAATGATTTCCAATCTGAAATCTGACACCACCATCGCGTTCAGCACGCGAAAATTTACAACTTTGGTATTCACCTCGACTCGATTCGACGATTCTATGATCAAAGGAAGGGATAATTTTGACAATTGCAGCCCTTGTCCTCCGCCAGATTTCGGTGTACCGAGAAATTTCTCGGTACACCAAAATGGGTGGAAATCCTGTCCCGGACAAGGAAAAGTCCTTGTCCCGAAGCTTCTTTTGCAAACCAAACGGGGGACATGGGCGGATGTCCAGTCCAGTCCCCCGTTTTTTAGCAAACCAAACGGGCCCTAAGACTTTTCAAAATGATGTATAATTTCAGAACATCATAAGTTATTTTATGACCACGATGAAAAAATTATAATTATAATAATTTCCAAAATTATAGTCATTTGGGATAAGGTACTAGAATCCATCCTTTTCTCTCTCTCTTCCTAGAATCAATCATTTTCTCATTTAATTGTTGGGAAGATCGAAAAGATGAGCTAGCGAGATGTGAATTTTAAGCACATGCATAGAGCATTTTAGTTAAAATTTGACATATTAGATATCATGTCAGCATCGTTAATAGATATGGACGGCGTTTTATTCAACGATATGGACGGCGTTTCAAAAATAATATAATTTTACATCCTTTTTCATTATTGTAAGGATATTTTTGCTCCATAAAAAAATTATGGGTAAAGTAGAGTCTCTACACCAACGTGGAGGGAAGGGCAAAACCGTACATTTTTCTCTAATGATATGTTACATAAAAGTTATGTGTAGTGAAGGGCTAGATGAGCAAAATCAATTTCTTTCAGAGAGGCAGATAGGTTTGCTGAACTCGATAGGAGCTGCTAACAATGACTGTCTTCTAAGAGAGGCGAATGAAAACTCACATTAAACCATATATGTATAGTGAAGAGCTGGATGTAAAAAAGTATGTTTACTAACATCTCTAACGCTATATATTTCTGATGTATTCATTTTAGAGATCGGTGAGCTAGAAAGGCTTAACGTAAAAAGAGTTTATGAATGTATCTAGTCCAAACTATGATGCTTTTTATAAATCTAGTTTTATCTTTAATTTGTATCAATTACATTCCGAACTATCGTATTGATATCAATTCTAGTCCGATGTCAGATATTCGTTAATGCAATTGTTATATACTGATATGGCATATGACTCAGCAAATTAATTATTATTATTTTTTTATCACTTGCGCCATGTCAACACGTAATAAAAAATATTATAATATTATATAAATAAGAAAAATTAATGTATTTATCATGAACTTTGGCCTTTGTAATAAATCTATCACTATCTTTAATCTTTCTCCCTAATCTACCTCAAAATTTGGGATTGACAATAATTATAATCCTTGAAGATAAATAATTTTTTTAAAATACATCAAAACTCTTACTTTATCTGATAATTTTGTATCTGATTTCACCAAACTCTTTTTTCCTTTAAAAAAATTACACGAAAAACCTTTTAACACCTCAAAAAATCTCACGTCTAATTTCACCTAAATTAATTTATAGTCGTTATATATAAATTTCATTTCAGATTTTGTATTTTTTAAAAATAAAAATTTGTAGTAAAATAAAAAAAATTATGAAGAAAATTAAATGCTAAACTAAATTAAATATAATATAATGTTAAATGTATGATATATAATAATATTATCAATAAAAATATATTGATCGATTTGGTTCAAATTTTTAATTCTTTTTCTAAAATGCTATAGTCGAATTGAATAAAAAATCAACAAATAATTAAAAAAATCAAATTTAAAATGCCAAATTTTGCTAGACGCTAAATAAAATATAATCATAATATTAAATATTTAATAAATAATAATATAAGCAAAAATATCTTGATTGCATGTTTTTAATTTTTTATAAAATGCAATAGCCGAATTGAATAAAAAAATAAAAAATAAAATTTTGATAAATAATAATATTATATAGAAAGTTATTGATTTAATTTGGACATTTCAATTTTCTCTGAAATGCAATAATATAATTAATTTAAAAAAAATCAAATTTTGAATCAAATTTTTTTAAATATAATTTCAATAGATAATTATAAAATTATTTTCAAAATTCTAAACAAATAATATAATGTAACAGTCGAATTTAATAAAAAAGATAGAAAAAAATATAATTCAAACTTTTGGATTGATTATAATTATAATGTAATCTAAATTTCAAATTTAATTTCAAATGATTAAATTATTGTCAATCCCAAAGTTTGGGATAGATTAGGAAGAAACATTAAGGACTTGTTTGGTTAGCAAAACCAAGTCTGTTTTCATAATTTCGATTTCACTGAAACCAAAACTGCTTACAAAAACGTATTTGGTTCAGTGTTTTCATGAAATTGAATCGAAACCAGAATGAAAACGAAATCAATTTTTTTAATAAAAATGAAAACACCATAATGGTATTTTTTGTGATTTTGAGAACGTCGATTTCGTTATCAAAATGCAGTGACAACTTTGTAATTATAAATATATATTTTTAATAAAATTAATTACTTTAAAAATAAATTAAACTATATTTAACTTTTATATATATATATATATATATATATATATATATATATATATATATATATATTATTTTTAACTCAATCTATTATCTTAAATTTATAAATTAATTAAGTCAATTTATATCTAATTGACTCAAATTCAAATTTTAAATAACTCAATTTTCTTAAAATTGATCTATTTATAATTTAATTAAAACTAATTTTAAATTTACTAAAAATATTCAAGAAAAATTAATATTATTTTTTATAACCAAATAAATATTTACTAGTTTCAACAGACTAAAACCGATGTTGTTTTTCTTAACCAAACACATTTTCAAAAAAATGAAAATTAGAAACCAAAAAGTTTTCAAAACCAAGTTTTCAATTTCAGTGAAACCAAACCAGAAATTAATTTTCGCTAATCAAACATCACCTAAAGATTGAATAGATTTGTTAAAGTGCCACAAATCAAATATTATATGGATTTCTACGCACGAGACATCCTGCAAATCATTTCTATGCTAAACTACTAATGGGATTTACTCTATAAAATTTTATATCTAGAATATAATTTTTTTTAATAATATCTCTAAGTTTGAACTTTAAGTTAAGTGAAGAAGTTCTACTGGTTCAATCAATTATTTCCCCATAATCCTTTCTCTACTTTTGTTTGTCCACAATTTCCTATGAATCTAGACAAAAGAGTTCCAGTAGACCCGAAAAAGAAGAAATGGTAATCTTTGACTAATAGGAGAAAAAATCATAACATTCATAAAAAGTATCTAATGAATTATGGGTTCAATGGATCCTGTTTAGCATTAGCAGAAAGACGAATATTCTTTGCTCATTATCAGACAATCACTTATTCACAAACCTCGTGCTCGTGTGAGGCTAATAATGTCATTTCTCATCTCATGGAAAACCCTTTTCGCTCCGCTTAGCCCTATCCCCTTCTAGGGGTATTTTAGTGATAGGTTCTATAGGAACTGGACGATCCTATTTGGTCAAATACCTAGCGACAAACTCCTATATTCCTTTCATTACGGTCTTTCCGAACAAGTTCTTAGATGACAAGTCTAAAAGTTATCTTTTTGATGATATCGATATTGAAAGTTTGATTTAGATACATTAATTTTCGTTATTTATATACTGATGTGGCACAAGTGATAATAAAAAATTATAATTTTTATTTTGCTGAGTCAGATGTCAAGTCAGCATCTAACGGTTGCATTAACGATCATGTGACGTCGGACTAGAATTAATATCAAAGTTCGAAATGTAATTGATACAAATTAAAAATTATACTAGATTTGTGAGAAGGATCAAATTCTAAATACATTAATTAACCCAAGTTGTTATACCCTGAAACTTTTGGACCTAGATGTGAATATAATTCTTAGAGGGGGTTATTTGCAAAATGCAAATCCTATATAAATGAGTCCTAAACCCTCTCTAATCTCTTTTCTCTCGGTTCCTGTAGCAGCAGCAGCGATCGGCGGAGGATTCTGAGGCGTCGACGGCGAGAAGATCTCCGGTGAATCGGCCGGAGTTCGGAGGAGATTCCGGTGGGATTCTAACCTTTCTCCCTTGTCTTTTCGTGTAGGGTAACAGTTATCTTTGGATGAGATTGGTAGATAGACTGTCGATTCTTTGATCCGAAGTCTTTTGTTGTTCGGTTCTTCGATGTCTTCTTCCGATTGTGATTTCTGAATTTGAAATGCTGTCGCCAAACATTGGGGTTTTCGTCGTCGTTCAATTTGATTCTTGGATCGGATCTTTTTGTCGTCGTCCCCGTCGAGTGGTGGATCGGATCCGCGCTGCCAATCGGGACAGTGCGGAATCGAGACCCCGTCGGCGGTATTGTTTGAGTGTGGGTTTGGCCGCACGGCGTCGGTGGCGCTGCCGTAGCCACGCGCGTTGACACCACCAAATGGGGCATCGTCGTCGAGCGATGCCGCCGCCTGGAGAGACGCCACTGCCGGGCGTGGTGTTGCCTGGTGGTAGCGCGAAGGGCGAAATCGCCCGCATTCGAGATTCGCCGCCCCTAATCCCCGACGTCGTCACTTAATTGAAATGGAGGTGGCGGCGTCCGGGTGGTGTCGATCGGCGAGGTTCCGGTTAGCGGGTGGCGATGGCGCAGTCTTCTCGTCGTTGGTCGGAGATGGCGGATGAAGACGGCTGGTCGGAGGATCACCACCGCCGGCCAGCGATGGCGTCGGCGTCGTCTCCAGCAGGTCGCGTCGGCAGCAGGGTAGTGAATGGGGGGCGCGATCGCCCAAATCCGGGACCGCCACTCCCTCGCTCTTGTCGCCTCTGGTTGTAGGGGCGGCGAGGCGGCCGGTCGTCGGATCATCACCGCCGATCGGCGGCGAGCGATCGGCGGCGAGGACGTCCCCATCTTGGCGGCCGATCGGATCAAGTCGGTGGTGGTGGTAGCGGGCGAAGGAAGGCAGTCGGGCGAAGGAGATGATCGGGTTGTATTGTATCAGTTATACTGGTAGTATTATATCAGTGTTATATTTGTAATATTATATCAGTGTTTTATTCTTAATAGCAGTGTTATAACTGTGATATCATTGTTTTATTCATTAGGTTTGTAGCAGTGTGATGTAATAGATATAAGTGTTTGTATCAGTGTTGAGTTATAACGGTGTTCTAATTGATATATCGGTGTTATAATAATTCATGGGTTATAGCAGTGGTATATAAGCTGTTACACTGTTATATACCACTGGTATTTTAATCATTGATGGAATTAATTGTGGCAATGTTATTTCAGTTGTAGCAGTGATATATTAAATATATCACTGATATATATACTTTGTATCAGTGTTTAATGGATGATACTAGCCATGTTGCTAATGTTTTAAATAATTAGTTGGAGGCTTTATAGTGGGTCAAAATAATCATATCACATATGAAATTGGACCTACTCGTCGACCCGAATCCATTGGTGGAGTCTATTTTGTCGTTTGGCTTCCGGATGTTGAAAACAGTATGCTTTTGTTGCCTCATTTTGCGGGTTGGGTCGGATAATATTATTTTATCTGTTTTCCCGGTTCCTACCCGAGTTGTTCTGTTGTTGTAATTATTGTCAAGGTGAATCTCATCCTAGATCGGTTGTTACCCTATGTCGAAATATATCTTGTTGTTCTATTCCGTTGAAGTTTGATATCTACTGTTGTTGAAACTCTTTATGCATATGTTGTTGATACATGTTGTCAGCATGATGTTGTTATATGCATATTATTTGAGGATGCTAGTTAGGCGTTGCATGTCTTATGCTGTTGTTTATTTACTTAATGCATACATGATGACATGACTACTAGCATTATATTGGTTGAGTTGTAGTAGTGTAATTGTTGACATGATGCATAGTTGACCTACTATTGGGCGATAGCCCTGGACACGTTGATATATTGCCCGGGTTGTAGGGCAAGTGACACCGGTGATCACCTAATTATCACACGGGTGGTGTGATCGGCGTCGAGGTGTTAGACGTCGGCGGACTATCAGGTTGGATAGTCGCATCTCTAGCTAGAGTGGGCTTGAGGTGCCACTCTCGAGGTGCGAGAGTGCGGGGGAAACCCAATGTCCACTACGCTCTTGATTGGGTTTATGACGCATACTCATATAGTTGATAGT
Source organism: Canna indica (assembly GCA_034359265.1). Classification (NCBI taxonomy): domain Eukaryota; kingdom Viridiplantae; phylum Streptophyta; class Magnoliopsida; order Zingiberales; family Cannaceae; genus Canna; species Canna indica. The sequence continues at coordinate 14,494,695 of CP136893.1, read as the reverse complement.
TGACATGGTTGACATGGTCGATTGGTTTAGGTGCATCGGGTAGATGGTTGATTCATATCTTCCGTTGTACACATGGCATCATAGCATCTTGTTGAAATCCTACTCAGCCTTCTGCTGATGTTTGTTGTTTTTGCCTCAGATCCTCAGGTATGACGGCTTTATCTCCTGGGGTAGCTAGAGTTTTGGAGGAGGAGGAGACGTCTTCCGCACGGCATTTAGTTTCCTAGTTTACTAGTTGAACTTTGCATTTTTAGCTAGACTCTGGAATTTATTGTTCTCTTATGGACTGTTGGACTTTTATTATTGTCTGGTTGGATATTCGATTTGAATCTGGTTGTAAATTTAAATTCAGTCCATTAATTGTTGGTTGTTCTGTTGCTAGTTGCGTTTCTCCTAGGTGAGGTCCCTTATATAGGGATAAACCTAGGCGGGGCGTAACACAAGTAAAGAAGAATACTTCCCAATGGAGACCTATTAGTTGTTTGGAGTACATAGTAAAAGAGTTCATGCTCTCCTCTGTATGTCGTAGAACATGAAGGTTTCAAGAGACTTGTTCAATGGATTTCCTGCTTCAGTACTGATGAAATGGCTGCAGTTTGATTAAAGACTTGAAAGTTGCATGCTTGCAATTATAAGGCGTATTCCGAGTCATCTTTTCCTTCTGACCATTTTTTTTTTATCAAGACTACTATTCTGAAAGGACTTCGAAATAAAAGGCATGTTTTAATGTTTTTGGTATTTTTGGCAGAGTACAAAGAGACAATAAAACGGTTGTATAGATTCTGATCGACTAAGATCTTACACAGTAGGAGCTAAAAATATATAATAAATAAATTAACTTCCATGACAACCCAACTGATCAGGGAGTTGCTACATGTGAAATATGCAATAATACTACTAAAACACTAGAACTCGCAACCCACTCAACCCCTTTATTTTCTCTAAATCTCTTCTTCCAACTTCAGTTTCAAAAGTTTGGCCCTGCGGCAAGGATCTCGTCAGTCAATTTGCCATCGTCACCAATCTTGTAGCTGGCGAACACCTCAAAGTTGTTCTTGAATAGACCAGCCAACTTCAGCAAAGTCTCACTGTAGTCCGCCTTGTTTGCCCACTGCAAGGGAAATCATTAGTTTCAGTTATCATCCGATGATCAACTAAGGTATCTTGAATCAATGTATTCCATAGACTAGGAGACTTACAGTGTTAATTGGATCCAAAATCTCCGAAGGCACGCCTTCAATTTCCGTCGGTATCTCGAAACCGAAAACTTCGGTCTTCTTGTAATTTGCCTTCAGAAGGCTCCCGGAGTGTATGGCATCAATGATTTTCCTCGTGTAGCTCAGCTTGATGCGGTTGCCAACACCGTATCTGAACGAAGGCATTAAAATTATTAAGATCCATGGAGTTGACAAGTTTCGAGCTGTAAAATTTGCATTACATCGGATATCTTACCTTCCACCAGACCAACCAGTGTTCACCAGCCATCCTGTGGCGCCATGCTTCTGCATTTTGTCAGCCAGCATGGCTGCATACTTGGTAGGGTGAAGCATGATGAAGGCTGCCCCGAAGCAGGCCGAGAACGTCGCCTGAGGTTCCTTGACACCCTCCTCCGTGCCAGCCACCTGTTTGTGTTCACAGTAATATTGAGTATATCCTCGAACATATCAAATTGGATTTGAAGAAAAAAAGTTGAGGATCGAACTATGCACCAGAGCAGTGTAGCCACTTATGAAGTGGTACATGGTCTGAGGAAGGGTGAGCTTGCTGACGGGTGGAAGCACACCAAAAGCATCACATGCCAAGAGGATGACATTCTTTGGTTGTGGACCAACACATGGTATCTTGGCATTCGGAATATACTCAATCGGATACGAAGCTCGGGTGTTCTCTGCAACACCAAAAGTTCTTCAGACCGAATTCTCAATTTGAATGAAACTTGTATTGGTTCATGCAAGAAAGCTGCTCCAAGTAATTACCTGTAACAGATTTATCTGAATAATCTACTTCCCGGGTGTGCTCATCGAAAACTACATTTTCCAACACTGCAAGCATAACCCAACCATCAGCCAAATGATCGCAAGAATAACCGATGACTAACATCTCAGCCAAAACAAGAGGTTTGCCTAAATCAGAGTATGTTACCAGTTCCAAATTTAATGGCATTCCAGATGTCAGGTTCCTTGTCCCTCGATAGGTCAATACATTTCGCATAACAACCACCTTCGATGTTTGAAATACCATTTTCACTCCAACAATGCTCATCATCACCGATAAGCAACCTGTTGTGATCTGTAGATAGCGTAGTCTTCCCAGTGCCTAAATGCAAGAAAGAGAAAGTCACTAGAAGTCATCGTAACAAGATCTCAGCATGCATATTCCATGTATAGAAGGCTATTCCCCGGAGGGTAGGATGTGGATGCAATTGGGCAGGTGACGAGCACCACGTTCAACGAGCCCAACCTTACCTGATAATCCAAAGAAGAGGGCAACATCACCATCTTTGCCCATATTGCAGCCAGAATGCAGGGAAAGGATTTGTCTCTTAGGCATTAGATAGTGCATCACACCGAATAAACCCTTCTTCATCTCCCCGGCATACTGTGTGCCAAGGATGACCATTTCCCTCCTAGCAAGGTTAAGGTCAATGCTGGTGGACGATGTCATGTAGTGTGTGTATCGATTACATGGAAACTGTCCAGCATTGTAAATTGTGAAGTCCGGAGTACCGAAATTCTCCAGTTCTTCAGGCGTAGGACGGATGCACCTGCCATCCATCCAGTTATTGCATGTACAAGAGCTATACTAATTCACGCTTTCATGTTTTCCTGTGGTCTTAGGAAGAAATAGGAGCTGCACCTCCGTGCGTCTACTACTACAATTACTACTATATTATTACTAAGTAATAGATTATTAGGCAGCTTCAAGAGTAACTTATCTGGCAACTGAAGCAGGCCACAAGAGTAGAAAAGAACTGCATCTTAGCATTCTTATTAGCATTTTTAACTTACATGTTATGCATGAATAGGGAATGGTAGGCCCTTGCCGAGACAATTCGAACTTTGATTTGATGCTCAGGATCCCAGTTGAGGAATTGATCATTCACAAATACCTGTGTTTAGGAAATAAGATGTCTGATTCACCAAAATCAAATGATGTCTTTGCTGCTTTGCATAAAGATGATGAACTAAAAAGAACAAATACTTAAATCAGTTTGTCACTAGGAGCTACCTTATCCAGAGAGTTGAGGTAATCAACAGCCCTCTCCCTGTTCACTAGGAAGGTTTGCTCATCCATCTCAATGTTAGGCGAACCCCTGCAATGTCAATATATCAAGATGGATCATTCATCCAAGAGATAAGATGTGTACAATAACGAAACTGAGAAATTTAAGAAGCCTCACTTACTTTCCCCACCAGAGCTCCTGAGCAGTAGTTTCGTCCTTGACTACTCGTTTGTCCCTCGGCGAACGGCCGGTCTTTGCACCAGACAAGGTAGCCAAGGCCCCCGTCGATGTGATAAATGAACCTTTCTCGTATTTGATTGCTTGCTCATACAACTCTGAAGGAATGTAATCACTGTTGTTAGTGCCATAACCTCATAGGAATTGAAGCAACCACGGGAGTGCCACAAAGAAAGCTAGACTCAACTCAATCTTTTTTATTTATTTCAACTTTGATAGTTTCGGCTTTACAAGTCAAACTGCTGCAAAACCTCAAAAAGAGTGTTTCTGAAGTAATCACGATTTTTTTTCTAAAATCTACGTATCTTATGACAGCTAATAGCCTAAAACAAAAAGAGAGCAATTGATGAGATTAATTCACGGGCATCTACTTTTTTTTTTTTTTTGACAAAGAGAACCCTGTATTTCCATTCAATGAGGTATGTTCACGGGCATCTACTTATTCAATATGTTCTTATTCAACAGGAGGTAAGTAAAAAAGAATAGACTTTCACTTAGGCAACTTGTTGAAGTAGAGATTGTTCACATTTAAATATCATCAGCCAAAAAATCAAGTCCTCTCCATTGGGAGAAATCAGAAATGGGAGGACGTCAATATCATGACCTCTACCATTTTTTGACCAAAACTACGGTACGAAAAACAAGGACAAACCAAGTAATCTACCAAGTTCAAATGAACGATGTGACCTATCACCTTCAAAATACGACCGGAGAACGGATTAATTAAGTCATAAGGTCAGGAGCAGAATACATACCCGCTGGGGAGAGGTTGTAGAGGACATGCGTGAACTTGAGGGAGCTGTCGCTAACGCTGATGGTTGGGGTGAAGTAGTGGTGGTGCTCCGGCCCAACCTTGGGCGTCTCCGCCTTCCTCGCCGGGTCGCCCTTCACCACCTTCGGCCCCGTCTCACGAGTCAGCGATGCCAACGACGCGCTGCCAAAATAATTCCATGTGTTCAGCATCAAATAAGACATCAAACTTGCTAAAAATATGAAGAGATAATTTGGTGATTTCTTTTCTTTCGACTTCCTTTGTCCTTGTTCTTGGACACACTTCAATTTATTCTATATCTGACAATCTGACATAATATAATTATGCAAGCAAGAGAACTAGAGATGGCCCACTAGAATCTGGCAATGAATATTCATTAGCAAAAATATCTCAAGAGGAAGATATATTTGTACGTACTTCTACTTTACTTTTTTGTGTGCAGTCTAATCTTTAACATTGATGCCTACGAAATAGGATGGGAACAAAAGCAAATAAGCAATAGAAAAATTAATAGATAGGAGATGGTTGATATACCTGATGGATTGCAGCTGTAGCTTGTGGCGCTCCTCCTCGGAGATGGTGGCGAAGGCCGCGTTGCCTTGCAACCCATCCTTGATCGGGGTGGTCGGCGCCGACCGTTTCTTCTGCAGCGAGTGCAGCTCGTCGATGGTCTGCGCCTTTACCGGAGATGCGCTGTCGTCGTGGCAGATGCCGTTCGCCGGCTTCTTCTTGCCGTTGGTCTGGATCCTCGGCAGCCCGTTCTGCGCCACCGGGGGGGCCTTCGAGCCTCCGTTGGCAAAGCTGAACTCGCCGGTCTCCGCCATCACCTCCTTCGCTCTTTCCTGCCCACACCAAGTTTCGAACACATCAGAAAAAAAAAACACACAGAAGAGAAGCAGATCAAATCAAATAGATATCTTTTTAAATTCATTTCTCAATTAATTCTCATCATCAGATAAATTTAGAATCATTTTCTTCATCATTAGAGCCTTAGAGGAGGTATCCATTCGGCAAGAGTTGTTCATGAACTCATATCACCGGCGGAACCTCCCGCAAATGGGAGCAAATGCAACTTCTCTGCAATCCATTCCATTCTTCTCTCCCCTCATACATACTCGAAAACCAAAATGAAGGAAAATTGAGCAACTCAAGTACCTAAAGGGCAGACCAGCAGGGAAGCAGTGAAGAAACAAGTCTTAGAAGAAGCAAATAAACGAAGGATGGAAGAAGACGAGCAAGCTCGGGCCCTTTTAAAGGCGCGTGTTCCTATCCCCCAGCTCAAACCATGGACAAATTAACCAGGGTTAAGTTTGTCCAACCCTTGGTTAGGTCATGTTCCCAAAACTGTCGTAGTGTTTAATGAATTCCTCCCCTATACTTTATTTATTTAATAAGGGTTAATGTGCAAAAACGTAAAAACGCCTTCCACGTAATCCACGTCTTCATCCGTATCCGTATATTGCGTCAGATTTTTGAAATTAAAATTAAAACTAATTTTCTAATTAATTTAATGCTTGACTTTTCTCTGAGGTTCGCGATTAAAACATTTTTTAAAGGAAAGGATAAATGCGTTGTATTTGTAAAAGAGATTTTAAATGTAAGCTGATCCACGTGACAGCTGAGCTCCAACTCAACATTACTAATGATTTTGGAATTGATTCAGGTCACGTGCATTGCACCTGAACCAGATTTGAGTCGGACCATTTCTAAGTTCTAACGCGACCAAATGTATCATATTTATTTCACATTGAATATTTGAATGCGTGCACTTCATGCAATGACCGGGAATTCCGCCAGAAATTTTCCAATATCTAATTCATTTAATCACCTAATTAATGACTTCGCTGTCATCCTTCTGATGAGGGTAGTTGAATTCGGGAGGAAGCACGGCTGGAAAGAAACGGCGTCACGGAGGAACGCATCCGTCCGTCCGTTGGTATTCGGTTGACGGCATTGCCGTCGCCGTTAGTTGCAACGGGCGGCAAGTTGCGGTGCAACTGGAAAAGGGCGAACAAAACGAAAGCCGGAGCAGGGAGCCCACGTGACGACCGTGAAAGGCGACGGGAGACCCCGCGACACGTGGCGAGCCGTTGGGATCTTTCTTCGACCAAACAGGCTACAGCGACTTCCTCCAATAGTGCATGTTCTATTTTTATGCATGGGGAAAAGAAGATCTATGTGAAAGCAACACATAAAAATAGTATTAATATATTTTTGGAATTATAAGAATAAATATTCATCATTAATTATACTAAACTTTCATTCATGAATGCATCAAATTAATTGAAAAGATATAAACATGTATCGTTGACTCATCAAAAATTGGCTTAATCTTTGACGTATACAGTCAGTCATCGCTGCTGGATCCGACGAGGAGGATCAATGTTCATAATATAATAACTCGATCATTAAGATTAAAAATAATCCAATGAAATGTATGGAGAATAATGTGAACCGCAAGTAGTGTTTAATGGCAAAGATTAGGCAACTTGTCACTACAGAAATCACGACAATACTGTGTATGAAGATTGAAGCATTATGAACCGCATCACATGATGGATTTTGATTAAAGAATTATGTGAACCATCAGTGTCTCTTGTGAAGGATCCAAGATTAATTATGAGAAATTAGCAGAAAGCATACAATTTTTTGACATATTTATTTAGATCATAAATTTATATTGGAATTTGTTAAAACCACAAGTCTTTTTTTTTTTGGTAAAGTACTCCTAAAATATCCTTAATTTTAGTTGATTTGTTGAACCAAATTACAATTAGGTTTGCATGCATTGATAGTATTGCATATTAATCTTATTGTCAAGTATATTAAAAATATATTTCACAACAAATGTGTTATATGATGTTAATTGGCTACATTACACAATAATGCAGAGGTTGCATATCGAGACGAGGTGCTAGGAGCTATGCACAGGGTCTGAAGGCATCGTCTATACACGAGGTTGTAGCGTGGAGGACGTGTACCATGTACTCAAATTGGCAATCCATCATCAATATTTATAATTGATAAAATAAATATATTTTTTAAAAAATAATTTATTATATTATATATAAAAAGTCAATAAATATTAACCATGCATATTTCATATATAAGTATTAAAAATATCATAACTCAAAGTCTTGAACTTAAAGAAATTACAATTTTTTTCAAACAATTTTTGCATTGATAATATTGCATATTAATCTTCACTGTTGATTGTATTAAACAAATTAATCTTCATAGTGGAGGTGTTTCTTGCTTCAAGGGTGAAGCCATGCCGAGAGAAAGTTGAGCTTGTGGAGCTCCTCCCATCGTCACTACGGAGCGAAGTGAAGAGAGGAGAGGAGATAAGCATTGCTGTGACATTATGTTCAGCATTCCTAGGCTGGCGCGCTAGAGGTGGCCAATGAACGGAGCATCTCATCACTATTCCTTTGAGGTTATTTTAGGATTTTCCAAAAACAATATGATTTTGACAAATTTATTTTTAAAATTATGTTTTTGATAATTTTCTCATTAATTATTATAGGGCAAAAGCAACGTAAAAGGATATATCACTTATTACTACTGATATTGTTGAGTGTAGGAAGACTAAAAGATATATATTTGGGAATACAATAGTGCTTAGTAGCTCAAGCTTTAAATTTTTCCAGGGTCAAAAAATACATTAACAATTTATTGATAGCTCGTGAATCAATACAACTAGGATGATCAATACTTACTATTAACAAATTTTAATTTATTTATTTTTTTGAAATAATGGTGAGGCGAAACCCACGCAAATCCATTTCACGAAGGATAGAATGAAGATACAAGATGGTGAGCAGAGTCTCTAGGGGAGACCCACAGTAAACATGTCAAAGGGAAAGTACATGAAAAAAGAAAGACATCGATGCGGAACCGCGAGAATGATTCGTTGTTACAGATTAAACAAGCCTAAACCAGAAAGATTCCGCGGAGTGTACTAAACTGGTTGTAGAAGGAGCCTGGTAAGTGAAGATGAAATTATTCCTTCATTGCCAGAGAAGCTAGCACTATATTAGTGCCATCCTTCTCAAAGACCTGTCTCCATTCAGGAACTCATAACATATATGGTGGCAGCATAGACGTAGCGCCATTGCAATGAAAAAGGAAGGATTGTCATCACTTCGGTGTTTTTAGGCAGTCACGGTGGAGGTGTATTAATTAGGATTTTAGCTTCCAGATTACAGAAGGGGCGGAAGTTGTCTTCCAAGAGAAACTCAAGCTTGATGAGTTTGTCCTTTGTGTGTAATCTTCCCTTGAGAAGGATCCACATATTTTAATCTTACACTTTTTAATCTTTCAATAATATTATAATTAAGGATGATAATATATATGGTATCTATAATTTTCACTACCATTTGCATCAAATTTATTTGCATATGCTAATAGTCAAATCTGATTCGAATCATCAATTGGGATACAGTTACTTTACCTAAGTCTTTGGGTGGCTTAGGTGTGCATGATTTGCATTGTAAGATTAAGTCCTTACCGATTAAAAGAATTTTTTTCTTACTTGAACAATGAGGATTCTCTTTGGGTCAAGCTTGTGAAAAGCAAGTATCCATATATTGATTTCTCGTTACCATTCCTAGGAACTGAGTTGAAGCTTGAAAATTATTTGTTTATGCTTTTAAAGATTTTAGGTTTGGTTTTAAGAAGCTTATCAATACCTGGCAATGTTTCATGCTTTGCAATTTGCTTATCGATATAACTTCATTCATGTCATCATTGAATCAAACTCTAAATTACTTATGCAAACGGTTCATGGCCAGTCAGATACCTCCAAGATTAAGTTTCATTGTCAAGTAGATTCAGTCTCTTATTAGAGAATTCTCTTGTTGTATTATTTTATTTTATTTTCGTGATTGTAATAAAATGATCCACTGGACGATAAATAAAACTCGTTGTCTGAAGTAATCTAATGTTTGGACTTTTATTACAACATCGGAGCTTAATTAATTCTTTATTGTATTAAGATTTTTCAACTCCTATTTATCTGTAATTGATTTATTTTCTTTTTGGTAAAAAACATCCGATTCGAATCGTATTTGTAATACATTGAGAACTAAGATCATTTGTGTTCTTTACAACGTGGTACATGCATTAAACAAAAATCACTTATCAATGCCAATCTCCCAACTTGCTTAAATATTTTGATTGCTCTTGTGTTATTATTATTTAATTATAACACGGAAATTTTAAGAATCGTGATATAATCATTATATATGAAAAATCATTTTTCTCTTCATAAATAATCAATCATCAGTTAGTAATTTTAATTGATTTACTCTACACAAAATTTATCATACGTACAACTATTACTGTATGCGATCGAGTCAAATAACTACCATGGGATCATATTGTATATAATTCATAGGATCTAATTAAGTTTGATCATACAACAAAAATTCAATGACAATTTTAAGAGTCCACATAATTCATTATTAGCAATATTAACAATATTTACATTATACTATATACATATAACAGAAGACATGCATGATGCCCATCTACTGCACGAACTCGTACAGCTCATCATTGCGTGCTTCTTGTCCTTTTTCCCTTACTTATCATTAATATACTGGACCCGCTCACTAATAATTTATAGTAATTTTTTAAATTCATAATAAGAATAAATAAAAAAATTCGATCCACAATAAAACAAATATAAAATTCTCATATCCTCATGACACATTCAAAATTAATTTTTTTTTATATTATATATTATCACTTAAATTGATAAATTAGTCTATAAGTGTTTAAATTATTGTTATTATTATTATTTTAATTAAGTGTGGCATGAATTAATTTTTTATGATTACTATAGTGTTTTTTCTTGCTAAATTATTTTTCATTATTTTTTATTCACTGAAAAGACTTTTGCATGAATTGATTTATAATAGCTAAACATTTTTAGTGTCTAAAATTACTGTTCTTGATTTTTTAAATTAAATTAAGGAAAACAAAGACTCAGAAGATGTATGTGTCAGGTGTTTGCATGTGTTGCCGTCGGCACGTGCGTCTGAGGTGTTGTGAATTAAAGATGGAGAAGAATATTATTTGTACGTGGAGGAAAACGTAACGTACTAAGTAATTCATATACTATATGTAAAGGAACATCAAATTGTATTGTGGCGAACAAATTAATATGCGTACTACTTGCAGCCTTCCCCGGACTTAACCTTTCTATTCTATTCTATTCTATTCTATGTGTACAAGTCCAAGAGAGTAAAATTAATGGATCATGGAGATAGAAATGAATAAAAGGGGAGAGGTGGGAGGCAGCTTCTTTTCAAAAGCTAGCTAGCAAATACTTGGGGGAGGTGGAACTGCATGCAAGAAATTAAGAGATCAACGGGTTGTTGAGATATATATTTCCATAAATTAAAAGATGGATGGCGACAAGAGGAATTGCATGCTCTCGCTCGATAATTAAGACGATCTGTATGTAATAGTGTGGGGGAGGGTGGACACTGGACAAGCAAAGGCTTATATGGGGAAGGGTTTTACTCTATAACTAATTTCTATCTTTTTCTCACAATATCATTAACTTTTGGAATCTGAGCTGGGAAATTCCATCTAATAATGCTCCACAATTTTTGCACTATTATTATGCGCCTATCATTGTCTATTATGAGAGAGTGAATGGTAAAAACTAAAAAAGTCCTCCCTCACTTGGACCTGCGCAATGTTTCCTTTTGATGGACAATCTGGTTAATTAAAGTAGGTACAGATTAAAGGGGTTCAACATTCATTTGCTTGGGTGAGCTTCCTGGCAAATGAAGGGGAATAGATGTGTTGATGTGCGGGCATGTTTTTCCAAGTGCACAGGAGCTTTAGTTAATTAATGTTGGATTCAATTCTGCGTTGCTTAGTATTGAGAATTTTAGTAAAATCTTTATGATTTATTGATAAAATCATAATTTTTTAATGATATATCCAAATTATTCTCTTCCTCCAATTTTATTTGTTTACTTAATTATTAATAAGTAAGAATATATGTATTTTATTGCATAGAAAATTTTAAATTTAATATGATTAGGAAGTTAATAAACTTGAGAACTGAAATGAGATGTTATTTATAATTATATTAATTGTTAAGAACTTTGATGAAAAATCTGACTGTCTTTATATATACCTTCCTGCGTACGAAGAAGGTTTAAATTTTACATATTTACATATTTAATAAATATAAAAGTTTAATTACAATTATATTGATAATTAGACATTTTAATATTAATATAATAATAATTAGATTAATGAATGAAATTTGGATAATTTGGCTATATAATAAAAATTATGATTTTGGTAAATATCATAATTAAGGTATTTATAGTTTGCCAATAAATTATATATATATATATATATATATATATATATATATATATATATATATAATGATTTTACTCAATTCTCTAATTTTTATATACAACTAATAAACGCAGACATGCATGCATGCAACTGGATTTTTGCTGATTTGTATCAATGAGTACTCTGTAGTTGTCTACAGTCTGCACCCGGAGGTCTTATTTATTTCATGGTAGACTATAGTTTACCATGGTATAGTATGGTTTGATTTTATGTTTGAGAAAATTTTCAATAAGTGATCATGGTATGGTATTGTAATCTCATGATTTAAAAATCATAAATTTTGTGTCATTCTTGAAACCACCGATTCGGTGATTTTCCATGATTATTAAAATTTCATTCCTAATATACCCGTGGTTATTAAACTGCTACTGTTGCTGCTCTTCTCCCCTGAACACCCCTCTCTCTATCCCCTCCTCTGCCTGCAGCAGTTGCATCATCTCAATATACCCATGGTTATTAAACTGCTATTGTTGCTGCTCTTCTCCTCCGAACACCCCTCTCTCTATCCCCTCCTCTGCCTGCAGCAGTTGCATCATCTCATCAGCTCTTTTTTTCCTTCATGTTCTTCCGTCTTCTCCAATCCCACACATTCCTTCCTTGTGGTGCTCCCATGGCTTCCCTGTCTTGTGATTAGGGCATTGTCTGAGCTTTTGGATCCTTCAAATCAGAGGACTGGGAGAATTAATTTGGCGTAGGCGGAGTGTAGGGGTGAACACTGTGAAGCTCTTTGGCATCATGGTGAGCAGTGATGACTCGTGCATGTTTTGTTGGCTCTTGGTTAAACTCCAATTAGTGTTTTCTCAAAGGTAAATATATATAGTATACTATGAAGATGTGTTGTTGACTCACAATTACATCTATCTTGCTTTTCTTTTTTAAGGGAAAGGCAAAAAATATGATCAACCATATGATCTAGTTTATAGAAGTCCTGAATGAAGTATACATGAATTATTGTATAATTAACTCTTATGTAGGATATACTTATGCACTTTAATAGTTTAATTTAATTTCTCTTTTTGCATTGAATATTAAGGGCATTCTAGTCATTTTATTATTTGAGAAACCATACCATACCATCAAGCCAAATAAAAATATATTATTTAATCATACTATACCATACTATCTTCCCAAACATGATAACAATAATTACAATATCATATCATACCATACATTACTAAACCATATTGCACCTCATCCAAACAAAACCTAAATTACAAAGTGCTTTCGAGAGAGAAAGACATGGATAGGCCAACCGCAATATGGTCGTAGTCAGCACGTCGGCCAACACCACTGTAGGCCATTTGAGCAATCCCCAGCCCATTTCTACCAGCTAATTTCTTTTATGGCTGCAAGCCTGCATCAGCACTGTCGAGGCCAATATTTTATCAACCAGGTTAAGAGAAGGAGAGAATTTTTTTTATCACACAAAATTGATGCTGAAACAGCTTCTTAGTTCTTACAAGGAAGAAGGGGGAGAAACAATAAAAGAGAAAACTTTGCAGCATCTACCAAACTGACAGCCTTTATATGATGAGTCTGTACAAATCTGTAAATCTATGCCTTCTTCAAATAGAAATAAGTACAATAGCCATGAACTTATGATTGTCAATTCTGAAAGAATTTGAAATGGTAATATAATGGCATCTCAGTGATGCTGAGCCATCCTGGAGCGGCGATCTGTCTTAAAAGCATGCATCCGAATCTGTTTCCTACGCTAAGTGCTTCCCTGAGCATATCATAAGAAACAGTAGAACAAACCAACTTAAAAGAAGTTGATAGCCGTGAAAGAGTAAGAAATGAATTATTTAAGTAATTTGGTACAAACATCAAGAAGCAAGAAAGCCATTTCCCACTAGATTTGGCATCTACCTACAATTGTGTCCAGTCAAGTCCATGTTAAGCAGAACACCAACTAAGTTGTCTATGCATAGGTTATCAGCAAACGATTTCATGGATAGTCAAAAAAGGCTATAAGACACCCAGAAAATATAATGCTGCGCACACTTTATCAAGGATTTTGAGACTTGCTGCTTGTTTCTACTAAAAGCTGAAGGACAGCTTATGAAGGTAGTATGCAGTAGAAACTTCTCAAAAATCAAAGATGTAACAAGTTCAAAAGATCAAGACTATGACCAGATCAAATTGTGTCTTAATCACAATCCTGTGCAAAGCTAAGCACCTTAGGCAACAAGTTCAATAGCCCCAGAAACCAACTGGCCCCAAAAGTGAGCAACTTAAAATTTTTAAAAGCAATTTCTGAAGCCATTCTTCAATTACTTATATTTTCTTATCGTATTTCACAATTATTCATATATTAGCATCTCAGTGTATCTAAATCATATAGTTAACTGAAAAATCACAAAAAAAATCTAACTCATACTAATTTTTATTGTGTTCCCTTGCTGAAACCAATATAATATAAAGAATTACTATGTTTGTCTAGGTCCTTGACAATTGCTTGTCCAATTGAAAATGTGAGGAAAAAGGAAACATGTCCTCTATTTTGTGTTTGTATCATGCATGTGAGATCATGCCAAGAGCACAATGAAGAATTATGTGAGTAATACTTTGATCTACATATTATAATATCTCAGCAAATAGGCAAAATAAAACCATTCACATAACTACATCTAAATAGTAAAGATTTAGGGGATCTTTGGTTGATAGGAATAGACAAAGAATGAAACAGTATTTTTGGTGACCTACCTATTCCCTTCCATTATTTGGTTGCAAATTTTGGATAAGAAATAGATGAGCCATAAGGAATAGTTGTGAAGTACTATCCTCTTGGACAAGGAATACTCCCTACCTCAACCCAAGTAATAGTATTCCTTATATATTCCTTGTGGCTTTTTTCAATACTATCCTTCAACATTTATAATAATTATATCAATCAAATAAAAAATATTAAATATATCATATTTGTTTTTGAGGTACGATGAAATTGATGATAATTTGTTTTATTCTAAAATTAGTAAATACCTTTTAATTATTTCAAAATTATCTATATTTTTATTATTTTAAGATTAATATATGATTTTAGGAAAAAATAGTTTACATTAACCCATATTTTCATTGTGTTATTATTAATTAGAATTAATTATTATGTAATATTTTTTTGTTAAAATGTTCATTATTGTTAAAGAACATTTTGACCATTTTCCTTGTTATTCCCCGCACCTATTCATCTCAACCAAACAAAGGAATAACTATTCTGATGCTAATCAAACAACGAAATATTATTCCTTTGCTCCATTCTTTACCTATTCCTATACTTTAGGATTTCATCAAACATCCTTTTATGTTCAATAGGATTATGAAGGATATGCACATTACTACATAAAGAATGAAACAATTGTAGATATACATGATAAAAAAGTTCTCATATACAAACATAGATTTCTGTATAGATAAACCTTGCACTCCTCTATACACAACGGAGCTGCATAGCACATTAGATGCACAGTTAGAAAGTTGTGAGTTCGAACTCAGATAGTGTTTTGTGCAGAGTGTAAATGATTTAACGAAATACATATTAATATAAGAAGAGCACACATTTATAAAACAATATTAAAAGCCATACCATCCAAGTTGAGGTACCTTGTGAAAGCAGCATATCCTACATCAAACGAATAGCAGCATCAAGGTTCCTTGATGCTTGCCATCCTTTAGGATAAACAACATTGCTAGCTTCTAGGTGGAGGTGCCAATTCATGATCCTTGAGCAATCATTTGGTAAGCCTTCCATTTGACTTTCATCCTCTACTATCTGCTCAATAAATGTAGTCTCCTGAAAACAAGATTTAGATAGTCCATGGTGAGCATAAAAGAAGGTTAAAGCAAATAATGTCATAGCAGGAAGGGGAAGATATGGAAGAATTAAAGTTCTATTTCATTCTCTGTTTTCCATCCGTAAATAGTTCTTAAATTTGATTGGATGACCAACAAGTGGGCGGGTGAACTTGAGGAGACTGACCCAAGCCCAACAAGTTGATGACTTAATTGAGTGCGAGATTATTAGTTTTTAATATGGACGCTAGGAGGATTCAAACACAGAGGTCCTCCACTCCACTCACCACGTTAAATTTGATTGGATGACCAACTTTCCTAATAGCTTAAGCTATTAAGAGACCAATCTATTGCATTTATATTCTTAACACTTTCATTTAAAATTGAATCGGGGACTAGGGAAAAAGGATTAAGATTCTTGTGGTATACAGCACAGACATGAAAAACACAAAGTAGAGGGAGCCATAAAGCTCCTTGGACCAACCTGAATAGGTTGATACTTGATAGTGTTTCAGCAAGGATAGAGAAATTGTACTGTAAATCCAAGACATATTTTAGTTGCACAAAATATATGCTAGAATCAAAGCCGGCAAAGTAATGCTAATATTTGGAAATTGCTTAAGTCAGGATGGAAAATACATTTGAATCTACCATGTTCTTATGTTTGCAATTACATAGAAATATAGGCAATTCCAATCTAACTAAAATCAAATAATCTACATGGTCTCAATATAACTTGTAAACAAGAATCCAAAAGAAGCTGATAACCACTCTTTATGGGTGAAAAGTAGGGCTGTTCACAAGTCGAGTCGGGTTTAGGGAAAAAACCGACCCGACCAAGTGTAATCGGGTCGGGTCGGGTTCAAAAATTTTCACCTCTCAAACCCGACCCAAGCCAACCCGACTTAGGTCGGGCCGGGAAGTCAGTTTATCCATTTAGGTAAAAATGAGTTTTCAAAAATAATTTTTTTTAAAATTTGAAAAATAATTTAAAAAATAAATATTTTTTGTATAAAAAATAAATGTTACCCAACCCAACCCAAATAGGTCGGGTCGGGTCGGGTCGGGTTCTCAAATTCATTGGATCGGGTCAACCCAATGAACAACCCCAGTGAAAAGTGGTTTGTGAAGAAAGTCCAAACTGGATAATTTGAAATTAAATATTTATGTTATGCTGTTAAATATAGTTATGTTCTGTAAAGGCAAACCAATCCTCTATCATATATTATGCATATATATTCAACCTTGCTCATAAAATGACAAAACATTTAAGTCAAATCATGGTAAAAGTTCCTTTTCCTTTTTCACTAAATGATAATGTTGTCAAATAGTTTCAATAAAAGAATGCAGAGATGAGAAACAGACATGGAATATCATATTTTTGACGAAAAGCATCTTTTCTTTCTTCTTTTTTTGCAATTTTTCACCTACATTTAACCTGTTATCTGCAAAAGAATCACAGAGCTGGAGAGAAACATTTTCTTGCACCCAACCTTATGCTGAAGATAAATATGGTAGGAACAAAAAGGACAATCCAGGCTTCAGATGCATTAATGGATTAAAAGATTGATAAGAAAATAAATTTTCCTCCAACTTTACTTGTTAGTTTAAAAAATACTCATCTCTTGTGTAACTTCCTCTAAAAACAAGACCCTGCAGTTTTGCTCAGCAACATAATAATTTAATCAAAGAAAATTAGAAAAGTATACCTGAAATCCCTCCTTCACAGTGTCTAGTTGCCTAATTGCATCTGAATTTGGACGATGCCATCTCCTTGGATCCCAAAGAATGGTGCTGTTGAATGCAAATCCAGACATATCAACATGAAATCTCCTAAGTCTCTTACTTTTCTCATTAGTGTGCCATCCGATTACTTGACTCCCATTGCATACTGGGCCTTCTAGGATAGCCTTGTTTTTGTTTTGAGAAAGCATTGCAACTGGCCAAACTCCAAATCGCCTACAAATAAAAATGGATTATTTTTTATTATTAAATTGATAGATTGACCTGTTTGGTATGCATCAGGATTATTTACCATCAGATTTTTGCCAAGCTATTTGTGAGATAATGGACTAAATGAAGATTATTCCAACTTCACATTTCACTTGTTGACATAAGTGCTGTAACATACATTGTAGAGCATTTTTTAAAAGCTAGCTTGGCTTTTCAATTACAGAAAGAACCATAAAAGGATAGCCATGCAGTAGGTTCCCATCAGCATGAGTTTATGGAGAGTCAAAATATGCAAGCTTAATGCAGATAAGTGATTTCTGTGTGTAGCCTGGTCACCCAGGTTGATGAGCTCTAATCTCAGTTTGTAGTAAATAAAATTCATGTTTACAAACATATAATATATTCTATCCAAAGTTGTGATGGTAGTCACATATCAAAAAAAAAAGGATAACTGAGTTTACCTGAAGTCTGAACTTCCATGATCAATATCTTGAAAACAGTGCATTACCTTCACCTTAATTTAAAGTTTAGTGTCACCAAGAAAACCTCAACAACCCTTAGATCAGATTTAAGAACTATCAACAGCACATTAAAAAAATAGAGAAATACTAGAAAATAGCTTAGTACAGATATCATATGACCTATTTAGTGGATTGAAACTGGTGCAGTAGAACCGTTTGATGATGTACAAATCCCTTATTAATTAGAGTGGTCATTAGAAAAAAATGAGAATGGAAAGTAACTTTTATAGCAAAATATGCTCTACTTGACAGCTTGAGAAATTTGAAATCAATTTTGTGGTGGTCAAATTTGGTATTGTCAAAGTTGGAGATCATGATCTCACTTGGAACTTCTTTTACAAACCACATTGTCCAATACCAGAGACATGGGTACTACAATCAAGAACTCAAGACCATGAGCGTGATTGCTGTCAACTTGACTAATTCCTCATATAAGAGGATTCACAAAGTGGAGGGGGAGGAGAAGGCTAATAGAAGCATACCAGATCTCCTCAAATTACATGCTATTTGGATTATTTAGTAGAGATCAAAGTCAAATTTTGAATTTTGAAATACAAATTGGAGCAATAAGTACTGCCAGAAATTTGGTCAAATTGGTATCAAATAAGTATTAGCACTCATGTCATAATTACTGGAAATCATACTAAACGGGAATCTAAGACCATGGTAGAAACAACATGAGTTTGCAGTGTACCAATTTATTTGTTCTGGCAGGGTCCAGAATGAAATGTGTGTTATATGTTAAGTTGGGATTGACCTCCAACAAGAGATGAGCCAGATAAGAAGACCATGGAAATGTACCATGTGTAAAATAAAAGGCTGTTTGGATTATGATGGTTGGACAATATGAGGCATGTCTCATGTCACATTGAAGTTGACCTAATTGTTTTCTGTCAAGAACAAAATAGGTTCCACGCGTTAAGTTGGGATTGAGCACCAACTTGTGTCCCATGGTATATAAGGATGAGAAGCTCTCATTTGCAGTAAGCTTTATCAACTGAAAGTAGTCATTGATAGTGTATTGCCCATGTCGCTAACTATGAATTTCGGAATGTTGTTGTGGATCAACAATGATCCACTCAACTTGTGGTCCACTGGATGCAACAGTGTACTATCCCTTCGGTTGTCTAGGAACTTCTTGAAAGATTCTGATCTTTGTTATCTAGGCCAAATTGGTGCTGTAAAGGAAATCATTACAGGTTTGGTTGTGCTAGAGTCATAACAGGAAAGGAACAAGTGGTTATTGCGTTGGTTTATTGTAGTAAACTCTTGGTTGTGCAACAATCATACGGAAATTGTCACAGGCTTGGTTAAAACTCAAAAGATTTCCATTTTTGTCAAACAGTCCTATGTCATCGTAAACTTGGCTCAGTAATGATCCTTATATGTGAGGGTCTGACTGTCATCATTTGACTCGGTAATGACAGGCCAAGAAGATTTACCTACCCAAGTTGGTGAGGGATGAATCCTCTTAGTCCATTTACCATAACCAAGCATCATTACTGCAACAAAATTATACCTGGATGTTGCCATCTAGGATAGTGGTTCGTGCACGAGATTACTTCCATTCAATAGGGAATCTTTCTCATCTTCCCAAGGAGTCCACACTAATATCAAATCTAATTTTGACCGAATTAAGGCATCGGTAAAGCAATAAAGAAGAAAATAATTTCAATCTGAAATTTTTGTTCTTTTTGATTTTTCAGTTTTTCGTTTGAAGTTCCACATTTAGTACCTGATCGCCCTTAGCTTCTCGAACAGCTCAAGCGAGTAGATGTTGTCATCGTCTGCAAAGTACACGATCCCATCCAAACGGTGCCGCTCAATGTGCTCGAGCGCGGTGTTCCGCTGATGGACACCTCTGTCCTTGATGTTGGTCGAGTTCTTCTTGCAAACAAGATGCCTGTACATGACGCCGGTGCCCATGAGGATCTCCACGGTCTCCACAGAAGCCGCATTCATTTCCACCACGATCCAGAGGAGGGGAGACGGCACCAGCCGCAACGTCTGGGCCAGTCGGTTGAGGTAATAACTCTGGGAGGCGCGGTTGTACGTCGGCGTCACGATGATCAGCAGCTTCCCATCGGGAGTGGGATCCACAGGTTCGCCCATCGAGTACGGCCGGTCGTGGTCGCCGTCAGGTCGCAGGATCTCGGTTTCCCTGCCGCCGGAGCGGAGGATCGCAGCGAGATCACGGCGCGGAAGGTTGTTGCTATTGAAGATGGAGGACGAGTCGAAGTTGAAGTGGTCGGCCCGCAAGCCGAAGTCGTCGAGCTCGGCGAAGGGGTAGAGGGCGAAGAGGAAGCCGAGGAAGAAGAAGAGGAGCAAGCGGAAAAGCCGCCGCTTCCATGGGATGTGCGAGAAGAAGCGGCACAGGTAGGGGAATGATTGGGAAGGAGGAAGAGAGGAAGACGACGAGTGGGACAAGTGGCGGTCGGCCGCGTTATGGAAGGGGAGGGAGTGATGGTGAACGGATCGATCGTTGATGCTGTTGGCCACCGGTAATGGTCGACGGATGGACGCCATCTCTGAGAAGAAGCATGAAGAAAGCAAGCAATTGGATCACGAAGATCTGCGCACTAATAATTAAGGTTGAGGCGGAGAAGAAGGGGAAGGAAAAGAGACGCAGCGGTGGGGATGGAGTTGAGAGAAGGGGAGGAGGAGGAAGAAGAAGAAGAGAAGCGAGTTGGCCAGTGAAACGCCGGCCATGATTCACTCCGGGGATTGGCTTTGTCGATGGAGAAATCGAGCTGAGCTCCGCCCACGATTGGTATGAAATGCCTCAAATACCCTTCTCTCTGTCTCTCTCCCTACGCAGTTGGGAAGAAATCGGGCATAGACCGGACCGGTTTAGCAATTTTATTTCATTTTTTTTTTGTTGATAAATGGACCTTTTATCCTCGGCTATCTGAAGTTCTGAACGATGACCAAACAGGAGAATCCACATCAGCCGCTCATATTTTTCACGGCTGATTCGACCAGCTTTTGAAACTTGTACGATGCTTCCAGAGAGTGTATATGTACAGAAGTGATCAAATTGTTCACCTTTTATAATTATGCCTTTGTTTTTATTTTCCGAAAAAAATGTGTTCTCATTTGTTGATTAAAACATTAATTTACGCATCAATTATTTTGCTCTAATAGTTCTGAGTGAGTGAATAATTTAATATTTATCTGTTGGTAGGTAGAATTAGATGTTCATCTATAGATCAATCTTTATCTAGTTGGCGCACACTTGCTCTCTAGACTCTAGGTGGTGGATGGTCATTCATATTTCTCCACTTTCTAGTAGTGTCTTGTCAAGATTAAATTGCCCTGGATGTGTGCTTTGTGCATCCTGATGTTAGCATCGTATAAAACACCCAAAAACACTTGGTTTTTGGAAACTAGTTGACTTTTGGGATCTAGGATTCTTCCGTTAACTCGTTGATGGCTAAATTTTAGCAAGATAGGAAAGATTTACCAATACGAATGATCAACTAAACATAAATACATGAAAAAACCTGCTTATAAAGGCTTACCCTTCCTTCCGGTAGGAGGCATGGGATACCTTTGTATCTTAAATCCTCACCAAATTACTTGCAAACAAATTAAAAGCACGCACGTCTTCCTTAATTCCGACCAATATGCTTACATTATATGTACGACTCTAAGAATAAATTTCCTTAAATTCTTATCAAAGTTGAGTTAGAAAAATCCTACCACGCCCTATCATGGAATATCATTTTTCATACACTAGATGCTTTTTATTTTCTATCTAAATATATTGCGTGGATAAAATCTTGCATTACATCTCCCACTCTTTTATGTCCTGAGAATGGAGTGCATTCTAATTTCTTCCAATCTCATCATAAAATTTGTCAAGATCTAATTTTTTTTCTTTTATTTATATCTTAGTAGCGCAAACTTTAACTAATCTTATCAATAAAATTGTACACAATAAGCATATTATTCCATCTAAGTTCAAAAACACTATTTCTATCCATCGTCTTATATTTACTAACGACAACATTTTATTAGGAAACATTAAAAAAAAATAGAAAAATATTACACTTTGACTAGCCAAAAGGCCAATCATTCAAATTTGCATTCTTGAATTGGCCTCCAATGATGTTAAATTTTGCATCATGCTATGAACCTGACTAAAACCAAAGGAATGCACATTATTAGTTGAAACATTGTTACATTGCCCGAGGACTAAAGAGGGTTAGGTATGCACGATCCTAGAACTGTAAATTGAATGTCGTTAGGCAATAACCCCATTTGTGTCTTGTGATTAAAATATTAGCATTTTCTGCTAATTATTTCTATTTTAAGCTGTCTAAAGAAAAAAATTTCAAAAACACCAAACAGATCAACTTTGGTTAAATGATCCCTTAGATATTAGCGAAATCAAGTCTATTTTCATAATTTTAATTTCATCGAAACCAAAATTGCTTACGAAAATATGTTTGGTTTAACGTTTTCATGAAATTGAATCGAAACCAGAATGAAAACAGGTCTCAACGAAATCAATTTTTCTTAATAAAAATGAAAACACCAAAAGGTTATTTTTTGTGGTTTCAAGACTGTCGATTTCATTACCAAAATATCGTGATAGTTTTGTAATTATAAATATATTTTTTATAAAATTAATTAATTAAAAAATAAATAAACTATATCTAATTTATAAAAAATAAAAATAAAAATGAGCAAATACCCAAAACCATATCTTCCTCTTCTCTTTTTCTCAAATCCATAACATTCAACTGTATATTCCCGGATCCATAAGTTGAAGCAAATATTTTCGGTTTTGCCCTGTCGGTTGGTTTGGACGCTAGTCGACCGGTTCAACAAGGTTTGAACCGGTTCAACAAGGTTTAAGCAAAAAATTGGTTCAACAGGGTTTCTCGCTCATCTCTACTTTTTATCGCTCGACCTTACCTTTTTACCTTTTTACCGATCGCCCTTTCGTCTTCCTTTGTCGCCGTTTGAATCGCCGGAAGGAAACCACCGTCCTATGCTGTGTTCCCCGCCCGAATCCTTGGAAGGAAACCGTCACCCTGTGTTCTCGCGTTCCGCACAAAGCCCTTGAAAGAAACCGCCACCCTGTGTTCTCGCGTCCTCTGTTGCCTCCCAAATCACTCTAATCACCGTCTCATACCTTAGTGTTGCCGCCCCATTCTCCGGCCAAATCAAAGTTCTTTAAAGCTCCTAACCCCGCAGGTAAGCTCCTCACTGCAACTTTGATGGTATGCCCTAATTTTCCAAATCCAAGTGCTACAAATTCCAACTTTTATTAACTGCTTTCTTAGTTTTTATTTATTACCTTGAATTGTTACATATTTTGTTGTTTACGGTTTAAGAATAGTTCATCAAAAGTATAATTTCAATGCAATTACATACTTCTGCAAAAGTATATAATACTATTTTATTGAATACTATTTGATTATATTTGAGTCCTTTAATTATGAGCTTGTGCCCTAATTTCAAAATTTCAAGATTTCTACAAATGAAATAGTATTATTTTAATGTGATTCCAAACTTTTGCAAAAGTATGAATTTGTCAAAATTAGGATAATATTGCATTAATTAGATTTATATAGACTTATATATGCATGTATATATTGATTCCATATTTTGAATAAAATCTTCTTTTTTTTTGTTAGTTATAGACTTTTAAAGAAGTATGGAATACTATTTTATTTAGTACTATTTGGTTTTATTTGAGTCAAAGTACTGTATTTACATGCTAAAACCCTATGACCATATTACAGACATATATGTTGATAAACTTATGAAATAGTATAATATAAATGCAATTCCATACTTTTGCAAAAGTATAGAATTGTCATAAATTAGGATAATATTGCATTAATTAGCTTAATATTAACTTGTATATATCGTTTCATGGCAAATTTATTAAAATATTTTTGAAATATTAAAAATTCAGTTACCTTCCACACTTTTGGAAAAGTATGGAATGATCATAAATTAGATCAATCATGATTTAATAAGCTTTATGCAAACTTTTTTGTATATTTTCATACTCTTCTTTTGTAAATTAGTCCATTTTCATACTTTCGCAAAAGTATAGTATGGTCATATATGGGTCATAAATTAGTCCAATATTGAAACATTAAGACTTATATAGACTTCTATATGTCATTTATCCAATGATTCATTTATTTTCAATGAAATATGGTGCTTAGTTTTTTAAAAATTACATTTGAAATATAATGACCCAACAAAGCACTCACAAGGTTAGATTTGCAGGCATGAGTCTGTTGTTTTTTTTTTGTTTATTAATGATTAGATCTTATCTATTGTTATAAATAATAAACTACTTATGTTGCAGACCCAATTGATTATAGATGTCAGCAAGCTCCAAATGAACAAGATGAAGATCATGGAACACAGGTAGCAAAACCCTCTTATGCACCACCCTCAAGAGTGCTAAAAGGACATGGACATGTCCTTCAATGGACTTGCTATGTAGATAGATTTAGAAGGTTCCTCCGATTAGGTTCGGAGCACAATTAGGGCAACCTGCAAAGCATTCACATAAGTCTATAGGAGAAAGCTCTGATACAGACCACCCCATTTGGAATATTTCTGGACATAGGAGAATTCCCAATGTCTAGGAATTTGCTTCTCTTAATTATGAAGCAGTGGGTGAAAGAACTAGTTTTTAACTTCAAAGGAAATGATGTGAGATTTTTGGAATCTGACGTGGCTCTCCTCTTAGGCATGCCTAATCATAGAGAAGTAATTCCAACTCTAGAGGAGGCAAGTGAAGCCACTTGCGAGGGCTATATGAAGGATAATTTTTTTCCTGATGGAGCAGCACCTGGTAGGACCCAAATTGAAGATATAATTATTCAAGGGCATGGTTCCAACAATCCTGAAGATATAGAGGATTTTTGTCGTTTGTACATTTTATATGTATTTTCCTGTATATTATTTTGTACTCCCGGATATCGTGTACCGGATTATTTGTTGGGTTATGTAGATAACCTGAATGACATTAGTAAGTATAATTGGTCCAATTGTATATATTCATTCGTAGCCGGACAAATCCCCTCTATTCAGGAAAAAAATAGATTAGTAGTTGAACAATAGCAAGCTAACCCAGCTGCCACCTACATGCGTGGTTGTGTTATTCTTTTGCTGGTCAATATGATATTTTTTATGTTAATATTTTGTTTTATATTGTTAATAACATATTTTATGGATTATATTTTCTTTGACAGGGTTGGTTTTTTGAATATGTTCCCATTTTGGTTCCCAGAGCCATACCAGATAAGCCCAGATTGTGAAAATGAATTATTATAAATTGGCAAACAATGACCCTCAAGTCGAAATGGGAGTCTGTGACCCATGATGGAGTTGTTGAAAATCTTATTCCTTCACCCGAATAACAACTTATCTTCCGGCCACGCACTAGGGTATGAAGTTACATATTGAAGTTACATATCTATTCTAGTTCAATACTTTCACCAAAGTATGGAATGATTTATTGTGATATCAAGTTGACTATTTTGGAATTCAGTATACTTTTTAGAAATGACATCCAAAAAATGATACATGTACTTGTATCCAATAAATTGAGTTTCAAAATAGTATTTTCTCTAATTCCATACTTTCACCAAACTATGAAATGACTTTTTATTATGTAATTTTTTTTTCAGACGGCGGAAGATCTCTTGATTGATTTTGTAACAGAATACTACCAAGAGCACATCAATAGATATTTGCGAAGGCAAATGAGGGAAAAAAAGAAGGCAGGAGAAGAGATCCACCCCTGATGTATGTCCTTTGACACCAAGCATTGTTTATAGGAATATTGTTATGAGGGCATCGATTCAAAAGAATACATATAATATGAGGGAAATGAGGAGAACCCCCCTATGACAGAAGATAGATGGCAAAAAAGCCAAAAAAATTTAGAAGAAAGTTGAAGAAATTATTGTTCCCAGTCCGGAACCAACCAAAGTTGTTGTTGCAAGCCCGGAGTCAACGAAAAGAGAAAAAAAAATTGTTGCAGAGAGATACTGTAAGAGGTCAAAATATGAGAAAAAAGATACCACAGTAATTTCTCCATTGAATTTAAGTCTGGATGATGAAGATCACGAGAAAAAAGATGAGAAAACTAAAGTTATTAAAAAGCATGCAGCCAAAAAAGAAAAAAAATATTCGAAAGGTAAAAATTGAATTCTTCGAAGTGTATAAAGATGCAGTCAAAATAACTATAATGACAATAACTCTCTTTTTATTTTTGGTGCAGATAAGAACTGAATTCAAAGATGTGAAGGAGGACATTTCCAATTTACTTATATCTTTGAATAAATTAGAGTGAGTGTTATTACAATTTAAATTATTATTGCAGGACAATAATTGTATTTATGAGTGGATTGAATATACTGGAATGGTGTAGTAGATTGAATACTTATTAGTATTTTTTATTTGATTTAGGTTGAGCAATAAATATATTTGGAGATGTGGGCACTACTATTTAAATTTGGATTATTTATGGAATATACTAGACTTTGATGCGCTCATTGACGACGATACGATTGATGACTACGCTTCAATCTTATTAAGGAATGCTCGTAACAGTTCAACTAATTAATCATATATATTTGGGCATAATTTTCGAGGTAAATTTATCATAAACTGGTTTGTGGTAATATATTGTTGCAAAATTTTAAAATTCCATAGTTTTGATAAAGTATGAAATCATTACTTTTGCACTTCGAGAGTATGGAAGTTGGCTTATTTTGTGTATTAATGACATTCTATAATTTTGATAAAGTATGAAAATTGGTTAATGGTTTATTTCATGGAATTTTAGAGTTTTGATAAAGTATAAAATTTGGTTAATGATTTATTTCTTGGGATTCCAAAGATTTGACAAAGTATGGAATCATTACTTTTGCACTTCCAGAGTATGAAAGTTGGCTTCTTTTGTATATTAATGACATTTTATAGTTTTGATAAAGTATTGAATTTGATTAATGGATTATTTCATGAAATTTTAGAGTTTTGATAAAGTATGAAATTTGATTAATGGTTTATTTCTTGAAATTCTAGAGTTTTGACAAAGTATTGAATTATTACTTTTGCACTTCCAGAGTATGGAAGTTGACTTCTTTTGTGTATTAATGACATTCTATAATTTTGATAAAGTATGAAATTTAGTTAATGATTTATTTTTTAGAATTTCAGAGTTTTGACAAAGTATGAAATCATTACTTTTGCACTTCAACAGTATGAAAGTTTGCTTCTTTTGTGTATTAATGACATTCTATAGTTTTGATAAAGTATGAAATTTGGTTAATGGTTTATTTCATGGAATTCCAGAGTTTTGATAAAGTATGGAATTTTATTAATGGTTTATTTCTTGAAAATCCAGAGTTTTGACAAAGTATGAAATTATTACTTTTGCACTTTCAGAGTATGAAAGTTGGCTTCTTTTGTGTATTAATGACATTCTATAGTTTTGATAAAGTATTGAATTTGGTTAATGATTTATTTCATGGAATTCCAGAGTTTTGATAAGGTATGAAATTTGGTTAATGGTTTATTTCTTGAAATTCTAAAATTTTGACAAAGTATGAAATCATTACTTTTACACTTCCAGAGTATGGAAGTTGGCTTTTTGTGTATTAATGATATTTTATAGTTTTGATAAAGTATGAAATTTGATTAATGATTTATTTCTTGGAATTCCAGAGTTTTGATAAAGTATGGAATTTGGTTAATGATTTATTTCTTGGAAATTCTAAAGTTTTGACAAAGTATGAAATCATTACTTTTGCACTTCCAGAGTATGGAAGTTGGCTTCTTTTGTGTATTAATGGCATTCTATAGTTTTGATAAAGTATGAAATTTGATTAATGGTTTATTTCTTGGAATTCCAGAGTTTTGATAAAGTATGGAATTTGGTTAATAGTTTATTTCTTGGAATTCCAGAGTTTTGATAAAGTATGAAATTTGGTTAATAGTTTATTTCTTGGAATTCCAGAGTTTTGACAAAGTATGAAATCATTACTATTGCACTTCCAGAGTATAGAAGTTGGCTTCTATTGTGTATTAATAATATTTTATAGTTATCTCAAAGTATGGAATTTGATTAATGGTTTATTTCATGGAATTCCAGAGTTTTGATAAAGTATAGAATTTAGTTAATGACTTATTTCATAGAATTCTAGAGTTTTGATAAAGTATGGATTCATTACTTTTGCACTTCTAGACTAAACAAAGTTGTTGTTTTTTTCCAGATATATTATAGAAGCCATGAGGCGACTGCATTGAATTCTATTCAAAGGTCACCAATCGTGACTTCTATTACTAAATATATGTTTATGCCCATTAATAGTAGTCACGTCCGTCATTCAAATCAAGAAAAAGATACCGGAGGACATTGGCATCTCCTTGTGGTGGACGTTGAGCAAAAATTATTATTTCATCTAAATTCAATGTTGTCCTACCATGGCTCCTCGCAAGACTTCGAGGACAATGTGAGTGTTTTGTACATGTTATAGTACAACTTTAAACTTCAATGATAATTGCTTCCAACCAATACATATATGACATGCAGGTTTCAATGTTTCAATCAATGCCAAATGAGCATCTAGATGTCATATGCCTCAACCTTAGCACCCACATAAAATCAGAAGGTTGGAGGAAAAAAATTTATGAATGTCCTCAACAAGATTTGAGTGTTGACTGTGGTATCTTTCTGATGAAGTACATTGAATATTTGATCAAATCAGAACTAATGGAATGGAATCAAAAGAATATGAAAAGGTTTCAACTGGAGCTTGCAATAACTTTCTTCAATGACTCTTATTCAAATGTCAAGTTGTAACGATACTGCAAATGTTGAAACAAAAACTATTTATAATCCCCTATTTGATAGAGGATTATCATAGTGTAATATTATTGTATAGGGTTTAATTTGGCTAGTTGTATGTCTGTATTTTATCCTATTCCAAACTTCTTCTGAGTTGTATGTCAAAAACTAGCTAGTTGACTAATTAGCATTCTAAGTTGTTTAATTTGGCTAGTTGACATTTTGACAGTTAAAAACTAGTATTTTCATCAGTTCTATACTTTCACGAAAGTATGGGATGCCTTCTTCTGAGTTTAACTCATAAAGAATTCAACTTACAGAGTTTAGAAAGGATATTCAATCATATATTAACATATAGTAATTTTGATACAGAGTCTAAAACTAGTATTTTCACCAGTTCCATACTTTCATGAAAGTATGGAATGCCTTCTTCTGAGTTTAACTCATACAGAATTCAAAAATGAAGTATGGCTATACATCAAATGGTATCCAAAATATGATATATACCCTCAAAATTTTATCCAACAAAAATATTATCAGAAATGAAGTGTGTTGTCAGCTGGGTGGGGGAGCTCTGCATGAACGTTTGTTGTGCCCTACTTGCTTGCATCTTGAGCACTTCCTCTGAAGTTTGCCACTATGTCTTGATTCTCTTATATTTTTTCTTTTTCTACTAGGTTATGCTAAAGATTGGGGTGGTTTCACTTAGGTATCATAAGATTCTCTATGTCAATATTGCTTGCTTCTTGTCGGATGAATTTTATCCTCATATATTTTTTTATAAGTCTCAACAATGAAATAACGCTCACAATACTAATAAGGGTCAAGACTACAATAACCGATAACAGTCATGACATGTGAACAAGAAATATCGTAAAGTTGAAACTTACTGCAAGAGCATGATCTATTAGCTAAATCAATAATAACTATTTGGTATGATGTTTGTACCTAGTAGCAATGGTCCCAATGTGGATGCACAACATGCCAACAACATTAGTGGTAATTCTCTGCTAAATTTTTTTCCATTTTTTCAGTCAAAGTAGTGATCAATGTAAGAGAAACTTTACGTCTCTTGAAGAACCACTCCAAGACCTTGCGTCTTGTCATCTCAATCAATGTTATGATTGACAACCCACGAACTTCCCTAAATAATGCATTCAAGCATTCCACAGAATTAGTTGTTATGATACCATACCTCCTATCGGGGAAAAAGAAATTAGTCCATTTCTCCTTCTCCAATTGAGATATCCATTGGTAATTTTGCTCATGAATAGCCAATATCTTTTGCATACATTCATTAAATGAATGTTCTGTGGTTGATCTTGCAGTTGCCCAAAACAAGGGCACAACATCTTTTGAACGAACATCATGTACTAAATTTTTTGTAAGATGAACCATACAATATCCATGTGTAGCATCCAGAAAGACATTTCTCACATCAGTTATAATGTATGAGTTCCGATCACTCATAATACTTAATCCCCTTTAACTGGAGATACAGCTAAAAAGTTCATCCAAAAACCACTCACATGTTTTTGATTTTTCAATTTCAGTCACAGCAAATACCACGGGAAAAAACCTATTTTCTGCATCAATAGAAGTTGCAATAATAAGAACCCCTGGGTATTTACCTCTCAGATGTGTTGCATCAATACATAATATAGGACGCATATATTCTCTAAATCCACGCAAGCTTCCTCCGAAAGCCCAAAAGACACGTCGGAAACAGTGGGTCGAGAAACAACTCATCAATTTAACTTTTGATTTAAAGTCAAGAATTCTTAATTTTCTAAGATATGCTCGCAAATCTTTGTAGCATTGATCATAGTCATCACGAACGAAAACGAGAGCAATTTGGAGTGCATTGTACACTTTCTTATAAGATATACGCACTCCAAATACTTTTTTTATCTCAGAGATAACGAAACTACTATTGATTTTCTCATTGCCCAAAAAATGCTCCTTTATGTGATTCACCACAAAAGTGGCGGTGCATTGTCGATGGTCCAAGTTCAGTCTTGCAATAGTACAATTATGCTCATTAACAAAAGTCACTATTTGAAATTTACCCCTGTCGGTTGCTAACAACGTCCAACAACAATTGGGCTCTTTGCATCCGACTTTGATATAGTGACTATTGCTTTGGATGCGTCTCAATTCAAAATTTCGCTTGATGCAATAATTGGTAAGAGCTCTATTGAAACTATCTCTATCAAAAAATACCTGAAATTAATACAAGATTGGTATTTATTAGACTGATATCCAATAAATGATAACTGGACTGATATTTTATCTAATTTCATACTTTCACAAATGTATGGAATGTCTATCAACGAATATGACTATTATATGGACTCATACAGAATTCAAATATAATCATTAAAATTTGTATATATTAGACTGGTATAAAAAAAATGATACATGGAATGATATTTTCTCAAGTTCTATACTTTGCTGAAAGTATGGAATGTCTTATACTGATATGATTATTGTAATTTTACAGAGGATAACATATACAAGTATATATTACAGACAACAAGAC
Organism: Canna indica; assembly: GCA_034359265.1. NCBI lineage: Eukaryota > Viridiplantae > Streptophyta > Magnoliopsida > Zingiberales > Cannaceae > Canna > Canna indica. The sequence continues at coordinate 14,463,429 of CP136893.1, read as the reverse complement.
TAGTATTTTCTCTAGTTCAATACATTCAGAAAAGTATGGAAGACACCTTATTATTTTCAAATGAATTATCTGATGTAGACACAATTTTGAAGTCTGTGAATCATCATCAATTGGATAAACATTCATGGAGTTTACCAGGGTGTCATCTTCTTCTTCGACTTGAAAATCATGATCCCCTATGTCATACTGACCGTCAATGAAGTCAAAATCAATGCAATTGACATCTTCAGAATTGAAAACATCATAGGATTCTGAAGGAATGACATCTTCATCATTGTTCACATATATTTTAGTCTCCTCATCGCTTGTGTGGATATTCTCCACACCCTCACCTGCTCTATTATTCTCGTACATATGTTCCTCCAATGAAAAATATCTTTCAATTACATCACTGGAAGTAAAAATTAAATTTGGAAATTCCTTAATCGTCTACGCTTCTTCTCTTATCCTCTCCTCAGCAAGCTCTTCCTCAATGTAGTCATACTCATCATCATCAAATGTCAAAGGGAAGTTCAGATCTAAAAATGGTTGACTTGTATTTTCTTGAGCCTCTTGAGCTACAATGACAGTGGCAGTTATAGTTTCAACCTGGTTTGACGCTTGTTATGTAGAAGTTAGTACATTGTCATATGTATCAGGCACAATAAAGTCATCATTGTCAAGATGTTACGACCTGCAATGATATAAGTTGATCATTATTTGTTTATCCGTAGTTAACAATAAGTAAGGATGAATGACATATATTTCAATAACTCACAGAATATAATCAATATCAGAATCTTGCATCACAAAACTATGTGCATTAGCCATCACACATACACCTATAACCAAATGAAATCAGAATGAATATGGAATAGACTATAAAATTTCATAATTTTACAAAAGTATGGAATTGATCAAAAAAGATAATATCATTATTTTTATCATTACTAATATAGAATGATTCTACTAAATTAAATAAAAAATCAAGGACACTGATGATACAAACCTGGACGGATATACTTATAGACTTTTGCGAAAGTCTTGAAACAACTCCCAAGTTACAACTAGGGTTCCTGTTAAATAGAGTGTAACAACCATTCTTGTTTAAAATGACTAATAATGAAGAAACTTCACTAATGGAACTGTTTGTGTATGAAATGCTGCTAAGTATCCAAAAACTAGGGCAGTAGATACTTTCATAAAAGTATTGAATCAAGCAAAAAAGAGTATATCGTTGGAGATATGTTCATTAATATGGAATGTGTCTACATAATAAACCAAAAAATAAGTGAAACAGTAGGTACAAACATATGACGACTAATTCTAGGCTTTGCCGAAAGTACGTATATAACTGCCAAGGTATTAGTTGAGGTCGTGGAGGAATGAAGAGAAAACCTCGGCGTCAACAAAGCAAGCTGCCAGTAGCAACAAGGTCAAGCTAATATGGGAAAGAGCACGGGGAAGAGCAAATGATTCGACGTCAACAAAGCAAGGCGCCAAGAAAATCTCGAGTCTCCAGAAACTCTAACGCCGGTCGGAGAAGAAGAGCAATAATAGAAGATAAAGGAGTGATAAAGAAGGAGTTACATGCTCCCAGCTTCATGTCCATTACTTAATTCTGTTTAAACCTTGTTGAACCGGTCGACCAACCGCCAAGGCAAAACCAAAAATATTTGCTTTCACTTATGAATCCGGGAATATCCAGTTGAATGTTATGGATTTGGGAAAAAAAGAGGATGAAGATATAGTTTTGGGTATTTGCTCAATAGAAATTATTATTTTTAACTCAAATTATTATCTTAAATTGATAAATTAATCAAATCAATTTATATCTAATTGACTCAAATCTAAATTTTAAAATAACTCAATTTTTTAAAAATCAATACATTTATAATTTAACCAAAATTAAGTTTAGACTATTGGACTTATTTTTTTGAAATTTTATAATATTTATTAATTAATTCTATATCTAATTGGACAAAAAAATCTTAAATCACAAATAATTAAATTAATTAAATTTTACAAATATTTTATAATCATATTAGCAAATATTTAATTCTATAAACTAACTACAAATATAATATGCGATTTTTTTCTACAATCATATTAAATTTTATAAATTATTTATATGAATTAATTACTATTTAGTCAAAAATCAAATTATCACTAAAGTTGTTAAAAAAATTAATATTATTTTTTATAACCAAATAAATATTCACTAATTTCAATCAATTAAAATTGATATTATTTTCATTAACCAAATGCGTTTTCAGAAAATCAAAAATTAAAAACCAAAATTAAATTTTAATTTTCCTAAAATCAAATCAGAAAATAATTTTCGTTAACCAAACAACACCTAAAATTATAATAATTTATTGGATTCATTGTCAGAAACAGTTTGAGTGATCCTGAAATTATAATAATTTATTGGATTCATTGTCAGAAACAGTTTGAGTGATCCTGTTCACGTTGAATCACACTTTCTTTTCTGCTCCTTGTGCTTCAAAGCGAGGTTTATCCCATTCTCTCTTCATTGTTGTTTATTACTCATCAAAAAATAAGGAGTCCAACATTTGGACTCGTTTATGTATATGGAGCCCAACATTTGAACTTGCCTGATCTTGTTGTAATTCTCTAGATGAATAAAATGTGTTTTTATTTTTTAGAAAAGGGAGAAATGTGGGTCTTTCAAACATAAAACAGTACACTAATAGGAGCCATCAACTCATTCTTCATGAAGCAATGCCATAATGACATGTAATAGAAAATTGCCAGAAATCAAATACCGAGTTCTTTTGACATGAATGTTAAAGTCACAAAGAAACATAAAATACTCCGACTATGATTAATTTCTTTAAAAGGTAAATCCTGTGGCCTCTTACTAGTCATGTTAATGTCAAAACGTGACATCATGAACTAATTCAGGCCTTGATGCACCATGTCAGAAAGTAATCCAATCTAATTGATGCATCATATTAAAAAAATGTAACTAACTCAAATATCATTGTTTTTCTTTTCTTTTGAAAAATAACCTTATGGCCTCTATTAGCACATTAACGACCAATCCAATATCATCAATCAACTCCCGCCTTTGATATCTCGCTATCTGATTAATGAGGCTATCTCAGAATACCTAGTTTACACTTTCTTTCTCTGTCTCCTCGTGAGCAATGTCACTTGGCAAATCAGGACCACGTGGAATCATACCAGGATAATTGCTACAAGATGAATCCGAACCAAGCATACTACACAAGAAACATGTTCCAGAATCAGGAAGTGGTTCAAAGCCTATCAACAGATAGAAATCTCTCACCTTCTGTCAACCAACACCATGGATCGGAGTTCACAATTTGCAAAGCTGTGGAACAGGAAGTGAATTATCAAATAAGTCAAATGGCAATCTTCAATGAAAGCAATAAACCAACAAAGGACGATAGCATAATAACAGATCTTCATATGAAGTTAGACACATGGAGTAAAATATGGTTTGTTGCAGAGATTGTCTGTCTAGTATTGCTTGGAATATCTAATTGGATTAGGTCTTTCTCATGGAACTCTGATGGCACTACCAGCAGTATTAGTAAAGAGTTAAGAATACTAATTGGAGTAGGTCCATTCTCATGGAACCTTAGTAGCACTACCAGCAGAAGTAGTAAAACTGCAAGATCAAAACCAATTACTGTTCTCTAATAGTAACATGCTCAAACAAATTCAAGTCTATTATCAGAAAAGTCTGTTTCCTTGGTTGCTTAGGCTTATTCATGTATTTGGTAATATAGTTGACAAGCTGACCAAATGATCATCCAGGACTCCTGAAACTGCATATCAACAGGTCATTTTCTTCTTTAAATTGTCCGTGATTCCTTTTAATCTAACCATACTGAGCTAAACTTTTAGCACTAGATATAATTAGATTTTTGTAAATTGCTATAGTTTCAGTTCAAGCACCCAAATACCATACTGAAAGGTTTGATTAAGGTTGGAAAATCCTATAGCAAAACCAGATGTAGCAGTAGCTACTTTCTGTATCAAAGAAAATAGCTTGTACGAAAGCCACAAAATTAATTTTCACTTTCCAAAATACATTGCTGCCATTAAATTCACCTAGATAACCAATTAATCATGAAGGAAGCTCAAATACTTGCAAAACCATTAGATACTTTCTACAAGAATGAATGGACATAAGGATCCAATAAGATCAGATACTCAACTACTCCCTTCCTCAAAATAATGTTTGGTTAAGAAATATGACAATACAATGACAGCAAAAAACAATATATCCCCATGAACACTTACTGTTTACCGATTTCCTTCTTAATGATGGGATGGCAGTCACTACCAAACATTTTTAAGGTATGATACAAGAACCCGCTATGGCTAACAACAGCAATCTCCTTCTCTTTACGTGTCCACAACCTGAAAGTTAACAGAAAAGAACAAAATTACATCAATGTCACAGATGAAACAAGTTTATAATGGTTTAGTTTCTACTTTATTTCACGAATAGGTGCAAAAACTTAAGGAAATTTGAGACCTTGAAAATGTAAAACATGACACCTACCGTATCCATTTAATATCTCAAGGACATAAATAGAGAATATACTAAAAGTCGAATGACCTAGACTAGAGTGGGTTAAAGGGAGATGAATAGTGTGTTTACTAAAATTTAACCTAAATCCGATTTAATTGTTTCTTCAATTACTTAGGTTAGTAACAAGATAAATGCGAAAGCGAATAAGCAAGTAATCAACACACAAGATCAATGCAAACATCGAGATTTATAGTGGTTCGGCAACCTTGCTTACTCCACTACCTAAGCACCTCGTTTAGGATTTCACACTCAATCCACTAGATGAAAAGTTCTTTTACAATGAGGACTTTGACTTTTCAATCAGAAAGTCTCCGCTCTCACACCGAAGATACATTCACACTCAGAAGTCTCCGCCTTCACACTAAGAGCACTTTCCCACCTCACTCTCCTAAGGACACTCTAAATCTTAGATTACAATGGTGAACTTATGCCTTAACACAAATGCAACCACCAATCTTAAATCTAGCACCCTAGGTTTTCACACACTTAATATATAATGAAATAACAATAAAAAATACACAAGTAAATGGAGCAACAAATCAAATACAAGTACTTAGCTCCAAACAAGAAGTTCTAGCTCCTCTTGATGCCTTTTGATGATGAAACAAGTGGTTTCAAGGCTCATTCAAGAAGGTTGATGTCAAAGCTAGGGTTTGAGAGAAATGGCAAGAAAAGCTCCAAATATTGTTAGAATGGCTCAATGAATAGTTAGGAACAAAAGGAAGGCAAGTTTGGAAGCTTATATAGAGATCCCAAGGACAGGGGCTCAAAAAGAACCGTTCAAGAATTTGAAAAGGAGTTGTTGGCTTCCGCGCGATAGCAAAAGATCCGTCATAGATTAGTAGCAGATTGGTCGCGAATGATCGGTCGCCAACAATTTTGTACATATGCTGGTTTTCAAGTTTTCGGAGTTCAAATTTCGATTTTTGGGTTCTTATGCATCAAATAGAGGATTATACAAGTATACTAGACACCCTAAACCTAAATTCTATCTGCCCGATGAAATCCGAGCGTCCTTGCCGATTTCTACGATTTTTCAGATCGGGGACGTCGCGCGCAAACCGGTATGGAACCTCAAAATATTTCTTGCTCAAACATTAATTCCATGTTTGTTATCATCAAAACCAAAATTAAGATCAAGGATGAAAACCTTAGGCCAACATTTACTTCAAAACCTTTACCAATGCTGAGATTTTAGAAAATTAACTATCCAAGGCCACTTTTAAGTTGTATAAACTATAAAGGAAAACGAATACCAAATAATTCATAAATATCACAAAACAACAACTAAGCCTCAATCCCATACTAGATAGGACTGGCTATATGGATTCTCTGTCTCCACAAAACAACTCCAATATTTGATGCCACCCTTTCTTGTCAATCGCAAAGTGGCTAGTTTTCAGTATAGTGAGCAGTTTCGTAAGAGAAAAAAAAATCATCAACTACTAATGTAAAAGGGCTCACTGATTATCAGCTACTATCTTTAAGTCTATGCTAAATTGGAAATTGAAAAAAAATACAAATTTTTTTGTAAGCTTTTTACACCATGCTCCTTAGCATTGAGTTGACATCTTAAAAAAACATGAAATATTTCTTAACAAACAAAATTTACACGACACCCCAGAATTACCAATGAACAAAGATAAGACTATTAAGAAAAGTAGATGAATTGACCACAAAAAAGTGTAAAGGCAAAGCAGCAAATATTGACATAGACCAAGGTTTAAAAATACGTACCGAACAGTACGCACCAGTTTTTTAGAAAACCGATATATACGCCCGGTATTCAATAGTACTGCACATACCAGGCGATACTGTATTTAATACCGGGCAGTACTGCCCGGTATGAGTACAATATGGGCGGTACTGCTATGGTGCACTGTGCCACCATACTGCTATAGTATTGTGCACCATATTGTACTGTAGCAGTATGTGCACTGTGTACCATACTGCATGCACATACCGGTACCCGTATGTACCAGTACGGGTCAAACACCGGTACCGGTATTTAAAACCTTGACATAGACTGACAAAAATATTATGAGATATAAAAGAAAAATAGTCATAAGTAAACAAATTTCAACCACTTTGCAGTATATTTTAATATATATCCTGCAACAAAATATATAATGTGGGGTGGGGGAGGGCAAGTCCACTTGTTTACACTAAACATCAAATAAATTAGAGGGTTTAATATATAAAAATTCATTAACAATTCGGTTAATCTTGTAAGGTCTGCCTCTGGATATGAATGAAGTGCTTCTTTAGTACATTCAAATGAGAAAATTGCCAGATAATTTTAATGTTGTATGAAGTAGTACAGACTTCAAATAAAAACTAGTGAAAGCTTATGACAAGTTGACAATAGCTAGAAAAAGAAAACTATATTAGCATGAAAAATAACTGCCATATAAACAAAGAAGAAAACTAAATGATATTTATGACTAAAATGAACTCTATCTACAAGATGAAATAACCTCATAATAATGGATAACTTGGACATCAGCTAGAAGCATAAAGTAAATTGGGACCATAGACTGATAGCAATCAGCAAAGTAGATTCATTCAAATTCCTATTATATTCACCAGGAAAAAAGACAACTATAAGTAGAAACACATCTTCTGCACTGACAACATCATGTAGAAATTAGACAGTCCTCGATGGTTTGTTCATGGAAACTTTAATAATACAGAAATATTTACCAGTTCAAAAACTTTACTCCTCTAGCAGCTAGTTCTTCATCTGCCTCTCTCACATCAGGTTTCCACAACATGTCTTCATCATTTTCTACCTGAAAAGAGAGCCCAATTTTCTATTTTACTCCAAGAAGCATAAAACTTTGAAATTTTTCTTTATGCTTTATGTAATCATCAAATGAACCATCACAGTATAGGTACTTGCCAAAGAAAAATCAATTGCAGGAAAAATGGGGTGATACTCGCTTATACTTCTCCGCTGATCACATGGGTGAACTCCCTGCAGTCAGAGAAAACCTTCTACATGAGAAAGCCACTTATCAATTTTACTAGAGAAATAAAGAATGCAGATCAATAAGCTTGAAACTTTAATAAATAAAATACTATAATTGTGCGTGTACAAATGAATCATGACAACTAATGGGAAAGCATGGTACATGACCAATTCTTCTCGTCAAAACAGATGGATGATGAATTAGGCAATCAGAACTATTGTAAAAAAATCTTTGAATATAAAAAAATTAAGGTAAGAATAAATATGTATCAACTTTCTGATTAAACAATGAGATCATACCAAATGCTCTCGGCAATATTCAACTGCTATGAATGGTGGACAATTCAAACTGGAAATTGCAGGTCGTTCACTATTTCCACCATTTTCAACCATTAAAGGTGGCACATTGTCTCCATCACTATAGGCATCTCCTCCAAACACGCCAACTGCAGTTTGCATTGTCCTGTAACAAATTTTATATTATAACAAACTGATAAAAAGGCAGAATATATAAATTCCACCAAACTATGAGTCTATGAGCCCAGACTATATAAATTTCCATGATGTACTAATAAATTTTGATATCAACATAGGAACAAAACCTTAAATGAGTCTACATATAATAATTAAGCTTAGGGGATGAACTGTTTAATAAGATGTATAAGTGGAAAAAGTTAAGTCAAAAAGAGGATTGTATAAACTTAAAATATAAATCAAACCATGAAGTACTTTTTGTCATTTTTTCCTTACTCATATCTTCTCAGGTTCAGACCAAGCTTATTATCGCGACCAAAAAAATTCTGCAGTAACGAACCTTGACATCGATATCATCGTTTCACAACCGATATATCGTCCATTTCGCGACATATCGACAATATATTATATTATAAAATTATATATATATATATAATATCAAATATAAATCCAATTAAATTCACATAGTCATGAACCATAAAATATAGATGTAAGATGAGCAAACAATTAAAATGGACATGGAAATCAATTTAAAAAATGGACACTACAGCACACTACCACAACAACAATCGGCAATCAATTAAAATATAGATGAGCAATCAATTTAAACTTTAAAATATAGACCACAACAGCAATCAAAATTTAGCTACAGTTTAAACTAATAATAGGTTAAACATATAAAATCAAATTAATAGTTATATTAAAACCTGAGCATCTAAATCCCGAGCAACTAAATCCCTCAACCCTCTCCGCGGATCTAACAAACGCCTTGACAGAGGAAAAGGGGAGGAAGGAATCCATAATGGGATCAAATTACCTGAGCATCGGTTCCATCGGGGCCGATCTTTCCGGTCCTGTGGCTATCAGATTTAGAGCCAGAGGTGACGGAATCTGCGGATGGGTTGTTGGGAAGACGTAGGACCAAGCGGAGCTTCTTCTCCCGCCTTCGGCGACTGGAATGGTCTTCGTCCTCGTCATCATCGGCCGCCGCCGCCTCTGTGGCAGGATCGAGTTTTCGGCGGGAGGAAGGGCGGCGGAGATCATCGACGGGGGCGGGGCTACGGTTGCGTTGTTTAATCTCTAACTCCGGCTGCTCATCGTGCTGGAGGCGGAGACTGCGGCGCTGGAGATCCAAGAGAGAGGGGCGGCCCTTCTTCTTCTTCTCTTGCTCGCCACGGGCGGCTTCGTGTTGCCCATTTCGCACGCCCCCACCGCCTCTCTCTCTCTCTCTCTCTCTCTCTCTCTCTCTCTCCTAATTTCCCGACCCATCTCGTTGGGATCTAGTCCATGGATGGACGAGATCCCGATGATATGGTAGATATCTCGCTACCAGTCATCTCGTCCAGACGCTGTGAGATTTCTGGACGAGATGATAACACTGGTTCAGACTGGACTGACTTGTCACAAACTTCATAAAGTGTATGTGCATTCAGCTTTAGATAATGAAACAATTTTCATCACACCAAATTAACACAAAAGAGTTCAATGAGGTTCAATAACTTCAATTACATAAAGATAGTCTCACAATTTGCAATCAAGAGAGCATATTCCTACTACAGATGCTTCATATCCATGATGAGCAATCCATGCAATATACAATGTGCATCATTGGCATGAAATATCGAAACCCGATAGCATAAGTTTAATTGCATGTATAGCAATTTAATTATTAATGTTTTAACATAATTTATTTCTTTCTAGAAAAAAAATGATGCTTGAAATACAATATTCCGGGGAACCCATTTGACTGTTTCATAACACAAGATTCAACAGCAAATGTTCAAAACCTTTCAAATCTAACTTATCTAACATTTCATAATATCTGATGTGTCTGTTTGTGCGCTTTTTACTCGACAAAATGCAAGTGAATTTAAAAGAAACTGGACAATTATTTATAATCAGTAGTAGTGAAATAAATCTTGTACCTCATCAAAGGAGAGGTAATAACCAATTCTATTTTCTCAGATAGGCTGCAGGCTTTAACGTGTTTACGAAGATTATCAACCTGTGCGAATAATGTCATATATAATGGAACAGTTTCAGCCAAGTATATATTAGGAGAATTTGGTAACAAGCAGAATAAACACGTCAAAAAAGAAGTCCGAATAAGTTGAACAAACATGCATGTAACCTATAGAAAGTTACAAATCTGCAATTCAACCAGCATAGTTAGTTTTATGAATCCTGTAAACCTTCAATTATACTGATTCCATAGCGTTTTAACTATACCACATTTCCCATGCATTCTTAAAACTTATTGATGCCACAAAACAGTATTGTTTCTCAGTCGCACTTTGCACAAAGGCCTCAACAAATTTCTTCATGCAACATAATTCCAATAATGAAGCAAAGGCAGACCAGGGTATATAGGTGCTATATTACTTTAAAATATATAAGTAGAAGACAAGTAATTAAGTGAGTAAAATAAGATAAAAAGATATATGCATGACCACATTACCATATATCTGATTATTTATATGGTCATGCAACTTTTATGGTACTCTTGCCTAGAAAAGATTAAGTTGATTAATCTTTGTACATATTTGGCTCTGTTTTTTCATCCATAGGCAATCTAGATATATAGTGTAGAAAATGTAAAAGAATTACCATGCAAAATTATGATATTCGCAAAAATAATGATGAAGTAGAAAAATTGTGGAAGTAAATTATATATATATAACATGTTCGATCAAATCAGAACCTATATTCATGGTCAATCCAAAGGGGTGGAACTGTGGAAGTTGATTTTTCTACTTGTCAAACTACAATTGGCAAACAATTTTTAGTTTACAAGTAAAAAAATTGTTTGTCCCAGATGCAACATTTTCAACAAGTAGAATTGTTTCATCAAACATAAAGCATGTCAAATAGAAAATTACTAATTTTTGAAATCCATCCAATCAACCACAAGTATTCGAATGAACAACAAGTGTCAACAAATCCAACAAAAAAAAAAGTTGTTTGATGCACCATTAAGCCAATACAAGAAAGACTACTCAAACAAGCAGCACGAGTTAAATAAACAGCATTAGTCAATCATAATGCATTTAAATAAAACATTTAATGTACCTGATCCCATCCAAGTGGCGTTAAGTGTGCATCAAAAAGTTCTGGAGACATGTATGCTTTATAGTCCTTTTCACCTTCCACGTTATGAATTCCCTGTGCATGCCTAACCTGCATACACATTTTGCATGGAATAACTTAAATTTACAGGCAAAGATAATTCCTCAGCACAAGATATGAAATATTATAATGAAAACCAACCAGGTGTACAGTTTTGCAGCGCTGCAAAGGGAACAAGCTTGAGCTGGTTACATCATCCATATCTGCAGATAACCATAAACCTAAACGGATTTAAAATTTCGAACCAAAAAACAAAGCAATGACCTGATTCATATTATAAACCTACATGACTAATTATTTTATTAAAAAGGAACACGTGAACCAAGGAAATCTGAAATAATATGACATAAAAGTACTTTTGCAATATGATATAAAAGGATGTTATGGCCTTGACTTAGCTTGTTTTAATCTTGTCACAATCATAATATCCTTTATAAGAACTATTTTAGAGGAGTCACGAGGACAGGTTAAGATTAATTATGACACTACAATATGGGATTTATATCCTGAATATCCATAGCCAAAAAGCAGGAGACCATGTATTTAATTATACCATAATATACAAATCTTAAACATCAATGCTTTGGCTTATTTAAGATACCAACAAATAAAGCAAATAAGTTAATATGATTAGGGGTGTTCATTGGGTCAGGTTGACCCAATGAACCCGAGAATCCGACCTGACCGAACAAATAGGGTCGGGTCAGGTTCAACTTAATCAAACCCGACCATAATCGGGTCGGGTCTCGGGTTTCAATATTTGGAACCTGATGACCCAATATTTTTATAATTTTTAATCTTCAAAAAAAATATTGAAAAATTGTCTCAAGAAGGCGTGACCTGTGTCTTATTGAGACACGTTTTATTTATAAAAAAAAATATTTTTATATGCATTTTTGTTAAACAGATTAACCCGACTACCCAACCCGATCTTAGTCAAGTCAAGTTTGAAGGTAAAAAAAATCTGAGCCCAACCTAATTACTTATTTGTCGGGTCAGGTCAATTTTTCCTCCAAACCCGACCCGACCCGTGAACAGCCCTAAATATGATGTTCGAAATACATAAGCCTTCACAATATTTGCATGGACATTAAGTTAATGGACTCAAACAAGATGACAGTAACGCGCCCACTTAAACAGGAAAAAGACATGGTTCACCATATTAGTTCATATTTAAATGTCAAAAATAATAGGTTCAAATGGATAACTTCAGACAACAAGTTCTGTAATTTCAATTTAAATAACTACTTTGTAAGTCTCAACAAGCATCCCTATGAATCTAATCAGAAAATAATTAAAGCCAATTTGTAGCATGACTTTAACATCATCCAAGAACTCAAGGGCAATTGAGCATTCAAAAGTAAATTAAATAATACGATTAAACCGACCCCATACAGTAAATTTCCTACTTTTTTTATTCATTGCAGTCATTCAAAGGAAGGTAACTTTTTTTCATATTAGTTTCAATAAGAATATCTTAATCCTAGGGACACAAAAAACTGCCATGTCACCTTCTTCAAGCGGTCTGACCTCAGAGATATGGGAGCACTTTAGCTTGCAGTGACGACGATATTATGCCTAATTTCTTTAATGATTGTGCTATAGCTACTCCACCTTTTCCCACTGTCGGCTTTCCTCAAATTTTCAATCTATCTGTCGTAATGTAATCACTTATAATTAATGTATATGCACATATTTCAGATACAAAAAATTCCAGTTACGATCAACAAAGTTATTGCGAGAATATTGTACGCAAAATCAAAAGGGCGGGTAGGGCAAAGAAAATAAACTGATCCCTGATCCAAAAAAAGATGATCAAATGCGATCCCGATAGACCGATGGCACGTGGCAAAGGACGACGCGACATTCATCTTAACTAGGCAACTAACTCGACGAATACTACAACAAATTAACAACTAACATCAGATCGAAAACGGGGACATGGTCTCGACCTACCTGAGAGGGCGGAGGAGCAGCGGACGGCAGCCGGGGAGATCAGTCGTCGCGGCGAAGAGGACGAGAGGGAAGCGAGATGAGAGCGGGCGGGAGGAATCAGCAAGGAGCCTGCGAAAAAAGAGGAAGGGAAGGCACACGAGATGGGAGGAGGCATATTGTGATCTTTTGTTCTATAGATGCGGTGTAGATTTGGGGAATCGAGCCCCACTTTTCGGTGCCCTCTTTCAAAATTAAGTAATTAATTACTATTTATTCATGTTTTCATTTCCCAAAAATTTGGACTAAATCAAATAAATACTTTCTCCACCTGCCTGTTCTACCTTTTTGATGTTATAAGCGCCTATGACGGGTGGCAGCTTTCGAAAGACTTTCTCAGATAATTCTGGAGATATATACATTCTCCCTGATTTGGCCGCCAATATCTTGTATTCATTCAGGAACTCAAACAGATCCTTGATGTTCGAGCAAGTTAATCTTTCCAGGTCATCATAAGCACGGTTCTGCTCATCTGTAGATCCAGTTGTTGGATCTACCAATAATACCATTCTTCTGACTTGAGATAGAATATTTTGCGGGTCATCTGCGATGGTGACTATTTCTTCATACTCCGCTGGATACGCCATTCGTCATTGTATCCACATCTTTTTCTCGTTTTCTCCTAGCAAGTTTTCCACGAAGCAAATTTTTGCCCTGTTATCAACCCATGTTCTCTCATTTAATAGATTTAATGTGATCGATTCCCATCTGGCGATCACGTCACTGTATTGACCAAAGTTGTCAGGGAGAACTAGAATAGCTCATGTATTAGCTTGGGCTGAAGGTAGAGTATATCTCAATACCAACGAGCTCAGCAAGTGCCGGCAGAAACTTTGTACCGAGCCGGATGGGCTGAACGCAACCATCGTGTCTACCAACACTACTCAGATGAGAGGATTCTAGTTACTGAAGGTGCGCAACTAGAATTACCTTTTATTACTGATCATAGCTACGCACTATTGGTACAGGAAGGGTTGCAACACTTACACCTAGGTATGATTATGGTCCGACTACATATCTTGCACAGGCGAAGTGCTGGTGTAAATGCTTTAATTCTACTCCGAGATACCCGATGGTCCGATGACCGCTCTGTCATCAGTTCTATGGAAGTAGATCTTACTTCCGGAACCCAACTTGCATACACCGCTCCCGACATCATGATAAGCATCCATGATTTTCGCGAGCACATTCAACTTGTCGTACAAACTCATGGCTATAACGGATGGCAAGGAGGAGAAAGTAATCTCCTCTTATCAAGATCCCTGCTCGGTAGACTCTCTAATACAAGTCATACCAATTTTCGGTATAACGTGCAACACGTTGCTGACCACCTAGCCAGCCGAGGTATTCATGCTATCCCAGGACAAATGCATTCTTCTGAAAGTCTTCAAGGCCAACAATGGATCATCAGGCCAGCTTTGATTGCTGTTACGCGCAATCCTCAAACTTCCAACATCAGAACAAGAACAGATGGCTCACTGGCCATCCAGTTTGCTGACTATGCCACAGCTACAAACACTGCTAGCCACAATGATGGAGAAGATCTTCCAGCAGATGAGTTCGCCGGCATGCTCTTTGATAATGACTTTGAAATTTTTGAAACTGAATCTGATTGGTGCAGCGAATACGATGCAGAAGAACACCGTGACGACAATATTCATTTCTTGACTCTGACGGAAGACGTTATTAATGATGACTCCCTACCACCACGATGGGATACTTCTGATGAAGATCTTTCTACCAACACTAAGATTCGGTGGAACCTCATCTCTTCTGATGGGGAGAAGGAGGAGGAATCTACAGTTCCAAATTTCGATACATCAGAAACTGACGAAGAAGAAGAAGAAGAAGATTTTGAAACAAGATTCAGCAAGTTCAACCCCTACTATACTAATAATGAGGTAGCTTTTACTGCTGAATTAGAATATCCTGTTTTTCGAAAACTCCAAGAAACAGTCACCAAGGACCATACCGAAACTGCTTTTGCTACTGGAGAATCATCATCATCAGTTATACCCTCAAGAGGAGAAGATTTCCCAGACATTCGCAATCCTAGACTAAGTTAGTTTCCTATATGAGTGATTGGAATACTACTGCATTAAGTACTGTTTATTTAGAAGCTCTTAAAGCCACAGAATCTCTCGGCTCCCCTGCTGAAGGATTCATTAAACCTGCTACCGTTACCACTAAACAATCTGAGTACATATTCAAACAGCTGAATACACTCATACAACTTACCTGTAAGATTAAAGAACAAGTTGACGAACTTTCTAAAGAAGTCAAGCTTCTTAAATTATCAAAAGTAGTAGAGCCAAAGTCTATAACAGACTCAATTGATTCATTAGCTAAGGATTTAAAGAAGTTAAAAATCAGTGAGACTTCTGAGAAGAAGGTCCCTAAACCTCCAGGGACACTGTACGTATTCAAAGATCCTAAAGTAATCTTTGAACAAGAAAAAGCCAAACTTAAATAATGACTTCTTCCAACCGCACAACAACAAGAACGGAAGTACTGGCACCCAGGCCCTCTATTTCTGGAGTCCCTGGAGGTTTAGGGACCTTCTTCTCAGAAGTCTCACTGATTTTTAACTTCTTTAAATCCTTGGCTAATGAATCAATTGAGTCTGTTATAGACTTTGGCTCTACTACTTTTGATAATTTAAGAAGCTTGACTTCTTTAGAAAGTTCGTCAACTTGTTCTTTAATCTTACAGGTAAGTTGTATGAGTGTATTCAGCTGTTTGAATATGTACTCAGATTGTTTAGTGGTAACGGTAGCAGGTTTAATGAATCCTTCAGCAGGGGAGCCGAGAGATTCTGTGGCTTTAAGAGCTTCTAAATAAACAGTACTTAATGCAGTAGTATTCCAATCATGGTATCCGTTGCATAAAATATCTGCCTCTGCACCGATTTAAAATAAACAATATTTTAATAGTGTATAAAGTATAAACGGCATAATAAATAAATATATGGTATGTATAAGGTAGAGAAATTTTAAATATATATATATATATACACTTTATGATTTAGTGATGAAATCATCACTTTTTATAATATATTCAAATTACAATCAATCTTATTCATTTACGTGATTACAGTTATATTATCAATTATAATTCCTAGCTACTTTTATATATATATATATATTATTACGTATAAAATTTTATATTTGCTATGCTTATAAAATTAGTAGACTTAAAAACTTAAAATTATGCGTTAATTATAATTATATTAGCAGTGAGATAGTGTTTGGTACATTATTTAATAATATTATAATGGTAATTCATATTATCTTGTTTGTCGTGTTTGGCCAATATAGATGATAATTTAATTTTACATTTTTCGACTTCATAAAAAATTATCAAAAAATTTATTGTCAAAAATTATTGGTGTCTTGCATGAAGAAGAATGTATGTAAGAAAAGAACAATATTAAAATTTAAAATTATCATTTGATGATAATTCACATATCTACCTCCCATGGGGCTATTCATTACCGGAGCAATTTGGATTACCAATAAAGTTCTCAAATCAAACATAATAACGTGTGAGCTCTAAAATTTTAAAAGTCATATCACCGAAAATGCATAGATGCTACTATACATACCAAATACTTCTTTAAGAACTTTGATGAAAAGACTCTAACTTTTAATATAGTTATAATTAAAATCATATTTAGATTTATTAAGATCCCAAATATTGAAATTAAAATTATATTTACAATTTCGCATGCAATAAAGTTTTTAAAACTTAAATTATGATTTTAATTATAGTTACATTAGCAACTTTACCAAGCAAAATATCAATATAATTATAATTATATAGATGAATAGAAACAAGGATAATTTAAGTATATTATAAAAATTATTAAAATTTTAATTATAATTATATTAGCGGTTAGGAAGTTTACCTAAGTTTCGAAATATCAATTTAATCATAATTATATAAATGAATAGAAATCAGGATAATGTAAGTATACTATAAAAATTATAATTTTGATAAATATCATAATATATTTATAATTTTGTGAATAATCTATAGAATTTTTATGTTTTCAAAATTGATAGATAATAGTATAATTATATACACGATGTAAATTTAAATCGGGTGTGGTATAAATATACCTCTATATTGTAGCGGCGAATGTGAATAAAATTGTCGGCCATAAATTAATCATCGTTTCAGAGTAGGTCGGTGTAAATGTGGGTAATAGTAACCGGGTAGAAAGAGTGATCTTTCAAGTACTGAAAGAATGATGATGACGTGGCGAGTTCTTGTAATGCTTGGGCCAGTTGGGCCAATATAAACAGGTCGATGCGACCTTTTACATCCGCACAAACATGCAGAAAAGAATCGCTTTGGGGCAGCAGGGCAATTAATTGAAGGAAAAAAAAAGCCCGAGTCTTCCTCCAAACTCGCCCTCTTCAAGTTCAAGACTCTCTCTCTCTCTCTCGAGTATGCATGTCCTCTTTGTTTTCTAAATTAATAATGAATTCACGGTGTTGTTTATTTTCTTGTTAATTTCTTTGCATTTTTTGCTTTAGAATGCTTAATTCATTGTGTTCATCTTTTTCTCTTTAATTTGTTTCATCCAAAAGATTTCGGCTTCTTGGCCGCGTGAATGGGGAATGAATTCCATATGCGCCTCTTTTTCTTGAAAATCCTTATTTTAGCTCTTCTCGTTGTCATCAAAGATTCTGTAGAAATGTATGTTTATGGAAGACGTTCTTTGTAATCTTGCTTAGATTTCCAGTTTTATTTCTTTGAAACATAATTACGTTAATTATGTTTACATGCATGTGAGTTGAGTCCAGGGTTCTTTCCTTTTGTTGGATACTACTGCAAGAAACAATGCACTACCATGGCTTATGTTGCAGGAGTAAAGCATCATCGAAGGGATCTGCTGTGTCGGAACTCAGATAATTAATTCTCTTACACTACAAGTCAGAAAATAAGAGAGAAGCCGCCATTAATTAATTGCTTTCTTCAACCTTGAAAGCCAAGCACTAGATTTCCTGTCGCCTGAATCTGGATGCATGGCTTCCCCCTGTAATGTACCTCCTTGGAACACAGATTATATATTCGCCTGCTTAGCCCTGTTGTTTAACCACACACTCATACAATACAGATTAAATGCAAAGCACGGCTATGAAGAAGACATCGCTCGTGATTGCGGTTCTGGTGCTGCTCATGTTGATGATGAGGAGCTGTGATTCTATGGCACTGAGCAATGGCCAGTTGCGCAGGATTGATAAAGATGGAGACAGGGAGAAGGACGGAAGAGGAAGACGATGCGAAGCAGAGTCTTTGACTGGTGCTGTGCAAATATTTAAACGAGCGGCGCGTGTTCCTGTCAATGTTGAAAGCTTTGGCGCGGTAGGAGATGGAGTAGCAGATGACACCCAGGTACGTAGTAGATATGCATGTGTTAATTACTATTAATTGATGCATGTAAATGAGTTAAATTAAGTTAATTATTTGCAGGCATTCCAGAGTGCATGGCAAAAGGCATGTTCTACGAGGAATGCAGTATTTCTAGTGCCGGGGGGGAGACGTTATAAGGTGAATGCCACTATGTTCAGAGGGCCCTGTCAACGAAGTCTCATCGTCCAGGTATTTTTTTATTTTTTTAGGATTTATTTAATAAAAATGTTAATATATTTAATATCGAGAATAATATATCAGGTTAGTGGGGCCATAGTAGCACCGGATGAGCCCAAGAACTGGGACCCGCAGAGCCCAAGAAAGTGGCTCGCTTTCTCGAAGCTGAGGGGGGTCAAGTTTCAGGGCGGCGGGATGATCGATGGCTCCGGTAGCAAATGGTGGGCTGCTTCCTGCAAGATCAAGAAGACCAATGTAATTATTATTGCTAATTTAATTTTGAATTAAACTCAGCATTCTTGATCCCCTTCTTCTTACGTCTTTTTTTACATCCTCGTTTTTCGCAGCCGTGCAAAGGGGCTCCTACGGTAAGATCTACTTCTGCAAGAAGATGTCTATGAAATGCACGCCACCTGTTCGACAAAATGGCAGCAAAATATTAACAAAAGCTGTCACGAATTGCAGGCACTTACCATCGATTCAAGCAGCGCGATAATGGTGAAAAATCTCACCATCCAGTTCGCTCAGCAGATGCACTTCACCATATCAAGATCAGAAGCTATACGAGTGTCCGGAGTGCGCATATTGGCTCCAGAAGACAGCCCCAACACAGACGGCATTCATATCACCCGTTCGACCAATGTCGCCATCCAAAATTGCCACATTGGAACAGGTTAATTAATTATCACGCCTATATAGATGCTTTCTTTTTTATGTATCGAACTTTTTCTCATCGAAGAGGTCATATTAATGATGGAGCAGGGGATGATTGTGTTTCGATTGTGAATGCTAGCTCAAATATCAAGATGAAGAACATCAAGTGTGGCCCAGGGCATGGAATCAGGTACCACTAATGCACAAATCATCCTGCATATTAACAAGGATGTGGTTTATTCATATGGGAATTTTTCATGTTATTTAGCATAGGGAGCCTTGGGAAGGGCAACTCAGCAGGCATGGTTACTGGTGTTGTCTTGGACACTGCAATGATCACTGGTACTACAAATGGCCTAAGAATCAAAACCTGGCAAGTAAGTGTCTGTGGAGTTTTATATGTGCTCTGGATTCACAGGAAATGGCCATCAATTAATTACCTCAAATTGATTGATGAACAGGGGGGATCAGGATATGTTAAGTCAGTGAGATTTGAGAATGTGAAGATGATTGGTGTGAAGAACCCAATAATCATAAACCAGTTCTACTGTGATTCTCCAATCACTTGCAAGAACCAGGTAAATCAGAAGTCGTTGTAGCTTCACTAGTTAATTTGTTGATAAAATAAAAGAACTCACAAGATACATAGAAAAGAATATAAGAAATGTAGTAGAAAGTAATGGAAGAGGATTGGAGGAATATGAAGGAAGAACAATAGAATGACAATTTTCATCTTGTTTAAATTTCTTGGCATAGCATCAAGAACTCTCATCACCTATTTATAGAATTTAGCATCAAGAAATCTTCTCTTTCCAAATGATCAAATTCCACTCGTATCTCTTCTAAGCTAACAATTCCAAAATTAAGTTTAGTTTTTCAACAGATAGCATTGTTGAAATCTTGGCAACAATATTAGCATAATCATTAAGTTGTTCTCTGACAGTGGAACTTATATTTTGCAGACATCTGCAGTGAAGATAAGTGAAGTCATTTACAGGAATATAAGTGGCACATCAAGAACTCCTAAAGCCATGACATTTGCTTGCAGCAGCACTGTGCCATGCAGCAATATTGTACTGAACAATATCAACTTGAGAACAGGAGATGGGACAGCAGAAACCTTTTGCAATTGTGCCATGGGATTTGACTATGGAACTGTGCAGCCAAAGGCAGATTGCCTCAAGTCGTCCAGCTGTGGTGGAGTCCAATATCAAAAGTTAAAACCTGAACCTACACACACTGAGCTATAATCTATCACAAGAAAGGTGAAGCGGAGTTGCATTTAGATGTTGTTGCTATGGTTCCTCAAGTAAGTAGATGCTAGCTGATAAATTGATGTCTACTATAAAATAGACATTTCACTAAGTAGCCATTATTGAATATTTTGAAACAGAAGACTCTATAGCATGTATTTATAACTAAATTCTTCATGAATATATATTCTTTATGGCCTCCAGATTCACTACTGTATACTCGTATTATCCAAGTCTAAGTATATCTAGAGCACTAACAAAGCCCAAATTGTTGAACAGGTTGCATAACGTAGACGAAAACTTGTATTATTAGATTAAGTAAAATAATATATACAAAATCCACCGGAGAAATTGCTACAAATATTTGATGATATTTGATGATAACTAATAACTAACATGAATACATGCATGCATTGTGATCACATATGTTGTAAATCAATCAATTTTTTCTGTGCTTGTGTCATCCGATGGCCAAATCACCGTTTCGATCAGTCGCTCTCGCATCAGCTGTACGTTCTCATCCGAAATTTGTTGATACATTTTGCTATGATCACATTTCTGACAGTCCAAGCCAAACATTTTAGGTTATTTTATTATGGTAAAGCATTTTATAGTCCACCAAAAAATCACATAAACATGCATACCTTAATCCATTTTCCATATAGATGAAGGCGTGTTACCATCACTCTTTCTGCCAGGTCTTGCTTCTCCTGAGACAAATTCCCAATTCAGATTAAGAAAAAAACAGTAGAATAAATAGTATGGGGAAAGGTGTGATCAAAGCAAGGAAAACTGAATACCTTTGCCAGAGTACGAAGGAAGCGTTTACCATCTGTTGGCTTATTATTTGCCACAAAACTGGAAAGCATTATACAATGCAATGAGTGACATTTTTGGCAAGAGTGATGCATTAAATTCAACAAATGTTCCATATAGCAAGACTTACTTATACAACCACATATAACTTGGTGGGTTCATTTCATACAGCTGGTGGAGAACAGTCCTTGTTGCTTTGTAAGTGAAGTAATTTATTATTTGCTGCAAACAACAAATTTTCGTCATAATCAAAAGATCTGCCATGTATACCAATAGAAACTTTTTATATCTCATTCTAATTTTGGTGGCGAATTCATTGCTTCTTGCCATTTCCACTCTAATTCTTGGCATATCAAAGAAAAATATCGACCTTCACCAGTCACAAGCATGAGCAAATTTAAAACAACGCAAACATGAATCATCCACAACCTAAATACTTCATTGAGAGAAAGGGGGAAAAACTGATATTTATACCACATGAACATCATCGAATCCCTCCTCGTACTGCCCACCGAGCTCATTGACGACCACGACCAGGCCGCCCCTTCTCCTGCTCCGCGACGGCTGCTTCTTCGCGAGAGCCGACGCGGGGCGGCGGCGCCGTGGCGCCGGCCAGGAGTCGAGGAAGGAGCTTCCAAGCTCCACGGAGGAGCCCGATGGCCTCAGCGCTGGATTTCTCCGGCACGCGGCGCCGCGGAGGGCGTCGACGCAGAGGCAGAGGGAAGGGAGGGAGTCGACGGCGACGACCCCGAAGGCAATCGATCCGGCCATCGATTGCCCTGGACCCGAGATAGGACGGCTAAAAGGGCGGCTCTCCCGATTCAAAATACCGTTGCGATTCCAGGGGGGGAGGGGGGAGACGGCCTTTGCTTGTTGTCAGAGACGAGGTGAAGGCAGTTAAAGAGGAAATAATTTAATACAGAGGTGATAGTTTTCTTTTTGGCTTCTGCTTCTATTTTTTTCAAAAAATAATATTAATTTAATTTTGGCTTCTGCTTCATTTTTTTTGAAAAATAATTTGATATTTATTTAATTTAAAGAAGATGGTTGAGTTTGGTGGGGAAGAGGGGATTGAGGAGGAGGTAAGAGGGAAAGGGGGTTTCGTTTCAACCTCTGCCAAAGAAATTTGTGAGGTCCACAGGAAGTCACTAATTAACGTGCCTTCTGATGGGATGTGCGAGACAAAGCGGGTCCCTCCCGGGTGCACCCCTCGAGTTCGGTGTAAGACACGCGTCAGCTAAGGCGACGTGCACGAAGAGCGACCACAATAAAGTTGGCTGCTTTATCTGTAGCTGGATTCTTGCACGTACCACGTCGTGTGAAAAGAATCTATGAAGCTGGATTCTTGCCAAGTTCTAGATGTCTCGCCCTGGCCCACCGAAGAAAATGATTATTTTTCTCCTTACTTTATTGTGTTAGATTTGAACTTTTGCCATTTTTCTCCGTCCAAATTCCAATACACGCATTCCTCAATCTCTCGTGGCTGGTTTTGAATATGCAGCTAAAAAGAGGGTCAAAAGTATATGGTTCGTTTGGACTTGTTGATCTTAAGACTCTTACTTGGTCGAACAATGGGCAAGAGCCCTCTAGAATTTAGATTTGTCTTGATCGTTTTTTTCTGTAATCGTCTTGATCGTTTTTTCTGTTTACTGCGATTTGTGGATTTGTGTTCTGAAAATTTAGTTAGCCCTGTGGACTTAGCAGCTCAGATGCCTTTTGAGTGTATTGACTCTCAATTTTCGGATAGTTTAACTTCTCATTTTTTTTTAATTGATGAAGTGTGGAATGTTATCAGAGCTTTGCCCAATGGCAAAAACCCAGACCTTGATGGATTTACATGAGAATTTTTTAAATATTACCGGCATAGTTTTTCTGATGTTTTTATGCAATGTTTGGCTGATTTCCATTCAAATATTTTTTTTGCCAAATGAGTGGAATAAAACTATTCTATCTTTCATTCCCACGGTTAAATGTTGTGGGTGATTTTCGAAAGTGCCAATCTTAGTTATAGAATTTTGGCCAAGTTATTAGCTAATATATTAGAAAGTGCTCTACCTAATCCTGTTTCTATAGAACAATCGGCTTTTTTTAAGAGAAGAAACATCAATGACAATGCATGCATGTGTTCATGTTAGTTATTAGTTATCATCAAATATCATCAAATCTTTGTAGCAATTTCTCCAGTGGATTTTGTATATATTATTTTACTTAATCTAATAACACAAGTTTTCGTCTACGTTATGCAACCTGTTCAACAATTTGGGCTTTGTTAGTGCTCTAGATATACTTAGACTTGGATAATACGAGTATACAGTAGTGAATCTGGAGGCCATAAAGAATATATATTCATGAAGAATTTAGTTATAAATACATGCTATAGAGTCTTCTGTTTCAAAATATTCAATAATGGCTACTTAGTGAAATGTCTATTTTATAGTAGACATCAATTTATCAGCTAGCATCTACTTACTTGAGGAACCATAGCAACAACATCTAAATGCAACTCCGCTTCACCTTTCTTGTGATAGATTATAGCTCAGTGTGTGTAGGTTCAGGTTTTAACTTTTGATATTGGACTCCACCACAGCTGGACGACTTGAGGCAATCTGCCTTTGGCTGCACAGTTCCATAGTCAAATCCCATGGCACAATTGCAAAAGGTTTCTGCTGTCCCATCTCCTGTTCTCAAGTTGATATTGTTCAGTACAATATTGCTGCATGGCACAGTGCTGCTGCAAGCAAATGTCATGGCTTTAGGAGTTCTTGATGTGCCACTTATATTCCTGTAAATGACTTCACTTATCTTCACTGCAGATGTCTGCAAAATATAAGTTCCACTGTCAGAGAACAACTTAATGATTATGCTAATATTGTTGCCAAGATTTCAACAATGCTATCTGTTGAAAAACTAAACTTAATTTTGGAATTGTTAGCTTAGAAGAGATACGAGTGGAATTTGATCATTTGGAAAGAGAAGATTTCTTGATGCTAAATTCTATAAATAGGTGATGAGAGTTCTTGATGCTATGTCAAGAAATTTAAACAAGATGAAAATTGTCATTCTATTGTTCTTCCTTCCTCCAATCCTCTTCCATTACTTTCTACTACATTTCTTATATTCTTTTCTATGTATCTTGTGAGTTCTTTTATTTTATCAACAAATTAACTAGTGAAGCTACAACGACTTCTGATTTACCTGGTTCTTGCAAGTGATTGGAGAATCACAGTAGAACTGGTTTATGATTATTGGGTTCTTCACACCAATCATCTTCACATTCTCAAATCTCACTGACTTAACATATCCTGATCCCCCCTGTTCATCAATCAATTTGAGGTAAATTGATGGCCATTTCCTGTGAATCCAAAGCACATATAAAACTCCACAGACACTTACTTGCCAGGTTTTGATTCTTAGGCCATTTGTAGTACCAGTGATCATTGCAGTGTCCAAGACAACACCAGTAACCATGCCTGCTGAGTTGCCCTTCCCAAGGCTCCCTATGCTGAATAACATGAAAATTTCCATATGAATAAACCACATCCTTGTTAATATGCAGGATGATTTGTGCATTAGTGGTACCTGATTCCATGCCCTGGGCCACACTTGATGTTCTTCATCTTGATATTTGAGCTAGCATTCACAATTGAAACACAATCATCCCCTGCTCCATCATTAATATGACCTCTTCGATGAGAAAAAGTTCGATACATAAAAAAGAAAGCATCTATATAGGCGTGATAATTAATTAACTTATTAACCTGTTCCAATGTGGCAATTTTGGATGGCGACATTGGTCGAACGGGTGATATGAATGCCGTCTGTGTTGGGGCTGTCTTCTGGAGCCAATATGCGCACTCCGGACACTCGTATAGCTTCTGATCTTGATATGGTGAAGTGCATATGCTGAGCGAACTGGATGGTGAGATTTTTCACCATTATCGCGCTGCTTGAATCGATGGTAAGCCCCAGCAATTCGTGCTAGCTTTTGTTAATATTTTGCTGCCATTTTGTCGAACAGGTGGCGTGCATTTCATAGACATCTTCTCGTAGAAGTAGATCTTACCGTAGGAGCCCCTTTGTATGGCTGCAAAAAAGGACGTAAGTAGAAGAGGATCAAGAATGTTGAGTTTAATTTAAAATTAAATTAGCAAATAATTACATTGGTCTTCTCGATCTTGCAGGAAGCAGCTCACCATTTGCTACCGGAGCCATCAATTAGCCCGCCGCCCTGAAACTTGACCCCCCTCAGCTTCGAGAAAGCGAGCCACTTTTTTGGGCTCTGCGGGTCCCAGTTCTTGGGCTCATCCGGTGCTACTATGGTCCCTCTAACCTGATATATTATTCTCAATATTAAATATATTTAACATTTTTACTAAATAAATCTTAAATAGAAAATACCTGGATGATGAGACTTCGTTGACAGGGCCCTCTGAACATAGTGGCATTAACCTTATATAATTATAACTGAGGTTAATAATAAAATATTGGCATTAACCTTATAACTAAGGTCTCGCTTCTCCTGATATAAATTCCCAATTCAGATTAAGAGAAAAACAGTAGAATAAATAGTATGGGGAAAGGTGTGATCAAAGCAAGCAAAACTAAATACCTTTGCCAGAGTACGAACTACGAAGGAAGCGTTTATCATCCGTTGGCTTATTATTTGCCACAAAACTGGAAAGCATTATACAATGCAATGAGTGATATTTTTAGTAAGAGTGATGCATTAAATTCAACAAAAGTTCCATATAGCTAGACTTACTTATAGAACCACATATAATTTGGTGGGTTCATTTCATACAGCTGGTGCAGAACAGTCCTTGTTGCTTTGTAAGTGAAGTAATTTATTATTTGTTGCAAACAACAAATTTCCGTCATAATTAAAAGATCTTCCATGAATACAAATAGAAGCTTTCTATATCTCATTCTAATTTTGGTGGCTAATTCATCACTTCTTGCCATTTCCACTCTAATTCTTGGTATATCAAACAAAAATATCGACCTTCACCAGTCACAAGCATGAGCAAATTTAAAACAACGCAAACATGAATCATCCACAACCTAAATACTTCATTAAGAGAAAGGGGGAACAACTGATATTTATATTTTATACCACGTGAACATCATCGAATCCCTCCTCGCACTGCCCACCGAGCTCATCGACGACCACGACCAGGCCGCCCCTTCTCCTGCTCCGCGGCGGCTGCTTCTTCGCGAGAGCCGACGCGGGGCGGCGGCGCCGCGGCGCCGGCCAGGAGTCGAGGAAGGAGCTTCCGAGCTCCACGGAGGAGCCCGATGGCCTCAGCGCTGGATTTCTCCGACACGCGGCGCCGCGGAGGGCGTCGACGCAGAGGCAGGGGGAAAGGAGGGAGTCGACGGCGATGGCCCCGAAGGCAATTGATCCGGCCATCGATTGCCCTGGACCCGAGATCGGACGGCTTAAAGGGCGGCTCTCCCGATTCCAGAGACGAGTTGAGGCAGTTTAGGAGGAAATAATTGATTAGAGAGATGATAATTTTTATACTGGGAGAGAAAAAATTTTATATTCGAATTTTGAAATTTAAAATTTTTAAAATTAGAATGTAATTAATTTGATATACATTTACCTCTAGGTCAAAATCTTTAACTAATCAGAGATTTGATTAAAAAATTATATATATATATATATATATTAAAAATAATTTTAATTTATAAAAAAATTATAATAAAATTGAGATATTATAGTTCAAAAAATATTTTTTCAAACTCTTTAATTTATTAGAGACTTTTGCACATAATCTATAAAACTAAATTTAAATTAAAAATTATGAAATATTTTAATGAAAATTATTTTTTTAACCACAACACATTTTTTATATTTTAAAAAAGATATTTCACTAATTTTTTTTAATTATAAAATTATTATAGACTTGGGCGAAAATCTCTAATGAATTAAAGAGTTTGAAAAAATAAAAATTTATTAAAATATTTTTTGTTCAAAATATTTTAATAGACTCTAACACATCTTTTATATCACATATATATTTTTTATGAATTAAATTTTATTTTTTATACTTAAAAATTTATTATAAACAAAAGTCTCTAATTCATTGAAGACTTTTGTACAAAGTCTATAATAACTTCATCACTTTTTAAAAAAATATTTAATTCATAAAATAATTTTTTAATAATACAAAAGATGTACTATGATCCAAAAAAATATTTTTCATCAAAATATTTTATAATTTTTAGTTTAAATTTAAATTTATAGAATTTGTGCAAAATTCTTTAATGCATAAGAGAGTTTGAAAATATTTTTTTATGCGGTATGATATCTCATTTTTATCATAAAAATCTTTTATAAATTTAAATTCTTTTTTAATATTTTTAATATTTATTTTAATTTTTAACCAAAGTCTTTAACTAGTTAGAGACTTTGGCTCAGGGATAAAATGGGTATCGAATCTATTAAATTTCAATTTTAAAAATTTTAATCTCCAAAATTCAAATTAGGGAATTTCTCTCTCCTAAAATTCGATTTGAGGATATTACTGATTTTTTTTGGCTTTTGCTTCATTTATTTTTTGAAAAATAATTTGAATTTATTTAATTTAACGAAGATGGTTGAGTTTGGTGGGGAAGACGGTCACAAAGCTATGTTATTTATATATGACGCGTTGTCGGGCTCTTGTTCTCGTTATTTACGGTGTTACACGCGGCGTCACAAAGCGGGTCCCAATCGTGTGCACCCCTCGAATTCGGTGGAAGACACGCGTCAGCTAAGTGTAACGTGCACGAAGAGCAACCACAATAAAGTTGGCTGCTTTATCTGTAGCTGGATTCTTGCACGTTCCACGTCGTGTGAAAAGAATCTTTGTACGTGCAAGAATACAAGTTCTAGACGTTTCGCCTGGCCCACTGCAGAAAATAATTATTTTTCTCCTTACTTTATTGTTTTAGATTCGAACTTTTGCCATTTTTCTCCGTCCAAAATTGAAATTCCAACACATGCATTCCTCGGTCTTTTTGTTTTTACAGAACGAAAAGATAACATTAATTAATTACGTAGGGATGCAGAAGCATCCTTACATAAAATTACATCAAGCTCGAAAGGGTGAATAGAAGTCCAAATAGTGGACTCCTTAAGCCTACAAGCGAAGTTTGCTGCCCAATGGGCAGCTTGATTGACATCCCTATTTACAAAGAGGATATTTACATCATTAAGAGAGTGCAAGATATTACATATTTTTCTAAACAAAACTTTATGGAGCCAAGGCATATTAGTCTTCTTGTTAATCATCTCCACCGCATTCTTGTAATCAGATTCAATTATAACTCGAGTCATATTCCTGGAAGAAACCAATAATAGTGAATGATAAATAACAAGCAGTTAGGAATAAAAATTAGACGAAGAAGGAAAATAAATGGAGGCAGCATAAAAACAGTCCCTTCTATGATTGCAGACAATAATTCCAGCCGCACTATCTGAGTCAGCAAATGTTCCGTCACAATTTATTTTAGTCCAATTTTCAGGAGGAGGAGACCAAAACCAAGCATTAGTTCTTTCAATATCAGGGCCCTCAGGAATATGAACCTTAATAAAATTCGAAGAGTAGGCAACAATACACAAAACAACATTATTAATGGATGGTCGTCCTTCACCATGCAATATACTATTACGAAAAAACCATATGAACCATAAAATATTTGCAATAGTAGCTTTAGAGTCTGTACTCAAAGAATTTTTTAGACTCAACAAAGCACTGCTACCAGAATGCCAATTTAAGCTATTAGTTAGATCAATATCAAGGGCATTACTGAGAGCCGACCAAAGAGAATAAGCAAAAGCACAGGAAGAAAATAAGTGAAAAGTTGATTCAACTTCACTGTTACAGAAAACACAATTTTGATCAGAAATAATTTTCAGAGAGTAAAGCCGACTGCGAGTTAAAAGACGATCATGAAAAACTTTCCAAAGAAAAAATTTCACTTTTGAAGACGTATTTAGCTTCCAGATCTGCTCCCCAAGATTGATCTAGACTAATAGAGCTTTGGTTCAAAGTTTTCAGAAATAGATAAGCAGAGTATACGGTTGCCAAATTATTATTCTCAACTTTTCGAGCTACAAAATCATCATCGGGTTGATCCAAAAGTTCAATGCTTGTAATGGCCCCCCAAAGATCAGAATTACACATTGTTAAGCCAATGAAATCAGACCATGCATTATTATTTAACAAATGATTAACATTAACAATTTGATCAACCAAATTAATGTTGAAGTAAGTTGGTTTAAGAACTAAAGGCAAGTCAAGCACTCATTGATTATATAAGAAAGAAGTACTAGCACCATTGCCAATAACATGCTGAAAACCAGGATAAAGAGAGAAGAAGGCATGCATGAATAATTTCCAAGCCCGAGAAGATTACTTAGGAGGGTTGGAATTTGAACAATAAAGTTTTGGATATTTTGCTTGAACAATTTTAACCCAAAGAGACTCGGAGTTATTTAAATAAGATTGAATTCTCTTGGCTTGAAGAGCTATACTCTTAGATCTAATATCTTGTAAACCTAAATCACCCATAAATTTAGGAAGAGTAATAGTAGACCAACTAATCAAATGAATACTTCTCTTATCAACATGCTGGCTCCAAAGAAAGTTTTCATTTTAGAATCTATTTTATCACATAAATCTTGAGAAAACCAAGTAACAGATATATAATGAGTTGGAATAGAATTCAAAACAGATTGGATAAGCACTAGCCGACCAGCTTGAGTGAGAAGAGAGATCTTCCAATTACTTAATTTAGCATCAATTTGAGTAAGAATATAGTTTTTGATCCTAAGAGGTGGTCTTCTAGGAGATACCATAATCCCAAAATATTTGAAGAAGAATTTTTCTACTTTCATATCTAGTATATTTGAAATTCTAAACTTAGAATTCAAATGAGCATGTCTAGGAAAAAAAAATTCAGATTTATTTTAGTTTATCTTTTGGCCAGTAAGAAGTTCGTATCGGAAGAAAATAGCTTTGACAGTATTTAGGCTCCTAGAGTTTGATTTAAAGAACATAATAATATTGTCAGCAAATATTAATTGACTAACAATAGTATTATATTTTAGTTTGAAATGAGTCAAATCGTTATTGAAAACAACATTCCTCAGTCTCTCGCAGCTAAAGAAGTGGCATTGTCTTAATTACGACAGTTTCAGTCAAATGTTGGGTTATATTAAAATAATCATATGAAGAATATTGCTAGATATTTTTTAAGAAATGGTTGAGAGTATCTTAAGCATCGATTCGGTCAAATATCATATGTGGAGGTGTGGCATTCGAGTTGACTCAGATTAATCACGTGAGGCAATCTCTTATTTCTCGGGAAATGAAGGCGAAATCAAAATGATTTAAATTTGTTGCATTGTTTATTTTGTCTTCTTCTCAGTAGCATATGTCATCAATCAATCACTTGCCCCATTTCCTCGCAACTTTGACTTTAATTTCTTTTCATTATTTTATTTTATTTATTATTATTATTAGAAAAAATTATTTTTTTTATCCCCATAATTTATTCAAATTTTGATTTTAATATTCATATTTTTAAAATTTTAGTTTTAATCCCCCACTATATTTTTGTTTGAAATTTAGTACTCATCGTCACATGAGGTGTAAATGGAGTTGACTTGAATAACATGTGCTGCGTGGGCATTGTTGACGTGAAGTATGTAGGGATCAACTTCTAAAAAAATTTTAGTATGGAGACTAAAATTAAAATTTTATAAATTATAAGAGCTAAAATCAAAATTCAAGTAAAATTATAAGGATCAAAAGTACAATTTTTCTTAAAAATATATAAAAATTCACATGATATTTTTTAAATTTATTTATAAATAAGTATTAGATTTAATATTTTATTTAAAATATTACTTTATAAACGAGCAACACCGTATTATTTTCCTATAAAATAATTATTGATTTAACTTCTGTCATAATTTAAAATAATTAATTAATGTAATATTTTGATTAGTTTTTGTTGCATAAGCTATTTCAATGAGACATTAAAATTAAAATTCAGATTCCAAGCCTCGAAAAACTACATGGATATTGAATCTTCATTAAGATCGGTGAGAGAGAATTTAGTCATTACAAGCATTAATCGATATCCTGGATTAAACCAAAAAATTAGTCAATATCCTGAATGAATTGGGCCGGACCAGTTTAGAATTTTAGGTGTAGGGAGCCGGCTTGGGGAGCTCCTGGATCGATCCGCAGAGTAGCGTTGTACGTAGATTTTAG
This sequence comes from Canna indica, assembly GCA_034359265.1. Taxonomy (NCBI): domain Eukaryota; kingdom Viridiplantae; phylum Streptophyta; class Magnoliopsida; order Zingiberales; family Cannaceae; genus Canna; species Canna indica. The sequence continues at coordinate 14,431,701 of CP136893.1, read as the reverse complement.
ATGTTGCTTAATTATAAAGTAATATTTTAAATAAAATATTAAATTTTATAATTATTTATAAATAAATTAAAAGATATCATGTGAATTTTTTTAGGGAAAATAATATTTTTGATCATCATAGTTTGCTCGAATTTTGATTTTGTCCCCATAGTTTATAAAATTTTGATTTTAGTCTCCATATTATATTTTCTTTTAGGAGTTGGTTCATGTAGACTCCACGTCAACAATGTCCAGTCAGTACCTATTATCCCATGTTACACTACTAGAAATATGATCTTCAGCAACGGCTATCAGCAACGGCCGCTCAAGCCGTTGCTATTTACAACGGCGTTCTTACGGCCGTCCGAGCCGTTGCAGATATCTGTATCTGCAACGGCGTTCTAACGAAAAACCGAGCCGTTGCAGATTATTTTAATTATCAGCAACGGCTTTCTGACGGAAAGGCGAGCCGTTGCTGATTTTTTAATCTTCAGCAACGGCTTGCTAACGGATAAGTGAGCCGTTGCTGATGATAACTTATCAGCAACGGCTTTCTAACGGGCGAGTGAGCCGTTGTTGATAAGTTTATATAGGGCACCAGTCGCGCCCGACCCTTCTTCCTCCCGCTGCTGCCGCCGACGCTCCTGCCGACGCTTCTCGCCGCTGCTGCTGACGCCGACGCCTCTCGCCGCCGCTGCCGCTGCTGCCGGTATGTTGATCGGCCGGAGTATTGGTATCAATTCGACCGAAACCCTATTTCTAGGGTTTCGGCCGGCGGCGATCGGCCTATGGCCGCCGCCGGACCTTCTACAGTGGCCGGAGGGTGGACTCCGGCGCCGGAATTTTTTATTGTTAATTATTGTTTATTGTTTTGAAATTGTTAATTAATTATTTTATAATTGTTAATTAATTGTTTAATTTGTTAGATTAATTATTAGTGTTTAGATTAATTTCGGACGCGCGCCGGAATCATCCACTTCGGACTCGCGCCGGAATCGTCCAATTCGGACTCGCGCCGGAATCGTCCACTTCGGACTCGCGCCGGAATCGTCCAATTCGGACTCGCGCCGGAATCGTCCACTTCGGACTCATGCCGGAATCGTCCACTTCGGACGCGCGCCGAAATCGTCCAATATGGACTCGAACTATCTCGAAACATTTAGAAAATAATCATCCATCCGACGAGTTGATATGTTTCACGTACGCATCGACGAATCGGATATGATTTAGCAAAACCTTAGATCCGTTCGGGAATTGTATGTTCGTGTAAAAGAAGTAGATGATCTTTTATACGACGTACAATTCTTGAATTGTCCCTGATTGGACAATTTGAGAATATAGTTATTTGTATTGCACTTAGTTTTTTCTTTTAACCGTTAACTCATTCTAAATTTCGGCAGCATCTCTCTTGTTCTCCGATACGCGCCCAGATGATATGCATATTCGGAGACCTGTAGGGAGATGCTGCCAAAATTTAGAATGAAGTTAGCGGTTAAAAGAAATACTTAGTACAATATGAATAACATGAATCCCGAGTAGAATAGGACCATCCCACCTAAAGACATTACCTAAAGATATTGTCAACTTTTTGACAGAACATGTCGGGTGTTCGACAGATATGTCTGGTCGTGGTTATCGACGCAGGAGAGTTTCGGAGTCTCCGATCGGTGAGACTCCAGCACTTACTCATGCTGCTGATCCTCCTGTTGCTGATCCTCATTCCGATGATACTGCCGAGGCTAGTACATCCAGACGTAGGCGGCCACGCGGGCTGAACAGGTGGCAGCCTCCACCAGCCACAGAGTCATGTAGATTGATTAGCGTGATTGGGGAGCGGTAATATATCATGAATTATGAATCATTACAAATTCATTATATCATAATATAATATTAAAATTTATTTTTGTTGTGCAGGTTCGAGCAAGAAGAAGTGCCGAGGAGCATTTCTTCTACTATTCGACGATACATGCACGGGGCATGGCCTACGTGGTCTCACGTGCCTAGCGAGCACGTCGACATGTTATGGCGCGAGTTTGAGGCACGTATTATTATTATTATTTATATGCATGATGATATATTAATATTGATACTGATATTATTATTTTGCAGGCTCGCTATACATGGGCCGAGGACCAGAGACCCTTCATTTACGCTACCTGGGAGGCTATTTCCCGGGCAAGGTACAACGGGCAGCTGGGGCAGGCTCGGTCCCAAGCGATGGCCCGAGCTGGGACCACTAACATCGCGGAGACTCGGGGATACGGCCCCGGTTGGATTACTCCGGATATATGGGACCAGCTCGTGGGGATATGGTCGACGGATCGATGGCAGGAGGTTTCTCGGAATGCGGCTAGAAATCGCATGTCGGGAGGAGCAACGCGTCACACCAGCGGCTCTGTTGCATTTGCAGTGCACGCAAACCGTATGGTAAGTATATCTTTTAATTATATATTTTATTTGTTATTATGTGTACTAATTAATGTATTTGTTTTGTAAATGTAGACGACGGTGTCGGATGACGGGACTGTCCAGCGACCCTCCCCGATGGCGGTGTTCGAGCGAACTCACCGTCGAGCACATGGGACGGGGGAGTACATCGACAACCGCGCTGCATACATTATGGTAATTATATATTTGTTTAAATTATTCATTATATATTTATAATTTAAGTTTTATGATAAATATTAAACAAAAAATCAAACTCGAGTAGGAGACCTACAGCCAGACGGTGGTGCAGCGCGGGGGTACCCCCGAGGACTTTGACGCAGCATCGTGGGTCGAGGCCGCAGGTGGCTGGGACCATGGCCGCGTATATGGCTTCGCAGATAGTGGTCATGCGCGAGCCGTACTAGGGCCACTTGGGGCACCGACCCCTCCGGTCGCTGGTGAGCGGCCGTCCACCTCTAGATCCAGTTATGATCATAGTAATAGGATAAGGACACTAGAGGAGACGGTCGCGCGTCAGACTGAGATGATGGAGCGTCAGAGTCAGACGATGACGAATATAGAAGCTATGCTACGCAACTTGTCAGGTCATCCCGAACCAGTCATCTCTTCGATATCATCTAATCCATCGTCTCGAGTCAGTCCACGCCGGTGTACACTCAAGCGCTCCAGACCCCGCCATATAATCCAGACCATCCTCCATCTTGATCGTGAGATTTTTTGTTTGGATATTGAACTTGTTTAACTTATTTTGTTTGGATATTGATACTTCAATTTTGCATTTGAATTGTTTTTATACTATCGTGGATAATTATCAATATAAATATAATTGTTTTGATGTATATATGTTGGTGTGTTTGTGATGTGTGAATGAATGTGTGTATGAGGGTATGGGTGTGTGAGTTATGTATCAGATAAATGTATCAATGTATCAATGGAAATTTGAAATTTTCAAATTTTCTGGTTGCATGTATTCGTCATCAGCAACGGCTTTCCCACGGGCGTCCGTGGGAAAGCCGTTGCTAAAAGTGTATCGAAAGCCGTTGCTGATGACCTACAGCAACGGCTTAGCGACGGCGTTTTACTAACGGCGTTGCTACGGACTCAGCGGCCGTTGCTATTAATGTTATCAGCAACGGCTCCGGGTCTGTGGCAAAACCGTTGCTGATAATAGTTTTAGCGACGGCCCGAGCGGCCGTTGCTGATAATGTTTTGAGCGACGACCCAAGCGGCCGTTGCTGATCCGTTGCTAAGTCATCAGCAACGCGACTTTCTGTCACGGCTCTATTGCAACGGCTCAGTCGTTGCTGATGACCATTTTTCTAGTAGTGTTAGCTCTGTTTAGGTCTAATGTGATGGCATGGACCAAATCCTAAACAGAAATATAGTGTGATGATTAAAACCAAAGTTTTAAAACTTTGGAGACTAAAACCAAAATTAGAGCAAATTGTGGGGACTAAATTATTATTATTATTATTATTATTATTATTATTATTATTATTATTATTATTACCCCCCTCGACTATAGTCGATGTGCACAAAGACTACATAAACTACCAAGTGTACACAGAACCCCCCGCAACTACACTTTTTGTTCAAATAATCCTCGTCCATTAGCCCGTCCATTAGTAACTTAACGGTAAAACTCTCACATGCGTAGAACCCCCCTCCCCAGTGCCACGTGGCAGCAATTTGGATAATCCATCTCATCCGACGATCATCACTTCTTTTTCTACCCATCCCTCACCTACCTACACTCCTCTCCTTGCCCTAGACTCCACTGCCATCGTCGCCACCGCTGGAGGAGGAGGTCGCCGAAAGAGGAGTCCTCCTACTCCTCCTCCTCCTCCGGCGACGATGGAGTCTAGGGCAAGGGGAGGAGTATAGGTAGGTGATGGATGTGTAGAAGAAGAAGTGATGATCGTCAGATGAGATTAAGGGTCCATATTATTGCCACGTGGCACTAGGGAGGAGGAGGGGGATTCTGCGCACGTGAGAGTTTTACCGTTAAATTACTAACATACGGGCTAATAGAGGGTGGTTATTTGAATAAAAAAGTGTAGTCGCAGAGGATTCCGTGCACACTTGGTAGTTTAGGTAGTCTTTGCGCACATCAACTATAGTCGAAGGGGTTTCGTGTAATTATTATTAGGGTAAATTACATGAAACCCCCATCGACTATAGTTGATGTGCGCAAAGACTACCTAAACTACCAAGTGTGCACGGAACCCCCATTGACTACATTTTTTGTTCAAATAACCCCCCTTTGTTAGCTCGTCCGTAAGAAACTTAGTGCGCAAAACCCCCCTCTGTAGTGCCATGTGGCAGTAATCTCCACTCTCCATCTCATCTGACGATCATCATTTCTTTTTCTATTCATCCCTCACATACCTACACTCCTCCCCTTGCCCTAGACTCCGCCGCCGCCGCTGGAGGAGGAGGAGGTCGTTGGCGACCTCCTCCTCCTCCTCAAGAATCCTCCCCCTCTAGAAGAAGAAGAGGAGGAGGAGGAGGAGGAGGTCGCCGGTGACCTCATCCTCATCCTCCTCCGGCGGCGATAGCGGCGGTAGAGTCTAGGGCAAGGGGAGGAGTGTAGGTAGGTGAGGGATGGGTAGAAGAAGAAGTGATGATTGTCGAATGAGATGGAGGGTGGAGATTGTCGTCACGTGACACTAGGGAGGGGGTTCTGCGCACGTGAGAGTTTTATCGTTAAGTTACTAACGGACGAGCTAACGAATGAGGTTATTTGAACAAAAAATATAGTCGATGGAGATTTCGTGCACAGCTGGTAGTTTAGATAGTCTTTGCGCACATCGACTATAGTTGATGGGGTTCCGTGCAATTTACTATTATTATTATTATTATTATTATTATTATTATTATTATTATTTTGTTCAGCAATTTCTTATAATTAAATTAATTTTATAAGAAATTATCGAATTGGAGGGATTCACACATTTCAAAACTGAAATTAGAATGTCTGAATTTTAATGCTACTTAAATACTTTAGCCAAAGTCCATATCACTAAAAGTTCTACATTTTTGTGTTTATTTTTTAATTACATATGATTATTTTCTTGTAATATAAAATTATTTTAGTTATTAAATTTACATTTATAATGAATTTCTTAGGATGTTAAAGGCATTTTTAAATATATATATATATATATATATATATATATATATATATCTTAAAGACTTTTTACAAAGGTCTTTGATGGTAAAAGATTTGCCAAATTTACTATAATAACAAGGGTGCGTTTGATACAACTATGGACAGAATAGAATAAGCTAGTACAAAACATATCACTACAAACCAATACATGACAAAAAGTTATACCATGTTTGTTTTGCATTATATTGGACAAAAAATTATTAATGTTCTAAGTTTGTTTCTTGTTATCGTAGTATCAGACAATATATATTAACTAAAATACTATTGTTTGCAAATATATATATATATATATATATAATAGGAGAGAGAGAGAATAGACATGAGCATCCTCTCTCGTGTTTGCAGCATTTGCTGATGATGCAAATCGTGTTTGCCAACAGAGTCTGTTGCAGAATGTAGATGTTGTTGATGTGATTAGTAGTGTTGACGCTGCGGACGCGTCTCTCGTTCACACTCTTTCTAGGCGTTTGCCAACAAAGAGAGAGAGAGATATTGTGGAGATGAAGTCACCGATGTTAGGAGAGTTGCCATGGAGAAGAGGAGTTGCTGACGTAAGGAGAGTGGACTCATAGGAGACGTACTTGAGAGAGTTTTTTTTGTAAGAGGAAAAGTTGGGATTTTATTTTAGGAACAAGTAAATAATTTCACTTGCTTGTCCCATAAAAAGTTTTTGTTGTACTATAGTTTTTCATGGTATAATTAGTATTACTATGAATTCCACCAAAATTTTCCTTTATCGTAACGATTTTTGGTGCACCAAACATGAGACAAACCTAGTTGCCATATCCACTGTCGTATTTTAAGTGACACCAAATGCACCCTAAATATCTTTGACTCTCAGTTATTTAAATCCCTTAAAACCAATATATAGTTGAAAAAAATAAATATTTTGTGTTATAGTGAGCAAAGAAATTGCAAATTTTTAGTGTTTTAAAATTTTATCGACTTAAAAGATTTTTGTCTAAAAGTCTTCAAGGGACTCACAAATCCATTAAAAATATAATTTTTAACAAAGAATAAAAATTCATATTACAAGAAAATAATCGTACATAATTGAAAAATAATTTCTCGTTACAATGAACACAAAAATTGCATAAATTTTAATGTTAAACACTTCCAAGGACTTTTTGGTCCCCATTTTTTAAAAAATTGCTTATTTTTCATAAAATTGATCTGATTTTGAAAAATGGCAGTAATTTCTTTACATTATTATAATTATTAATTTCTTCACATTATCATTATTATTATGCAAAGTACACAGTGAAAGGGAAAACTTGATCATTAAATAAGAATAGTAATAATAAGACCCACATTTTTCACCTACACCCAAATTTGAACATGATTAACTACCACAACCTAACTGGAATTGAGATGCTGCATTGATTATAAAATAAATAAATATGTAATTCAACATTGTATGCATCAGCGCAATAAGCAAAGCTAAAACCTTTGCTAAGAAGACTCAAATCTGTAAAACATCATGTATGAGAAATAAAACAAAAGCAGTATAGGAAAATTTACATGAACTCTTGAAGTAACAATATTTGCTTAATGCGACTCCCATCCAAAGTCCAAGGAAAAATTCGAGGATTTACATCATTTTTTTGCGTTACAACAGATCAACTTGCTCTGCAGCATTGAAAGCTGACCTTCAAATTAATATATATATCCTAGAATAATCAATATAAGGAACAATGGAACTTGTAAAATTGTGTATAGAGGATTATAGATACTTCTAACTTCTAACTCATATAGCACCAAACTATTATCTTCTTGTCTGTTATTCTATTCTGCAACAAAGGCAGCATGACATGTTCTCATAGTCAACCTTTGAAGCCAGTTGAGAAAAAATATCATGGGAGCCAGAAGTGTAGGGAATCCTTCACCTTTTCTTGGAAAGCTTTGGATTCTTGCACATCCGGATGCTTAGGGGAGTAACCTCAACCAATTCATCTTCTTGAATATATTCTATACAGTCGTCCAAACTAAAGCTTAGTGATGTATCAAGAACCACTGCATAAGAGGAAAATAGAGTTAGATTGTTGAACAACCAGAACTAAGAGAAGAAAATAGGAACATCACTTAGAATGTCACAACGTAAAAAATGATGCTTTAATCAGCACCAAACAGTGTTTAACCTAAAATCGTGTAATATACTCAAAGCCAAAGATCACATGTATACATTCTGCTGCAAGTAAACCTATTCAAAGGTAAAAGACAAATAGATATGCACAATTTAAACCTAAGTTAAAAACTCAAATAAGGCATAGCTCTTGTAGACAACTTTCATGCCCAATAACATCCGAAATAACAGAAACCTAGACAAATCAAGAAAGCATGCACCTTGATCATCACGCATGAATGGGTAATGATGGATTCATACAACCATGCCAACATAGCTCATAAGAGAAAAAAAATGATGTGTATTATGTAATTAAAAAAGATCTTAGTGGTTGAAGGATATTGCATTAAAGTAGACATCTGTATACACCTATAGGAATACACTGCATAATGTGAAGGAGAAAAGTATTATTTAGAAGTTCCAAATTCGTATAAGCATTATTGACTTACCGGTTTGTTCCTTGTTAGATCGTACATTAGTTGCAGCCTTCTTCTTGCATACATTTAAAGACAAATCACCAGGACGCTGATGGATACCCACTATTTGACCCTTATATACCTCCGCTCCAGGGCTGATAAACATCTGGCCTCTTTCTTGTGCACTGAAAAGCGCATAGGAGGTGGTAGTTCCATCTTCAAAAGCAACCTGTTTCACAGTTTCCATAGTCCATTTAGAATCTTAAACACATGAAGAAAAACAGTTGCCAAATGCACCATACAGGTTGGTGAATACCAAGGATCCCTGGTCACGGGTGCTAATATCTCCTGCCCACCGTTGGTAGCCATCAAATACTGTGTTCAAAAGTGCTGTACCCCGAGAAACTGTCAAAATTGCATTCCGCAATCCAAGGAGGCCGCGAGTAGGGATCTTGTATTTAACTAATGTTGTTCCCTCGGATCTGTGTTGATGACAAACTCATATAAAAGAATATCTCTTATATTAAGAGAATAGCAAATAAACTGTACACATAACAAATAACAAAAAATTGTGTGGGCTAATTTGCACTAAGCATTGCAGAAAATTCAAGTGTCAGTACCCAATTGCTAATAACAAAATGTCAACAAATATGTGTTAGATTCCCCTCAATTCTGTCAAGCCCATATCTAAGAACCTACAGATGCAATGTTTCTATTAAATGATTCATCTGGTTGTATGGCCATTAATTACTTTTATAAATCTATAATAATAAGCATTTGATGGTAACTTTGCTTTGAGTCAACCAGCCTGGTGAAAGTTGATTGCAACACAGCAAGCTATATAGCCATTAATGTTTGATTGTTTGTATGCCCTAATTTGTATACACTCATACATGGAAAGTAAGAAGTGCGATAGCAATCAATTTAGTTAGTTTAATATGAAACTATTTAGCATGTGAACATGAACATACACAGGTAATTAAGACAGTATAGATGAACTAGACACTACTAAGGAAATTGCAAAAGAAATGGACAATCCTATGGAAAGAGAGTTTTTACTGTAATTTTTTGTGAGCACAAATTGCAAAACATATAAAGGTCAAACATTCTTTTTAATTCACATTGTGAATGTGGCAGAGCTGCTCAGCTGAGTTATTGTAGCTCAACATCTAAACCAGCAATAGTTAAAATCACAACATCTAAACAGCAAGAGCAGTAGTAACTGTTGATGTGAACAGAAGAGGAGACTAACCCAACCCCCTGCATATCAAACATCTGCCCACGTCTTTTACCTAGTAGTTCAACTACAGGTCCCATATATACCTCTGGAACCTCCACAATAGCAATCTGCAGAAGAATAGCAGCTTTTCCATAAAATCCAGAGGCATATGATTCTGCTACTACATACAAGATATCCTCCTTTATAGAGATCATTTGAAGGAAACTTTACCTCAAAGGGCTCCAGCAGCTTGTCATCTACTGTTTTGTTTATAACCTTAGGTGGCCCCACCATAAATTCATATCCTTCTCTTCGCCTGCATAAGTCTAGTATAGTAAGTTATAGCATGCTTAAGATTAAGACCACAGAATTGAGGATTCTTACATATTCTCTATCAAAATGGTGATATGCAGTGTCCCCCTTCCGCTAACAATAAATGTATCAGCTGTTTCACCATCTTCTACTTTCATTGCCAAATTTCTCTCAAGCTCACGATAAAGCCGATCCCGAAGGTTTCGACTCGTCACGTATTTCCCCTGAAAATTACATATATTTACCATTTTTCCATATCAAAAAGAGAAGCTACTTAGTAACGCAGTCCGCATTAAGTGAATATCATGGAAATTCATGCTCTGACAATTAAGAGCTCCCAAAATTTGAAAATAAAAAAGAACAATGATTTTGAGTTTCATTTTATCCTGTCACGAGGAGATCTTTCTCCTAAGCAACATAATTCCAAAATGTATATGACCCTCTGACAGGTAAATGCATGCATACGCATGGATGTCGCGTTAACTGTTTTAAGCATGCCTTTTACATGAGTTATTTACTATATCATTAAGGTAACATAAGAACAGTGCTACGCTGCTGAAGAACTTGGAATTGTGGAAGAGGGCATCCTCCTTCTCTTTCCGTTAAAAAAATATGATCAACTGACTCAGAAAGAACAGGACTAGATAAACATGTTATGTGTTATGACCATCCATAGCATGAGTCTTCAATGAATAGATATGTGGGAACAAATAAGCAAAAATGTTTTTATCAGTTGTTGCAGTTCAAAAGGTAGCCATCTTTAAAAGTCAAAATACATCTAGGGCATGTGCTTCATAAGATAAGAGATGGATTAATATTCATTGTTTGCTTAGTGTATGGATTAGAAGAAAATAGGAATAGAAGAATATAAAATTGATATTATATCCGATGTACACCGGATTTAAAAAATTCCTATCCAGTCTTCCCTCATTTATTATCCAATCCTATCCTAGCCTATGATCCTATCCAATGAAGCAAACATATCACTAGAGGCTAAGCACATAGAATGATGAAGCTACAGTATTTACTTAATGATGATCTTGGGTTACCAAATTGATTAATCTAGAATGCTCCCATCAATTGTTGCAGTTAAACAGGTAGGCATCTCCAAATTTGAGGCAAAAGACCAATATAACAATGAAGCTATGGGCCAGTTGGTGATGATATTGGCTTTACCAAATTGATTAATCTATCAAAAGGATGGCCAAAAGAGTTACACGCATAAGTTAGTTAGGAGGTATAGTGAGCCCAAAGATGCTGAAGCAAGTGGTGGATCAACACAAATAGTTCAAATAACATAAGGCTTAGGTATCACATAAAAGGTCAGCTGCAATGGTTTTAGGCCAAAAATAAAAAGACGACCATCAAGAGGAACAAGCAACATAAGCATGTATTCAACGATGAAACTTTACTGTCTGGTAATATTGAAAACCGATCTACTAACTGTGCTATCCAATCATATGTTGACCACAATTTGACATAATAAAAATAAGGTCACATTTGATGCATATACAACAAAAATTTCATGGCACCATTCAGCAGGTGCGGTTTTTGGACCAATCAAAATGAATGAACAACCTCTTGAACTAATGGCTATTCTAATCAAGTTATGAGTTGGATATGTTGCACAGAAACATCTTAGTTTAGCATGCTGGAATTTCTTTGTAAAGGAACTCTATTTGCATTACCATACCTCTCTACCAACAAAAGGTGAAGTGTTTATATAGAACGACATTCTCACTGTAGGCTCTTCCACCCTAATGGTAGGTAATGCTTTACCCGAGCTTTTGTCAGCTATTGTCTCCCCAATCTGCAGCATGACAAGAACTATAAGATCATGATCATTATTTTGGTGATACAATTCCTAGTATTAAATTACAACTATAGCTCCTTAGTGTTCATTGTGGATTCACAATATATGAATGTAAAGATGCTAACCATGATATCATTAATACCACAGACTGCACATATATCACCAGCCTGTACTTTCTCAGTTGGAACTCTGCTGAAATTCTCATAAACAAATAGCTCACTGATTTTAGAATATCTGCATGCATCATCTGAAGTGCACACCTATAACAATGCAATACATTAATACCAACTGCACCAAAGTAATCAATAATAAATAATTGCTTTCCTAGTTGAACATAACAGCATGTCCAAGTTTTTTCCAAAAGAACAAATATAGCTATCCAAGTTCATAAGGCTTCCATAAATGCACAGTGGAGGATCAATGTACTCAACTTGTCCCTTGCAAAAGCATATCATATCTAAATGATGCATAATGATTAAAAACATCAGTAATTCATGTCTAATTGAAGGAATAGGCAACTAGTACAGTTTAGGAGCAAAATTATTAGACATGAATTGAAGGTTCCTATCATAGTCATCTTGTCAGTAATTGAAGTAATTGTTATAGCTTGAATTTATGAGTTATACAAGAGTAAGACTGTAAAATGCTTATATGAAAGAGGAAATTGTTATACAAGAAAGAAAGAGTATTACCAAAAGGATGACCAAAAGACTTAAAAGAGAGGCAGCTAAAAATATAGGATGAAAATCACTGGATGTATCGTTTTTGCATTAAAATAAAATTCATGGTGATTTAAGGTTTATGCAAATTCTGTGCTTGAAGACGGACATCATAATGTTAGTAGGTATCCATATTACAATAAGCCTATCCGACAAATATTTCTTCGTAATTTTATAAAAACAGAAGTTTAACTATTCTCACCCTCACATCCATGCCTTTTTGCAATATCCCAGCATGTAATCTCCCAATTGCTATTTTACCTTTATGTTCTTCATATTCAGTGTTGGACACCTGCAGTAGCATTATAAAACAAAAATTAAAACATATACTACATAAGAGAAAAAAAATACATATATTTAGTATTAGATCCATTCATAAAGATAAAGAACCTTATCAAAATATGAAGAACTCCGGGAAATCACAAAATAAGTTTTTAAGTTCTAACTAAACTAAATCCACTTCAATAATATATTAAAAAGGAACACTCTTTTGCACAGTATTAAAACAGATCAACACAAACAAATTTCTTGCTACTATAAGACACCTTGACTTAATCATAACTGTTTAGATAGAGAAATGATAGAACTGTTAATATAATGAGTAGTGAATATGATAAGAAATAGCAGAAAATAAACACTAACAAGCATCTGCATAGGACCATCTTTGTTAATACTGGGCTCTGGTATGCATCTGAGTATAGCCTCAAAAAGTGGGCCAAGATCATCAGCGAGATTGTCAGGAGATAGTCCTGCCTTCCCCTTGATGCCACTTGCATAAATCGCTTGGAAATCACACTGCATATATATCATAGATAAACTGAGAAGTTCTAGCATGCTAAGGAGCTAATTTAAGAAGTTCGTTAATAAAAAAAACTAGGGCATTAAAACAAAGTAAATAAACTACCTGTTCGTCTGTTGCATTTAGCTCAATGAAAAGCTCAAATGTGGAATTTATTACAAAGTCTGGGCGAGCTGAGGGCCTATCGATCTTATTTACAACAACCACAACAGCATGGCCAAATTCTAAGGCCTTCTTCAAAACAAATCTAGTTTGTGGCATTGGCCCCTCTACTGAGTCTACCTGCAGAAATTTCAAATTTTTAGTTTGTTAACATAAGCTAAAAGATTACAACAATAAGCATGCAAATATATGAATATGAAAGGCTGTTGTTTATATGCTTCTTAAGCAATAAAAGGAAACTGATGCTAAGCAGTAAATAATGATTTTGTGCATCAGGACTGATGGAGAAAAAATGACATTGTTCTTCCAACAAATAACTGACTTCCTTCTTGTGCATCAAAAAAAGATTGGCATCAAAGATTAAAGAATCATTTTATTCCCCAAATGCATTTATTGATGACTTCCATGGGAAAGATAATTATACTAAAGTAAGAGCATACAAATGTATATCAATGTCAAAAAGTACAATTTAGGTAGCCAAGGAGTGGATTTTCTCAGCATTTCCACTTATTTGGTGTTTTGTTTGTTCATTTAAAATCAAAAGAAATCATGTCAGAAACCTGAAGAAGAAAGGGATTGGCATTGGCTATGTTAATAATCTGAAGGCAAAACAAAAGACAACAGGAGATGAAACATATCAACCAGTAGACTTAGTATACTTGAGGGGAAAAAACAGAATCATTAATTTCTGAAATGTAGGATCTCATATTGACAGCAAATTTCAAATTAGTACCACAAGGAGAACGCCTTCGACCATGTTCAGGACACGTTCAACTTCCCCACCGAAATCAGAATGGCCAGGCGTGTCAATTATATTTATCTTTGTTCCCTTGTAGGATATTGATGTATTTTTGCTAAGTATGGTAATTCCCCTTTCTCGCTCCAGATCATTTGAATCCATTATCCTCTCCTGTACAGTTTGGTTATCACGAAAGACCTGAAAAAAAGAAAGATATAAAGTCAACATTGAGTGACAATGGAATATTGCTTAACTAATTAGTTTAAGGAAGCTATTATACATAGAAGAAAATTTGACAGTAAATTCCATGCTTTTTATTTTTAAGTTGCTATGCTGGCTCTTTTGGATGTCACTTGGAGAAGGATATTGTTGTTTGTTTGTTGTGAAACTTTAAAATAGACAACATTCACTTTATGTGTTAATGACATCAACCATGAAAAATACATAAGGAAACTTGATGCAAACACATCAACTTATTTTTACGGTTTCAAATGTTGGTTAGAAAACCTCAACAACCTGTTCGGCCAGTACATATATTAGCATGGCAAGAGGTACACTGACTCTTATTGCTAAACAGATCTAGAAGAAATTTTTTGAGAGAAATGAACGGGAAGATTCCCACCAAAACAATTTTTATTAAGAATAAATCTTTTTGAAGAGGCAGAAAAGAGAAAAGACAGAATCAAGAATAGAAGAAGGTAAAGAAAAAATATATGTAGAACATGAAGAAAAGGAAAAGTTCAGTTAGGAAATGCAAAAAGATGATTCAAACAGAACCTGGCAGCTCTAGAGAAATAATAAAAAATATTATCGGTCCTTGGTCAAATCCATAGATATAAGCGAGCACAGACATGCATTCTTGTGCAACTAATATATGAAGCAATGTTTCTGACAAAGTATAGTAACCATTTAATTTCTTTCATCATAATCAAGAAGTAGTATAAAACATTATATCTTAACATAGGCCTAGCTTACCGGCATTGAAAATATTAACACTGAAGTATTTTTTAAAAAAAAAACTTTCAAGTAACTACTAAGAAGTCATGCACTCACTTCATGCACTTTTTTGATAAATGGAAGTACACCATATATATACACAATACTTACTATAAGGATGGCATAAATAACTTAAGGTATCCATGTTCCTTAAGGACCCACAGCATGCAACCAAATGCAAAAGCACATAAAGTTCCTTTGAAGAGACTATGAGGAGATCCAATTTTTCGAAAGATGAAAAAGAATGAATTATATAACTTGGAATAAGATGTTCCTATAAACATCTTCATAGGAGAACTTGAGAGTTGATTGGCCACTTACACTTTATAGTATAGTATCATTAAATAAATATGATAATTGCAAGGTCAATGTTACCTTTGCCTGCTTCAGCATGGCATCCACTAATGTTGTCTTCCCATGATCTACATGAGCAACAATAGCTATATTCCGAACATCTCTTCTTGTTGTTGACTTCTTCTTTGATACTACGAGAACAAATTAACATATTATATGTTACTCTCCAAAGAATAATTTAACTAGAAACAAAAGTTTGGAAAACAAAGAAGAATGATATTCAATTCATACAATAATGTATTTTTCTTAAAAATTGAAGTATATTGAACCAATTTATGTTAACTTGAAAGCAAATAGGGAAAAGTGGGCAAGTATTTGTTGATAGGTGCCAAAACCATGTACAATGTCAGCAAACCAAGGTAAGGCACAATAAACTAAAAATCAAACCACACTTAAATAGAAACATCCAGAAGCACCTCATTTGTACCTTTGCTACTTTAGCAAACAAAATGTCCTTAAAGATCATCTTGCAACAGCAAAGTACAAATGAATATTATTCATCATCTTGGACATAGTTTTAAAAAGTATATGCAATTAGTACATGGTTGGACCACTACAGAGTGTACATGCAGTATGGGAGTGCATATGCAATCCAGAATCCAGATATTAAAAAAAAACTATATTAATAAAAAAAAAACATAGATGGTTGTTGAGAACTTAATTGACAAAATTAAAGAAACAAAAACTATCATATAATAATTAGATGATGATTGATTATGATGTAAGATATTACTATATTAGTATTCAATTGTCATTTGGCAATTCAAAGATGATGAAAATCTTAACAAGTAAAAGGGGAATCCTACTGCATGAGGCTCCCACCAATATGGGTGTGACCTCTAGGGAGGATCAATGTACTGAAACCTGGTCTCCTAGGTTGCAAATCTCCATGGTGGTAACCTTATTGTACCAAGGCTCACCCTCAATAAAGAATCTAAACAAGCGATGATATAAAATATTTTGCATCTATGAGCAGAAAACAAGCTTCGAACATCAATATTCATTAGTTATTATCAATTAAAAATTCTTTTCAATGTTATATGATCCTTTTAAACAAAATATTGCAACTACATGTCTAAGGTGACGGTAGAAATTATTTTCTGTTTCTTTTGACTTATTCAATCATTAGGGCCAGCTCTTCCTTAATTGCTAAATTGGTTTAATAACCATTTCAAGCAGATGCTACAAATAAAGACAACTTTAACAGCCAAATAGATGGCAAAGTCACATACTTCCCTGTGACAAACAGTTAACTGCAGCTTGTAGCAGTTTATTTACTCACCTAGTAGATAATAAAATTCATCTCAATCAAACATCAAAACAATATCTAATGAAATTAATTGGCAAAACCGGTTAGAGAAAGCAAAGAACTGTTAGTACCACAACTTAGAACAAATGATGAGCTAGACCAAGTGATTGAAAAACAGTGAGCTTCTTTCAATTCAAAACCATGTTTTCATTTCTATGTCACCATACTTGTGCTCTGATTGTTCCGATGTGCTAAGGTACCACCACCCATTTCATCAAGAACATATTTAAACTTTTATAAAAAAGAAACAAAAATTTTCAAAAAAAAACATTGCTATTTAATTTTTTTTCCAGCATAAACTCCACAACCGGCTAATTCCCGCATGATTAACCTCGTTGTGGTTCTGCAACCGCGACAGGGTATTTCACCATAATTTAGGCAACAAAGAAACTGAAGTACCGGAGGCTTCTTGCGTCGTGGTAGGAGTCGCCGAGCAACGAGTAGCCGCTCGACGCGACGGCCGCAGCTGCGCGAGGCATCGCCTGGAACTGGAAGCGAAAGGATAAGACACGCCGCGGCCAAAGATACTCTTGGAGAAGCGGACTGCGTTAGGACATCCCCTGGGAGTTCTCCAAGCGTTGGCGTTGGCTGGAAGACGCGGAGACGGCCCGGGAGCGGTTCGGACGCCGATCGCCATATCCATTGCTCTCGACGGCAGGAGGAAGCGAGAAGGAAGTGCGAGAGCGAGTGGATTTGGCGAGTGAGGCCCGAAGAGAAGCGGACGTGCTAAAACCGTGACCTTTAAATCGATGATGGGCCGAACCCGTCAGGGAAGCATTAGAATTTGTGCGGGCTCAAACGAGAGAAATAGATAAAATAAAATAATGGGTGAGAAGCTTGCGGTTGTAGAACCGGGTGCGTGGACACGGAGGAAGAAAGACTGGCTCAGGCTTCTCGGCCGAAGCTTACGGCTAGAATTCGAGCAGCCAGCCAGCCACAGCCGCAAAACCGGGTTCGGACCCTAAAATGGCCACAAGGAGCCCATTGCCCAACTTGGTCTGCACTCCGAACCCACTTCCATTCTAATCATCCATGCAATAGTAACGAATATGTCGAATCTAATCAATCAATCGTTGTTGCGCGGATGATTGGAAGCGTAGCTGACGTGGATGATGCATGAACATGTCACGTGAGAGGACAAGACAGCAGGCATTGCCATTTGCCTGGGCTTGACACCAAAGGGAGCGGTCAAGCCAAATTAATTATTTAGTGGGATTAATTTGATACGGTCGCCGTCTACCCGTGGTGGGGACCAAATTACATGTTATGCTGTCAGATTGATACGACTGTAGCACATGAGCTTCTTGCGCTCTAAGAAATCTTGCGTGTATTACAGTATTAGGGCAGACAAATTTTACTTTTTATTAAATATTAATAATTAATAATCTATATGTATAATAAGTATATTAGTACTCGATTTGGACTTGAAAACATTAAACTTGTAAAGAGGACATTAAAAATTAGTTTTTTTGTGTGTACACCATTGAATGAGGAATTTCTAGTGGCCATGCATTGGGCGGGGACCACAGATGACAGAACAGTCTCTTTTGACTCGGAGCATAGTAGCGCCTGGGTGTTAGGCGGGTAGGCTATAAATTAATCAATTAATATTTTTAAAATATCATAAAGTATAATAAACTTAATAGTGTGGACCGTTCATTTATGTGCAGATTAACATGTTAGAATAAGGACTTGTGTAACCGTAAATATTGGTATCAACTGTCTCATTTAAATATTAAACCTCGTTTAATTCATCATTTTTAAATATATATATATACTTTTCAGAAAGTAGTTAAAATAATTCTTATTTAATTGATAACTTTTTGCATTGGGCAAGAAGTATAATTTCTTCAGTAAATTCAACTTTCTACAAAATATATGAAGTAACTTACTTAGGGGATCTAGGTAAATTGCACATTCTGCATTATAATTTTAAAAAAAATTAATATTAGTTTCACATTTATATTTAATACAAAATTTATAATTTATATTATTAATATTATGAGATTAAATATATTTTTTAATTTTTTACTTATTTATTTTAATTTAATTTATTTTTAGTAAAATATGTAATTTTTTATATTAACTATAAATAAAAATTATTTTTTCTATATAATAAAATATATATTATATTAATTATATATAAAAATATTATATTATATTTTACATATATATGTTATAATATTTATTTATATATATATATACTAACATATATAAATTAAAATATTAATTTATAAAATGAAAAATATATTGATCATTTCATATGTACTTCTTTAAAAGTATTCATGTCAACTAAATATATTATAGGTAGAAAATTACACTTTCTATGAATTAATTTTTTGTCAATCAAATATTTTTTAGGTACTTTTCAAAAAATATACATAAAAAATTAATTAATAAGAATTATAATATTTTGTAGAAAATTATTTTTTATATCAATCAAACGAGATCTTAATCTACACCAATCTTAATGCATCAACACTTTGCTCTAAAATATCTTTTATATGCATATTACTGGATTTCACGTGAATATATCTGTCTCGTTAAGATTGGTGTAGATAATTATATGCCAAGGCCCAGAAGTTGGGAAAGGAGAAGAGGACAAGAGGAGAAGCCCAACTCCATGATAGCTCTCTTCAAAATCATTCTACTTTAAAGAAGGGCCGAAAAGTTCAACCCATATTACTTTTGCCCTGAGTGACCACTGACCAATCAATTGTTGAAATGTGTACATTAGACTATTTATCACCAAATCCTTAATTGAAATTATGAAAAATATATACAGAAAAAGATTCTACAATTATTTTCTGGTGAAAGAGGAAAGAATCTTCAGCAGTAGACTAGACTGGAGTCTTAGGCTTATTGGCTGATCAGTAATAGCCACTTAGCCAGCCACAGGAAGATTCTTCAGGATAAAGTTGTGCCAGTTTGACTTGTTTAATCACTGTGATTTCCTTTTATAATCTAAAATAAAAGAAAATTAAATATTATATCAATAAAGCTGCTGCTATTTCAGGAATCAAACCAGCCACTTATACTTTTAGCATCGCCTTTGAAGATTTTTACATGTATACCATTTTCACAAATATATCTTTAAACATTAAGGCCCTTTGATACCATGTACGAGCCTCATCCTCATGTATAATATTATCGCGATACTATTAATTAAGTAGCATTTCGAAAATCTTAAATGAGATATTAATTAATATAAAGATTAGAAATAATATCTCAAATATTATATTAATAATACACACCCATCATTAGATTGTATTAAAATAATAATAATTTTTAAAAATCGAATTTTGAAAATTATAGGACCTGTTTGGTTAGCGAAACCAAGTCTGTTTTCATGATTTCAGTTTCATTGAAATCAAAACTGCTTACGAAAACGTGTTTGGTTTAGTGTTTTCGTGAAACTGAATTGAAACCAGAATTAAAACGAAACCAGTTTTCTTAATAAAAATGAAAACAACAGAATGTTGTTTTCTGTGGTTTCGAGACTGTCGGTTTCGTTATCAAAATGTTGTGACAATTTTGTAATTATAAATATTTTTTTATATAATTAATTAATTTAAAAATAAATCAAACTATATCGAAATTTTAAAAATAAAAATAAAAATCATCATTTTGAACTCAAACTTTTATCTTAAATTTATAAAATAATTAAACCAATTTATATCTAATTGACTCAAACCCAAATTTTAAATAACTCAATTTTCTTAAAGTTGGTCTATTTATAATTTAATCAAACCTAATTTTAGATCATTGGACTTATTTTTTTTTTGAAATTTTATAATAACTATTAATTAATTTTTATATCTAATTGAACAAAAAAATCTTAAATTACCAATAACTTAATTAATTAAATCATTTAAATATTTTGTAACCATATTAACAAATATTTAATTTTGTAAACTAACTAAACATTTAATTACTACTAAAAATATTCAAGGAAAATTAATATTATTTTTTATAATCAAATAAATATTTACTGATTTCAACTAACTAAAACTGATGTTGTTTTTATTAACCAAACGCGTTTTCAGAAAATTAAAAACTAGAAACCAAAACCAAGTTTTCAAAACCAAGTTTTCAGTTTCACTGAAACCAAACCAGAAAATAATTTTCGCTAACCAAACAGCACCATAAATTTTCAAATCCAAGTTTTGAATGTGAAAATTCCTAAATCTAAAATGTAATGATCTGAATGCCCATTTTATTCTCACCCAGAGTCTCTAAAATTTGGTAGAAATTTTTTAAAAAAAGTATATAAAAGTTTAAAAAATAATTTTAATTTATGATATATTTTTTAATGATAGAAAGAGACGTTATAGTCTCTCTCTCTTTTCCAAACTCTCTAATACATTAGCCAATACGTGTTAGTACTATATGGCCCTGTTTGGTACCCTGTATAAGCCTCATGTATAGTACTAATATCTATATTAAAAATAGTACCCCATAAGTTACCATAAGGTGTATTAGTAATACACTACCAAAGCTCTTCATTAGTCTGCACTAGAATTTTTAATATTTTAAATACTCATTTTACCTAGATCAAAAATTAAAAAAATATTTAAAAATAATTTTAATTTATGAAATATTTTTAATGATAAAATATATTATATAATTTTTATATTATATTATATTATATTATTATAATATTTTTAATATATTATAATATTATAGTGTATATTATTATATTACATTATATAATATATTATATATTATATATATTACATTATATTACATTGTATTATATTATATTATATTATATTATATTATATTATAATAATATAATATAATATAATATAATATAATATAATATAATATTAATATGTGAGTCAATACATACTAGTACATGTGTGCACCAAATACTATATAATAATAGTACAATACAGGCTAATAATATATTACAGGTTAGTCAATATAGATTAGTACTATACACACTAGTACTATACGATGTACCAAACGAGCCCTATAGGTTAATACAATATAATATACCAAACATGCTGTAATGTAGCATTTGGTTGGATGAAATAGATGGAAAATAAAATATTATTCATTATGCCTCACTTATCTCATTGTTTGGTTGATAAGAAATAGGTAGGGCATAAGAAATAGATAAGAAATATCATTCCTCGTGAATGATGAATATTATTCCTTACCTCAATACGAGAAATAGTATTATCTATCTATTTCTTATGATATTTACATATATTGTCCTTTAATATTTATACTATTACGTAAGAATATTAAAATTAATTTGTTAAATTAATTTTAATAATTGCATATCTTAAATAGATAATTATTATTTTATTATTATTTATTATTTATAAAAATTTATTTTTGTATGAAAATAAAATAAAAAATAATTTTTATTATTTTAAATTAATAAATTATTTTACATTAGTTCATATTTTTATTATGATGTTATTAATTAAAATAAATTATAATATAATTAATTATATTTTAGAATGATATTTTAATCATTTTTTTTATACTGTCATTCAATATTTATAATATTTCATAAGAATATAAAAATTAAGTTGCTAAATTAATTTTAGTAATTACATATATTATAGATTTATTATTAAATAATATTTTAAAAAGTATTTTTATAAAAAATATAATAAATATTAATTTTATTACTTTAAATTAATAAATAATTTTATATTAATCCATATTTTTACTATATTATTATTAATTATTCTTACAAAAATATTTTAATTATTTTATTCTCAATTCATTTTGTATTTCTTGTGCTAAGTAAACAAAGTAATATTATTTATTATCTATTCTTTGTGTCAATCAAATAATGTAATATTATTCATTGTCTATTTCTTATATTAATCAAAAAATATAAAATTATTTTTTATCTATTCTATTAATTATGTATTCGCATTCTTTGTCTATTTTTATTAAGTTCTCAATGATGACTATTTATTCACTTATTATGTTATTCATACAATTGGAAAAATATTTAAAATTATCCTACAATAATAAATTTAACTACCTGACAAATGAATTAAAATATTTGTTAAATAATTAGTAATTTGGGAAATTAGAAGTTGTTTTCACTAAAATAATATTTTGATATTGTTAAAGAGGAAATTCCAGTGAACACGATTAGGTTAGGTTGGATTTGGATTCAATGCGTGGGCCAAGATTAATTACAACGTTCTCCTTTTCATAATCAGGGGATTTACACGTGTCATCCACAAGTCCAAATACAAGTAACAGTAGATCTCAATTATAAACATTTAATAATAAAGACAAATGTCACGTGCTTCAACTTATTATAAACTGACATTTCTACATTAATCCAACAATATTTGATTATATATTAATCAAAATTGTGCAGGATTGGCTATAAACTGATAACAGCGTCCAGGGTATTAGAAAACCAAATCTAATTCTAAAATCCCCCCCTCCCCCCCCCCCCCAAGTACACATATATTTTAAATTAAACACAACTATATTTGATTGAATAAAAAATAGCTTTAAGTTACCAATTTCAGCTAATTGTACCCAAAAAATATAGATGACCATCTTCAAAATAAGAAAAAATAATAGAAACTAATAGTTTTAAGTTATGTTCATTCTTTAACGATACGTGCACTTTTACTTTAAATTTAAATTTAATAAAACAAAACATTTTTTAAAATAATATTAGGTTCATTATGTACGATTTTTTGGGAGCATGATTGCATAGTAGTTGCGCCCAAAAGTTTTGACCTACTGCAAAAAGCTTTTATATATATATATAACTTATCAAAGGTAGATATTATTTTCTGAATATATGGCATGGACAGTGACAATTACATCCCAAATATTTTGAGATTCCAAAATGGTCCTCCATTGTCACATCCAAACTTTGGTGGATGTGGGGCCGAAAAGTATATAATGTTTGACATCTAAAAAATTAATGATTTGGATTTATTAAAAATTATTCATTAAAAAAATATCTCACACAATTTAAAACCATTGATATTTGCATCATTTTACAACTTTTTTTATAAACATAAATCATTTAGGACGTGTTTGATATGCACAATCTATTATGGTTCACACGTTATTATATTTGGTTCAAGTACTTTATTGGTAATTCAAATTATCTTGATAATTCAAATTATCACTTTGGGTGTATGTGGATTAATTACCACCGAATTATTACGGACAAACTATTTAGGGCGGAAAATGTCTGTACGATTCCCTTGCTTCCTGTGCAAGGGATCAGCATTAAGCAAGTTTCGAAAGTCGTGGACTCCCACTTCGCTCGACTAAAAACCTCTGAGTGCTTGGACTCAAAAATGTTTGAGCCAAATGGTTGACCGCATGAAAATGTTAGTGAATGCAAGAGCAAATGCTAGAGCGAATGAACTAGAGTGCCCTCAGGCGATTTGTGGGTACTATACTTGTGGAGCCTAACCCCTAAGTGTCGCCCAAGGGATTCCCAAAAGCACGAGGAGCATGACAAAATTCTTATGTCCGCACACCCCTACCGGCTATTCCACGACTAGTAAACGAGAGTCGTTTGCCTAGTCATGAGCAAGAGCGGTAGGTGGTGCGTGAGCGCTTTTACGATATATATATATATATATATATATATATGAATGCTTATGATGCAATATTTACAATGTACATTAGGAACCGTCATGACACATACAGGACTTGACAACCCCCGAGGGTCCCTAATATTCTCCCCCACCTACGAAGTCGACGCCCTCGTCGACCCATTCCTGAAGGCGTTGGTGATGTCTTCTTCCTTGATCTTCCACTTCCTCATCTTGCGGGCCGGGTACCGTCGCTCCATGTCGTTCATATTTCGACTCTCATAAGCGGCAAAATATTTTTCTTGCATGAGCACGCCTCCAATTGCGAAGTCCACCAACTCTGGTGATATCCTTCTATAAGGAGGTCGATATAGGTCTTGTTCTCCGATCCCTATTGCGGGTTCAGGCTGCGCACGACATCTTATGAGCCATCCGCTCTACGCATGCGTCTTAGGAGCCATCTATTTTGCGCACAACCATCTGCGACTTAGGGGCCATCTACACTGCGCACAAACTTTGCATCTTAGAGGTCATCCATCCTGCGCACAAACCTCGAGTCTTATGAGCCATCTGCTCTGCGCCATTAAGATAGTCTTCCAGTTTTACTGCAACCACCAATGTGAGTTCACCTTGTCGAACTCATTCCTTCACTTGTATGGCAGAAAGAAGTTTGTTCTAGCTTCTTGGTGTTGAACTCACCATTGGAATAATGTCGGGGTTCACCGATTTGAGGAACTGCATCCCTAGAATGAGTTGATAGTCATTGAGGGGCACGACCATTAGGTCGATCGGCCCTTTTCATCCTCCAATCTTCAACAGGACGTCTTTTGCGATGCCGTTGATTTTTCGTGTTTTGGAACTCACAACTTTGACTTGACTCAAAAATTTTCCTAGAATGAGTCCAAGTCGCTTTGCCTTTTCTATGTCAATAAAGTTATGTGTCGCTCCCGAGTCTACCATCACTCGGGTGGTTCTCCTGTTGAGCTTGATAATCAATGAACATCAACTCATGTGTCGCTTCGGGATGCTTTGTCGTGGGGTTTCGCTCCCCCACTTGAGTCTTAAGTGCATTGAGCAGTCGTACTGCTCCCATGTTTGTTCTCCCAGTCTTCTCATCTTCGCTGGAGCGGTCCCTCGATGACCCCCTGCTGTGACTTGTGACTCGATGAGGGGGTTGTCTTCCCTTTCTTCGCAGAGACGTTGGACATTGTCTCCACCACAGTCTCTTTTATCAGAGCGCTCTAGGCTTGCCATTCTAAACATCCTTTGGTTGTGTGAGGCCCCTTACATAATAAGCAAGTAGGAACAACTCTCGAATGGTTCCCTCTCGGAGGGTACTCCCTTTGAGGATGCTCTCGGGGTATATGCTCTATGGGTGTGATTTCTCCACCTTGTATTGCCTAAGATCCTTTTGCCCTTAGAGTTGTCTGGTCTCCAAAATCTTGGTTTGAAGGACGTCTCCTTAGTCGTATTCACCTCTGAGCTATAACCATTGGAGTTGTCGAATCCTTGAAATCTCGGCTTGCATAGTGTCACCTTAGCCGTATTCTCCTGTAAGCTATAGTCGGTGAGTCATTCCGCAATGATCTTCGCTTCCAACAAACTCTTAATGTTCCTTTTGGAGAATTCCTATTATAACCACGACTTTAGGATTTTCAGGAAGGTGAAAAATTGAACAGTCTCGGCCATGTCTGATATGTCCAACATGATGATCTAGAACTTCTTCACATACTCCCGAACTGAATTAACGTGACGGAGTTGTCGCAACTATCGTCGCGCGATGAACTCCACATTCTCGAGAAAATAATGCGCTTTTAGTTCACGCTTGAGTTCATCCCAAGTGTCCATCTTTGCTTGCCCCTTTTGAATCTCGTAATACTTGGTCCGCCACTAAAGCTTTGCATTATCAAACAGATACATGATTGTAATAGACACTTTCATATCATCATCGACTGTCCTCATGATCTTGAAGTACGGCTCCAAGTAGAAGAGAAAGTTTTCCATCACTTTGGCATCTCGAACCCCATTGTAAGGCTTTGATTCAGGTGCTCTAAGGTGGTGTTGTGGTGTCTCGCTTTGCCGTGAGTTGCCACCACCCGAGTGGATCTCGTGGGTTAGAAATCTGAGCGCAGCCCTTAGCTATGTAATCTCATCTTGTAGATGTTTGACTGCTTCTTGAGTGACTCTATAATTTCGGGCTCGTTGGCCAGCTTGCCGACTCGGCCCATGTTAGCTTCAAATTGAGCAAATACCACGTCTTGAGCGATCCATAAAGTATCCAATTCTCCCGGTCGTTGGACAGTGTGTCCTCCTGGCTTAGCTTGTTGGACTTGCGTCGGGTCTTCCTCCAAAGTTTCATCTAGAATGGTCATCATTGCTTGGGCGACACCATTCGTTTCATTATCTTGCGACCCATATTTGTTCAAGAAAATCTATCATGCGAGATTGTCGAGTGCCTCAACGTCGTTCGTCTCCAACGACGAAGGCACAAATTTGTTGACGATTTGCGTCGTTTGCTTGCACCAAAACTTTATGAGCTTGACCTCACTCTCATACCAATTGTTACGGACGAACTATTTTGGACGAAAAATATCTGTGCAGCTTCCTTGCTTCTCGTGCAAGGGATCAACCTTAACCAAGTTTATTTTGCCAATGTCGAAAGTCGTGGGCTCCCACTTTGCTCGGCTAGAAACCTCTAGGTACTTGAACGCAAAAAAGTTTGGGCCAAATAACTGATTGCATGAAAATGCTAGTGAATGCAAGAGCAAACGAACTAGAGTGTCCTGAGGCGATTCCTTTGTACTATACTTGTGGAGCCTAATCCCCAAGTGCTAGGGGTGTTCACGGATCGAGTCAGGTCGGATTTAGGAATAAAATCGATCTGAATCCGACCAAGTGTAATCGGACTAGATCGGGTCGGGTCTGGTTGAATATTTTTCACCTCTCAAACCCCACCCGACCCAACCTGACCTAGTTCGAGTCGAGTCGAGTCGGGTAATTGGGTTTACCCGTTTAGGTAAAAAATGAGTTTTTAACAATATTTTTTTTTATATTTTTAAAAAATAAGTGTTTTTGAATATTGATATTTTAAAAATGATTTAGAAATGTTAATAATCAGGTCATCGGGTTTCAAATTCTAAAACCCGAGACCCGACCCGATTATGATCGAGTTTGGTTGAATTGTACCCGACCTGACCCGACCCAACCCATAGGTCGGGTCGGGTTCATTGGGTCGGGTAGACCCAATGAATAGCCCTACCAAGCGCCACTCAAGGGGTTCTCAAAAGCACAAGAAGCACGACAAAATTCCTATGTCCGCACACCCCCACCGGCCATGCCATGAATAATAAACGAGGGTTGTTTGCCTAGTCATGAGCAAGAGTGATGGACGGTGCGCGAGCGCTTTTACAATACATATTTACATGGATGCTTATGGTGCAATATTTACAATGCACGTTAGGGACCGTCAAGACACATACAGGACTTGACAACCCCGAAGGTCCCTAATAAAATGATACTCAAATATTAACATTCTTTGTCATATATTCTTCTCCATGCAATTGGCCACACCAAATTTTGACAAGATTTTTTAAATAATTTTTTATGATATAAAAAAATACAAAATTAGATTGTCATGCATCTATGTTGACCAAACATGCCAAACATGATAATATTATATTATCGATAATTTGAAGGTGACAATCTATCTTGTGATAATGTGAATTATCATTATAATATTACCAAATAATGAATCAAACATCATTTTAGTAATATCCATAGGCATGACGAGGCCTTAATTTTTCACTCCCATGAAATATTATTTTTAATGAATAATTAAACCAATAATTAAGGATTAAAACATATCAACGGAATGACTTAAATGTTCTTTTTATTAGAAAAAGTTATTTATATATTTCATTTAGACGTCATCTAGATTGAAAATAGTATTTTTACATATCATAAGATTTAATAAAATGATACAATATTCACTGCATCAAATCATTCATTTTTCGACGTCAGAATAATGTAACATTTCGACGTCAACAGTAGCCGAAATGACATACAAACACTAGCAAAAATGACAAAAATGAGTGAAATATGACGAGAGCCGATACGAACATATCGACGCCTAGCTGCTTACATGCATCAAAAGATTTTTTTTTTAAATATGTTTTTAACGTACCGACACCTATGTTTATTTTTTAAAAAAAATTAATTCAGTGCAGCAAAATTTGAGGAGTTGCCACACGCCGAATTGGAATTCAAGACGCGGAAAATAAATCTGCACCCGTTCGAATTTGCCACACACAGAATTCTAATTCTGTGTGTAGCTGAATAAGAGCAGGCGTGTTTTCGCGTCGCTCAATTCCTGCCACGTTGTAGAGATCGAGCAAGAGCGAATTCGCGCCGCTCAATTTCCCCTGCGCGGCGGAGATCGAATAGGCGCGAATCCGCGATGCTCGATTTCACCCACGCAGCGGAAATCAAGGAGGTGCGACGAGGATTCACGCTTGCTCAAAATTTAAAAAATTTAAAACTATTAAATCAGTAATAATTTTTAGATAAATAAAATTCAAAAAAAAAATTACCAACCTTGCAAGAGAATTTGATACTTTGGTTGAACTTGTTAACACGTAAGAATAAAGAGAAGAAAAAATTAGTAAATAAATAAATAAGAATAGAGAAGAAATAAGGGTAAATAGACTAAAAAATTACAATGTTTGTAAAAATTTGCGTTCTACCCATGATTTTAAATTTAGCCTGTAAATATACAACGTTTGCTTCCGTTGATGTCATCTACGAAATCGTCATGCATCATCTCAACTTATCTGACGTGGAGATAAACGGCGCTTACGCACTACTAGAAAAATGGTCATCAGCAACGGCTGATGCCGTTGCTGAGCCGTTGCTGAAGAGCATCAGCAACGGCTGAGCCGTTGCAATAGAGCCGTGACAGAAAGTCGCGTTGCTGATGACTTAGCAACGACCGCTCGGGCCGTCGCTCAAAACATTATCAGCAACGGCCGCTCGGGCCGTCGCTAAAACTATTATCAGCAACGGTTTTGCTACAGACCCGGAGCCGTTGCTGATAACATTAATAACAACGGCCGCTGAGTCCGTAGCAACGCCGTTAGTAAAACGCCGTCGCTAAGCCGTTGCTGTAGGTCATCAGCAACGGCTTTCGATACACTTTTAGCAACGGCTTTTCCACGGACGCCCGTGGGAAAGCCGTTGCTGATGACGAATACCTGCAACCAGAAAATTTGAAAATTTCAAATTTCCATTGATACATTGATACATTTATCTGATACATAACTCACACACCCATACCCTCATACACACATTCATTCACACATCACAAACACCTCATACACATTCATTCACACATCACAAACACACCAACATATATACATCAAAACAATTATACTTATATTGATAATTATCCACGATAGTAAAAAAACAATTCAAATGCAAAATTGAAGTATCAATATCCAAACAAAATAAGTTAAACAAGTTCAATATCCAAACAAAAAATCTCACGATCAAGATGGAGGATGGTCTGGATTATATGGCGGGGTCTGGAGCGCTTGAGTGTACACCGGCGTGGACTGACTCGAGGACGATGGATTAGATGATGCCGAAGAGATGACTGGTTCGGGATGACCTGACAAGTTGCGTAGCATAGCTTCTATATTCGCCATCGTCTGACTCTGACGCTCCATCATCTCAGTCTGACGCGCGACCGTCTCCTCTAGTGTCCTTATCCTATTACTATGATCATAACTGGATCTAGAGGTGGACGGCCGCTCACCAGCGACCGGAGGGGTCGGTGCCCCAAGTGGCCCTAGTACGGCTCGCGCATGACCACTATCTGCGAAGCCATATACGCGGCCATGGTCCCAGCCACCTGCGGCCTCGACCCACGATGCTGCGTCAAAGTCCTCGGGGGTACCCCCGCGCTGCACCACCGTCTGGCTGTAGGTCTCCTACTCGAGTTTGATTTTTTGTTTAATATTTATCATAAAACTTAAATTATAAATATATAATGAATAATTTAAACAAATATATAATTACCATAATGTATGCAGCGCGGTTGTCAATGTACTCCCCCGTCTCATGTGCTCGACGGTGAGTCCGCTCGAACACCGCCATCGGGGAGGGTCGCTGGACAGTCCCGTCATCCGACACCGTCGTCTACATTTACAAAACAAATACATTAATTAGTACACATAATAATAAATAAAATATATAATAAAAAGATATATTTACCATACGGTTTGCGTGCACTGCAAATGCAACAGAGCCGCCGGTGTGACGCGCTCCTCCTCCCGACATGCGATTTCTAGCCGCATTCCGAGAAACCTCCTGCCATTGATCCGTCGACCATATCCCCACGAGTTGGTCCCATATATCCGGAGTAATCCAACCGGGGCCGTATCCCCGAGTCTCCGCGATGTTAGTGGTCCCAGCTCGGGCCATCGCTTGGGACCGAGCCTGCCCCAGCTGCCCGTTGTACCTTGCCCGGGAAATAGCCTCCCAGGCAGCGTAAATGAAGGGCCTCTGGTCCTCGGCCCATGTATAGCGAGCCTGCAAAATAATAATATCAGTACCAATATTAATATATCATCATGCATGTAAAAAATAATAATAATACGTGCCTCAAACTCGCGCCATAACATGTCGACGTGCTCGCTAGGCACGTGAGACCACGTAGGCCATGCCCCGTGCATGTATCGTCGAATAGTAGAAGAAATGCTCCTCGGCACTTCTTCTTGCTCGAACCTGCACAACAAAAATAAATTTTAATATTATATTATGATATAATGAATTTGTAATGATTCATAATTCATGATATATTACCGCTCCCCAATCACGCTAATCAATCTACGTGACTCTGTGGCTGGTGGAGGCTGCCACCTGTTCGGCTCGCGTGGCCGCCTACGTCTGGATGTACTAGCCTCGGCAGTATCATCGGAATGAGGATCAGCAGCATGAGTAAGTGCTGGAGTCTCACCGATCGGAGACTCCGAAACTCTCCTGCGTCGATAACCACGACCAGACATATCTGTCGAACAGACATATAATCAGATTATTATATAAATAGTAGAGATATATTTAATAAAATATATACTTTATAATTATTTTTCATCATCTGAATAATAGTCTTCGAATTCTTCTTCTTCTTCCTCTTCTTCCTCTTCTTCATCTTCTTCATCTCCAGCTTCCTCAATTTCATGATCGTCATCATCAGCATATTCAACTTCTAATTGAATTGACGTTGTGTCTGCATCCTCGAGTATTGGAATAATACGATCCACAGCAGGAAGATCATCTTCTTGATAGAAACCAGGAGGATCATTTTCTCCTACTATCGGATCAATTTTTCCTCTACCTTTTGTCTTACAGACTACACGCCAATCTGCTCTATCTTTATTTCGAGCCGGATACTTCGCGTAATATACTTGTTCGGCTTGTGATGCCAATATAAAAGGCTCATTTGCTGCCAATTTCGATTTGTAATTAACCTCAACAAGTTTGTATTTTGGATGAACTTTCATGCCCCTTTCTGTTGTATCGAACCAATGACATCTAAATAGGATCACTGATTTCAAGCCGAAGTAGTGCAACTCTATCACTTCTTCCACCCGTCCATAAAAATCCATATCACATTCAACATAGGTTGTCCCTTTCACGCAGACCCCAGCATTCATCGTCTTCTTTGCAAATGAATATTCAACCGTGTGAAATTTATACCCGTTAACAAAATATCCGTTATAGCACGACACAAGTCGCGACGGTCCACTAACAAACTCAAATATTCTTTCATCTATTTCAGCTCTGTGATCTTTGCTGTAAGTCTGAATCCAAGTAGGGAAATCACGATTCCGTAATCTCTCCAATTCTTGATCGTTGTGAATAGAGTATTTTTGCACCATCTCAATGTCAAATATTTCAATGAATTGTTCAATCTCTGGACAATTGAGTAATACATACAAGTGTGCCAAATGATACTCTTCATCGCTTAAGTGTCGAGATGGACGAGAACCAAAAGCACGACCAGAGTGACAAAATATATTTAAACGTCCATCTGAATGTCGAACACCCCCCGTCGTCGTTACGTGGAAGACGATCGAATCTTGTCTGTACTGTCGATTCAAAGTAAAATGAGCAGAATGTTGAAATTTCTTGAATGATATACGATTCAGATATTGATCCTTCAACAACTGCGGTGTTCTTTACTTTTTTCTTCAGACGATTCATGTATCTTTCAAATAAGTACATCCAACGATATTGAACGGGGCCACCAACTCGTGCCTCGTATGCCAAGTGTATCGGTAGATGCTCCATCGAGTCAAAAAATGCAGGAGGGAAAAACTGCTCCAGCTTGCATATGATTTCAACAATATTATTTTCAAGTGTTGACATATCTTCGACTCGAAGGACATTTGCACAGATGCTTCTAAAAAACATACTTAATTCAGTCAACGGACCCCAAATATTATCAGGTAGAAGATCTCGAAATGCGATCGGAAGTAATCTCTGCATGAATATATGACAATCATGGCTCTTCATCCCTGATATTTTGCAATCATCGACGTTCACACATCGAGATAAGTTTGAAGCATATCCATCGGGTAATCTGAGTTCTTTTACCCATTGACAAACATCTTTGATCTGTTGTTTATTTAACACATATAGGGCCTTCGGTTTCAGATATCGTCCGTTGACCTCTTGTAACTCCAACTCTGGTCTTTTACAAAGTATTTTCAGATCATGTCGGGCTTTGACATTATCTTTAGTTTTTCCAGAAATATCCATCACAGTGTTGAAAATATTATCAAACACATTTTTTTCAATGTGCATGACATCTAAATTATGTCGAATCAATAATGAACTCCAATGGGGCAATTCCCAAAAGATACTTTTTTTCACCCAGTTGTGTGTTTGGCCAAAACCTGACACTCTTTCATTGCGACCAAATACTATATCTGGAAGTGCTGAAACACGTGCTAACATTTGTTCACCAGACAACATCGGTGGTGGCCCATCTCTTTCGACTCTGCCCTTAGTAAATTTATTACGATTCCTTCGATACTGGTGATGAACCGGTAGGAATCGACGATGACAATCAAAGAATGAGATTTTTCGTCCGTTCTGAAGACTGATTGATTTAGAGTGTTCCATACAATACGGGCAAGAGAGTCGGTCGTGAGTGCTCCAACCCGACAACATGCCGTACGCGGGGAAATCATTGATTGTCCACAAGACTGCGGCCTTTAAATTAAAATTTTGCTTCCGATGATAATCATAAGTGACAGCTCCCTCAGTCCACAATGTTTTCAATTCATCTATCAAGGGTCTGAGAAATATGTCAATTTCTTTTCGCGGACCCTTAGGACCCGGAATAATCATCAAAAGATAAATAAATTCATCTTTCATGCACATTGACGGTGGCAAATTATAAACTGTCAGCAGCACTGGCCAAACTGAATAAGGAGTTGCAGAATGTCCAAACGGATTAAAACCATCGGTGCACAATCCCAATCTGATATTTCTAGTATCCATAGCAAATGA
The DNA here is from genome assembly GCA_034359265.1 of Canna indica. Classification (NCBI taxonomy): domain Eukaryota; kingdom Viridiplantae; phylum Streptophyta; class Magnoliopsida; order Zingiberales; family Cannaceae; genus Canna; species Canna indica. The sequence goes on along the minus strand of CP136893.1, from coordinate 14,398,013 downwards.
AGGATAACATGTATCCAAATATTTCCATGCTTCACTGTCAGATGGATGAGTCATTACTGTATCATCACGACTTCTTGCATGCCAACTCATGTAGGGGGCTGTCTTTTCCGACATGAATAATCTTTGAAGCCTCGGTGTTAGTGGAAAATACCGAAGCACCTTAAACGGGATATTTTTCTGTCGGACCGATTTCTTCTCCTTGTAACGAGGGTGTTGACATACAGGGTATTTATTCAACTGCACATTTTTTTTATAATATAAAATGCAGTTATTTTGGCACGCGTGTATTTTTTCGTACCCATGCCCCAATTTTCTCATCAGCTTTTTAGTCTTATAAAAAGTAGGCTCAAACTTGTTATCAGTAGGCAGCATTCCATTAATCAATCCAGCAATCCGATCATACGCAACTCCGCTGATATTACAATCGGCCTTGATGTTTAAGAGCTGTGTCATTGCTGAAAACCTAGTGTATTTAGGACAATTCTCATTCAAAGGTTCATCGGCAGCTTTCAACATCTCGTAAAATTCTGCAGCTTCTTTATTCGATAATTCAATCTCTACCGCAGCCCCTACTTCTGTGATATCAACCGCTGTAGTATCTGGTGGGACTAATGTCTGAAGATCTGGTCGATCAACATTATCATTCAGGCGGAATTGACCCCCAAGACTATCAAGTATCATAGTTCTATAGGGATTACATTGACTGGATGAAGAAGCACCAGCAGAGGAAGATTCACCATATGTCTGAACGACAGGATTGCTCGACGTCCCGACTTCGTGTGACTCCCCGTGACAAGTCCATAGAAAATATCTTGGTGCAAATCCTTTGCTATATAGATGCAGAGTGACAGTCTCCCGATCCAAAAATCGTCCATTTGAACAAATGCGGCACGGACATCGGATTTGATCACCCATGCTAACGAAATTCCGATTCGAATAGGCGAAATTTAGGAAGTACGTTATGCCTAATCGAAACTCATTCGTTAAAGCTCCACGATCAAGACGTCGGTACATCCAACTTCGATCAGCCGACATGATTCTGTCAATCAATGACAATTTCTTTGGTTAATGTCTTTAGGTGAGATTGTCCTATTCCATTCGGGATTTATGTTATTCGTACTGCACTTACGTTTTTATTTTAACTGTTAACTAATTATTCTAAATTTTGACAACATCTCCCTATAGTTCTCCGAATACGCATATCATCTGGGCGCGTATCGGAGAACAAGAGAGATGTTGCCGAATTTTAGAATAATTAGTTAACAGTTAAAATAAAAACGTAAGTACAGTACAAATAACTATATTCCCAAATTGTCCAATCAGGGACAATTCAAGAATTGTACGTCGTATAAAAGATCATCTACTTCTTTTACACGAACATACAATTCCCGAACGGATCTAAGGTTTTGCTAAATCATATCCGATTCGTCGATGCGTACGTGAAACATATCAACTCGTCAGATGGATGATTATTTTCTAAATGTTTTGAGACAGTTCGAGTCCATATTGGACGATTTCGACGCGCGTCCGAAGTGGACGATTTCGGCGCGCGTCCGAAGTGGACGATTCCGGCGCGAGTCCGAATTGGACGATTCCGGCGCGCGTCTGAAGTGGACGATTTTAGCGCCCGTTCGAAGTGGACGATTCCGGTGCGAGTCCGAAGTGGACGATTCCAGCGCGAGTCCGAATTGGACGATTCTGGCGCGATTTCGAAGTGGACGATTCCGGCGCGAGTTCGAATTGGACGATTTCGGCGCGCGTCCGAAGTGGACGATTCCGGCGCGAGTCCGAATTGGACAATTCTGGCGCGCGTCTGAAGTGGACGATTCCGGCGCGAGTCCCAATTGGACGATTCCGGCGCGCGTCCGAAGTGGACGATTCCGGCGCGCGTCCGAAGTGGACGATTCCGGTGCGCGTCCGAAATTAATCTAAACCCTAATAATTAATCTAACAAATTAAACAATTAATCTAAATAATTAATTAACAATTATAAAATAATTAATTAACAATTTCAAAATAATAAAATATATTCCGACGCCGGAGTCCACCCTCCGGCGCCGGCGTACAGTGGCTGGACACACTGTCCGGCCACTGTAGAAGGTCCGGCGGCGGCCATTGGCCGACCGCCGCCGGCCGAAACCCTAGAAATAGGGTTTCGATCGGATTTTAACCTCTCCGACCGAAACATAGTGAGAGCCGGTCGGTCGATCAACATACCGGCAGCGTCGGCGAGAGGCGTCGGCGTCGGCAGCAGCGGCAGCAGCGGCGAGAGGCATCGACAGGAGCGGCGGCGGCAGCAGCGGGAGGAAGAAGGGTCGGGCGCGAGAGCGTGCCCTATATAAACTTATCAGCAACGGCTCACTCGCCCGTTAGAACGCCGTTGCTGATAAGTTATCATCAGCAACGGCTCACTTATCCGTTAGTAAGCCGTTGCTGAAAATTAAAACATCAGCAACGGCTCGCCTTTCCGTATGAAAGCCGTTGCTGATAGTTAAAATAATCTGCAACAGCTCGGTTTTCCGTTAGAACGCCGTTACAGATACAGATATCTGCAATGGCTCGGACGGCCGTAAGAATGCCGTTGCAAATAGCAACGGCTTGAGCGGCCGTTGCTGATAGCCGTTGCTGAAGATCAAGTTTCTAGTAGTGACGTGTCCTGACGACGTCATATGTGGCCTGCCACATCATCTAAAACTTAATTTTTACTAAATTTCTACCTTTTTCCCAAAACATCAAAACAATCGACGATTGGCACGGGTGGACGATTTGGGTAAGAGATTAGGGCATGAGATTAGGGTTCTTCTCAAGACCATCTCTGGGTGGGCGAGCGTGGTGCCGACCTATCGGCCATCTCTGGGCTAAGATTCGAACATTTCGTGAACCATCTATCGACGCGGGTGAGTATAATAGTTCGTTAGTTGTTTATTTTGCCGACAAATTCAATGTGGACCATTAAGTTATTGTATTCTACCACTTCATTTTGTCTTCAGGTAACTGTAGTTCCATTGTTTAATTTTGTCTCCCTATGTTGTCTGTATGTTGTCTCAATTTGCAAGTCAGTTTATTGATTCCAAACAGTGAGGGCAGTTGTGGTCCCTGATATGTCTATCCCATTTAATTTACTTTTGTACCATGGGGGAAAGATGTTACATCCTCGAACAGAATATGTAAAAGGGGAAGTGAGGGAAGTGAGTTTAACAGAGAAGAACAATGAAAAAATGTCAATGAGAGAGCTCGAATCGATTCTACATGATTTAGGCTATGGTCAACCTCAAAAAATATGGTATCGAGTTCTAAATTACAACCTCGATACTGGGATTATGGAATTGAAGACTGATAGTCAGGTTAGGGAGATGGTTGAGCATGGGACCAGCCATGGCATGATTGATGTGTATGTAGAAGCTATAAAGGAAAGAGAGACTGTGGAACATGAAGTTCCTGAGTCTGATGATTCTGATTATCTCCCAGAAACTAATGGTTCTGAGAGTACGATCGATGATGACAATGCCACTGATATTGATGATGATGACGACTTTGTGGTTGCAATGTAGAACATGAGAACTTATAAGCAACTGAAGAAAAACAAAAGAAGAAGTTGAAGAAGGATGAGTGAAGGACAAAGAGAGCAACATGAGGGACAATAGCAACAAGGTGTGCAAGAAGAAGATGAAGCAGGAAGTTCTGATGAGAATCCTTCCACTACTAATACTAGTGAAGATGAGTGTGCAGGCGGCACGGGAAAGGAGAAGAGGGTTTACTTCAATCATAAAAATATAAGATCAGGTGATCCTTTTTCTGTTGGAATGTGGTTTGAATCACATGTCCAATTCAAGCATGCAGTACATGATTATGTTATTATTGGTGGCTTTAACATAAAATGGAGAAGGTTAGGCAAGGATAATTGTGTGGCAGTGTGTACTGAGGGTTGTAAGTGGACTATTAAGGCAAGTTTGACACGAAAGAAGGAAGCTTTAAGTGTCTAAGAATACACAAAGGAGCACACATGTACTAGACCTTCTAGGAATAGGCAAGCCTCATATTTGTGGCTTGCAAGATATTATTTGGAAAGATTTAGACAAAATATAAATTGGGGGGTGTTAGATATGTTGTTAGATCTTGATAAGGACTACAGCATCAGGGTTAGCTCAGCCACTTGTTACAAAGCAAGGAAACAAGCACAGAAGATGATTCTTGAAACTTTAGAAGAGCATTACAACTTGGTTCCCTCATACATAGCTGAGTTAAAGAGGGTGAACAGGAATAGCTTCTTTGATTTACAAGTTGAGAGAGGTCCAAACTTAGAAGCTATATTCAAGAGATTTTATGTAAGATTTGAGACACTACAAAGTGGTTTTTTACGTGGTTGTAGACATGTAATCAGTTTAGATGGTTGCTTCCTAAAAACACAAATTGGAGGACAACTATTGAGTGTCATTGGTCGTGATGGGAACAACCAACTGTTCCCAATCGTTTGGGCAGTAGTTGAAAGTGAAAATCAAGACTCTTGGACTTGGTTTCTTGAAAGGTTGGCTTTAGATTTGCGCATTACATACGACTTTGGGATGACTGTCATAAGTGACCAGCAGAAGGTAATATTGGTAGATCTTCAAATATTTTGAAATCTTATGATTTTTATTTCTTAATCATTTACTTGTTCATGCTTTCAATTTGTCAGGGTCTTGAAAATACTGTGAGGACAATCATGCCTCAGGTTGAGCACCGTAGTTGTGCTAAACATATTTATGTAAATTGAAAAAAGACATATAATGGATATGGCCTGGAGAATCTATTTTGGAGGAATGTCAAAAGCACTACAGAAGCAGACTTTAGAGGAGCTTTGGATGAGATGGGGGCAATGTCACCTGAAGCAGTTGAGACTTTTATATAAATTGAGGTTCAAAAATTTTATAGGTTGTACATCAATGTACTGCCCGCCTGCGAAGTGGTTGACAACAACCTGTCAAAGTGCTTCAATGCATATATATTGAAGGCAATGACAAAGCCTTCAATTGATATGTTAGAGGAGATACGAACTAGTGTTATGCAAAGAATTGCACTGAAGAGGGAGAAGATGTTGTCTTCGACTGATGAATTGTGCCCAAGGATCAAGAAAACTTTAGAATAAAATAAGTTAGATAGTAGAGGTTCTATTCCAACAATAGGAGGTCAAAACAGGTAACTATGTGATAGTGATCCTCCATTCGATCGACCGCTAGGGCTACTGCCCATTTATGGCCCCTGTCAATTGACCGAAGTAGCCAATGCCAGTTTTTGGCAGTATTCGGTCGACCGAATTAGCTACTGCCAATTTCCTTACCCTATTCGATCGATCGCCCGATCGACCGAACCTAGGCTGAATTTGATTTCTTCAGCCTTTTTCTTCCGCGCTTGGCCTTCGGGTTCCGGCTTTCAACGAGCATCAACTTGGAGAGCTTTTCATTTGATCTTTGAACTCGTCCAATGCGACTTTGGTGCACTCGTTGAGCTTCGAGAAATTCCCGCGACGAACCCGAGCGCGACGATCAATGTCCTTTCGATTTTTTGATTTCTTCCAATTTATCCGATCGAGGACATCCAACACTAATTGATATGGAACCTGGAAGATTTCTCGATGAAATATTAGTTCCATGTTTGTTATCATCAAAACCGAGATTAAGAGATTAAGACCAAGGTTGAAAACCTAAAGCCAACAATCTCCCCATTTTTGATGATGATAAACATCCTTAAGAAAATATATTCATTAAAACATATAGGATATCAACTAAGGGATTTCTCCCCATATCAACATGCATATCTATGAAAATAAACCCCTCTATCTATATACATGGATTTCTTATACTTTTCTCCCCTTTACCTATACTTTTCTCCCCCTTTATCCTATACTTTTCTCCCCCTTTTGACATCAATCAAAAAGGGCAAGAAAGATCAATCTAGTCAAAGGGATGAAAAATAAATATATATATATTTTTTATATTTTTTATTTTATGTAGTTGAGACTCTAAAGATTATTTTTCATGAAACATGAAAATCTCAACCAAATGGATGGAAAATAAATATTTAATATGAAACTTAAATCATACATGATAGAAATGAGTAATAGATACAATTCAAAACTAAATCATGTATGTTCTCATATCTTTTTCATGATACTTTTAGATTTCATTCAAACTTTCAAAATATCAGGATATAATCATTTAAATCATGTATATCAAGTTTGAAGTGAAACTAATGTCATTTGATTCAAATATGAATTTAGCACATTTTCATTTGAAATAAGTATGAAAACATGAAAATGCTAAGTATCAAGTGTTTGCTATCTACTCATGTTTTCTCAAACGTAGGCATCTAGACATTAAACATGAGAGAATATAAGTTTATGAATCAAGTTTGGACTTAAGATGAAATTTTTAAGTTACTTTGTTGACTTAGGTCAAACTATACTTCAAGTTTTCAAAAATCAAACTTTTAAGTCCATTCAAAATCATATTTTTGACAAAAAATATTTGATATCAATTGTTAGATGAAAATTTTGATACCAATTGTTGAATGGTCATTTGAAATGCATGTATCAACTTTGAGCTCAAATGAATTTTCAAAGTTCATTTGTCATCATGTATTGATTTTAATAAACAAATGGATATTTCTAGCTATCATCCAAGATATCAAAATCATTTCTAGGAATGATTTTACTCAAAAAATTGTGTGAATGATATTAGAAATGGAATCCAAATGGTATACATGAGTTTTCATTTGAAGTTTTTGAAGAAAGATCAAAGTATCAAAAAGATTGATATTTCAAATAAGTGATACTTTGTGTTTTCAAAATCCAACTTTAAAATTCCATTTTAAATTATATTCTTGATAAAACTTTCTAAAATTTATACACAACATATTAGATTTTTTTTTATACCAAATGTATGCGAAATTTTTACTAATAAAACTAGATTTTTCAGTGAATGTGCAGTTTCAAGAATCAGTTAAAAATAGTGGTGGAGCCGGAAATCAAATTGGAGGGGGGCAGACTCTCAAATGAACAAATACCAAATTACCAACGATATTATTGTACATGAAAAAACAAGCATTTTTAACAAAAAGATAATTCACGACGCCGACTAGCGACTGGGTGGTCGAGTAGAGGACGCCGAAGATGCAGCCAAGCCGGCTCTTCAGGCGAGGCGAGTGGGCGGACGCGGAGTCGTGAACGACAGCCGGCACTTCAAGTGAGGCTAGTTGGCGGACGCGGACAGCAGCCGACTCTTCAGGCGAGGCGAGTGGGCGGACGCCGAACGTAGAGTCGCGGACTGCGTCACGGTAGCCGGCTCTTCAGGCGAGTGGACGTCGGAGCATGCGGCCGAGCGGCGAGCAGTCGTCGATCGACACAGTAGTCGATAGGAGATGGGGATTGGGGATTGGGGGAGCGATCGACGGCGGGACGAGGGGTTACGTATCAGGGAGATGGGGAGGGGACGAGGGGTTAATTATCGGGAAAGAAAAGAAAAAGTAAATAAAATTGAGAATATGGGGGTAACTTGTAAAATAGAGGGGGGTAAAACCATCAAATGATATATATATAAGGAAAAAAATAAAAATTGAATGGGGGGCAGCTGCCCCCCATCCTGCAGGAGTAGCTCCGCCCCTAGTTAAAAATGATTTTTCTATATTTTTCTAAAATTCATTGACTACACTGTTTTAAAATTGAAATTTTAAAGACGTTTTCACAATTTTCAGTAATTTTTTAAAATATGTTCAATTTTCATTCAAACTTTTATGACATCATAAGATGATCATGTAAAGAGTGTATGCTAAGTTTGAAATAAAAATTATATTCTTAAGTCAAGATATCAACTTAGTATTGTTTTATTCAAAACTAAGCTAGTTATCATGAAACTTGCTAAGTGTCAATCTTATCATTTACTCATGATTTTTAAAACTTAACCCTATGAGCACCTAACATGAGTAAGTCTAAACATGTTCCACAAATATGAATTGAAAATGAAATCTTTAAGTCAACTTGGTTCAAAAGATGTAAGCATAAATTGACATCTATGTCATTTTATTCATATCCATATGAATTTTTCATTCTAAGTGCATGAAAATATATCATACATATTCCTAAACATGTTTATGAGTTTTGGACTTAAAATGAAATGACCAAGTCGATTTATTGACTTGAGTCAAATTTGTCAAGCTTAAGTCATCTAATATGATCTAGTTATCACATTAAAACTTGAAACATTAAAACTAAATAATTAAATAGAAATAGTATAAAAATACAAATATCAAAACATTCAATTTTCTAATTAGTTTTGTTTAAAATAGTAATAATATTGATTGAAACCTTGAAACAAGGATTTTAATAAAAGTTTGTAATAACAATTGAGTGATCTAATTGTGTATTGAAATGGGACAAGTATTAGTAAGGCTAAATTTGGGATTTGCTATTTTTCATTTGTTACACCCGAAAAATATGAATAACTATTTTTTATATTTTTTTGAATTTTTCTAGTAATTTTTGAAATTTTATTTGAGTTAAATGGACTTATATATATAAATTAATTGTTGGAGGTCCTTTATTTTTTTAAAAAAAATAATCCAATGCAGCAAAATTCGAGGAGTCGCCGCACGCCGAATTGGAATTCAAGACGCGAAAAATGAATTTGCATATGTTGGAATTTGCCACACACGGAATTCCAAATCCGTGTGTAGCATAATAAGAGCATGCGTGTTTTAGCGCCACTCAATTTCAGCCATGCTGCGGAGATCGAACAGGCACGAATTCACGCCGCTCGATTTTTGTTGCATGACGAAAATCGAGCAGGTGCGACGAGGATTCACGCCTGCTCAAAACTTAAAAAATTAAAAAATATTAAATCAGTAATAATTTTTAGATAAATAAAAGTCAAAAAAAAAATTACCGACCTTGTAAGAGAATTTGATACCTTAGTTGAACTTGCTAACCCGTAAGAATAAAGAGAAGAAAAAATTAGTAAAAAAATAAATAAAAATAGAGAAGAAATAAAAGGGAAAAAAATAGATGAAGAGAGGATATATATAAGAAAGAAGAGATGAGGAAGAAGAAGAGGAAGGTGAAAAAATGGAGAAGGAATAAGTATAAATACAAGGGATAGATTAAAAAATATAAAAATTAAAAAATTAAAAAAAAATACATGAGACGGGGAATCTCCTGCATCCTGCTTGGGCGAGCGCGCCAGCAAATGCGTCCGCTTACTCGCGCCAACTGGCGTGGGTTAGCGGGGCCAACCCGTGGATACCGACGCCTCATGCTTCTTGCCTGGCGTTGAAATGTTAAATGGACTTATATGTAAAAATTAATTATTGGAGGTCCATTTTTGCAAAATTATTCAGCTATGGAGTTATATATAATTATATATAGCTCCAACCTAGTTTATTCGATTTTTCACCAAAAAAGGGGCGGTCATCATCACATTGTGTCGGGACGAGTTGGAGCGGTTGATTGTTGAGAAGGGGGGAGTTCGCAAAAGAGGTAAGATTTGGTTGATTATGTAAATACCATGAATTTGGGCGAGGAGATCACGATGATCAAAGTAATTAGAATTCCAAAAAATGATTGGGATAGAGTTGTTATCGGGAGTGGATCGATCACTCATTCATGTGTTATTTACATAATTAGTGTTCTTATCTTATCTATTTCATTTGGTATTTGAATTCATTTCCTTTGGAGTTCTCCTATGCATGTCTTTGATAGATATTATTAGTGCTACATGGAGTTAGATTATTTAATGATGTTGATTTGACATATTGGTTCATAATTATATGATATCGTGTTAATCTAGATTGCATGTATGAGTTAGCATATGTGTACGTCGGTATAAACCAAGTGTTAAAATATTATTAGGAAGCATGTCAGTGTTGTTTGAGCTATAATGAGTATTATGATGCTATGGTGCTATGGTGTGGATTACTTGTTTATTTATCATGCTATTGGACGGTGACACATTTGCAGCTCATTGAACCCGAGAGAGTTCTTGGGCGAGGATACGTACAAGTAGGGGCGGCAGAAATGGGCATGTCACGATAACACGACACGGCACGGCACGATAACTGCGGGCCGGGCCAAAAAAATTTAGCTCGATAAACTTATTGGGCCAGGTCGGGCCTAGCCCAATAACATTGCGAGCCGGCTCTTATCGGGTTGGGTCGGCTCGTTTGGCCTGTTATGTATTAAAAAAATTAAATTCAAGTCCAGTTTAGTGTTTTAAAATTGAAGGTGAAGTTAATCCATTGAGCTTTTCATGTAAAAATATCATATTTGGTGCTTATTTAGTCTCTCAAATATTTTAAATTAATTTTTAATAAGTTTTTAGTTGATAAACGGGCTCGCGGGCCATGTCGGGCGGCTCGCAAAATATTACGGGTCATGTTGGGCCGAGAATTTCCGACCCACAAAGTTAGCGGGCCGGGCCGATATGCTACCTTATCGTGTCGGGCTGGTCCGTTTTACCACCTCTACGTACAAGTTTATCCAAGGATTCACTTCAGCGTGGAGGTACATGCGCAATACCTTTGAGCTATTTTTGAATAGTCATTCTTCTTGTTCGAGTAGGGGGGATCACTCTTGGGGTACGAGAGTGCAAGAAAAATCCACATAACTCATGTCCACTTTTCTGCCCTCGATTGGTAAAGGTGGTTAAAGAATTTAAGTGGAGTTTGATTAATAACTAACAACTTATGGAATAGTATTGTTTGTATAGTAGTTTGGTGTTCATACATCGAATTACAAATTGTAATGTTTATCCCTTTGATGCATTGTAGGAGGGCTCATTGGCATGTGATAGGAGTGGTTAGGAGTTGAATTAATATGCATAAATTATCATGCATTATTCATATTGAGCTATTTACCTTGGTGCTTGATCAAGTTGGTATTTATCCTACTGAGTCTTTTGTTGACTCTATTTGTGCTTAATTCAGAATCACATATACGAATTGGTAGATCGGAAGAGTTTTTTCTTTATTAGTGTTGTATCAATTTTTATTCTTGAATATTTGTTTTACCGTGTCAGGCTATTAGTGTGCTTATAGGTCGATGTCGGGCTATAAGGCTGGGTCGGACCTACATCCCCTAGCCCGACACAATAATGAGTTCCCTAATCATGATTTTATCGTGTTGGGTTATCCGACTAGGTCTGGCAAATAGTATCGAGTCTAAGTGTTCGGCCCGACCCGAAAAAAATTCATGCAAGACCCGGCCTGGCTCGACCCAAAAAAAATTCGTGCCAGGCCCGGCCCAAAAAAATTCGTTTTCATCCCGATACGAAAAAAATTGTGCACAATTCGGCCCGAAAAAATTCATGCCAGACTCAGCCCGGCCCGAAAATATTCGTGTCCAGCCGAACCCGAAAACACCAGCCTGATCTGACGCCAAAAATAATGGGTCGGCACAACCCGACCCATTTAGCCTGATACCATTAAAAAATATTTAAAATCAGGTTTAAACTTGATAATTAACAAATTTTAAACCCGCTAATATTGATCCGAAGTGTTTATCGGGCTATTGGGCCGAGCTGGCCTAATAACACTTGGCCCCACCCGGCACGATAAGGGATCGGCCTTATCGGGTAGATCCGAACTCGATTTTTTCGTCCTGGGTCGGGTCGGGCTATCAGGCCGAGCCAAAAACTATCACTCATATATTAGATCGTACCAAAATTACTAGACCTATATACAAATATGCAAGTTGCAAGTGTAATTGCAATTTTTATTTGCGACCAATCAAACGATTGCAAATAAAAATTACAACTCTATTTGCGGGCAACCAAATAATACGTTGCAAATTGTATTTGCAGACATTTACTTTTGCATATATTTTTTTACAGTATTTGCATTTGTTGGTAACAAATGAAACTCATTTTCAGAAGGTTACAAATCCTCTAATGAAAAATATTATATTCTTTATATATATATAATAAATGGCTCGTGATGGTCGATGAAATTACAATTTATGTCAGTGTGACTTGTTAGAAAGATTTTTAGACTAATTTCTAGGAGGATATACAGTAACACTCATCCTCTAATATATGCTTTGAGACGTAGACCGTCTGGATCTAAATATATATAGGCTGTGTCCCTAAAATTGACCCAACTATTTTGCAATACATTACTTAATTCCACGGCAGGTGTATCTGAACTCGTTGCAGTACGTAATCAAATAGCTTCACGAAATAAGATACGATGCAGGGGAGAGGGGATCAGGGGAGCTGGGGAGATTTTTGTAATCAATTAAGCAATGAGGTGGCGTGATTTGGTAGGCGCAGAATATTTACCCACAAAGGCACAAACTACCACCGAAATCTCAAGTCTAACCCCGCATACTGCCGGGTTCGAAACAGACGGATGTGGGTCCGCCTTTTGTCGCGTCCGCCTCCCGGTGGCTTCTTTTTAGGAGGATAAAATATTCCCCTTTTATTTATTCATTTATTTATTTATTGCATTCCGTGCTCACTAGCCCGCCGCGTATGGACCATGACAGGTGCGGGGCCTACAGTGGTGGCCCGGTCGGGCCCGGCTTAACGAGCGGGTAAAATAAAGTGGGGGCAGGCCTACTCGTCTGTACTGGGACGGGGTTTGTTTGTTTTTTTTTTCCACTACTTCTGGGACGACGAGCCAACTACCAGAAATAGGGCGGTAATTGTCCACGTGGAGCGAGATAAATCTACCAGGCCGTAGATATTATTAGTGAGAGCAAATGGTCCCACGTGGCCAGTGTCGGTGGCCTCGGAGACGCGAAGTCAAACACTTGGCATCGACTTGGTTCTTCTGCTTCCATTTTAGGTTTTACTGTCATTTTCTTCCCATTCTATTTTCCACTCCTTAGTCCTTACACGTTATATTTTTGCGAAAAACGAAGACAAAATTATGTAACAACGTTTCAGGAAATGATGACGGACACGTGGATGAATACGAAGCGGCCAAACAAGAACGGAGAGGATTTCCATCCGTTGAATAGCCTATTTTTATTGATCAACAAGACTTGGAATGAAAGAAACAAACAATATAGGCTCTACAGGTGCCTATAAAATCATAAATTATCAACTCAAATGCTATGCTACTAGTTCCCATGAAATTACTTATGACCTCAAATTCAATCTTCTTTTAGCACTTCCAATAAATCCAAATAATAAATTGCATAAAAGAATTTTCATCTCCTCCTGCCCATTACAATCCAAATCCACCCTCTTGTGATCTCATTCTTCACCCTGGATGAAGGGGGAGTTAGCTCCTGAGAAATGATGATGAGGCAGGAGAGGAATTAGAGTTTGTCAAAAATGACAAGGAAGGGATGGCCCTGTTATTTTAAATTCATTACCTACATAAATTTGGGGGAAAAAGACTGCCATTACATATAAATGCAATCAACCAAAGCATAGAAATACCAATTATGAATGGCAATTAATTTTGTTGTGCATGGCTTGCTTCTTTCAGACAAGATGAATTACACCTTTTGATTATCCAATCAAGGAATCATAGTAGAAAATAGGGATCCTTTCAATGAGGTACACAAAAGGAAACCAAGGATAGATGAGTGCATTCACCCAAATAACCTGGTAATTAAATAATCCAAAGCCATGAGGTCATTGGCCATTCCTCATTAGGGTTTACTTTCCCAATTTTGTTTTGGTTGACACATGCCATCATATACCTCAGAATACATGTCTCATTCAAAACTCAGAACAGCAAGATTGCCTGTGCTAACAAAATTGGATTTAATTTCTTGACCAGTATATACTTACCTAATTAAGAGATGCCTTCTTGAACATGAAGCTTCCATGGAGAGCAATTACCTATAGGTTTAAAAAGGGACAATATGATTAGAGCTGTTGAAGAAATGATTCAGATGGAAAGGATGATTAGATAATGCTCAATAAACTCAATCATCTAAAATTAATTACAAATATGTAACAACAATATATATTTAGTACATTCAACCCTTGTTAAAAAAGAAAAAGAAAAAAGATGTTCAGTTCCAATTGAGTTCCTCAACCCTAATTGGTGGAAGAGGGAAACATATATATACAGATATGAGGCAGTGAGGGTTTCTTTCCTTCTGACAATTTCCATTCTCCTAATGAGGACCCTAAGATGGATGCTTCAGAGAGAAAAATATATCCTTGTTTGCCCTTGAAATATATCCCCACAAGTAGCTAGGAAGGCACAAGTGCCCTTATTTTTCACATCATGATGTCTAATTTTGACAGGAAACATATTCTTCAAAGATAAACTGATGGATGCTTCAGAGAGAAAAATATATCCTTGTTTGCCCTTGAAATATATCCCCACAAGTAGCTAGGAAGGCACAAGTGCCCTTATTTTTCACATCATGATGTCTAATTTTGACAGGAAACATATTCTTCAAAGATAAACTGATTTCCCCAATCTCACTGAAAACATGCAAACACACACAACTACAACTCAAATATCAATTCAAAAGAGAGGTTTCACCAAACACCACCACCTCATTCCCCCAAATCAGCAGAAGATCCAAACATGAACAAGAACCCCTCTTTCTTCAAGCAAGGAAATCTTATTGTAAAACCACATGAGAATCTCCTCCATTCAAGCTATCAAAAGTAGAAGGAAAAAGAAGAAGAAAGAATTAAATCAAACTGCTTACCTTCCAAGGGAGGAGGGGAGAGGGTACGAGGCAAGAGAGCCTTGGGAGCTGCTGTGCTGAGAGAGGTCAGAGTGAGCTTCACAAATGAAAGAATACACCCAAATGTTAATAAATAAAGGAAGCAAAGGGGAAGTCCCTGAAAAGGGCTCCAAGGACATGATGAATTAAACATATTTTATTGAGAGATGAGTAGGATCATTGAAATGATAACATACTTGTTCTTTTATCCTAGATTTGGTCCCACCATGACAACACTCGCTAAACAATACATTTATGTTGCTTGATGCACTCAATGGGATATTAAAATAGATTTGTCCATGGAGAGGGGCTCCACTTCACCTACTTTTTCCATTTACTTTAGGGACAAGTTCAAAGTAAAGCTTGATGGGACCATGGCCTTTCCAATCTCCTTCGTTTCCCTTCCACTTTGGTCTCTCTGCACCCAAAAATTTTGCCCACCTTTGATACTTTCCAAGCAATTAAAAAGTTTATGAGCTATCATTATTATTATTTTAATAAAGAAAACACACATTTCACACCACTAGGTTAGATCTGATGTAGTAACTGTGATTAATTAATTATTTGTTTAATTAAAGTATTTTTAATTGTATGTGATGAATGGTGATAGAGAGCCATGGAAGCAATCAAATAAAAAACTCCATCCTCCTGAGATCACATATGTGAGATTAATTATTGAGGCAATTGGAAGAATATTAATTAATTAATTAATTAATAATGTATGCAAAATATTAATGAAGGTTGCCTTGCCATGCATGCCATCTTGTGACTTAAAATATTGTGGAATTGACTTGGTTTGTCAGTACACTATGCTTAGGTGGTCAAAATAATATTTCAGGTATAAGTTGATGGATTAGAATAAGGAAGATGACTGTGGCTCTTTAATTGTAACGTGGGAATCCTACTCCATGTCTCCTCAAGAATTCATTCATTCAATGAACACAAGTGGAAGATAAGGGCCCTTTTCAAAAGATTGGTTTATTTTATAATTATGGTTTTTTAGTGGACTCTTCTGATTAGGGATTAAAGAAGCATGCTTTCTTGTTAAGAATAATTAACTAATTCAGAATTAATTAATTAATGCAATGGCCGGGCAATAAAGAAGGCTATGAATGCTAGGTCATAGCCACCCTATTTTAATATTTAGGGAATGACACAATAATTGCACCACTACACACCATTTTAGAGTGCCTTTCAGCTTTTTATATTACTAAAATTAAATTAATAAGGATATTGTTAGGTTTGATTTATTATTATTACTCTTATTGAATGGATTAAATTTGTGTTCTATTGCACATTAATCTATTGAAGATATTTAAATTTTATTGTCTTATATGAATATCCACTTGGCTAATTAATATCCACGGTTGACCAAAGTATGATGAATTGGACGAAATTATCCTCAATCCTTTCTTTGCTTTCTATCCACTAAATTATCTAAGAGACCTTTTTTTTGAGTTTTTGCCAACATGTTTATTTAAATTATAGTAAATTTGATGCATAGATTATCGAATTAATTTAAGCCTTAATATGGTATAAATTTTCACTGGATATGCTTCTAATAAAATAAATATTGAAGGGCTAAACATGTAATTCCAAATTACAGTATGTTATTTAGAATTCATGGGATGATAATATTCAATTAGAGGGGGGGGGGTTAAACAAATAATAAAAGTATGCGGCCTCTTGGCTTCACTAAAAGATAGAGTTGGTGACGCATAATATAGCATGATGGAGGGGGGAGATGCGGAAAAGGTGCAACTTATTTTTTTATGAGGATGAAGAATAAGATAATAATTGAGAGGATAAGAAACATTATAATAATAGATGTGAAGATATAGCATTCTTTATTTGGCATCGGGGTGGTGGGGCCACGTGGCAAAGGTGAGGTGGCTAATGTCACACATGGAGCCTTTTGCCCTTTATTTTAAGGATGAGGGACCCTCACCATCGTGTTCTATTCTATAATTATCAGGATAGGTGTCATTGTGCCGTGTGTTTATATCCCATAAAAATTGTATGCGGGATGAGGGACCCAATTATGTCTTACCGAGGGCCTTCTCTTAAACCTAATTTGATATGAGTCCATGGAATCCTACCGGACCTACCCTTTCCACTGTATCCTACGCATGGGATTTGGATCGGATAGAATATGATATCCCATGAATAATAATAGTATATGTCATACATATGTACTATGCATAATTTTATAAAGTATATAATATGATAAAACTAATGCGCATAAAAATAGGGTAAAATCATGACACCCATCTCTCTCTCTCTTTGGATGCCATTTCTTTATTTCTTATGCGCATAAAAAATATAATATCTTATGAGGAATGCATGTGTGGCATTTAAACATAATATATAAAAGTGAAGAGCATATACTTATATGAGTTTAGAAGGAAGGTAAGTGTCTCCATGTATACTAACAACATGTCTTTCAAGTGTCATCTTCATGGTTTCCCCAATTAGGGTTCCATCATGCATCACCCATCAAGTGATGACAACAAGGGCAATCATTATTTTAAATGATATTATTTATTCCTTTTATTGATTACATGATCAACCTATCAGAATAAATTGAGTAAATTTATAAAATTTATAATCAACAAAATATTAACCTAAAAAATACCAAAAATATATCCATACTATTGCTTATTTATGTGACTTAAATTGGATGTATTATTTTTTTGGTGTGCCTTTCTAAATCATATATATATATATATATATATATATATATATTTGGTCTACGTAATCTATTCGAATTTTAATTTTAGTCTCTATAATTTTAAATTTTAAATTTTAATTCTCACACTTTATTTTTATTTAGAATTTCGTTCATGTCGTCACATGAGACTTAAACGAAGCTGACATGAATAATAGGTGTCAATTGGATATTGCTGACGAGGAGTCTGCAAGGACCAACTCCTAAAAGAAAAGTATAACATGCAGATTAAAATTAAAATTTTATAAACTATGATGATTAAAATTAAAATTTGAGTAAACTATAATTTTTCTTTAAAATATGTAAAAAATTCACCTGATATATTTTAGTTTATTTATAAATAATTATAAGATTTAATATTTTATTTAAAATATTAATTTATTTATAAATAATTCACATGCAGATATACGATGCTCCTCTATGGATTGATCTAGGGGCTCCCCAAGTCGGCTCCCTACACCAAAATTTCTAAACTGGATCGGCTCGATTCATTCACGATATTGGCTAATTCTTTAATTTAATCCACGATATTGGCTAATTCTTTAATTTAATCCACGATATTGACTAATGCTTATAATGACTAAATTCTCTCTCATCGATCTTAATGAAGATTTAATATTCATGTAGTTTTCTAAGGCTTGGAATCTGAATTTTAATTTTAATGTCTCACTAAACTATCTTATGCAACAAAAACTAATCAAAATATTATATTAATTATTTTTTAAAATTAGGATAGAATTTAATAAATTAATAATTATTTTAAGAGAAAATAATATGGTGTTGCTCAATTATAAAGTAATATTTTAAATAAAATATTGAATCTTATAATTATTTATAAACAAATTAAAAGATATCTCGTGATTTTTTAAATATTTTTAGGGAAAATAATATTTTAGATCCCTATAGTTTACTCGAATTTTAATTTTAGTTCTCATAATTTATAAAATTTTGATTTTAGTCCTCACACTATATTTTCTTTTAGGAGTTTATCCCTGCAGACTCCTTATCAACAGTGTTCAATCAGTATCCGTTATCCACGTTAGCTCCGTTTATGCCTCATGTGACGGCATAGATCAAATCCTAAACAAAAATAAAGTGTGGGGACTAAAACTAAAATTTGAGCAAACTGTGAGGATCAAGAATATGAGTTTCCCTAAATATAATCAGTTGTATTTGAGATGACAATGGACCACATTTGCACCGCACTTCATATATGCACAACTGCATCCACAGCGAATATGGATATGATTATTCATAATTGCACCACCTTCAGATGTAGATATATTTGCATATGCATTCGTACCTTATTTAATAAAAAACTATTTTTTTAAAAAAATATTATTAAATTTCATAATAATTAATAACTTACTAAGATTTTATATGTAATTTATCATAAAATTTACCTGTATAATATATGTTAAGTAACTTATATATGGGTAGAATGGTGATTGTCTATGCACGAATAATGCGGTGCGAATACAATGTGAATCAACATTTTAATTTTCATAAAAATAATTAATTTTTAAAAAATATTAAAATAATATTTGAGAATAAAACATTACTTATCTATTTTATAATATGCAATTATTAAAATTAATTTAACAACTTAATTTTTATATTATTGTGTAATATCGTAGATATTGAAGAACAATATTTAAAAATATCATAAGAAATAGATGGAAAATAATATTCTTTATGTTAAGATAAGGAATATTATTCCTCATGCATGAGGAATAATATTCCTTATGGCCCACCTACTGACAAATTGCAATCAAATAAGAGAATAATTGGAACATAAGAAATAATATATATTTTTTTTTACCAAAAGAAGACAACTTTATTTAAATCCTGACTGAGCTAGGGCCAAAAAAATCATTATACAAAATTTCCTCCAATTCGGGAGGCCTAATGGATGATCTATATCAAAACATCTCTTTCTTGCCGAGCCCTAGTTGTTGAAGAGATAAGAAGAAAATATCCATAACTACCGAACTGAGCTCCCAATGCACCTCCATCTTCTTGTTCAGCACATCAACCAAGATTTTGGAATCGGTCTCAATTTAAAACTGTGGAAGATTATGCTCCAGAGCGAAAGTCAAACAGTTCTTAATGGCCAATGCCTCTAAGTATAAAGTAGAAGTTCCAGTTACATAATAGCTTAAGATAAAAGAACAACAACCATCAGCATATCGAAGCACATCACCCAAACCACCAGCATCATCTGCAAAAGATGCATCGTAATTAATCTTCAAAAATCCATGCGGCGGGGGACTCCATTTAACCAAAATAGATTTACTTATAGAATTGCCCTCGGAATTTAATTATCTGAAGTATGATTCAGTAAAAGCTATAATTTGTGTCACCCAGGCCATGGGGGTAGGCTGCCTAACTTCATGCACCAAGAGATTTATAGCGTGCCAAATGTACCAACATCCATTGGCAATTAACGCAGGTCGGTAGTGTTGGCTTTAGGTTTTCAACATTAGTCTTAATATCGGTTTTAATGGTTTTAATGATAACAAACATGGAACTGATAATTTCATTGAGAATATCTTTTAGGTTCTATATCAATTAGCGTTCGATATCCTAGATCAAAAATATCAGAAGAAATCAAAAATCGAAAAGACATTGATTGTCGCGCTCGGGTTCATCGCGGAAGTTTATCGAAGATCGACGAGTGCACCAAAGTCGCTTGGATGAGTCCAAAGATCAAGTCAAAAGCTCTTCAAGATGATACTCGTTGAAAGCCGAAACCCGAAAACCAGGCCCGGAAGAAATAGGCTGAAAAAACAATTTCAGCCTTTGTTCGGTCGATCGAATAGGGTAAGAAAGAAAGGCCCAGCCATTTCGGTTGACCGAACACTGTCAAAAAATGGCAGTGGGCACTTCGGTCGATCGACAGTGGCTGGTTTTGGGCAGTAGGCTTGGTGGTCGACCGACCTGCTGAAAGCTGAAGATGCGAGATCCCGTTGGTCGATCGATGGTCGGGGATGAATAGTCGCGTCTAGGCGGTCGATCCGTCAGTCGATCGACCACAGACAGAAGAGAAGCGATCGAAAGACCGATCGACCGACTATTCGATCGGCGGCCTGTAACGGATAGTTTTTTATCCGTTGAACAATCATTTCTTCAGCAGGGTATAAATATATCATCATATAAACCTTTTAATCTTCTTCCTTCACTCCTACAGATTTTTTGAGCCTTTGAAAGGAAGATTTGAGCCTTCCAAAAGATTGATTGAAGCGTGCCCTGTTCTTCATCGAGTTATTCTTCAAGCGTCGTTTGCTTCCTCAACTTGGGATTTAATTCAAGCTCAACGACTTGGCCAAGTTGAAGGTTTTAAGGCTTGGAAAAGAGTAGATAATTTTGTTTTACTTAAAGCTCTATTCCCTTGTAATTTTAACTGTTATTTGAAATTATTTTTTGATTCGGGTTTGTGTGAAGACCTAGGTTGTTAGTACGTTGTTACTAAGATTAGTTTAGTTATCCCTTGGGGTTGAGGTGGAAGAGGACTCTCGATAAGAAGGCGATGACTTCCGGGTGTGGAAGTGCCTTAGGTCGAGAGTGCGTCTCTTCAATGAAAAGTCCTATGTGTAAGGAAAACGTAAATTAATCTAGTAAAACTAGTTTGGAAATCCTAATCGAGGTGCTTAGATAGTGGAGTAGGCATTGGGGCCGAACCACTATAAACTACTCGTGTTTGCATTGATATATTGTGTGTTTTAAATTGCTTAATTATTTATTACTTCAACATACAATCATCAAATTGCAAATCGCCTAATTGATCTAAGTAATCGTTTAAAATTGAATAGGTTAATCGAATTAGCAAACATACTATTCACCCCTCCCTCTAGTGTCGCCATTTCGCCATCAGGTAGGAGGTACCTCTAGGATTATGGTGATTGGAAAAAAATCCAAGAATTAGGATCTCAAACATTTGGAAGGCTAATGATAACCCCAATTTTCATATGGATTAGGTCCCATATACTAAGGGAGAAAGGGCAACAAAAGAACAGATATTCAATGGTTTCTGAGGCGATATTGCAGAAAGGACAAGAAGTAGAAATGTTAAGTCCCAGGTATGAAAGTCTAACCCTAGTGGGGATGCGGTGGTGAAAAAGTTTCCAACAAAACATTTTAACTTTTGGGGCAGAGACCAACTTCCAGATGGACCTCCATCGACCATTAGATTGCCCTGTTGAAAATACACGACTTCTTAGAAATTCATAGGCGAATTTAGTGGTAACTCTACCCCCGAGGCATCTTTCCAAATGAGTTTATCATCACTAGGATTCATAGGTAACTCAATCCAATTAATGGAGTCCCAAACCACCGAGCCAAAGTAATTATTACACACATTCTCATTCCAAATATAATTAGAAATTAAAGTGCTCACATTTAGATCAACATCAACATTAAACAGATCAACATTATTGAAAGAAGGTTTTAAAAACATAGGTAGGTCAAAAAGCCAATTATCTTTCATTAAAGAGGAATTATTGCCACTATTGATTAATTTCAAACAGTCCGAAAGTAAATGCTCAAAAGTCGAACGAAACAAACGCCAACACCAAAAATATTTTTTATCTGGAGAAAAGAAAATCCTTGGATCATTATATTTGATTTTGACCAAGTCAACCCACGGAGTAGATTTATTATTAAAAAAATCAAATATTCTTTTGGCCTAAAAGGCATATCCCTTAAAATGCAAGTCTTGTAAACCTAACCCCCCAAGATTCTTAGGCAGAGTGATCGTATCCCAACTTATCAAATGTATGTCTTTCTTATCCTTAGTAGAAGACCAGAGAAATTTTTAATTAAACTCTCAATTTTATCTATTTGCTTTTTAGAAAACCAACAAACCGACATGGAATGCAATGTAATAGAATTTAAAACAGAGTTAATTAAGACCATCCTACTAGCTTGAGATAAAAAATTGGATTGTCGGTCTAAAGTCACCCTGCCAATTTTATCTAAAGTCACCATGAATTCAAAACATATATTGTATTTTTGGAGATATTGTATTCAACCAAACACTACCTAAGATTTATGACACGTGTATTTAATTCATGGTGACTTTAGTTTGATTATTGATTGTTAGCTAAAGTGACTACTCGTTAGTTAATTCATCGGCCTCCGATGAAAGATAAAGACGACAATTATACTCCTATTAATCAGATAGTAATTATATTCACATATTGTAGAATGATCTTTTATCAAATAAAATAAATATACAAGCGAAAATAATTTTTAAAATGTATTCACATCGAATAATATATTGATCAACACGATTAGATTATTATTGTATTCATACACGCATAAATACTCCTATTTTGTATGTTGAAACTCTTGCTTTGAGGTAAGCCTCGGTGATTGTTTTATAAGAACAATTTGAACATATGATTCTAAAATTCTTATGGATAGCTTGCAACATAGAAAATATCATGATTGGAGAATTCAATCCATTTTTTTTAAAAAAACCATCTTTGATGATATTTGTTGATTTGCTTTAGCTTGTACAACTGTATTATTCTTTATTTTTGCTTATAAACAATGTAATTAAGCAGTTTTTTGGGCCGTAAATTTTGCTCGTCTCACCGGTAGTTTGCATGTTTGGTCCAATGTTAGACCATCCGAACTTCATAATATTGTTATAAGGGATTTTTGTGGTCCTGACTATCTTCGTTAATATGAAGTAATTTTATTTTTTTGCAAAAAATATATTATATTATATTATATATTGATCTACTATTTAAAACTACATGTTCAGTTGAATTCGAATATTAAATTTTATGATTCAAATTCATATTAAATTATATTATAAAAAAATATTTTATAATATGATCATTACAGAATATACATGTGACAATATACACACAAGACGCGTGTACACAAATGTGGAAAGAGGCACGTTAAGTACTACAACGAGGGATCAAACCCAAAATATACTGACAATATACTCAAATGTTACTATCACTTGTGTTCAAGTGAATTCACATCCTTATTAAGTATTGGCTAGCTTTTAATAATATATCAAAAGTTACTATTTATTATTGAATTTAAATTTGAATTTGTATAATTGATATTAATAAATGGTCTTATATTCACATCAATTTTTTAATTTTTTAATAAAAGATAACCTATTAATTTTTTGAGAAAGCGAAATTTATGTATGTCAATATTAGAATTTCCTCGTTAAACCAACTACTATTTGATAAACCGCGTCAACCCATTCGACCGGATCTGACCATGGTTCGGCTCAGCATCAGCGGTCCGCTAGCCCTCATGATATTTTGCTTTTATTACTAAGAAAAAGTTGATGCAGATGCATTCTCACAATTATCCAATCCACCACCAATCTGATCCACCACGTGGCTCTCCGTAATAGGCAGGAAGGCAATTAACTCTCCCACCACAACGCCTCGCACACCATCTCGAGGTTAGGGCCATTGATGGTTCACGTGGAGAATGTAGAAGCCTTGGATCCAATCCTGGAGTGTAGAGTCCATTTTTGTCTCCCCCCTATTGGCCTCTCATTATTAAAATATTTGTTCTTAAATAATAATTGCGTGATACGGTCGTGTCACATGTGATGGCACGACAATCATCCCCATTCAATTGTCATCATTCACATTTTTAGCTCATTTAGTTTTTCACATATAATTTAATATTATTCATTATATTTAATAACAATAATAGTATACAAGGGAAATTAAAGTGCAATTTGGATCGAATGATGGGGCCTACGCAATTGTCCATATGCAACATCACACGAGGCTTAATCAAGGAGGATCGGTTCAGCGCACGATAAGAATATTCGGTTTGACATTTCAGTTAAATTTCGTGAACCGCTCTTTTTCTCTTTATTCGGAGAAAAATAAAAGAATGTCAATTTATTAATATGGAACGAATTGTTGCAGTTGAACTTATATATTTATCAATATTATATGGTAGATTTATATATATATATATATGTGGGTAAATTAATAAATTCTATATTGAACTATTTTGAATTCATACCAATTCTATTCGATGTCATATATTTTTTAATATAACTATTAGATGCTGACATGATAAGCTAGTCGGCATCATGAAATATATATATTTATCAAGAATTGACACATCATCAGATGTCACCATTTACTAATACAAAAATAAAAAATTAACCACAAAATCCTTCCATAGCTCGTCACCTTCCTCTCCTTCGTTGGGACCTTCATCATTATGAAAAATAGGGTTGTTGCATCTTATTTCGCTAGCAATGCTGCCCTAGGGAGTGGGGAGTCCACTTATTCTAACATAGTGCTGTGGATTACCCCTCGTTAGGGTGGGCACGCTTGATCACGAATGCCCATCTTATGACATGCTCGACAATGACATCTCTTTCTACAATGGGAAGTTGTTTTGCCTCTCCCTCCCGTTCAGTTACAAGAGTACCATTGGCAATACCACCAATGAGAACCATTGTATGCATGGACACTCACTACTAAAAATTTAGTAATCTGCGACAATTATTTTGCTACTGTAAGGTAGCGGTCACAGATACGATAATTTTGCGATCACGAGCAAACAAAGGTCGCAGAGTAGTCACATCGGTGATAGTTTTGCGATCAAATAATTGGTCGTCACAATATTAAAAACTCCACGACGACATGACTATGACATTGCGACCACCATTTGCTACGACTTTCAACCGTCACAAAATCGACACATATTTTATTCTACTTATCCCGCCACATGCGATCCATTTTTTTTCTTCCCCACACACTCTCTCATCACTCATGCACACTCTCTTTGATGCCCGCAACAATCGTCGCATGCGCCCCTCGTCTCTCTCTCTCTCTCTCTCTCTAAGGGCAACATGATTCTGGCCAACACCATTGGTAACAAGGAGGAGCTTGTTGTTGATGCCTACATTCTCCCAGCCTCTATTGTTGAGGAAAAAGATGAGGACATAGCCTGATGATGATGATCAGCTTTAGGGGAACCAAATTCAAAGTTATGCCGTCAGTGGTGTTGGCTACGTTCTCCTCCCGCAAGCCGAATGGCATAGCACATACATACTCAAGTAAGACCTCGTTGCACAAGTGGTAAACATCATGACATCCTAGGTAGGATCACCTAAGTAGACAAAGTAATTGGAGGGGCTTGCGGTGAACGAAGTTCAACATAATCTCTGGTACGTCCAAGTTATGTCCCACATTACTGTTCATATCAGATTGTTTAATTTAAAGATTATTATCCTACAAGAAACTCATCTCAATGAAGATAAGTTCAAAAAGCTTATTAAATCTTTTGAGAGATCTTGGCTGGGTGAGATTGTCCCAAGCATTGGTGCCTCTAGAGGTATCCTTATTGCTTGGAATTCAAATATCGTCCAAGCTCAAGTTATCTCTTCTTTCTCAAGTTATAAATATTGTAATTAAGTTTAATGATTCTGAGCATTTTCTGTTGTCTGCTATTTACGCTAACGCTGATCCAAGTATTAGATCTCATTTGTGGCATTCTTTCATGAATTTAAATTTGAACTCTTTTCCCTGGCTTATCATGGGTGAATTTAATTATATTTTAAATGCTAATGATAAGTATGGTGGTGTAAATTTCAAAGTTTCTACAGCTATTCAAGATTTTAGGGATTTTGTAAATCAATGTGATCTTGTTGACCTCGGTTTCTCGGGTAACAAATTTACTTGGACCAATAATAGATCTGGTTTGGCTAAAATTTTAGTTAGATTAGATCGAGCTTTTGCAAATATGCAAATCCTACATGGTTATATTTTTTCGGTCATTCTATTATTAAGCATCTAAATCACATTACTTTTGATCATTGGTCTTTGTTAATTAGCATTCCTAATTCAAAGCAATATAGAAGTAAACTTTTTAAATCTGAATTGACTATGAAGAAACTTTTAATGTTGTGCATGATGCTTGAAATTCTTTTACAAATTTGCATAATTATGTTATCTCTCACAAGCTTTCTAATACTAGAGAAGCCCTTAGTCATTGGAATAAACACACCCTTGGTAACCTTGAAAGAAACTTAGATACTACCTTCAATGATATCCACTTGTTGGAAGCTCTAGAGGGGCTTCCCTTTGCCCCTTCTAATTTGGATATCAAACTTAGATGTCTCTATAACAAGAGCATTGTTATTCAAAATCAAATTTGTAATAAATGATGGTCTAAGTCCAAAATAGCTTGGATCAAAGATGGTGATAATAATATTGCATATTATCATAAGGTTGTCACTAGGGCTGTCCGTTCGGTCCGAACCGAATCGAACCGAACTGAATTTGTTCAAACCGATTTTTTTTTATACCTGAATTCCAACCCGAACCCGAATCGAACTATACCTAAACCGATTTAACCCGAACCGAAATTATTCGGTTAGGTTCGATTTTCAACCCGAAAACCAAAATTTTAATTATTTTAATTAAAAATTAAAAATTAAAAATAATTACTTAATACCTATTTAAGTAATTCTATTAAAAAATTTAAAAAAATATTATTTTTTAAATTAATTCGGTTTTCGGTTCGGGTCAGTTCCCGAATTTCGAAAACCGAATCCGAATCGAAATTCAAATTTCGGTTCGGTTCGGGTCAGAGAACCGAACCTACAACGGTTGAAACCGAACCGAACCAAAAAATTTAGTTCGGTTTTTTGGTTCGGTTCGGTGTGAACCGAACCATGGACAGCCCTAGTTGTCACTAAACGTAGAAGAATAAATTTAATCTCTTCTATTCAAAATGATCAACTTGAAACCATCACAAATGATAAAGACATTCTTTTTGAATTCTCCCGGTTCCACTCTCAACTCTACTCTTCATCTTCTTCTCTTTCTCCTCCTACTAGCTTCAGGCTTACTTTTAATCACATTAATCATGCTTTTGCTCATTCTCTGATTTCCCCTTTTTCAACCTCTGAAATTTGGGACACCATTAAATCCCTTGGCAATGGGAAAAGTCTTGGGTATGCTCACTACTGAGTTTTTTAAGCACTATTGGCCTATTATATCTGAGGATTTCACTCAATGCTTAAATCTCTTTCACTCCTCCAGCTTCCTTCCCCCTGATTAGAACAAAACTCTCCTCACTTTCATCCCTAAATGTTTCCATCCTAAACAGGTTAAAGACTTCAAACCTATTTTCCTTTGCACCATTTCCTATAGGATTCTTTCTAAAATTCTTGGTAACAGACTTAAGCCGTCCCCTTCAAATTTAATTTCTCATGAACAATGTGCCTTTGTAAAAGACAGAAGCATTCATGATAATATCCTTATTGTGCAGGAGCTTATCCATTCTTTTTATATCTCTAGAAGCAAGTGCCCCTATATCATTGTCAAGATGGACATTGAAAATGCATTTGATCTTGTTAAATGGTCAACCATTACTGAGATCCTTGGCCTTTGCAATTTCCCTAATAAGTTTATCTCCTGGATCAACTCTTGTATCTCTTCCTCTTCCTTCTCCTGCCTTATTAATGCAAATACCTCTGATTTTTTCCATGTTATAAAAGATATCAGACAAGGGAATCCTATATCCCCTTTCTCTATATCCTAGTAGCACAAATCTTTAGTAACTTAATTACTAACTCTGTTGAGTCAAATAACCTTTATCCTTACCCTCTAGGAAACTCTTCTATCAGCCACCTTCTCATTGCTAATGACCTCATTCTAATTTTTAAGGCTAATACTAGAAGCATCAACTCCATTAAAAATATTTTTTCCTCAAATATGAAGCCCTCACAGGTCAAAAATTAAATTTCACAAAATTTAAAATTTTCTTCCCCAAGCACACGTCTCTTTCCACTAAAATAGTATCTCTCATAGCCTTAACATTAAAGCTAGGTCCTTTCCTTTCAAGGACCTTGGTACTATGATTCAGCCTAGGAGCCCCCCACCTAAGGCTCATGACTTCATTCTCTCCCAGATTGACTCCAAGATCAATTCCCGGCATTCTAATATGCTTTCCTAAGTTGTCCTCATCAAATCTATTCTCAATGTTATCCATGTTCACTTCTTTGTTGTGTCATGGCTTAATAATGACCTCCTTGACCAGATTGAAAGAAAAATAAAAAACTTTCTTTAGGGTAGTAGGTCTGATAAGCATGGCATGCATCTCATCAATTGGAATACCTGTACTCTCCCTAAAAATTTTGTGGACTTGGAATCCAGGACCTCAGATTTAAATACTTGGCTCTTTATGCTAAAAGAGTACAAGATTATCTCAACAACTCAAACACTATATGGGTTAATCTTGTTAACCACAAATACCCCCACTCACTCCATTACTTCCTCTGCCTCCCCTAGCAACTCTTCCTGGGCCTAGAAACTTTTCCATAAGGCCTTCAATGCTCTTAGTTTGGGTTACAAAGACAATGGTTCCTCTACTTCTATCCTAAATGACTTCTGGATTTTAGACCTACCTCTTGCCATGGAACCCACTTTTATTAATGTTAACTTACTTGACAGTTTGACTCATGTTCATCACTTAATGTTTAACAACAGCTGGTCAAATTTAATTGGAAATTCATTTTGCAATGATATTCTACGGGAGACCATTGAGAAAGTAAGTTTGCCTATGAAGCCCTATGACAATAATTACATTTGGATGTCCTCCTCTAATGGTAAGGCTAACTCTTCTTTTGCATAAATATTTCTTAAGTGCCATGAACCTTCTCATTTTTGCTCTAATCCAATCTGGGCTAATATTTGGAAGTTAAATATTGCTTCAAAGATAAAAGTTTTTATCTGGAAACATAGTCATGGTCGTTTATTGACTTGTTCTCGTTTATTTCATTTAAACATTCTAAGTTTTCAGAACGTGTTTTATGTGATTCTAATTTCCAAACACCTGTTCACTTATTTTCGGATTGTATTTTTGCCTAGGAATTGTGGTCTACTTTAAGTCTTAAGTTGGGACTAGATTTTGCGTATAGGATTTCTTGGTGTTCTGGTAGCTGGTTGCTGCTGGACTCTCATCCATCTTTGGTTAAGGGACTCTTAGCCATTGTTGCTAACACCCTGTGATTCATCCTATATTTCAAAAATTGTATTTTGCATGGTGAAAGTAAGTCTTCTATCCATTTTGCTATGATGAGGATCCTCTCCTTTACTGATCTGTATTCCTCCGAGGTAAGTTTCTGAGGGCAACACTTCATTATCAATTGTTACTTCTCATTGGTCTCCCCCTCCTCAAAATTTCCTAAAAATTAATTGTGATGGTTCATTCCTAAATAATGAGTGTGGTGCTGGCTTGACTTGTAGAAACAGTGATGGTGTTTGCCTATTTTCTGCTGGTAATTTTTTTCATTCTGACTCTATTTTGCACCGTGAATGGTTGGTTGCTCTTTTCTATTTAATCTTTGTAAACTCAAAGAACTTGAATAACTTTATTCTTGAATCTGATTGCAAATGCTTTGTGGACAGTATTTACAAGCCTTCTGATATTCCTTGGAAGATTTATCCTATTGTAAAAGATATTTTATATTACCTTTTTAAATTTTTAAATATTTCTATTTGTTTTGCTATAAGAGATTATAATAAAGCTGCCCATTGGACAGCAAATAGCGATAGGGTTAATAAGGTCTCCATTGTTTGGTCTTTTGTTAGACCACCCTGACCTTTCTAATCTACTAACTCTGGATTGTATATTTGTTGGTTTACCAGCTTCTTAATTTAGTTTCTTTTTTGGCAAAAAAAAGAGAGCTTACTTTTCAAAATTTGTTTTTAATATTTTTGACACTTGGATATGTCACTTTACTACTATCTGCTCTCCTTTGATAACATCTCATTAGAGAATGGTAGCCTCATTTTTGCCACTATATTGGTTCATTTTTTTAACTGGATAAGACGAGATATGATAGGATATTAAATGAGAGGGTATTGTATAAAATTTTTTTAAGTTTGGTATACATCAGATATAATATCAAAATTTTATTATTTTAATCTTATTTTTTTTAATCCATGCACTAAATATTCCTTATTTTATTCCTCTATATCCTATGATATAAACCTGCTCTATATGTATAATAATTGGCAATTACAATATAACTCAATATGAGTCATTAATACATAGTTTAAATGAATATTTAAACAATTAAGCATATTAAAAATTTAACATGAGAATGATTGATGTATCTTGGTAAAGGCAACTATGAATATCAAAATGTAGGATGGTTTTTAATATCACATTATACATGTAGATAAATAGTTTAATCAAGTATTTCTAGTAGTTTATAATTTTCACTCTATAATAAAATGATTTGTTTTTACCAGTTTAAAATTGATACAATGGATAGTCGTCGATTCAAATCGGCACCACACTGTACTCAACTCCAACTAGCATTAGGTGCTTATTTTCAAATGAAAATCGACGCACACAACCAGCCTTAGGTGCCAGTTTTATGGTGTCAGTTTCAATTTGAAACTAGCATCAACGCCGATTGATGGTGTGAATTCACCGGTTTTTGAAAAAATTAATGCCACATCGGAATATAATTTTTAATCATACTTGTATTAATTGATATTTGAACCTTCCTAAATAAGTTATGGGAATGATTATGAAGAGATTATGATTTCTCAATTAAGTTAATGGGATTAAATTAGAAAGTAAACATCAATTTAACAAAATAAAACATTAATTTGATAGATTAAATTAGAAACTAAACATCAAATTGATATCAACACCCTATTGGTAATGTTAGTTTCCTAATTTGTCCATTTACAAATTTGATATTAGTACCTATTGCTAAAGTTGGTTTCCTAATTTATTCATAACTTAGTTTTTTTACCTTAATTACTTTGCATAAAGAGCCAAATTACAATTAATCATGTCCATTTCCAAAACGTCTCAACTAGGCCATCATAGAGTAACTTCATGGATCAAATTGAGTCGATGTAGAGCCCATTCGGCGCTTGCAAAGTGTCCACTGAGATTGGCCTCTCGGGAACACCCTTTGAAGGTCAAGTTGGTATACGTCAAAAAAGTAGGGACAAGTGGTTGGTTCATCTTGCCTAAATAAACCATAGAGAGAGAAAAAAGTGAGATAATTATTCTTTTTATAGTGTTATCGCACCCACACATTGTTGGTCTAGTTAGGCTTGGATCGTGCTCGAGCTGTTAGACCCTCCGGGCTTGTCGGCCCCGATCGAGTGAGGACAAGTGCACAATCTGAATGATTGTATTCGATTTAGTGGTTTAAGTCTGATCTGGTGGGCCTAATAAGCTGATCTTGGATGTGCATGGTTCAAGCGGACCAAATTCCTTCCATTAATAGTCCCACAAGCACTGGTATGATTGATTGTAGAATGGGTTGACGACTGAATGAAGTTGTTTCCCACTTGTTATAGTGTCGACCGAGGGATTTTGTAGTTGTTTTGAGCTTATATTTGTGGAGCTAATAGTCCTTGCTCTCTTGCTCAGTTGTGATCGTCTCTCATGAACCAAGTGGATGGGCAACATGGTCAAGGTTCTGGAATGGAGGAATTCATCGTGAATTTTGGGATAGGTTGTGTTTGTTGGAGATGACACTCCATCGCAACAGCTTCATAGAAGGGGTGGCTTGGGCCCTAAACATGCATCTTATTTGTTGCCCAATCTTGTAGGGGCTATTGGACTTTGTACCTTCAAGTTGTTGTATATGCAAATTTCATATCCGGGTTGGAGGCATATGGTCCTTAGCAAGCAATCTCCCTTACACGAGGTGTTGGACCGCACTTGCTTGCGGGGCACGTCAAGGCGAATGAGCTTCTCGGTGGCTCGCCGATTGGCCGAAGCTAGTCTAGAGCATGATATTGCTCGTTTTTGCTCTCCATTATAAAGGGTGTGGTTCACTCCAATATCCTTTGAGACGACTTGTTCGTTAGTTAGGAAGCTAGGGCAGAAGCTTTCCTTCTTCTAGGTAGGTCAACCAAAACTTTTATTGACCATGATGGACCGATGGCCTTTGGGACCCAGAGTAGCCTCGACGTATTTGATGCTTTGTCGAATGTTGGTTGCGGTCTTATGTTTTAATAATTAGGAGCTAAGTCGTCTCGTGGTTTGGACACTTAGTATTCGATAGTGACTCTACTTGACAATAGAGTGCTCGTAAAACTGCTAATTAGTCGATTGGTTTAGATCAATTCCTATCGAGATCGAGTCCCCCATGCGGTAGTTGGTCATCAGTTGATATTTTTACAAGATTGCTTAGAGAGTCCTCATTGATTTTTGGCCGATTAGTTTATAGATTCATCGGGAGGCAACCAATTTGTAGATTCATGAGAGACAAATGGCATTGGGTTGACTGATATTTTTAGTGAGATTTTGCTCCTCAATTTGTAAAAATAATGTGTTGAAGGTTCGATTGGTTTTGGGCTAACCAATATTTTTTAACGAGCTTTTGTTCCTCGTGTAGAAGCCAATCACCGAAGTCGTTTGATTTTAGCTGATTGGTAGCTTTTAACGATGTTTTGTTCCTCGGTCCACAAAAAAACAATGCCGAAGGGTCACCGGTCACACGCTGTTGGGCCAAGAAGTATTTTTTTAATGAGGTTTTGTTCATTAGTTTGTAGATTCGAGTCGTCGAGTGTCGATCAGTTTTGGGCTCACCATTATTTTTTAACGAGGGTTTGTTACTCGATGTGTGGACACATATCATTGAAGCTAGTTAGTTTTGGGTCGATTGGTAATTTTTAACGAGGTTTGTAGATTGAGTTGTCGAGGCCGTTTAGTACTTGTAATGATATTTTTTCCTAGATTTCTAGATTTCAGTTGTCGAGGTCGATGAATATTTTTAAACAAAATTTTGTTCCCTAGTTTGGAAATTCGAGTTGTCAAGGCTGATTGGTTTTGGACCGACTGATATTTTTAACGAGGTTTTGTTCCTCGGTTCATATATATATATACATTGTTTATTTGCAGTCGATCGTCATTTTGGAGTTAAACGTCATGATCTTGCCCGCTCTTGTGGTAATCACTACTTCTACTTCATCGAGTTGTGTGGGTACTAGTTAGATTGACCATCTTAATTGCGAGCCATTATAGAGTTTATTCTAGTGTAGTTTTTATTTCATTACAACATACTAAATGAGCCATTAATTGTTATTAACGTCATCAACCAGTCCTTTTATGAACTCGGTAAATGCTCTTTCAAAATTCGTTTATATCCTATCCAGCGTTTGTTTGGCAGGATAGGATTTCAGACGGATATGAATTCACTTGGAATTAACTAGGATAAGAAACACATATGATAAATTTATATCCTATCAAGCGTTTGTTGAATTCTCGAATAAGAAGATAAAAAAGATAGGATTTTGAAATCCTATATTTGTGTTGACTCTGGATAAAAGAGTCAGATATTAATAATTTAATATTTAAAAATTGATTTTATCAAATTTTCATCTTAAAATTATGAAATTAATTTTAAATAATTATTTTAACATAACGATAATAATAATAATTTATAAAATATTCTTAAATATTGAATTAAAATTGACTTATTGCAAATATCCAATTTAAATAACACGAGAAGAAATAATCCTAGGATTTTAATTTCCACCCCATCAGGAGGATATTTATATCCCATTCAAATCGGATTTGGATCCGGTCATATCCAACTTAAATGATATCCGTTGCTCGTAATAAACGGCGGATAAAATTTGACAAATCCTATCCACTAGTCATATCCCGTGAAACAAACGCGTCCTTAAAATTTGCTTAAGAACTTGATTAAGATTATCTAGCCAAACTTGAGTTGAACTTTAACAATATAATATTTAAGTGAATCGAGCTCGAACACAAAAATTAAACCTATGTAGCTTAAGCTCAAGCAGCCTAATACTCGGCTTGGTTGAACTGCTTCAATATTTTCCCACCATACATCTCAATAGTCAGTGTAATGAGCTTGGTTATTAAGGTATTAAAGAAAATTGACAAACTTTTTTTTTTGTTATGACCGACATAGAACTAAAAGATTTAAATATTTGGCAAATTATAAAACTATTACCACAAAAAATTTTAAGGGCTACAAATTCTAGATCCTCTTCACATTTTTTTCTGCAAAATTTATTTGCTTTGGCGATGAAATCTCATATTTTCCCCTGTCAATTAAATTTGGTCCTGCTGGTGGAGGTAGATACTAATGCTAAAAATTCTTAAAGTATATTATTATTATTATTATTATTATTATTATTATTATTATATATTAAGAGTTAAGTCTGTATACAATAAAGGAAAAAAAATAGTATAAATTTAAAACCAAAATTATTATATCTTTTTCTAATGACCGTCGTTGATTTTAAATTCACTCAAATTAATATGATCAATTTTAATATTTTTTAAATATTATAATTATTTAAAAATATTTTTTGAAAAAAATAATAATAATTTTGGTCCTTATAATTTACTTAAATTTTGATTTTAGTCCTTATAATTTATACGATTTTAATTTTAGTCCTCATAGTTTATAAAGTTGATCTTTACATGTTCACGTTAGCAATATTCAATCAGCATCTGTTATCCAAGTCAGCTCCGTTTAGATCTCATGTGACGATAAGGATCAAATTCTAAAAGAAAATAATGTGTGGAGACTAAAATTAAAATTATAAAATTATAAAAATTAAAATTAAAATTTAAGCAAATTGTGAGAATCAAAAGTGTGATTTTTTCTAAATTTGATAAATTGACGTGAGCATAGATCCAACTAGAGATTCTGTATTCATTTGGGAGGACTAAAAATAGGAGGAAAATAATCAAATAGAACCAAAGAAGAAAAATAAAATAAAATTGGATAATAATCTTTTCTTAATAGGAAGGGAAGTACGGAAAATTTTCTAGTGATGAAAAATTGGAGAATAATCTAATCCCATACAATAATTTAAAACTTCCTTTCATTGGTTGATAAACTTGAATCAAGGTGACTAATTAATATGACACGAGTTAACAAATATTTTAAAGCAATTAGACATATTAAAAATTAAACGCATTTAATTATAACTAAAAGAATACGAGAATGATGGATTCAACACCGTAAAAACAAGAAGGAATACCAACTTCCTTAAAATAAGTAGGAATAATTTTTAATATCAATGGGTCTTTAGACCAAGTCTTTTTAGTTAGTATTTTTTAATTTTCAAGCCGCAAAAACAAGAACGTAAAATCTAAATTGATTACGGGTTAAGTAGATATAGTTTCATATTATATTTAGTAAAATTTAATTCTTTTTAATATTAAATATTAAATGTGCATATCTTTTTTATTTTCCAACGTAATTCAGAATGTGGCAATTGTTTTCTTTACTTCCACTCATAATCCTCAGCATTCTTTTCCTTCCGTCGTCTTGTTCTAAATTATGTGAAAAAATTTAAAAGAAGCTACGAATTTATGATACAGTGATTTAATTATGTCAAATTTACAATAATTTTGGGAAAAGCACAAATTGGTGGCCATTTTTAGAGGAATTTTATAATCCGTAGGATAAATTAGCCTTAAAAAATTAGCAAAATAAAACAAAAAATAAAACCACATAGGGAGTGCTCAATAAATTATGTGCCAAATATATATCTCATATTCAAATTCTACTCTATATATATTACCAAATTTATAGAGCATTTATTTCTCTTTTTTTTTATTATAAAATATTTGGTTATTGACTTTCTAAGAAAAGGCAAGCTATAAGTCAAAGGATTTTTCTAATGCTTGATATCCACTAAATTCCCGCTGAAAATGAATTATTGCTAACTATATTTATTATATTTATTTCAACACGCTATTTAATTAGAATATAATAAATAAAAAAACCATCTCTTATGTCATGCAATAAATATTTAATTACTCAATGCATCTAAATCAGATATCAGTCAGTTAATTAATTGCTTAAATTAAATCCAAAATTTTAATTTTGTATATAATTAAATGTTTTTTTAAATAAAGATTAAAGTTTTTAATAAATTAAGTATAGAACTCCATATCTACCTAACATATTTTTCAAGATGAAAATGCAAATTTGTTCTTCTACTATTACAAACAGTGCAATATTGCCTAACTATTTTATTTGAGTGCAATATGATCCTTCAACCTAACAAACTAATGCAGTGGTACTCATCAACTTATCAAACTAGAGCAATTTTGCCCTTACGTTAATTCACTATTATAATTGACCCGTTTTGGTTGTTTAACCCGAACATATGACCTCTCGATCATAAAATATTGACATGACATAATTAAATAATAAAAATATCTAAATTAATCTTTAAACTCATATTAAATAAAATTTCAATTGAGCAATATTGCATCAATCGATCTCTTCAATATCGTCTTCAACCACATGTTCTATACAGTCTCATATAAGAAGAAGACATATGAACTTAGATGTTTTTATGGAGACAAACTTGAAATTTTTTGAATATTGGTCGGAAAAAAAAACGAGTAAGAGATATTACTCATGTCTTCGCTGTGGAGTAAGTGTACTATATTTTATTTTTTGAATAATATTTTCTACGGTTTCTTTGGCTGTGGAGTATTTGTTTGTTGAGGATTTTGCAATTTTTATAGTTAAGAAAATTTTGAATATGTGGGGTAGACATATTTGGGATGGTAATTTTTTGTTATTTTTTGATGATCCTACCATATTTTTTTGTGATTTAATAATCCTACATTGAAGAAATATATGGATGCAATATTGCTCAACTATGGTTCTATTTAATATGAGTTTAAAAGTTAGCGTGCATATTTTTATTGTTTAATTATGCCACGTAAGATGTGATTTGTTAATATTTTATGATTATGATGCCATATGTTCGGATAAAATAATTGAAATAGATCAATTACAACGGTGAATTAACGTGAGAGCAAAATTACTCCAGTTTAGTAAGTTAAGAAATAACATTGCATCAATTTGGTAAGTTAAAGTGTAAGATTGCACCAAAATGCAGTAGAAGGATAATTTTGCTTTTTTACAATATTAGAGGGGTAAATTTGTACCTTCATCTTATTTTTCTATGAGTAATATATATGTAGTTTTTTGAATCATGCAATAAGCGTGTTCATATCTTTCACGATTTCCGCCCCAATCAAAAAATTGTTAAGCATTTAAAAAAGTTCTATTTGAACGTAAATACTTACCTTATGAGCTATTGAAACACCAATGGTATTTTCAGATTACCGAGAGATGAGACGTGTAATTTTCGTTATGAAAATGCCGCATGTTACACGCAACATACCACAAAAAAAAAATGCAACTTACCACAATTATATTATTTATCCATCAATGATAATTATTTTAATGAATTATTAAAATTAGCACCTAATAAATGTTGTTGAATTTTGGAACAAGTTAGGTAAAAATAAATATGATATTTTTGTTCAGAAAAATTATGTATTACAAAGGAAAAGCGTTGGACAACG
Organism: Canna indica; assembly: GCA_034359265.1. Taxonomy (NCBI): domain Eukaryota; kingdom Viridiplantae; phylum Streptophyta; class Magnoliopsida; order Zingiberales; family Cannaceae; genus Canna; species Canna indica. The sequence continues at coordinate 14,360,232 of CP136893.1, read as the reverse complement.
GAATGTGAGGAATTATGTGTCATAAGTGTAATAATATAATTAATAGCACTTGAGGGGCCTTAATGAGATGGAAATTGAAGTCTTTAGTGACATTAAAAAGATTTAATTTATGGGTTGGCATATCTGCGTGGGTTTTATTGTTTTTAGTGGTGGATAACGGAAGCTTTAAATTCTAGAGGACTTCACTGCGAAGTTTATTTGAGGGCATAATTTTATAAAGTATATATATGTAATTTGTCTTGATATCAAAGTTTTATTGTAAAGATTTCTAATAGCAGCGAAGTGGACAATAATACATCACAATCGGCTTTCTTTTGTGCAAATATAATAGAAACAAAGACAACGCTTTGAATACCCAACTGCATAAGGAATGACCCCCCTATATCTTTATTTTATTACATAAGTTATTTATTATTTTTCTGAATAGCCCCCCGCATTAAAATATTATTTATAATCTCGACCGAGGCAGTGCGGTGGTGGTGGGAAGTGGGGCCGCCAGGTGACGCCACTACGAGCCACGTGGCCGACCGCGACAAAAAGAGGGCATAAAAAGACCGAAGAGTGAAAACTAACCGGCAGCTCCTCGTCCCGCCCGGACCACCTTTCGCCGTCCGATCCATCCGTGCCTGATTTCCAGATTAAATCTCGTCCTTCGGAATTGCCGAAGCGCGCGCCCCAAAGATGCCAGCTCGGCCCGGTTCATCGGGCTCCACGTCAGCACCTAGATCTAACGGTGCGTTTCTCGCCCCCCGGGCGAATCTTCCGATCCCAGCCGTCCGCTGCTCCCCCGCTCGCTTTCCACGTGGGCCTCGCGGGAGACAGCGACGGGTGCTGGGAGCGGGGAAAGCGCTGCGAACCTTCGCAGTGGGAAAATTATGCGCCACCCCGCAGCGACCGGGCGTAGCCGGTCGCGACGCGGGTAATTGATGCGCTTTGCCGGGCGGACATGGACACGTGGCGGTTTTCTGCAGCTGAAGAGCGGCGATTTTTGCTGCGGCTCGTGTAGCGCGGTTTGTCCGCAGAGTGGTCAGCGGATGATCCGACGTCGAGCATGTCGCCACGGTGGCACCGCCGTGTGCGGACCGTTCGATGTGAGCGGCGATCGGACGGTGGGTAGCGGAAGGAGGAGCATGTAAGCGTGTCTTAAGACCGTAGGATGGCGCCTTGGGCGGGCTCAGCAAGTGACAAAACTGAGGGAAAGCGGATGGGGCAGCTGAGGGAGGCGACGGTAGCAAACCATAAGAGAGAGCAGTGGCGAGAAAAGGAAGCCAAAAAGAGGTTAAGAGAGAGAGAAGAGATAGGGGGGGGGGGAGAAGGAAGAGGAGGAGATCTGGCCGGAAAAGTCTCTCCTTTTCAAGCTGTCCTGAAGCATTTCGGTGAGATTAACCGATCTGATTGGTCGGAAGGGCCCTGAATCTGTGATTTTTGGGCGGCGGCGTCGAGTTTAGAGAAGATCTAGTAGGGAGAGCGAAGAGAGGATGAGGAGAACCTGGTGATCTGATTGGATGACAAGTAGATATGGAGAGGAATCGTGAAGCGAGGAGAGGGACCATGGCGGCGGCCAACGGCGGTGGCGGTGTAAGTGGGGGTGGGTTGTCCAGGAGGAGGCAACGGAACAGCAGCAGCTTTAGGGACTCTCCTGGTTCGGTTCTGAGCACTGGGTCTATTTACCTTGTTTTCCTTCGTTTTCTCTTCTTGGATTCTAACTTTTGTTTCTTTGGTTTGCTTTTGTTTCGGTAGAGGAGGATGGGAGGATGGAGATGCCGGAGACGTCGAGGCTGCGGGATAGAGCGGCTAAGAAGGACCGAGATCGGGACAGATCTAGCCGAAGCAAGAGAAGAAGAGGAGAGAGGTTGCTCCACGGGAGCAACAGAGACAGAGATGAAGCCGACGAGAGCTCTGAGGAGAGCATGGACCAGGATGAGGAGGATGAAGACGAGGACCTCTCTGTTCCCGTCCGGCTTCCACCGTCCTCGCCTCCTCTGCCAAATCCGGCAGCGGCTTCTTCGCCGCAACAGAACCACCAGCACAATCATCACCACCATCACCCGCAGCAGCTGTCTCGGAAGAGCTTTCCTCCTAAAGTTGTTAAGTGGAAGGCAGATGAGATGATCGGCGTCCCTGTGCCTAGAAAAGCCCGTTCAGGTAGGCGATGAAGAGAACTGGAGGAGCATGAAAGGAATTGAGAGAAGACAGAAGAATTTCTTTTTCGTTCTTTCACGCTTTTCCCCTCTTATTCTTATCTTCTCTTGGTTTTGTAGCATCTGCGAAAAGGGCGCATGAACCTCCGGTTTCAGGAGGAGGTGGCGGCGGAGGCGGAGGTGGAGATCAGATCGCCCGGCAGGCTTCCACATCTCCGTCAAGGCTGAGCCCTGCTTCCAACACTCAACTATCACCATCTTCGTCTAACGGCTCCCTTAGGAAGAAGATGGTGCGGAGAACTCTGAAATCATATTCTTCTTCTTCTTTCAATGTCTTTTAAGGCGGTTCTAATGTTTGGCGATTTTTTTGTGTTGTCACATGACACCAGAAGCCGATCAGTGGAGCAAAACACCGGCCGCCAAAATTCTTGAAATCAGCATCTTTGAGTCAAGATGAGATCGAGATCGAGGTGGCGGAGGTCTTATTTGGGATGACAAGGCAATTCGAGTGTCTTCCGAAGCAGGATAGCCACAAACTCGATTCAAGAGATATTGATGGTGGATCAGGCAATGAAGCTAAATCGAGAGTTTCATCGCCAAGCTCATTATCACCATCTCCGGCAGCATATTCTTCTGCGCTTCCTTCGTCCAATTCATGTTCTAATCCTGCCCCCTTGCCTACTATTGGTGGGTTTTGTGCTCCAAACTTATTTTCCCCTCTTTTTGTTTCACTTAAAATCATCTTTTTTACGTAATTGTTGATGTTGTTGTCTGTGCAGCTCCAAAGAGAAAAAAACCAAGGCCTGTGAAGTTTGACGAAGAAAGCCCGACGAGTCCAGTGGGATTACACAACCTTTCGAGTTTATCCTTACCTTCTGCAGCCAAAGTGGACACAGATAACCAAATTAAGACAGAAGCTTCATCTCCAAGATTGGAGAAGGGTAGCACAAATCCTGCTGTCAAAAATGGAGGTGGGACAGTTGATGCTTTGGTTCCTCAGGCTGGGCACTCTGATCTACAACAGCAAGATTCGGCCAAGACAGAGAAGAATAAGATTCAAGATTTGCATCCATCGACAGGAGGCTCAAATACGGGTGACAGGCTGGAAAACAAAGAAGATCTCGCTTCGCATGCAAAAACAGATTTGGATGTCAATCTGTCTGAAACTACTGTGAGAAAGATGTAAGTTCTTTTTTTCTGTTATATTTGCGGGAAAATGATGGTTTAATTCTCTAATCATTCACGGTCTTACAGAGTGCCCGATAGCCCCAAGGAGGAAAAGTTCAAGTTCGATCTGATGGTGAGTGGCTATGCTTCCTGGAGCATCTTTGGCAGATTTCTTCATTCGACAGTGGTTTAATTGAAGGAACATGTGTGTTTATTGCAGGCTCCTCCTCCAGGAAAGCTATCTCCAGAGAGGGATGACTTTAATGACTTTGACCCAAATCACAAGGCCCAGGGCCCAGATATTGACATGGTAGGAAGTTTCGTTAAATTTTTTTCCAGAAGTTAACAAAAGTTGTTTTGACTTATTCTAATCTCGCTTCTATCAATGTTAGGCGCTGAAAATGAACAAGGACAAGTCAGAAGAGAAACCCGCAGAGAGTGCACTGATAAGAGATGACCAGCAGATAGAGAAGCCCGTTCATAAAGATACTGATTTGAAGAAGCAAGCAGCCATCAAGCAGAACCTTGATCTTCAACTTGATTTGGAAAAGCCAAAGAAGGGTGATGTAAGCTTTGACAAAATGCAAATTCATAAGCAGCAAGCAAAAGATCCTAAAGTAGAGGCTAAACAGGAGAAGTCTGGTAATAAACGTTCTGCAAACCTTTTCTTCTTTTTTCGTGGTTTCATCTTCAACATTTTGGATCTCACTAGAGATGCTTTTTTTATGCTTTTGGTATCAGCTTCCTCTCTCCACATGCCATTGGCAGTTGGAACATGGCCAGGGGGGTTTCCTCCTTACGGGTATGCATGCTAATCTTTTTCTGAAGGCTCTAAATTGATCTTTCAAAGACCCATGATTCATCTTTATCATCAGGTACATGGGTCAAGTTCCTTCTTTGCAAGCTGTTGTTCCAATGGATGGTACCGTTGGTGCCTCTAGTTCTCTGCAGGTTTCTTCTCTGACCTACATTCTGTGTGCATGTATACCCACGCATCCACATGACAATAATAGCACACGTGATCTCACTTTCTGGTTCTCATAACTTTTATTGCAGCTTCCAGCATTGTTTCAAACACATCCACGCCCGAAACGCTGTGCCACACATTGCTATATTGCACAGATTATAGGCAACCACCAGAAATTTACAAAGATGAATAGTTTTTGGACTGCTGCAGCTGGAGCTGCACCATTCTATGGAGCCAAGCCATATAGTCCTAACATAGTTCCCCCTTCAGACACAGCTCTCGCTGGAAATCCTTTACAAAGTGGCTTCCTAGGTCCGAATGCAAGCACATTGCAAGACAGTAAAGCAACACCAGCTTTAGCTGCATCATACACAGGTAATAATGCCTCGCAGGAGAAGATGTTACAAGCAAGCAATACAATTATGGAAGCTGCCCAGAGAAAACTAATCCTCCAGCAGATGCCTCAGTCTGGATCCACAAGCAATATGCCGGTAAGCTTTCTCTTGTCCTGTCCATAATTAGTCGTTCATACTCTTTGTACATAACAATTGTTTTAAATTTTTTGGACCTATTTCTCCATCTGTGTAGCACGGTCCTGCATTCATTTTCCCCATAAACCAGCAACAGGCTGCAGCAGCTGCAGCAGCAGCAGCAGCAGCCAATAGAGCCGGGGCAATAAAATCTTCATCTGGCTCTGCTCCGGAGGTTCGGACATCTGGTGCTACAAGTTCTGCCCCAGGGACCAGTGGTGGTGGTGGTGGATCAGCAGCTCCGGTGAACTTGAGTTTTGCTGGTCCTAACGATGCTCAGTACCTGGCTTTTCTGCAGAACAATGGATATCCATTCCCTATTCCTGCCCACATTACGGGACCTCCCTTTCGAGGAACAAGTAATGCTCATGCAATGCCCTTTTTCTACCCCTCACACATGCTTCACCCATCACAGCTACGACCACAGCAGCAGCAACCAGCAGGGCCACTACCTCATGTTCAACAAAGTCACCAGAATCCGAGCAATCTGAGTGGGTCCTCACAGAAGCATTCACAGCAAAGCTCTAATGGTTTCCCATCTACAAATCAGCGGCAGGACCTCCTGCCTCACCAAGGCCGTCAAAAGGAGTGCAACAAGGGCACAGAAGATAATCATCCTACTGCTGATGGTATGTTTTCATTGTCTCAGAATGTCATCCTTTTCCAATCAGTTTTTTTTTGCTTAATTCATCCTCTAACTTTATTGTTGATGTCTGCTGCAGTTTCTGCTCAAATGGGCAATAGTGGGGGTCATGGTGATAAGCAGTCAATCTATCAGCAAGCACAACAAAAGCCAAACATGAAGGTCGAGCTGATACCTCCTCAAGCTTTTACAATACCCTTTGCATCCTTTGGCGGGGCTGTAACTGCACCACCAGGTCTCGATTTCTCTTCCATGGCACAAAATCATGCCATTTTGCAGAGCCTTCCTGAAAATTCTAGGCATGGTTACTACCAGATGGCTACAGCTGCAGTTGCTGCCACCGCTCAAGCTACAGAACACAAGAAAGCTCACCAAGTAACAGAAGATGGGAAACCTGTTACTAGGGAGTCCATAAACACAAATATGACTAGTGAAGAAGATAGGAAGATTGTGGTGTCTAGCAAGAGTACACAGCATTCCCTTTCGTTTGGGAAACCAGATGGTGAAACTCCCATCTCACCTCTCGGTAACAGTATCATTGACATGTCTTCCCGATCGATAAACCTCATTCAACCTCCTGCAAATGGCAGTAGATCTGCGGACCGCTCTGCTGGCACTGCTGCAGCTACAACTGCTGCTCATGCAGCTTCAACTGTTGTTGCCAACACCCATCAACAGCAGCAGCATCTAATTCATATTCCAAAGCATCAACAGCAACAGCTGCAGATGCAGCACCATCTTGCATCATCTCGCTCAAAGCCCTCAGGCAATAGTACAAATATCCACCCTGAGAGTCTCTCTGGAAGCTCTACAATTACAAAGTTTCCCCATGCTCTAACTGGCTTTCCTCAAGCCCTTGTACAAGGTGGGAGTTCAATCCAGTGGCCGCAGCAGGGTAAGACATCTGCTGGAAGAGGTGTGGATCCTTCTGCAGCATCAGCTGCTCCTGTGGTGAAGAACAATATTCTCCAACTGCAAGGCAGACAATCCCAACAGTCTATTCCTGCCCAAAGCCATCAAACCCAGATATCATTTGGCATGAATTCCAATAAAGCAGTGCCTTCAAGTGGTCAACACCTTCCTGGAGCATGTGGCAGTCCTTCTCCATCCTCTGCCGCCCTAGCCGTTGTATCTCCCTCAAATTCAGTATCTAAGAGTGCTGGTGGCAGCCCCAGTGCATCTGCGAGTGTAAAACCCAGTCCTCAAACCTCTGCAATGCTGCTTTCTCAACAATCAAGTGTGAAACAATCAGCATCAAGCTCTAGCTCAAAGTCAAACGTGAGTAACCCAAACATGCCATCCATTCTTGGACACCCTCAAAAAGTTTCTGCACCCAGCTCAGGCACAAAACAGCAGCAACAACCTCAGCAATCAAAGCAGCAATCTTTCTCGGAGGCTCAACTCTTCTTCTCTAATCCCCACTTGCAGCAGATCCAAGGTGCTCCATCCAATGCCTCTGCTCAATATTATCAGAAGCGCCAAGCTGAACAAACTCGACAGCAGCAACAGCAGCAACAACATAACTCGATGCCATCTTCTACTGGGATGCTTTCCCTTTGTGCACCCTCTGTGCTTACACTGTCTGGTGTTCCTACCACATCTGATCCTGCAAAGGCTGTTGCTGCAGCCAACAATATTAAGGGCTTGCCTCCACCTAGTTTTCTTAATGCTGCACAGTTAGCTGTGGCTGCTCAGTCTGCCTCAGGCTCTCCTCGGCCTCCAATTTCTGCTACATTCTCGTATATGTCTTTGCCACCATTTTCCATGAAGCCCTCAGCTGACCAAAAGCCTGCAGCTGGTAATCCCATCTTTTCTCTCTATTATTCTGTTGTAGATGGTTATAAAACAGCATCGTAAGTCTTGAACCCTCATATTATGATAATTTGTTCAATCAGGAAATGACAATTTGCACGCCTGCTGGCAGCCTGAGAAGCGGTAATGCTGGACTGTACAACCATTGGCTACTGATGCTGGAAGAACTGTTGATGCCCGAGCTGACTGCATCAGAGGCCTCTTTGCCTAAAGATTCTGGAATCAAATAAGAGGGCTCTCCTCCCCTTTCCCATCCTGTTGTCCTCTGTTCAAATGTGCACAAAGTGTCCAACACAATTGAAAAGAACTGGGATAAGTCGGAGGGAAAATGGTGTTGATTCATGGTCTGCCAGCATTTTGAAGGGGAAGGTTAGAGAGAAGACCAAGCACAAAACAGATTTAGCGAGGAAGACGACTGTACAAAAGATGTCCTCTTATCTCGATTTTGTATAGTGCAGTCCAATGCTAACCACCATCATCGACTGTTCATTTTGTTTCATTTTAACTTCATTAACAGAAGTGAGATGATTAAATTAATATCATCCTTACATGCAGTTCCTCATATTTTTACAATATGATATCTGTTCTTTTGATGATTCCGTTCCAGTTGTTAAATCTTGTGGCACTCGTTTTATTGCTCATTTTTTGCTGCATATTGTATACCTTGAAGGATGGATGTTGCTTTGCTTGTTAAGGATAGGATGCGAAGCATGGGTGCTCTTCTTTCTTCTTGTCGAAGATTGTAATTGGTGATTTTAGAATTGATGTGCATATTTATCTTGCCAAACGATGAAGCGGAGCGACTACTGTCCCAATAAGCTGTATTGGCAATTTGGTGGCATTGATGTCCCAATCATATCAATTGTCGTTCTCTTGTCGACTTGTTTAGTAACTCTGGGGTTTTTGCAATGCACTCTGTCATTCTTAAGATATTTTGAGATTTTCTGTGAAAAATCTTTCTCTGCCCTACGTTTCTTTTTAGTTCCTGTTTCTTTCAACTGTGGCAAAAAAACTAGTTTATACAGTTTGGCTTATTCCCGAGGAATCAGCCAGACTGATTGCTGTGACTTTGAGATTTTTATACTCTACTGGCTTCTATATTAGTTTATTGTCCATGATTTGTTTCTTTATTCTTGGAAGTCACATCAATTAAGATGTGAAGTTTGGCCAAGAAATTTGGCTTTTTCACTGATTTGCTTATGACAACCAGCTGGGATTCTGAAGAGGCCACCCTTAGTTATATATATATTATTTAATAGATCGTCTTTGTTTATTATGATCATGCCATAATCCGATTAAACTACTTTGGGGTCTTACAACTATGAACTCCTTTGAGTACCCTTCAATTTCCGAATGCATTGCTCCAGGACACTGAATAATGAATTAATAATTCTTGGTTCCAAAGTCCAACAAGAAACCTACTACATGGGAGAGAGAAAATTACTCCCCAACACCGTCAAACCATGCTATTTATTTCAACTCACTCCAATCCAAAACATTTCCAGTGCTCTTTTTGCCCTTGGATTCTCACGGTCACTGTTGACACGATCACCAGGGTGGCCCCACGGTTTCTTTAAACCCAAGCATTTTGCGTGGCATTTTTTTCTACGGGATCTCCGCTGTGAATTCATTATTTCCTTTGCCTGATTGCCGAACCAAATTTTAAATGCGGTGTGCAGGAATAAAGTCTTCGTGGCGCACTACACTTCTGTAGAGCAGATGACTTGTCTGCTGCCACAAGAAAATTCTCCCATTAGCCAATTAGCCAATTAGCCATTACCAAGACGACTTGTAAAAACTGGACGTCAAAACTGCTGTGGCTCAATCCATGTTCTCTCAAACAATCACATATCTCCGTGATGCAATAATATCTTTTTATAAATTATATTTAAATTGATTGTTGATGTTGAACCGGTTTCCAATCGAATGACTTGGATCCAATTGAAGCACTTGTTTTTATAATGGTGTCCTGTTCATGGCATAAGAAGCTGTGAAGAGGACAACCATGATTTTTTGCTATTGAGAAGTTCAATGTTGATGCAGTGTCACAGTGTCACAGTGTGTAATGGTAGGGTTGGAGGCTCATCTGAAAGCTCTTTGCTTGTAATCTAATAGGGGAGAGAGCATCAAAAAAGGGACAATCCATGACATCATTGACTGTTCTTGACTGAGCTAGAAAAGCACATTTTGGAAAAACACCGCTGGTCCCCATCCTTATTTCTCTGTGTAGGATTCCTCTTGGTTGGGTTTAAGATAATGTTATGTGGATTTCTTAGGCCAGGCAAAGAGATGCTGCTAATGGATAATATTTATTCATATAAATGTTTAATTAATTCTACTTTTTGGATTGTAGTGGGGACAAGTATTTTTTTTTTTTTTGTTAAGGATTTTCTTTCCAATTATATTCCATGCTATAATTTTATAGCTTATTCCAAAAATAATTTATATTGTCAAAAATTATTTGAAATTTAAATTTAAATCATTTTAAAAAGAAAATATTTTTAAGAGGTCTTCATCAAAGAAGGTTATCTCTTTCAATGCCACCACAGCCACTCACAGAGGTGCACATGTTTCAATCCATAGATTCCACAGGTTAGATTGATAAGAAGAGGAGACCCACATAGGATGAAAAAAAAAGGTGGTAGGAGTAGTTCTAACATGTGAATCTCACATTAAATTCTACTTGACCTCCTCGCGATTGAAAAAGCCTGCTGTGGGATCAACTGCTTGTGGTCCTTCGCTGCCACCTTTGCCTCTCTGCTCACTGCAGTCCGTCACCTACCCTTATCTTCATTGGAGTAGGTCTGAGGACATGAATCCGAAGCTGTGGTCCTGCACCGTCATTTCCACAAACACCTCCATCCGTCACCATTTTGGATGCTTCTCCTCCTTCCCTGAAACGGCGGCCGTCATCTTTGACTGATTTAATGGAGGAAGACGGCAACTACTGTTCTCGGTAGCCCTATCTTGCACGCTTCTCCATCACATCCCGCGCGCACCCGCCGCAAATTGCCATCTCTCGCTAAACCAAGCCCTGCGCGCCCGAGAGAGGAAGAGCGAGAAGAAACGAGGCTGGGATCGCCAAGTTAAAAGAACAGAGAGAGAGAGAGAGAGAGAGAGAGATGCAGTACGCAGGGCTGCAGTGAGATGCCGAGATCAGAAAACGGAGCGCAAGGAACCGCGAAGTAGATGGAGGAAAGCGTGAGAAAAGGAAGCAAGCAAGCTGAGTGGAGCAGGCCCTCCTCCCTAAATAGCTTCAGGCAATGCATTGAGCAAGTCTCCACTTCATCCCCTGTTCCAAATATATTGACAGCAAGCAGGACGCAGCACCAAATCAACTTGTCGCCTTTCCTTTTCAAGTCATCTTGTCCCCTTCACCCAACAAATTAATCCTACAAGAAACTTCCTCAGAAAAAGATCACCCAGATTCCCCCTTGTGCCAGCACATAATGAGAAGAACTCCGTTGACAACGACGACCAGATATTTCGAGCCTTCAAAAGAAGCAGATAATGGAACAAACACATTAACATCAACCACAGAAATAACAAAGAAAGTGACATCAAACAGTGCCTTCGCGTGACAAATCATCCCCCCATCTTTCTTCACTGCATAAATGCAGATCTAACTTACCCAATAAATATCATGATGCCCTCAATTCATGGGCCACAAAGCTGAGATTTTTTATAGAAAAGGCTGATGCCAACAACCAATCGACGTGCCTCTGCGCAAAAGTTCTATCCGCCACCCATTTGAAACGAGAGGATAAAGAAGAAAGAAGACAGATGCGTGTGGACCTCTGCAACAGTGCAATCAATACTCGCAATAATCAATTCAATTTCCATGTCAAAATCATTTCACTGAGATGGACATCACCAACCGTGACAGTGCGATTCCAACCATCATCTCGAAAGCGATCATCATCCGTGCAATTATTACAGTGAATTCATGGGGGGGACAGGTGGGCCCGCCGTCCTCGTGGGACGTGTCCGACCACTACCGTCCCTGTCCCTGGGGACCACCGCGTCTGTGGATGCATGGCTTTGGTCTCGTCACGCTGTCGTCGGACGTATTCCTGTCTGTCGCAGCGACAGGGAAGACTTGTCAGTTCTTGCTATATAAGCGAGATGGCAGTATCTATTCTGCTGCTCTGTCCCTGGAAAGAGCACCTTCACCTTCTTCATTCGTACAGGGCACATGAGTATATATTGCAGTAGAAGTTATTGCAGGGAGAGCGGAGATGGAGGTTTTCGTGTAGCTGTTTGGGAAATTGCAGGGGTTGGGGTTTGAAGTGAGTACTTGGGGGTTGAATTTGAGGCTGAGATGGGTGTATTGGCGAGGTGGCACCGGGTGGACCAAATTGTATACTCCTGTACTTGGAAGTACTTGTACAGGATGCTGAAGGTTGCAGCAACGCAGCAGCGCAGGCGTTGATTCTGTTCGATTTGCGAGGAAAGAGAGAAAGGATTGACGAGTTTTATCACTTCAAGGTGATCGTTTTTTGTGTGTATGTAGCTGCATTAATTGGTGTTCCTTAATTTGGACCAAGAAGGTATAGGCATTGCTTGGTTGCAGTTATGCTTCTTCCACTTGCGGCTGGAATTTGGGAGTTCTTGTCTGAGGTTGTGGGAGTCTTCTTCTCACTGCAGGTGCTGCGGTCTGCAGTACTGGATGAAGGCTTGTGTTGGAGTTGGAAGATGCACTGTTGAAGCTTTACAGGGAGAATATATAGATGCACTGTTGAATTTCTTTCTCTTTCATAATTTTAGTTCTTGTTGTTTCTGGGCATGCTTCATATTTACTGTCATTAATCAATTACAGAAAGACATGATCATCACAGTACTGTTAATTGAAGTTCTGGTATAATTTTCTAGACAATTAGCATGAGGTTAATGTAGTTTAATTGCTGGTGCCACAAGGAACTGTTATGGAATCTATGCGCGCAACACATTTGATTTGTCTTGTTGTTGACAAGGAACTAGCTAGGTGTTGGGGAATTTGCACACAAGCAATCAGAAAAGGATACTTGGGATCGAGAACCCGTACGTACAAGAAGCTCTCTCTTCTCACAGGATTCTCCTCTCCTCCCAAGCAAATGAAAGCTGATCACAATGGAAATCTTGCATCCAAAGATCCCAACAAAGCTAACCAGGAACAGTCCCGGCCTAAGCAAGTAAAGTCTTCCTCTCTTGCTTTTTGAAAGTTTTCAGCTTTCTCTCGATCAGGTGACTGTTATTTCAGTCACCAAAGCATTAAAATGATCTAAAAATGGATCGAATGCCATGGCTGTGTGCTTAAACCTATTGATTTGATGATCGAGTCGACTAGTTTCAACCTCTTTTCATCTTTTCATGCTGAATTCAATAATATAATTTTGAACGAAAATAACTGATTCAAAGCAGGTAATATATTCTCAATATGGAGAGCCTGCAATTACTCAAGGATGAAGCTTTTAATGGGGATTGCCAGGTTAAGAGTTTATACTGCAACTTTGATTTCTGTAGTCCAAGCTGACGCGATATGGAATGTCACTGCAAGTAGATTTAGATATCAGGTAGAAGATTAATTTGATTGACTCGATCCGTTGCACTTTTTCCATTATCCACAACTCAATAAACTAGTAGATATATATCTCAATAATCCATATATGAAAATATATAGAAGAAGACTTTCTAAAAAGAATACAGGATAATGGATTTTTTTAACATGCGATCCACTTAAATAGCCTTACTCTTTTAAGTTATTGTGATGGCTGAGTCCACCACGCGATAAAGAATGGCAATATATAGTGCAGGTCTTCAAATCCACTTCGTCGTGGATGATGTGGACTCTTCCTTCTTCTCCAATTTTAAAAGGCGAAGAAATATGAGCCTTCAAAGTCAATTAATTTATAGTTAATTAGTGGAGTCAATTTCACTATTCACTAGAGAGAGAGAGAGAAAAAAAAAGTATGCTGTGACCGGTTGTTCCAAAATCCAAATAGGAAATTCCACATGAAGATGATACGGAATGTGGGCCCCGAAGATTCTCCTTTTATTTATTTCCAAGATATGCTTATCTTATTGCTTGTACCATTAGAAGAAAAATATTTAAGTTAAATAAGCATCGATGTGGGTCTCCCATAATCCCAGCGACACGTGTTGGAAAAGTAAGGTTGTTACGGGGGCCACGTGTGCTTCTTGCTGCCGTTGCATTGACATGGTCACGGATCGGATCGTGATTGCTGATGGTGCCCAGACGACGGCTGCAGCGCCCAACTCCAACAAAAAAAGCTTCGGGGCCCACGTGTCCGGCATCCAAAGCAAGACACGAAACATTGCTTCTCTTGGAAGACGACTCTTGTCCTTTGGATGACGAAATATATCTGAGTAGATTGCTTGTTTTGAATTTGAAAAGAAAAAGAAAGGAAAAAAGCTGCTTTCTATCCAATAAGAAAATATCTCGAGAGACGAGAGAGACAGCAATATATAAATAATACTAGTCGAATTATTTATTAAATTAATGGAACCCGGAGGACGTGGAAGACGAAGAGATAAGACGACGAGGGGACCACCGTTCAATTCAATTAATTCATTATTCAAGTTTAACCGCAACCGAGTTGGACTTTAGCGGACTCACCATGACAACTATTTAATTTAATAATAATATAATAACAATAATGGCATTAAGATAACAGAAAATAAGAAGAGCCATACACGTCTCAAACTTGTCTAGTTATACGTTTCCTTCGCCAACTGGATAAGCTAACTGTGGTAGGTGGGACCTATGTCAGCGCATTGAATTCTATTCCAATAATGAAACAAGATTTATATATATATATATATATATATACACACGGAGTCTGAAATCAAAATTTAGGAGTTCATAAATAATTAAATAATTAATATATATTTTTTTTAAAATAATTTATTATAATGATATAAACTCAATAAATACCATTCAAGTAAAATGTATAAGCACAAAAAATATATATATATTTTAAAAAATAATTATTATTCCCGATGAGTTTTATATATTAATAATATTACATGATAATTTAATTGTCAATTGTATCAAAAAAATATTTCTCTTAATAAATGTGCATTGAGGGCTAATGGACTGGCATTAGGAGCCAATGTTAGGAGCCAACATGCTACACGTTGGGGGTCAATAGACTATGCGTCGGATCAATGCGCATGACTGTGATCATGCGTGAGCGAAAATTATAGTTGTTTATGAATCGAGTCCAGGTATGAGCATAAAAATACATTACAGTGTAAACGAAAGGATGAGGCAACTCAAACAATGTCAAAAAAAAAAAGGAAATGAAAAAAGAAGAAGATAAAATTAGATTGGACAACAATTTTCCTTATTAATTTTAAAATATAAAAATAATAATGCAAAAAAAAATATTTTTTTTTAAAAAATATATACACGAAGGCAAACTCAATTTTTCTCTTATATAATAAAATAATTTAAAATTTGAGGCTGGGGCAATTGCCCCATCCCCCGTGTAGCGATCCACTATAATTATGAAAACCATTAAAAAGCTTACAAAGTTGAAATAAATAAATAAAATTTGGCAAGTTATCAAAGTCATAATATTTATATTTAAAAAATTCTACTTAGGAACTCATAAATTTAGACTATAATTAATAACTATCCGTATAATCAAGTTAAAAATTTTGAACCAAACTCTCTAATCATCTATATAACAAAAATTAAAATATATTGTTTGAACATCAATTTAATATAATTGATAAATAAATTAAATTTGAACAATTATAGGTCATAATATGTATATGACATTAGTTAGAGATTTTGGACCAAAATTTTTAACTACTCGTGTGACAAAGATAAAGATTTCCTATTTAATCGTTAGATAATTATATTTCATAAATAATTTAAATGTGAATGATTACAGATTAAAATATAAATATAACTTTGGTTACCAATATTAGATCAAAGTAATTGCATTCTAAAACGTTTATGCATTTTAACCTAAAATTTTTAATTGGTTAGTTTGATATTCGGCGTGCCTAGAATTTAAAAAATGAGAAACATAAAAAAATTAAAATTAAAATTATTATATTTAGTTATAATTTGGGAGTACGGAGATTTGCTCCCGTGGTACGGTACAATATAATTGTATAAAAATACCTTTAACATAAGACAATCAAAATATATAGATCAACAAATGAGAAATAAATAAAAGTAGTATTTTATAATAAATAAAAATCAATCAATCAAAGTAATATTTAATTTTGAGCAGAATTATTTACCTTATAAAATTGGAGTTGTATTCACCAAATCAAGAACTATACGATTATTTAAATCACTTGAAGCTATCGTTAATAAAAAAATAATATGTATTATTTCCTTTAAAATAAGTAACAATACAAATTCAATGATTTATATATAAAAAATTAAATTTTATCAATTTTAAAATAAATACAAAATTAGAATTAACAATTAAAATTAAAATATACAAGTACTTTATAATTTTTTTTGAAAAAAAATGGGGGACAAAATGTCCCCCATTTACTATGCTGTATATGCCACTGGGACTAGCACATCGGGTTCGATCGAATCAGGCCTAGAAACGCCCACATTCATGAATCATATTTAAGTTAAGTCAAACACCACCTATCTCGGAGGGCTCCTTTCATTCATATAAGGACATTCACATCCTTCATTAATCACTATAGATCCGACAATAATGAACTTGATATTTTTGGGATAAATCTCAATCCATTCTGAGCATATCCTCGCGAGATTCAGGGAGATCTCATCGCCATCGAAACATCTCTATCTAACACTATAAACAGACACGACACACATTAGATATACTCTTGATTTCAATTTTATATTCATTACCTAAATTATTTTTTTTACTTAAACATCAGAATGTCTTTACAAATTCCCTATCAGAGACGTATCAGATCAGGAGACGCAAAGGACCGCGTCACCCCGGCTTCAGGGAAGGACAATAAGATATTTAAAATCAGTCTTTCATCATTTATCAATTTTATTTATGCTTTTAATAGTATAGCTAAAAATTACTTCATAGGAATTTCACAGTTTGCTCTGTACGTGGGTCATGGCAATGTCAAATTGTCAATCCAGCCGGATCGGATTCCATTTAATTAGGGATAAATTAGACCTTTATTCTATTTATAATTTTATTTTATAATTTTTTTGAATTTTGTAAAAAATTACATAATTTTTTTTTATTACGAAATAAAATTATACAAATTTTTTTTAAAAAATTACTCAAAAATTATTCAGGAAAGATAATTATAATCGGGACAAATAAAGAAAAAATCAATATAATTTTATTAAATTTCAAAAAATATCAATATAATTTACCTTTTAATTAATCCTTGCAACGACCCATCCTATCCTACCCTCACCTATTCGGCTGGGAGTACACCGTACACATTTTTTTCCGAATGCAGAA
Organism: Canna indica; assembly: GCA_034359265.1. Lineage (NCBI taxonomy): Eukaryota > Viridiplantae > Streptophyta > Magnoliopsida > Zingiberales > Cannaceae > Canna > Canna indica. Next base: position 14,343,535 of record CP136893.1, on the reverse strand, counting down.
ACAATCAAATAATGGATGAGTGATATTATGTACACATATTCAATTATTCATATAATTTGTATATAAATAAAAATGTTATTGATTTTGGCATTAATATTATTTTTTGGTAGCTCAAGTCAGAAACGAGAGATCTATCACGAAGTGCCTGATTGAGCGAATCCGAGTAATGTCACATCATTACCTAAAAGCACCGCATAAAAATCATTCATCAATCATCCAAGATTTTATACCGTGTAATTTCATAACTAGAGAGATATTGCAAGAACATCAGTGGAGCAAGGTTCCAAGAATCTTATAGTTTACAAATATCCAGTGAGAGATAATGCACGAATATCAGTTGATTAATAGTTCGTTAATTTGGCTACTGCAACGCATCATCTTTTTACAATCACCCAGAAATAAAAAAGAGCAGGAAAAAAAGATTTAAGCTACGGCTCAAGCTCATGATGGCCGCCGGTATGACACCGCACACAGGGCAAACAATATTTTCCAAATTTATCAACAAATCTTTAGTTATTGCGAGTTGCTCAAGGCCTATATTTATGGTTTAAGTAACTATTACAAACCCAAGTATAGTACATTTGCATTGGTGTATGTGATGTTTGGTCTTCTCCCATTGTATAGTGATGACTGATCTTTATGCATATCAAAATTTGCCTGAAGAATAACCCATACAATTTAAAACCTCTTGCATAGTTGCATATAAAATTCTCTGCAGCAATATTTGCTCTCATCAAATCAGAAGCAATGACAATCCAATATTTTGAAGCTGCAGTACGTTTTCCGCGCAATCCTGCTGACCCACAAACTACTCATAGAGGAAGATAGAAAAGTTCAGTTTTGTGGAAGCGGCCGCGTGTTATTCCAAAGCCAGTCACGAGCATGGCCATCTACCAGAGGTGAAACCTATTGAAAGAGCCAAGTGAAAAATAACAATATATTTTATATTAAAATTTTACAAGCACACCAAAAATCAGGGTTTCATACAAAAAAAAGGATATCATGATTCGTCAGTATCTAATTGTGGTACATAAAATAATAAAATAGATAAGGGTTAGGGAAAAGTCAATTTTTGGCATTTTAGAAGACTAAAGTAATAACTAAGTTATGACACCTTCTGCACATGCCTTTATTGATGAAATCATCAGGTTTATGTTAGTACAATATCTGGGGCTTTTTGGTTTTTCTGTAATGCAAACCATGACGTACATTCGGTTTTATATGCTGAAATGAATTCGAAGTAGAAATATGGGCTACTAAACTGATGCTAATAACTAATTAGAACTCAAGATGCACATTCTAGAAGTCCCTAAAAACAAGAAGATATTTTTATCCAAGAATAATTAAGGCTACTATTATTAAAAAGAGAACTATATCAGGTCACTGCTTGGATTTAGTTTGGGTTGATCAACTCCTAGATTAGTTTGAGCATCAGGATTCCGACCATTTAGTCTATCAGGCCCTAGCTCCTGTGAAGTCTTTTTAATAAGACAATGGAAGTCTCAGGTCTTATGGCATTCTTGTAACATTTGTAGACATTCCCACTTCCCACTCACAGAGTAAGGAACAAAATTAAGCAAAAGAGTAAGTCAAGTTGCACTAAGAAAATATACAATTTCCTTCTTTTTTTGCACAAACTTCTAGCATTATTGGATTAAGCAAACCAATGAACATTATGGTTGGCAATTTTATTAGCATCCGGCGAGTAAAAACTGCATTTGCATCACATCTATATCTGCACCATAAAAAATGAATATAGATTTGATGTGCAGATGCGGATGTGGTGGTATATTCGTACCACATCCAATCCGCATTCCACCACATATATAATTAAAATAATACCCCAATAAGTTATTACTTATTATGTATAAAATATATATTATAGATTTAGGCATTTTAAAGGTTTTTGATAGTGATTAATCCACGTATTGTTTACTTAACAGTGTTTTTATGACTTTTTATTGATTTTTATAAAGGTTTTTATAGGTTTTATTAAATTAGTTTATTTAAAATGAGGTACCAATGCAAATGCGATGAACAGTGCAGATATGGATATGTTCCACAACATCTCCATCGCTAGCCACTATACTCAAAAGAATCTTGAATATTAAACTTGCCAATTTAAACTACTAAGAAAACATAATATAAGAATTTAAGATGTTTCAGGTGACAAACCTTTTTCCAAATTTGTGCATGATAATCATTAAGCCAGTTGACCTCCGCATGAGAGAGCAGAGATACATCAACCAGTTTAGTCTGCAAATAAGACCATTCAGGAAATAGAGATTAACATGCCCAACAATTATATACTTTAAAATTTGACTTATTAAAAGATAAGAAAATTTGGAGAGATAATTTTATCTAATAAGAGCATTTCTATCCACAAAAAGATATATTTCACCATCCTAGGATGTTGAGATTAAATTCCATGTAACTGTTCAGTTAAGTCGAAACTTAATGCAAAACAAATATTGATTTGTTACCAATTCATCAATAAATATGGCATGCTAATGCTTTGCTCAGATTGGAATTTTCTCATTGCTGAACAAAGAATAAATTAAAGGGACAAATGAAGAAGTTTTAGTTATAGACATATAATCTTAATATTCACTGATATTTAAAATGTGTGATACTTCAAGATCTCAAAACAAGGGACTCCATGGAAAAGGAGAAGAAGATTTAGCAGTAAATCATTACTAAAAAGGAGAAATGTAGCTAACTGGTCATATCCTCAACAGGCAATTTCACATCGCAAAATTAACATGGTGATGGTGATGTCACAATAAGTTATTATCAATTAAACAAATCTTTTCCCAAATAACTATAGAAATGGAAAAACCACAAGAACAGACCAAAAGTGGATAATATGTATCACAGCCTAGTACAACTGTGAAAATTTTGATGATACAACTTTAACGGTACCAAATCCTTTGCGTTCTAAGGAAATAAAAATATAGAAAACAACTATTTATAGATGCAATTGAGCCAATAAACGTACTCCAAAGTACAAAACAATAAAAGATTGTAATAAGAATAACAATATGTTGGATACCTGTATTGGCACAAATGTAAGTTTTTCAAAACCAAGGTATGCAATGCCTCCATAGTAATTTGGCAAGTTAACCTCTTTTACAATAAGGAGATTCTGAAAAGATATAAATGACGAGTAAAACATGTTAGTACTAATACATTCTTTTTGGTACAATAAATCTGCAGTTATTCTCACAAAATAAACCACAGAAGGAAATAGGAACATAATGAATTGTGCCCTACATTATTGTCACATCTCTGGATTATGAAAGTTTTGTTGATTAATCATGAACTAGCCAATTAGAGATTTAAGAGGTGAAGAATGTAAAACTCTGACCCGATCAGGTTAGTTCCATATCACATATGGGTTTTACTTTCAGTGGTTGGTTGGTCTACAGAGATGCTTACGATTCCTTCGTCTGGGCAGATATTTTAAAACTAAGAAAATTATAAATTTGATACGTAATACTGTGGTTTCAATTAGAGCCTTGCATTAGTCATTTAGGTACTGGAATGCTCTGAATCCTACTTCACTAATATTGAAGATAAAGTGAAGCTAGATTGAGAGTTTCTGACTTGTTACATCTGGAACTGGATAAGTTGGCCCTTGCCTTCCTTTCATACCCATTTTGTTTTCATATTTATACTTTCACTTTATTTCTTCACAATATGGAAATCCATAGATTGACCCATTAGGAAAAGGAAGGTTATTTCAAAGTACTGAGAGAAGGATTACAAGAATGTATTAGAAACAACATTAACAAGAACTATGGGCCTATGGCTCTTATTGTAACTGGAGAATGCTTCCACAACACAGCTCAAGGGTGTCAAAGATTCATGTAGTTGACCTGAATACATGCATTTCTACCCTATTTCTATATCACATCAATGTTATCTCATTAAATTGCTAAGGAACAAAAACTTTTTCTTGGAAATAAATCTTGACACCAGACTACTAAATAGTATAGCTAAATTTATCATATTGTTAAAAACAAGTAACTGGATATCTCTCAGCCAGGTATTAGTGTTACTGCATGATAGCCTTCTTTTATTGAAACAATATTTATGCCAAAGAACTGAAATGACATGCAGATGTCCATATTGGCTTTTTTTTAGTTTTAACTGCCTTGATCAAATGCTCCTATTTATTATCTTTTTTCCATTTATAGAAAGGTTACAAGCATGCAAGATAAACTGAAGATTTTGTCAGTAATCCACGCAATTCTGAAAAACAGTCGTGGCTTATATCTGGAATATTTGAGAAGAAAATGTAAGAACATATAGGTACCTCAATTCGTATACCAAATGAATTGTCTTCATAGTATCCAGGTTCATTGCTAACAATCATGCCATTCTGCAAAGCAGTCATATTTCCAAATCTGAAGCTTATACTCTGAGGACCCTCATGGACGTTTAGTGCAGCTCCAACCCCATGACCTGTCCCTGAAATCATGGAGAAAGCGAACTGTGTAATTCGCTAGTTGTGATAATAATTATACATCTAGATTGTTCAACAAAAAGAAACGAACTGCAAGAGACCTACCATGTCGGTAATCAAGTCCAATTTTCCAAAGAGGTGAACGTGCAAGTACATCCAGAACAAAGCCAGGAGTACCCTCAGGGAATATTGCCTGATCAATTGCTATATGACCCTGTATGAGCAAGGCAAATTCACTCGGAATTAAAAAGGCACAAAGACAACTGAAACAGAAAAGATAAACATATTGGAAAAGTTTGTCTAATGCTAAAGATATCACTTAGAATGAAATGACAAAAACTGACAACTAAGCACCTGTAGAACTCTGGTAAAGCATTCTTTTTGTCTCAATGAAGGCTCACCAAAATGTACAGTCCTTGTTATATCAGTGGTACCATCAACATACTGACCACCACTATCTAAGAGGAAGAGGTTCTTGTCCTCAACAATACTACAACTTTCTGAACTTGGTTTATAATGTATGATAGCACCATTCGCACCATACCCTGAAACCAGTCATCTTCGAATTAGCAATATGTGACAGAGTTACAAACAACAACTTATTATAAATGCTGGTCAGAGATAAGCATCAAATTCAATAGTATTTCTTTTATCTTCAAAGCAAACAGGATTTTGATACAGCCACGTGTCTTCCAGCTGTCAAAATATATCTTTACCACTAACATGATCCAAGGAAGAATTGACCTTTAACCAGATTACTTTCTAGTAGGCCTGAAGTCAACCACTTACGTTAGTGATACAACAACCTCTACAAGCAGTATGCCAAATTTCAAACTCAGATGAATTAAAAATAACTTAAGCAAATTATGAGCTAATATTTGAAGATGTTAGTTAGCTCACCCAATAAGGTTTCATAAGATGGAAAAGGTCTTGGGTTGAGTACAGTCATCGCCACTTACCCTTTAAAAAACAATAACATTTGCAATTAGTAGAGCTACATAAGCCACAAGTGGCACAATGGATCAGAACAAGAGGATGCTAGCATCATGGTTCAAAGTCTCAGTCAATACTGGTGGTATTTGATTGTACATCAGCCATATCACACAAGACTAAAGAATGTAAGTTTAGAAATGTTAAGAGTGTAATGAATAGATTGGACATCCCTAAAAGCTTAAGCTTTTGGAAAAGTTGATCACCAATCAAATTTTACATGGTATCAAAACACAATGTCATGGGCCAATCGTTTTGTGCGGAAGAACCCGTGTGGCACCCTTGCTTCCCGTGCAAGGGATAAGCCTACCGTCCCGAAGTGGGCTTCCCAACTTAACATCGGGGGCATGCGTTAAGGGACGTACCAACCTTGAGCGCCATATCCGCGTCCCCAAAAGATCATGTTGGCCGAATGGTATTGAAGGCAAGTAAAACAACAATTATAGGACTATGGATGCAAGAAAACATAAAACCGGATGTAGGACGAGCTACGCAAGTTGTCTTAGGCGAAGTTCGACTGGTCACACGCCCATATGGGCAGCCCGTTCGTCTCCGCCCAAGGCAACCACTTGTTTGCCAACGCTCTCCTACATTATACACGAGACCCCTAACCCCCAAGTGCCACCCCCAAGGTTCCCAAAAGCATGAGGAGCATGACAAAATCGTGGCCAGCCGAGATGGTGATTTTCCATGGCCACGACCATGCAGAATGTAGGAAAACTGCTCTGCTTAGCCGCAGCGCACCGTTCTCGCTCCGCTCAACGTCCGCTGCTCCGCTCGCGCAGTGCAGCAACGTTTGCCCAGCCATGGATAGAGAAACGGAGATGTTTTACCCAGTTTGCCTAGTCACAAGTTGAAATGCGCACCAAGCATCGAATGACGTCGAAATACATCCAACTCGAACCGTGGGACCTCGGGGATCGCACAAGGGATTTTACAAGACCCTTACGAACTATAAGGAAAGCCAAAATTACATGGACTCGAAAACATATTTACAAACTTGTAGGGAACATTCCGCCGTGATTTGTCGTTGCTGAAGCAAATCGAAAAGTCCCTAACATCCTCCCCCACTTCAAGCTTCGACGTCTCGTCAAACTCGCCTCGGCCGCACCGCCTTTATGCATAGGCTGCAATTGTTAAAGTGAATTCTTCACAAGTAGTCGAAGGGAACACTGCCTGAGTAACGACGCGCCACAGCGGGGCCACAATATGTCGAGTTTCGCCGTGTGAAGTCCGCCACCAGGAAATGACTACTTGGAATATCATTGAGTTTCATCATCTCCTGTTGTTGCGAGAAAGGGCTATGAGATTCCCAAACTCGATGCTGCTAGGCAATGAGGGTCCCAGACTTGTAGAGCAAACGAGCGTCGTTGAGCAATGCTCGCTTGGATGGACACCGAGAAATGGCTACTTGATTCACCAAGTCTCGTTGTTGCTAGGCTATGAGGGTCCCAGAATTTGTGGGGCACACGAGCGTCGTTGAGCAACGCTCACATGAAGGAACCCGAGAAATGGCTACTCAATTCACCAAGTCCTGTTTTTGCTGGGCTTGATGAGCATACGAGCGACGTTGAATAACGCTCGTCTCGGATAACATCTGGGTGTCGTTGTGCAACACCCAAGTGATGATTAGTTCCTTGGCCGCACCACACTAGAGCATTGCCTCCACCGCCGCCTTGAACCTATCAAGGCTTGCTCACTCGCCCCCCGCAGAGGTCATGACGCTCTCCTCTCAGCCCATCTCAACGAGATTCAAGTCTTACGGATCACTGCTTGCTCACTCGCCCCCCGCAGAGGTCATGACGCCCTCCTCCGAGCCCATATCAACGAGCTCCAAGTCTTACGCTGCTCCTCGAACCACGACTTGAGAGATTTTCTCCAATCGGGCTACGACATCCGCCAACTCTATGCACTAAGAGCATTGCTACCACACCACAGTTGTTCTTCATTAGTGCTTCTTATGAACCAGTCATCCTTGCGCCTTACGAGCCCATCTGCTTTGTGCGCAAACAAACTTGCGTCTTAAGAGCCATCAGCCCTGCGCACCAACCTTGCGACATAGGGGACATATCCATGCACACCAACTTTGCGTCTTATGAGTCATCTGCTCTGTGCTATATCTTAGGGGTCATCAGCCCTGCGCACAAACTTGCGACTCACGAGCCATCTGCTCCGCACTACGTCTTAGGGGTCATCAACCCTGCGCACAAACTTGGCGACTCACGAGCCATCTGCTTCGCACTGCATCTTAGGGGGCATCAGCCCTGCGCACAAACTTGGAGACTCACGAGCCATCTGCTCTACGCTGCGTCTTAGGGGTCATCCGCCCTGCACACAAACTTTGCATCTCACGAGTCATCTGCTCTCCGCTGCGTCTTAGGGGTCATCCGCCCTACACACAAACTTTGCGTCTTATGAGAAATCTACTTTGCGTCCAACTTTGCGTCTTATGAGAAATCTGCTCTACGCTGCATCTTAGGGGTCATCCGCTATGCACAACCTTGCGTCTTATGAGAGATCTGCTCTGCGCATGCGACTTAAGAGACATATGCTCTGCGCGCAAACGACTTTGCGTCTTAGGGCCCATCTGCCATGTGCACAAGTCACGGTCTTCACATCGATCATCGAATGCTTGTCTCCCCAAATACCACAGTCGGAATGTCCATCGATTGGTTTCATTGCATCAGCACCCAGGGTTATCATCTCGTCGAGATAGCGACGAGATAGCGGTGTCTCGGTCGGTTTGCCTGTATCGTCTGGACGATACAGGCGATCCCGAGATATCATATATCTCGTCGGGATCTCGTCCAATCTTGGACGAGATCCCGACGAGATAGGCGGTACAAGAAAAGAAAAGAAAAACACACGGGATTCGAACTTAGTGATAAGGATATCTAAATTATTGATTTTTTTTAAAAAAAAACCTAACTTAAACCCTCCCTGCTCGATCGGCGCCTGGATCTTCTTCAATCTTCTTCCTCCCTCGCATCCCGTCGGCGACTCTCTCGAAAGCTTCCTCGCATCCCGTCGGCACCTCACTTCTCCGGCGACGCTTTTCTATTTTCCGGCCAAGTATGTTCCGACGATCTTTTCTCCACAGCTCGGCGAGTCGGCATTTCCGCCATTTTTGATTCTTGTGAGTTGTGACATTTCCACCCATTCTTTTTTTTTCCCGAAGTAGCAGCTGCAACCAATCAAGAACAGCTTTAAGAACAAGCTGTTCTTGATTTAAGAACAAGCTGTTCTTGATTCAAGAACAACAAGAACAATTGCTGTTCTCGAATCAAGAACAGTTGCTGTTCTCGAATCAAGAACCGTTGCTGTTCTCGAATCAAGAACCGTTGCTGTTCTCGAATCAAGAACAGTTGTTGTTCTCGAATCAAGAACAACTTGTTCTTAAAGCTGTTCTTGATTCAAGAACAGCAAGAACAGCTTAAAGCTGTTCTTGCTGTTCTGGAATCATTGAATCAATATCCAGAACGCTTAAGCTGTTCTTGCTGTTCTGGAATCAATATCCAGAACAGCTTAGCTGTTCTGGTTTGATTTCACAGAACAGCAGCTTAGATGTTATGTGAAAATATTGTTTAGTTGTGATCATTTTGTATTGTGTATTTGTGTGCAACATTGTTTATATTGTGCAGTAAATTATGGAGGGAAATTCTGGTGAAACGCCTTATGATCCTTCTAAAGATCCTAAACGGAAACCGAACTCGAAGGATATTGGTTGGAGATATGGATATTGGCCGGATTTAAACAAAAGACAATTGATTGCATGTTCACTTTGTGACAACCAATTGAACGGGGGAATCACAAGACTTAAACAACATTTGGCGGGTGGTTATGGAGACGTGAAAAAATGTGATAAAACCACAACGCTGATAATGAAAGAAATGCATGATGCCCTTGCTTCTAAGAGGAAGACACCATTCAGTTTGGATGATGAACAAGAAACAGTGGCACCAGTAGACCATTCTACAGCTTCCAACTCCATGCCAAGCTCGGGAACAATTTACAGGAAGAAGAAAAAAGAGGCTGCTATTCAGTTTGCAGCAATGTCACAAGTGTCACACTCACAATCCACATCACAAACCAAGATTGGTGGATTGCTACAGAGAACTCCAGAAGAAATTGTGGATGAAAGACACTCCAAAGGTCCTAGCCAACAGACCATTGAAAGGTCTTTGAAGACAAAAGAGGCTATTGAAAAAGTTAACATGTATGTAGCCAACTTCTTCTATGAGAATGTCATTCCTTTCAATGCGGCAAACTCAAGAAGCTATGAGTTGATGGTTGAAGGCATAGCACAAATTGGATCGGGCTACAAACCACCCACATATCATGAGTTGCGGGTTCCTTTATTGAAAAAGGCAAAAGAACAAACAGAAGATTTAAACCGCAAACATGAAGAGGTTTGGGAAAGAGATGGGTGTACTCTTATGTCAAATGGGTGGACAGACAGAAGAGGGAGACAGTTGATAAATTTTCTTGTAAATAGTCTACAAGGGACTATTTTTCTTGGCTCTGTTGATGCTTCAAGTCAGTGTCATGATGCCCAGATGTTGGCTGACTTACTTGAGACCAAGATTGAAGAAATTGGCCCAAGTAATGTTGTTCAAGTTATCACAGATAATGGCCCAACTATAAGGCAGCAGGGAGATTGTTGGAGCAAAGGTTGCCTACATTGTTTTGGACCCCTTGTGCCGCACATTGCTTGGACCTTATGTTGGAAGATGTGGGAAAAATGAAAGAATTCAAGCCTACAATCGCAAGAGCAAGATCATTGACCACATTCATTTATAGACATGGTCGCCTTCTTGATGCGATGAGGGAGCACACTAACGGACATGATCTTGTTAGACCCGGGGCTACTAGATTTGCGACTGCATTTCTAACATTGTCATGTTTGAGGAAATTTAAACAAGAGTTGCAGCGGTTGTTTGTAAGTCAAGATTGGTTTGATTCAAAATTGTGCAAGACCGAAGCGGGAAAGAAAATTTATGAATTAATCCATGCGGTTAAATTTTGGGAGGCAGTTGAAGATTGCATTAGAGCATCACAACCTCTACTTGTGGTTTTGAGGATAGCAGATGGTGATTGAAAACCCGCTATGACGGAATTAGCCGCGGCAATGGGTGAAGCTAAGAGGAGGATCAAACAAGTCTTGGCCCACAAATCCACTTTGTGCAAGAAAATCATTAATATCATTGAAAGTCGATGGGAGCGTCAAATGGAAACACCATTATATGGTGCGGCTCTATTTCTCAATCCGGGCAAGTATTTTGACATCAAGAAAAATGATGTCGTGTACTCGGGGAAACTACGTGAAGACTTCAATGATGTACTTGAGAAATTAGTGTTGGATGATACAATGCGATCCAAGATACTTCTAGATGCCGATATGTATGATGAAGATCGAGGACCTTTTGCAAGAGAGATGGTGATTAGAGAGCGCTCAAATAGGATTCCTCGTAAGTATATTGTATATTATTTTATTTATTAATATTTATTGTCTTTACATATTTTTGAATTTTAATATTTTATATTTTTAATGTTAGTTGAATGGTGGAAATCCTTCGGTAGACGTACTCCCGAGTTTTCAAAGTTTGCAAAGCGCATTGTTAGTCTTTGTTGTTCGTCCTCCGGGTGTGAACGAAATTGGAGCACTTCTGAATTTGTAAGTAATTAAGTATTTTATGCTTTTTTAGTACTTTCTTAGTAGTTATTACTTATTATTTTTATTTAATTACTTTTCTTTTGTATAGATTCACACCAAGAAAAGAAATAGATTATTGCACCAAAGATTGAATGATTTGGTGTATGTCCAATACAATCGAAAGATTGCCACGAGATTTCAAAAAGTTCGTGAATGTGGCAAAAACTATGATCCACTAGTACTTGACGATTTTGATTGGGGGACAAATGCGTGGTTCAACAATGATGATGAAGAGGATGATAGAATTCCTTTTCAGCTTGTTGATGAAGCCATTGGTGCTTCAAATGCCCTTGAGGGTCGTAATTTTCCAAGGAGGCGTGGAGTTAATGAGCTTGTCACTTATAATCGACGTCATCGTGGTTCTACTTCTACTTCTACTTCAAGATTGGTGGATGAAAATTCAAGTGATGAAGGAGAAGAAGAGATATTTCCAAATGATGATGAAGACATTGAAGATGATTTTGGGCTCAAACCAACTACTACTCCAATGGATAATACCCCTAATGAAGACATTGAAGATGATTTTGATAATCTTTTTTAGATTGGACTATTGGAGATTTGGTGATTGCGATGACTTTAGCTACTTCATGTTTATTGTTCATGCTATATGAATTGGATTTTTGTATATTCTATGTTTGCTATTTTGCTACTTTGCTATGTGGGTGGTTTGTATATTTTATATTTGCTACTTTGCTATGTTTTATGATTCATGACAATTATGTTTGCTACTTTGCTACGTGCAATATCATAAGTAATGAGTCTAATGACTTCCAATGCTATTATATATACATATATATAATATTATATTGTCGATATATCGCGACGCGGACGATATATCGATCGCGAAACGATATATCGATATCAAGGTTCGCTACCGCGAAATTTTTTTGGTCGCGATAATAAGCTTGTCAGCACCTCGAGCGCCACAGACGGAATGCACGTCGGTTATGTCTGCATCAAGGGCTCCCCAACTTGGAGGCTTGCAATCCTTGCTCTGATACCAATTGTCACGGGCCAATTGTTTTGTGCGGAAGAACCCGTGCGACACCCTTGCTTCCCGTGCAAGGGATAAGCCTACCGTCCCAAATTGGGCTTCCCGACTTAACATCAAGGGCATGCGTTAAGGGATGTACCAACCTCGAGCGTCATATCCGCGTCCCCAAAAGACCACGTTGGCCGAATAATATCGAAGACATAAAGTAAAACAACAATTACAGGACTATGGACGTAAGAAAAAATAAAATCGGGTGTAGGACGAGCTCCGCAAATTGTCTTAGGGGAAGATCGACTGGTCACACGCCCTTATGGGCAGCCCGTTCGTCTCTGCCCAAGGCAACGCTTGTTTGCCAACGCTCTCCTACATTATACATGAGACCCCTAGCCCCCAAGTGCCACCCCCAAGGTTCCCAAAAGCACGAGCATGACAAAATCGTGGACAGCCGAGATGATGATTTTCCATGGCCACGGCCATGCAGAATGCAGGAAAACTGCTCCGCTTAGCCGCAACACACCGTTCTCGCTCCGCTCAATGTTCGCTGCTCCGCTCGCGCAGTGCAGCAGCGTTTGCCTAGCCATGGCTAGAGAAACGGAGCTGTTTTGCCCAGTCACGGGCTGAAATACGCACCAAGCATCGAATGACCTCGAAATGCATCCAACTCCAACCGTGAGACCTCGGGGATCGCACAAAGGATTTTACAAGACCCTTATGAACTATAATGAAAGCCAAAATTATATGGACTCGAAAACATATTTACAAACATGTAGGGAACATTCCGCCATGATTCGTCGTTGCTCGGGCAAATCGAAAAGTCCCTAACAACAAGGTCCTAGGTTCAAATATTTTGCTAACAAATAGAAAAGTGTATCTTCAAATAAATTAAGTCAACCATGTCCTGGGCTTGAGCAAGGTCCAGTTCGCTTACACAGGCATAAGGGTGAGTGTTAATAATATAGAAAGGGTGACCTAGTGCATGAAGCAATCCCACTTTTGTGAGCTCTGGAGAGGGTTGACGTACGCAGGGCTGACGTACGCAACCTCAGCCAATCCCATTTTCCGTAGCTTGAACCCATGACATCCAACTCACAAGTTGGTAACTTTACCGTTATGCCAAGCCACCCTCGGACGAGTGTTAATAATATAAATGAATACATTGTACTTATTCCTAAAAGCTTAAACTTTTGAGAAAGTTGGTCAGCCATTCAAATTTAATAAAAAATTATGTACCACCTGGTATGTATAACTCATATGGGATGGTACTAAACCACATTAAAAACTATGGTTAGAATCATAGTTACCTTTATTTGGTTGGGTACAATAAGATTGGAACTGGTATAATTGATTGAACAGAATTAGTGAGGTTTTAATGGAATAAGAAATATATAATTAGCCACTAATTTGTGTGGCATACATATGATTCAAAATACATAACCTATAGTTTAAAATTAATGATAAGTCCCATACTGGTTCCAATGCATCTAAAATTATTATCCAACTGGCAAGTGATATTTTGCTTTAGTAGAACTCAATGGAGAAAAATTAATAAAACCGGTCCCAAATTGTTGGGAATTGCAGCTTGTTATAACGGTGCACATAGAGATGCTTGCATGATTAGACAACACTAACTTAGCACAAGATGCATGTCCCAGAATCAACATCAATTGATTAAAACTTACCACTGATAGTGTCAAAACTTGTGTCCAGAAATCCAGACTGCTTTTTACGAAACTCAAGCAGTTTATCAACAACTTGTACTTCTGTAAGTGTTATTTTATTGGAAATCGCCTCTTCAATCCATGCCCAAAACTCAGCTAAAGCAGCAGCATCTCTACAAGGAGATATCATTATCAATCACATATTATTACCTACTCTTTCATTTTGTATGTAACTTGAATGAAAGTTTTAGATATATATAGATCAATTTTCAGTTGATATTATTTAAGTTTCAAGCAAGATTTCAAATCTCACAGCAAAATGAGCACATTGTAGCATAGTGCATTACCAGCAATAAATGTCTCAGCATTGACCCAAATTGAAATCCATGTTTTAGAGAAAAAATAGTAAAATAGTTTAAATAAAGAACTGTCAAGTGTCAACATTGAACCAGTCGTGGTTTAAAATACTGGTACCGGTACCGATCTCGGTCTTTGACCGTTATGTACCGGTACGGTACCGTACCGACACACAGTACGGTCCGGTACGAAAAATGCATACCGGACGGTTTTCTTTTTTTGATTTTGCTGTTAAAAATAACTCCAATAACACATAATTGATCAAGAAATACTTAAATTTAAGATTCAAATGTCAAATACATGAATACAATGTTTAAAATGCGGACGAATGACGTCCGTCGTACTCGTACATATCTTGGGGACATAGACGACTAAGGTCAACACCGTATGTTGGGATGTGTGGCGACTGATTTGCCCTAACCCTCTTATATTGCGCTACGCAGATTTTTTGGGCCCTTTGGGCTATGGGCCTGTGTCACCCTATATAAACTCCAATGTAATGATTCTCTTGTATACGTAAAAAACCCTAACCCAGTACCAAACAGTACCCAACGGCTCTTTTTAAGAGCCGTTGGGTCATACCAGGCGATACCGCCCGGTATGGGCGGTATTTACCAAGATACCCGGTATCGCCCAATACCGAGTATCTCGTATACTGATTTTTCAAAAACCGGTAAATACCAGCCGTACTGCCTGGTACGGTATTTGATACCATGGAACCAGCTAAGGAGCACAATTCATAGTTGAGAAGGCTCAACAAGACCTGAGAAGATGCTTACTGGAATTAACCATCTGAAGTCTAGTTTAATACACAGTTATTGCATGATAACAACAACAAATACATGTGAATTCATAATTAAAATGCCACAATATACTTGTCTTAGTATGATGATGCAGATAACAAGTTGCCTAAAATAGCTAAAGAATATGAAAGGACGACCTTAATTGCACCATTCTGCAACCAAAGCATAAAAAATGTTTGAGCTATTAAAGCAAACTGAGGCACTAAAATTAGGAAGCTATTCCACTATGGTGAAAGTACATAATAAATTGATTTCAATGATAGGCTAGTACCACCAAAACCCAACATGATGGCATATTATGGTGTGAGCAGAAAGGGGCACAGATGGCATTTTAGTTATCAAAAGCGTATCATGGAAAAACACGTGGGCCTGTATGTGCCTGTCCAACTGGACCCCATAATGTGCACTAACTGATTCCAAATGGTATGACTTGCTTAACATTTTTGTACCGGTTACAGTTTATACCTTAGGTGTCATCTGTCTCCAAGTGAAACCAGACTGATTCTGATCAGATGTGCAATTTAGAATGAAATTCAGACAAAAGCCCCTCCAACACAATTTCTCCAACTCACCATCTAGTGGCTTGGATCATGTGCCTTTCTCTCTTTTTTCCTTTTTTCTTTAATCCATAGTAACCAAAATCTGCCGGTATATATGGACGACATCGGAACATCATGCATAAATGTAAAATAAACTGCTTATTCTTCTATAACTTTCAAAATTTTGAATGCAAAATTAAATTCAAAAGAACATTTTGAGCCATTTAAGGGAATAATAACTTAATTTAACCATATAAACAATTTATATAAAGTCTGAATTTTAATATGAACAATTCTAAAACTAAATATAGTTTTAGGTTTGATCACTTATAAATAAACATGGTAAGAAGAACTTAAAAAATCCACATTTCACAAATATGGCTCTAAATCTAGCTACTCCTGCATTGGATAACCTAAACTTGCAAACATGATTAGGACAACATTGTCGAACAAAAAAAGACAACAAGAAAAGAGATGCTATACCTTAAATGCGCATTGCACATCCCCTCTATCTCTGCCCTATTCTTCACTGCTTTAGCCATGGTAACAGGAGAAACCTTGTACAGTCCAAAAGGCCCTTCATAAATATCTTGGATTTTTGTTGATGCATCAAGTTCCTTTTTTTCTCTTTTTCTAGTTCCCTTATGTTTGTCACATGCTGACTTAAAAATATTAACTATTGCAGCATTTGCACTTGATGGGTCTAACCATAGTTTAGCACCATTTGCAGCCAACCTGCAAAAGAAAATGTCAGAAAGCAAGAAAAGGCAAAGATATATTTCACATTCACTGGCTATGAATGATGAAAATTGAAGCACAAAGTATGCTTTTCGAAGTTTAAAAAAGATAAAATTTGAATTAAGACAAATATATTTTTGTTCTTACCTTCTCAATCTGTTTTTGCCAGTTCCTTGCTTTTCCTTTTTTAGATATTATGAAAACCTTCTTTCTTCTCTTTCTTTTTCCTTTTTTACTTTCTTCTTTCACTTTATATTTTCACATTGTCCCCCTCAATCATTCTATTGCTCTCTCCCTTTTTGCTTTCCTTTCTCATTTTCTTACTCATCCTTGTTGAGAGCATTTTGTCATTGAGTTCGGGTAACAGTTTAGTTTATCTTGTTCCCTTGTTACATTATACTCACCATCTTTTTATATGATGGGAAGATGGGTTAATTGATGAATAGGAAAATAAATTAGGGTTTTACCTCTCTCTTCTACCTTCTCACAATAGTTATCTAGCTAAGAACTTCAAGTTAACACCTCTGCTTTACAAAAATTGCAAATTAGAAACATGGGTGATCATAGAAAAATCTGTTTCAGTTGCAGAATTAGGTCATCAATCCATGATATTATGTTCCAAGAACATTCTATATTTCTTATCTTTAAGGCATGCAAACTTTCAACATAAAGCATCTTCAAATCCGTACATATCTAATACATGAATATCTTTTCAACAAGAAGTATCTTGAAGTGTTATATATACCTCTCTATTTCAGGAAGAATAGCTTCATAAGACCACAACTCTATGCCAGCATTAGTGAGGTGATCCATTACCTCCTTGGTGATCTTGTTATTATCAATAAATAACTTGGCACTACCAATCTCCACTAATAAGTATGCATAGAATACAGGTGAGTTTGGAACATCATTTCCTCTCTACAAAGTTCAAAAGAAGATATATCCATCAGTACAACCAAGGACTGACTGAATCACTGAAGCATACATTACTAGCATAGAAAACAAAACATACTGAACTAGACACGCAGTAAAGCACATAGCACCATGAATCCATGACATTCCGTTAGGTACTACTGTATCATAAATTTATCTATAATTGTCAGATTTCATCTCTTAAATGTGTTCAATGATTCATAAAGCAGAACCAGTTCTCTTCATATTAAGAAAATAACAGCATCACAAATCAATATGGCCTTAGCGCTTAATTAGTACTCTCCAACTTCCAAAGACAAGTGGAACAGATGCACCAAATTTAAAAAACCCAAGAAAAACATTCATGATCACAAGCTCTGACTCCATAATATGGAGACAAGTTAATGGTACAGCAACATAGTAATAGTTATCTAATTTTGCATTCTCTATTTAATGAAAACGTACAATGTCTAGATTTTAACCAAGCAGCATAAAAAACGCTTATTTTCATCTTATGGTAGCCTATAAAATGAAAGAATATCTTTATTACAACTTCAATGAATTGGAAATATAGAACAAAAAATCCCAAGAGTATGATTTTATAAACATGATGGACAATGTAATTTGGTAACCGTGAAATAGTATTTGGTGATATTCTGCAGTAAAAGTAGGTAAACCACCAAGGCACCAAGTATACTACTACCTTGCCAGCACACAGTTGCCAAAGTCAGCAATGGGCAAGTATTTAAAACCCTTTTCAGAAGCTATCACAGTAACAATAGACAATATAATGAGTTCCACCTTTTTTTTTAAGTACCTTCACAGCATTGAATATAAGAAAAAAACATGGAACATTCAGTTCTTTGGAGACAAAAGCTTTTTTGCCTGACACTTATTAATACTTAAATCCACTAGGGACAGTTTATTTTTGCTGTTATGCTAATGATATTGTTATCCAATTTCCAGTAGGCAAGATAAATTACCATATTCAACAGCCAAGCAACTTCATCAAGCATTGATATAACGATGGCTGTGCATCCAGCCTCTATAAGCTCAGATCTTAAAGAAGACAACTTTGATGAGACATCAACCCCGGCATATTTAATATCATGAACTCTGGTAGGGCTAATTGGAGGCTTTGGCCTTGATTCTCCCCAAATCTCATCAACAAGGTTGGAATCATACAAGAAAACCAATTGATGGTCCTTCTTAGAAATTTCCTCTTTCAGTTCTTCTGCTGCATTCGAAGAAAAAAGGAACTGCTCCCTTCAAAAGGTCAGAATGACATGGAAATATTATATACTAACACAGCACAAGCAAAAAAAGAATTTT
The DNA here is from genome assembly GCA_034359265.1 of Canna indica. Taxonomy (NCBI): domain Eukaryota; kingdom Viridiplantae; phylum Streptophyta; class Magnoliopsida; order Zingiberales; family Cannaceae; genus Canna; species Canna indica. Next base: position 14,325,031 of record CP136893.1, on the reverse strand, counting down.
GGCTGCTATTACTTTGATAACCAAAAAATAATTATTAAATAAGAAAAAGATAATTAATTGACTCATAAAATGAACAAAAAAGCAAGATCACAGAAACAATATGTCTAGGACAAATGTAGCAGAGGAATGCAATGATAAAAAATCTTTGACATGAAAACAAATGTGGATGAAGGTATGGAGCTAAGATACCAAAATGACAACTAACATCATGGCAATTTATAGATAGCAACTTATGCCTCAATTAGACAGAATTTTACTACAAAGAGATGGTCAAACAGTCACTATAGGAGGGAATAGCAGGAAATGTTCAAAGGAAAAGATTAGGTCTCCTACGAGCACCATAAATGCACTTCGGCAGCAGTTAAAACTTAAATGTTATCATTCATGTTGATGCCCGATCAATTTCCAGCCTATCCTCCTATCTAAGGAGATAATTTTCATCAATAACTTCTAGAGGCAACTTCGAGTCCGCTATGGTCTTATTTAGAGCCAAACTAGAGTCCGTGGTGCAATAGCTCTATAATGAGTGAAGTCCAGCAATGAGGAAGATGCTATGATCTAGGCTTTACAAATTTCACTTTTCTTCCCTTCACTTCATTTCCAGGATTATACAACCTGCTTAGGCCTACAATGGGCAAGGTTGAGAGAATATACATCTCACTGCAAGCTTCTAGGTGCACCAAAACTGAAGCTATCAACATTGCTCTCTCTATGGTTCCTCTTCTTTTCTTCCTTCACTACCACAATACCACTGATCCCCATCTCTCTAATCCCCTATGGTATCCTACCTAGTTACCTTGAACTTAATACTAGGCAACAAATCCTTTCACTCAACTGTATGCATGAAATCAAGTAATTGATTCAGAAATGTTGTGACATCCGGGGTTTTAAAATCTGCAGTAAACTGCCTGGTTTAAGACAAACTGAATCAATCTGGTGGTTAACAATTTCTGATTCTAGGCTGAACAGATTAGTTCACCCAAATGGTGCTATTTTATTTTTATTTTTTTAAAAATATTTTCTAGTTGATTTTATGGTTATTTGGTGTAAATTATTGGTCTGATTTTATGGGTTTTGTTTTTTTTGGATATTTTGGGTGGATTAGCCAAGTACGAGTGATCTCGACCCCTATGTGCCAAAGTGATATACGGTGTAGCACGATATAAATCATAATTGATTTCATGTTGGACAAATTACTATATGTGGAGGATATGTGAAGCCAACTCAAATTATATGTTGATTGTTAGGGATATGTGGAATCAAAAATGATCGTCTCCCACTATGTCTTAGATTGCGTGTGTACCCCTGAAGCTAACCAGATTTGAGGAATTTTTTTTCTGGAGTCGAAACTTGCTCAAACTTATATCTGTCATTTCTTGTGCCCTACTTAATATCTACATCTGTGAGCTAATTATACAATCTTGATCCCTTCAATATGTAAACTCTTAATAAAAAAGATTGTCTTGCTTTGAGAAATAAAATAATTTGTAAATTTTTATAAATAATAATTTATGTTGATTTGGGCAATTAGGTATGCGGACGGAACCGGGTCCAATGGTCCAATTCGATATCTAAAACCTTGGTTAAATAATAGACAATTGGATTTTTTTTATTAAGTACAAGCGAGCTGTTGTGAACAATTCTTGATCTATGTTTAAGTTGTCATATGTTGTCCCCAATAGGGTGAGCAAAATTTACCTATTAACCGAAAAAACTGATTAATCGACCGAACCGAAACCGAATTAACTGAACCGGTTTGTCCAATTAATTTTCGGTTCGGTTAACGGTTATAAATTTTAAAGGTTTCAGTTTTCGGTTCGGTAAATTAATCGAATAGTTCGGTTAGTGTATCGAATTACCGAATTATAATTGAAGTTAAAGAAAATAAAAATTTATATCAAATGCTATGGTTTGCCTAAGTGGTTAAGATGGCATGTTTGCATTCCAATGACCCAAGTTCAAATCCTGGTGAGGTGTATAATAGTTATTTTATTTTATAATTATAGATATAGTTTAAGTTAGTAAGATTTATATCAAATAACATGGTTTGCTTGAGTGGTTAAGGTGTTATATATCTATTTGATTGATCAAGGTTCGAATCTTGGCAATTTATAAATGTAATAAATTTTTTCAATGAATTCGGTAAATTAACGGAGCCAAACCACAAAATTCGGTTAACCGAATTTTTTCGGTTCAATAAACGGTTAACGGATAATTCTCGTTTCGGTTTGGTTAACCGAGAATTCGGTTCGATTAATTAACCGAACCGACCGATGCTCACCCCTAGTCCTCATCCATGAAGGCCGACCAACTCATGGCTAAGTGGAGCACTGAAGAGGATATTGAAGCAATCAGCGTTGTGAGTGTCTCTATCTCTTAGTTATCTTGTAGCTTGTCCATCATACTTCACTCATCTTCTTAATATATTTGGCAGGCTCCATCCTGAGGTTGTTATAGCTATGTTGGTCTATAACTGAGTTGCTAAGTTATAATTGTTGGATAGTTACTTCTCTTTGATAGCCATTGCAACTTGTTAATTGTGCATAACCTCAAACCAAAGGTAATGTGATGACAATGTGGTAGTCCCAAAAAAGTTATTCCCCTCCCTAAAGGGCACCTCAATCTTGTTATGGAAGGGGACATCATGATTGTCAGGTAATTTTAAAGAATAAGTACAGATCTACTACTCATTGTTTGCTCCAAATTGGATATATATAACTCTGAAATGGTGGTGAGAGTGGATTTTGCTTGACTGGAGCAGAAAGGGTATTGCTCTAGCCTCCAGTCAAGGGGATCTTGCATTGATCATGTTGTGGAAGCATGGGTCAGTGATTGCTTTGGAGTTTGATCATTTTAACAAAATCACTAGTTTTCCCTATAGGTTCATGGCTTCTCTTTGCATCCTAATAATCATCCTTAATCTTCTATAATATAGATACATGGATTCAAGAATGAGAATTGATGGAAGAGCAATAAGACATAACCCGAGTATATACTTTTGTACTGACTTCAAATCATTAGGGGTGGCATCCACTAACTGGCACTTCTTTGGATTGAGAAAGAAAAGTAACCTTGTAAGAGATTAATTAAACCAAAGGATTATCCTATATATGGAATAAAATGTGAAAAAATTATAATTGTCTATAACAGAATAGATTCACAAGTCTCTGTTACAGGCTAAGTTTGCCTAATCTATTACATTAATTTCCCCCTCAGGTTTCCTACTTTTCAGAAACCATTTGTACTTTTTGGGCCTATGTTAGTATTTGGTTTTTGCTAAAATGATCGAGGAAAAGGAATGTCAAAGCAACACTGATTTTCTGAAGAAATGAAGAAAATTCCTTCACCATTAGCTTTGAAACATATCCAAATTCTAATAATTAAATTGTTGATCCAGAACAAAATAATGTGCAGATCAGAAAATACCAAAAAATATCATTTACCACAACATTTGAATTTCAATCTCAGGGTTCAAGTTGGACCCCGTAGGATGAGTGTGGTACCATACAGCATACAATACCAGAAATCTTGACAGATTTTTTTTTTTAAAAAAAAGAATAAGAAGAAAAAAGAATAAAAAAGGTCAACTCTGCTGCTTGGCAACTGCAAAGATATCATGTTTGATGTTTAAAGTTGTTTTAAACATGATTAAACAAACAAAATGTTTTGATTGTACCACTTGGTACAGTTGTATTGTAAATGGGTTATCTACTCAACCAATATGGCATGGGCTGTAAAAAGAAAAAGAAAAAACATTGATTACCATTCTACTTCATAATAACATCAAAGCTTTGCAAGTCCTGAGAAAAATGCCAATTGTACTATAAGGAGGTTGTGTAAAACTCACAGGATCTATGCCAATTCTGCAACCAGGAGCCAAGACATCATTGAGCCACTCGCTAATGGTAGGAACACCATGATTACCGCTTCTCATTAGGATCCAATTGTTATTCAGTTGTTGCTCAGCCTATTCACCAATAAGATAAATGCTAATGAAACACACAGAAAACTAACTCATCCTTGTCTAAACTATGAGGCAGATAGGGTCAATTGGGTTACATGAAATAGAGATGTTGGAATGAGAATGGGAAGGCATTCCTTAATTTTATGATGTTTAGAAACAAGGAATAAATTGTAATGTGAATTAGTAGATCGGTATAGGATAAATTTATAATGGAACTTCATTCCCATAGCCCATAGGAGGGATGGGTACAAGTGAATGAGTTATGAGGAAATTAGCTATTCAGGCTTTAAATCCTATTATATTGCCATGGAATGAATTAATTACCATCCCCATTCCCATTCTTGGTTAAGTATTAAAAAGGAATGCCATTTTCGTTCATATTCCCACATTTTCATTCCAAATCCCTTGTTCCCATTCTGTCATCCTTATTCCAACTTCCAAGATACCAAATGGACTCCTAATAGAATGACAACTTGGCACGACGACTATGTACCTGAAGAAAATAGCGTCCATCAGTCCAAAGAGCAGCCTTCTCTTTGGTTACCACAGCTGTACCAGCACTACCAGTAAAGCCTGTTATGTAGGCCCGTCGCATGAAACATTCGGCAATAAACTCACTCTATCATTTGCAAAAGCAAAAAAAAAAAATGTCAGGGGGTTGAATAATAATAAAGAATTAATCATTAATTGAATAGGAAAATAATGCTTTAACTAAGTCGGTTATTGACAGTATGAATAGCTAAATGGGTTCTTGATGGTAAGAATAATGTGCAAATGTAAACTTGTATACTTGAAAACTTGAAGCTAACTCATTCTTTGTGTAGCAATTCAAAAGTGAAAAATGACTCTTATCCCTGGATCTGCTCCAGGGAACATCTCATTTGATCAATTGTTTTTCGTCTCTCCGCCATCATTAAGAAAAGTAGCGATAATCTAACCAGTATGGTAGTGATTCAACATCTCATACCTCCTAATATGATTAGCGAATTTGTTAGTTAGTTTGAATGACGATCAATAGGAAATAGAAACTAAACAAACAAACTGCATTCAAGATCTTCCACTTTTTGCTATCCTTGGTGCTTCTACTTTGCAGCTATGCATAAGTTGCTTAGGATAGATCTCAGAGGGTAAGTTTATAAGTTATGAGCAAAATAAATCTCTTTGCATCAAAAAGTATCTTGTCAATCTCCTTCGCAGTATACTCAAATGCTCCACATTTTTCTTACATATATACGATTTATGTTTTGTTATGAAACAGTAAAGCCTATCCATCTCCACGTAACTCATAATTGAAAGTGTGAAATGATGAACTATTCCATCTAGTTTCTCGCCAAGCTACATTCCAATGCATGTCGCCTATTCAATTAGAAACCGACCCTGCAGAAAGGGAATCTTCTCAAACTGCAGATGGGACATTTTCTACTATTATGTCGGGCTTATATGGCTTCTTTGGTCTTTCCATAATTCCTTCACGCGGCAAAGCAGTCGTAAGATAAAAGTGCATCCCATTCTTTGCAAGAATTGGCAAGGACTCACCTGGTGGGCATCCTGAGAGGGGATAATATAAGCATCAATACCGACATCGGGCCTCGAGAACAACTCCCTGAAAGCCCGGAGCTTCTCATCGCCGGCTTCGCCGCCACCGGACGGCTTCTTCCGCAGCTCGGAGGGCGGGCGTGCCATGATGCGATCTGCGGAGCACCGGGCTGGAACGCAGAGCCGGCGATGCTGAGACCTGAGAAGAGGCAAAGAAGCAGCGCCGAAGGGTAACGTCAGGCGGAAGCCGCGGGCACGGAAATGACAGGAGGAGAATGGGGAGGGGAACAGGGCCGCCACTTCCATGGTGGCGGAGCGGAGGGGGATCAGAGCGGAGAGCGTCTTAGATTGGAGGGGGATCATCATATGCGCGGTTCGAGAGGATAAAAGCATTCGACGAATTTCCGCCGTGAAAAATGAAGAAGGAAGCAGGAGCGATGTTGTTCCTTGCACGGCTCGGTTCTTGAAGCGCCTACTCCTCCTCGCCTGCTGCGGTGCTGATACTGAGCCTGAGGTGCGGTTCCGCCATCTTGGTTTTGGGCTCGATTAGGATTTGACGCGCCGGTTTGTTCGGCTTGACTTGCAATTTTGAATTTCTAATGGAACTTGGATCGCATCTCGGTACGACAACTAATTTCCTAATTTCTTGCCGAAGGAAGATAAATTTTGATATCTACCCTAAAATTTAGCTTAGACGATAAATTAGATTAAACTCCCAATACTTTACTATTATTAACTAATCATCAATCAACACAAAGTCCTTTGCAAATTGCAGTTTTGGTACTGCAATAAAAGTAAAGTGGATACATTATATTACTAACTAGTAACTAATCATCAATCAACACAAAGTCCTTTGCAGTTTTAACTAAATCCAGGCGCAATCTCCCATGCAAATTATTTTATATTTTTCATAGTATTAATTGCAAAAATGAAAATACAATTAAAAGTGCTTGCATTTTGGAAACCAAACAATGTCTCTTCTGTCTATAGAAAATTATGTCAATCATAAAATTATCAATTTAGCGAGCGCATGAAGCTGGTGTTCGCGCTGCGGCTCTGGTTTAAGTCCATCGGCCACCATGGTGTCATAGGCCACGTCGCCGCCTGCCCCCTCGGCGGCGGCGTCCTCACCTTCGTCCGCGAGGCCGAGGCCTGCCACGATCGCCTTTGCTTCCTCGCCCATGTGTGCTTCGTCCTCGCATCCTGCATCAGGCTGGCCCTCAGCTTCCTCACCCTCTAGCTTCCTCCGACCCGAGCCCAGTTTGCAGCTGCTGGCCTCGGCAAGAAACGAAAGGGAGTAGCGGGTGCTACTGAAGGTGGAGGAGGCACTGCTGCTTGGCATGTTCCTGGTGCAGTCGCTGGTGCTGGTCTTCGCCTGCATGTTGCAGCGGTGGTGGGCGCGGCAGTACGTGGAGGCGGAGGCGGAGGCGGAGAGGGAGGCGACGACGAGGAAGCGGAGCCGGAGGATGGCGCGGGTGCAGGAGGAGGCGATCGCAAACGTGGAGGTCAAGGCGAGGGAGTTGGACGAGAAGTTGAGGAACAAGAAGGGGCAGTGGGTGAGGAATGACTTAGAAGGATGAAGAGATCAATCGAGCTGATCGCAGGAAGTTAATTTACTAGATTCATATATATATATATATATATATATACACGCGTTCGGAATAAATCTGTTTTCTTTTAGTGCAAAAATTAAAAATAAGCAGTAAAATTGTAGATCACGAGAATACTAAAATTTTTTACGTGGAAAACTCTTAGATGTGAAGAGAAAAACCACAAAACCTAGTTCAGATCAAATCTTCTACTAATAAAATTAATGGGTACAACTGTTCATCCCTAGCACAACTAGAGATAACCAAATCTCATCTCAAACATCATAATTTCATCTCAACTCACATGAAAAAAAGAAGAAAAAAGGAATGGGATGAGGACCAGTTCACGCACAAGCAGAAGACCTTCCTCCCCTCCAAACAACGTCGTCTCTCTTCTTGAGAAATTTTTGATTTGCCAAATCGGATGATCATTTTTTCCCCGATTTTGATGATTTTTGGATATGTTGTTCTCCTTGACGAGCTCTACAATCTGAATGGTGTTGATCTTTAAAAGACCATCATTTTTGTGGTTTTCTTCAACCTATTTTGGTTAAATCTTTTCAATCTCCAGTTCATTATTATTTTCGTTGAGATAAGATTTGATTATCTCTAGTTGTGCTAGGAATGAACAGTTGTACCCATTAATTTTATTAGTGAAAGATTTGATCTGGACTAGGTCCCGTGGTTTTTCTCTTCACATCGAAGAATTTTTCACGTAAAATTTTTTGGTGTTCTTGTGATCTACAATTTTACTGTTTATTGTTAATTTTTGCACTTAAAGAAAATAGCTTTATTCCCAACAACTGGTATCAGAGCCAAGTTAGTTGTTTGTTTATCTGTACAAATTAAGATGAATGACTCAAGCAGTATGTTTAAATTGACTTCCTCAAATTATTCTATTTGGAAGCCAAGGATGGATGATCATTTAAATTGCAAAGATATGTATGATCCCATTGAGGGTGAAATTGGTAGATCAGAAAACAAATCTGATAAGGAATGAGAAAGGATGAACAGAAAGACTATGGGTACAATTAGATAATGGATAGATAACAGAGTTTATCATTATGTGGCTCAAGAGAAAAATGTTGAATCCTTATGAAAGAAATTGACAAATTTATATGAAAGAAAATCCCCACAAAATAATAATCTTCTTGTTAGAAAACTTGTTCACATGAGATTTAAGGATGAGAATAGTATGGCTGAACACCTAAATGATTTCAAAGATATTATGAATCGTCTAACTAACTTGGAAGTGTTGTTATCTGATGAATTGCATGCTTGTTTGCTTCTCGATACTTTACCTGACAGTTGGGAAATTCTGGTGGTTGCCTTGAGTAATTCAGCTCCTGAAGGCAAGTTATCTATTGATGCAGTTTGTAAAAGTTTGTCCAATGAAGAAACCAGGAGAAAAGATCAAGGGTATTCTACTCAGTCAGATGCACTTGTTACCGAAAAGCGTGGAAAGAATAAAACTAGATACTTCCAAAATTCAGATAGACACTCAGACAATCGAAGCAAGTCAATGGGGAGTAGTCAAGAAAGGGGTTTATTTGCTATTATTGTGGCAAGCCAGGGCATGTGAAAAGATTTTGCAGGCAATTAAAAAGAGAGCAGGTAAAAGAGAGAAAAGAAGATAAGAAATAAGATAGAGATACAACTTCAATTGCGTTAGATGGTGATATTGTTATTTCTACCAAGGACAGTTGTTTACACCTTGGTAGCAATTATTCTTCTTGGGTTGTTGATTCTGGTGCTTCATATCATATTTCTACATGTCGTGACTTTTTCACATCTTATACCAGTGGTGATTTTGGTTATGTCAGAATGGGAAATGAAGCTTTAGCCAAGGTTGTTGGCATGGGCAAGGTGTGCTTGGATACTGATATCGGGTGCAAGTTGTGGCTTAATGATGTGAGGCATGTTCCTGGGATGCGGCTCAATCTGATCTCTCCTAGCATTCTTGGTGATAACAGTTGCATCAGTTTCTTTGGTTCTAAGACGTGCAAAATTACTAAGGGCGGTCTTGTATTGGCAAAAGGAAAGAAACATGATACTCTCTATTTCTTACAAGCCAAGATATGCAAAGAAGGGGTGAATATAGTAGGAGATTCTTCATCAGAGCTTTGGCATAGGCGGCTTGGTCACCTAAGTGAGAAAGGACTTGGCGTTCTCACTAGGAAGAAATTTCTACCCTTGACAGGTATGAATTTGAAATCTTGCACTCATTATTTGGTTGGTAAACAACATAAAGTTGCATTTCAGATATTTTATTCTTCTAGAAGATCAAATGTTCTTGATTTAGTTCATACTGATGTTTGTTTCATGAGTGATAGAACTCTTGGTGGTGCTTTATATTTTGTGACCTTTATTGATGATCATTCTAGAAAAGTATGGGCTTTTGCTTTAAAATCCAAAGATTAGGTGTTGGATGTGTTCAAGTACTTCCATGCAAGCATTGAAAGAGAAAAGGGTAGACAGTTGAAGTGTGTTCGTGCAGATAATGGAGGTCAATACAGGGGTCTATTTGAGAAGTATTACAAGGAGCATGACATACGGTTGGAGAAGACAATTTCAAAAACACCTCAACAGAATGGGGTTGCTGAGAGGATGAACAGAACCATTGTGGAGAGGATTCGGTGTATGCTTTCTCATGCAAAACTTCCTAAATCCTTTTGGGGTGAAGCAATGAGAACTGCAGTTGACTTAATCAATATTTCTCGTTCAGTTCCTCTTGATAAAGATATTCCAGAAAGAGTGTGGATGGGAAAAGATGTCAAATATGATCATTTGAAGGTGTTTGGTTGCAGGACATTTGTTCATGTTCCAAAAGATGAGAGGTCCAAGTTTGATGCTAAGACTAGACAATCTTCTTAGGATATGCACATGAAGAGTTTGGTTACAGACTGTGGGATCCTATAGACAAGAAAGTCATCAGAAGTAGGGATATTGTGTTCTTTGATGATCAAACCATTGAAGACATTAAGAAGCTAAAACTTGTTAAGAAGAATGTGCCAGATTTTACTTCAGAGTCTTCTAGTTCTGAGCAAAGTGACACAAATGAACAAGATGCTGATAATGATGATGTGCTCATTCCTGATGAGGCAGTGATTGATCATGCTGAACAATCTCAGACATCTCCTACGTACACAACCAGTTGAAGTTCAGTTGAGAAGATCTACTAGAAACAGAGTTCCTTCTCGATCAGAATATTCTCCCAATGAATATGTAATGCTCACAGACGGGGGAGAACCTGAAAGCTATGAGGAGATTGTAACAAGTGTTCAAAAAAATGAGTGGTTAAATGCTATGCAAGATGAGATGAAGTCCTTGCATGAGAACCACACTTATGAGTTGGTGAAGCTGCCTACAGGAAAGAAAACATTGAAGAACAAGTGGGTTTTCAAATTGAAGACCGAGAACAATAGTTCACAGCCAAGGTACAAGGCAAGATTGGTTGTGAAGGGTTTTGGACAGAAAAAGGGAATTGACTTTGAAGAAATTTTCTCACCTGTGGTCAAGATGTCTTCTATCGGAACTATTTTGGGTTTAGCAGCTAGCTTGAATTTAGAGATAGAATAACTTGATGTGAAGACTGCTTTTCTCCATGGTGACTTAGACGAGGAAATTTACATGGAGCAACCAGATGAGTTCAAAGCTAAAGGCAAGGAGAATCTAGTATACAGGTTAAAGAAGAGCTTATATGGACTTAAGCAGACACCAAGACAGTGGTATAAGAAATTTGAGTCTTTCATGATAGATCATGGGTATGAAAAGACTACTGCTGATCATTGTGTGTTTGTGAAGAAATTCTCTGATGGTGATTTTATCATCTTATTACTTTATGTAGATGATATGTTGCTCGTTGGTCATGATGCTGGTAGAATCAATTTTTTAAAGAAAGAACTTGGCAAGTCCTTTGCAATGAAGGACTTAGGACTAGCTAAGAAGATTCTTGGGATGAAGTTCACTCGGGATAGGAAGAGTAGAAAATTATGGCTATCTCAAGAGAAATACATTGAGAAGGTCATTGATAAGTTCAACATGTGTAAGGCAAAACCAGTGTGCTCTCTACTTGCAGGTCATTTCAAGTTAAGCTCTACACAATGTTCTTCAAGTGAGAATGATAAAGAAGAAATGAAGAAAGTGCCTTATGCATCCGCAGTTGGTAGCTTGATGTATGTCATGGTATGTACAAGACCAAATATTGCTTATACTGTTGGAGTGGTGAGCAGATTTCTTTCTAATCCTGACAAAGAACATTGGCTAGCAGTGAAATGGATACTTAGGTATCTGAGAGGCACCTATGGAGTTTGTCTATGTTTTGGTGATGGAAAACCTTTGTTGGATGGATACATAGATGCAGATATGGCCGATGACATTGACTCTAGGAAATCCACTTCTGGGTACTTGATCACTTTTGCAGGGGGAGCAGTGTCTTGGCAATCAAAGTTACATAAATGCATTGCCTTATCCACCACTGAGGCTGAGTATATTGCAGTTACTGAAGCAAGCAAAGAGCTATTCTGGATGAAGAAATTTCTACAAGAGTTGGGTTTTAAGCAAGAGAAATATGTGTTGTATTGCGACAGTCAGAGTGTCATTCATCTCAGTAAGTACTCGATTTTTCACTCACGATCAAAACATATTGATGTGAGATATCACTGGATTTGAGATGCACTGGAGATGAAGCAATTTCAATTGGAGAAAATTCATACAAATGACAATGGCTCTGATATGATGACTAAGATTCTACCTATGGAGAAGCTTACTGCTTGTAGAGAAGTGTCTGGTATGGCAGTCCCACCCACTTAAGTGTGAGGGGGAGATTTGTTGTGGTGTCCCACATAAGTGGTGTGAGACCCACATGAAAAAAAAGGAAAAAAAAGGAATGGGATGAGGAGCGGTTCACGCACGAGCAGAAGATCTTCCTCCGTTCCAAACAGCGTCGTCTCTCTTCTTGAGCAATTTTTTTATTTGCCAAATCGGATGATCATTCTTTTCCCGATTTTGATAATTTTTGGATATGTTGTTCTCCTCGACGAGCTCTACAATTTGAATGGTGTTGATCTTTGAAAAGCCATCATTTTTGTGGTTGTCTTCAACCTATTTTGGTTAGATCTTTTTAATCTTCAGTTCATTATTATTTTCGTTGAGATGAGATTTGATTACCTCTAGTTGTGCTAGGGATGAACAGTTGTACCCATTAATTTTATTAGTGGAAGATTTGATCTGGACTAGGTCCCGTGGTTTTCTCTTCACATCGAAGAGTTTTCCACGTAAAAAAATATGGTGTTCTTGTGATATACTATTTTACCGCTTATTGTTAATTTTTGCACTTAAAGAAAACAGCTTTATATATATATATATATATTACGACCAAACCGCCGGCGACATCCACCACTTCTTCTGCAAGGTCTGCCAGATTATATTCGACGAGAGGGAGGCAAGCGAGTTGCACCAGTACTTCACCCCCTCAGCAACGAATCCAGAAGAAGGCACGTTCGACGGAGTTACATCGCTACCGCGCTTCATGTTGAACCCAATGGCGTTGTAGGGTAAGGGGTTCATGAAGTACTTCATCGTCGTCATCTGAGAGCGGGCGGTTGAGACACAGTCGACTGCGAATCTAGGGTCGGGATTGGAGGGATGAAGCGGCTTTCGTCGAGGCGGCGAGCGGCGTCGTGGTGGGAGGAGGCGGAGTTGAAGGGGCGGCAGTAGCTTTGTGAGTTTGTGTTAAAAAAATATTATTATTATTATTATTATTATTATTATTATTTATTTTTAATGATGTGTTAAAAAGTATTATTTTATTTCACGTGGATAAGTCACGTCATGACCTTAACGGGGCTGACGACGAAGAGATGATGGGAGCATATAATTGAGATCAATGTCAAAGTTTTTTCTTGAATTCTTTTCTTGCTTTTTTGAAGTGAGGGGACGGAGTGAACGAAGCGAAAAACCCTGGAAGCGATAAACGGAGGGGAGCTAGAAAGAGGTACCTACTGGCCAAATTGGGGATGAGGGAACCGAAGCTGACGGCCAGTGGGAGGGAAGGAAGGAGGTGTTGCTCGCGTAACGATAATTATAAGGGCGAGCAGTACACACCTGACTGCAACGCTACGCTGGCAGGAAGGCGACTTGTGAGCTTCATTCATGATGTTCAAAAGCGTAGCCCAAACATCTATGATTGGGCGTACTCCCCCTAGCCAGTAGGAAACTCTTTCCAGCGTACTAGAGTGTTAACGAAGTGGGAGCTGGAAGGCGATTTCCGGTAGTGAGCGTAGTGGAGGAACAGTGCCGTCCCCTCTTGTTGGTTAAACTGTTGTTGTTGGCTGCTACATCCCCCTTGGGGGCTTGGGGGGACTACTGCTAAGTAGAGATGGGAATCAATTCTTTAGTAAAGGGGGAATCAGTTACCAGCTCTACCTTTTGCCCTGCTTTGCTTCTTCTTCTTTTCTTTTCATTTTCTTTTCTTTTTATCATGCAATTTATGAATCACATGGTTAAGACCCCCTTGGGGGCAGTGGAATTCCCCAACCAAGTTGAGCTGCCAAAGGGGTTAACAAGCCAGCTCTTCCAACCCTTCCTTCCCACTATTGTGCTCACTCATTGATGTTGTTTTGTGCTTTCCAGGGTTTTTTGTTCGTTCGTACTTTCTCCTCTCATAATCTAAGAAATGCATTTACACTATACTAAAGTTCCAGCCATATGGAGCCACCATCGTCGAAGTATACAACTTGCTTGTACCGAGTAAAAACAACCTCATGTATAACTTGCCTCCAGGTTAAAGGGGCCCACTGATATTTCTATAACATTTCTCAGATCTGATGCAAGCAACCCTGGTAGATTCGATTGAAAGGCAAGGCGACACAGCCCCCAACCGACGGGAATTGTTACATCCAGTATGTCCCCCCTCGATTCCCAATTGCTAAAATACCCCCGGCTGGGTAGGAGCGGGTCGGGTCTGTATCGCCGCGGAGCAACTATAGTGTCCGAATCTGATCTATCTACTCAGCAATTCATCCGGTGACTTCATGGTCGCCAAAGAAGCCCCAAGGAGCATCAAACATTTTCGATGAGATCCATGGAGCTATTCTGAGATAGCAAGCACTAGTTCTCGGTGCGACTTCATAAAAATCAATCAAAGAGAAGATCGAAGAAAATGAAATGCACGTGGTGGTCATTATAGCGATTCCTTCTGATCCTAGAAAACGTCCGAAAAAACCGGCTACGGAACTACCGAGCAGAGGCAAAAAGACAATAAGTAGATGGAACTACTTTCTTTAAGGAAATGGGCATGAGACTTTCGAAGCTATTTCATCTTCTTTGATTGAGGCTTAGAACCAGGGCTCCCATTAAATGTTGGGCTTTGACTTGCCTGTGTGAGGCCGATGGCTACTTCTAAAGATTGACCAATATTTCATATCGTTATTCCATATCTAATATACGAGAAATCCTCCCTAATTCAAGCACTTGTTAATCGCTCTTCCTTAAAAGCAGGACCTTTAGAGGTTAAGGGTAAGTGGACGAGAACCAGTAGATAATTCCACAACTCAGTCCTTTGGTGATTTCTGTTTGAGTCGCTTTTCGATGTCGGTCCAAATCCACATTCGAAATAGAAAGACCTGGGCAGCAAGTAAATGCAATGGGGAAGTTTTCTCTACTCATAGTTGGTACGACGACCCACCCTCCCAACATTCGAATACTAAGATGATCTCCTTCAACCCGCTTTTCTGCCTATAGGCGAGAGTCAGTCGAGTTTATTCGTTCTGGTTTCATCCGGTATAAATATCATAGTCGGAGAATCCGCTTTTGCCTTAGCTTAGGATGAGTTCATAGGCACAATACAGGTTACGTAGTCATAGTGAAAAAGATTCGATGTTCCAGATCCGCTTCTAGGCTTTGCTCCACTAGTCCTTGCTTCAGTTGGTCTACCTATTGTTTGCAAGATCCAAGGTCGGGCATGAAGCTTTGTCTCAATAGGCTTTTTGAAAGGGAATAGATATAATAGATCGCTTACCTTGCAAAGGCATGCCAGAAATGAAGCATTTCGTTGTGGTTCAAGATCATTGATGGAGTAGATCCTAAGACAAAGGGAGTGGAAGTGATCCGAGGGGGAATAGAGAAAATAGTTCAGGCAGAAGACTCTCGAATGGCACACGCTTTTCAAACTGTAATGAACAGGGATCTGATTCTTTATAATAGTTACCACCTCTTCAACATATAAAATCATGCGTTCAGAGTCGACAACTGCAGATAGGCCCCTACCCAATGCTCTTATTCCAACTTATGGGTTCTCTTCATCTAGGAAAAAAAAGCCTTATTTAATGCCCGATCAAAAGGGCGATGATTCGATTCTTCTTAGCTTGGCCATTCGATGTTGGTTCTTTCGATTGAGAAAGAGAAAGAAAACTCTTATTCATTCGGATTCAATGATTGTTGAGTGAACGAAGCCGAGTCAGTAGCTAGCCGGCTTGAGAGATGCGAAACCTTAAGTGGCTAAGAAAGGGATTAGTGCCGCAACACTTATTTAGGACTGATATAAGGTGGAACATGGATCCGTATGGGGAGAATAGAATCTAGGCTCTCTAAACTAGACTTATTGGGCAGATTCGAGGGAAAGATTGACCGCATAAGTCCTAGGATATAATTTAAAAATATTTCAAATTTGACTATATTTGAGATAAACTCCAAAATTCAGAATATATTCAGATAATTTTCGTTTAAAGATAGGAGCATGCCAAATAGAGTAGAGCATATCCAAACAAAGTGCATATTTAATATATGAATTGTCTCTCCGAAAAATTTCTTCTCGAAGCACACTATCAGAATACATACTACTCAATATAGAATGGCCGGGTTCCGAAAAAACAATTCTTGATTAGATCCTAATTAAAGTGTCGGAGCTACCTCAAGTCCTAAAGAAATGATTTATATTGTCACGATGGTTACCGCACAAGATACATAAAGGATAACTAATTATACCAAATCTATGCGGTCAGTCTCCGATAGATAATTTATTATCATATTATGAGATCATTTTCAAGCAAAGTTGTGTACTTAAGGGCTCCCAGTAATTTCCAAATGATTGCCCACCTTAGGAGATTGAATAGATAGTATTAGTATTTCGAGTAATGAATTGATAAGCTGACTTAAAAACTAACAAGTCCATTGTTTTTCAACCAACAAATTCATTTGTCATCACAGTGGGAGAGTTAATCTTAAACATATCTGAAGGCTGAAGCCAAAGTAATGCAGACATGTCATGTATTAAAGTATCACTCCAGCAGCCCTTTTCAATGAGATGATCCACATTAAGATTCAAATGAATAAAGTTAACATTCAGGTTTAGAGTTTATAGGATTATAAAACATTTAGGAATCAAGAAATATACTAGTGATTCTACCATAACAAAAAAACTTTTTGAAATCACATCTTAATCCAATAGCAGAATAGCACAATAATTTCCAAGTACGACTACTATGGCTACATACATTATCAAACTACCTTTTCATACTTCCATATTTAATCATAACAATATATTTTTATTAAAACTAACAATAGTAACATTGGTCGAAATCCAATTAATAAATTTATTGGAAAAGTTCAAAACATTCAACATATTGAGAATGGTACTCTAGGAAATGTGACAATAATTTTTTTTCTCCTAGGATTATGAATTAAATGAATAATCTCTCGAGCAATCTAGAAAATATGATAATAATTTTTTTCTCCTAGGATTATGAATTGAATGAATAAGCTCCGGAGCAATCAAAATATCATCATAAATTGATCTATCAACTATAAAAGCACATTGATTTTTAGAAATAAGATTGTTAAGATAAGATTAAATTTTGTTGACTAAAACCTTGATTAATATTATATATATGTAGGAAACATTGCAAATAATAGATTTGTACTCATTAATAAGGCAATGATTATCAATCTTAGGGATAAAAACAAGTAAGGGTTGGTTCTAATTTTGAGGTAAGAGCTCGTAATCACATGCATCTATGATTTCTTTAGAAGAACTAATGAAATTATCACTATTTTTGATAGCCAAAATGAAATTTTTATTTTCCTACTTATGACTAAATTATGATAATACTTATATGATTATTGGAATTGACAAGAAATAAAATAGACAAGAAATAAGAATGGATGGGGAATGAAATAACTATTCCCTTATTTAGTTGGCATCATGAATAGGGATGTCAACGGGGCGGGTTCGGGGCGGATAGTGCCACACCCGCACCCGCACCCACGATGGATATCCATCACCCGCACCCTCGCGGGTAATTGATACCCGCGGATATCTGCGGATACTCATTTAATATATGACAAGAATTTTTATTTTATTATAATAGTATACCACCAATGATTCGCATTTCATCACTATTAATAACTTGGTTGAGAAATATTAATCCATAAAATAAACTACGTAACAATTAAATTCTAAATCATAAAATTATCTTAAGAAATATCAATAATCATTTACGCAACATTATATTTAAAACCAAAATTAAATTTAAAATCAAGGTACTTTCAATTAAAATTGGAAATTGATATCCCTAAAAATATATTATATTTAGATTTATTCTTCAATTTTCCATTAAATATTAATATATAAAATTTTAAATTTAATTTTTCATATATATTGGCGGGTAGCGGGTATCCGTGGGTGTGGATAGTATAGTATCCATACCCGTACCCGTTTATTAAATGGGTAAAAATTTATACCCGTACCCGTACCCGTGGGTATAATATGTTTACCATACCCGACCCGTGTCGGGTAAATATCCGCGGGTATCCACGGGTACGGATAATATTGCCATCCCTAATCATGAATAACTACTTTTTTGGTCAGCTTAAGGAATAGACAACTAGACAAACACTACTAGAAATGTTAGAATCATTGACGGTCATCACCCACGATCGCCCAGGCCGTTGGAATAACCCACGGCGTTCCTATGGCCGCTCGGGTCATTGCATATTACTATATCTGCAACGGTTTTTCTACGGCCGCTCGATCCGTTGCTTACAAGTCGATGGCGAGAACACGGCGCACAAAAGAAATAACTTATCAGCAACAACTTAGCGGAGGCCACGTCGGCCGTTGCTTATGATATTATTACATTAGCAACGGCTTATGTACGGCTTCTGTATTCACCGCTCGTTAGTTGATGGCGCGTTCGTGGCGTGAAAATGAAATACTTATCAGCAACGGCTTTGCGGAGGTTGCCTCGATCATTGCTGATGATATTATTTATATGCAATGACTTACCAACGGATGAGTGAGCCGTTGGTGATAAATTTATTTAACTCGATCGTGATCATGCCCGCCCCCTTTCCTTGCTTCCTGTTTTCTTCTCTGTCGACGCCGCTGATGCCCTCGATCTGTCGCCGCAGCGCCCTCCGACTCCTATCGTTGTTGTCGCGCGCGCCTACCGGTGTTAATCTCCCCTTCTCTTATCCATTGTTAGGGTCCGCCGCCGGACCCTTGTCTAGTGTCCAACATTGGACACTGGACTCCGGCGCCGAAACAATGTGCTAACAATTAGCACAATGTTAGGTTTTTTATTAGGGTTTGATTAAATCCTAATCAAATGTTATTAGGGTTTAATTAGTGTTAGTGTTAATTATTTATTTGATTAAATCCTAATCACATTTGATTAGGGTTTAATTAAACATTAATTTATTTATTTATTTATTTATTTATTTTGGTTAATTGTTAGTGTTAATTAGTGTTAGCGTTAGTGTTAATTAGTATTAGTGTTAATTATTTATATTAATTAGTGTTAATTATTTCTGTTAATTAGTGTTAAATAATGCCAACCCTACATGAGTTGGTATGCAAGAAGTCGTGATGATACCGTAATGACTCATCTATCCGACAGTGAAGCATGGAAATATTTGGATAGATGTTTACTTCATTTGCTAGGGATACTAGAAATATCAGATTGGAATTGTGCACAAATCATTTTAATCTGTTTGATCATTCGGTAACTCATTATTTAGTTTGGTCAGTGCTACTAACAGTTTATAATACCCTCGATCTGTCGCCGCAGCGCCCTTCAACTCCTGTCGTTGTTGTCGCGTGCGCCTACCGGTGTTAAGCTCCCCTTTTCTTCTCCATTGTTAGGGCCCACCGCCGGACCCTTGTCTAGTGTCCAACATTGGACACTGAACTCCGGCGCCGAAACAATGTGCTAACAATTAGCACAATGTTAGGGTTTTTTATTAGGGTTTGATTAAATCCTAATCAAATGTTATTAGGGTTTAATTAGTGTTAGTGTTAATTATTTATTTGATTAAATTCTAATCACATTTGATTAGGGTTTAGTTAAACCTTTATTTATTTATTTTGGTTAATTGTTAGTGTTAATTAGTGTTAGCGTTAGTGTTAATTATTTCTATTAATTAGTGTTAATTATTTCTGTTAATTAGTGTTAAATAATGCCAACCCTACATGAGTTGGTATGCAAGAAGCCGTGATGATACCGTAATGACTCATCTATCCGACAGTGAAGCATGAAAATATTTGGATAGATGTTATACTTCATTTGCTAGGGATACTAGAAATATCATATTGGAATTGTACATAAATCATTTTAATCCGCTTGGTTATTCGGTAACTCATTATTCAGTTTAGTCAGTGCTGCTAACAGTTTATAATTTACCGCTGTCAATGTGTATGAAAGATGAATTTATTTATCTTTCGATGATTATTTTAGGTCTTAAGGGTCCGCGAAAAGAAATTGACGTATTTCTCAGACCCCTAATAGATGAATTGAAAACATTGTTGATTGAGGGAGCTGTCACTTATGATTGTCACCGGAAGCAAAATTTCACTTAAAAAGCTGCGGTCTTATGAACAATCAATGATTTCCCGATCTACGGCATGTTGTTTGGTTGGAGCACTCACAGCCAACTCTCTTGTTAGTATTATATGGAACACTCTAAATCATTTAGTCTTTAGAACAGATGAAAAATATCATTTTTTGATTGCCATCGTCGATTCCTACCCGCTAACCATTAGTATCGAATGAATCGTAATAAATTTACTAAGGGCAGAGTCTAAAGAGATGAGCCACCATCGATGTTGTTTGGTGAACATATGTTAGCACGTGTTTCATTGCTTTCAGAGAATACTTTTGGTCGAAATGATAGAGTGTCGGCTTTGGTTAAACATATAACTGGGTGAAAAAAATATCTTTTGGGAATTGCTGTATTGGAGTTCATTACTGATTCGACATAATTTGGACGTCATGCACATTGAGAAAAATGTAAAATGTTTTGATAATATTTTTAACACTTTGATGGATGTTTCCGACAAAACTAAAGATAATGTCAAGGCCCGACATGATCTGAAAATACTTTGTAAGAGGCCGGAGTTGGAGTTACAAGAGGTCAACAGACGATATCTGAAGCTGAAAATCCCGTATGTGTTAAATAAACAACATATGAAAGATGTTTGTCAATGGATCAAAGAATTCAGATTACCCCATAGATATGCCTCAAACTTATCTCGACGTGTGAACGTCGATGATTGCAAAATATCAGGGATGAAGAGCCACGATTGTCATGTATTCATGCAGAAATTGCTTCCGATCGCATTCCGAGATCTTCTACATGATAATATTTGAGGTCTGTTGACTAAATTAAGTATGTTTTTTACAAACATCTGTGCAAATGTCCTTTGAGTCGAAGATATGTCAGCACTTGAAGGTAATATTGTCGAAACTATATGTAAGTTGGAGGAGTTTTTCCCTCTTGCCTTTTTTTACTCGATGGAGCATCTATCAGTACACTTGGCTTATGAGACACGAGTTGGTGGTCTTGTTCAATACTGGTGGATGTACTTATTTGAAAGATACATGAATCGTTTAAAGAAAAAAGTAAAGAACACCGCAGCTGTTGAAGGTTCAATATCTGAATTGTATATCATCCAAGAAATTTCAACATTGTGCTCATTTTACTTTGTATCGACCATGTAGACAAGATTTGATCGTCTTCTACGTAACGACGATAGGAGAGTTCGACATTCAGATGGGCGTTTAAATATATTCTGTCACTCTGGTCGTGCTTTTGGTTCTCATCCGTCTCGACACTTAAGCGACAAAGAGTACCATTTGGCATAAATTGTCCATAGATTGAACAATTCATTGAAATATTTGACATTGAGATTGTGCAAAATTACTATATTCACAACGGTTAGGAATTGGAGATATTGCGAAATCGTGATTTCCCTACTTGGATCCGAGCTTACAGCAAAGATCACATAACCGAAATAGATGAGAAAATATTTGAGTTTGTTAGTGGACTGTCGCGACTAGTGTCGTGTTATAGCAGATATTTTGTTAATGCGCATAAATTTCACACAATTGAATATGCGTTTACGAAGAAGACTATGAATGTCGGGGTCTGCGTGAAAGGGACAACGTATGTTAAATGTGATATGAATTTTTTTGGGCTGTTGGAAGAAGTGATAGAATTGCACTACTTCGGCTTGAAATCAGTTGTCCTATTTAAATGTCATTGGTTAGATATAACAGATAGGGGCATGAAAGTTCATCTAAAGTACAAACTTGTTGAGGTTAATTACAAATCGAAATTGGCAGTAAATGAACCTTTTATATTGTCATCAAAAGTCGAACAAGTATATTATGCGAAGTATCCGACTCAAAATAAAGATAGAGCAGATTGGCGTGTAGTCTGTAAGACTAAAGCTAGAGGAAGAATTGATCTGATATATAGTGGGAGAAAATGAGCTGATACCTGATGTGATAGATGATTTCTATCAAGAAGAGGATCCTCCTGCAATAGATTGTATTATTCCAATACTCGACGATGCGGACACAACGTTAGTTCAATTAGAAGTTAAATATGTTGATGGTGACGATCATGAAGTTAAGGAAGGTACTACTATATATATAATCAATGGCGGATCTAAGATTTTTGAATGGTGCAGTCACTTTTTAAAAAATAAAAGAGACGAAAAAAATTTAAATTTGATACTAAATTTTATAGATGTTCTACAAAATAACATAAATTCTTTCTAATACAAAGTCATTATTTGATGCTTTATTTCTTGAAAATATTGCATAATAGCTTCATCTTCTACTTTGTCAAATACTTCATACTCAATGTAGATTATCAAACAAGAATTAAGTCAATCATCTCTCGTCCGGTTGCGCAGTTTATCCTTCACAAAATTCATTGATGAAAACACTCGCTCAACACTTGCAGTTGCAACCGATAAAATTAATGCCAACTTCACCAATAAGTAGACATTTGGATAAGTAATATCTTTTTTCTTCTCAACCATCTTTCGAGCAAGTTCACCAATTCCTTGTACATTAGCAAAATCATCATAACTTCTTACATCAAACTCATCAAACTCCAAAGGATAAAATTTAGCAAAGTTGACCAATTTCTGTGTATTGAAAGAGGCAAACTTCTCACGCGGGTCAAGACAACTCAAGCACTCAATCAAGCTTGTATTGGCGTTATCAAAGCGGTCATTCAACTCTTGAAGCAATTTCATTTTTGTTACAAAAATTAATAGTTTCTTGGAGCAAACTATCAAAGCCACTATCTCTTACGTCTTGCAATCGACGCTTCACTACCCCAATGAAAGCAATTGCATTTGCAAGATCTTGATCTTTCATTCATTAAAGAAACAAGGGTAGAGGTGGCAATAGGTCATGCTCGGGCCGACCCAGGCCTGGCCACCTCCGGCCGTGCTAGGCACGACACGACACGACACTTCTTCTGCGGGTAGGCCCAGCCCAAGCCGAGCTCGGGCCGACCTAAAATTTTGAAGGGTTAAAATTAAATTTAAAGACTATAGGTTAGTTTCAAACTTTAGACCTCTAGTTTTATTTGAGATAGCTTAACCATTGTACTAAACTTTATTATCTATTTTTTAACACATTTTTTATATGTAAAGTAGTACAAA
The DNA here is from genome assembly GCA_034359265.1 of Canna indica. Lineage (NCBI taxonomy): Eukaryota > Viridiplantae > Streptophyta > Magnoliopsida > Zingiberales > Cannaceae > Canna > Canna indica. The sequence continues at coordinate 14,301,981 of CP136893.1, read as the reverse complement.
TTAATAAAAAGATTTTTAAAAAATTAAATTATAATTAAATTTTTACTTATCTTGAATACAAAAATATTCATGAAATGATAAAATATTTTTTTTAATATTATAATAGACCACACCTTAAAAGGTTGCCTACGTTCTATACTTAAATTTGTACTCCCCAATGATTAAACTATAAAAGGATCAGGTCTACGTAGTTTTTTTTACATTTTTAATCACTCGTAGTCCTCGATGATTTAACTTGTACTTGGACCAGCAGCACCAGCTTCGCTTGTTTGAGCTTCCGCCTCGCCCGATGATGAAGTATCGTGTCATCCCTTATCTTGTAATCTAACCATTTTTGCACTCATTCGGCTCCTTCTTTCGTCGAAAATTTTATTTTCTGCACTAAAATAAGACTCGGAAGCTACTGTAGACACATGAACAGTTAGTATATCACGTGTCATGATGGAAACAATAGGATACACATTTTCTTATTTTTCCCACCATGCTAAAATCTCATTATCATCTATTTCTTCAGAATGATTATAATCTAGAAAAAAAGTCAATTCATTGAAATTAGTAGATTTAGCTTTTTTTATCCTACGACCAAGTTGAGAATTAATATTATTTCCACTATCATCTCTTAATCTAGAAGAAGAAGATGTTGACTTATTTATAATTGTATCACCAAATTTTGAAGCGTAAAATACAAACATAGAATTCAATAAATTCAAAATTCTGGATTTTTTTCTTCAACATTATTTAACTCCATATTGTTATAATAATCATCTAACAACATATTTAAACCATCAATTTTCATTCTAGGGTCTAAACATATTGCTAAACAAAATAAAATAGGTATATCTGACCAATACTTTTTAAATTTAGATTTCATTAAAGAAATAATTTGTGCAAATAAATGATTATGTCTATATGAAAAAAATACTTCACTAATACGAACTATATGTGGAAGGGTAAAATTACATGTAGGATAATAAACACCGAAAAGTTGTTCGATGACTTTATTAAAAAGTTTTAAAATTTGAGTAATATGTCCAGCAACTAACCAATCATTATCATTAATTGGATCATTAGACATACTTTCATATTGTAAAACATTGTAAGGATCTCTTGGTATTTTGTAATAGACCTAAGCATATGATATGTTAAATTCAATCTAGTAATAACATCACCATTAAATTTTTTAAATGGTTTATTAAAAAATTGACATAATTTTTTAAATTCATGTGTTCTTGCTTTTGAAGAACGCATATATTTAATAACATCTCTTATTTTTTCTATATGTATATTTATTAGTTTTAAACTATCTTGTACACATAAATTAAGAACATGACAAACACAACGAACATGAAATAATTCACCTTCTAATATTGGCTTAAATAATTGTATAAGGGGAGGAATAACAACATCATTATTACTAGCATTATCAAAACTAATCAATTTTTTTTTATCATTTATATTATAGAAAGATGTTACAAATCTAATAACAGAAAAAATAGCAACATAAGTGTGTGGATATTCAAAAACTTTAAAACTAATTATTCTTTTTTGCAAAATAAAATTTTCATCAATCCAATGTGCAGTAACACAAATGTAAGAATTAGTAGTATGTTGACTAGACCAAACATCAGATGTTAAAGAAAATTTTTGATTTATTATTTTGAAAACTATTTATTATATTTTCTCTATATATAAAAAATAATTTTAAAACATCACTTTTCATTGTATTTCGAGTAATTTTTTATATTTTGGTTGTAAAATATTTTGAATCCAAATAGAAAATATTGGTTGATCAACAAAACTAAAAGAAGATTCACTTTGAACAATTAATTTTGCAAGTTCTCGACGTTGAAATCATGATCATACGAAAAAGTTGTTAAACCAGAAGAAGATAAATTAAGAATTTATTAAGCTTGTGTAACCTTAGTATCATGACCCTTTGCATGACGTAAAAGATAACCAGTTCCTCCTATTGTTGAAGTCGAAAGAATTTTTTGATATTTTTTGCACCGGGCTTTTGTTATGGTGCCATCAGCTTCAATAATTTTCTCAAAATATTCTCATATCACACTTTTTTTTCTACCCGATGGACATAAATTAATAGATGGACTTATCTCTATGTCTTGATTTTGTTGAGTGGTAGGAGTACTAGGAGACATTTCTCCTAATATATTTGATCCAGCTTGTGGAGAATAATCTAAAAAATCTCTATCCGCAAATATAAAAAGTATAAATATTATACTAATCAATTATACAAATTTAAGAGATTAAAAAAAATTGACAGCAATCTTGAATCCTTGATGATCTTAAAAAGTTGTTGAAAATGATCGTAATGAACTTAGATTGTTGAGAGTTGAGACTTGAGATAAAGAGTTGGGAGGAATGAAGATAGAAAAAATGAAGAAGATGATAGGATATTTATAGGAAATTTTAAATAATAAAATAATATTTTTTAAATAATAATAATAATAAAATAATATGAGAGATAAAGAGTTGGCTCGAGCCAGACCTAGTCTGACGCATGCCACCCTTGGTCTGGCCAGGTCTGACGCGCGTCAAACCTGGCTTTGACCGGGCCAGTACGGTGCGCGTGTCGTGCTTGGCCTAAGTTCTGTGCTGAGCACGGCACACCCGCGGGCTGTGCCTAGCACGACCCACGTATCCAAGGGGCGAGCCCAGCCCGCCCCCTGCACAGACGGGTTGTGTCCGGCTCGACCCGAAATTCTTCGGGTCGGGTCAGGCACGGTCCAAAATTGGGCCGGGCCCATGCCGCCCATGGGCGGGCCTAGCCCATTGCCACCTCTAAACAAGGGGAGAGAATAGTGAGATGACACTTGCAACTGTGGCATAATGAGAACCCCAGCGTGTATCACTCAAACATTTCATTATTTTTTCTTGATTCAAACATCTTCCAATTGTTGCTTCACCAGAAGCAATATTTTGGACGATCAACTCATATTGTTTATTCCGAAGAGAATCTTTTCGCTTACAAGAACCCCCAACAACAGTAGTCATCTTCTGAAGCATGTCAAAAAAAAATTAAACTTTTCTGTGATGTTTCGCAACCTTTATAAGAGCTAATTGTAATTGATGTGCAAAATAATAAATGTAGTATGCAGATTTATTATCTACCAAAATCAAGCTCTTAAGCCCCATTAAATTTACCAGACATATTGCTTGCACCATCATAGCATTGGCCACGACAATTTGATAAACTCAAACCAAATTTAGAAAAGAGACGATCAATTGCTGCTTTCAGTGACATTGCAGTAGTATCTTGAACATGAACAATTCCAATAAAACACTCAAGAACTGATCCTTTTTTTTTCACATAATGTATCATGACAGCCATTTTCTCTTTAATTGACACATCACGAGCTTCATCAACAAGTAAGGCAAAATAATCATCTCCAACATCATCAACAATTGCTTTTATTGTTAAATAAGCACAAGCTTGAGCAATATCTTTTCGAATTGATGGTGTAGTCAATTTGTGATTCACTAGTGCATTCTTCAAAACAACACCAGAAATTTATTTATTAAACATAGTTGCAAACTTTAGATTTTGAAGGAATAAACCTTGTTGACTGGAGCTATCTGACTCATCATGACCTCGAAAAGGTTATCCATTTCGCAAAAGATGTCTTGTGCACATCAAAGATGCTTTCAACCGGAGACGATAATCAACTTTTGACTGTTCAGAAATATTAGAAAAAGCAATGTCAATATGCTTTTTGTTGTTCATCAAGTCTCGCCCGGCTTCAAAACATTTCCTATGAATGTTGCTAGGATCTCTCACATGAAGCTTAATTCTATCTTTTTTGTTCTACTGCTTAAAACAAGTCCCAACTAAGCTATCATGACCAAATCTTGAACTCCCAAATTCTAGATTGAAAAGATAACAATATAAACAAAAGCACGCGTATTCTGCTTCATTATACTCCAACCAAGCACCGAATTCACCATACCACATTGGATTAAATGTCACGCCCCAACTCAGGGTCATGTGACCGGCCAGCGTATACGTGCCTATACCCCGAAGCCTAACCCATGCACGTGCCAACATCATAAACAACAAGTAAATAACAGCTTTTAATAATAAAAGAACCAAAATATATTTTCATTTCAAAACAACAAGGTTTTAAATACATATCTCAAGTGCGGAAATAAATCGAAGAGCAACAGTTCTTTTAATAAATAAAACTGAATAAAACGTGAATGTCCCCACGGGACTACAACTCCAAATACCAAAATAAAAGTGCATGACGACCTACTACAGACTCGACTACCACCCCTAACTAGGACTGCTATGAGATCATGTGGCTCATCTGCCCTCCAGCTGCGCCAAGTGCTCCAGCCCACCTCACCAATCAGGCTCTGCAAAACAAAACAAAACAACGACAACGAGTGAGTTCAAAGAACTCAGTGAGCAGTTTTACCAACCCTCAGAAATCAACATCACAGAGATAACAAGAATATGTCTATCTTTACAGAGGCAATGTCACAAAGTATGACTAGCTACCAGACCAACATGCCACCCATGCCCACGGCATCTAGTTCTTCAAAGAGGTGCATCAGGCCGAAGCCCTATTATGCCCGAAGGCAACGTCATCTAAAAATGTACATCAGGTTGAGCCCTACCATGCCCAAAGGCAACATCACCATCACAGAGGTGCATCGGGTCAAAGCCCTACCATGCCCAAAGGCAACATCACCATCAATGAGGTGCATCGAGTCGAATCTCTACCATACCTAGAGGCAACATCACCGTCAAGAGGTGCATCAGGTCGAATCCCTACCATGCCCAAAGGCAACATCACCATCAAGAGGTGCATCGGGTCGAATCCCTACCATGCTTAAAGGTAACCACACACATATCAGGATAATCGAGGGCCCTCCAAACTTATCCTGCAGGTTGGAAATTTACATCCAACCACATGGGCGTAGCCCGTAACCCGACTCCTAAATGAGTCGCTCCGCCATTTCCATGGATATGACGCATCAAGACCTAAGTTAAGATTCTCCTATGGTGTCCTAAGGGTGTCCTCACTATGAAACGTCTCAACACTTCAAACCCGATACTTACCCCTTAGACCCGCAACGTCATGAACCCGTGTGATTTTATTTCATGAATACCTTGTAAGTTGGTTCATAACAGATTATGCTCACCCTTAGACCCAATTTTAATTATAGAATTAAAATCTAGATCATCTCAATTAGGGTTTTATTTTAGAGTTTTGTTTTAGGGTTTTGTTCTGCCCAGAAGTACTGTGTATACCCCGAATCTACTCTTCAAAGTATGTTATATATTTCCAAACTATATTTTCTAGTCGAAACGATAGGTTACACGACTATGTTCAGAGATCTAAGCACACAATAACACATAAATTAAAAATTAGCCCAGATTCAACAAACATCATATAAATTTCAGAAAGCTGAAATTTTCAGCACATCAAGGAATAAAATCCGAATTTTGCATAATTAAATCCCCAAATTTCTAACATCACATATTCAAGTCATCATGCCAATTATGCATACAATCTCATAATTTTTACTAAATAAAAATTAGCATATATAACAAAAATTCCTTAATCAAAAATCAAACATTAAGATCAAGAACCCCCTTCTCAAGAACCCTTAATTAGTCATTATCAAGATTTTAATCCTACCACATGATTTTTATCCAAAATTACGGATTTAATCCTAAGCATGCAATCCACAAATTAAGAAACCAAATTGGGAGAATAAATCATGATTTGCACATCAAGAAAACATGGCAAGAACTTGAAGAAAAATCCAAGAACAAGGCATAAATACCGAGCCGTCACGAACGACTTCAAAAAATCTGACCGAAGAGAGAGGGTAAACCACTCACCTTAATTTGGAAAAATATTAGGAAAGAAATTCCGGACGACGGCCTCGAATCCGGCTTCAAAAGGCCGACGGCTCAACCCAAATAAATAGCTCCAAGGGGAAAGAATAGGGGGAGAGGAAGCTGGCGGCTCAGCTCGGCTCGGCTCTGGGTAGCTGCGACTCCAAGGAGAAAAGGAAAAGGAGGCTGGCGGCTTGGCTTGGCATAGTGGCTAGCTCCCTTTCTCAACTTTTTAGGTGGCTCCAAAATAGGAGCCACAAGCCATGAGGGGGGGGGGGTGTACACCCTTCTCAACCCTAAACTCTTACACCCTTAATTCACAATCCGCATCCACCTTAAGCCAAAACCAAAACCTGCTAACCCGATAAACTTAAATAATTTAATTAATCTCATTCTAATAAATCACGAATAATTAATTAAATACTCATATGAACATAATTAGCAATTATGTGCACACAACATCAAATTAAATACTCTCAACTACTCAAGCCTAAAAATTTATAAAATTATAAATTTATATTCTACTTACTCGAGCTCGCAAGCTCGTTGCGGACCATGAGTCTATTCAACTCGACCACGAACTAGTCTGCTATGCTGACAAATATACATAAAAGGAAAAATTAATAAATTTAAATATATGAGATATTACATTAAATCTCCATAATTTTCCATAGACTTCTCTTTGAGGAAAATTCTTGAGCATTGGTTGAGTTGGATCTTTAAGCAAATATGCTCTCTGAATGTTCTCTCTTTCTATCAGATCTTTTGTCATCAAATAAATTAGAATTCTCTTTCCCGGGTCTACCTCAAGATTCTCTATATTTATTTTTTACCTCAAGATTCTCTATATTTATTTTTTCTTGAGATTTATCTTGATTTGAAGCTGATGAAGTACTACTAGAAATTTGGATATTTTGCTATTGAATTCGAGAAAATTCTTCTCGAACAAGAATTGGTTTTGGAATATTATTAGAAGCTCCTTGTTGTTTATTTGGAAGTTCATCTTATACGACCGTGGGCTTAAAACGTTTAAAATAAGAATCTGATCCTGATAATAATTTATAATAAGACAAATATACAAAATTAAAAACAAATGGGTAATAAGTAATTATAACAAATAACAAATTAAAAAAATTGCATCAAGCAATTAACAATTAAAAATTGAATGCAACCCTTGTAATAATTAACAACAAATTTGCTCAAACAATTAATAATTAACAACTTTCATTTCTATTTACCTTTCATTTTTATTTACCTTTCATATCTGAAGCATTGACTTTCAAATGTCAATAATTTTAAAACACCCACTAGACTTGTTCACTGCTGCATTGCAATTAAAAAAATCAAAATAAAAAACTCATGTATAAAATTAACAATTAAAAATTGACTCCCTTTACCAATTAAAAAAAATTGTTGAAAATAATCGAGTGTGTTGATTGGAATTTGGAGATATTAGTACAAGAGTTAAAACCTTAAAAGATGTCTATCACTCTATCATATTATGAAATAGAGTTACTTTTGTTTATAATATATGTCACATGAATATTATTTTTGGGATCTATACCCATATTAATCTACAGTAAAAAGAAATATTATTTTGGAATTTAACAATGGAGGAATTAAACTAATGTCTTACACTATTTACCATCGGGTGTTGCAATAAGTCAACAACTTGTTTAAAAATTTTGTGAAGAAATCGAGAAACTATAGTCTACCGATTACATTTCTCAACTTTTGAAATAAATAAATTGAAACTACAATCTACATATTAAATAAAGCATTTCCTACCTATTACATATAGCATTTCCTTTTTTTTTTTGGATGAATCCTTACCTGCGTAGGTGTGCTCGACTGTGAGCAAAAGAGCCATTGAAACGACGGCGTGAAGGTGAACGGTGAAAGTGAAGGAGAGATTTGAGAATTAGGGATTTGACTTTATGGGCCCATATAACTTTACGAGACTTTTTAAAAAATTAAAAAAATTAAAAAATTTACACACTACACCCATTTAGTGCAATACATGGGACCCAACGTGGGTCCGCCACTATATATAATTTAATTATATGCTTATTCGATCGCTATGGTGGGTCGAGGTTATTAGGGGTGAGCATCGGTTCGGTTCGGTTAAAAACCGAACCAAAAATTCGGTTAACCGAACCGAACCAAAGGAAAAAAATTAACCGTTTACCGAACCGAAAAAATTCGGTTAATTCGGTTCGGTTAACCGAATTTTCGGTTCGGTTCGGTTAATCGAAAAGATAAAAAAAAAAAAAATTTAAACGAATGCACATGGACTTGAACTCGGCCCAACTGAAATTAGAATTTATTTTTTACCCTTCTAACCATCTTAGCAAATATTACTATCAATTTATATATAACTAACACCTATTATATATATATCAAATGTTAAATAAATATTGTTGCACAACATAGGATTCGAACCCAGGCAACGGAAAACTAAATCTAACACTTAACCACCAAGACAAATGTCAAGATCAATTATATTTGTTATTATATGTATATATACATATACATATATATATACATATATATTCGGTTAATTCGGTAAATTAATCGAACCGTCGGTTAATTTACCGAACCGAACCGAAAACCGAACCCAAAAATTTCTTTAACCGAAAACCGAACCGAAATTAATTCGATTAATTCGGTTCGGTTAAATCGGTTTCGGTTCGGTCGGTTTCGATTCGGTTTCGGTGAATCGGTGAAGTTTGCTCACCCCTAGAGGTTATCGCCGGACGTCAGCCAGAGTTTTAGAGTCTCCGATCGGTGAGACTCCAGATTCTGCTGCAGTTGATCCTCCTGCCGCCGAGGCTAGTTCATCGAGACGCATGCGGCCACGCGGGCTGAACATGATTCAGCCTCCACCAGCCGCGGAACAACGTAGACTTATTAATGTGATCGGGGAGCGATAATTTATTATTAATATTAATTATATATAATTCATTATATCATAATATAATATTAGACTTTATTTTTATTGTGCACATTCGAGTAGGAGGATGTCCCCAGGACTATATCGGGGACGATCCGATGGTACATGCATGGGGCATGGCTCACGTGGACATGCTCTAGCGCGAGTTTGAGGTATGTATTTAAAAATTTTATATGCATGATGATTATAAATATTGGTACTGACATTATTGTTTTGCAGGCTCACTATACATGGCCAGAAGACTAAAGGTTCTTTATTTACACTACGTGGGAGGCCATTTCTCGCTAGAGGTACAACGGCCAGTTGGGTCAGGCCCAGTCCCAAACGATGGCCCGAGCTATGACCACAAACATTGCGGAGACTCAGGGATACAACCCTGATTGGATTACTCCAGATATCTGGCACTAGCTCGTGGTGATATGGTCGATGGAGCGATGGCAGGAAGTATCTTGGACTACGGCTAAAAATCACATATCCGGGGGAGGAGCGTGTCACACACTCACACTGGCGGGTCTATATCATTTGTAGTGCACGCGAAATGTATGGAAATATTATACCTTAATTTCAATTATATATTGTATTTGTTACTCTGTGTACTAATTAATGTATTTGTTTCGTAAATGTAGACGACGGTGATGCCTGACGGGTCTGTCCAGCGACCCTCCCTGGTGGACGTGTTCGAGCGGACCCACCACCGAGGATATGGGGCGATGAAGTACATCGACACTCGCGCTGCAGTCATCATGGTAAGTATATTTGTTTCAATTATGCAATATATATTTATTTATAATTTAAGTTTTAGAAAAAATATGAAACAAAAATACAAATTCGTGTAGGAGACCTACACTCAGACGGTGACGCGGCGCGGGGGCACCCCCGAGGACTTTGACGCGCAAGCGTGGGTCGATGCCGCTGGTGGCTGGGACCACAATCACGTATATGGCTTTGCAGACAGTGGTCATGCGTGAGCCGTGCTCGGGCCACTTGGGGCACTGATCCCTCTGGTCGTTGGTGAGCGGCCCCCACCTCCCGGGCTCAAGATTAGATCCAGATAGCAACATTGGAGGAGACGATCATGGGTCAAAGTGAGATGATGGAGTGTCAGAGTCAAATGATGGCGGAGATGCATGCTATGTTACACAATATCTCAACTCATACCGGAGTTGGCATGCCTTCGGCGCCAAATCCATCATCCTCGACCTAGCCCACGCCAGTCTACACTCAGGCACTGCAAATCCCGCCGCATGATCCCGACCATCCTCCATCGCCGCAATGAGATTTTATCTTGTTTTATGACTTGACTTGACTTGTTATTACTTGAATATTGATCGTTTTGATAATGTTGGCTTACTTGACTTACGATGGGTTTTGATTGTATCGTGTTGATACGATAATTTTGATTCATATCGTGTTGATACGATAGTTTTGATTTTCGTATAATTTTTATACGATTGTTGATAATTATAATTATAAATATAATTATTTTGATGTATATCTAGGTGTGAATGTGTGTATAGATGTGGATGTGTGTATGGTGGGTGTGTGAGTTATGTATTTAGATTATATAAATGTATCAATGAAAATTTTTAATTTTCAAATTTTTCAGTTACATGTTAACAACATCAGTAACAGCTTTCCCACGATCGTCCGTTTCAAAGTCATCGCTGAAAGCGTATTGTAATTCATGGGCCGCGACCCTCAAAGTCGTTGCTAATGGTTGACCTACAGCAACAGTGTTACCTTAGTTGACGGGTCGTTGCTGATATCAATATCTGCAACAACCGAGCGATTGTTGTAGAGCTGTGGTTGATAATGATATCAGCAACAGAAGCGGGCCGTTGCTGATACCATATTAGCAACGACTGGCGCTATCATTGCTGATTCGTTGCTAAGTTATCGGCGACACGCTCTTCTGTCATGACGTCGTTGCAATGAGCCGGGCTATTGCTCGCCGTTGGTGATGGTCTTCGGCAACGACTTACCAACGAAACCAGCCGTCGATGAAAATTATTATTCCAGTAGTGAAAATAACAAAAAAATATCTTTCAAATAGTAGAGACAAAATAAAAAATTATTTTATAATTTATTATAATTCAACACAATAAAGATCTGAATTTTGTAGTTTTTAAAAATAAAATATTAATATAAAAAACAATAAATATAACTTTTATTATTTAAAAAATAGATATAATATAATATCTATTATATATGTAATTAAGATTAATTACGTGAAAAATATTACTAGCAATAGCAGCAGGATTTTTTATTTAAACTTTATTGCAATTTTAGATCATGTACTTGTACAATGACGCCGTATACTACTGGCCACATATATGATTAAATGTTTCAGTGATTTCCTAACACAAAATAAGGAAATCAGTTATTACTAAAATCAAAAAGCTTAATGCTTTTTTTTTCTCTAAAATCATAATTAAATTAAAAAAATATTCAAAATACTCTGTTATTAAAATTATTTAAAGTGATCATTTTGATAATGAAAAGACATCATAAAATCTTTAAAAAATCACAATAATTTTAAATTAGTTAATGAAATTTTATTATAATTTTTTTTTTTGAATTTTAGAATATATTTTCATGATTAAAATAGTCATTTAAAACTTGAAAATGATCATTTGATCATGAAAATATATCCTAAAATTTTAAAAAAATCATAATAAAATTTCATTCACTAATTTAAAATTATTGTGATTTTTTAAAGATTTTAGAATGCATTTTCGTTATCAAAATAATCACTTTAAATAATTTTAATGCAAGAATATTTTAAATATTTTTTAAATTTAATTTTGATTTTAGGAAAAAAACATTAAGCTTTCTAATTTTGAAAATAAATGATTTTCCTATTTTGTATTAGGAAAATAGCCGTAAATATTTCACCCAACTGATTAAATAAGAGCAATTAAAATTTTCTAGATAATTCGAAGAATCATATATATATATATAATTTGAAGAAATATTAACTTGGTTTAGAAAATATTTTGGGTAAAAATATTATAAACTTATATATGTTATTAATAATGTCATTTATGTCACCAATATTTTGATTTAAGAGGTTAAGTACTTTATGCAAACATGCATGCTAAGTTGCTAACACATGGAAATCATGAATTTTAAAACCCAAATATCGAACGAATTAGCAAATGTGATTACATGTCACGTGTACTAAGCGTGATGTAAATTTTAATTTCAATCTTCAGGTACCAAAATTATTTTTGAAGTATATATTGCAGTAATTAATCGAATTGAAATTAGATTACAGAGCACATGCAATTCCCAGCGAACAGAAATGGATCCGAACCCGAAACAAAAAAACAAAGCGCGATATCACAACGCCGGTCCAGATGTGGTGTACGTAACGAGCGCTATCAAAATCACCCTCTCCCATTGGTCCAGCTCACACCACCATATCCAATTCCCGATCCCCCAAACTCCTCCACAAATACACCTTCTCTCCTCCCCCCAGCGGCCATCGCCACTTCCACCACCACCACCACCACTCGCCATGGCCATGTCAGCCCAAGCATCCCTCTTCACCCCTCCCACTACCCTTAACCCCTCCTCCTCCACGGCCCCTCGCGTCCTCCTCCCCTGGAAGCAAGTCCCGTTCGCCGCCGGGGCGAGGTCTCTCCGCGGCGCCGGCCTGCGGGTGTCGGCCACCGAGGAGAAGACGGCGGAGACGCCCGCCGAGGAGGCGCCCGCCGGGTTCACCCCGCCGCAGCTGGACCCCAACACGCCGTCGCCCATCTTCGGCGGCAGCACCGGCGGGCTGCTGCGGAAGGCGCAGGTGGAGGAGTTCTACGTGATAACGTGGGAGTCGCCGAAGGAGCAGGTGTTCGAGATGCCGACGGGCGGCGCGGCCATCATGCGGCAGGGGCCGAACCTTCTGAAGCTGGCGAGGAAGGAGCAGTGCCTGGCGCTGGGGACTCGGCTGCGGTCCAAGTACAAGATCAAGTACCAGTTCTACCGGGTGTTCCCCAACGGCGAGGTGCAGTACCTTCACCCCAAGGACGGAGTCTACCCGGAGAAGGTCAACCCGGGGCGGCAGGGCGTCGGCCAGAACATGAGGTCCATCGGCAAGAACATCAGCCCCATCGAGGTCAAGTTCACCGGCAAGCAAGTCTATGATCTGTAATCAATATGTTATTTGTATGCATGTGTGATTAATTAAAAGAAACATATCTTACTTTTCTCTGTTGTATTTTGCTGGCGTTCAGTAATGTAATTTTTATTCTTAGTTCTTGTTCAATTTGTTTAGTTAAGATTGTATATTGTTTATCCGTGAGCGTGCGTGAAAGAGTAATTAAACTCGACTTTAATTTTGGTTAATTAGCTTTTGAGCTGCTCCTAGTTGCAGAATTAATTAGAATATTTTTTAAAGGGTAAAAAGTCAAAAAAACATCCCGAAATTTAGTCTAATTAGCAAAAAGACCACACGAACTTTAAAAATATGCAAAAAAACCTCACAGACTACTAAAGAACTAGCAAAAAGACTCAGGTTGGTATCTCTTCGTTAATTTTATAATTAAAAAATATAATTTTTTGCATTATAATCAAAGTACATAAGATTTTTTTGCATCACAACTAAAGTTCATGAGTTTTTTGCATCGCAATTAAAATTTATGATTTTTTTTCATAGGACTACAACTTGAGAGAGAGAATTTTAAAAAAATATATTTTTGAAATATTTATATATATATTTTTAATTTTTTTAAAATATTATATTAAATATGACATGAAAAAAATATATACGTGGATGAATGATGTGTCGACACGTGACGCTGATGTGGAATTCTACTAAAAAGTTAGTGAAGAGATAACGACATGGGCATTTTTACTAGTTTTTCAATAGTTCGTAAGGTTTTTTTTTCATATTTTTAAAGTTCGTGAGGTTTTTTACTAATTAGGCTAAAGTTCAAGGGGCTTTTTGCCCTTTACCCTATTTTAAAATTTTAATTTTATAATATAGTCATTACAAGATGTACACGAACGTGAAATTTACACGCAAAAGGCGCATCTGCAAACATACATTGACGCGGAATTAAACACAAGCAACGCTATGACCAAGGATCAAATCCAAGACCTATTGAAAGCATATTCAAAGGTCTAACAACTAGGTGTTGTTTGTTAGCGGAAACTATTTTTTGATTTGATTTTAGTAAAAATAAAAAAATTAGTTTCGGTATCTAGGTTTTAGTTTTTTTAAAACACGTCTGATTAATGAAAACAACATCAGTTTTAATTAGTTGAAATGAGTGAATACTTATTTGATTATAGAAAATGATATTAATTTTCATTGAATATGATATTGAATAAACTAGTAAACTAATTCACATGAAATAATTCATTAATTTATAAAACTTAATATGATTGTAGAATAAAATCATACAGATAAAAGTAAGAGGGGTTACTATATCCAATACTATAATTTGAACTCCAATAAATTTGCTAAAAATAAAAATATGAATTTTTGTATTCATTTTTAAAAGAAGTTGAATTTAAATCATTTTTAAAAAATAAATAACTAGTGATCAATGTTATTAGCTTTTCAATATAATTATCAATTTTATTTTATAATTAAACAATTATAGAGATGAAAAATAGAAGTTATTGGTAATTTAAGATATTTTTCAATTAGATATAAAATCAACTAAAATATATTATAAATTTTCAAAAAAAAATAAATAACTTCGATGGTATAAAATTAGTTTTGATTAAATTATAAATAAATTAACTTTAAGAAATTTAAGTTATTTTAAAAATTAGGTTTGAGTTAATTAGATATAAATTGACTTAACTAAATTTCTAATTTAAGATAATAATTTGAGTTAGAAAATAATATTTTTATAAAGTAGATATAGTTTGACTTATTTGTAAATTAATCAATTTTATAAAAAGTATTTATAATTATAAGTTTGTCACTGTATTTTAATATTAGAAAATCGACGGTCTTGGAATCAGATAAAATAACCTTCTAGCGTTTTTATTAAGAAAAATGGGTTCATTAAAACCCGTTTTCATTTTGGTTTTGATTCAATTATATGAAAACGTTGAACAAAATACGTTTTTATAAGCATTGTTTGGTTTCAGTAAAATTGAAATCATAAAAATAAACTTGATTTCGCTAACCAAATAGACCATACCTAATTAATTAGAAGAATTGAACTTGATTTTTTCTTAATTTTATTTACATATCATTAATGTTCTGTAGTTAGTGAGTTCTAATAATAGGTTAGTTATTTATCACCTAGACTTTTAGAGGCTGCAATTGCATGCTGCAAATTAGATTACAGTTCAAAAAATCTGCAAGTCCAATTCGTATCCTGCAAATGATAGAATTTTTTCTCTTTTGACTCACAACATCCCTCCACTTCGCTTGTGACTCTCACGACAAATTCCTCTTGCTCAAGACAACCTCCTCTTGCTCACGATAATCTCTCTCTTTCTCTTGCTCGCGATAGCCTCTCTCTTTATCTCGCTCGCAATAGTCTCCCTCTTGCTCGCAACAACTTCCTCCACACTCGCAACAATCTCTCTCGCGCCCGCAATAGTCTCCCTCTTGCTCGCAACAACTTCCCCCACACTCACAACAACCTCTCTCTCGCCCGCAATAGCCTCCATCGATCTTCTCTATTTGCGGTCAATCAAACACATGCAAATAGAAGTTGCAAGTTTAATTGCGGGCAACCAAATAATATGTTGCAACTCTTATTTGCGGGTATTTGCTTTTGCATGTAAATAATTTTTTTACAGCTAGCATTTGCATTTGTGAAAAACCAAATATCCCCTAAGTCATTTGAGCAAATAAACCTTTGAGCCAATTAAAATATCTTGTCTCGTCACAAATAATTATTTATACTACTTGGGGACAAATTCATTGGTGTAGTATTCTAATTAACCAATATAATGTTTGAATCACCAATATTCCACTATTTGCCAAGTTGGATCGACTCATAGGCAATATATATGAATATACACAACACAATCCGGGTCATGTGTTAATTAATCCAACCAAAATTTGAGCCGAGCCGAGCACAGTACGCCCATCCCCAAGGAACGAGTTGGGCTCATCCATTGGGTCTATGCCTTCCCAAGATGCCTAAGGCTTGAGAAGTCGCCTTACATAGATATTTGATAAAAGTAAGTGTCGAACCACTCTTATGTCAATTGTTAAACATTTGAACATATTATTAAAGATTTTCAATTGATTCCTAGCTCCAACTGTAAGTAGATTTTCTATCATATCGGTAGATTTTTTTATAAACAATTATACACAAAGAACGTACATAGGATCGTAATGTGCAAATTTACTTTGAATTAAAACAAAGTTCACGGAGAATCTCGCGTACCTTTCTCCATCGTTGGTTGCAGCAGATTCCCTTTATGAAAATCATATTTCTCTCTCTTTTACACGCTTCGAATTGAGCACACACTAAAATCATAAGTTTATGGGAACTTACAAATCTATAATTGTGAAATCATGTGTAGAGAGTGGGCACGTTTCCTCATTATATAGAAAATAGAAATTAAAATTATCCCATAATTCATTTTTCATTGTAATTACTTAATCATCCTCTTAAACATATAGCCAATTATAATTATGTCCTTACCTTACATAAAGACTTTTATGTGCTATATAATATCATGGACCACATAATATCATGATCGAGCCACATAAATATATTATTACATCAACATTTTCGACTATATAGTCGATCCCGTCTCTTTGAGTAAATCCCTTGGCAACCAATCTACCTTTGTAGCGTTCAACATTATCATCATAGTCATGTTTTTTCTTGTAGACCCATTTACACCTGTCTGTTTTAAATCCTTTAGGTAACGTAATAAGAGTCCATACTTGGTTTTGTTCCATGGAATTTAATTCATCTTCCATAGAATCGATCCACTTCTCATAACTCTTACTCTCAATGGTCTGTGAGTATGAAATTGGATCATCATCTATTCCAATGTCATTCTCTAATTCTTGAAAATAGACAACATAGTCACTTGGGATTGCAGATCACCTAACTCTATGTGATCGCCTTAATGCAATCTCATGTGACTCACTCTCCACAGGTTCACCTTGAGTACTCTCATGGTGAGTCATTTTCTCAGTTTGTTGTTGAGCTTCTTGCAATCAACCGTTACCGGAGTTGAATATGGTAAAATCACAGGTGGTGTCGCCACTTGTTCTTTAGTATCATTAATGACATTTTCTTGTCTCTTACTCTCACTGAGCTCGTCATTCTCAATGAATCTAGTGTTTCCAGTTTCAACTATTCTAGACAAATGATTAGGACAATAAAATATAAATCCTTTGGATTTCTTAGGGTATCCAATATAGTACCCACTAATCGTATGAGATTCCAACTTTCTTTCATGCAGATTATACAACCTAGCTTCTGCTCGACAACCCCAAACATGTATGTCTCAAACTCGGTTTTCTATTAGTCCAAAGTTCAAAGGGAGTCTTTGGGACTACTTTACTAGGAATTTGATTTAAGATATACATAGCAATTCTAAGTGCATAAGTCCACAAAGATTTCGATAATGATTAATTACTTATCATACTCCTAATCATGTCCATTAAAGTTTTATTACGTCTTTCAACTATATCACTTTATTGTGGTGTACCTGGCATACTGTATTGCACACATATGCCACATTGCTCGAGATATTTTGCAAAAGGACAAGGACATTGTCTCGATTCAGTGTATCTCCTATAGCACTCACTACATCTATCCGACCTTATTATTTTCACTTTTCTATCTAATTGTCTTTCAACCTCGTTAATAAACACATTGAGTTCTTTTATAACATCAAACTTTTCGTGAAATAGATAGATATAATCATAACGTGAATAATCGCCGATAAAGGTAATAAAGTACCTTTCCCAACTAAATGAATAAGTGTCAAAAGGTCCACCTAATTCATTGTGTATTATTTCAAGGAGATGTGTGCTTCTTATGGCGGTACTTTTCTGAGCCCGTTTTGTTTGATTGTCTTTAATGCATTCCACACACGTATTGAAGTTGTTAAAATCCAAATTCGAAAGAATTCATCCCTTACCAACCTTTCTAGTATTTACTTGGATATATGACCCAAGTGTTTATGTGACAAGAAGGCCGAAGTTTCATTTTCTATATTATGTTTTGTACCATCATTACTACGAATGAACAATAAGAAGAAATTCAACAAAAGCACTATCAAGTTTCAATTGACACAAACCATTATTAAGAAAATCAGAACCAATTACTATATTGTTCTTAAACAAACTGAAACATTTATTTCCTAATTTCAAATAGTATCTCAGTACATCTAATTTCGACATTGAAATTAAGTTGCGGGAAAAGCTCAGAACATAAAATGTTTCATGCAAATCCAAATGATATTCAGTACTTAAAAGCAAACGGTAAGTTTTGTTGCCCTCCACTCGAACACGAGCACCATTTCCAGTAATCACAAAGCTCTCATTTGAAGAGGATCTCGGATCATAACGAATTCCCGGATAGAATGAGAAATATGTATCATAGAACCACAATCAAGCCACTAGGTATTGAAAGGAACGACAACAAGAAATTATTCAAAACATACGAAAACAGAAGGCTTACCCTTCTTTTCGAACCATGCCTTAAGTTTAGGGCACTCCCTGAGGGCGAAATGACAACACTAGAGGGGGGTGAATAGTGTGTTTACTAAATAATTAGCCTAAATACCAATTTTAATCGTTTACTTGATTAGTTAGGAAATTTGCAATTCGGTGATTTTATATGCGGAAGCAATAAATGATTTAGCAATTAAAGCAAATAAGAAATCAATGCAAACACAATATTTATAGTGGTTCGACCCCAATGCCTACTCCACTACCTAAGCACACCGCTTAGGATTTCCAAACTAAGTTTTACTAGATTAATTAGTTTCCCTTACACACGAGGACTTTTCCCCGAAAAGACTCGCTCTTCAACCGAAGGCACTTCCACACCCGGAAGTATCCCGCCTTCCTATCGAGAGCTCTTTCCTACTTCTATCTAAGGGACAACTAGATTAATCCTAGTAAGCGCTAAGTTTACACAAGTGGTTTTACTTCTTTTCATCAAGGATACCACTTCACACACAATCAAGACCTAACACCAGGTCTTCTACAAACACAAATAAAAAATAGTTCAAATAACAGTAAAATTACAATTGAAAATAGCTAAATGATAAATAAAAGATTAGCTACTCTTTTCAACCCTTCAAAACCTCCAACTCACCAGTAGTAGAGCTTGAGTTGAAGCCCAAGTTGAGGGAAGCAGATTACGCTTGAAGAAGAACTTGATGAAGAACAGAGCGCCGCTTAATTGATCTTTTGGAAGGCTTTAATCTCCTTTTAAATGCTCAATAAATTCTGTTAGAGTAGGAGAAGGAGTTTAAAAGAATCATATGAGGGTATATTTATATCCTCGTGAAGAAACGACTGTTCAACGGATAAAAAACTATATGTTATAGACCGTCGGTCGAAGAGCCGGTCGAAGCATCGATCGACCAATCATTCGACCGCCTCATTTTCTCTCTGGTCGGTCGATCGATGGGTCGACCACCAGAAGCAGATCGCGCGATCCGCGATCTTCGGTTGACCCGTCGGTCGACCGACGCGGTATTGCATCGTGGCTCATATGCAGGTCGGTCGACCGATTGGTCGACCGCCAGCCTCGGCCAGTTTCTTTCGCCATTCGATCGATCGACGTGATCTTGCGTCACGGGTATCAGCAGGTCGATCGACCGACGGGTCGACCACCTGAGCTACTGCCCATTTTGGGCTTCCATCGGTCGATCGAAGTATCTCTGCTACTTTTTTACCTTCGGTCGGTCGATCGACCGGTCGACCGAATCTAGGCTGAATGTTATTTCTTCAACCTATTTCTTTCGCGCTTCACTTCCGGGTTCCGGCTTTCAATGAGCATCATCTTGGAGAGCTTTTGACTTGATCTTTGGGCTCGTCCAAGCGACTTTGGTGCACTCGTCGATCTTCGGGAAACTTTCACGACGAACCCGAGCGCGACGATCAATGTCCTTCTGATTTCTAATTTCTCCAATTTTTTCGATCGAGGACATCGAATGCTAGTCGATATGGAAACTGAAACATATTCTCAATGAAATCATTAGTTCCATGTTTGTTATCATCAAAACCATCAAAACCGAGATTAAGGCTAAGGTTATAAACCTAAAGCCAACAATCTCCCCCTTTTTGATGATGACAAACATCTTTGAGAAAATATATCATTAAAGCATAAGGATATCAACTAAGGGATTTCTCCCCCTATCAACATGCATATCTATATAATTAAACTCCCCCTATCTATATGCATGGATATCCTATATTTTTCTCCCCTTTATTATACTTTTCTCCCAATTTTAACTATACATTACTCCATGGTTTTCTCCCCCTTTTGACCTATATTTTCTCTATAGTTTTCTATATAATTCTCTCCCCCTTTTGACTTATACATTTCTCCCCCTTTTGACATCAATCAAAAAGGGCAAGAAAGGCTATCTACTCAAAGGGATGAAACACAATTAATACATGAGGTTGAAACTCTAAGGAGTATTTTTCATGAAACATGAAAACCTAAACCAAAGGGATGGAAAAATAAATATATGATATGAAACAAGGTTCATACATGATATGTTCAAAAACCAAGTATTTGAATTCAAAAATAAATCATGTATGTTATCAAAATGAATATTGTTTCTTTTTCTTGACATTTTTAGATTTCATTCAAACTTTCAACATACAAAGATATGAGCATTTAAAATATGTATATCAAGTTTGAAGTGAAACTAATGTCATTTAATCCAAATTTGAACTTAGCACATTTTCATTTGAAATAAGCATGAAAACTATGAAAATACTAAGTCTCGAGTTTTGCTATCTACTCATGTTTTCTCATATTTAGGCATCTAGATATCAAACATGAGGAAATCTAAGTCCATGAATCAAGTATGGGCTTAAGGTGAAATTTTTAATTCACTTTGTTGACTTAGGTCAACCTATACTTCAAGATTTGAAATACTAATTTGTTGGATGAAATTTTTTTGATACCAATTATTGAATGAAAATTTTGATACCAATTGTTGAATGAGCATTTGAAATGCATGTATCAAGATTCAACTCAAAATGAATTTAAAAATCATAATCCATTTTTCATCCTATATTGATTCCAATGAAACAAATGGATTTTTCTATCTATCATCCAAGATATCAAAATCATTTCTAGGAATGATTTTACTCAAGAAATTATGTAAATGGTATTAGAATTAGAATTCAAATGGTGTATGTGAGTTTTTATTGAAGTTTTTGAAGAAAAATCAAAGTATAGAAGATTGATATTTCAATTAAGAATGATACTTTGAGTTTTAAAATTCAACTTCAAAAATTCATTATAAATTAGATTCTTGATAAAATGTTTTGAAATTTTTACTTAAGAAACTAGATTTTTCAATAAAGGTGTAGTTTCAAGAATCACCTAAAAAGATTTTTCTATATTTTTCTAAAAATAACTAAAATTTATACTAAATGTGGGTTGAAATGGTATTTTTGTAAATTTTAGTTTTTCTTAAAACTTTTTCAATTTTCATTCAAACTTTCATGACACCACATGATGGTCATGTCAAGTTTGAAATGAAAATTTTATCATTAAGTCAAGATATCAACCTAGCATGGTTTCATTCAAACCTAAACTAGTTTTCATGAAACTTGTCAAGTTTCAATCTTAACATTTACTTATGATTTTTCAAGTTTAAACCTATGAATATCTAACATGAGTAAATCTAAACATGTTTCTCAAATATGGATCATGAATGAGACCTTTAAGTCAACTTGTTGACTTGGGTCAACAAGGTTCAAAAGAGGTTTTCATAAATTAACCTCAATTGTCATTTTATCCATATCCATAAGAATTTTCATTCTAAGTGCATGGAAATATGTCATACCTATTCCTAAACTTGTTTATGAAGATTTGGACTTAAAATGAAATGACCAAGTCAATTGATACCAATTGTGGTTTGTTGACTTGGACCAAGCTTTTCAAGCTTAAGTCTCCTAAAGTGATATAGATATCACATTGTTCATCTAGATAAGAATTTTTAATTTTAACTTTATAGCTTTATGTGATATGTGTATCTAAACACGTTCATCAAATTTTAACTTAAAATGAGATTTCTAACAAGAATTTTAACATATAACAAGTTTCATTTAATTAAGATTATCATGAAATTTGCCTAAGTTAACAAATTATTTTCTACTAATGAAAGATCAAATATTCATCATGCATAATCAATCATGAGCATAGAGACATCATTAAACATGAAAATTCAATTATTATTATTTTTAAATAGATTTTTGCAAAATAAAATCATACCTTATTTTTAGAAATTTGCCAAACTTTTTCATTTCCTTTTTCATTTTCTTCTAGATAGCATAGCTTTCAATGTTTACCTTTTTCTTAACTTGCAAGTGGACATCATTAGTATCATAATGAAATAATATATCAACTAGTAAGTTAACTTACTAACTAGCAAAGGGTTTGATACAAAGTTTCATTTAAAAGCTTAACCCAAGCTAGATAGTTAAGATTCATTTAAAAAGGATTTTACCATGATATCTAGATGAATCTAAGAGATCTTAAGATGTGAAACATTTAAAGAATAAGATCTCTACCTATATTAAACTAGTTTGGACTTAAAAGGAATGTCTCTAATGACAAGTTCTAACTTAGATCAAGTTTCATTTAATGAAGTTTGTCTAAGTGTCATAATTCTACATACTCATGAGAAATCAAGAATTTTAACATGCAATTACTATCATGAGTATAGAGACATAGTTTAAGCTTAACCAATGAGGTATAACACTAGGATTTTGAATTAATTAAGATTATACCTTATACATGAAAATTTAGCCAAATTAACCTTTTTCTTCCTAATTTAGCCTTCCTTAATGTTTGCAAGTATGCTTTATAAGTAGAAGATAAAATTATATCTACATGCAAGCTATCAAACTAAATAGTGAAGAGAAAAACTAAGTATCATTTATCAAATTCCACTTCACTAAATAGCATAGATTCATTTTCAAGGAAATTTTCATGATAACAAAATGAATCAAGAAATCTCAAAATATGAAAATTTGAAAAGTAAGATCTCCAACCCTTCCTATTGGTTGAAAACCGAAAGCCACAAGTAGCCCACGATTTAGAACCGCAAGGTCGCTTAGGCCCATTACAGGCCACCGGGTCTCCGAGGAGACCGGGAAATCAAAATCAAAAATGTTTTTGAAAGATGTTAAGAGCAGGGAAAATTAATCAATTTTAAGCATGTATCATAACTCCAACTTAGATATGCAAAGGGATATAGGAGATGAAATCAGAATGGTTTTGATGCCAACTTTACCTAAGGCATCAAAATGACTTGAAGTTGCAATTTCTTGAAGATGTTTCATTTGAATCCAAGGTCAACTTCAATACACCATTTTTCATTCATCCTTGTGTGGTAGCTCCCCCTACAAAAGAAGAAGAGATTTTTGGTACCCAAATGACTTTGGGTCCTTGGAGGTGAATTGGCTTAGGAATCCAAAGTGTCTTAACAACACTTGGATTTATTTTAAATGCACAATCAATAGTTGCATGACCATAGATACCATAACAAAAGCAATATCTATGAATTTTTTTCTTTTCATTTTTAACATGGACATGAGATCTATTTTTTGAGTGCTTGTCATTTGTACTAGGATGAGCATGAGCATTCTTTACATAAGCATCCTTATCCCTAGGATTTTAAAAAAAATGAAGCATGTGATAGGTTACTAGTTTTCTTACTCAAGAAAATAACCTCATTTTTTAAGTCATTTATGGATTTGTGTAAAGCTTGTATTTGAGATTTCAACAAGCAATTTTCATTTTTAATCTTTGTGTTTTCTACCTTCGAATTTTCAATCTCAACTTTTGAGATATTTTTCAGTTCAATTTTCAACTCATCATTTTCATTTTTCAAATCTATATTCTCACTTTTTAAGTCTTCAATTTCAATTTTAAGATTGTCATGGCAAAAATTACTAGTTCTCAAAACATCAATACTACCATGGCAATCAATAATTGAGGAACTTAGATTTGACTTTAAATTTTCATTTTCCAATTCTAGAGCTTGCAAATCCTTAGTGAGTCTAGAATTATCTTTTTTAATTTTCTTCATTTTTTTACTCTTTTTTAAAAGCATGGCACACATACTTTGACATTCTTGTACTAATTCTTCATATGATATTTTGATTGAATGTGAAGAACTAGCAGCACTATCATATGTCATATCTTTATCATGACTAAAAGTTGAAAATTGTACCTCATCATGGATATCCATGAGGCAAACCTTAGATGTGCCTTCATAGTCATGATAGGAGAATGCTTCTTGTGATTTGGAGATGCATGTTGAAGCAGTTGTCCTCTTTTTGACATTCTTCTTTGATAATGGATAATTCCTCTTCTTATGTCCCGTCTCTTGGCAAAGGAAGCACCTAAGTTTTCTCTTCTGATTCTTGTTTGTGCTTCTTTGGCTAGAATTGCTTTGGGCATCAAAACCGATGTTAGTACTAGGGGGATGACCATTGTCATCACCACCCTCAACAAAAGTGATAATCTCTTCGGTTTTCGCATAGTCATATAACATATTCAAGCATGTCCAAATATCGAATGCGGAAGAATAGTGCATAACTTTTTCAAGTATATCATTAGAGAATGAGCAATAAAGAAAATGCGTTGTCTTAGCATTCAATTCAAATAATCTAATTTGATCTTGAGTCCACTCATTAATGTCAATGGTGGGCTCAACATATTCATCTTTTAGCATGCACAAAAGATCTAAACTTTGTGTTTTAAGAAAAGTATACATCCTACTTTTTCAAACACCAAAATTTTTCTCATCAAACCTAGGTGGTGCATATGCTATACTCTCTAGAGCCATTTTATAGATCGAAGCAAAAATGAAGAAGAGATGGTGAAATCTCAAACTACGACCCGCTCTGATACCAATTGAGGGCGAAATGACGACACTAGAGGGGGGATGAATAGTGTGTTTACTAAATAATTAGCCTAAATACTAATTTTAATCATTTACTTGATTAGTTAGGCAATTTGCAATTTGATGATTTTATATGCGGAAGCAATAAATGATTTAGCAATTAAAGCAAATAAGAAATCAATGCAAACACAAGATTTATAGTGGTTCGGCCCCAATGTCTACTCCACTACCTAAGCACACCGCTTAGAATTTCCAAACTAAGTTTTACTAGATTAATTAGTTTCCCTTACACACGAGGACTTTTCCCCGGAAAGACTCGCTCTCCAACCGAAGGCACTTCCACACTCCGAAGTATCTCGCCTTCCTATCGAGAGCACTTTCCCACCTCTATCTAAGGGACAACTAGACTAATCCTAGTAAGCGCTAAGTTTACACAAGTGGTTTTACTCCTTTTCATCAAGGATACCACTTCACACACAATCAAGACCTAACACCAGGTCTTCTACAAACACAAATAAAAAATAGTTCAAATAACAGTAAAATTACAATTGAAAAGAGCTAAATGATAAATAAAAGATTAGCTACTCTTTTCAGCCCTTCAAAACCTCCAACTCGCCAGTATTAGAGCTTGAGTTGAAGCCCGAGTTGAGAGAAGCAGATTACGCTTGAAGAAGAACTTGATGAAGAACAGAGCGCCACTTAATCGATCTTTTGGAAGGCTTTAATCTCCTTTTAAATACTCAATAAATTCTGTTAGAGTAGGAGAATGAGTTTAAAAGAATCATATGATGGTATATTTATACCCTCGTGAAGAAACGGTTGTTCAACGGATAGAAAACTATCCGTTACAAACCGTCGATCGAAGAGCCGATCGAAGCATCGGTCGACCGGTCATTCGATCGCCTCATTTTATCTCTGGTCAGTCGACCGATGGGTCGACCGCCAGAAGTAGATCGCGCGATCCGCGATCTTCGGTTGACCCGTCGGTCGACCGACGCGGTATTGCATCACGGCTCATATGCAGGTCGGTCGACCGCCAGCCTCGGCCAATTTCTTTCGTCATTCGGTCGACCCATTGGTCGACCGACACGATCTTACATCGCGAGTATCAATAGGTCGGTCGATCGACGGGTCAATCGCCCGAGCTACTGCCCATTTTGGGCTTCCATCAATCGGCCGCTCGGTCGACCAAAGTAGCTCTACTACTTTTTTACCTTCGGTCGGTCGACCGATCGGTCGATCGAACCTAGGCTGAATGTTATTTATTCAGCCTATTTCTTCTACATTTCATTTTCGGGTTTCGGCTTTCAACGAGCATCATCTTGGAGAGTTTTTGACTTGATCTTTGGACTCGTCCAAGCGACTTTGGTGCACTCGTCGATCTTCGGGAAACTTCTGCGACGAACCCGAGCGCGACGATCAATGTCCTTCCCATTTCCGATTTTTCCGATCGAGGACATCAAACGCTAGTCGATATGGAAACTGAAATATATTCTCAATGAAATCATTAGTTTCATGTTTGTTATCATCAAAACCATCAAAACCGAGATTAAGACTAAGGTTGAAAACCTAAAGCCAACACTCCATACGATAATGACCGCATTTTGTGACAGTTAAAACATCGATCCTTGTTCTTTTCATTCATAACAACTAACTTGTCCTTGAATGAGCCCTTATCTTTTTTTTCCGATTGACCTTCATTCTTGGTTCATTTCTTATATTTCTTCTTCTTTCATTTAGTCATCAGATTAATCACATTATTTCCTTGTTGCTTTAGACGCGCCTCTTCCTTAACCAGCATATGTGACAATTCATCAAATGACCACCTCTCATTTGGGGTATTGTAGCCAATTTAAAATTGTGCAAACTCAGGAGGTAACGAGGCTAAGGTATAGCTCACAAGGAAGAACTCATCAAGGTTAATCCCAAGTGTTGCAAGTTTCTTAATCAGGTTTCCAAGACATGATGCTGCATACCAAGGGACGGATCATACCGCGCCCTTTACAACTTTTCCATAACTGTCAAGGCTTGAATCTTATATGTAGAACGAAAACGTTCTTCCAAATACTTCATGAAATCACTAGCATTATTGATTTCTAGAAGAGCACTCATAATACTCGGATCGATATGCATACATATGAACTTTAAGCTCAGTTGGTTTACCTTTTTCCCATGCCTTATCAACTTTTCCAAATTCTTCACTGCTCAATACATTGGCTCATTCTCAATGAGAACAATGTCAAATTTTTGTAAACTCAATCGGTTCATACTCGACTTGATCTCTTCATTTGAAAGTTTGTGACATTAAAAGTGACAACAATACTCGATCGACTAACAAATTCATGAACACATAATTTGACCACTTTGATGACTAACAAATTATGTCGTTAATGTGAATTTTAATTCCTTAATACATGTCCAAATAAATATATGAACCGTACCGAAACAGTTAAGGGCGTGTTTGTTTACAAAAATATTTTACGATTTTTCGTTTTGTGAAAATCGAAATGGATTTTCGAGTTTCGAAATTTTGGTTTCGATTTTTTTGTTTGGCGAAAATGCGTTTATTTGACATGTCCAAATTTCATGTTTCACGAAATGAAACCAACGAAAATATATTTGTTTTGTGTTTATTTCAGTGATAGTTTTCGGGACGAAAATTGAAACTGTATTTGTTTATAAAAAATAGACTCAATTTCAATTTTAAAATTTATATTATTTTATTTATAAATAAATATTAAATTAATTATTATTAAGTACTACTAACATTATTTATTATAACTATTTAAGTTTAAAAATATTATAGCAAATAAATATAATAATTTATTTTAATCTTATTTACTAATTATTATAACTATTAATAAATACAAAAAATTATGAATTAGCTTATATAAATTGAACATGATGATAAAAAATATATTATAAAAATTATTTATTAATGACTTAAATAATATATGGTACGTATTCTATGAATATGTTTGTCATTCCAATATAAGTCCATGTTCAAATTATTATGGTATGTATATAGGATAAGTCATAAATAAATTAAGTATAATATAAGTCATAAACATCATAAGTATAAGGTAAGTCATAAACATAATGTTGAGTAAAGATAAGTATATATCTTTTTTTTGTTCATACACGTCTTTTCTTTTCTTTTTTTCATACACTCATCGATGATTATCGTCGTTTGATAGATTATGTTTTGGCATTTCGTCGTTTCATACGTTTTTGTTATCGTTTGGCACATCGTCGTTTCGTATTTAACATATAATTTAATATATCAACCAACACAATAATACCTTCAATTCAGAACATCTAGTAGCTATACAAAGTAGCTTCAATTCAGAACATCAACACAGTATCATCGTTTCATATTTTGCAACTGCTAACAAAGTAGTTTCATCTAGTAACATACAACAACATACAACATATAATTTAATTCATCTAAGTCTCAATTTCAATTAGTTACATAATAGTTACAATCCAACCGTTACACCCATAGTCCACCATTAATTGAGCTTCTACATAAGCAACAACAGTTACACCACAGTACACCACAAAAGCAACAGAAGTTACACCACAGAAGCAACATCAATTACACCAGCCAATTTAGAACACAACAACCAAGAACCATCAACAATACTGTTGTCAGTGAGGATCGTTGATGAATATGATGAAAAAATCAACATATTACATAAACATGCAACAATATATCTACTAACAGATTACATGATTAACAGTGAACAAGCAATAACCGAAGTCAAGCAACATATTACAAAAACATGCAACAATATATTTACTAACAGATTATATGACGTATGAAAAATCAATTAATTAGATGCTTATAAAAATATTAATAAATCAGTATGCCAACTGTTGCAAAGGACAATTATAATACAATGAATGTGTCAAATATTGTCTGAATCCTCACTCAATTTGATCCCAGAGTTGGATCTCACTCACATGTATATTGAACCAGAACGACAAAATATCAATTTATTATCTGTCAGACTAAGTTCCAAGCAAAATGAAGTCATGAATAACTCAAAGTAGATAAACTAATAAAAGAATCAATCCATCTATATTAGTAAATAACCAATGAGTGGATTGGTTAGTAAATAAATTTGTACCAACTAAAGTAACCAGATGAAAAAGTAGCTAGTTCATGACTTCATCCTCAAGTATTTGTAATTGGCTTGAAGCACTTTGAAGGCATGCATGTAAATGTCATATTATTTGATAGCATAACAAAAAAAAGAATCTATTTGCCACGAATTAACCGTGAAGCAACTAGAATAACTGATAAGCAACTTGAATACTATAACAAAAATGAAGCAATCCATTAGAAGATCAAGCAACAATAAACAGTCAAGTAATTCATTAACAGTGAAATAAAAATGAAACATATATTACTATAACAAATATTAAACAAGAGAAACATCCAAAAATCTTCTCATACAGTCGACAATTATAATCACAACTAATCAAAGAACTAGATTTCTAAAACCAGTAAGAGCAAGTAACAGAAATAGATCTAAATAATTCCATATAACAAGTAACAGAACTAAATGATCTACAAATTACAGAGAATAAGATGTCGACAGATAAACCCTAGATTCGAGGGTCAAGGGAGCTAACATAAGTAATCACAAATAACTATATCTATAAATCCTAGATCCAAGGATCAAGGTGATCAATAACTATAACCAAAGAACCAAACAAGTAACAAACATACTAATAAATTGATAAACTAATAACATAAATACAAACAACAGATATAAACCAATGAAATAGTATAGATAATGAAACAATTGATTAAAAAACCATATGTACTGTTATAACAATAAATTAACAAACTAATAGTGAATTAACAAAACAAATGGTAAGAATAAATATTAATAGTAACATATGGTAAGAATTTACAATGAGCAACATAGCTAATGAAAATGAAAGCAACATGAAAAATTTTTAGTTTTGACTGAAATTTATAATGAGCAACATAGCTAATGAAATCCTAGATCAACGCAGCATCAATGAAATCCTTGATCAATGCAACATAAATAGAAAACATAAAATATTCAAAACCTTAGATCGGCCAATAAACAAAGCAACATCACTAATCAAAGCAACTGGCAGAAGAACATCAAAGCAACATGGAAACATGAAAACCCTAGTAGAAGAACATCATAAATATAGAAACCCTAGATCGGGCAATAAACAGAGCAACATCAATAAGAAGAAGAATGTACACACAACTTTTAATCCTAGATCAAGAAGTCAAAGAATACGAAATCCTAATCCGAGAAATATCGACGGCGAAAAAGACCATAGAGCAAGAAGAACAAAGCAACAGATAACCCTAGATCAGGCCGAGATCTCGAAGAAGATCATGGAACAAGAAGAACACATAAGAACACGAAACCCTAGATCGGGCGAACAGTGAAAATATGATGAATCCACCAAAGAAATACATATATTGAGTGATGTTGTGTTCGGTAGAATGGAAGGAGAAGTAGTGTTATTCGTCGGCGAAGTGGAATGTCGGGGCTCCGTCGTAGGAATGAGATCGGCGACAACTTGTCGTCTGTTGTCGCCGAAGAAAGAGGCTCGCGATCACTCGGGGGTGGGATGCCCTAACCCGAGTGATCGCGGGTTTTGTTCACTTCTTGCGAAAAGGGGAGAAACTTTGATTTAATTACAAGTTTGCCACCATCCATTTCGGACGGGTTTCACGAAAACCCGAATTCTACGCCAAGTAGAATTTGGGCTCATGTGCAAAATAATATTTCGCAAAAACTAGGTTTCACAAAACGGATTTCAAAATATGACTTGATTTCGATCAACAAACACGATTCCAGAGCAAGTTTCAATTTCAGATGAAGCGAAAATCCGAAAAGGACCCTAACAAACAGGCCCTAAGCTATCCATTAATCGACTGAATAACGGAAACACAATCAATCAATTGTTTGATTCAGGCAGCTAATTAGCCAATCACCTATTAAATCATCATGATAAAAATGCCCACGTGATAGGAATGTCCATCAATTATTGCCAAATTATGACCAGTCAAACAATAAAAGAAACATATGATTTAATAGACTAA
This sequence comes from Canna indica, assembly GCA_034359265.1. Lineage (NCBI taxonomy): Eukaryota > Viridiplantae > Streptophyta > Magnoliopsida > Zingiberales > Cannaceae > Canna > Canna indica. Next base: position 14,270,997 of record CP136893.1, on the reverse strand, counting down.
AATGCCCCTGCAAATTTAACTGCTACCGATAGAGTTACCATTTGCCATGACCACTAAATGCAGTTAATGCGTAGACAATAGCTACAATAATTGTCTATTAAAATCCATCCAATTTTTTAAAAAAAAAACTATCCATTTTTTTAAAAAAAAATCTATCCAATTTAAATTAGTAAACGTTCATATATTAACTTTCCATGTGAAACAATTAAATGACCATGTCACAATTATGGTAAAGAACCTTTCCATATATGGAGCAATCAATTGTCCATAAAGTTTAGAAATTCGAATTGTGCCTCACGCATCCCAAAAAATTAATAAATTAAAAAATAAAAAATATTAATTACAAATTTATTTCTTAATTTCCTAACAATTAATATTTTCTAATTTATTATTTATTATTTTTTAAATTAATTTTTATTTTATCTTTTAATATTTGAACAAATAAAATATTATCACGTGTCATTTTAAAAAAAATTCTATTAAATAAATAATATTGAGTTAACAAATGAGATATTTTTGTTAGTTTCATGAAGTCTAATTCATTTTTGTCTAATTTCAAAGTTCGTAGAGGTAATTGCAAAAAGATCGCAATTGATGGGAGGTTTTTACTATTGACCCTTTAAAATATTGAGATTATGTTACATTTTAAAACTTTAGATATTTTCTTAAAAATTAAATTATTTTCTATTGGTTAGTTATAAAATACTTGTTTCTAACTTGTGTATTGTAATATATATTATACAAGTATAAAGTAATTTTTTTAAAAAGAATTGTAAAATAGTATCTACAATCATCCCATCTTAATTAATAGGTTTTTGAACATGTTCCTGTTTTAAGATTAATAGGGTATCCATTTCAACTTCCATAGCAATTTCTCCCGTCTATAAGAAAATATATAAAATTATCTAATCGATAATTAATAAGGAGCCCAAAAAAGTTCTTAAAACGTTTTTTTTTAAAAGACCTACAATACTCTCAAAATTAATTTCCCTTCTATTTTTAAATATGATTACCTCATTTTACCACTTGAAGATTTTTGAGAAAGTTTTTAAGTAAGTTAAAAAAATATATTATGCATAATATTAATTTATTTTTAGCAATTTATATTAGTATTTTATTTTATTTTTCAAAGACTAAATACTTCTTTAGTTTCTAAAAATACTACATTGTTGATTTATAGTCAAAAGTCTTTATGTACCTTAAATGTGTGTTTTCAGTTAAATGTAGCATTAATTTATTTTTTGAAAATGTATACAGTTTTTTTCTAACTGAACATTTTTAATGGATAAAATTACTGTATTTTTTTTATTACTCATGACACATTTATTTCGCACGATAAGATTTCAGACGAATAAGAATTCAATTAGAATTAACTAGGATAAAAATCACGTGCATAAGTTTATGACCTATCCAGCGTTTATTGAAATCTCGGATAAGATAAGATTTTGAAATTCTATATTTGTGTTGGCTCCGGATAAAGGAGTCGAATATTTATAATCTAATACTTAAATACAATTTTACCAAATTTTCATTTTAAAAATTATGAAATTAAATTTAAATAATTATTTTATAATAATAATAAAAATAAAATAATAATAATAATAATAATAATAATAATAATAATAATAATAATAATAATTTGATAGAAAATTCCTAAAAGTTGAATTAAAATTCCCTTATCATAAATATTCAACTTAAATGACATGATAAAAAAAAAATTGAGAATTTTAATTCTCAACCTCTCGGGAGAATATCTATATCCCATTAGAACTAGATTTAAATTCGATCATATCCAACTTAAATGATATTTGAAGCTTGTAGTTGTCGGCACTTCCACACTCCAATTATTTTTAATTATTTCACACTCCACATCAATTGTCAGGATCTAGCTTGGACTGCAAGTGTTGACATGGATTATTTTTAATCAACGTCGGTACTTGAATATAATAATTAAAACTCTATAAACTAATAAGTATTGTTGACGTGACAAAGATGATATTTTTAATTATTTTTGATACAGATTTAGTACTGCCATGTCGGCGCTGAAACGGTGAAAATAATATATGATTAAAGTCAGGTAGAAATTGAAATAAAATTAAAGTTGACATAGAATTGATTCAAATATATATATATATATAAACAAGAAACGTCTCATTCCCGCCTAAATTCCTCCCACTTTCTCAAAATTTTATCTTCATTTTTACTCCACTTATAATTTTATTTTTACCCATTTATATTTTAGCAATTCATTCCCACCTAAATTTCCTCCACCCCTCTAATTTTTACCTTTATTTTTACTAACTTATATTAATGTCGAATTCTATTAAAATTTATATTTTATTAAAATTTACTTACGAATCTTACTATTTTTAGATTATAAAATGTAGTCTATTTATTTATTTATTTATTTTTTTATTTTCTCCATGTGCACTTATTTTCGATGTTTTTAATTTTGTATTGATTATTTTTTTAATAATAATTATAAATATGTTTTATTTATTGAGGATTTTTATATTATTTTTTGGGATTTGAAATATCATTTTTTAGGTTTGTTATTAAAAAATAGTATTTCAAAATAAAAAAATGTAGTTTAGAATAATTATATTTTATATTTGTATTATATTTAATTTTAATCTATCAAAAATATTACTATTTTTGCATTTTTTTTTATTTTTTAATCATTGAAATCTATATAGATTTCTTATTGTATATAATTATTATTTATGAAATATTATTTTTTTCTTTATATCTGAAAAAAAACTTAAATAATATCAAAAAAAATATTTTTTTAATTAATTATCTATAGTTATAAAATTTTAATTGATATACTTTACTTTATATTTGTATTATATTTGACGTTTACCTTAAAAGTATTAATAGTTTTTCATTTTATTATATATATAGTATTATTTGTTTTGAAATAGTTTTAATTTTTTTATTTTTAAAATTATTAATTTAAATTTTTATTCGAACATTTTTACTTTTGAAGAGGATTTATATATTTTGAAATAAATTAATATCATTATAAAAAAACATTGTTGCCACTTTTATATGGACTTATATTCTATTTTGTATCATTATAACAAATTAGATTACATCTTATGGATGGTACTATAGCTCCATGAACTTATATTTTTGTTATAAAATATATTTTTGTATGTTACTCTATATTATAAATTTATTTATATGAACTTCTATTTTTTTTTATGTTTATGCTCTATGAACATATTATTTTTCTGGTAAAAATACTTATTAGTTATTAATTATTAATATAAGATAATTCATCTTTTACCTTTTTAATTTTTATTTATTTAAAATTTAATTATTATTTATATTTATTTAATACATGCACATTTTCATAATTATATAAATCAAATCAAATCAATATATTGTTACGTGGTAGGTAAAATTATAATTTAATTTAAACTAATTTATTTATCTTATTATCGGTTTTCATTCTTAAAAATATAATTCTCTTATAAAATGTCAATAATATGGTAACTTATTTATGAAAATCTAGGTATAAAAATATTTAAATTTAAAATTTAAATTTAAGTTATTAAGAATATTAAATTATAGTTACAAGTTTAAATTAAAAATTAATTTACAATTTAAATTTAAAATAATTATTTTTAAAAAATAAGAATTAGTTTTAAATTTAAATTTATATAATTTCAAATTTAAATTATGTTAAAAAATGTGAAAAATATCAAAATAATGATAGACTATTCTATTTTATGTATAATAATATATTAAAATATAAAATTTAATGTCTAACTTTTTTTATTTTTAAAACCACAGATTATATAGTAATATATTAAAATATAAAATTTAATTTCAAATATTTTTATTTTTAAAACCACATATTATATAATAATATATTAAAATATATAATTTAATTTCAAATTTTTTTATTTTAAGAACAATATTTTAACCGTATAAATCACGGGTACTATAGCTAGTAAAAAGTTAAATCATAATTGAAAAAACATTCAAAATTAAGGATATTCTATGTAGTTAATCCTAAATTATATAATTGTAGAACAAAATAATAACCATCAAGCGTGCATAGGAAGATAATTGCCCAATAAATAGTATTAAAGGCTGGTTAATACAAATTTGGGTTAGGTTCAACAATGCATCGAAGATTTCTTGGGTAGCTTGGGTGAGTGTCAGTACTCCCCAATCAAGTAGCACTACAACAAAACTTTTTTATACCGACTGAAAATTTAGACGTCAAGCCATTGGTGTCGAAACATAAAGGCAAGGAAAAATTATAGTAGTTAACAAACCGACGCCAATTGTTGTCCGCCAGAAATTAATGACGCTAGAAATTTTCGACGGGCGCTAGTATGTCTACCCACGCGGGTACGTGGGCGGGCTTGCCTGAGCGTGAGGCGAGAAATATCCCATCTTCTCGTTTTTTTTTAATAAAAAATATATTATTATATTATTATTTTTTACTTTTATATATGCAACTATATCTCGTTTTTTTTCTTTCTCTATTTCTCATCTATTTTTTTTCTCTCCTACCATTTTCCCCTCTTCTTTTTTTGCTCTATTTCTTTCTTATTTCTTCTTTATTCTTTCTAATTATTTATCAAAAAAATTTCAGATTATTTAAATTGCGAAAATCATCAAGAATTCAAGATTGTCAAAATTAAAGATTATTTTAAAGGTTAGAGTGTAATTTATTTATATATTTTTTTGTATCATTAATTTTTTTTTATGTCATCAATTTTTTTTATGATTAAAAAATTAATTAATCAATATATATTTCTAATTAAATTGTATATATATATAATATTAATAAAATGTTATATAAGTAAATTTGTATAAATATTTATATATCAAGGTTGAATCTGGCAACCAGCTAGATGCGGAATCCGAGATCATCGAGCCGAGTTGACACATTTTTTTAAAAAAATAATCAACATACCGACTCCAGTAACGGTGCCAATATGCAAAAATTTAATTCTTAATTAATCTTTTTTATCATCACTGGTATGTTTGACATTCTGGCGCTCACCAGGCGCCAGTGTGTCAGGTACGACTCTCGTAGTTACCAACTACATTTCGTCGCCTGTGTAGGCGTTCCATTTTAATATTTCAACTGACACTGACGCTGAAATATTATACTAGTTTGGCGTCACTATTTTAATGATTTGTTGTAGTGATATTTTTTGAAATACTTGCAATACTTTCGAAATTAATTTTCCTTCTATTTTTAAATATGATTACCTCTATTTTACCGCTTGAAATTTTTTGAGAAAAATTTATAAGTAACTTAAAATGTTTTTTTATTATGCATCATATTAATTTATTTTTAACTATTCATATAAGTACTTTAGTTTTTTTAAATACTTCTTTGGTTCCTAGAGATACTATATTGTTGATTTTATAGTCAAAAGTCTTTATGTACTTAAAATATATTTTTTGGGTTAAGTGTAACATTATTTTTTTTTTTGAAAATGTATATAGTTTTTTCAGTGACTAAACATTTTTAATAGATAAAATTACTGCAATTTTTTATTTACTTAATGATTTTCGCAACACCTTTAAGAAACCAGCATAGCATGAATTTATTTTGATTAATTCCTATATCATATATTTTGACATTTTTCTTTCAAATTTGAATAGTCGATCTATAGGATAAAATTTTGAGACTACACTGTTATCAACTATATTTTCGAAGAGAAGAGTTTTTTTTTCCTAAATTTTAAATTCATGTTTGGTTTTTTTCAAAATCGGAAAGTAACTAGCTTAATATTTAGATTACACTCATACTTCAACAGATTGAACTCATTTTAAACAGGTTCGATTAATCTATCCTAAATTCATAAAAAAATCATTAAAAAATTACTATTCATAAGTAAAATCACTTTCGTTCGGTCAATCCATTTTAAATTTACCTAAAAATCATAAAAAATTACCATTCATAAGTAAATCACTTCCATAACTTGTATCAATAAAATAAGTTTTTTAGAGTTGAAAAATATATATTTTTCATCATTTTAACTCATGTTCGACTCATTTTTAACTGATTTGACTATATATGTCATTTATGAAAAAAATGCATCTAGAAAATTAACATAAAATCTTAAAAAATCTATAATGACTAAGTATATTTGATCCATAACTTGGATAATCAAAATATTTTTTTTAAAGTTGAAAAATATTTTTTTTTACCATTTTTAATAGGTTCGATCAATCCATCCTAAATTCACAAAAAAAATAAAAAAATATACTCTTTATAGGTAAATCTCATTCATAACTTGTACGAGTAAAATAATTTTTTTTAGGATTAAAAGATATTTTTTTTTACCATTTTTAACATGTTGGACTCATTTTAAATAGGTTCGGCCAATCCATCCTGCGGATAATCTGGGTATTGAGCTAGTTATTTTTTGATTTTGAGAAAAATCAAATATAAATTTTGAATTTGAGGAAAAGAAGAACTCCTTATTTTCTTTTAGAAAAATGGCTGAACTATTGTACCAAAGTAGACAAGGACAAATGTTGAGTTCTCTTAAAAGAATCTTGCCTTAACTAAAATAGTACCACTAAAATATTAAATAAAAGTTTTTTTTTCTACGTACGTCCAAAGAGGTATATTAGTTATATCTCAATTAAGCAAATTAGGATTTTAAAGTCTAATACTATAATTTTTATGTGATGCCAACAACTTTTGGATTTTAAAAAATAATTTTAATTATATTAAAATATCTAATCACTAAGCTACTGAGCTACCGGTCAATCGACTTGTTTTTAGATCAAGGAAAAAACGAAACTGCTGAGCGCGAATTAAATGAAAACTTCAGCTAGCTAGTTAGGCTAGGCGAACGTGCACCCGTGGAACTTTTCGGGGTGACGTGGTCCTTCGGGCAGCCACCAATGTCGAAAAGCATCACTGCATCCTACGATCCAAGACACGATCTAGGCCCCTACTCCCTAGATAAAAGGTACGCCCGACCCGACCCACCCACGTTCTTGACGAGAGTCAACGTCTAGTTTCCATTTCCACCAGGGACGCGTGGCAGATTCTTAATGCGTGGGCCAGGGTCGACGCGATTCTTAATGCGCACCGCCGGGCTCGAGTCGGTTCGGGCCGGCGCGAATGAATATTTTTGCTTTTTTTTTTCGGGGTTCAGAATTATCTTACGACTTAGGTTTCGACAGATTAAGTAGTTAGGTGGTCGTGTCCTAAGTCGGCACTTGAGTCCTGACTCCTGATGGTCGGCCTTTACTTGCGCTTCGCAGCGGAGGCAGTGGAGGGCGGAGGAGATAAGGCGCACAACGGACACAGGAGCGTGCACAAGCGCGACACCTCCCCGTCCGCACTTCCTCCATCGATTCAATTGCCCACCTGTACATCACATCCCCCAATTGCTTTCCCTTCCTCTTCATCTTTTTGTTTCTTCCCTCTTTTTTATCTCCTTTTGTTTTTTTGTGCCGCAACAAATTCCAAGTCTCAAGCATCTCTGCCGCTCGAGATTCCTCGCTAGAGTATTCCCTTCTGCTATTGCTGCTGCTGCTTCTGCTCTTTGCCTCGTTCTTGATTCCGAGTTCGGCATGGTTTCCGCTTCCTGCGCTTGCACATGTATTCCTGCTACCTCATTCCGTGGCCCGCGGCGGGGCATGCTTCTGCCGAAGTCGCGGAAACCCCGGTTGTCGGCGGCGGTACGGTCTTCACTGGATAGCCAGGTCTCCGATATGAGGATCAATGGTAAGCTTCTTGAGAATTTTGACAAATCTTGTCCCTTTTTAGTTGAATTTGGTACATTTTGAGACACTTACGCGCCATTGTTCTCCGTTTTTGCTAAAGCTTCTGATATAGCAGATTGTGCTTCTGCGTTTTTGCAGATTGTGTTTCATGCTAAAAGGAACCATTTTTGAAGTTAATGACGTTTTATTCCACTTTGAAATTGAGTTGGTTTACGGATCCAAATGGTTAGAAAATTGATTGAGTGCCCACCAATCCCGATAGTTTAACTGGTAGTAAAGGCACATAGGTTCCAGAATATAACATCCTTGTCCTTCTTTGGCTGGAAGCCAGTTTAGGCTTGACAGGTGGAACCACTATACAAGGTTGCTAATGGTGTTGACATGAGCAAAGACTAAGGATTAGGAGACTCATTACTTCAATTGAGAAAATGAAAAATTATTTCATTTTTTAGTTGGAACTTTAGGCGGTCTCGAAAAAAGATAGTGAAAAAATTATCCCTAAAGTCGAGACTAAAAGGAATGTATAAACCAATGCTTCCATAGATTCGATTCGATTGTGGTTTACAATTATAGCTTCCACACCTATTCATTTGACATCATTTACCATATAACATATAAAGAAAAGGAAAGAGTCAAAGAAAAGATGGTGATTCAAGTCAAGATTTCTTCAATACCCTAACCCTTTGTCAAATAAAAAAAAGAGGCGAAAAATACCAGATACCAGAGCAATGTTGTATCAGACTACTTGTCTCCTTGTAGTTGGATCTCCAAGTTTTTGGAATGCTCCAAATTCCACTTGAGCATCCAAATCTGGATCAGTACCAGCAAAAACATCTCTGAACAAGGTTCTAGCGCCATGCCAAATGTGTCCGAAAAAGAAGAGCAAAGCAAATGCAGCATGGCCAAAAGTGAACCAACCCCTTGGACTGCTACGAAAAACGCCATCTGATTTCAAAGCGAAAGGTTGCTAATAGTGTTTTCCAGTACATTGGAAAATTTGTTTGTCATTGGCAGTTGGCTGAATTCTGGCAGTTTATTTTTAATGTTTTTTTTTTGAGAAAAAGAAACCTGTATTCATTCAAGAGGTATGAAGTTTACAGGGTTGGGGTAGGAGTAGATAGAGAAAACATAGAAAATAAAGAGAACAACAGAAGTAAAACATCCGCCCGGCATTAGAACGTAAGCTCTACAAGGGATTACAAGTCAGCTAGTACACAAAGTATAGAAGTTGACGGCTGATAATGTTGTCAAAATCATCAAAGAATTCTCGTTTTGGAATGCCCTCATGTTTCTTCCGTGCCAAATAAACTAGCACCATATCAGAGTCAATCTTGCTCTCTTCCTCTTTGACCTCGAGATAAATTCCGTAGAGAAATGAGTTGAGGGAGGAACAAAATTGTACTTCAGAATAGATAGGAAGTTCTTCTATCCAGTAAATGTGTAAGGGCAAGAGCCAAACAGGTGATTGTGCGTTTCCTTTCCATCCAAACAAAGGAGACAAGATTCGTCATCCGTGATACCCCATCCATCCAAACAAAGGAGACAAGATTCGTCATCCGTGATACCCCAAACTCACAAGTCGGTCCATGAGAAGGGTCAGAATGACTAGAGGTATTGATAGTCGGTATACTATGTTGTGCCACTGAGAAGAAAGACTAAATAGAGGCATTTTAGGGTTTACTCACATTGAGAATTGGGTCGAGTGTCATCTTAAACAAAACAAAGGAGCCTGAGGTTGTGATGTTAATCAAAGTAACAGTAAATTGGCAGTACGAAAACCTGTTGCATTGTAGGAGTAATTTGAATGAGTTAAATACATTGATTATTGCAATAATAAGTTCATTTTAATCTGATTGTGAGGCCTCTGAGGTGGCAACTGAAAAAGCTGAAAGTTGTGTCAAACAAAACTGTATCTTCAAATAGATTTTGTTCTTTCTTTCTTTCTTTCTGATATTGTATATATTTTTATTACACCATTACTATTTAGTTGTGCTCAAAGATATTACTGTACAGTACTGCAGGATCCACTAGAATTTTCATCCTTCTAGTGCTTATTATAGTCTATGTGGAATCTAAAAACTTTTCACTAGTATGATGAATGCTGAAAGATGCTTCTGAAATATGTTGAATATTATGCAATTTTAGTTTTCCCTTCTATTGAGAATATTGAAGAGACTTGTCCTTATTGAGATTTCAATTTTGCTTGTCTTTAAGTTTCTTTCTTAAAAATTTGAATTGATTCAGGCATTCAGCATGTAGTGGCATTAGAAACCCATTGACCTATTAAGCTATATGGCATGGGCCTTAATTTGCAATTATAGCAGTTCGAACCTCAAAGGTATGCACATAAGTCCTCCTCAAACTTTTTATCCTGAATTAGGACTAAATTTAGGTATCACTATGTCTTCTCTCAAATACCTTACATACTCATAAGGTTTCCTTATATCATCAGGATCCATACGGTGATATAATGATATCAATTGATTGTCCCAATTCTATTATTGCTGTCATCCATTTTCCAGTGTCTTTCTTCTGGAGTCTGGACTGAAGTTTTGCTTCATGCATGATAAATTCCAAGGTCAAAACCACTATGGCCTATATATGTGATGGAAATCCTTGTGATTGGCTTGCATACATACATTTAGATATCTTTGTATAACATACAAATGGCTGATGAAATTTGTCTGTTTTAGATACTTTAGCGGCCCTATAGATTTTACTTCAGAAAATACACAACATTCTTTTTTCCATAAGATGTATTGTGCTTTTTATTCCATAGCATAAGTTTTCATAGACAGTTAGCTAGCTCAAACATTATCTACTAGTATGCTATTGGTGCATGCATTTTAAGTCATAAGTGATGCATGATTATTGATGTGATTTGGAAAAAGGAAGATACTTGATAGAGTCCTCTCTACCACTATTTATATACCATCTTTACAAATAAGTACATAGAGATAATATATATTTACAAGTTACAACTAGGTCCTTAATCAATACCCCCCCTCAAGTTGGAGCAAAGATATTATATAAGCCCAACTTGTTACAAATGTAAGTTATTCTAGGATGATTTAGTTAGCATATCAGCCAATTGATCATTAGAACTCACAAATGACATAACTATCTCCTTGGATTTTACTTTTTCTCTGATGAAGTGACAATCAATCTCTATATGTTTTGTCCTCTCATGGAAAACAGGATTAGAGGCAATATGCAAGGCGGCCCGATTGTCACAAAATAACTTCATTGGTTCTCTTTGAGTGATTCCAAGTTCTCCGAGCAATTGTTTAAGCCAAATTAATTCACACGTAACAAGGGCCATAGCCCTATATTCTGTCTAGCACTAGACCTAGCCACAACAATCTGTTTTTTGCTTTTCCATGAGATCAGGTTACCACCAAGCATAACACAATATCCTGAAGTCGATCTACGATCAGTGAGTGAACCTGCCCAATCAACATCAGAATAGCTTGTCACCTATAGATGACCCCTGTCATGATAAAGAAGCCCCTTTCGTGGAGCTGTCTTGAGATAACGAAGAATTCTTAATGCAACTTCCCAATGACTCTCACTTACAGTGAATGAAATATCAGGCCTTGTGACTATTAGGTAATTCAACTTGCCTACCAATCTGCGGTATGAACCCAGATCAGCTAAGGACTCCCCCTGTCTTGGTAGCAACTTTATATTTGGATCCATGAGAGTGTCTACCGGTCGGACTCCGAGCATGCCTGTCTCCTGTAGCATGTCAAAGACATACTTCCTCTGAGAAATTTAAATAACTTCTCCTGACCGAGCTACTTCAATACCAAGGAAGTATTTTAAGTCACCTAGATCTTTGGTCTGAAAATGTTGATACAAGTGAGATTTTAACTTCTATATCCCATCTGTATCATCCCCAGTAATAATAATATCATCCACATAAACAATAAGAATGACTCGTTCCCAGTAGAGGAGGTGGAAAAGAAGACCGAGTGATCTGAAATACTTCTCATCATGCCAAATTGAGTAATAGCAGAGCTAAACTTGCCGAACCATGCACGAGGGGACTGTTTCAAACCATAAAGAGATCTCTTCACCTTGCAGACTAAGGTAGACTCCCCCTAAGCAACAAACTTTGGAGGTTGCTCCATATAAACCTCCTCACCAAGATCACCATGCAGAAATGCATTTTTGATGTCAAGCTGATGCATTCGCCAACCAAAAAACGCGGCAAGGGTGAAAAGTAATCGAACAGAGGTAATCTTGGCAACCGGGGAGAATGTATCCAAATAATCAACTCCATATTGATGTGTGTATCCTTTGGCAACTAATCAGGCTTTGAGCCGGTCAACAGATCGTTAGGAGCTGTCTTAACAGTGAACACCCACTTGCAATCGACAATGGACTTTCCTGAAGGAAGAGGAACAAACTCCCATGTCCCATTAGAATGCAATGCCGTCATCTTATCAATCATGGCCTGATGCCACCCCAGATTAGATAGAGCACCTGAAATATTCTTAGGAATAGAAACAGCCGAAATGGAAGAAAGAAAGACGTAATATTCAGGTGATAAGACATCATAGCAAACGGAGTGGGAGATAGGATAAGAAGTAGAACACTAACGCACTCCCTTCCTTAAAGCAATAGGAAGGTCAAGATCCGATGGTACAGGAGGATCTGAGACTGGTAAAGCATCAGCACAAATAGCGGAGTCAGAAGGGGCGACCTGGGTAACCGCAGGAGGAACACATCGAGTAAAGAACTTAGTGGGTCCTTGTCGGGGCGGTACCGAGCCATCGGTAATATGAGAAGATGTGGCCTCATGAATGGATAATGGAATGGGAACAAGGGGGACCTCAACAATTGATATAGGTGTAGTAGACTGATCTGAGAAGAATGGTGTGGACTCGAAGAAAGTAACGTCGGCTGAAACAAAGGCACGACGCAACTCAGGTGAGTAACAACGGTACCCTTTCTGGAGACGAGAATAACCAAGAAAGACACACTTGATAGACTTGGGGGACAACCTGTCTTTGCCTGGGGAAAGATGATGAACAAAGCAAGTACACCCAAATACACGAGGTGGAAGACGGTATAGAGGGCCCGTGGGAAGAGAATAGAAAAGGGAACCTGGCCATGGAGAATGGAAGAAGACATCTTGTTAATAAGGTAACAGGCAGTGAGAACTGCATCATCCCAAAACTGCAATGGGACGCCCATATGCAGTAGAAGATTGCATCATCCCAAAACTGCAATGGGACGCCCATATGCAGTAGAAGGGTGCGAGCAGTCTCAACTAGATGACGATTCTTCCGTTCCGCAATCCCATTCTGCTGAGGTGTATGAGGACATGAAGATTGGTGAAGGAGACCATGCATGGAGAAAAAGGATTGAAATGCATGTGAAAAGTACTCTTTTGCATTGTCACTTCTTAGCGCACGAATAGGAATACCAAAATGGGTTTTTATTTCGACATAAAACATAGTAAATATATGAAAGAGTTCACAGCGATCCTTCATGAGGAATAACCATGTCATATGAGAATAGTCGTCTATGAAGGTGACAAAGTATCTAAACTCCAATTTGGAGGAAACACGACTAGGCCCCCATACATCTGAATGAATAAGAGAGAAAGGTGCTGAAACACGTTTATTGACACTACGTGGGAAAGAGGACCGGGAATGTTTACCCAGTTGACAAGATTCACACTCAAGACTTGAAATGGAAGAAAGACTAGGACACATCTTCTTTAAATTCTGCAAATGAGGGTGCCCCAACCGGCTGTGTATCTGTAGTGGAGTTGAATCGACCACCAAGGCAGATGAAGATGGTACAGCCAGGTGATACAACCCCCGAGACTCATGTCCTGTGCCAATCACCTTGCTCGTCCGAGAATCCTGGATAAAAATAGAATCAGAGGTAAATGTGACAGAACAATGTAAATCCCGAGTTAGTTTGCTAATAGAGAGCAAACTCAAAGGAAATTGAGGTATATAAAGCACATGCGTAAGTGGTATGGATGGTGTGGGTGAAACATGGCCAATGCCCTTTACTGCTTAAGAGGAACCATCGGCAAGGGTGACTAAATTGGAGAAACTTGACAAATTACCAGACGTATGATCAGATGCGCCTGAGTCTAGAATCCAAGGGTGTGCACTAGTAGTATGTGTCAAACACGCAGTAGAAGTACCTTCAGGAGCAAAAGTAGAGACTAACTGCTTTGACTGAGAGCTTTGTGCAAACTGATACTTAAGAAACCGAGAATGCTCATCTACAGGAGGAATACTAATATTGACGATAGCCCCCGAAGGAAGAGGCTGGTTGCCCAAACTACCATCAGAAGAAGATGACTGTTGCGAATGTGCTAGACCTCTCTTTTCACAATGAGTACATTTGAGTCGTCCTCTATCAGATCCATGAGACATGGACGATGGAATCGGTATAGCGGAGACATCTGATAGGGAGGACATGGACTTGTTAGTTAGGAATTGCAGCAAGTATTGATCTAAAATACTGTCGGAGATCAGAGATGAAACCAAAACGGAGAAGCGATATGCGTGCAGACAAAAGAGCCTCGGATGAACAGTAACCTGCGTGAATAGTGCCTCATGAACAGTGCGTGTGAACAGTAGCTGGACAGAAAAGAAGAGGAGAAAAAAAAGTGTTTTAGGGATTCAAAGAGGCTTTGATACCATGCGATTTGGAAAAAGGAAGATACCTGATAGAGCCCTCTCTACTGGTATTTATATACTATCTTTACAAATAAGTACATAGAGATAATATATATTTACAACTAGGTCCTTAATCAATAATGATCTCATAACTTATATCTTTTGAGAATGTTTTTCAAATACTCAGTCTCATTCTATTGTCCTCTTTCTTATTTTTTCTTGCTGACATCTCAACTTCTTTTCTTTAATGACAGCTCCGAAAGGGTTATTTCCGCCGGAACCTGAACCCTATAAAGGGCCTAAGCTTAAAGTGGCTATTGTTGGAGGCGGACTTGCTGGTATGTCAACTGCTGTGGAACTTTTGGATCAGGGGCATGAGGTGTGATGATTAAGTCCCTTTTACTTAAGTATTTTCTCAACTCTTTCTTGTCTGAAACATGAGTTACATTTCCTAATTATTACTATCAGTTTTGTTGCAAGTTATATTATTGTAGAAAGATTCAACACTTAATGCTTAGAAAGTGCTACAATTTACAGTACTACTAAGTTATCTGTTTCTTACAAGGTTCTTATGCTACTGTTTTCTTTAATAAATCTGATGGAGTTTGGATTACCTTGCTACATGCACATTGGTTGTATTTTCAGATCATTGTTGAGTCTGCAACATATATTCATGTACATATGATGGTATTCCCATGGTTCATATGCAGGTTGACATCTATGAAAGCAGACCTTTTATTGGTGGAAAAGTGGGTTCTTTTGTTGATAAGCAAGGAAATCATATTGAGATGGGATTGCATGTATTTTTCGGTTGCTACAGCAATCTTTTTCGGCTTATGAAAAAGGTAAAAGATCTTATACATGAACAAGAGATAAAAAGGATATATCCTATCTGTTTTCGCAGGGGATCCATATGTACCCCAGTCCTCTGAATCTTCTTGATTATTATGAATTTAGGAGCAAGGTGGACCAAATGAAGAGATGCTGGAATCATTATTTGACATTTCTACTAACTATGAACTTCTCTATTTCATTTGAAAGTTATGTGGATGTTTCTTCAGATTTTGGGTTATCCATCAAAGCTTAAATGATGCCTTTCACTACGAGCATCTTCCAAATTGTATAAACCTCAAAATTTTTCGTTCATCTTTTCTCCTACAAATAGAATTTGATCCTAACTGTATCCGATCTTGTGAACCATACAATTGGGAAAAAGGTTCCTAAATAAAAGTAATTTCACATATATCTGCAACAAACACCCTAGAACTATTAGAGCAAAATACACTTTGGGTCATGATGCTTTCCTTTATTGGATCTCTTGGTCATTTCCTTGGTGTTTAGCTGTTCATGTTTTCCGAATGAACATACTTCTTAACCTTCTCCACTTACATACACTATTTGATGTTGCCTGAAGCCCCATCTGTTGAAACTTAACTAGATTGTTTCGACTTGTCATGTGAAATCTTATGCAATTTGCTTGATCATAAGTTTTAGTTTTTCCTTTTATGTGAAAATTGTTTAATGCTTCTTGCTTAGTGGTTGCCTCTTCATTAGATTAGGACAAAATCAATCATAAGTTTCTTACTTTCTTGATTAATCTCGAGCTTGAATAAAGTGAAAACAAGCAAAAGCTTATGAGAGCCTGATCAAAATTTTAGCTATTGGTGTATCTATCTTGGAGTAGATTATACCAGGATTTCAACTACAAGACTAAAAATATAGTAATACATAAAAATGACCATTAGAACATATATGTGTGTTGCATCATATTGCGTGTCTGAAATTCTCTTTATTTGTTTTATATGCTATTTGATGTTACATTGTTGTATGTCTCTGTTATTTTGTAGCTCTTATTCGGCTTAAATAACATAATAACCAATGTGCATGAATTAAGTAGATGCTTATAGCATGAGATGAGAAGCATTATATATATTTGTTACCTAGGCTTTATTTCTCTTCAGATTTACTTGTTTGTTTTAAGTCCTTGTTGACTGTATAGTGTTGATTAGTTATTGCTGCACATATATTTTCCATGCTATGTGGTGTTTGGTGTATGGCCAAGATGTAATTCACTAGTAATAATTTTTATACTGTCACAGTGTCACCTATTCATTAGTATTTTGCTCTAATCAGGTAGGCGCTGAAGAAAATTTGTTGGTTAAGGATCACACTCACACCTTCGTGAATAAAGGCGGTCAAATTGGTGGTATGTAAATAATTATATATCACCAAAGTATACTTGCTGATCTTAGCTTTTCCACTACAATAAATATTTCAAATAAGTAGAGATGGAGAAAAGTTCATTGCAGATTTTAGTCTGAATCATATTTCATACTTATAAACTTAAATGTCCATTGCAGAACTTGATTTTCGATTTACATTGGGGGCACCAATACATGGTATACGTGCATTTTTGACAACCTCACAACTCAAGGTATAAGCTCAATTGCGATGAATGATATTTCAAACACTAATGCCAGCAATAGTCTATTTTGTTTCATGCTATTTCTCTACTATTTTGTATGTAAAAAAGTTACTAAAAAGTATAAATGAACATAGATATACAAAAGAGAGAAGAGATTGAGAACTTAGCCATTTGCAACAATCTGCGCTTGTCTTAAATCCTAATACAGCAACTTTGACCTGGAAAGGATGAAACATTGAGTGCTTGTTGAGGGGTTGGAGTCTAAGCCTCCAATGGAAACTCAATGAAGCTTATAGAGAAGATTTTGACTGGTAGATGCACAAAACTCCCTATGCAGGATAGGCTGATGGGACCAATCGACCTATCTATCTTTTAACAGTCAACAGAATTTTATACATGTTGACCCATGTTATAATGATACATACCAACACTTTTAATAATCATTCTCTTTCACATGAAACCTTAGACACAAAATAAATTTAGGAAACACTTCAAGGAGGTCATAAGTGTTCATGATGGATCTAAATAAGTAAACAAAAATATAAACTTCAAGTAGCTTCAAATTTCGTCTTGATCATAGAGTGAGCTCCAAGAGTATCCAAAAGTATTGCTTATTAACATTACTCATCAAAACCAAGCTAGATAATCATGTGAGGCTTCAAAACACTTGGTTAAAGCATTAGTAGCAAATTAATAAGGCAAGATTATATTTGTTTTCATTCAAACACTGAAAGGTAGCAAGAGTTAGCTTAGGATCAAATCTTTGAGCCAATATGTTTTGTTTATGTGATGATTCTTGTGCTTCATTTACCTTACAGATGTAATGACCATAATTCGCATAAATTGTTTAAAATATGGAATCGTATATGAACCTACTAGAAAAATACAGAAGAAATACAATCATTAATTGATTGAGTCCATGCCACTTATTGTTGACCATGCTTTTTGGCTGATTGTTTAGGGTAAACATGAATCAAGCTTGAAGGTCACAAGCCAGCATGCTTGGTCTTCTACTTTGACATCCCAACTCTTGAGTTCCTTTTTTTTTTATATAACTCTTGAGTTCCTTTTACCATCCTTTTTCTCTACAAAGTTTAGAGCCTTGATTCATTAGCAATGATCATAATCAATTTGATACTTCTTACTCCTACCATGGTTTAAAATCTCGGTACCGGTACCGGTTTCGGTCACCGGCCGGTACTGGTATATACCGGTACCGTACCGACACACGGTACGGACCGGTATGAAAATGCATACCGGCCGTTTTTTTTTTTCTCGTGACATACCGCCATATACCGCCCATACCGGGCGGTATGAGCCATATACCGCCCATACCGGGCGGTATGAGCCATATACCGCCCATACCGGGTGGTATATGGCATCATACCGCCATATACCGCCCGGTATACACAATATACCCGGTTTTTTCAAATACCGGGTATATCGTATACCGGAAACCTAAAAAACCGGTAAATACCGGACTTACCGTACCGTACCGACCGAGATTTTAAACCTTAACTCCTACTGACTTTTTCTTTATTTGCAAATTGCTTACTCCATTAAATAGTCATCTGGCCTTGATAACGTATTGATGTTTAATGTGTAGGCTCTAGTAAGTGCTTTCTCTTTCTTTGTTTGGTTGTTCTCCTGTTGTATTTGGCAATAGATAAAAAATCCATCTTGTTATTGGCAATAAATTGTTGTTACAATCAGTAATAGTTTCCTTTGTTCTAACTTTTGCCTTCTAATAGCTTTATGATAAAGCAAGGAATGCTGTAGCTCTTGCTCTGAGCCCCGTTGTTCGGGCTCTTGTTGATCCTGATGGTGCATTGCAGGAGATAAGGGATTTGGATGATGTAAGTTCATGTTACTTGTGGCTCTCTTAAGCTCATTTTAATTGTTCTTGTGAGTTAAATAAAGCCGGCATGTCATTTTACTGGCATCTTATTAGAAATGGTAACAACTGTTTGGTGTCATGTATTGATGTTTCATAACTGGTAGTTGTTGGACGCTGTCATATAAAAAACTTTTATCATATTTTCTTTATTGGTTTCCTATTTAGTTCTGGTAGAAAACTATCTTGATTTTGGCCTTTTGTTTAATTGCATTTGGAAATAAATGGAACTTATGCTCATTGTGTTTATCCAGATTAGCTTTTCTGATTGGTTCTTGTCGAAAGGAGGTACACGTGCAAGTATTCAACGAATGTGGGATCCTGTTGCTTATGCTCTTGGATTTATTGACTGCGATAATATAAGTGCTCGATGTATGCTCACCATTTTTGCACTTTTTGCCACCAAGACCGAGGCTTCCCTTTTGCGTATGTTGAAGGGTTCTCCTGATGTTTATTTAAGTGGGCCTATCAGAAAGCATATTATGGACAAAGGTGGCCGGTATGACATGAATGAAAGACCATGCATATTATTGATATTTTAATTATTTTTCATGGGTTGCTGATTATATTGTTTATATTTTGGAAATTTCTTGTCTAGGTTTCATCTGAGGTGGGGCTGTAGAGAGATATTTTATGAAAAATCACCAGATGGTGAAACTTATGTTACTGGCATTGCTGTATCTAAGGTCAGTTTGAAACCTTTGTTGTCTGCATACTTGCATTGTTTTATGCCGCATTGCACTGTGGGGGCTCACTAAGCAACACTATGCTATTGTCATACCTCTACACTGATATGAGCAACTAACAGTGGCCTCCCATAAGAAGAGTTTGCAGTCTAGAGTCTAGACTATCTCTTATAAACTGTCAAAGAAAATGGACTTGGGTCTTACTCCACTCCAAAAGCTAGCTCAAAGGGGAAGATTGTCCAAACCATTATAAGGAGCACTTTACACTTTTAACCAGCTGATGTGGGATATCTAACACAAACAATGCAGAACTGGATATGAAGGAAAAAAGAATGAAAAAGTGAGAGCGATGTGACTATACCCCTACTAATTGTGGTGCTTTTTTAACTTTTGGATTTAGGCTTATTGACAGGGCAAGGCTAAATTGCATATTTTGGTACTCCCTAGGCCTTACAGGGCTAAAAGTGAGAGAGGCATGTGAATTGGGTTCATCCCTTTTATGCATTTATTTTCAGAAGACAAACTTGTTTTGTTGCCATTGCATAATTCTTTTTTCCTATATGTATATTTAAATATCTTAATCGCAACGACTGAAAAATCTGTTTCAGTCAGCTATGGTTCTTTGATGCACTTGCAGTTAACATCTTTTTTGTTGTAATTTGTATTAATCAGGCTACAGAAAAGAAAATAGTCAAGGCTGATGCATATGTTGCAGGTCTGTCATGATTTTTCTTTTGTTCTATATATCTTTTCTTTTATTACATAATCTGAAAGCATATATTCATGTCATTTCAGCATGTGATGTGCCTGGAATTAAAAGATTGCTTCCATCTCAGTGGAGGGAATGGGATCTGTTTGACAATATATATAAATTAGTCGGAGTTCCAGTTGTCACTGTTCAGCTTCGATACAATGGATGGGTAACAGAGCTACAAGATCTAGAAATATCGAGGTAACTCCCTTCATCGTTGACTATTCCTTGTGTGATATGGCATTTATTTATTAGAATATTGGTATGGAACTAGAAACATTTTCTTATTCTGGCATTTAATTAATGGACAAGGACAACTGTCTTGCAAATTGTTCCAGGGATCACTTCTTTTCTCTTTTTGAGATTTTTTTCTGGTTGTGGCTGCAGGCAACTGGTACGAGCTGTGGGACTAGACAACCTCCTTTACACCCCAGATGCAGATTTTTCTTGCTTTGCTGATCTTGCACTTACATCACCAGAAGATTATTACATTGAAGGGCAAGGATCGCTTATCCAGTAAGATACTTATCCCATCACATAAGTAGAGATTATTTTCTGACATTGTTCTTCTTTTGACATTGTTGTGCATCTTAATTTTCATTCTTCCTTCTCTATGAACTTATTCTAATTGCCCAGAATTTTTTAGGCATCCAATTTTTGTCTGATCATTCATCAATTATTTTTAGTACTTATTAAGAAGTTTACTGATGTTCTATGGTACGAAAATTCTGGTTATTTACTTGAATGTTGAATCCTTGGGCCCCTTAACCAATAAAGAATAGCTCTCTATGCATTCACATGAAGTGATAATGCTGATTCTATAAAATATTTAGATATTGATCAGCTCATCTTTGGATATTATACTCATTGTTTCTTCCAATGAGAAGAAGCTAAGTATTATTTCCACAAAGTGTCATCTTAGAGTTACTGGAATCTATAAGGTTCTTGAGAATCCGCATGTTATGTCTCAAACTTGGAAAAAAAATTATGATACTTAAAAAAATGTCGGTTCCAAGCTCTTTTTCCTGAATGCATGTTTTTTAAATTATTATTATTTCTATCATTTTTATGAATGTTAACATTAAAGAAATATTATCATGGTGGTCATGCCAGTAATAAGTTGGATGGTAATAGATAGTATAAGGTAGGTTTCTTGAGATAGCTAGTGATTGAGTATTTGAGTGTATAAAAATAAAGAATTAATGCCTACTTAGACCAATGTTTTAATATACTCAAAACACCTCAAGATTATTGGAAAGAAAAATAATCTGCAATATATTTTTTAGTCATAATTGATGTGAAGGTGTTTGAGAGGTAAGTTGATCACATCCAAGTGATTTGGATGGTGCTTTATAGGGATTTGATCATCACCAAAGAAGTGGATGTTCAGCAAAAAAGGGTCTAAAATGTATTTCTTATTAAATAATAAAGCAAAGTTGAAGTTCTTAAATGAGGTGGAAATCCTGTTATACAATGCAGATTTCTATAAGAAATTGAGGCCAGAGGACCACAGGTTAATCGGTTAATGAATGGAGATAAGAATTAGCAAGCTCTACATGATTAATATTTTTTTTCCATGTAGTATATCTGATTCTCATGAAAGGCTTCACAAATGTGTGTTTATTTTCTCTGCTTTAGCATTACTTGCCACCAACTTCTTTTAAAATATGGGAAGTTTACTGAACAGCATGGGAGGTACTATAGCATGGGTAGCTTTATATTGGTAGGATAGATAGGGTTTTCTATTACCTGCTCATAAGATCTAAATTCCGAAATACTTCCTTTCTATACCTCATGTTCACCAAAATCAGGAAACTTGAATTGAAATTCATGTTTTCCAACTCAGCTTAATGTGCTCATATATCAAGTTGAGCCTTAATGACCACAATCAGCTTTTGAATCTGAATGTGCAACATTACCGACAGCACTTATCAAGCAATTGCTTTCAGGTTTCATAGCTTTGCATTACTATGCTCAGGTTTTCTGTCTTTTCCTACAAATATATGCCTGATTTTGCAGTTTAAAGTTCTTGAAATTATTTGAGTTACTGATGCAATTCAAGCTGTTGCTTTAATAATAAAAGATAGTACGATGCTTGTATATCACTACGATCGGCTTTTATTATTATTTTTCCAATTAAATACTATTATTTGTATGGTTGATCCATCCATGAGGATGAGCAGAGAATCCAATTTCTTCAAGCATTTCAGTTGTATGCTATCATTTATAATTTAAGTTGGCACTATCTATGCCTATTAAGTATTTTATGTTAGTGCTTTTGGTTACATACCATAGGTCAATCATATCTGTATTTGCTTCATGCTGCATGGATGCTTTTCACCTTTCCTTTCCACAGTTGAATCGTGTGGTTATAGCCAAGACCATCAGTGTTTTTTTCATGATGATGCTAATTTTGGTTTTGCTTTTATTTTCTGCTTGCTTAAAAAGTGAAGTTCATGAAAATATAATGTTTATTAGGATAACTAAAACCCTCACTGTTCTGTTGCAGACGATGTTATGGATTCAGCATAATTACCAATTCTCTTTTCTGGGTTCTGATGTATTTTCTTTTTCCCTAGGGCTGTACTCACACCTGGTGACCCATACATGCCATTGCTTAACGATGCAATCATAGAGAAAGTCCAAAGACAGGTTGGTTGTTATCTGAACTACTAATAGTAATTTGGCTTTACCTGATTCTATTTTTTATAAATTATTTACAAGGTGCAGTAACCCTCTGGTTTTATATTCATCTTTTAATATTTAAAGATCATTGGTGTCCTTTTTGTACCATGGATAATCTTCTAACAAGATACTTACAAAGGTTATTGTAGAACACAGGCAGACTGCACTTAGACCGCATGTCCTTCTGTAATGGATATGTTGGTTTTGCCTAGTTCTTCGTGCATTATTGATGGTTCAATCTTCCTATAGTATATTGTGTCAATAGTTCTGCTTGTAAATGTCCTTTCATGTCTTTTCTGTTTTCGTTGTTTTTCCTGATTGATATACTGTCATCTTTATCACATCCAAACTGAGAAGTCAAGTGTTAAGAAGCCACCTATAGGCATCCTAATTGTTATAAATAGACATTATGTATTACTAGAATAGGATACTTAGTATTGCTCTTGGGGTACAATATACCACTATACACTCTATTTATTCTCAAAGCATAAATGAATACATAACCCTTTTGTTCTCTTCTCTAGGGCTGGCAACGGATCGGATACACATTATCCGTATCTGCACCGTATCCACTACGGATGTGAATATGGATATCCATATCCGCACCGCATCCGTATCCGCATCGTATTTAATAAAAATATATTAAAATAATATATTTAATTAAAAAATCAATAAATTACCAATCCATTGATCCAAAACAAATATATAATATACTTCAAAATTCATCTTGACATGAAATTACGATAGAGCTCTTATATATAGTAATAACTTATATGGGCAAAATAGTAATTCAAAGACGCGGATACGGTGCGGATACGATGCGGATCCACAGTCATATCCGTATCCGCACCGTATCTGCACGGATATAAGTTTTCTAAATCCGTATCCGTATCCATATCCATTTTTACTTGCGGATATGGATCCGATACGGTGCGGATGCGGTTTTTAGTTAGTGGATGCGGATAAAATTACTATTCTTCTCCTCACATGGTATCAAGCAGCCTAGGGTTTCTTCCCATCCACCTTCTTCTCTTCCCTTTTCTCCTACACAGCCAAATAGAAGGGGGGCCCTTGCCGCCCATTCCCCCTTCTCTCCTCTTTTTCGCCGGTGGACAGCCCAGGTGGGCTGTTTCTGGTCTGCCTGCAGTAGGCGGACAGATTCTGTCCGCCAGTCCTAGGAGGACAGATTCTAGGGCCGGAGGACCTCTCTCCAAGGGACTAGAATCTGTCCGCCAGCAACAAAAGATTGCTGCTGCCATTTACTGCTGGAATCCAGCCATCTACCTCAAAAAGAAAGGATTCAAGGTGCTGCCATCTCAAATCCCAATTCCAGCACCTCTATATCTTCAAGTCTTCCTTGTGACAACAAGAAATCTTCCTTATGTGCCCTAAGTGAGGCTGTTTTTTGGGTTGCATCTCCTCTAATCTCTTGATGGCTAACCCTAACTCCATGACGGACCCGAAGCTCGCCTCCCTTTGTACTTCCATCAAACTCAATGGTGCAAACTATCTCCTATGGCTAGGGCTTTCTGTCTCTTATGTGGTTCTCAAAGGAAGACTTTGCATCTTGACAATGATTCCCCAGATGCTGTAAATATTGCCGAATATTTAGAGTGGGAGGCTAATGATTGTGTCGTTCTCTTTTGGATGCTTAATAGTCTTGAGCCTCACATTGCCTCCATCATGTTTTTTCATCCTACCGCCAAAAGCATGTGGGAAGCTCTTAAAAAGACATTATCAACACAAGAATATGTCCAAAATCTATTCCATGTACTTGGATATATTTAACTTGAAGATGGATCAGTTCAGGACTACTATACCACCTTAAGGGGGAAAGTATATAAATTAGCTGAGTATTATCCTCTTATAGCAGACGTCTCTGTCCTTGAGAAGTAACATGAAGAATTTCTGGTTGCCAAGTTTTTATTTGGGCTACCACCACCACTACACAATGTAAAATCTCAACCTATGGCTAATAATACCATCCCTGATCTCAGCAGAGTTGTGGTGAGGGTTCTTAAGGTCATTGAACTAAATCCTCACCCTACTTCCATTCTTATTCGTGAGAGCTCTGCTCTTGCTATTGGGTATTGTGGTCGTGGGGGTGGTAGGACTGGTAGCCGTGGTAGAGGGGGGAATTCTTTTCCTCCCTGCACCCATTGTGGTCGGTCAAACCATCCTTCAGAACATTGCCGGCAAAAGTTTGGTCATTCTTCTCAAGCTCAGGCTGCTAGCACAACTCATACTTCCTCTACTAGCATGACACCAGGAGATAATTTTGGTAGTGAGTAGTGACTTTGTGACCATCTCAGCTCAGTATGAGAGGTTATTGCAGACTACCTCCTCTTCCATTACTTTTGGAGTTGCTGCTAGTGTCTGTGCTAGTATGTCTTGGATCCTTGATTCTGTTGTCTCGAATCAAATGTGGGGTAATCTGAATTTTTCTCCACATTTCATTCAGCCCCTAACATTCCACTTATTTTCCTTGCTGACGGTTCCAGTTCTCTTGTTCATGGCTTTGGGCAGATTAGAAGTCCAAGTAATTTTACTCTTGAAAGAGCTCATCATCTACCTAAGTTTCCAATTAATTTTTTATCCATTAGTCAGCTTACCAAAAATCTCAATTGTTGCGTAATTTTCTTTCCTTCTCAATGTGGCATACACGATGTAAGGACGAGGAGGAAGATTGGTGGGGGAACTAAATCAGGAGCTATCTATCTACTTTCCACCTTTCCTATTGCTGCATATCACTTCACAAACTTCTATTAGTGGCACTGTCACCTTGGTCATCCCTCAATTAGCAAACTCAAGTCTCTACTTCCAAAATCAGTCCCTTTTGTTTCCTTTCAGTGTGAAGCGTGTCAGTTGGGTAAACACCATCGCTTGGGATACAAGCATTTCATAACTTTTATCGATGACCACACTCACATAACTTGGTTGTACTTGCTAAAGTGTCGGTCAGAAGTCTTCCTTGTATTCCAAAATTTCTATTCAGAAATAAAAAATTAGTTTGATGCTTCCATTAAAATTTTGCGTACTGACAATGCTTGTGAATATCATGACTTTGTTGACTTTCTTGCCTCACACGAATCATTCATGAAATATCTTGCCCTTATACATCTCAAGAAAATGATGTTGTTGAACGCAAAAAATCAATACATTTTGGACATTGCTAGGACAATGATGTTTCATATGAATGTTCCATGTTATCTTTGGGGGATGCCATTTTCACTTCCATGTATTTGATCAATAGGGTTCTCTCATCTGTTCTTGGGGGAAAATCACCCTATTCTATGCTTCATTCCAACCAACCATCATCTCTTATACCTCCTAAAACCTTTGGTGTGTGTGTTTTGTTCACTCTCTTGGACTTGGTCATGACAAACTTTGTTCTCGAGTTGTCCAATGCATATTTCTAGGGTACTCTCACACTCAAAAAGGCTACAGGTGTTATGATCCAGTGTCCAAACAAGTGTTCATTTTTGCAGATGTCACTTTCTTTGAGGATACACCGTTCTTTTCTTCATCCACTCCTTGTTTCTTCAACTACCTTACCTGGGCCTCCTCTTCCTCCACCAGTTAATCCCACTTTTGATACCAAAAGTAACATGGGTATTCCTCCTATTCTTGTTTATCAGCGACGGGGTAAGGGCACAGATGTTCTTCCTAAGTCAGCTCCTCCTCCACAGATATGTCGATCTCGACTGCCTATTGCTATGGGAAAAGGTAAGATGTTCCTTAACTCATCTCTCATCTTCTTTTTGTACATTTGCCTTATTCTTGTCTAGTGTTTCTATTCCCATGACATATTAGGAGACACTTGACACTAATATCAGCACCACTTCTCAGTTGCCTCTAAATGGGTCTTCACCATCAAATATCAACCAAATGGCTCTATTGATAGGTACAAGGCTCGGCTAGTGGTAAAAGGGTTCACTCAAGAATATGATGTTGATTATTTTGACACTTTTTCCCCGGTGGCTTGACTAGACTCTGTCATAATTCTCATCTTTATGGTGGTAAATCTCAGATGGAGCATGTACCAAATGGATGTTAAAATTGTCTTTCTCACATAAACTATTTATATGGCAACCTCCCGGGTATGTTGCTCAGGGAGAGAATCATGTGTGCAAATTAAGGAATGTCGTATATGGTCTCAACTCTCAAGCAAAGTCCTAGAGCACGATTTGACAAACTCAGCTTAATTGCACAAGGCATTGGGCTCAGGGGCAGCAAAGCATATCATTCAGTCTTCTCTTCATTAAGAGTACAGTGTATATAGATGATATTCTACTTAGAGGTTGCGCAAGTCAAGTCCCACCTAACAAGTCATTTTGTGGCCAAGGATATGAGACGTCCAAGATACTTTCTTGGAATTGAGTTTGCTTACAAGACCAACAAGTCATTTTGTGACTAAGGATATGAGACACCCAAGATACTTTCTTAGAATTGAGTTCACTTAGAGCACAAAAGGAGTTAGCCTATCTAGGATAAAATATGCTATGGATCTTCTCAATGAAGTTGGTTGTTGGGGTGTAGACCCGTCAGTACCCCAATTGAATCTCAGTTGATTCCGCGGGAATCAACTGAAGGGAATGAAAATTTTGATGACTGTGCTAGGTATCAAAGACTTTAGGTAAACTCATTTACCTTACAGTGACTAGGCCACCATTTGTGGTGAGTCAATTTATGCACCACCCTAAAAATAGTTACTTGAATGCAATCTTGAGTATTTTACATTACATCAGAATTCCTGGAGAGGATATGTGGTACCAAGTGAATGGACACATTATAGTCAAGGCTTATTGTAGATTATGCATGTTCCTCTTATGATAGGTCTACATCAGGATATTGTACCTATATTGGTGGCAATTTGGTCACATGGAGAAGTAAGAAACAAGCTGTGGTAGGTTGCTCAAGTGCTCAAGCAGAATATCGAGCCACGGCTCAAACTGCGTGCGAGCTAATGTGGATCAAGACTTTTCTTGAAGAACTTGGTTTTAACCCCATTGAGCCTATGACCATGCATTGTGACAATCAATCAGCCATTTATATTGACAACAATCCCATTTTTTATGAGCGGACCAAACACGTTGAAGTTTTTTCATGAGCGGACCAAACACATAGAAGTTGATTGTCATTTTATACGAATTGTTGTTCTTTCCAAGAAAATTATAACTCCTCGTGAATAGATAGCTTATATTTTCACTAGAGCTCTTGGACCCACTCGGTTTAATCCTCTATTTGACAAGCTGGGCATGGTTGAACAACTATGCTCCGCCTTGAGAGGGAGTATAAGAAATAGAGATTATGTATTGCTAGAATAGGATACTTAGTATTGCTCTTGGGGTACAATATACCATTGTACACTCTATTTATTCTCAAAGCATCAATGAATACATAACTCTTTTCTTCTCTTCTCCTCACACTAATCATGGTTTAGAATCTTGTACCAGTACCGATCTCAGTTTTTGTACCGGTACCGGAGGTATGTACCGTACCGTACATTAACTTCAAGTTAGAGCTTGAGATTCCACTTAACTAGTTTTCGTCTCATGGTAAGATTGCTTATTGCAACTTATGAATCAAATATCAAGCATTTGGATAATGGAATAGCCTGTATGCATGTAAGGATGTAAGACTGTATATTTGTTTGATCCTCCCTATAATATCCATCAGAGAAATAAAACACCAACTTATTCTTTTTAATTTAAGATTCAGCTGTTTACTCTGTCTTCAGTGTTCAGACATGATAAATAGCTATTGCATAAACATGTATATTGTTCTCAGCAATAAACTTTTCTTGTGCATGTGAACTATACATTTTTCTTTATTTGTATTGAATTGTGCACAAGTATTTTATAATTTGTGATGATTGATGACTTCTTGTCAGGTTGTAAACTTGTTCCCCTCTTCTCAAGGTTTAGAAGTTATTTGGTCTTCAGTTGTTAAAATTGGACAATCTTTGTACCGAGAGGCACCTGGAAATGACCCATTTAGACCTGATCAAAGGACACCGGTGACAAATTTTTTCCTTGCTGGATCCTACACTAAGCAGGTGAATATTCCAATAATGTTTGATCATTGCATAGTGGACTGTGTTGTTATACCATTGTCTCTTTTTTTGTTTCTGTTGATATTTTGCATTTCTAAGTTATGGCACATATGGTGTTTTTAATGTTCTTTATATTTATGAGTGATTATGATTAAATGCTTAAACATACTTAATTGATTACCATATGGATGATCTTAGGGGATGTCTTATTAAATGTGCAGACTGCGCCTCTTCAATCTTCATTTGCTGTGGGTAATCTCAAATTAAAAAGAAAAAAGAAAAATGCTGTCAAAATATGAAATCAATTGCTCTAAAAATAAGACAACTTTATGACATTGTTTTATAATATCGTGGGGAAATTTTGAGGAGATTCTTTAATGTTATAACTATAGGTTAGCCTAATCTGATCATAAATTGTCTCTTGCAGCCTATATTTGTATAGTTTTACTGATACAAATCCACCACATCTGCATCAGCTAACACTTTTCTCTTCTTGTTGTTGACTTTGCAGCTAGTTATTGAACCTGACATTGTTTTTTTTAACATTTTAGGTGTGACCTTAGGCTTGTTATGATTTCAATGACTCTACATTGTTAACTTTGATATCCCATTAGTATTTTCTTGTAGGATGACAATCAATCTTGCGAAAAATGCTTTCAGTTTTGGCTATCACCTTAATAATGCTTTCAATTCGTAATGCTTTATAGTTTGTAAGTCTTCTTTTCAATGCTTTTCAAACATCGCTTGATGAATCCGCCAAGGTTCATAGTTTGAATTCAAATGGTTGCCTTCATGAACTTTATGCAAGTTCTTTACTGAAAGACATATTAAGCAGAGAAAACTTTGGTTTGCTCCTGTTTCATGCAGGACTACATTGATAGCATGGAAGGAGCAACTCTTTCTGGTAGACAAGCAGCAGCGTATATCTGTAGTTCTGGCGAAGAATTGGCGGCACTGACAAGTAATCTTGCTTCGATCGACTCAGAAAGGATAAAAAAGGACTCAAACACAGCCGAAGAATTCAGCCTTGTTTGATAGGGCCAGTTTATAAGTTCAGATGTGGTTTGGCTCCATTCAGTTCCGTCATGGATTAAAGTGACGAATCTACGATTCTTGTCGAAACATCCATGTATGATCTTTTGTGCATCAGTATATGTACAATATTTTATGAACTAAAGTACACATGGCATACGGGATTAATTCAGGCAAATAGCAATTCAATTAAGTGATCTATCCAAGTATATTATTGTTTTTTTGCATAGCTTGTATTATTTGTACATGCACCAGAAGGTATAGCAAAGTACGAAATGAGCGACAGTTTATTATCTAAAATAATACACAACTTTTTATTTTCACAAGTGTAACCAATTAAAAAACATAGTCCAAAAACAAAATAAAAACAACATGCCCCTTAAAGAAAGGAATAAATTTTAGACTGAGCAGAAAAAAGGTACTATCAGTCATTCAGTCCAGCTTATTGGTAGGCGTAAAATGTATAATTTGATATATAAAAATAAAAAATGAAAGAACAATTTATTACGATGTTTTCTTAAATTCCCTGTACCAAGCCAACCTTATATCTAGAGTTACTGTGACAATAATCTATCTGTAGAGCATGAGAAACTTAATCGTCCAACTCAGTTACTCCATGGAAAATAGTTTATCTAGCTTCATTTTCTCCAGATCATGTTTCTCCAGATCATGTATTCTACAATGCCAGGCATATATTTACAATCACAGTAACAAACATTCATCCGGAGAGCATTTCAGAAGAATATCTACAGAGAATAGCCATCCTCCGGAAAGGGGAGGCCAAAATAATAAAATCACCATAATGAGAGGGATCTCATTTTATATCAACCTGAAGCTTAATGGACATGTATAATAATGCAAGCACTGCACCTTGAGGAAGAGGAGCTAATCTTGCAAGGTTAGCCCCTATCCACATTGCTACCACAACCACAGCAACAAGGTTGCTGTTGTTCTTCCCACAGAGCCAACTAGCGAAATTGATTAATATTGATAGAAGCATGCCACTTTTACCTCCCAAAAACCAGGCGATCGCATACCCTGTCTTGTACCCAACATCCAACTGGTTGTCCAGCAATGCTAGTAAACTAGAAATTGTCAGCGATGCCCGGTACCCAATTATCTTCCCGAGGAACAGGGTTAAAAAGGTGAAACTCAGCACTTCGATGAAGGGACCTCTATCATAATCTGAAGATTTGTGATATCGCCCTGTCTGATCATACCACGAATTTTCCTTGTTCTGCCTCTTGTAACGCATCCGTTGCTTCATTTCTGCCCATCTCTGCACCCTTCTCCTTTCATCATCTTCGAAATTTTGGGGTTGATTTCTTGTCCATGCCCTCTCTGTGGCACCAGGAAATCTCAGTGTCATGTCATACCGAGCCCTTGAGACTTCATCCGACAGTACCTAACATAGGAATAATAGTTTTAAAGGAATGAAAAAAGTTTACATTAACTCAATGTCATGTTTCCAGAATTTCTTGATAAACCATAAGTATAAATATTTAAGATAAAACCATTTATCATTGGATCAATGCTATGTCATAGAACTTTCAGCAGATGTTGGTAATATATCCATCTTTAATCATTAATGTAAGAACTCTGTTAAATAGAAGCACGAACTTCCAACCATCAAGTAGAGACTCTAAATGAATGCTTAATTAGGTTGTCAATGAGAGAGAAGAGGGACAAGATCCATATTAATAGTATTTAAAGCTCTCATATTAGAGAGAATAAGATGCAAAGTCTACGAAGAAAAATAAATGCTCTTTGATGCGGATGAATCAGCCTTCCAAAATAAGAAGCCTTGCAAAATGAAGCCAAAATCAAGTCAATAAATGCAGTGGTGCCCATAGTTGTCAAGATATACTAGGCAACCCTAGGTGACTGATTGTATCCTGCAGTGCAATTACTAACCTAGGCTCTTAGTCCTTGGCATTGCATAACATATTTTTAATTAAAATGACCACCATCACTGAAAATTAACATTTTTAATGTGCCAAAACCTCTATGGTAATGGGTAATGGTACTAAAATATTCAGAACTAATTGAGAAATTACATATTGCAAAAGAATTAGACAAAAGGTTGGGGAAAATATTAGTATGTGAAAATGATAATATCATATAAATTAACATCTCAAGTGAATATATTGTGCAGATATATAAAATTCATTATTATGAATATACTGTTTTATAAGTGTTATGCTGCATATTCCAGGGTGATCTAGGAGAGCATCAACAAATTGTCCTATCTATTTACTACCCCAGATGTTGCCCCATTTCTGATACACCAAATCAATTTTACCTAGAATATTTACATGTTCTGTTGATAAATACTGATAGCGCAATTACCCAAGTGATCAGCTATTTGATACACGGAAAGAAGGAACATTAACTCTTCATAATACATGTAAATGGACCTTCAGAAGTACAAGGAAGCCACAATATACACCATAATCAGGATTCAGTTTTAATTGCTTCATATCTTCTGCTTTCAGATAATATTCAATTACATTGATCTTATCATAACTGATCAAAATAATTGGGCATGTTCTGATGAAAAAACTGAAACTGATTTAGCAAGGCTAATATTAAGAAAGAACTCCATTGAATTTGACAGCATTTTTGTAGTTTAATTGAATTACTGTAACTTTTCCTCCTAAAGCTACTAATTTATGTTCAATCAAGAAATTCAAGACTAACTATTTTTATGGCTTTCAGCTCATTTTTCACTTGAAGTAGAAATGAAACTCCATACAAGCTATAGAAGATTAGCATTTTGCTGCTTTTTATTTTTAGAAAAAAAATCCTTCAAAAGCTGAGTTCAAAGTTTGCTCCAGAATAAAGAATTTCTTGGAGTTGGCTCAATTTTCATGTAAGACCAAACTCCAAATGCCAAATGCTGAAAGAATTTTGTTCATTTATTCTATGGATTAGAAAACCAAACATAATAATGTGTGGGCAACATTTCATCAACCGAGATAATTTACAAGGATAAATAAGTCCCTACTACATACCTGTTGATATGAAAATGAGTTGGTGAAAGATCATTAGCAAGTCAAACAATCAAAGACAAATTATATGCACCTAAGGAAAAACTATTAAGCCAAAGTGCTAACTGATTTTGGTGGCCCAGCAAAGTCAATCATGTAATTGGATATAATATTTTAAGGTAATTCTATTACCAAAGAGAATTAAACAGTAGTTAAGAGGGAAAGTTGAGTGGAAAAAATCCAGAACAGTTAGAAATTTGTATAAACAAACCACAGCTAATAATCAAAGTTTGAAAGTTGAAACATTATACAACTACAGAGACAAATTCGTCTCATGTGCTCAAACAGATCAGTAGAGTGGATGATGATCACCTCATATGCATACCGGACGCTCTTAAACACCTCACCAGATTGCAAATCCTTGCTAACATCAGGATGGTACTGCAAAAACAAGAATTATCAACTGGTTAACATCGAGCTCATTTTTCATTAGGGATTCCAAATAAGTTCAACTTGGACCTACCCAATCAAAGCCATATTTTTTTAGACTTTTTTCTGAACTGAACCAACCATTTTGAGGTTCAGTTTGGTTTGAACCGGGCAACCCACCAAACTAAATTAAATTTTTTTAGTTTAGTTCAGTTATTTTTCCCCCTTTTTCTTTTGTGGGGTGAGGGGAGAGTTGAAAATAGTAATAGACACCACAAATGTCCTAAAACCAATATGAATGCCTGATTTTTAAGTAAATGCATTTGAGCTTATTCCAGAGTCTTCAGCAACAGGGGATTGCTTCATGCATATATGGATTGGGACGAACATTTGTATATACATCTGGAATTAAATGTTTATTTAGTTCACCAAAAACTGAGAATCTTGAGCATATGTGAGCTGTTTAGCAGTATGTTCTTAGAATATATTTAGACTTTTAACTGCAAGTTGTACAAACCTAAAATTGGAGAACAAAAGTCATGCATCCCTTTATGCTTATGAAATTAAACTACTTAATACGGCAAAGTATTTCCTGTAAATATATATCAAACAGTAACAGCAATAAGGATGTTTTCTCAGAAAAGACCAGATCATATCTATTATCGTTCGCCTGTTTTATATTTTTCCCTCAGAATTCAGTCACTATAGAATATGCTTTCGACTGGAAGTATACTACTCGAGGAATATCCCTCAATCACCCTAATCAATAGTGGGCGCTCACACAAATGATGGTTTCTTTATCCAATTCACTAAAATCAATGCCCAACTAACTAATCATCTTCCGCAAATGATCACGAATTAGTCTGCTTAACAAGACAATTTTGTCCATGTCATCAGTGGACGAGAGATAAATGTCGACTGGAAGGAGCAAGAAAAGTTGAATCCAGAAATCTCCTTGATTCGTTTCAATGGATCCGTTCGATCGAACGGAAAACAGTAGGAAAAAGAACAAGAATAAGAAATCAGGGACCTTTCTAGCGAGGAGGCGATAGGCTCGTTTTATCTCGGCGTTGGAGGCGCTCCTAGGGAGACCAAGGACGGCGTAGTGGTCCTGCTCACCGCCACTGCCCGCTCCCCAGACGGCGGTCGCCGCCGTCGTCACATGACCGGCACGTTCAGCCGGTCTGCGCCCGGGGCCCGTGGCCCAGGCCCAAAGGCCGACGAAAGCAATTTGGTTATGTGGAGGGAGGAAGAGCCGTCCGCTGCCGCCACCGGTGAATGAACTGGCCGTGGTGCTCAGCCCGAGAGGCAGGTAGGAGGAGGAAGAAGACGGCATGGTCTCGACCTCGTCGGCCCGCTCCGGCTTCCTCCGCCACTGGGTCTACCAACGTTAATATAATTGGCTAATTCAGTTGGGCCTGGTTAACCGGTCCGATGTTCGATTGAACCGGGCGAACGAATGAGGTCCAATGAAATGCAGCTTGAGCCGTAAACGAGCCGAGCCAAGCTGAATTATATCTAAGCTTAGGGCTATAGAAAAGCTAGCTCGGCTACCGAAAAGCTTGTTAAACTTGAGCTGATGACGGAGCTCAACATAAATTGAGTTCAAACAAACAAATTTAAGTTTGTTTGCAAATATAATATTAGTGACAGCATGAATTAGAAGACATATAATTTGAGAAATATAAATTTGATAGTATATCAAATGTATATCAGATTAAGAAAAATCTTATTCAATATTTTTTCATTTAATATTCTATTTTATCTAATCTTATCCGGTAAAGCAAAGGAATCATAGCTTGATTAACATGTATAATATATAAACAATGAAAAATACCAATCATATGATTATATCTATACAAGTAAAATATCCAAACAAATAAATTAATTTGAGATGAATACGAATGGGAAAAAAAAAATCCAAGTTGGATTTTAATAGTTGAATATTTAATTGTCTAGTGCGTAAAACAGTTGACGCGCGATTAGGTTCTCTCCAAATATTATTTTATTTGTTCAATTTTAAATAAGAGGCAAGTAAGTATTTTATATTTTGATAATATATGGCACGAAAATTCATATTTTAATAACGTAAATTTGAAAAATGCTATTATAGGAACATGATACTTTTAATTGTTTTAAGAAATAATATTTCATTGTCTCATGGAAAAGTATTGAAATTTTCATTTCTATATTTGATTTATATTTTAATAAATTCATGAAGTTTTTATTTAATATATTAAAAACATTTTATATAAACAGATTATAAATAATGTGAAATAATAAATAGTATTTTTCAATACATATATATATATATATATATATATACACGAAACTTTCCCCCTATTTTCCAACGTCCGAAGAAACACGTTAACGGCTTATACCCACGGAGCTACCTCGAGGCCCCACTGATACTATTCCGGGAGTGCACAGCTGGGTCACCCTCAAACGCGTCCGCGTAGTTTCCCCGACGTCCATTTAAAATAGGCTTCGATCTCGTCTCCTTGCCCACGGCATTCCGCGGACCGAGAAGAAGAGGACGAAGCAACAGTGGAGAAGGGGACGCAGGGGATGGTGTTCAACGCGTGGTGGGTGGAGGCAGTGGCGAGGGTCTCGGCGGAGGCCTGCCAATATGTGGCCTGCAACCCGGAGCGGCTGAGCAGCGAGGAGGTGCTCGACCTCATCTGCTGCCTCCCCCTCCGCCACCTGCGCCGCCTCTCCATCTGCCTTTTCTCCTTCTTCTGCTTCCCACCCTTCCTCCCCGACGACACCCTCCCCCGTCGCCGCCGCCGCCGCCGGTACGCCTATCGCGACCGCCTCTCGCCCTCTTCCTCCTCTTCCTCTTTGTCCTCCTCTTCGGACGAATACGAATCCGCTGGGGGTGGGTACGACTCGCATTCGGACTGATGGATCGGTTTCCATAGATTTCCTCGCTTTTGTACAGTAATTAACCCTCTCTCAATTCCGTTCCGAATGATTAATTGGTCGTCCGGCAGGGGGATGGGATTGGTACCCCGATGATTTTTGTTCACGCATTGTTGGTTATATCTTATCATCATCATGATTCGGAGACCTTATTGTATCGATAATTAATTTGTCTGCTGGATGATTGAAATCGTAGATTGAATTATCCGTTGGCTCATCCTTGTGCCTCGCTAGCCACCCTTTGTCTTTTATATGCTAGCTATATTTGCATGCTGAAATTAGTTCCTTTTGTAGATAAATGTGGCATGAATATTTTATTAGAAATCGAGTAGTTGTGGAAATGGAAGAATGGTCACATATGGTTAGCAACTATGAATCACGTTGGAAGCTTCATTCTGTGTTGTATCTTTTTTGTACTTATTTGTAGATGTTCTCAATTCTCTTTCTTCATTTACATTCTTCTGGTGTTCACCATCAACTAATTGATAGATAGTTAATAATCATGATGATCTAACATATATGTTTGAGTTCAAGGTTAACAAACTGCAGATGTGGTCCATGGAAGAGTACCCATTTAAAGGGCATTTTACTTGAGCTAGTTGTCTGGTCAAATGCTTGGAGAGAACTCACGGAATTGCTCAAATATTGTACATTTTCAAAGTTTGGATATGCAATGTGGATCTCATAATAATGAAATGTAGTTAACCAAGTAGTATTTGTTACAAATAGTCAAAGTTCTGCATTATCACATATAGAGCTGCAACACCATGACTAGTGGTTGCCTAGTATTTAAATAAACAAATTCTCCAAAATTCATGTCAATAAGCAGGGTATGTTTCTTTATGCCCCACTAGCCATCATGTATCGCCCTAGTTAAAATCAAGATCCTCTTGTTAGCTTTAAAATGTCCCCATTTGTTGAACTGTTGGTCATTCCTTCATTACTCCTTAAGTCAATACTCTATTTGGTTAATATACCTCTGATAGATATCTTTCTGTTACAAAGGTTACATGGATAAGTTATCACTCATGGGATTTATTATCCTATTCACTTGTAGCATTTGGAACATCCTTCCTTTTGCAAGTGGCTCTATACTTCCTAATTATGTTCTATTTGTATTTTCTCTCGTAACAATCCTGTACTTTTTTTATTGATGCTCCTTAGTACAAGGTCAAAAGCATTAAATTTGATGATTAGCATGTGTGCAAGAAGCTAAATTATGATGCTAAAATATATGCTTGAATGAGAATACTAGTCATGTTTCTGCTTCCATCTTCAGATAATTTTCATATTGAAATATTACTGAATGCATAATTGCAATAGAGCTTGTGAACTGTACTCTTTTATTTACTTATTATGATACTTTTAAACTTTGCATACATTTTTGAATATTTTGTTTAAACGAGTAACAAACTGTTTTTTGATATTATATTTTCCTCTTTTGTTCCACCTTTATAATGTGGCAAGACATGTTTCACAGGCAACAGGAGAAACATATGGTTGTAGGTTTCCTAGAATTAGCTTGCCCAATTCTTCTCCCTGGATAAAAATAACAGAAATATGTGCAGTGTTTGTGCATTTGTAGTTGTACCAACAAATTTCTATCTTTAAAATATATTTGTTACTTATTCTAAGTTGAATGCTAATTGTTGAAAGCCAAAAGCAAAAAGGTTCAACTGGAGCTCAAAGCATTTGATTGTCTGAGCAGAATACAAGGAAATCAATATTCTGAACCCTTTCTTTCTTGCAGTTTGTATGGTTATTTGGATATTGTTATACTGTTGTCTGGTACATCTGAATACATTATTTGACTCTCCACACACCTTATATTGGTTACAGCCTTACAGCCTGGTGCAGTGTGATGTCCTTATTTTTTTCTTGTTCTTGTATTGTATATGTTGGTGATGTGCTTGATAAAATAATTAACATTTTGTGTATGCTTATCTGATATTGGCCCGTTTGCATGACCTTGCTTTTTAGCCAATTACTTTGAAAGGATTAGCTTGATAAAATACTTAAATTACACATTTGCATGAAATTTATATGACTTCGACTCTGGATTCATAACCACTAGCAATCCTTTATTTGTTTGTTTTCCTAAGACTCAACTCATGCATTTGTAAATGTACATTATATATAACAATCCTTGTGATGTTGCACCATTTATTTCTTTGACACCATAGTCTTTTATACTTTACAAACATATTTAGACTACTAACTAAAGCATAACCATCCTTTTGATGTTGCACCATTTAGTTTTTTCACACCATATAACCAACATTTTTAACTCTACTGGTTGAGGCATAAGTATTCTTTTGATGTTGCACCATTTAGTTATGTTGGCACCACACAGGTAAGTACTTCTATACAAACATATTTATCTGTACTAGTTGAGGCCACAGATTCTATTTCTACATGCCTTTTTTTTGCCTTGCTACTAGTCACAAATAGGTTTTCATGGTGTTTGTTGAGGTATACGCTACGGGTTAGGTAATTCTAGGTAAGGAACCAGGACATGTTACTGCCACGGGGATGACCCTTTATAAGACATGGTGATGTGGTCTCAGACCAATCCTTGTATCATGAAGTTGTCAAATCCGTGTACGACGATACTAAGGTTTAAAATTTCATATTAATACCAATCTAGATATTTGGATTGTACTAATACGTTACCATATAGTTTAGTGCATTTGAGAATTTTATATAGCTCTCAAAATCTTTAGAAATTGGTCCTATTGATTGAAATTGCTGCAGCTAGTTGGAAAAAGCTCCAATAACTATAAAAATAATTGTTCGGTATAACCCGTTAGCCGTTAGGTACGGACACTATATAGGATGATATACATCCGGTATGAACAGTATATGTGTTGTATCATTTTGTACAATCGATATGGTTGATATATTGCATATATTGGTATGTATTGGTACTGGTACTATGTAGAATAAAAGGGTGGTATTGTTCCTTTAAGGAGAGAAAGGTGCGCTAAGAATGCAATAATTATATTCCTGTTCACTGAAGAAATATTTCATCTACTGTCGCGAGTATAATTCCTTCAGACTTGTATTGAATGGTTGTTTCTGCCCTCGACGCTTAGATCACATGGCAAATTGCTACCCTAAGCCAAATGTGAGAGTTTTATACGTTGTGTGAATCCCATATTATGATTTGTCAATTATATGCATGATGACGATAATATGGTTAAGCTATGGTAAGAGTAAAATTTCATGCCTATGTGACCATTGATAAAAAAAGATTCGTGGAACAAATAATAAAGAAAGGTCATGAATTATTGCCTTGCCTTCTTGTCCTAACCACAAAGTGTTGTCATATTCGATAATGGTTTTCTTTTGCAACTTCACCGCGCATATAATGGAAAAGGAAAATAACTAATTTAATGATAATTATGACTAATTGTTAAAGGTAACCCGATGCATAAACTACCAATTCTAAGACGCGATCATTAATTAAGTTATTTTTACTTATTAATTTAACATATTGATGTGTTTGGAGAGAAAATTATTTTTTTAGTTCTAATTTGGCAACGCAATGTTTTCTCAAACTGGACTAATCTCAATATGATTTAACACTAAGTATTCCTTCAACTAACTCAGTATATATGATCTAAAATAAACATTAGTTATTAACTTATGACACCATATCCATATCGAAACTTATATATATATTACTGACTCAATTAACTATGGACTATATTAGTGAAATATGCAGTTGAAAATAAATCTACTATAATAGATGAAAATATAAATAGTATTTAACAATCAACTCTAAAATAAAACAAAAAAAAAAAGGTCCAATGACCTGAAAGTTGTAATAAAAGTAAATTGGTAAAATTGGTATCATAAATTTATTGATAAAGAACTACTAAAAGAAGGCAAGTTGACACTATTCAATACCTGAACAAATGAAAAGTAATGCATATATTTATATAGTGACGATTATATACACAATCAGACTCGGGCAAATTGTAACAAAAAACGTCATTAAAGACTGAATTATAAATGTGAACATTATTATGATTCAATAGCTAATCTATGTATACAGTTTTAGAACTGCCTTCTTTTTCTCCTTTTCGTTCAAAACTACAGTATATGACCAATGCAGTACATAAAGATCAACAATGTACTTATGAAAAGCAGGCTGATGAGCGACCAACAAGAAATATACTGGGGATTTTCCACATCTGGGTTCCTGAGTTCGAGAATAGCTTTTGAGTTATTACCTCCATTTATCATAAGTATCTATGTCCAAGTCTTACTTCCCTCGTATGTGTTATTGTTTTACTTCCTGCCTCCTAGAAGCTTAATTGTGTGCACAGCAGCATCCCGCACCCTGCAGTATCCATGAGAAAACTGAGTTCACATCTTTTCAAAAATAAAAGATTAGAGTTAGTTAAACTCATATGGTTGTACGTACTGGTATTTAGGTACACAACAATGCGTGTACTGGTGCTATCATTCTTAAGAATTCAA
Source organism: Canna indica (assembly GCA_034359265.1). NCBI lineage: Eukaryota > Viridiplantae > Streptophyta > Magnoliopsida > Zingiberales > Cannaceae > Canna > Canna indica. The sequence goes on along the minus strand of CP136893.1, from coordinate 14,230,262 downwards.
TAGTTTCCGTTTCTTTCTAATTCTCAGCATAAAACGATCCCTTAATGCTCATAGTAAATAAGTATGCATTTCCTTCAAACTAAGTTACTTTTTACTCTCATAAATAGGATGAAAAAAATAATAATGAAGTGGATCAACCCCTACAACTGTCATGTAATAACACATACTAAAGAATTAAGAGCATGAGCATGGTATGAGAACCTTTCATGGTTTCTGATCTGATTTAGCAGCTTGAAGCATTTCCACTATTAGGGTCTTTACATCTCTGCATCAAAACAAGAAAACTTAATCAAGTAAAGGTCTGGAAATGAATACCTTGTGGCACGTTCACCTATCCCATTAATCTGGAAAACAGAACAATAATATGAAATGTATGTTCAGATTAATGTGACGATTCATATTCTATCCACTCGTCAAATCAAGATTTTAAGAAATAATATTTCAAAGCTTTGAGATTTTCTTCACCTACACATGTAAGAAAAACTATGTAAAGTCAGATCCAAGAACTTTTAGTTCAATTGTGAAAAGGTAAATTTGAAAAATCACTAATTAGTTGTGTAAAAAAAGAGACACAAGTGCCATTAACTTGGCCCACAGTATGACTTACTTTCTGTCTTGCGCAGGTCTAGGGAATGGGATGCGTAGTTTAAAAGTACTTCCTTCATAACCAGCCTGCATAAAAGATGAATATTGGTTTTAAATCTCCATTAATAAAAAAATACCATATCAAATAGACTCTTCTCCAGATGGAGTTATGATTAAACAAGCATAGAGACTGCAAGATACATTCATCTTAGAGCTGATGTTAGATAAACATGTTTCATGATTGTCTATTCAACACTTTAGTAGTGATGTATTTCTCTCATAACTCTAGTCTATTGATATCTTTTACATTTAATCCAGGCAACAATATCTAAATATCTATATCTCATTTCTATATGCTAATTCTTGTCTAGGAAATTATTTTGCAGATACTAGAGCAAGCCTCGTATACGCTAATATGCATAACCAATCAAAGATGCAAACTATTTTGTTCAATTAGGTGAATAAGTTCACATGTCCTTCAGAACATCATATTAGATATGACAATGGGCTGAGTCAGCCCATGAACTCCACCCGATCCAGGTTGGATCTGGCACGACCCAGCTACCGAGCACGGTCCAGTTGGCCTTGGGAAGGCGGCTAGGCCTTGCCCACCTTCCCAAGTGTGGCTGCCTTGGAGAGGCGGTTGTGCCAGCTTGTCTTCCCAAAGTAGGCAGCTGCACCCCCAACTTCCCTGTCATGACCAAGAGACGGACTGGGATTGTCCATTGGACACGCACATCGTGCCCAGCATGGTCCTGGCGGCCTTGGGAAGGCAGGCAGGTCTGCCCGGGCCTAAAAGAGCAAGCTGCATGGTAGGTTGGGCCGCACCTTAAAAATTTGGGCTGTTCTGGGCATGGCATGGGGGGCAATGGGCTTGCCAATGCTCTGGCTAGCAGAAGTCCGGACCATTGCCACCTCTATATCCCATTGCCACCTCTATATCAGATGCCACCCTAGAATAATGCAACTACATGACAAACATGATGCACTAGATCTCAGGGTAATGTAACACAATATCATCAGCGTCCTTTAAAATACTAAAATCAATAAAGTGCTCATGCAATCCATATTTAACAGAAACCATCATGTTCATAATTGATAGTTCATGTATTGATTATATTGCATTTGATCATGAAAATCCGAGATGTTGTGTATTTCTAATCATAAATCTCGCAGTCGCTACTTTACATTGTGACTGCACAGTATTTGTACATCAGAAAATGTCACTGTAGAATTTAGGAGGGTTTACTTGTATGATGCCATCAAGAAACATACCAGTGAAGTATTGCATGAACAAATGAGAAAAACAGAAACTAATGTAAATTACTAAGCTGAGATTGGAACATAAAGCACAAATAATTTGTTGCATGATACATATAGACAAGAATATAGACTCGGTGTGTATAAGCAAGAATCATAAGCATTTAAATGAGTTTCCACCTTCACGTTGAACCCTAGTCTATCCACATCCAACATGTGAGCAAAGTCTACCTGAAAAAAATTAATAAAGTAAAGACCTAACCGAACATAAATAGAAAGTAATTAAGGTAATCCTAGTGATAAAACCACCTGAAGGTGGTTCTCCTATGAACAATTTAAAAGGAGAATATTAGCATCTCTTGAGTACCTTTACTGAGGTGGAATGTTGAACAATTGCTTTGGTATCTTCAGAATGATCTCTATTCATGTGGGACTATCAAGGGAAGTAGAAGTTAAGAGCAAGAGCACCCAAAAATTGAAGAAAATAATAATCCGACTCAGCATACCGTTACAGGTATTGCAAATTGAGATATTGGATCAACCTTTGCAGCTTTATATTCCTCACCATCAAATACTAGGGACGACATCATCATAAGAAAAATAAGATATAAACTTCAAACAGATAGTTAATTGTGCAGAAGCAATTGAATTTGTCATTGATGCTAAATTATGTCATCTATTTTGACCTCAACCTTGCATATCGTAGGAAACTCTAAAACAATTACCATTAAAATTAAGTGAAAAGCAAAGCAACACAATCAAAAACTGAAGTTGTTCAGATGCACCACAAACATGGTCTATATCGTTCAGATTATTTGTCTGAAAACAAGAAATATCAGCAAGATTCCATCTTAAGAACGTTAAATAACATGTTAAATACAATAACAACTACCATCAAACCCATGGAGGATCTGAAGCTCTATAAGTGCTATGGGCAAAGCAACCACAGTGCTAAATGCAACATAAAGATTTACCTCCTGATCCCAGCAGAGCTGTAGCAATTCCAGAAACATAGCGTACATATTTTGGTTTGATGCGGACAAAACTGAAGTCACCAAAGTCAACCTTTGATTGCAAAAAGTTCTCTTTTTATCATCCCACAGAATGAATAGAACAACATGATGCATGGAGAATCTTAATTTGATAGTTACCCAAAATGCATCAGGGTGTCTTCTTAAATAAGCAGTTCGTGCAGACCCTTTATCATCATTAGAAACCTAGAAGGCAGGTTATGAAAAGTTAGATACCAGTAGTGGTAGGCTATGACACAAGGAAATAGTAATGATAATAAGCAGAACTGACGTGAGAATATGATGTTCATGAATGCAATGTAAAAGGTACACAGAAAGGCACAAGATCATATACCTCACAACTTCATTATTTCTGGAAAAGAGAAATTAATAATCATACATCATTAGCATTAAAATATGCAATCATTTCCTAATGCTCATATTATATTATGTGAGCCATATAACTTGTTATGCGCTAGCTTGAATACAATATTGGACAACAGTCATGACTTGCAAGTTTGTATGAGTTGATAGATTTCTAGAATAAATTGCAGCCTGCAGGTGACTGTCAAGGGTACAAAACCTTGAATCCACAATTACATTTCCCTAAACACAGCTGATCGTCATTTCTGTAACTAGAATATCACTAGAAAATCTGAGCAAGCATTTCTCAATTCCTGATATAGAGAACCACATGCTAGCTTAATACTTAGAACCATGTACTTACAAAAATTTAGACAACTAAATCTATGAATAATCATCCAGCACAATCTCAGGAAAGAAGAAAGAGAAAAGTACATACAGGAATGGCATCCCCATATAGAGTGACAATTGTATCTGTCCTATCTTCAGGATCCTTTGCTACAAGCAATGAGCACTTAGGATTGGCCAACAGGTTCTGCATCCATCCACAATTTGCCATCAAAATAGTTTAAACCAAAGATGAAAATAGAGCATTGCAAGTTATCACAAAAAGAAAACAATGGGTTGAAAAATGTAGCATGAATAAGCTACAATTGTAAAATAAGAAAACAGCATTAAAACAAGAAAACAGCATCTAATCCAACCTTTGAATGGACAGCTAAACTACTAACTGCTAGTATGGGTGAACCATCATTGTCGCATGCAAAATCAACCATTGATCCAGAAGGATAACCCTGGTGGTCCTGCACATATAAGCAATATATTAATTTGACATTTGATGGTGTTTGGTCCAAAAGAGTCCTAATATGATTAGGAATGCGGGATAAAGAAGCCGGTTGAAGAAAATTTCTCTCTTAGACAGCCTAATCAACAAAGTAACTATAATTTTCAATGAAAGAGACCAAGGTGGGAGGTCTGAGCATCTAGATTACTTTGAAATAAATAGATATGTCAAGGAGAAGTCTAGCACGTGTACAAATTGTTGGCCTAAGATTTTCAACCTTAGTCTCAATCTTGATTTTGATGATAATAAACTCGAAACTAATGTTTACATGAGAAATAATTTCAGGTTCTAAGTTGAGTAGCGTGCGACGTCCACGATAGGAAGATCGACATGAAATTAGAGAAATTCTCAAGGACGTAGATCGCTGCTCGAAAAGCAAAGAAAAATTTGAGTCTAGGTCTAGGGTCTTTAGAATTGTTGTATACTTGTATATTCGAAACTTGAAAAAGTCAAACTCAACCCTGAACCTGAGTTTCAGCTTATCCCCGATCGATCTTTAATCGACCGAAGTGTGACTGAAGTGTCACGGGCCAATTATTTTGTGCGGAAGAACCCGTGCGGCACCCTTGCATTCCATCCCGTGCAAGGGATAAGCCTTAATCTCGAATCCGTCCCGAATTGAGCTTCCCGACTTAACATCGCGAGGCATACGTTGGTCCACGTGCCAACCTCGCATTCCATATCCGCACCCCCAAAAGACCATGTTGGCCGAATGGTATTGAAGGCGTAAAGTAAAACAACATTACAAGACTATGGATGCAAGAAAACATAAAACCGGGTGTAGGACGAGCTCCGCAATTGTCTTGGGCGAAGATCGACATGTCGCATGCCCATATAGGCCACTCGTTCGTCTTCGCCCAAGGCAACCGCTTTGTTTGCCAACGCTCTCCTACATTATACATGAGACCCTTAACCCCCTAGTGTCACCCCTAAGGTTCCCAAAAGCACGAGGAGCATGACAAAGTCGTGGCCATGCAAAATGGTGATTTTCCAAGGCCACGGCCATGACGAATGCAGGAAAATGCTCCGCTTAGCCGTGACGCACGCACCAAGTGTCGAATGGCCTCGAAATGCATCCAACTCGTACCGTGGGCCCCTCGAGGATCGCACAAAAGATTTTACGGTACGAACTATTATAAAAGGCAAAATTACATGGACGCGAAAATATATTTACAAATATATAGGAACATTCTGTCATGATTCGTCATTGCTCAGCGGATCGAAAAGTCCCTAACATCCTCCCCCAATTCAAGTTTCGACGTCCTCGTCGAACTCGCCTCGGCCGCACCACCTTTCTGGCATAGGCTACAATTGCTGAAGTGAATTCTTCACATGTAGTCGAAGGGAACACCGCCTGAGTAACGATATGCCACAGTGGGGCTGCAACATGCCGAGTTTCGCTGTGAAGTCCGCCACCAGGAAATGACTACTTGGAACATCATTGAGTTTCATTATCTCCTGTTGTTGCGAGAAAGGGCTTTGAGATTCCCAAACTCGTTGTTGGGCAATGAATGTCCCAGACTTGTGGAGCAACCGAGTGACGTTGAACAACGTTCGCTTGAAGGGGCACCAGCGCCGTTGAGCAACGCTCGCTTGAATGGACACCGAGAAATAGCTACTGGGTTCACCAAATCTCGATGTTGCTGGGCTATGAGGGTCCCAGACTTTGTGGGGCACACGAGCGCCGTTGAGCAACACTCGCGTGAAGGAACCCGAGAAATGGTTACTCAATTCACTAAGTCCCGTTTTTGCTGGGCAATGAAAAGTCCCAGACTTAAGGAACATACAAGCAACGCTCGTCTGAGATAACATCTGGGTGTCGTTGTGCAACACCCAAGTGATGAGTAGTTCCGTGGCTGCACCACACTAGAGCATTGTCTCCATCGCCGCCTTGAGCCGATCACTGCTTGCTCACTCGCCCCCCGCAGGAATCATGGCGCCCTCCTCCGAGCTCATCTCAACGAGCTTCAAGTCTTACGGATCACTGCTTGCTCACTCGCCCCCCGCAGAGGTCATGGCGCCCTCCTCCGAGCCCATCTCAACGAGCTTCAAGTCTTACGCTGCTCCTCGAATCACGACTTGAGGGATTTTCTCCAATCGGGTCGGTACGTCCGCAAACTCTCCGCACTAAGAGCATTGCTGCCACACCACAGCTGTTCTTCACTCGTGCTTAGTTCGGATGTGTCAATCTTGCGTCTTAAGAGCCTTCTGCTCTGCCCACAAATCTTGCGTCTTAGAGGCCATCTTGCGATGCGCACCAACCATGCGACTTAGGGGACATCGGCCTTTCGCGCCAACCTGGCGTCTCACGAGCAATATGCTCTGCGCTGCGTCTTAAGGGTCATCAGCCCTGCGCACATACTTGGCGACTCACGAACCATCGGCTCTGCATTGCGTCTTAGGGGACAACGCCTTGCGCACCATCCTTGGCGACTCACGAGCCATCGGCTCTACGCTGCGACTTAAGGGACAACGCCCTGCGCAAAAGTCACAGTCTTCGCATTGATCGACGAATGCTTGCCTCCCTGAATACAACAGTCGGAAGGTTCATTGAGTAGGTTCACTGCATCAGCAACTCGAGCGCCACAGACGGAATGTACATCGGCTATGTCTGCATCGAGGGCTTTCTCAGTTGGAGGCTTGCAATTCTCGCTTTGATACCAACTGTCACGGGCCAATTGTTTTGTGCGGAAGAACCCGTGCGACACCCTTGCATCCCGTGCAAGGGATAAGCCTTAATCCCGAATCTGTCCCGAAGTGGGCTTCCCGACTAAACATCGCGCGGCATACGTTGGTCCACGTGCCAACCTCGCATTCCATATCCGCGCCCCCAAAAGACCATGTTGGTTGAATGATATTGAAGGCGTAAAGTAAAACAACATTACAGGACTATGAATGCAAGAAAACATAAAACCGGGTGTAGGACGAGCTCCGCAATTGTCTTGGGCGAAGATCGACATGTTGCATGCCCATATGGGCCACTCGTTCGTCTCCTCCCAAGGCAATCGCTTTGTTTGCCAACGCTCTCTTACATTATACATGAGACCCCTAACCCCCAAGAGCCACCCCCAAGGTTCCCAAAAGCACGAGGAGCATGACAAAATCGTGACCATGCGAAATGGTGATTTTCCATAGCCATGGCCATGATGAATGCAGAAAACTGCTCTGCTTAGCCGTGACGCACACACCAAGTGTCGAATGGCCTCGAAATGCATCCAACTCGTACCGTGGGCCCCTCGGGGATCGCATAAAGGATTTTACAGTACGAACTATTATAAAAGGCAAAATTACATGGACGCGAAAACATATTTACAAACATGTAGGGAACATTCCGTCATGATTCGTCATTGCTTGGCGCATCAAAAAGTCGCTAACAGAAGGCTACTGGAATTTTCCAATAAGGTTCGGCCGAAGCTCGGTCAATCCTCGATTGACCGAAATTCGACTAGCGATCTACCGGCGAGCCCAACGGCTATATTTTCAATCGTTGCATGTTGTTCAACCCGAAGCCTTATCTTTGGCTTCTCTACAAATATAGGTTATAAGCCTTCCTTTGAGCCTCCAGTTGATATTGAGTCATCCTTTGATAAATTCCAGAATTTGATTGAGTCATTCTTTTCAAAGCCCTTGCTTTAAGCCTCAACTTCTTGATATTAGCCTTATCCTTGGAGCTAGTATTGGTGTTTTATTTATTTGCTCCATTTTGATTGGTTTTTGTTGTAATCTAAGCATTGTAAAAGACCTAGGGTGTAGATCTTGAGATTAAGTGGTTGCCTTGGTTTTGAGGCACAAGTCCAATCGAGTTTGCTAGGTTTTGTACTGTTGTCCCTAGGATAGAGGTCTTAGAGGTACTCTCGGGGAGAGAGTAACCCTCGAAGAGAGGGTCGGAGCCTTACCTTGTAAATCCTTCGGGAGGAAACAATACAATTATAGTAAACTTGGTTGAAATCCTAAGCGAGGTGTTTAGGTAGTGGATGTAAGCTTGGTTAGAAGCCGAACCACCATAAATCTATCGTGTTAGCATTGCTCTTGTTCTTTGTGTGCCTTGATTTATATTTGCTTCAACTTACTTTAGTTAACTTATCATTTGCCTAATTTTAGAACCAGATGGTTTGGTATTCGTAGCAATAATAAGAAGACAAGAAGATTTATCTAGGTAATTATATAGCAGACAAATAGTTCCCTTGAGATGTAAATTCCTCGACCCCATTAACACACTTAGTTGGATGATAGGTTCTATGGTGGTTAGTCATGATAAGATACAATAACAATGTAACTGTACCGGAAATCACGATAAGATAAAGGCACAATGCAATGTTCTATTTATTTCATTTGCAACAAAATTAGCATAATTACAAGTGTAATATGGTCAATATTTTAGGGGACTATTTCTCCTACAATTCAATAGATGTTCATTAGATAAGTCACTTTTAGAACAGAAATACAATCATAGTCGGAAATGCATACGGAGGATTAATGATTCAAAGAGCTGGATTGAGGAGAGAATAACTATGCTGTATCCATGGCTTAAAATATTGATACCGGTACCGATCTCAGTCTTTGACCGGTACCGGTATGTACCGGCACCGTACCGTACCGACACACGGTACGGTTCGGTACGAAAAATGCATACCGGACAGTTTTTTATTTATTTTGCTGTTAAAAATAACTACAATAACACATAATTGACCAAGAAATACTTAAATTTAAGATTCAAATGTCAAATACATGAATACAATGTTTAAAATGCGGACGAATGACGTTTGTCGTACTCATACATATCTTGGGGACATACACGACTAAGGTCAACACAGTATGTTGGGATGTGTGGCGACTGATTTGCCCTAACCCTCTTATGTTGCGCTACGCAGAGCCTTCGGCGGTCCCGCTATAAAAACTCCAATGGGCTGTGGGCCCGCTACGCACAGTCTACGTAGAGTTTTAGGCCCTTTGGGCTGTGGGCCTTGTCGCCCTATATAAACTCCAATGTAATGATTCTCTTGTATCTGTGGGGATGAAATGTATGTTTTGAGGGGTTTATATAGACCCTAAAAATAGGTCAAATCAGCTTCCAAACGGCTAGGGACCGTTCTACTACAGTACCAAACAGTACCCAACGGCTCTTTTTAAGAGCCATTGGGTCATACCGGGCGGTATCGCCCGGTATGACATCAAATACCTCCTGGTATGGGCGGTATTTGATACCCGGTATCGCCCAATACCGGATATCTCGTATACCGGTTTTTTCAAAAATCGGTAAATACCAGCCGTACCGTCCGATACGGTATTTGATACCATGGCTGTATCATTCATATTTAGGTTATCTCTCTATGAATTGCTTTCTCTCGTATCCCTTCTTTATTCTCTTCCTATAATTAGTTAAAACCATAAGTTGCAAAAAACATAGATAGATTTGCAATTTAATTCATTAAATTCAAAGAAGCAAATTCAGTGGACCTATTAATCACATCCATTTATGCATTCTCACAACCTGAGAAAACGTAGATAGCATGCCTCGAGTGCTAAGATCGAGTAATGTACGTATTTCTTCAACAGGAGAAAGTCGAGCAGCTGCTTCCTGTGAGAAAAGAAAAACATAAGCTGAAATGATTCATCTGTCAAAAAATCTGAGAAGAGAAGAGGAGAACAAGTTTCTAGATGAAATTCATAACCGCAACTTTTTTTCTCCCCAATGTTAATGGCTCCGAAAAAATTGTGTAAAATGGTAGAAAATTTTGATGATGCTGCTTTTTGGTTACAACTAAAATTGCTTCTTGTACTGCACTCATTTCGATGGATCCTTTTCCATTATTAGTAAGTACCCAAACACCAAACTACCGAGCATGAACCTACCTAAAGGAGCTCCATAGTAGCTTCCCTAGGAGATATTCATCATATTTATCCTTCAAATGAATAGTAACTGAAATGACAGGCATGGGAAGCATGCCAAACAAGGCAGAGAAAATGATCTAGATACTAATGTATTCTGACAAAGTTTGAGGAATTGCACAGACAAATCCCTGAATCGGTGTATTATTCTAGAATTTCTAAAAGTACTGTCAGGGCTGCGCTCGAACTGTTTAGGTTGGGAAAATATATTGACAGTCCGCAGAATACGTCAGAATAATAATCGTCACCAGTACCATGTTTAATCTTGCTCGTGTAGTACGAAATAAGAACTTTAGACTAAGAAAAGCATACAATTCGTCCGATCTTTTAAGATAATTAACAGGAATTTCGACGTTTGAACAAAAAAGAGACCTGGTGAACACGAATCTGCTCGAAGGCATCCGAAATCCCCGTCGCATCACCAGGCGCTGACATCTGTAGTCAAAATCAAGTAACAAAGACGTCAGTACATCGATCTTGAACCCGAAGACACTGTAAAATTACGGGATTGATTGGGAAGAAGAAAAATTGAATCCAAAATAAAGGAATTTGGAAACCTGGGACGAAGCCATGGCGAGAGGAGGGGAGAAGGCAGCGAAGAGACGTCGTCGCGAACACAAAGAAAAACCCGAGGTTAGTCGGGAATCGGGAAACGGCAGTCTGGGAAACGCGATGACATTGAGGAAGCGGGAGATGAGGGGCGGCGCGGAGAGGTGGACGGGTGGCGTTCGCAACACGGCCTTCATTCTTCCACGCTTCCTCGGTACTCTACTCTCTCGATGGTTGCCTCCTGCGGTCTTGCCTTATTTTATTTAACATTTTAACTCTTCCCTTACCATTTTCTATTATTATTATTATTATTATTATTATTATTATTATTATTATTATTATTATTATTATTATTATTATTATTATTATTATTATTATTATTATAGCTAAATAATAAAGAAAAAATATATTATGAGCCGGTATCTTGTATTTGAGAAGAATATTAACTAATACTTGCATTAAAAATAATACCACATAAGTTGTCATAAGATATATTAGTAATATATTATCAAAAAAATTTATTAATCTACCCTAGAACTTTCAACATTTTGTATACTCATTTTACATCCGGTCAAAAATTAAACAATATTTAAAAAATATTTAAAAATAATTTTAATAATTTATGAAATATTTTTAATGATAAAATATATTATATAATTTTTTATATTATATTATATTATATTATATTAATATAATATAATACATATAATATAATATTATAGTGTATATTATTATATATTATATTATATTATATTACATTATATAATATATAATATATAATATAATATTATATATTATATATATTACCTTGTCTTATATATATTATATATTATATTATATTATACATGTTAGTCAATACAGACTAGTACTATACATGCTAGTACTATATGATGTACCAAACGAGCCCTATATGTAGGAGTGTGCATGAGTACCGGATAGACCCGGAACCAATTGGAAGCAACCCAACTAGGTAGGTTCCGGGTAGACCCGAACTAAATTTGGGTAGGGTCCGGGACAAAAAATTAGAAACCGGTTAAAACTGATTTCGATTTCGAATCCAACACATCGGGTATCCGAAACCTGAATCGACATCGATACTCGGAACTTGTACCGTGGAACCTATTTATTTATAGGTTTGAGGGTACAGGTTCCAACATGATACCCAAAACTGGAATCGAAACTTGTGGTTCCGGGTAGAATCCAATTCTAGGTTCCAATAGAATAAAGTTCGGGTATCATAAAAAATATAATGTACCCGGACCCGCTCACCCCTAATTATATGTTCCTAGCTTTCACCATGTTCACCTTCATAGTTTTTTAAAAATAATGAATTTAAACATATATTTTAATAAATATTATCGAGAAATATAGTGTAATTTCCTAATAAAAAATTACTTCATCAAATTAATAAATATAATCTAGTAATTAACTCTCAATACAAAACCAATTTTCATGATTTTGGATCAAGTTTTATGTATAAGCATTTGCTATGTTAACGAAGGAGATGTATTTTTCATTGTACGTGTATATAGATGATTACCATTTTACTCGTATTATTATTATTATTATTATTATTATTATTATTATTATTATTATTATTATTATTATTATTATTATTATAAGTTTTATGACCATTACCATTACCATTTTACTCGTATATAAATTACTTTATATATATATAAAAGTTTTATGATATATATATGGAATTCTAATAAGTTATTAATTGTTATGAATTTTAATAATGTAATTTATTATTATTTTTATTAAATGCATATGCATATGCGGCGTAGATATTCATATTTGAATACGGTGTGGATATTTATATTCATATTTGTAACGAATGCGAATGTGCAAATATGAAGTGCAGTGCAGATAATATGATATTTGTACCGTATTTGATCCATTACAATTCCTAAGACCCACGGATGAGATTGAGAAGACACCACATGGACGAGGTCCGAGAAGGATGGCTTAAATTAAGGTTTTGGAAAGGATTGAGGTTGGGTCTAAGTTATGGGCCGAGCAAGGTCAACCCACTGTGACTCGGCCCAAATAGTTCGTTAAAACACAAGAAAACATGAGGATGAATAGGATGGATAAATTTGGAATGAGTAAAGGAAAATATAATTGTGTTGAGTTTTCCAGAGTTATCATTAGCGAACCAAGTAGTATAAATAGGAATAAGGTTATTGATTCTTTTTCTTGGAGCTTTGTTGCACTTTACTAGTTTAGATCATCGCCAAGGGCCAAGGGCCAAAGGGGTGAACTAAATCCATTCTCAAAGTAAGAGGACATAGGTTGATTTCCTTTAGTTATGAACAACCAAAATGTGACTCCATCAATCACCATATTGTAAATATTCTTGTGAAAAATGTCAAAAGTTTAAATACCTTTGGTAAATATCAAAGCATGAATACTTTTGCAAATTATCAAAAATCATAATATTTATGTGCAAAGCCTCAAAAGGCTCTTGACTTTAATTTTTTGTTGAACCAAATTCCAAATTATCCAATTAGAGACTTTGATCCGGTGGTCAGATGTCCTTAACTAAGGTCATATTCTTGTTATGACATGCAAGTATTCATATTTGTATTATTTCAGAATTATATTAACAATATAACCAAACAATTAGTTTTGAGTTTCTATCGTATGTAATCAAAGACTTTATGCCAAAATTCATAATTGGGATTATATTCATGTTATGCCATACAACTATTCAAATATAATTTATTTGTTATTATTACTTAATGTTTAAATAATGGGTCTTGGTTTTTATTATATGGACAATTAAAAATTTGGGACCAAAGTCTATAACTAGGATTATTGATGTTAATTATATGGATAGCTGTAGGAAAAAATATCTAACTACCCATATGATACTAAGGCTCATTGTTGGATCATTAGATAAGTATAGTTTATATATTATCTAAATATGAATAATTTTAAGTCATAACATGAATACAATCATAGTTAAAGATATTGGGTCAAATTGCCAAATTGCTTAGTTAAGGACTATGAATTAATAGTCAATGGCTTTGGACTACAATTATTAGGGACTTTGAAATCATCAGCATCTTGGAGCTTTATACATGAATGTTATTATTTTGACAATTTATCAAGAAATTTATGTTTTTGATAATTTTTCAATATTATTTTAATCCCCATCATTGTATCATGATGTTAATGAATTATATAAGGAAAAAATTACAGACATAACTCCTCATTAAATAGTTAAACAAGTCACATTCACAGTATCAAAATTAGTTTATATTATTTGTCTCCTTTCGCTTGACTCAGAACACTTTGACCCAAAAAAGTCGGGATAAAGAGAAACAAAAAAGTCGGGATAAGGAGAAAAAAAATATATAAACTTTAGCTTAATTAGTAAAAAAAATTTCACGAACTTTAAAAATATGTAAAAAAAAAAATTCACGGACAATTGAAAATTAGCAAAAAGCCGCATGCCATAATGTAATTTTTAACATAATTCCACGTCGGCGCCATATGTCGACACCTCATTTGCCACGTGTAATTTATTTTTCACGTCATATTTAATATTTTTAAAAAATATATAAATATTTCATATATATATATATATATTTAAATTCTCTCTCAACTTATAGTGTTATGCAAAAAAAATTCTCAAACTTTAATTACGATGCAAAAAATTTCTTAAACTTTAATTGTGATGCAAAAAACTCTAGACTTTTATTGTTACATTCCAAACCTATAAGATATTATATAAAATGCAACCACAACAGATAATATATACAAGACAATCATAAAAATACTAAAACTTTTTTGACTTCACAATAAAGTTCCGTTGGGGTCGACGCCAATGACAATATCTATCCAATTGCATATGCGGTTGTGGAGATTGAAAATAAAGATTCTTGGGATGGTTCATTCGCTTATTGTTGGAAGATATTGGTTATGTGAAGCAACTGAGTTCGATCTTTAAGTGTTGTCATTGTCGTCGACCCCGACAGAACTTTAAAGTTAAGGTTTTTTTACAACAAAATCAAAGTTTAGAGGGTTTTTTGTATCACAATTAAAATTTAGGAGTTTTTTACAAGTTGAGAGAGGTGTGTGTGTATATATATATAAAATATGACGTGAAAAATAAATTACAAGTGGACGAATGAGATGTCGGCACTCGGCACTGACGTGGAATTTTATTAAAAAGTTAACGGTGAGATGACGACATGAGACTAAAGTTTTCAATTGTTAATGGGTTTTTTTTTGCATATTTTTAAAGTTCGTGGAGTTTTTTTTTGCTAATTAGACTAAAGTTCATGAGATTTTTTTTTCTTTTACCCAAAAAGTTTTTAAAAAATTCTAAACTTCATAATCGTCACATCACTTATCACGTAAAATGGACTATTTTGGATTCATTCGGATTAACGGTTAAACCCCCTATTTCTCCTCTATTTAACAATTAACTCGATTTAATAAAATAATACATATTACGTGGCATTTGGCATTTAGAAAGTGTAAGGGGTTGCTTGGTTAGCGAACCCAAGTGTGTATAATTTCGATCTCACTAAAATCAAAATTGCTCACGAAGATGTGTTTGGTTCGGCATTTTCATAAAATTGAATCGAAACCAGAATGCAAACGAGTTTCAATGAAACTAGTTTTCTTAATAAAAATGAAAATACTAGAAGGTTATTTTATCTGATTTCGAGAATGTCGGTTTTGATATCAAAATATAGTGACAAACTTATAATTATAAATACTTTTAATAAAATCAATTAATTTACAGATAAATCAAACTACATCTAATTTATAAAAATTAGAAATAAAAATCAACATAATTAATATTTTATAAACCTATAAAACTATCTTTTTCCTCGATATAATAGTTTAATTATAAATTTTTTTGGCAATTATCCTGATAAGCTAATAACATTGATCAACAAAGTTATTCATTTTTTTGAATTGGTTAAATTTTAATTTATTTAGAATTGGATCCGAAAATTCATATTTTGATTTTCAATAAATTTATTTTAGTTATTTGTAGTCCAAATTATAATGTTGGATAGTGATTCCTTTTATTTTTATTAGTACGTGAGCTTTTCAACAATCATATTAAAGTTTATGAATTGTTTCACATGAATTAATTTACTATTTATTTAATAAGAGATTAATATTATTTTTTATAACCAAATAAGTATTCATTGGTTTCAACAAACTAAAATCGATTTTGATTTTGTTAACCAAACATGTTTTCAGAGAACTGAAATCTAGAGATCGAAACTAGGTTTATGACTTAAACCAAGTGTTAGAGGTTTACTCAAATTGGGTTCGAACCGAATTCAACGAGCCCGACCGACCTCAAATTGGAGTTGATTTGATCAGTATTTAATTTTTCAATATGTTCAAACTATGCTGAATAATAGGTTCATTTACTAGGCTCAGCTCGGCCCAAACGGGCAATGCAAGTGGGCAAAGCCCGCCTTCAAATGCAGGTGCCCAATGTTGCTTCAAATTGGAGTGTCGATTCAAGGCACTCAAATTTGAATTGAGAAATGCTAAATATATTCTCCTAACTCATATGCTTAATAATCTTTCTAATACTCACACATAATAAAGTGTCCATGATTATTGATGAAATTACCACTCATGCCATTGTGAGTGATTAGAAGAATTATTAGGTTGATTTTTAGGAAGATATAGCAAAACTCATTTGAATTTGGTTACAAATGATGAAAAGTTTCACCTGGTCAAATATTCACCAGCGATTTTCTTAGAAGGGAATAAGAAATGCTTTTATTCTCAAAAGTAGATTATATATTCATTTTTTCCCTAAATCAAAAAGTAAATATTCATACACCCAGATTATCCTATGCAGATCATTTTCAACTAGTTCGGATAATTTTAAACAGGTTCGGGAAATTCATCCTAAATTCATAATAAAATCACAAAAAAAATATTATTCATAGATAAATCACTTCCATAACTTGTATCAGCAAAATAATTTTTTTAGAGTTGCAAAATCAATGTTTTCACCATTTTCAACTGGTTCAAAATTGGTCGAACCAGTTGAAAATTGGCCAACTAGTTTAAAATTGGCCGAACCAGTTGAAAATGGTGAAAAAAAATTGATTTTCAACTCTAAAAAACTTATTTTGACGATACAAGTTATGAAAGTAATTTACCTATGAATAATAGATTTTTTATGATTTTAGGATGAATTTTCTGAACTTGTTTAAAATTAATCGAACTAGTTGAAAATGGTGAAAAAAAAATTGATTATCAACTCTAAGAAATTTATTTTGATGATACAAGTTATGAAAATGATTTACCTATGAATAATAGATTTTTTGTGATTTTATTATGAATTTAGGATGAATTTTCTGAACCTATTTAAAATTGGTCGAACCAGTTGAAAAGGGTCTACAGAGGGTAATCTGGGTATATAAATATTTATTTTCTGATTTAGATAAAAAATGAACATGAGTTCCGCTTTTGGAAATAAAAACATTTCTTATGTGATGCTTGACCCCGGATTCAATTTGAACAACTCAAGCTTATTTTTTGCCTCAAATTTTGGTAGAATAAGTCGGCTTCTTTTTTGTATAAAAGGAGGCCGAGTATAAGGTTCTAGATCATCCCACACGTAGAGGAAGATAGAAATGTACTGTGAGAGAATTTTAGAGATCTAAAAAATTAGGAGTGTCGCTATCATCTTTTTTCAAGGAGTACCCCTTCTCAAGTTCCGACATACAGTTTTTTTTCTGAAATTAATAAAACAGTCTCCTATTCTCCCCGTGAACGTAGGATCAGCACCTCGTCGAGTTCGAACTACGTTAACCCCATGTGTCTCTTATTATTTTCCGCATTATTATTATCAGATTTGGTTTTTCGTTTCTCTTGCCGGGTTCGGATTTTGTAGATCATGCAGGAAATTTTTCTAAATTTCCTAACAACAAGTTTTCATTTTAACTGAAATCAAATCAGAAAATAATTTTCGCTAACCAAATAACACATAAAGAACTAATTTTTTGATAAAAAAACTATCGACTATATTTTTGTGGAGCCATCTGGAAGTAGGGATAACTACATTAGGGCCAAGGGGTGCTGGACCATTGAAAATTTTCAAAAAATAAATATTAAAAATAATTTGGTAATTTTTAGATGAAAATATTATAAAACCGCATATGCATTATCAAGCAAAAGATTGTTGAATTAATATATTTATAGCTTAATGGTTAGTTGTTTGAGTATTTTATTTATAAGTCTTAAGTTTGAATCTATCTCTAGTATTTTATATGCATTATTTTTCATTTTTTTTTATAATGGTTGAATATAAAGTCATTTTTTTATAAAAAGAAGTCCAAATCCTTATCAATTAATTTCTAACCTAATTTCAAATTTTTCTTTATTATTTTTTAACCCAAGTTTAAATTCTTCTCCGTTATTTTTTACACTTTCTCATATTGATTTTATTCTTAATACATTCTTTGCATGTGTCATCAATGCTCATTTTATTAAGTTGAGTGAAATTTATTAATGAATTAATCAATACGTGATTGAATAATTAATTTATTCATTTAGTACTCAAGAAAAAAATTGAAAAATAAATAGAATAATATCTTGTACTTCTTTTATGATTATGCATTTTATTTAATTGAAAATCCAATTTCAAAAAATAATAAATTTTATTAATAAGTTGTCTGCTCCATGCTGATTAGATTACTCAGACGATGTCTTATCCTGTTAATCAAAAAAAAATTCACCAATTTGTAGAGCACATACACAGAGATATTGGCCTATAGTCAATGATTTGCCTCAGATTTTCCTTCTTAAGTATTAGTACCAGAACAATGTGCTTCCAATTTTTTTGGCATTTCTATGGAAAATCTGAGTGCTCTTTAAATAGATCATCTTTCATATTCTCCCAACTAGCTATATAAAATTCCAACCATAACTTCTCAAATACAAATTCCTTCTTCAAGAAATTTTTTGTTCACGTCAAACTAGAATTGATCTATGATCAGACCCAATCAATTGCAAATGCTTTACCTTCACCTCATAGTCTAGATCAGTCCAATTTATGTTAAACAAGGCTCTATCCGGCCTTGTTCCTATTCTCTTGTGTCCTTTATTGTTTGTCCAAGTAAACTTTGGATCAGAAAATCTAGCATCAAGTAATCCTACCTTCTCCATAAAAACTCTAAATTTTGTTGTTGATTTCTTCACCGTGAAATATCTCCCTCCCCTTTTTCCATCAACATTGTTGAAGTAGTTTAAGTCCTCCACTACCAGCCAAGACATATTTGGAATGTCCAGCTCACCCAAAAATTCCACAACTGACCTTTTCTTCTTTTGTTAGCGCTGACATAAATTCCATACGATAAAATTTTGTACCATTGCTCGTTTGTACCACAGCACTTATTAACTGATCATCTCTGTAAATAAATTTTATTTTCAGTTTATTTTTCCTCCATATCACTAAGATACCTCATGCTCTTCCTTTGTTTCCCACTAGGAATGGCAGAAATGGGCACGACATGATAGCACGGCACGAGCACGACACAATAACTACGGGCCGGGCCAGCACGATAACATTGCGGACCGACGCGGATCAGCTCTTATCGTACCGGGCTGGCCCATTTGGCCCGCTAAGGAAATTAAATTTGTTCTTGAGTTGTTTTTTCCATTTAGTTTAATTGTTCAACTAGAATATTAGAGCTTAAAAAATTAAATTTGTTCGACTCCTGTATCACCTACAAGTCAAGCAATAGGAAGTGGAATCCAAGTGCCTCTTGCCTTAGTTGTCATTTTTGGAGAATGAATTGTAGTGCTTACTTGAGGGCTTGCGAGCCGTGCCAGGCAACCCGCAAAATATTGCGGGCCGTGCTGGGCTGAGAATTTTCGACCAACAGAGTTAGTGGGCCGACCCAGCCCGACACGCTACATTTTTGTGTCGAGCCGAGCTGGCCCACTAACTGCGGGCTAGCCCATTTTGCCACCTCTACTTCCCACTACTTCTGCCTCCCAGTTTCTCTAATTGTTTGAAAGGTACTTCTTCACCCCAAATTCTTCCATATGTGTTTCTTGTAAAAGAACCGTGTCAACTTTAAACTCGTTTATAGTTACCTTTAAATATTCATTTGCCTCCTTTTTCCCGGCTCCTTTTATGTTCCAAGATATTAATTTCATTTCAAGGAAATAACTTCATCCTCTTTACTGTCTTGACTTCTTGGATCCCCTTCATATCCCAATGCATTGGTTTCTACCATGAACCTTCTTTTTTCCAATTTTGTATTTCTGAACATAATTGGGACATTCATTATACTGTCTCTTTTACTTGCACCTTTCCTTACCTTTACTCAAGATTTTCCAGAGCACCTTAAAGATTCTGGATCAAATCCTACCTCAAAAAATTCTTCTTTAGCAAATTTGTTATCAAGAATTGTAGTGTAGGAAGTTGATAATTTTTCTGATAACTCATCCAGTTCCTCAGTTGATCCTCCTTTTTCTTCTTCTATGTCATCTGCTTTTTTTTTTCATTATCGCATTAAAACAAACATTTCTGATTTCTTTTATCTCCAACTACAATATCTTTCTTTTCAGTTGTATATTTTACATCTTCCTTTTTTTCCTTTTTGCTCATCCAAATAGCTTTCCCACTGTTGTTTTTGGTATTCCTGCTTTCAGCAATCCCTTTCATTTCCTCCATTTCTTCTCGCCAATGTTCTTCATAAGAGTTGTTCAAATCATTTGTGTTATTAACATTTCCTCTCAAAAACCTCATGTTCCTCTTGTGGACCTAAATCCATGGTCCCAATAATCTCTCTTCCTCATCTATTTCCTTCACTTCAGTAATTTTATTTTCATTACCAACCATTTTTCTATCTTTTACTGAACATTGTTCTTCCTTGTGTCCAACCTTCCCATAGTTACAACAAATATTCAATAAGTTTTCATAAGCCACTGTTTGGAAAAATATACTTCCTTTAGCCTCAACCCAAAACCTTGCTCAATTGATTTTTTCAAATAAAAAAGTACATAAATTCTGGCATACTTCCCTCTAGTTCCTGATAATGTATAATCATATATTTTAATAGGTTTCCCTATAACCGCAACTAATTGTAATAGAATTCTTTAATTCAGAAACACCAAAGGCAAACTCGACATCTATATCCAGACCGAAACTATTGAAATTGCCTCCTCATTGGTTTAAAGTTCTCCTTCCACTGAATTAGTGAAAGAACTTGCCCTCTCGAAGAACCAAGAGCCATCAGACACCACTTCCCAATAATCAATTTTATTTTCAAATTTTAAAGCAAAGTATCTTGCAGCTAAATTCATAATTTTGCAATCACCTTTCAATTTCTAGGTTCTAGGAAGAGCAATTCTTACTAGTTCTAGGGTTGGTATCCTACCAAGAACTTCCCATATAGCACCAATTTGCATTCCACCCTAGCCTTTTCAATCTCGGCATCTTCAGTTATAATTTTTCCTTTTGCATTGTCTTGAATCCTTTTATCTTCTCTTTCAATTCCTCTGACTTCCTCCAATCATCTTCCTTCTCCACTCTCCAGAATAGACTTGCCCATGACAACAATTCTTCCGCATTCTTTCAACTCTTCGAATTATTTTGAGATATGTCATCCTCTCCTTGCTGACCCGCTCCTAATTTTATCACTCTTTGTGTATCCTTCCCTTCTCCTACTTTAACATCATAATTTGACTTCGTCAACACATGATCCATAGGTTTTTTAGGTATTGGGAAGTTCCCACAAGATGGCGACAAAATCACCGTTTCGCTCTCTCTCACTCGTGCTTTTTTTTACCACTCATGTCTTTTTTTTTAATTTTCATTTGATTCACACAAAAATAACATAGAAACTAGAATATCTAGGGTTTAATATGATAAAAACATAAATTACAAATTACAAAAAAATACAAAAACTAATATAGAAACAAATAAGAATAATTCGAAAGCATTTGATTTATGATGATATAATTAAAGAAAGAGAGAAAAGAAAAGGAACAAAACTTTGGTGCCACCCAGGCTCATCAAGCGAAACTGATCTTGCACGTATCTCAAAGCTAGAATGTTATTTTGTTGACCCAAAAAATCTATTTTGCCTAGACTTATTCTCACTTTATTTGTTTCCAATAAATTAAATCCCGATAGATCTAAATCTCATCAAACAACTTTTAACCATCAGCTATCCGTCTCCCCTCTTTCCTACTCTCTCCTCTTGCAGCAACGATTAGAAGAGGAAATCAATTTTCTTCCTCCTCCCTTCTTCTACACATCTTTTGCGTACAATGAATGGTTTTCTAGACGGCTTCACCCCAAGGTGAGATTTTCTTCCTATTCTCCTTTTCCTCTCCTCTTCTTCTTGCATTGATGGTCGATAACCCTTTTACCCTTTATAAATACATAAAATCTAAATACATAACGTATAATTCAAAAGCATATTATGGTAATATAATCGAACAAAAAAGAGAAAAAAAGGTATTTAACCCAACTAAACCAAATAAATTAGTTGTGAATTTTATTTTCAAAATATTTTGGAGGGTATCCAAATGATGTGGTTCAGCTTAAATTAGAATATATCTACATACAATTAAATTTAAAAGTGTACTACCATGAAATTTATGTTCGCACTTTCAAGAATCGAGAGCAATCCTTTTTTTTTTCTTGCATATTTTTAATTTTTTTGTGATATCTTGATGGAGAGCTCTAAACTGAGATCATTTTTTTGTTTCTTTATTGCTTTTGTTTCTATTTCCTACATTATTTTTGTGCTATATATATAGTATATCATTTTTCTTCTTTTTTTCTAAAATTATTTTTATTTCATATATATTTTTCATGGATTATATATTATGGTAGTATTATTATAATAAATCCTAATAATATTTTTAAATTTTTAAATTTTTATCTAATAAAATTATGATTTTTTTTCATTTTGTTAAACTTTTAGTCTTTTAATGTTTATTTAATTCAACTATTGCATTTTATATGAGAAAATTTGAAACTCAAAATTAAAACGATATATATTTTTTATATTATTATTTTACTCAGTATTTAACATTATGATTATTATCTATTTAATCCATTAAAATTTTAGATTTTTTATCTGATTCAATTTTTTAATATTTTATTAACTTTATTTAATTCTACTATCATGTTTATGAGAAACTCAAAAAGTCTATATGGAGCTGATATCTTTTTCTTATACCATTTTTATTTACCAAAGTTATTATTTCTCTTAATTTCTTATCTATTATCTAATAATTTTTCAATGTGTTAAATTTCTAGTTGTTTATTAATTTTCTAATTCAGTTCAGTTATCATGTTTTAGAGAAATTTCTAAGCTCCAAATCAATTTAATATCTCTTGTTTATATTCTTATTATTCATTAAAAAATAAAATTATTATTTAGAAAAAAATCAAAAACTCCAAATCAAAATAATATATTTTGGTTATACTACCGTGACTTACCCACCTTTGTTTTGTTATAAGTTTCTCTTTTTTCTAAAATCATAAAATTTCAAATGCAATGAAACTTATATATAATGATTATAAATTAATGTTCGTGGAATCGAGCTTGTGATTCGCTGAGGTGTTAAAAGTTTTCTATATGATTTTTATAAAATAAAAAAAATTGGTGGAATCATACATAAGACTCTCCCATAAACTGACAAAATGAGAGTTTTCAAAGTAATTTTTTTAAAAAAAATCATGTCCAATCTAGAATTTTATTTGAAAATACTTTTTCTAATAAATTATTTTCTATAATAATTACTCAATTTTCCATTGATTTGTATAATTGCATTATAGTTATGTCAACTCCATTTATAATTTGTAAATATTATATTATCAATGTATTAAATATATTGCCAATGTATTAAATAATATGTTTCATTTTAAGCAAATTAATTTTGGTGTACTATTTAATTCCCTGTGTGCATGCATTTAGTTTCCATCAAAAATTACCGTATGAATATATTCACATGCGGAAAATACACATAATCAAATTCAATTCATGCATGCATCGATTTTTTTTATTAGTATATTTCTCCAAATTGCAAGGCTTTAATTCTTCCCTTCCAAATATTTTTTTTAATTATTTTCGGATCTATTACATGCCTTCTCTTTTTTACCCTTTTTAATTATTTTAATCAAATTTGTATGCATCCACTAATTGCTTGTGTGCATGCATGCCTTTATTTATCATCAAGAATGGGCATTTCAAGATAAATGAAATGATACAAGTATTAAAAAAAAGCATCAAGAATTAGCATTTCAAGAGAAATGAAATGATACAAGTATTTTAAAAAAGCATGAAAACATGCCAAGAAATATTGACAAAATTAAAAATTAAAATATTCAAATATTATGCCATTTATGCATGGACTTTAAGGTATTGCAGAATATCTCATAATTGATACAATGAATATTTAAATTCTTTAGGACTATAAATAGATGAACAATGTTGTGATGATCATCATCTCTTAACCGACCCACAACTATCATTTTTTAGTCTCCAACTACACTTTACAATGAGTCCTAGTTCTGGTGATATCATATTCAATTGTTTGATATATTTTTTGAGATTCAAGATTCAATCCCTTTAGCTTCACATGTAAGATTTATTATTCAAGTTATATTCTTCTTCATTCAAATATCTTAATTAATATATTTGTCATCGTCTCAAGTTTTTACATAATTATCTTATTAATTATTGTTTTGCTATTGATAGGTGAAGCTAAAAAATATGGATGAAGTAGAAGCAAGGCCGCCAACGGGGTGGGTTCGGTGCCTCCTCTTGCATTGGCCACTCGATTGAACCTCCGGTTCCTGTTGGAATTCTAATGATACAACCCGCTCCTTAAACCCAGGTTTGAGTGTCCCCTGAAACTGCTCTAACCCCTATCAGTCCGTCGAAAAACTCCAACATGGGTGTAATACCCACAAAATTTAATTAATTCTGATTTGGTTTCAGTGGAAGGATCATGACGAGCATCAGTGCGGGCGGAGTGGAACCCTTATGCGCAAAGAATTTCCTTTTTATTGGGTTGGTTGAGGTGTCGGGTTCGAGTTGGGCTTCAACCGAGTCCGGGGTTGCTATCGGGGCTCGATTTGGATGTGTCTAGGCCAATTTGGGTCAACTTAAGTGTTGAAAGACATTTTGGTAAATTTGTAAATAAAATAAAATAAAATAAAATAATCTACCAGTGATCGTACGGGTCCGAATTAAGGATCTGCACACATCCCTAGGTGAGGCAATAGGAGGAAGGCACCTAGAGCTTGGATCTTGGCCGGAAGCGAGGACTCCGCCGGAATCAGATCGTCGCGAGGCTTCGTCTTCACTTTCCTTTCCCTTGAAACCTTCCCTAGGTGAGTAGTTTCTTCCCTATCTTGAGCATGTCCTCAAGGGGCTGCCGATCCTTGCAAGTGAGGATATAAATCTGGAATGTTTCCTTAGTTGGTCATTTAATCCACGTTTAGTTCCTTAATCATGTTGTTTGCGCTTGAAATCGCTTGTTATTGGAGTAGGGTAGGTTGCAGCAGCCCTAGGGCATGTCCTTGTGCCTTAGGGTTGGCCGGCCCTTGTATTGGGGAAGGGGGAAGAGAAAATCCTATTTTGGGAATTTTTGGTGGTATTAATTCCAAATTTTACTTGGGTAAATACATGCTGAAATTCTACCTTGCAATCTGAATTTTTTTTAATTATGTTGGCTGAATATTCCTTAGGGTTCGTAAGGTAGAAATATGTCGTTTAAAGTTGAAATCATCCTTGCTGAAATTTATCGATATTATTGCTGAAATTATCGATATTGTTGCTGAAATTTAATTATATCATTGCTGAAATTTAGTCATATATTTATGTCAAAGTTTCATGTTGAATCATGATAATTGTTCCTTTATGTATGGTTGCAACTCTACCTAGTTTCATGTCGATTTTATCGTTGTATGTAGGCTGCTGTGTTGCACTAGAATGACCCTAAACCTCGTGAAAATAAAATGCAAGAATTTACTAATGAAAGTGCTGAAAATTTCTGCATTAGATAGATGAGGTAGAAACCTTTGTTTTTCATTTCTGTTTGCACTGAAAATTGAGGTTATACGATAACTTTGGAACCTTGCTTGAAGGTCCAAGAATTTTCGAGTTTTTGGGAAATGTTTTGAGGTGAAATGGTAGTTGGCGTAGCGGTGCGATGTGCTGAAATTTCCATGCACAATAACCCTGCCAAGTATCTTTTTTTTAATAGAACTCTAAATCTAAATTTTAGGAATTTTGGTTGGTGGGTGGTGTTGTAAGTAGCCGAGGGTTTAAGGCTGAGTTAAGGCCGTGTGGGGATGCGGCTTTGCACGCACCCGAGAAACTCATGTGCAACCGCACCTACCCGAGTTGACTACACTCAGTGCATATCGTACATTTTTATTTTCAATATTAGGGCATGTGTGTGATTGTGAATGTTGACAGTCGGGTTGAGAAGCGCGTTAGCAGGTGAAGCTAATGACCGACCCAGCGAGTTGACATTGGGTCGAGATACTCGTCGACGGGCCACGCTGACGACTGACCCAAGTGGCACTGGTTGAAGGGCCTTTTCCAACCGAGGGTTGAGGGCACTGATACTAGAGGGCCTTCCTAGCTCGGCGGGCTCGGGGGAAGGGAGCTCACTAGGGAGGCTAGCCTAGTGAGCGACTTGTGAGTTGTGCATTGTGATATTTGAGGATTCGATGTTTGGTCGAGTTAGGCCGGAGGATGCGCATCACACACGAGAAATTGCTTAAAGGATCCTTTTTTTACATCAACATTATGTTTTGTTATTATATTATTGCTTATTTATATGGTTTGGCTTGGTAGTGGTTGAAATAGCCACTCACTAAGTTCGATTAACGCATCGCTCTTCTGGTGTTGTTTTGCAGATCCTGATCATTGAGGTATGATGCGGTTGGTGGCGGCAAGCTCTGGTGGCAAGTCTCGTGGATCACGAAGATGTAGTCAAGTATTAGTATGAGTTGAGTGTCCTGTCTTTGAACATGTAAAACTTAATATTGTGTCACTTACATTGAGTCTGTTCCTTATATGATATTTGTCTCAGTTGTCTGGATGGGTATATGATAACTGGTATCATTTTGAGTTGGCACTATGCATAGTAAATCTATTCTTATTCGTGAATGGTTTATGTGTTGTGGTAGGTTTCGGGGTGCTTGTCCGCACTTTAGCCGGTCATGTGATCCAATTTTTAGGGTGTGACAATGGGGTCCCTCTAAATGTACTCGCCTGTCCCAAGTCCTCTGAACTTGAACCTCTTCATAGGAGGCCACGAGAGAGAAACAACGATCTATTAAATTGTCATGCGGAAGGAGACCATGGTCCCAAGTCCTCTGATGAGAAAACACCGAAACGAGAGAGAAGAGGTGAAGATACCTCGCTGTCCTCTTGGACTCCTCCAAAAAAATGAAGATTGTGACACACCAAAGAAGAGAAGACGGGAGGATCAAGAAGGAGGAGGTCGGCCACCAAGGAGAAGAACTTAGGGTTCTTAGAACTCTCCCACACAAGAACTCCTCTCAAGATTCACAATCTTTCCTCTCTTGATCTATTCCTTTCTCTCTCTTTTTCATACATGGTTCGGTCACCCTTTACCTCTTTTAAAGGGGGCGGCCACATGAGAGAAAAGGGGAGCCAGTAACTTGAGTTCAATTTTGACCTCACCTTGGATTTCAAAAATCTGGGGTTTGCCTCATCTTTAATTTTCATATTTAATAGTTTTATAATTTATTCAAAATAAATCAAAAACTAATTAAATAGAACATTAATTTATCTACATAAATTAAATAAATGCCTATTAGTAGGAATTATATTTATCTCCAAAAACCAATCACCTAAAAATAGGGATGAGATAAATCAAATTCCTATTTATTAATATAACCATGATTTATCCAAATAAATCAATTATCTATCAATCTATGGTTTATCTAAATAAATCAATTCCCTATTAATTATGATTTATCTAAATAAATCAATTCCTAATTAATAGGTGTAGGCGCATGACAAAAATCAAATTTTCCTTCAGTGTAATTATGTTTAATTCTTAATTAAACATAATCCTCGTCTAATGGTTAATTAATTACTTAATTCGTAATTAAGTTTAATCAATCCCAAAAAATAATATTGTGTATCATACCCTATGACTTTAGAGTTACCCTACAAAATAGGGCTACCCTACAAATTAGGATTATCGAGGAACTCCTTCCTTGCATATTCATTCCTATAGGAAACACCTTTCCTATTATGCCTGTAAACAAGATTCGTGATCGAGTTGCAACATGTCCATACTAGTAGACATATAATGTCGCATTCGGACTCTATCTCATAAAGCCCGTTACAAGGTTAGCATATTGTGTGTGATCCATTGGACCCCCACACTAAGCCAATAGCGAGTTGTACATAACGGAGAGTTGGATCCGATAGAACGACTTCTATTCGAATCTTACAAGTCTCCACTAAACCCCTTTAGTGTGGTCGTGAGAGACTCCACTCACAAGTCAAGATTGACGTCTAGCAACGTGTCATGACTACCCGGATAGTGTGAGGTTCAATCTACAGGGATCGAATGCCCTTAGGTGATTAGTTACCGTGCAACTAAATCTCTCGGTTACAATATCTCGAAGTGGGCTAGGGTATAGAAGAAGTGTCAAACCCTAATACCAATTCATATGCATTCAACCTACCAAGTTGTCGTCTCATTAATGACATGTCAGAAACCCTTTTCTGATATTCATATCTACTCTAGCCAGAGATTCCCAAGACGACACTTGCAATGACACATAAGATATTATCACCTCTCACTAGGAGTAATCAATTCCATATTGGTTGCTCACCTACCTCCATGAATGCTTCCCATGCCCAGAAGTATCCGGCACATGACACTAAAGATCACGTATGGGTAAAACCAAAGCGATGGGTCGTCAATCACAAGGTAAACATGACAACCTTAGGTCCAAGGATTACTTGCACCTACTATCACCCGAGGAACATCCTATTGACACTCATGTAAGAATTCTATATTGTGTTCCTCATGTAGGTCCGTTCAGTGAACTTATTCCCTTATGAGCACTTGCATTTGTACATTAATAGCAGTTCATAGGTAACTGTGAGATCAGCCACCCCCTATCGTATAGGGCATGCATCAAGTGCACTAGTCTTCTCGAAATCACCAATCCCCAAATCGGTGATCCTACGACTACGAACATTTAGAACATGAGCATCTGAATTCCAAGTCTCACTGTCATGATCTCATCATGGCCTTAGAATCATTTTGTTATAACCAAAAATTTAATAGTTATACTTTGGCTTTCAGCAGGAGAATGTGGATTCAATTTAAAGTGCCAACTGTGGGTAGCACAGTTGATGGCAACATGTTGAATGTTGCCTAGAGATCTAGGGTTCGAACCCTAGTATGATCACCTATTGTGACTTTCTATCTTTGTTATATAAAAAAAGTTAAAGCGGACTAGTAGAATTTTGAGATAAATTTTGGGTAAGTTTATGACGTGGAATTATTATGAGAAATTTTATATGTGGTTTTTTTGTGATTTGGCATGCTATGGTGAAAGTAGATCCTGAGTTGAGTTCGATGATTCAATCGGAACTCGAATCGAACTTAAAGCGAATTTAATACGAAACTAGTTAGTCGAGTCGTAAGTGAGGGGCAATTTCATAATTTGGGGAATCAAATAAACCCCAAATTATATTACCTGGGATGCACGACTAGGGCGCCACACAATACCTGAGGCTTGGAGAGAGAGGCGAGGACGAGTGGAGGAGGGGTCGAATTGCTGCCGAAATTCACGAAATCGCCGGAGTCGATCGTGGAGAGGTTTCAAGGTTCCTCTTCCATCCAGTGAGTGGTTTTGGACCTCCTTCTTCCTTGTTCATCACCCATGTTGCCGCCCCTTGTGTGGGAATTTTTGTCATGGATCCGTGTTGGTTTTTCTTTGTATCGGGATTGGATTGGAGATTGGATTATTGTCGTATTTATCATCTGTGGATTTCTAATCGGGCCTATGGACCTTGGCCACATGGTTTAATGGAAAATTGGGGTTGTGCCACCCCACCTTCTTTGATATCTTGGGTTCTTGGAAGAAGGATGAACATGATGACTTAGGAAATGAAACAGTATTGATTAAACGAATTGGGGTATGCCGTCCCTTAAGGAATCACCTAGATGTGATTAGGACATGACTAAATGTAGAGACTCAAAGTTTAGGAAAACATAGGATCAAGGCTCACTTAGAAACTTGTTAATTTTATTAAATTGACATCATAGGGTTGCTTCACTATAGGTAGAGAAAGCCGGGTAAGGGCCAATTTCCCCCTTGGGAAATATCTGGGTATGGATGACCGGCCCTATGAGATTAGGGATATGGAACGAATTGACATTTAAGTGACTCTATTTCTACACGTTATGTCGTGTAAAAATAATGTGTGCGGGTTGTTCATCGCAAATACAGATACAACATTGTTTATGATGTGGATGATTTATTTCAAATTAGAAATTAATTATCGTTTCATATATTATTTTTGTGTTATGAACTGGATATGTGGATATATTGTATGTGGTTATGAAAATGCCGGGTTACGGCCATGGGGTTATGCACATGCATGGAATTGTGAACATTAAGGACCCCAATAGTCCTAGGATATTTAAACTGGTTATGTCGATGGTACCTTCATTTCCTTTATACTTAATGTTGGTTATGTTATGCATGTTTGGGTGTGCTTGTGATTGCACTGGATCTCTTTCTGGACCGGGAAGCTTGTTAGCAAGCCACACTAATGATCGACTTGGAGTGGCATGGGCGGGAAGCTCGTTGAGCAAGACTCTGTGACCGACTCGTATAGGACCGACGGGTCCTAGGGTTATAGGACCGTATTATCACGGGTCAATTGTTTTGTGCGAAAGAACCCATGTGGCCGAATGGTATTGGAGGCGTAAAATAAAATAATAATTACATGGCTATGGACATAAGAAAATATAAAATCGGGTGTAGGACGAGCTCCGAAAGTTGTCTTAGGCGAGGATCGACTGATCGCACGCCCATATGGGCAGCTCGTTCATCTCCGCCCAAGGTAACCGCTTTGTTTGTCAACGCTCTCCTACATTATACATGAGATCCCTAACCCCAAGTGTCACCCCCAAGGTCCCCAAAAGCACGAGAAGCATGACAAAATCGTAGCCATGTGAGATGGTGATTTTCCATGGCCACGGCCATGACGAATGCAGAAAAACTACTCCGCTTAGCCATAGCGCACGCACCAAGCGCCGAATGATCTCGAAATGTATCCAACTCGTACCGTGGGCCCTCAGGGATCGCACAAGAGATTTTACAAGTACGAACTATAATAAAAGCCAAAATTACATGGACGCGAAAATATATTTACAAATATGAAGGGAATATTCCGCCATGACTCGTCGTTGCTTGGGCACATCAATAAGTCCCTACCAGTATGGTCCCATGACCGAGGAGCTCGCCAGTGAGCCACACTGACGATCGACCTAGAGTGACATGGGCAGGAAGCTCGCTGAAATTTCATTAAGTGACCGACTCGTATGGATTGAATTGTGTGGATATGCATGCTTTGATTTGCTATGTAGCTTTACATGTATATATATATACATACACACTCGTTGGACTTATATTGCCTGGACATGGTGGATAGAGGACTGAATCTAGGGCTGGCAACGGAGCGGATACGGTGCAGATACGGATTATCCATATCCGCACCGCACTCCATATCCGCCCATCCGTATCCGCACCGTATCCGCCACGGATGTGAATATGGATATCCATATCCGCACCGCTTCAAATACGGATATCCGCACCGCTTCAAATACGGATATCCGCACCACATCCGTATCCGCACCGTATTTAATAAAAAAATATTAAAATTTTATATTTAATTAAAAAAATCAATAAATTACCAATTCATTGATCCAAAATAAATATATAATATACTTCAAAATTCATCTTGACATGAAATTACCATAGAGCTCTTATATATATTAATAACTTATATGGGCAAAATAGTAATTCAGAGACACGGATAGGCGGTGCGGATACGGTGCGGATCCACAGTCATATCCGTATCCGCATCATATCCGCGCGGATATAAGTTTTCTAAATCCATATCCGTATCCATATCCATTTTTACTTGCGGATATGGATCGGATACGGTGCGGATGCGGTTTTTAGTTGGCGGATGCGGATAAAATTGCCACCCCTAACTGAATCGCTCACTAAGTCCTAGTTGGACTTACAGTTTTCTTCTTATGTTTATTTTGTAGCTTCTGAGCCGAATCGGTAGAGGTACTGGGCTGGAGTAGTGCGGCTGGATGCGGCAGGCACAACGGATCTCATGATGTGTCGTGGTCTGGGTGATTACCCGAGTCCATAGAGAGTTTTCTATTTTCTTGAGTCATGTGGACTTAGCTTATGTTTCTTTATTTCCGCACTATAAACGTTGATGGATTTTATTTGTTAACTGGTTTCTTTTGAAAAGAACTTGAACTGATGCAGCCACTTGAAACGATTTGATTATTTGGTTTGGTTTCTCTTTCCTTATGTGGTTCTATGAGCCGAGTCGATTTTTATAAATTGTATAGGTTTTAGTTGTATGTTCTAGTTGTTTAGGTTGAGTTAGGCTACGTAGTACGGGTAGTACTTTGGTCGGTCACGTCCCGTACTCTGGTCGGTCACGTCCGGGTTTGGGGCGTAACACATTTGCCCGAATTCATGGGGTTCATCATAATTTTTATGAATAAAGATACAACATATGATGAAAAGCTACCTCATTAAATTAATTACCTTGGAATAGTCCCTAAACACATCGACATGTGATTAACTAAAGGACACTATTTAAATTAATTACCTTGGAATAGTCCCTACCATCTAAGCGAAAGTGGTGTTGTCAATATAGTGCACCAACCTGCTGATGTCCACCCTGAGTCCCTCTACAAAGCGCCACACCCGTGCTGCCTCGGTCAACACAATCAACGGGTTGTACATTGACGGTCTGGTGAACTCGAGCTCATACTGCTGCTCATTCATGTCTTAGTGTAGTTTTTGGCTCGTTTAATTAGTTCATTAGTTGAAAGGCTAATTAATAGAAGGAGAAAGTTTGCATTAGGTGTGCGTTAATTATATATAATTATATATAAGGTAATTACCTGAATATATCCTGAACTTTGGACATTGTCTCAAATGTATCCTGAACGTTCACTTCACCAAATTATATCCTAAACTATTAAATTTATATCAATTGTATCCCCCGTTAAAATTCCGTCACTTACTCTATTAACAGTGTGATGTGGCTTGCACACATGGATTAAAATATATTTGTTTATATTTTAACACTTTCTCCGTCACCACTTCGTCGGACCTCGCTGGAGAATCCTTTTCTATTGGAATTGTTTACGAACGAGGTCCGGTAGTTTCTCCGTGCGAGGTCCGGCGGTTTCTCCGACGAGGTGATGACAGAGAAAATGTTAAAATGTAAATAATAAAAAAATCCATGTGTGCAAGCCACGTCACTTTGTTAACGGAGTAGGTGATGGAATTTTAACGGAGGGATACAATTGATACAAATTTAATAGTTTAGAATACAATTTGGTGAAGTGAAAGTTCTGATACATTTGAGACAAAGTCCAAAGTTCAGGATATATTCAGTCAATTACACTATATATATATATGAAATTCAGACCGCATGGATCGGGTGATAAGCAATCTCATTCCGAGGGTGTCGGCGCTGGGGAAGCACGTCTGCAGGGCTAGGGTTAAGGTAATTTCAAAGGTCGAGCAGGCTCAAGACCAACGACTACCCATAGTGCAATGGTGTCAGAGGGCCAGAGGGGCAGGGTACCGCATTGTGGGCAGTGTGGGAGGACGCATATTGGGATCTATTTTGGTCGGATCGATGCTTGTTTTGGGTGCGGCCAACCGGGACATCTCAGGAGGGACTGCCCAGTTGGGGGCGGTCGGGTAGCAGCCCCGTCCAGGGAAAAGGCTCCTGTGTCAGCGGCATCTGTGGCGCAGCGAACTCAGTCTCAAGGGACAGGGTAGCAGCGTACGGTGGGATCGGGGAGGCCACCTGCTCGGGTATTCGCCTTAACTCCAGAGGGCGCTGAGGCATCTAATGCAATGGTGACATGTATTATTTCAATTTGTACATTACCTGCTTATGTACTGTTTTGATCTGAACGCTACCCATTCCTTTTTATCTGAGTTGTTGGCTTCGAGGTTGGGGAGGGAGAAAAGTTTACAGAGCCTTTAGCAGTGTCAACACCTACATGCGGCACTGTTAGCTAAGACGATCTTTATGGACTGTGAAATCACCATCTGTGGGCACGCTCTGGAAGCGGAGCTTATATTACTGTCAACCCTTGAGTTAGATATGATATTGGGCATGTATTAGCTATCAACCCATTATGCATCACTTAACTGCAGAACAAAGGCAGTCACATTCTGTAAGTTGGGAATACCACCCTTTACTTTTTAGGGCGACGGAAGAGGGGACTCCTTTAGGGTGATCTCCGCTCTCAATGCCCGAAAGCTGATGGTGGGTGGTTACCAGTTCTTCCTTACTTTTGTTTCTATTGATGAGGAAGGCAGAGGATCGGCCAATAGGGTGGATGGGACCCTAGCTAGTGGTCTTGGACTTTCCCGATGTGTTTCCTGAGGAGTTGTTGGGATAACCACTAGTTCGGGAGACTGAATTTTGCATAGAGTTGCAGTCGGGGTAAAATCAATTTCAATTCCCCCGTACCAGATAGTGCCTGCAGAGCTTAGGGAACTTAAGGCCCAACTGTAGGAGTTGTTGGACTTGGGGTTCATTCGCCCAAGTGTTTCACCCTGGGGGGTGCAGGTGTTGTTTGTTAAGAAGAAAGATGGATCCATGCGGATGTGTATTAACTATTGGCAGCTTAATAAGGTGACGATCAAGAACCGTTACCCACTCCCCAGGATTGATGATTTGTTTGATCAGTAGCATGGAGCTCAGTGGTTCTCAAAAATTGATATGAGGTCAGGGTACCATCAGTTGAGAATTCAGGAGTAGGATATCCAAAACGAGGTACGACCATTATGAGTTATTGGTCATGTCCTTCAGGTTAAACAATGCACCAGTGGCCTTTATGCACCTGATGAATCGGGAATTCAATGTGTTTTTGGATAGATTCGTCATAGTGTTCATTGATGATATTCTGGTATACTCCAGGAGTGAGGTAGAGCACATGGAGCATTTGAGGGTAGTCTTAGAAATCCTTAGACAACACCAGCTCTTTGCAAAGTTTTCAAAGTGTGAGTTTTGACTGACCAGTGTGAGATTCTTGGGGCATATAGTGTCCAGGGAAAGGGTAAAGGTAGATCCCGCAAAGATTGAAGCAGTCCATAACTAGGAAAGGCCAACTAGTGTGATAGAGATCCGCAACTTCTTGGGATTGGCTGGGTACTACAAGAAATTTGTAGAATTTTTTTTCTAAGATTGTTGCCCTACTCACACGCTTGACTCAGAATAAAGTAAAATTTATCTGGGATAACAAATATGAGAAGAGCTTTCAGAAGCACAAGGATTGCTTGACTATTGCCCCAGTGTTGGCTCCACCGTCAGGGTCGGGAGGGTTTGCAGTATATTGTGATGCTTCTCAGGCGGGGTTAGGATGTGTACTGATGCAGCATGGTAGGGTGATTGCGTACGTGTCCAGATAATTGAAAAACCACGAGAGAAATTATTCGACCCACGACCTGGAGCTGTCAGCTATAGTCTTTCCTCTGAAGTTATGGCACCACTACCTGTATGGGGAGACATGTGACATCTACACAGATCATAAGAGCCTCCAAAATTTGCTTTCACAGAAAGACTTGAACCTGAGGCAGCGGAGATGACTTGAGCTACTAAAGGATTATGACTGCACTATTCTTTATCACCCAGGGAAAGCAAATGTAGTGGCTGATGCCTTGAGTAGGAAGTCGATGGGTAGCTTAGCCCATCTGGCCATGGGTAGGAGACCCCTGGAAAGGGAGCTGGCGGGAAGCCTGAGCCACGGGGGTATGTTATGTTGACCGAGGGTTTCCCCTTGTGTTCGATTCTTTCTATACTTATTTTGATAATAACAAACTATGTTTAAGGAGTTTGAAGCACGTAAGTCGCATGTCGTGATAAGAGGTGAAATTGATATCGTCGCACACGGCATCATCTCGATACGACAAGTGTCTGTGCCGATTTCTAGAAGTCCGACAAGTGCACTAAAGAAACTAAGGAAAAGCGTAGAACAAATGGAAAACACTTGAAGATGGATGCACGTCGAAACCCAGAAAATCTGGAATAGACGACGCGAGAAAAATCAACCAAAATGCGAATTTATTGGGTGTCGGCTGATGGGCGATCGATAGCCGATTGATCGGCCATCAGCCGGCTATCGATCGGAAGAGCCCCAAAAATGGCAGTGGGCTCCGATCGATGGTCGGTCGCTCGGTCGGTCCATCAGCCTTCTGCCAGCCATCAACCGAGTGGCGCCAATGGGCAAAAATTCGCCCATTGGTTAGCTGGTGTGTTTGGGGGGTTATAAATTCTCACCCCAAACTCTCTCCCAAGGTGTTGTTGATGCCCTAAAATCACAAAGAGTTAATCTTTGCATCTCCAAAGCTCTCTCTTGTTCAAATCCATAAACCCTAGCTCTTGATCCCTCATCCTAAAGTGCATCTTCATTAAAGGGCTCTTCAAGGTTGCTAGGCTCAAGAAGAGAAGTTGTTCTTGGTGTGATAAATCATCTTTACTCTCTTCTTGTGTTAAAACTATTTTTTACTTTGTTTTAAATTGATTTTATCAAGTGTGTAAGAAGACCTAGTGTGTGGTCTTGTGATTGAGTGGTTTCCTATGTATAGAAGGTATAAAGCCACTTGTGTAAACTAGGTTAGAAGTATTTCTTAGGAATTGAGTTGGGAAAACTCACTCAGTGTGAAGGTGGATACTTCCAATTGTGGAAGTGCCTTCGAAGTGAGTGTAGGATCTTTCTAGTGAAAAGTCCTCGATTGTAAGCTACTCGTAATTTAGTGGATTTGTGAGTGAAATCCTAAGCACGGTGCTTAGGTAGTGGAGTAGGCGATCTTGTCGAACCACTATAAATTCTTGTGTTAGCATTGTCTTTTGTGTTTGTTCTTAATTTATATATTCATTGTTTCATATTAGTACTTTAAAGTTAATTATAAATTGCCTAAGTAATTAAAGAAACGATTGAAAATCGAATTTAGATTAATTGATTAGATAACATACTATTCACCCCCCCTCTAGTGTGACAATTTCACCAACATTTGGTATCAAAGATAGGTTATAGATTGAGATTTTATCATCTCCTTAATTTACATCTAGTCTCGATTCGAAAAATGACACTATAGTTGGTAGCGTCTATACCACCTAGGTTCGACGAGTCAAACTTTGGTCTTTGGAAAGGGAGAATGTACACATTCTTAAAGACACTACGGATAAGTGTGTTCAACATGGTAAAGACAAAATATCTTGAACCTAAGGAAAACATGAATACATGGACTCAAGAACAAATAGATAGATTTGAGTCAAATGCTAAAGTCATGAGTTGTATCTTTTGTTCTTTGGAAAATAATATCTTTGAAAAAGTCATGCATTGCACTTTCACATTTGATATTTGGTCATGCTCTATGACTATGCTAAAATTGAAGAACTTATTACCTTAAATGAAGGAGTTGATGACAATTGTCATACTCCTAATTCTAATGAAGTTCTAGAAGCTCATAGTGTATCTAGCCAAAGAAGTACAAAGAGTCGGAAGAGAAATGTGATTTGTCACCTATGCAATGAAAAGGGAATGTGAAGAAGAATTGCCCTGCCATGAAGAACAAGGCAAAAAGGAGGACAAATCACTACTAGAAAAATGGGCATCAGCAACGGCTGATGCCGTTGCTGAGCCGTTGCTGAAGAGCATCAGCAACGGCCGCGCCGTTGCAATAGAGCCGTGACAGAAAGTCGCGTTGCTGATAACTTAGCAACGGCTCAACAACGGCCGCTCGGGCCGTCGCTCAAAACATTATCAGCAACGGCCGCTCGGGCCGTCGCTAAAACTATTATCAGCAACGGTTTTGCCACAGACCCGGAGCCGTTGCTGATAACATTAATAGCAACGGCCGCTGAGTCCGTAGCAACGCCGTTAGTAAAACCCCGTCGCTAAGCCGTTGTTGTAGGTCATCAGCAACGGCTTTCGATACACTTTTAGCAACGGCGTTCCCACGGACGGCCGTGGGAACGCCGTTGCTGATGATGCCAACTGGGAAACAGGAAAATTTTATATTTCCAATTTCCATTGATACATCGATACATTATCTGATACATAACTCACACACCCATATCCTCATACACACATTCATTCACACATCACAAACACACCAAGATATACATCAAAACAATTATATTTCTATTGATAATTATCCACGATAGTATAAAAACAATTCAAATGAAAAATTGAAGTATCAATATCCAAACAAAATAAGTTAAACAAGTTCAATATCTCAGTAACAAAGTCAATATAAAAAAAGTCTCAGGATGACGATGGAGGATGGCCTGGATCATATGGCGGGGTCTGGAGTGCTTGAGTGTACACCGGCGTGGACTGACTCGAAGACGATGGATTAGATGATGCCGAAGAGATGCCTGCTTCGGGATGACCTGACATGTTGCGTAGCATAGCATGCATCTCCGCCATCATCTCACTCTGACGCGCGACCGTCTCCTCTAGAGTCCTTATTCTGCTACTATGATCATAACTGGATCTAGAGGTGGACGGCCGCTCACCAGCGACCGGAGGGGTCGGTGCCCCAAGTGGCCCTAGTACGGCTCGCGCATGACCACTATCTGCGAAGCCATATACGCGGCCATGGTCCCAGCCACCTGCGGCCTCGACCCACATTGCTGCGTCAAAGTCCTCGGGGGTACCCCCGCGCTGCACCACCGTTTGGCTGTAGGTCTCCTACTCGAGTTTGATTTTTTGTTTAATATTTATCATAAAACTTAAATTATAAATATATAATGAATAATTTAAACAAATATATAATTACCATAATGTATGCAGCGCGGTTGTGAATGTACTCCCCCGTCCCATGTGCTCGACGGTGAGTCCGCTCAAACACCGCCATTGGGGAGGGTCGCTGGACAGTCCCGTCATCCGACACCGTCGTCTACATTTACAAAACAAATACATTAATTAGTACACATAGTAACAAATAAAATATATAATTAAAAGATATACTTACCATACGGTTTGCGTGCACTGCAAATGCAACAGAGCCGCCGGTGTGACGCGCTGCTCCCCCCGACATGCGATTTCTAGCCGCATTCCGAGAAACCTCCTGCCATCGATCCGTCGACCATATCTCCATGAGCTGGTCCCATATATCCGGAGTAATCCAACCGGGGTCGTATCCCCGAGTCTCCGCGATGTTAGTGGTCCCAGCTCGAGCCATCGCTTGGGATCGAGCCTGCCCCAGCTGCCCTTTGTACCTTGCCCGGGAAATAGCCTCCCAGGCAGCGTAAATGAAGGGCCTCTGGTCCTCGGCCCATGTATAGCGAGCCTGCAAAATAATAATATCAGTACCAATATTAATATATCATCATGCATGTAAATAATAATAATAATACGTGCCTCAAACTCGCGCCATAACATGTCGACGTGCTCGCTAGGCACGTGAGACCACGTAGGTCATGCCCCGTGCATGTATCGTCGAATAGTAGAAGAAATGCTCCTCGGCACTTCTTCTTGCTCGAACCTGCACAACAAAAATAAATTTTAATATTATATTATGATATAATGAATTTGTAATGATTCATAATTCATTATATATTACCGCTCCCCAATCACGCTAATCAATCTACGTGACTCTGTGGCTGGTGGAGGCTGCCACCTGTTCGGCCCGCGTGGCCGCCTACGTCGGGATGTACTAGCCTCGGCAGTATCATCCTCACACTACTAGAAAAATGGTCATCAGCAACGGCTGATGCCGTTGCTGAGCCATTGCTGACGACCATCAGCAACGGCTGAGCCGTTGCAATAGCGCCGTGATAGAAAGTCGCGTTGCTGATGACTTAGCAACGGATCAGCAACGGCCGCTCGGGCCGTCGCTCAAAACATTATCAGCAACGGCCGCTGGGCCGTCGCTAAAAATATTATCAGCAACGGTTTTGCCACAGACCCGGAGCCGTTGCTGATACCATTAATAGCAACGGCCGCTGAGTCCGTAGCAACGCCGTTAGTAAAACTCTGTCGCTAAGCCGTTGCTGTAGGTCATCAGCAACGGCTCTCGATACACTTTTAGCAACGGCTTTCCCACGGACGACCGTGGGAAAGCCGTTGCTGATGACCTATGCCTGCAACCAAAAAATTTGAAAATTTCAAATTTCCATTGATACATTGATACATTTATCTGATACATAACTCACACACCCATACCCTCATACACACATTCATTCACACATCACAAACATCTCATACACATTCATTCATACATCACAAACACACCAAGATATACATCAAAACAATTATATTTATATTCATAATTATCCACGATAGTATAAACACAATTCAAATGTAAAATTGAAGTATCAACATCTCAATAACATAGTCAATATAAATTAAACAAGTTCAATATCTGAGTAACAAAGTCAATATAAACAAAATCTCACGATGACGATGGAGGATGGCCTAGATCATATGGCGGGGTCTGGAGTGCTTGAGTGTACACCGGCGTGGACTGACTCGAGGATGATGGATTAGATGATGCCGAAGAGATGCCTGCTTCGGGATGACCCGACAAGTTGCGTAGCATAGCTTCTATATTCGCCATCGTCTGACTCTGACGCTCCATCATCTCAGTCTGACGCGCGACCGTCTCCTCTAGTGTCCTTATCCTATTACTATGATCATAACTGGATCTAGAGGTGGACGGCCGCTCACCAGCGACCGGAGGGGTCGGTGCCCCAAGTGGCCCTAGTACGGCTCGCGCATGACCACTATCTGCGAAGCCATATACGCGGCCATGGTCCCAGCCACCTGCGGCCTCGACCCACGATACTGCGTCAAAGTCCTCGGGGGTACCCCCGCGCTGCACCACCGTCCGGCTGTACGTCTCCTACTCGAGTTTGATTTTTTATTTAATATTTATCATAAAACTTAAATTATAAATATATAATGAATAATTTAAACAAATATATAATTACCACAATGTATGCAGCGCGGTTGTCGATGTACTCCCCCGTCCCATGTGCTCGACGGTGAGTCCGCTCAAACACCGCCATCGGGGAGGGTTGCTGGACAGTCCCGTCATCCGACACCGTCGTCTACATTTACAAAACAAATACATTAATTAGTACACATAATAACAAATAAAATATATAATTAAACGATATACTTACCATACGGTTTGCGTGCACTGCAAATGCAACAGAGCCGCCGGTGTGACGCGCTGCTCCCCCCGACATGCGATTTCTAGCCGCATTCTGAGAAACCTCCTGCCATCGATCCGTCGACCATATCCCCACGAGCTGGTCCCATATATCCGGAGTAATCCAACTGGGGCCGTATCCCCGAGTCTCCGCGATATTAGTGGTCCCAGCTCGGGCCATCGCTCGGGACCGAGCCTGCCCCAGCTGCCCGTTGTACCTTGCCCGGGAAATAGACTCCCAGGCAGCGTAAATGAAGGACCTCTGGTCCTCGGCCCATGTATAGCGAGCCTCCAAAATAATAATAT
The DNA here is from genome assembly GCA_034359265.1 of Canna indica. NCBI lineage: Eukaryota > Viridiplantae > Streptophyta > Magnoliopsida > Zingiberales > Cannaceae > Canna > Canna indica. The sequence continues at coordinate 14,188,948 of CP136893.1, read as the reverse complement.
CAGTAACAATTCTTAATATATCATCATGCATGTAAAAAAAAAAAAAATACGTGCCTCAAACTCGCGCCATAACATGTCGACGTGCTTGCTAGGCACGTGAGACCACGTAGGCCATGCCCCGTGCATGTATCGTCGAATAGTAGAAGAAATGCTCCTCGGCACTTCTTCTTGCTCGAACCTGCACAACAAAAATAAATTTTAATATTATATTATGATATAATGAATTTGTAATGATTCATAATTCATGATATATTACCGCTCCCCAATCACGCTGATCAATCTACGTGACTCTGTGGCTGGTGGAGGCTGCCACCTGTTCGGCCCGCGTGGCCGCCTGCGTCTGGATGTACTAGCCTCGGCAGTATCATCCTCATGAGGATCAGCAACAGGAGGATCAGCAGCATGAGTAAGTGCTAGAGTCTCACCGATCGGAGACTCCGAAACTCTCCTGCGTCGATAACCACGACCAGACATATCTGTCGAACAGACATATAATCAAATTATTGTATAAATAGTAGAGATATATTTAATAAAATATATATACTTTACAATTATTCCTCATCATCTGAATAATAGTCTTCGAATTCTTCTTCTTCTTCCTCTTCTTCCTCTTCGTCATCTTCTTCATCTCCAGCTTCCTCAATTTCATGATCGTCATCATCAGCATATTCAACTTCTAATTGAATTGACGTTGTGTCTGCATCCTCGAGTATTGGAATAATACGATCCACAGCAGGAAGATCATCTTCTTGATAGAAACCAGGAGGATCATTTTCTCCTACTATCGGATCAATTTTTCCTCTACCTTTTGTCTTACAGACTACACGCCAATCTGCTCTATCTTTATTTCGAGCCGGATACTTCGCGTAATATACTTGTTCGGCTTGTGATGCCAATATAAATGGCTCATTTGCTGCCAATTTCGATTTGTAATTAACCTCAACAAGTTTGTATTTTTGATGAACTTTCATGCCCCTTTCTGTTGTATCGAACCAATGACATCTAAATAGGAACACTGATTTCAAGCCGAAGTAGTGCAACTCTATCACTTCTTCCACTAGTCCATAGAAATCCATATCACATTCAACATAGGTTGTCCCTTTCACGCAGACCCCAGCATTCATCGTCTTTTTTGTAGATGAATATTCAACCGTGTGAAATTTATACCCGTTAACAAAATATCCGCTATAGCACGACACAAGTCGCGACGGTCCACTAACAAACTCAAATATTTTTTCATCTATTTCAGCTCTGTGATCTTTGCTGTAAGTCTGAATCCAAGAAGGGAAATCACGATTCCGTAATGTCTCCAATTCTTGATCGTTGTGAATAGAGTATTTTTGCACAATCTCAATGTCAAATATTTCAATGAATTGTTCAATCTCTGGGCAATTGAGTAATACATACAAGTGTGCCAAATGATACTCTTCATCGCTTAAGTGTCGAGATGGACGAGAACCAAAAGCACGACCAGAGTGACAAAATATATTTAAACGTCCATCTGAATGTCGAACACCCCCGTCGTCGTTACGTGGAAGACGATCAAATCTTGTCTGTACTGTCGATTCAAAGTAAAATGAGAAGAATGTTGAAATTTCTTGGATGATATACGATTCAGATATTGATCCTTCAACAGCTGCGGTGTTCTTTACTTTTTTCTTCAGACGATTCATGTATCTTTCAAATAAGTACATCCAACGATATTGAACGGGGCCACCAACTCGTGCCTCGTATGCCAAGTGTATCGGTAGATGCTCCATCGAGTCAAAAAATGCAGGAGGGAAAAACTGCTCCAGCTTGCATATGATTTCAACAATATTATTTTCAAGTGTTGACATATCTTCGACTCGAAGGACATTTGCATAGATGCTTCTAAAAAACATACTTAATTCAGTCAACGGACCCCAAATATTATCAGGTAGAAGATCTCGAAATGCGATCGGAAGTAATCTCTGCATGAATACATGACAATCATGGCTCTTCATCCCTGATATTTTGCAATCATCGACGTTCACACATCGAGATAAGTTTGAAGCATATCCATCGGGTAATCTGAGTTCTTTTACCCATTGACAAATATCTTTGATCTGTTGTTTATTTAACACATATAGGGCCTTCGGTTTCAGATATCGTCCGTTGACCTCTTGTAACTCCAACTCTGGTCTTTTACAAAGTATTTTCAGATCATGTCGGGCTTTGACATTATCTTTAGTTTTTCCAGAAATATCCATCACAGTGTTGAAAATATTATCAAACACATTTTTTTCAATGTGCATGACATCTAAATTATGTCGAATCAATAATGAACTCCAATAGGGCAATTCTCAAAAGATACTTTTTTTCACCCAGTTGTGTGTTTGGCCAAAACCTGACACTCTTTCATTGCGACCGAATACAATATCTGGAAGTGCTGAAACACGTGCTAACATTTGTTCACCAGACAACATCGGTGGTGGCCCATCTCTTTCGACTCTGCCCTTAGTAAATTTATTACGATTCCTTCGATACTGGTGATGAACCGGTAGGAATCGACGATGACAATCAAAGAATGAGATTTTTCGTCCGTTCTGAAGACTGATTGATTTAGAGTGTTCCATACAATACGGGCAAGAGAGTCGGCCGTGAGTGCTCCAACCCGACAACATGCCGTACGCGGGGAAATCATTGATTGTCCACAAGACCGCGGCCTTTAAATTGAAGTTTTGCTTCCGATGACAATCATAAGTGACAGCTCCCTCAGTCCACAATGTTTTCAATTCATCTATCAAGGGTCTGAGAAATATGTCAATTTCTTTTCGCGGACCCTTAGGACCCGGAATAATCATCGAAAGATAAATAAATTCATCTTTCATGCACATTGACGGTGGCAAATTATAAACTGTCAGCAGCACTGGCCAAACTGAATAAGGAGTTGCAGAATGTCCAAACGGATTAAAACCATCTGTGCACAATCCCAATCTGATATTTCTAGTATCCATAGCAAATGAAGGATAACATGTATCCAAATGTTTCCATGCTTCACTGTCAGATGGATGAGTCATTACTGTATCATCACGACTTCTTGCATGCCAACTCATGTAGGGGGCTGTCTTTTCCGACATGAATAACCTTTGAAGCCTCGGTGTTAGTGGAAAATACCGAAGCACCTTAAACGGGATATTTTTCTGTCGGACCGATTTCTTCTCCTTGTAACGAGGGTGTTGACATACAGGGCATTTATCCAACTGCACATTTTCTTTATAATATAAAATGCAGTTATTTTGGCACGCGTGTATTTTTTCGTACCCAAGCCCCAATTTTCTCATTAGCTTTTTTGTCTTATAAAAAGTATGCTCAAACTTGTTATCAGTAGGCAGCATTCCATTAATCAATCCAGCAATCCGATCATACGCAACTCCGTTGATATTACAATCGGCCTTGATGCTTAAGAGCTGTGTCATTGCTGAAAACCTAGTGTATTTAGGACAATTCTCATACAAAGGTTCATCGGCAGCTTTCAACATCTCGTAAAATTCTGCAGCTTCTTTATTCGGTAATTCAATCTCTACCGCAGCCCCTACTTCTGTGATATCAACCGCTGTAGTATCTGGTGGGACTGATGTCTGAAGAACTGGCCGATCAACATTATCATTCAGGCGGAATTGACCCCCAAGACTATCAAGTATCATAGTTCTATAGGGATTACATTGACCGGATGAAGAAGCACCAGCAGAGGAAGATTCACCATATGTCTGAACGACAGGATTGCTCGACGTCCCGACTTCGCGTGACTCCCCGTGACAAGTCCATAGAAAATATCTTGGTGCAAATCCTTTGGTATATCGATGCAGAGTGACAGTCTCCCGATCCAAAAATCGTCCATTAGAACAAATGCGGCACAGACATCGGATTTGATCACCCATGCTAACAAAATTCCGATTCGAATAGGTGAAATTTAGGAAGTACGTTACGCCTAATCGAAACTCATTCGTTAAAGCTCCACGAGCAAGACGTCGGTACATCCAACTTCGATCAGCCGACATGATTCTGTCAATCAATGACAATTTCTTTGGTTAATGTCTTTAGGTGAGATTGTCCTATTCCATTCGGGATTTATGTTATTCGTACTGCACTTACGTTTTTATTTTAACTGTTAACTAATTATTCTAAATTTCGACAGCATCTCCCTACAGTTCTCCGAATACGCATATCATCTGGGCGCGTATCGGAGAACAAGAGAGATGTTGCCGAAATTTAGAATAATTAGTTAACAGTTAAAATAAAAACGTAAGTGCAGTACAAATAACTATATTCCCAAATTGTCCAATCAGGGACAATTCAAGAATTGTACGTCGTATAAAAGATCATCTACTTCTTTTACACGAACATACAATTCCCGAACGGATCTAAGGTTTTGCTAAATCATAACCGATCGTCGATGCGTACGTGAAACATATCAACTCGTCGGAGGATGATTATTTTCTAAATGTTTCGAGACAGTTCGAGTCCATATTGGACGATTTCGGCACGCGTCCGAAGTGGACGATTCCGGCGCGAGTCCGAAGTGGACGATTCCGGCGCGAGTCTGAATTGGACGATTCCGGCGCACGTCCGAAGTGGACGATTCCGGTGCAAGTCCGAATTGGACGATACCGGCGCGCGTCCGAAGTGGACGATACCGGCGCGCGTCCGAAGTGGACGATTCCGGCGCGCGTCCGAAGTGGACGATTCCGGCGCGCGTCCGAAATTAATCTAAACCCTAATAATTAATCTAACAAATTAAACAATTAATCTAAACAATTAATTAACAATTATTAAATAATTAATTAACAAATATAAAATAATATAAACTATATATATATACTAAATTCCGGCACCGGAGTCCACCCTCCGGCGCCGGCGTACAGTGGCCGGACACAATGTCCGGCCACTGCAGAAGGTCCGGCGGCGGCCATCGGCCGACCGCCGCTGGCCGAAACCCTAGAAATAGGGTTTCGGTCGGGTGATTTCTGCCGGCTGCAGGGAAGAGACGGCAGCAGGGGAGACTTACCTGAACAACTCGGCAGCAGCGGTCGGCGTCGTCGGCGTCGGCAGCAGCGGCAGCGGCGGCGGCGAGCGGCGGCGGCAGCAGCGAACAGCGGGAGGAAGAAGAGTCGGGCGCGAGAGCGTGCCCTATATAAACTTATCAGCAACGGCTCACTCGCCCGTTAGAACGCCGTTGCTGATAAGTTATCATCAGCAACGGCTCACTTATCCGTTAGCAAGCCGTTGTTGAAGATTAAAAAATCAGCAACGGCTCGCCTTTCCGTCAGAAAGCCATTGCTGATAATTAAAATAATCAGCAACGGCTCGGGTTTCCGTTAGAACGCCGTTGCAGATATAGTTTTCTGCAACGGCTCGGGCGGCCGTAAGAATGCCGTTGCAAATAGCAACGGCTTGAGCGGCCGTTGCTGATAGCCGTTGCTGAAGACGAAGTTTCTAGTAGTGTCATGAGGATCGGCAACAGGAGGATCAGCAGCATGAGTAAGTGCTGGAGTCTCACCGATCGGAGACTCCGAAACTCTCCTGCGTCGATAACCACGACCAGACATATCTGTCGAACAAACATATAACCACGTTGATAATTCAATCTCTACCGCAGCCCCTACTTCTGTGATATCAACCGCTGTAGTATCTGGTGGGACTGATGTCTGAAGATCTGGCCGATCAACATTATCATTCAGGTGGAATTGACCCCCAAGACTATCAAGTATCATAGTTCTATAGGGATTACATTGACTGGATGAAGAAGCACCAGCAGAGGAAGATTCACCATATGTCTGAACGACAGGATTGCTCGACGTCCCGACTTCGCGTGACTCCCCGTGACAAGTCCATAGAAAATATCTTGGTGCAAATCCTTTGGTATATAGATGCAGAGTGACAGTCTCCCGATCCAAATATCGTCCATTTGAACAAATGCGGCACGGACATCGGATTTGATCACCCATGCTAACGAAATTCCGATTCGAATAGGCGAAATTTAGGAAGTACGTTACGCCTAATCGAAACTCATTCGTTAAAGCTCCACGATCAAGACGTCAGTACATCCAACTTCGATCAGCCGACATGATTCTGTCAATCAATGACAATTTCTTTGGTTAATGTCTTTAGGTGAGATTGTCATGTTCCATTCGGGATTTATGTTATTCGTACTGCACTTACGTTTTTATTTTAACTGTTAACTAATTATTCTAAATTTCGACAGCATCTCCCTACAGTTCTCCGAATACGCATATCATCTGGGCGCGTATCGGAGAACAAGAGAGATGTTGCCGAATTTTAGAATAATTAGTTAACAGTTAAAATAAAAACGTAAGTGCAGTACAAATAACTATATTCCCAAATTATCCAATCAGGGACAATTCAAGAATTGTACGTCGTATAAAAGATCATCTACTTCTTTTACACGAACATACAATTCCCGAACGGATCTAAGGTTTTGCTAAATCATATCCGATTCGTCGATGCGTACGTGAAACATATCAACTCGTCGGATGGATGATTATTTTCTAAATGTTTCGAGACAGTTCGAGTCCATATTGGATGATTTCGGCGCGCGTCCGAAGTAGACGATTCCGGCGCGAGTCCAAAGTGGACGATTCTGGCGCGAGTCCGAATTGGACGATTCTGGCGCGTGTCCGAAGTGGACGATTCCGGCACGAGTCCGAATTGGACGATTCCGGCGCACGTCCGAAGTGGACGATTCCAGCGCGAGTCCGAATTGGACGATTCCGTCGCGCGTCCGAAGTGGACGATTCCGGCGCGTGTCCGAAGTGGACAAACCGGCGCGCGTCCGAAATTAATCTAAACCCAAATAATTAATCTAACAAATTAAATAATTAATCTAAACAATTAATTAACAATTATAAAACAATTAATTAACAATTATCAAACAAAATAAAAAATATATATAATTATAAATTCCGGCGCCGGAGTCCACCCTCCGGCGCCGGCGTACAGTGGCCGGACACACTGTCTGGCCACTGTAGAAGGTCCGGCGGCGGCCATCGGCCGCCCGCCGCCGGCCGAAACCCTAGAAATAGGGTTTCGGTCGGATTGATTCCCGCCGGCCGCAGGGAAGAGACGGTCGGCCGATCAACATACCTGAACAAGTCGGCAGCAACGGGAGGAGGAAGAGGCGTCGTCGGCAGCAACGGCAGCGGCGGCGAGAGGCGTCGACAGGAGCGGCGGCGGCAGCAGCGGGAGGAAGAAGGGTCGGGCGCGAGAGTGTGCCCTATATAAACTTATCAGCAACGGCTCACTCGCCCGTTAGAAAGCCGTTGCTAATAAGTTATCATCAGCAACGGCTCACTTGTCCGTTAGCAAGTCGTTGCTGATAATTAAAATATCAGCAACGGCTCGCCTTTCCGTCAGAAAGCCGTTGTTGATAATTAAAATAATCAGCAACGGCTCGGGTTTCCGTTAGAACGCCGTTGCAGATACAAATATCTGCAACGGCTCGGGCGGCCGTAAGAATGCCGTTGCAAATAGCAACGGCTCGAGCGGCCGTTGCTGAAGACCTAATTTCTAGTAGTGAATGCTTCCACGTACTCATCCGTATCAAGTGAAGTATCCTCTCACCATGACTACGAAGCTAGCATCATGAATGCCAATGATGAGGTATACTCTTCTTCTAGTCATGATAATCATGATCTTAGTATTAATTCATCTAGTTCTCATGATATGCTTTATGATGAATTAATGGATGAAGGTAAAATCATGTATGCCTTGATTGTTAAAAAGGACAATGAAAACAAAACTTTGAAGAAAGAAAATTTGACACTTGGTTCTTATTTAAATGATGCAAAACAAGAAAATGAGAAGTTAAAAAATAGTTTTACTAATTTATGCCATGAAAAATTAAGTGTTGATACAAATGATTGAAAAACAAAAATGATATTTTGAAGAATGAAAATAGTATGTTGAAGACCCAAATGCATGATATTCATAAATCCATGAATGACTTAAAGAATGAGCTTGTAACTCTAACTAGGAAAGTAAATAGCTTATCTAGTAACTCATCTTCTAAGAATTCTAGGAATTTAAATAAGAATGCTAATAGTCATCATAATCTCAATGTTAAGCATTCATTTTTCAAACCCCAAGTGCAAAATAAAAAGTTTCATAAAAATTGTTTTTGTTGTGGTGTTTATGGTCATTCTATTCATGATTGCGCTCTTAAGAAAAATCCAAGTGTGGCTAAGACACTTTGGATTCTTAGACCAACTCACCCCCAAGGACCCAAAGTGGTTTAGATACCAAAGATTTCATGTTCTCTTGTAGTTGGATGTACCGACGTCTTGATCATGGAGCTTTAACGAATGAGTTTCGATTAGACATAACGTACTTCCTAAATTTCGCCTATTCAAATCGGAAATTCGTTAGCGTCAGTGATAAAATCCGATGTCCGTGTCGCATTTGCTTGAATGGACGATTTTTGGATCGGGAGACTGTCACTCTGCATCTATATAGCAAATGATTTGCACCAAGATATTTTCTATGGACTTGTCACATGAAGTCGGAACGTCGAGCAATCCCGTCGTTCAGACATATGGTGAATCTTCCTTTGCTGGTGCTTCTTCATCCAGTTAATCTAATCCCTATAGAACTATGATACTTGATAGTCTTGGGGGTCAATTCCACCTGAATGATAATGTTGATCGGCCAGTTACTCAGACATCAGTCCCACCACATACTACAACAGTTGATATCACAGAAGTACAAACTGTGGTAGAGATTGAATTATCGGATAAAGAAGCTGTAGAATTTTACGAGATGTTGAAAGCTGTCGATGAACCTTTGTATGAGAATTGTCCTAAATACACTAGGTTTTCAGCAATGACACAGCTCCTAAATATCAAGGCCGATTGTAATATCAACGGGGTTGCGTATGATCGGATTGCAGGATTGATTAATGGAATGCTACCTACTGATAACAAGTTTGAGCCAACTTTTTATAAAACTAGAAAGCTGATGAGAAAATTGGGGCTTGGGTACGAAAAAATACACGCGTGCCAAAATAACTGTATTTTATATTATAAAGAAAATATGTAGTTGGATAAATGTCCTGTATGTCAACATCCTCGTTACAAGGAGAAAGAGGCATGAAAGTTCATCCAAAATACAAACTTGTTGAGGTTAATTACAAATCCAAATTGGCAGCAAATGAGCCTTTTATTTTGGCATCACAAGCCGAACAAGTATATTACGCGAAGTATCCGGCTCGAAATAAAGATATAGCAGATTGGCGTGTGGTCTGTAAGACTAAAGGTAGAGGAAAAATTGATCTGATAGTAGAAGAAAATGAGCCGATATCTGATGTGACAAATGATTTCAATCATGAAGATGATCCTCCTGCTGTAGATCGTATTATTCCAATACTTGAGGATGCAGACACAGCGTCAATTCAATTAGAAGTTGAATATGTTGATGATGACGATCATGAAATTGATGAAGAAGATGAAGAAGAGGAAGAAGAGGAAGAATTCGAAGACTATTACTCAGATGATGAGGAATAATTGTAAAGTATATCTTATATTAAATATATCTCTAATATATATATAATAATCTAATTATATACCTATTCAACAGATATGTTTGGTCGTGGTTATCGTCGTAGGAGAGCTTCGGAGTCTCCGATTGGTGAGACTCCAACACTTACTCATGCTGCTGATCCTCCTACTGCTGATCCTCCTGCTGATCCTCCTACCGACAATACTGCTGAGGCTAGTACATCCAGACACAGACGGCCATGCGGGCCGAACAGGTGGCATCCTCCACCAGCCACGGAGTCACGTAGATTCATTAGCGTGATTGGAAAGAGGTAATATATCATGAATTATGAATCATTACAAATTCATTATATCATAATATAATATTAAATTTTATTTTTGTTGTGTAGGTTCGAGCAAGAATAAGTGTCAAGGAGCATTTCTTCTACTATTCGATGATACATGCATGGGGCATGGCCCAAGTGGTCTCACGTGCCCAGTGAGCACGTCCACATGCTATGGCGCGAGTTTGAGGCACGTATTAATTTTTTTTTATACATGCATGATGATTAATATTGGTACTGATATTATTATTTTGCAGACTCGCTTTACATGGGCCGAGGACCAGAGGCCCTTCATTTACGCTGCCTGGGAGGCTATTTCCCATGCTAGGTACAACAGGCAGCTGGGGCAGGCCCGATCCCAGGCGATGGTCCGAGCTGGGACCAGTAACATCGTGGAGACTTGGGGATACGGCCCTGATTGGATTACTCCAGATATAGGGGACCAGCTCGTGGCATTATGGTCGACGGATCGATGGCAGGAGGTTTCTAGGACTGCGGCTAGAAACCGCATGTCGGGGGGAGGAGCGCGTTACACTGGCGGCTCTGTTGCATTTGCTGTGCACGCGAATCGTATGGTAAGTATACCTTAATTTTAATTTTATATTTTATTTATTACTCTGTGTACTGATTAATGTACTTATTTTGTAAATATAGACGACGGTGTTAGATGACGGGACTGTCCAACGACCCTCCCCGGTGGCGGTGTTTGAGCGGACACACCGTCGAGTGCATGGGACGGGGGAGTACGTCGACAACCACGCTGCATTTATTATGGTAAGTATATTTATTTAAATTATTCATTATATATTTATAATTTAAGTTTTATGAAAAATATTAAACAAAAAATTAAACTCGAGTAGGAGACCTACAGTCAGACGGTGATATAGAGTGGAGGCACCCCCGAGGACTTTGACGCAGCAGCGTGGGTCGATGCTGCAGGTGGCTGGGACCACGACCGCGTGTATGGTTTTGCAGATAGTGGTCATGCGCGAGCCGTGCTAGGGCCACTTGGGGCACCGACCCCTCCGCATGCTGGTGAACGACCGTCAATCTCCAGGTCCAGAGATGATCATAGTAGCAGGATAAGGACACTGTAGAAGATGGTCGCGCGTCAGACTGAGTTGATGGAGCGTCAGAGTCAGATGATGACAGATATGCAAGTTATGTTATGCAACTTGTCAAGTCATCACGGAGCAGCATCATCTGATCTATCGTCCTCGAGTCAGTCCACGCCGGTGTACACCCAGGCACCCCAGACTCTGCCATATGATCCAGACCATCCTCCATCGTCATCGTGAGATTTATTGTTTTTTTATTATATTGACTTTGTTAATTCGATACTATATATATTTTAGTTTTGTTTTGTTTGGATATTGATACTTCAATCTTGCATTTGAATAGTTTTTATACGATTATGGATAATTATAAATATAAGTATAATTGTTTTGATATATATCTGGGTGTATTTGTGATGTGTGAATGGATGTGTGTATGGGTGTATGGGTGTGTGAGTTATGTATCAGATTGTATCAATGTATTAATGAAAATTTGGAATTTTAAAAAAAAAATTGTTCCAGGTTTTAGTCATCAACAACGGCTTTCCCACAGTTGTCCATGGAAAAGCCGTTACTAAAAGTGTATCGTAAGCTGTTGTTGTATAACATCAGCAACGACTTGGTAACAGTCTTTCACAAACGGCCTTGCCACGGCCCCACAGGCTGTTGCTAATAAGGTTATCAGCAACGACCCAATGTCCGTGGCAAAGCCGTTGCTGATAATGTTATTAGCAACGACCCGATCGACCGTTGCAGCGTCGTTGCTAAATTATCAGCAACACGCTTTTCTGCCATGGCTACTTTGCAACGGGCCGTTGCAAGCCGTTGCTGATGGTTTTCAGCAATGGCTTCAACCGTTGTTGATGCCCATTTTTCCAGTAGTGTAATCTCAGTTTTGATGATAACAAACATGGAACTAATGATTTCATGGAGAATTACTTTCAGGTTCCAAGTCGGTTAGCGCACGACGTCCTCGATCGGAAATATCAGAGAAATCGAAAAATCGAAAGGACATTGGTTGACGCGCTCGAATTTCGTCGAGAAGATAGAGATTAGATTTAGGGTGTTTAGATCAATTGTAAAATATTCTTTATGATGTTAAGACCCTTAAAGAACCAAATTTGTAATCCGAAACCCGAACCGAAGAAAGAAATCGGTTGAAACTCAATGTAGAGTACATGTACACTACATAGAGTACCAGTACTCTATGGTCGGTCGATTGATCGGTCGACCAAAATGAGCCCAGAAAGCACAGTAGGGCTCTGGTCGTTCGGTTAGTCGCTTGGTCGGTCGACCAATGATCGACTGGACCTGCGATCGGCAGTCGATAACGAGCAAAAATATGCCCGTTGAGAAGAGGGGAGCTCTCTCTTCTCTTCATGGCTTATAAATTGGAAGCCATGAGAGCCTTCCTCCTTGATGTTGATCACTTCTAACCTCCTTGAACCATCTTTTGATCAATTCTAAGCCCTCATTGAGCCAATCTTATGAAAACCCTAGTTTGAATGTTTCATCTCTTTGATTGAGCCTTTACTTCATTGCTTCATAATCAAAGGCATCAAGAGGAAGCTAAGAATCTTATTGTGAAGTTAAGTATTTTATTATTTGATTTACTACTCCATCTAGTGTTGTATTTTCTTGTTATTTCATTGTATTTGAGTTTGTGTAAACCTAGAGTGCTAGGTTGATTGAGTAGGTGGTTGCCTTGGTGTTAAGGCTTAAATCCATAATTGTAAACTTAATTTACTAGGATTAGTTGAGTTGTCCCTTAGGTTGAGGTAGGAGAGTGCTCTCGGTCGGAATGCGGGATACTTCCGGGTGTGAAAGTGCCTTCGGTTTGAGAGTGGAGACTTTTCGGTGTTAAGTTCTCTTTGTAAGGGAAACGATATAATCTAGTAAAGTTAGTTTGGAAATCTTAAGCGGGGTGCTTAAGTAGTAGACTAGGCATTGGGGCCGAACCACTATAAATAATTGTGTTACAATTGATATATTATTTTGTGTTAATTGTTTTATCATTAATCGCTTTCGCATTTAGTCGTTAAATTATGAATTGCCTAAGTAGTTTAAGAAAATGTGTAAAACCGAATTTAGGCGATAAGTTTAGTTAACACACTATTCATCCATCCCCCTCCTCTAGTGTGGCCATTTCACCAATAATTTTTACTTAAGTTGGAGTACATGATACATACAAAATCTTGAGTTGGTTTCTCCGATTCAGATAGCTAGTATCTACAAAGCAATTTTTGATTTTTGTTATTTACGGTCTCCTACGGGACCTATGTAGTCTATAACGGGCTAATGCGACCTTGCGGTTCTAAATCATAGGCTCATTGTGCTCTTTTGGTTTTCAACCAGTAGGAAGGGTTGGATATCATATTTTTCATTTATATTCCACTTGTGATCTCTTAAAATCCATTTTGATATAACTTGATTTCAGTTTAAAACGAATTTAAAACTATTTAGCAAAGTAGACTTTGATATTAATATTTGACTTTTCCTCTTTGCTAATTAGTATGATAACTTGTTAGTGATGACAAATTCATTATGATATTAACAAATATTACTTGCAAGTTATTAATTTTGTAATGGAAGCATAGTAAGAAGGAATTGGAAAGGAAGACAAAAATTTGGAATTTCTCAAGAAACGAGGTATGAATTTCAATTCGGCAAAATGTTTACTTTGCACCTCTATTTCTTGATGAAATGATGCCTTTATGCTTACGAGCAAAAAATACATCAAATTTGATTGAAATCGCATGATTAGAAAAGTTTCGATACATAGAAAATTATAGAATCTTGATTGATAGAATTTGCATGTTAGAGGTAGAGATTAACGTTAGAAAATTTCCTCTTGTATTATGATTTTGTGAACATAAGATGCAATGTAGTGTTGTAATTATGCTTGAAGATCCATCAAAAACAATATTTGGTAATATTATAGTTTCGGTTAAATAAAAATGTGTCGTGTTGACATGTTAAAAATATGAGTAAAATTTGTGCAAAAGTTTAGTAAAAAATTCTACATGATCAAAAATCTTATTATGAATGGTCAAGACGATATCTTGTCGATTTTGTGGTTTTACACTACTAAAAAAATGGGCATCAGCAACGGCTGATGCCGTTGCTGAGCCGTTGCTGAAGCGCATCAGCAACGGCCGCGCCGTTGCAATAGCGCCGTGACAGAAAGTCGCGTTGCTGATAACTTAGCAACGGTTCAGCAACGACCGCTCGGGCCGTCGCTCAAAACATTATCAGCAACGGCCGCTCGGGCCGTCGCTAAAACAATTATCAGCAACGGTTTTGCCACAGACCCGGAGCCGTTGCTGATAACATTAATAGCAACGGCCAATGAGTCCGTAGCAACGCCGTTAGTAAAACCCCGTCGCTAAGCCGTTGCTGTCGGATCATTTTCTCCTACTATCGGATCAATTTTTCCTCTACCTTTTGTCTTACAGACTACACGCCAATCTGCTCTATCTTTATTATGAGCCGGATACTTCGCGTAATATACTTGTTCAGCTTGTGATGCCAATATAAAAGGCTATTTGCTGCCAATTTCGATTTGTAATTAACCTCAACAAGTTTGTATTTTGGATGAAGGGGGCTGTCTTTTCCGACATGAATAATCTTTGAAGCCTCGGTGTTAGTGGAAAATACCGAAGCACCTTAAACAGGATATTTTTTTGTCAGACCGATTTCTTCTCCTTGTAACGAGGGTGTTGACATACAGGGCATTTATCCAACTGCACATTTTCTTTATAATATAAAATGCAGTTATTTTGGCACGCGTGTATTTTTTCGTACCCAAGCCCCAATTTTCTCATTAACTTTTTAGTCTTATAAAAAGTAGGCTCAAACTTGTTATCAGTAGGCAGCATTCCATTAATCAATCCAGCAATCCGATCATACGCAACTCCGCTGATATTACAATCGGCCTTGATGTTTAAGAGCTGTGTCATTGCTGAAAACCTAGTGTATTTAGGATAATTCTCATACAAAGGTTCATCGGCAGCTTTCAACATCTCGTAAAATTCTGCAGCTTCTTTATTCGGTAATTCAATCTCTACCGCAGTTTGTACTTCTGTGATATCAACCGCTGTAGTATCTGGTGGGACTGATGTCTGAAGATCTGGCCGATCAACATTATCATTCAGGTGGAATTGACCCCCAAGACTATCAAGTATCATAGTTCTATAGGGATTACATTGACTGGATGAAGAAGCACCAGCAGAGGAAGATTCACCATATGTCTGAACGACAGGATTGCTCGACGTCCCGACTTCGCGTGACTCCCCGTGACAAGTCCATAGAAAATATCTTGGTGCAAATCCTTTGGTATATCGATGCAGAGTGACAGTCTCCCGATCCAAATATCGTCCATTAGAACAAATGCGGCACAGACATCGGATTTGATCACCCATGCTAACAAAATTCCGATTTGAATAGGTGAAATTTAGGAAGTACGTTACGCCTAATCGAAACTCAATCGTTAAAGCTCCACGAGCAAGACGTCGGTACATCCAACTTCGATCAGCCGACATGATTCTGTCAATCAATGACAATTTCTTTGGTTAATGTCTTTAGGTGAGATTGTCCTATTCCATTCGGGATTTATGTTATTCGTACTGCACTTACGTTTTTATTTTAACTGTTAACTAATTATTCTAAATTTCGACAGCATCTCCCTACAGTTCTCCGAATACGCATATCATCTGGGCGCGTATCGGAGAACAAGAGAGATGTTGCCAAATTTTAGAATAATTAGTTAACAGTTAAAATAAAAACGTAAGTGCAGTACAAATAACTATATTCCCAAATTGTCCAATCAGGGACAATTCAAGAATTGTACGTCGTATAAAAGATCATCTACTTCTTTTACACGAACATACAATTCCCGAACGGATCTAAGGTTTTGCTAAATCATATCCGATTCGTCGATACGTACGTGAAACATATCAACTCGTCGGATGGATGATTATTTTCTAAATGTTTCAAGACAGTTCGAGTCCATATTGGACGATTTCGGCGCGCGTCCGAAGTGGACGATTTCGGCGCGAGTCCGAAGTGGATGATTCCGGCGCGAGTCTGAATTGGACGATTCCGGCGTACGTCCGAAGTGGACGATTCCGGCATGAGTCTGAATTGGACGATTCCGGCGCGCGTCCGAAGTGGACGATTCCGGCGCGTCCGAAGTGGACGATTCCGGCGCGCGTCCGAAGTGGACGATTCCGGCGCGCGTCCGAAGTGGACAAATCGGCGCGCGCCCGAAGTGAACGATTCCGGCGTGCGTCCGAAATTAATCTAAACCCTAATAATTAATCTAACAAATTAAATAATTAATCTAAACAATTAATTAACAATTATCAAACAAAATAAAAAATATATATAATTATAAATTCCGGCGCCGGAGTCCACCCTCCGGCGCCGGCGTACAGTGGCCGGACACACTGTCCGGCCACTGTAGAAGGTCCGACGGTGGCCATCGGCCGCCCGCCGCCGGTCGAAACCCTAGAAATAGGGTTTCGGTCGGATTGATTCTCGCCGGCCGCAGGGAAGAGACGGTCGGCCGATCAACATACCTGAACAAGTCGGCAGCAGCGGGAGGAGGAAGAGGCGTCGTCGGCGTCGTTGGCGTCGGCAGCAGCGGTGGCGAGAGGCGTTGGCAGGAGCGACGGCGGCAGCAGCGGGAGGAAGAAGGGTCGGGCGCGAGAGTGTGCCCTATATAAACTTATCAGCAACGGCTCACTCGCCCGTTAGAAAGCCGTTGCTAATAAGTTATCATCAGCAACGGCTCACTTGTCTGATAGCAAGCCGTTGCTGATAATTAAAATATCAGCAATGGCTCGCCTTTCCGTCAGAAAGCCGTTGCTGATAATTAAAATAATCAGCAACGGCTCGGGTTTCCGTTAGAACGCCATTGCAGATACAAATATCTGCAACGGCTCGGGCGGCCGTAAAAATGCCGTTGCAAATAGCAACGGCTCGAGTGGCCGTTGCTGATAGTCGTTGCTGAAGACCTAATTTCTAGTAGTGTTATTATGATGAAAATTCGAGAATTCGCCCAAAATCTAAATATTAACAATAATGCCACTGTGAACTCTAGGTTTTTTAGAAAATTGTAGAAAAGTCTGTTTTGAGTTATTCTTGCTTTTATGGAATCCTCATGAAGTCTAATTTATGTGGTAAAATTTTCGTAAAATTATGAGATATATATATATATATATATCTCCCGGGAATATTTTTTTTGTGTGTGGGCTAGAAAGCACAATTGGTCTCGGCCGATCACTCGATGAGCGACCGCCCATCGACCGACAAACAGAAAACCATCTTGTTCGTCCATTTGGCTAAGTGTTTTTATCCCTACCTTTCACCCTAGCTTCTTAAGACTGAAACTAGGGTTCCTATGCTTATTCGAGCCGGCCACCTCTCCATCTTGCTTGGTTTTTGAAGCTCTTCTTCCACTCCTAAGGTAAAAAAATCTAAGCCCTAGCTCTCTTCCTTAAGTTAGTTCATCATAATAGTGTAGATTCTTCATCCTTCTCTCCTTCATGACTAGATCTACACATAAAAAAGCATGTTTTCATTATTTCATTTCATTCATGATATATGGTTTATGGTAGTTTGGTTTCATGAAAAGTGCTAAGAAAGTCAAAAATCTCAAGGCCTGTTTGTTGACGAAAGTCGCGAGTTTTCGGTTCGTGTTTCGCAAAACGGGCGAAAAGTGTTTTCATGCTTTTCACAAAAACTCGCAAAAAGTGCAGTGGCAACTTGTAAATATCATGCCATTTCTGCACTTTTTGCCCGTTTCGCCCGAAAACTGAACAAAACCCATGCTCGCCTGTTAGGGCTCCCTCACTCGACGCCCGACCCGACCCCTTTTTCTATCTTCGGCTGCTGCGGGCAACATGCGACAAGTTGTCGTCAGCCCTTTTCCAACCACTCATCAGTGATCTATCTCGCCGACTTCAGTGAAAAGAACCGGCTCATCACACCTCGACCTTCTCCTTCCACAGGTATATTTTTGTTTATGATTTTGGTGGTTTTTTCGAGTTAGGGTTTTGATTTTTTGTTATTGTTCTGACTATTCTTTTGATCTTTCTTCGATTTACTTTTGATGTTTAAGTTTCCAATGAGTGTTTTGATGTTTCTTCGAGTTAGGGTTTGTCCGAGTTAGGGTTTTGACCGTTGGTTTTGCTCTTCCGTCTTTCGATCCAAGTTTTGGATCTAGGATTTATGATGTTGTGAGGTTCTTTTGTATTTTAATAGATGGTTTCTGATTTAGAGTTTATGATCTAGGGTTTCCGATCTATGATTTCCGATCTAGGGTTGATGATGTTCAGATCATATACTTGATTTTTCGATCTAGGGTTATGTTTTTATACTGTCATTATGTTCGATCTAGGGTTTATGATGTATATTGTCCTTCTGTTCGATATAGGGTTCGTTATCTTATTCTAGTTGCTTATTCATGTATTTTGGTTGTTCATTATCTTATCATGTATATTTGTTGCTTATCTGGTGATGTAATATTTGTTGTTTATATATTGATGTAATATCTATTGCTTATCATGTAGATATGATGTAATATATGTTGCTTATCATGTATATTTGTTCACTGTTAATCATGTTATATTAGTATACTGTTATATTTTATTCTGTATTAGTATGCTATATTTATTCACTGTTAATCATGGTATATTAGTTCATTGTTATTATCTGTTGCTTTATATTATATTTTATATTTTATCACTGTTATTACCACTATATTAGTATACTTTGTATGTGTTCATATCTTAGTTATTGTGTATTTTATTTATTCATATCTTAGTATACTATATCTGTTGCTTCATATTTGTTCACGATTAATCATGCTATATTAGTATACTGTTATATTTTATTATGTATTAGTATGCTATATTTGTTCATTGTTAATCATGTATACTAAAGTGGCGAAATCGAGCTAATCATGTATCAAATTCGTATCAATTTCTTTTATCTGTTATCATTTATATGTTTTGGTTTGTACCTATGGTTATTGTTATTCATCTATTCTTCTTACTGTTGTCTGAATTCATGTATTATGTATTCTTCTTATTGTTATCTGGTTCATGTATCAATTTCGTATCAGTTTCTTTTATCTGTTATCATGTATATGTTTTGGATATTGTTTATATTATGTATTGGTATGAGTTTTATTTATTGCATATATTGTTATGATATATACTATTCTATTATATTGATGTTATTACATGTATTGTTCTGTTATAATAGATATAATTATAAATGGGTGGTCATCGTAATTCAAGGGAGAAGTCAAAAAATTGGTCCAAAGATGTTACTGAAGCCTTTTTGTTTATAATTCATAATAAACAAATAGAATTAGACAATTTGAATTTTAACAAGCATGTCTGGGAAGAAATTAGCACTAGACTTGAGGGGGGGAAATGTGACACTATGTACGTTGTTGATAAATGTAAGGGAAAGAAACTTTGCCTTCATCGTTTGTATAAAGATTGGCAAGAACTGATTAACCACACTGGGGTCACCTGAAATCTCGATACTGAGAGGATTGAGGCTGTTGAAATCGTGTGGAATATCACGGTAAGTTTTTGTTAATAGAGTTAATTAGGTATCGTATTGGGTAGCATGTTAGTATAGTCAATTTTGTGATGGTGCTGTGATGTTTTGGATAATTCTGTTATGGTGATGTGATGTTTTGAATAATTCTGTTATGGTGTTGTGATGTTGTCATATTGCTGTGATGTTGTCATATTTTGGATATATTTTGTATTTTTGTTCATTTTTTTATTGTCGGTGATGAATTAGAGGCGATAACCAATCAATGGTTATGCGCACTTTCCTCCTAAAGTCGTAAAGTAATATTGTCCATCATCATGTATTTATATGCATTGCTAATTTATATCAATTGATGTTTTTCCGATCTAGGGTTTTGATGTTATTGCGTGGTTGTGCTGCTTTTATTATTGCGTGATTGTGCTGATTTTATAATTGTGTGGTTATTAGATAATAGGCAAACCTATTTTTGGTGGACTATGAATTGAAGACGATCACTAACTAATGGTGATACGTATTTTCCTTCATACTCCTACATTCATACATTTTCGATGCCAAATATAGTGTTATGCGCTATAATTTGAAATCAAAATTAGTGCATTGTCTATTGAGTATGTTCTATTGCTGGTGATGATTCTCTGGTGTTGGTTGTTGCAAATTGATGTCTTTCTCTGGTTGTTGCCTTGGCTTATGCTGGCTGTAATTTGAAATCAACATATTTTAATGATACTCGACCGTTCATATTAAGAAGAAAGGAGTCCCAGACATGCTCACCAAATTTCAGTTAGATCAGACTGTATTACAATCTCCCCCCTTAAAGAAAAGTCATCCTAGAATTTTTGGGTAAATCAAAGCTCATTAACCACAGAACTTGAATGAGCACTAACCACGCATATTGCGCGACGCCTAACCTCTGCCACACTTGGCATCATGATTCTATTTCTAAATTCCTTCGACATTCTCCATGTCCCCTTTTCTCCCATGGTTCCTTCACAACATAACACTGACCCATGAAGCATGATCTTATCAGACTAAATGCACATGCCTGCTCACTGCTATCCAACTAGGGTGGGTGTGGTCTCCCATCAATAATACGATTGCACTCAAGCGTACACACCACATGACCCGTATCTCGGCCCCATAAATCCCGACCACACCGTCCCAAAAATCTCGGAACCATATTCACCTTTGCCATCATTGGCAGACCCCTAGTTTTCACTGAAATAATCACAGAAATCATATAATGAGCATGTTTGTATGACATACTATTTATCCTCCGAGTTTTAGGTTATTTTTACAAGGTATCGATCACGAAATAGCGTGACAAACATGTCAACCCAGAATTCCTAAAATCAGTAACAGTTTATACAGTTTTTCCAACCATTTTTCTAAGGTCATATTATTGGCTTTAGGTTTTCAACCTTGGTCTTAATCTCTTAATCTTGGTTTTGATGATAACAAATATGGAACTAATATTTCGTCGAGAAATCTTTCAGGTTCCATATCAATTAGCGTTCGATGTCCTCAATCGGATAAATCGGAAGAAATCAAAAAATCGAAAGGACATTGATCGTCGCGCTCGGGTTCGTCGCGAAATTTCTCGAAGATCAACGTGTGCACCAAAGTCGTCTTGGACGGGCTCAAAGATCACATGAAAGCTCTCCAAGTTGATGGTCGTTGAAAGCCGAAACCCAAAAACAAAGCGCGGAAGAAAACCAGGCTGAAAAATAAAATTTAGCCTAAATTCGATCGATCGAACGGTCGACCGAATAAGGTAAGAAAAAGGCAGTAGCCTTGTCGGTCGACCGAACACTACCGAAAACAAGCAGTGGCTACTTCGGTCGACCGACAAAGGCCTAAAAAGGGCAGTAGCCCTAGCGGTCGACCGATCGATCGACCGGATTAAAAATCACGCAGCGCGTGATCTTGGCATCCCTGCGTCGGTCTACCGATGGGTCGACCAGATTTAGGGAACGCGATCTTGCGTCTGGGCGGTTGACCCGTCAATCGACTGACCACAAAGAGAAAGCAGCGGTCGAATGACCGATCGATCAATCGGTCGGTCGACCGATGGCCTGCAATGGATAGTTTATAATTCGTTGAGCTGTCGTTTCTTCATGAGGGTATAAATATATCTTATATAACTTTTTTTAATCTACTTCTCCCTCTCTTACAGTTTTGATTGAGTATTCTAAAGGGAGATTTGAGCCTTCCAAAAGAAAAATTGTGTGCGCTCTGTTTCTTTCCGTGGACGTCTTCTTCAAGCGCGCGCACAAGCTGGGCTCAACTCGGGTTTTGATCAGGCTCTACCTCTTGACGAGTTGAAGGCGCCAAAGGCTTGCAAAGGAGCATTAATCTTTGGTTTAATCTTTTAGCTCTTTTGATTTTATTTTAACTGTTTATTTGAACACATCTTTATTTGATTTATGAGTTTGTAAGACCTAGGGTGTTAAGTCTTCTTGTGTGGAAGTGGTTATCTGGTGTTAGGTGTAAAGCCACTTGTGTAAACTTAGTATTTACTAGGATTAGTTTAGTTGTCCCTTAGGATTGAGGTGGAATAGTGCTCTCGATAAGAAGACGGAGACTTCCGGGTGTGGAAGTACCTTAGGTCGAGAGTGAAACTCTTCAAGTCAAAGTCCTTTGTGTAAGGGAAACGACAATTAATCTAGTAAAACTAGTTTGGAAATCCTAAGCGGGGTGCTTAGGTAGTGGAGTAGGTATTAGGGCCGAACCACTATAAATCTTGTGTTTGCATTGATATCTTATTTGTTTAAATTATTTTATCTATTCTTCCGCATCTAATTATTCAATTGTGCTTAGCCTATCTAATCAAGAAAATAATTAAAATCAGAATTTAGACTAATCAATTTAGTAAATACACTATTCACCCCTCCTCTAGTGTCGCCATTTCGTCTTCACATATCTTAATCATTTTCTGAAAACTTATCTCAAACTTGGTTCATTTGCTTATCCATATATCCTACAAGCTCTCCTCAAAGTTCCACTGTCATAGGGCGATGACTCGCCCTCCGAAAATCGTGCCAAACTTACCACCAATTTAGGAAACAATATTTGTTATGTGCAGGAATGAGCAGATTTGGTTAGCCCTCATGTCAACTGCACATCATACTCAACTCGGCTCAGAACCTGCTGAAATTGATGCCAGAATTGTTCATACCTCCCACGAACTAACCCCGAACATTCGCACTATTCGGATGACTCCTCGATCTCTGAATTTTGTGTCAAATGTGCTTAAATACCATTTGTGGACAACTTGCCTCCTCTATAAGCTTTTTCCCCACAACCATTAGGGTGTAGGATTTTCGACCTCTAGCTCGGCCAAACCAACCTAGGGGTGAGCAAAATTTATTGATTAATCGAAAAAACTGATTAACTGACCCAACCAAAATTGAATTAACTGAATCAAATTTTTCGATTAAATTTTTATTCGGTTAACGATTAAAAAAAATTAAGGTTTTATTTTTCGGTTCGGTTCGGTAAATTAACTGACGATTCGGTTAATTTACCGAATTAACTAAACAGTAATATATGTTTTATAAAATTAAAATACATAACATATAATTGTGTTTGCCTAAGCAATTAAGGAGAATTTTTATCATTTCAATGGCCCAGGTTCGAATCCTGGTGTTTAATTGATATAATTGTTATTTTAGCTTATATATAAGATATACCTTACATTAGTTAGATGCTTATTCAATAATGGGATTTGCGCATATGGTTAGAGCGAGAGAGAGAGAGAGATCACTGGGCTGGGTTTGAATCTTGGTGCTTTTATATAGTTGTTATTTTACCTTGTACATAAGATATACTCTACATTAGTTAGATGCTTAGTCAACAACGTGATTTGCTCATATGGTTACAGTGATAGAGATATATCATTGGGCTGTGTTTGAATTTTGACAATTTTATAATTATATAAAAAAAAATTGGTAAATTAATTAAATTAATCGAACCGAACCAAAAAAAATTGATTAACTGAACTGAATTAACCGAGCAGTTTGGTAAATGGTTAATCAAAAAATTTTATTTCAGTTCGATTAACCGATGGTTCGATTCGGTTATTAACCGGTGGTGCGTAGGCTTGTCCAGTATCCGGTCTACACCGAATCGAACCAAAAAATCGAACCAAATTTTTTGGTTCGGTTCGGTTCAAATGCCGCGGGGTTCGGATCAAGAACCCGAACCGAACCCGATTTATTATATCAGTTCAGGTCCGGTTCCCGAAATTCGAGAACCGGCCCGAACCGAAAACCGAATACCCATAATATATTATTTATTTATTCGGATTCGGGTCGGGGATTGGGGGTTTTTGCCCAGTTCAGCGCCGATCGGGTCGAAGATTGGGGACCCGTCACCCGTTAGGTCATTTTCTCCGATTCGGCGCCCTCCAATACTCGATCTCATCACTCAAATTCAATCCCGCCTCCCTGCTCTGCTCTCAACTCTCGACTCCCTGCCACTCTGCTGTCGAGCGTCGACTCCGTCGAGCGTCTGCCACTTTGCCGTCGAGCGCCGAGCGTCTACCAATCTGTCACTCTGTCGTCGAGCACCGAGCGAGCGTCGACGAGCGCCGACTCTACGACTCTCCCTCAATTTGCGACTCCCGAATCTACTCGACGAGCGCCGACTCCGAGCGACGACATCTACTCCAGCGCGGCAGCGCTTCATCCCCTCCCACACGGTGACACACCACGCGATCTCCCCCATTCTTGGTTGCATTCTCCGACGACTAGCACCGCTGCTGCCACTCCTTGGCACCTCCCCTTCCCGTTTGGCTTTCAATTCCCGCTCCTTGGCACCTAGGTAAGTAAGTAATTTCTGTGATCTATCATGATTCTGTGATCTGCTCGTTGTGATATGTTAATTTCAAATTGAAATTTCAATGTTGTGGACTTGTGGGTTGCGGCACTGGCAGTTTGATTAAGACAATTAAGGCAATTTGATATGATTTGAAATTTTAATTAAGACAATTAAGATTATAATTGATTTCATTACATTCATGGTAGATTGATATGAATTATAGTTCACTAGTTTGATATGAATTGTAGTTGAACAGTCATGTATTATGGTTTGACATCTAGGTATGTTGCTTGAGGTCACGTTGCTTGATCAATATTAGCTTTAGGTTTATGCAAAAAGCCTAAAATTAATTTAAGTCACTCATTGTGTTGTGATTGTTCTCCAACTAATTTCAATATTGCTTGGGGACATCTAGGTATGGTATACTAAAAATTTTCTTTCATTCTCTCGTTGTAATATGAACTGTATTTGATATAAATTATTAGATATAATGTTAGATAGTATAGTATGATATAAACAGTATAAAGTTGTTAAAGACTTAAGTACAGTAATAGTGTTATTTTTCTTAGAAGTATAAAATTGTTTTTTAATTTAGTATCATGCATTTTCTCATATCTTGTCTAGTTGAAAGAGGAAAAAAACTTTAATTATTATTATTTGGTAATTGAGATGAAATAAATTTTTTTTAAGAGGATAAAAACTTTAATTATTATTATTTGGTAGTTGAGATGAAAGAACTTTTTTTAAAAGGATAAAAACTTTAATTATTATTATTTTAAAAACTTATAATATTTTTTAAAATATAAAACATGTGATAAAATTTATATTAGTTATAAGTTATGATTTTAATTAAAAATTTAAAGTTAAATGAGTAAAATAATATTTGTTAAATTTTATATATTCTAAATTAAACGTCCTTAGTTAAACTTCTAGCTCCGCCTATGCGCATAAGTAGTTTGGTTTTGGATGGTTTTAATGTTTTCCCGTGTAAATATTGATTACACTCAAAATATAAGATGAATGCAAATGCACGGGGCATGTACATCAGTATATACGAGTAATTGGCATGAATCCTATTTGAGTAGCTTTGGATTAAAACTCCAAAGCATCAAATCTTTCTAGAACCAACTTAGTTCAGAAGCCTATTTTTTTTACTCGTTAGAAAGAATGGTTAATTAATTAATCTAGTCAAAATTAATCCATCATGAGATACCATAATTCTAACAAATTTGACTAACCTTTTGACTTATCATAATTCTAACCTAAATTATATTATTTAACAATAATTATAATCCATCGTGAGATACCCGTTAATGAAATCATTTATTGATGATGTGATAGCACAGTCAATATAAAAAATTATTTTTTTATTCATTCTTTAGTTGCCACCTCAATGTCCCCTTTTTCCATGGCCTCTCAATCTCTCACCCTAGTTCCAAAAAAAGAAGAGTGTTCCGCGAGTGTCCCTTCTACTTTAGAGTCTTTGCCTCCGGCCAAGATCTCGACGGTCACAAGAGATAGCACCTCACCTCTGCTCCACTGCCGCCACTGACAACTCGTGATCATCAACCCCTCAGCCGCCATCCTCACCATCGAGAGCTCCCTCAGCACCACTAGGTTCACTTTGATCGACCTTAACATGCCGTCGGCGCCGACCGAGGACGAAATCGAGATGTCCGCCATTTCTGAATTCTAACCCAACCAACAAGTCAAATTTCCACATCCTACACGTCGAAACCACGCAACCTTAGCACTCTTTCTAACTTCAAAGTAATCTTCTATTTTGGTCGAGGTAAGTCGACCAATTCTGATGTCCAATTTTCAAGCTCGAGGTAAGCCTTGACTCACGGTGACAAAGAAAGGGTTTTTAGGAAGACATATGTTAGGAAGAAAACGGGTCTTCCTCTAAGAATCCAAAATTCAAACGTCAAAAGTAAAAAAAATACCAAAATGAATAAATTCAGAAAATACAAAAAACACTCAAATTTACGTGGTTCGGCCCGACGCGGTACCGGGCCTACTCCACGGGGAGAAGAGGACACTTGATTTTTATTAGAGAGATGAGGAAATACGGTTGGTATAAGAGAATCAGAATAAAATTAATAATTAAACTGTAAAAGAAAAAATATTGTCTGGACTCGAATATTTTTCTGCACCCCGAAATTTGAATTCCCGCTTTTGCCTGAAAATTATGGATGCGACGTCCTTGATCCTCTTGCTTCTGCATGAGATGGTACGAAGGAGAAAAGTGCCGTCGGAACGGAACCTTACTTGAGAAATAAAGTCGTGGGATGATTTAGAATCTTGTATACTAGTATTAAGAAGAGCCGGTGTTCTGCAAAAAAAACTTCATGCAACAATATGAAACCTGAGGCATCGTATTTAAATCACACGGCTGGTAACAATATCTTTGACCGTACAAATCGGGTGTTGACTGGAAATGTTGGTGCGGCAGAGATTGAAAACTTCAATTCACGTGAGGCGTGAGGCGGTGCGGGATTTCTCGCGTGCTGCCAAAATAGAAAATTAGTTCTGCATCTTTATCATTCTCAAGGCATTGACCGGTCAAGCTGATAACTTTTCATATTTTAATCATCATGCTTTATCTCTTGAGGCATTGACCAGTCAACTAAAAAAAATGTTTCAATGTTTCATAAAAGTTAAGGCTGCCTCGAAAATTGCGTGAGCAATTTGAGGCAGTTGTAGCAGCACCATGTGCAAAGCACCTTTGCACATGGTGCTAATTGAAAAGGGTGGGCTCGGCCAACATGCTCGGCCCACCTGGGCCGGGCCGAGCCCAACAGAAAATATTAGCATTTTTTCTTGATCCGGGCTTTGAAATCTAGCTGATTTTGAGTTGGATCCGGGTTTGAATCGAATGAACCCTCACAACAACAGGGAAGCTTCGAATCTTCTCTTTTTCTTTTAGTTGTGGTATCAGATAAAGCCGGTGACTTGATGATTTTGTTTGTATGATTCTGCTCCTCTTTCCATCCACTAACATTAATTTACAGTTCTTCATTGGTGT
Organism: Canna indica; assembly: GCA_034359265.1. Classification (NCBI taxonomy): domain Eukaryota; kingdom Viridiplantae; phylum Streptophyta; class Magnoliopsida; order Zingiberales; family Cannaceae; genus Canna; species Canna indica. The sequence goes on along the minus strand of CP136893.1, from coordinate 14,161,614 downwards.
TTAATTTTCTGCTGTTGCTGTTACTGAACAGCTCAGAACAGTAGCTTGAATAATAGCAGTCAGAAATTGGAAGAGCAACAAATTTTCTTTTTTGTGTTATTGTTTACTATTTTGCTCTCTCAACTTCTCCATTCTTTGAATCTTTAGTTTATATATTTATCTCAATTTACATGATTATATTAGGCAATAGAATGAAGCAATGGCATTTAGAAGCTACTTGTCCTGTACTTAAAAAGTCACAATTTGTTTGATCTCTCTCCCTAGAGGCCTAGACTGTAGGTTAGTTCATATCTTCCGGCTACAGTAGCATACTCTTTCCAGATGCTCTTGCTCAGTGTTTCCTCCCACCTCCTCAATCTTGAGAATCTTCGTTCTCTACTCTGTATCACATCTTCAATACATGATCAAGTAACTCGAGTTAGCTTGCTCTTTCGATTTTGTTTGTGATGAGCACAAAGACTTGGTCTTTTCTTCACCCTTCACCTTCACCTTCACCTATGCCTCGCTAGCTTCTTCATGGAGCTCGCCAAGTTCTGTGTTGGAAATTGATGTCACAGTATCCACACGCGTGGCTTCCCCCCCCCCCCCCCCCCCCCGTCCGGCTCTCTGTTTCCATGAGGCATGGTTGTCACTGTTCAATTGGGCCAGGTAAGACCGGGTCGACGGTTCACCCGCGACCGCTTAAAGTTGATCAGACTGAACCTAGTGGTGCCGGCGGCGACAGGGGGAGCTCTCGACGGCGGAGGGGCTGGTGGTCACGAGTGCTCTCGACGGCGGAGGGGCTGGTGGTCACGAGTTGTCAGTGGCGGCAGTGGAGCAGGAGGTGAGGTGCGATCTCTTGTGGCCGCCGAGAGCTTGGCCAGAGGCAAAGACTCTGAAGTAGAAGGGCACTTGTGGAGCACTTTCATTTTTTAGGAACTAGGGTGAGAGATTGAGAGGCCATAGAAACAGGGATATGCTGAGGTGGCAACTAAAAAAGGAATAAAAAATTATTTTTTTATGTTGACTGTGTTACCACCAACAAACGATTTTATTAATGGATATCTCACGGTAAATTATAATTATTATCGATTCTATAATTTAAATTAAAATTAAAATTATTATTAATTCTATAATTAAAATTAAAATTATAATAAATTAAAAGGTGGAATAAATTTATTAAAATTCTGTAATTTAGGTTAGATTCATTCATTAACCCTAAGAAGAATTACTGCTACTCTCAAATTCTACATCTTACAACATGACATTGGCACCTTGAGACTGCAATATCAACTCGCACTATAAACAGATCTACCATATTAAGCTTCGCAGTGTCATCGATTAGAGGTGATGGATTTGGAAAGAGTGAAATTAAGATGATACATATATGTAAGCATCCCTTCAACTATCAGCACACCAATAATAGGGCATATCTGAACATGAAATGTAAAAAAAAACCTGTAGTGCCTTAACTCCAGCAAGATGTCTACGTAATTTCACAGTCAAAATGCATACAAATCACTGCACAAAGTTTGCCAAATGTGATTAGCACGATTGGTAACAACATCTTATCTATTTTTTAGAGATCTAGGATTTAAATTCTAGTATGATTATCTATTATAATTTTTTATCTTTATTATAAAAAAAATCACTGCACAACATTTGCCAACTATGGTAGCACCAACGGTAACATCTAGTATATTTTATAAAGATCTAAGGTTCAAATCCTAGAATTCAAACCTTAGTGTGATCACTGTACAGCGTTTGAAGAAATAATGGCTGCAATCTTGTAAGCTAATTCATTAGCAATTAACTGAACTTTCAAACCTGGAAGATGCTCCAATGTATTATGTACTTTGCTTTTGCCTTTTTATCCATTTCCTTGTCCTGGCGAATCTTAATAGATTATTCCACTTAAAAAGACTCTATAAAGTTTTAGCCAAAAAATGCTTCCATCACATTGGTACCTAGCAGTCAACATTATCTCCAGGCACCTAATTCAAGTTTCACATTGGTGAAAAACCAAGTAAATGATCACTTTACTCAATACACATCAAAGAAGACACATTGAGAAGTTTCTTGACTTCTTCTTTAATGTTTGGTGAGAGAAATTTTGAAAAGCTTCGCACCTAAACAAAACTTACTTACAAACAATCCATCATTTCATCCACACAAATTGATCAGGCCAAGCAAAAGCATGTGCCTGAGGCATGAGGGTAAGAGCAATTTATATCAAGAGTTTGTCTCTTAGTTCAAGGGCTAAACTAGATCATGCTGTAAGATTCTCTTAATCTCAGGCATGAGAGAAAATAAACCAGGAATAATTGCAAACACATGTGTGCCAAAATTAAAAAATTGCTCCTTTAAGTAGAGGGGGGAAATGGAGAACATTACAGGTTTAATGAGCAAGTCTTATTTCATCACATAGAACAAAAAAATAATTTTTTCATCATATTTGATTCACTCTGAATCACTCTCCAAAGACATAGCTTTCAATCCTCTTTTTCTCTGCAAAGAATAACATATCAGAAGTGTCTTAGGAACAAAAAAGCAATGTAGAAAAAGAGGAAAGGTGAGGAGAAAAGGAACAGGAGTAACTCATAACGTTAAACTGAAGGAGGGAAGAAGAGAAAGTGATATTAACAACTTGGAAGAAAAACGTTAAAAGATTGAAAGAAAATATTTACCTTTCTTGATCCCTTCTTCTCCCTGACCTCATATCTTTCCTGAGAAAGATCTGACAGCCATGCTCCTGGACTCACCAACTACAACAAATTGAATAAAAAGATAGGTTACTTCAACTTATACGAAAGAAAATTGGGGGAAATTTTCCAATTTTCACTGAGTGCGTCTCTAGTCTAGAGAGTATAAAAAAAGAGGAGCCTTACAAGTATGCATTTTTGAATGTACTTGGACCTCTTCTTGGGTCTCTGCGGCAGTTTACACCCCTTCATGGCCATGAAATCCTCCTCTTTCTCTTTGTTTGACAGCGAGACAAAGAACCTTGGCAGCGTTGCGGCACCTCCTTTCTCGTCACCGACTGCCCCGCCGCCGCCTGCCCCGTTCTCCCCGTCGCATCCGTGCGCCACCGAGCCCCTCGTCGTGTAGCATCGGTCCTCCTTCTCCGGAGACGACGTCACAGACCGCGACCTCTGGTTCTCGCTCCCCGCAGATTCCGACCGCCTGCAAGCAAATCCAGGCATCCATAAGTCTATTTTCTTTTCTTTCACTAGAGATGCCTAAAACGAGGTCAAAATCTCTTCATTTTAGTTCGTCTGGTAAATTTACCTGTGGGGTAGTTGCCCAGGGTGACGAAACCTCGGCGCGGGGAAGTCCGTGTCGCCTCCGGCGACGATTCGGCGGTTGATCCGGGACGTAGCTCTCCTTCGGCCGTCTAATTTAGCCGGGGAAGCGTCGTCTCTGACCTTGACGCAGCGGAGGCGCTTACGGCTCCCCCACTGCAAGGGGAAATCACGCTCGGGAGGAGCCGCCCTAAGTGGTGGAGCTCTCTGCTCCTTCGGCTCCTTCTCCATCGGCAACTCTCTGTCAGCCTCAAGACAAAAGACAACCTCAGGAAATGCCCTTTCTGTGTTTCCTCACCCCCAAGATCTGATATTTCTATTAAGAAATGGGGGGCAAACAAGAAAAAGACGACGGCTTTAACAGATTTCGAGCTTGCAAATCAGCAAATGAACGAGGAAGAGGGATTTTGTGAGGATGGAAGCATAGAGAGGCTTACGAGCGATGGGAACAGCTCCGAGAGATCGCCCGCTGTTGTGGCTGTGTTGGTCTTTGATATGTTTTGTGTGTAGCAACAAGGCACTTATCCCTGATTGAGTTCTTGAGCCGCAATTTGGACCGTAGGTTTTGGTTTGGACGAGTGGATGCTGGATGATATCCGAAAAGCTTCATTCTACTTTGGCGCCTATTAGCTATTTAGGTTATCAGCACCATATAACAGCAGGAATGGAGGTAAGAGATGACCCGCTGAGATCCGCTTCGGCCCATTCCGTTATATGTGCTTGCCTCATTTTATCGGACCATATCCGATATAGAAACTACTTATAGAGAGTGCATTAGAAAAAGAGTCTTCCTAATATTCAGATAAATGTTTTTTCAAAAAAATATTCCGATAAATGGTGGAAATTTCAACTTGAAGAGCACTTCTCAAGTATTTTTAGCTTTTTAATTTCTGGTAAAAAAAAAAGTATTTTTAGCTTTTTAGGTTATGATTTTGAGAAAAAAATATTTTGTTTTTGGAAAAAAAAATTAATTTTGATATTGGAAAACTTCTTGAAATGTTTTTTTTAGCTTAGTCTTATTTCACATAATTTATTTTGCTCAATTTGAATTAATTATCCACGGTTACTCGCAGAGGATTCATTTACACTACACTATTGGTATTTACTCTCAAAAATTGGAATGTTATATCCTATGATTCTAATAAAGTTCAGCCACATTTGATGGAATATGATGGTGTTTGAAAAATTAGCGAGAAGTGCACGATTACTTATCCATTGTCTTCTCTTCTCAATTCTCGAATATAACCTGATCGGAAGATTGGTTTTTTTGAAAAAAAAATTCACTTTCTTTGATTAAAATAATTGGTGGAGCACTATCTCAAATTTTAAATAGAACCTAAATCAAATGTAAAATTATTGTAACTTTTTATCAAATTCGAAATTATAAAATTAGAACAGACAAAAAAATAATCAAAATTGAAAGTAATTTTTATGGTATACCCTTAATATCCTTATACCATAACAGCATATAACACAAAAAATATTTTTAATCAAATTGTGAATTCAAGTGATAATCAACTTTATCAAGTAAGGGATTCATCCTAGACAGTTAATTTTTTAAAAACCTCAAAATGTAAGATTTTTTACCATACGAGGGTTTAGATTTACAATCCAAATACTCCTAAGCCCTTTAAGTTGATAAAAAAATATAAAAATTATCCAGAATTATTATCGGTTTTTATAATTGATTTAGAGACAAATAAATTATATATTTACTTAAATGTAATCTAATAAATAAAAATATTTGTACCAATTTAATATATTTTAAAAATAAAAGATAGCTAACGTTTATTAAATGGTATTTTAAAGTACTAATTATTAATTATTATTATTATTTTTACAATATAATATTTAAAATCTAAAAATATTTTATGAAAAAAATAATTATAATTATATTATAATATACTAACATTAATTGCCAAATAGGGTCAAAATATTTACATGTCCTCACTTGTCATTTCGGACGTTCAAATAGCTAATAACTAAACTTTACTAAATATCTCTATACAAATACTAAATAAGTCAATCAAAATAGCGAATATAAAAAATTATATTTGGCAAAACCATTTGAGCTAATATTTAATATTATGGATATTAGTTGTTAACTAAATTTAAGTTATTAGTTTTTAATTCTTATAATATTTTTTTGTTTTTTCAAAAAAATAGTTTTGTAACGTAGTACACGACCATAAGAATATACACATAAGATATATTATAATATGTATACATAGACGTGAAAATAAACACATAAAATACTACAACTAATTATCGAAATATGATTCATTGACTATATATTTGGATATCTCACCACTAGTCTACTAGTGGGTCAACAAATGTTTGGTTAATAGGACGATGATCCGTATTAACCTATGAAATAATATATTTAAGTTTTAAGATCAATTAAGATTACCAAATTTATAACTAAAAATTATAAGCACTTTTTATAAATTATAATTAAATCAAATATCAATACTATGAAATACTACTATTTGATATAATTTATATTTTATTTTGAGAGGTGTACATAAGAATGTTATTTAATCATAGAAAAAAGATAATATATTGGGTAGCTAGGTGTGCTAGAACTTCTCGTATAAAATGCAATTATTTTGGCACGCGTGTATTTTTTCATACCCAAGTACTAATTTTCTCATCAACTTTTTAATCCTATAAAAAATTGACTCAAATTTGTTATCAGTAGGCATCATTCCATTAATCAATCCCGCAATCCGATCAAAGCAACCCCGCTGATATTACAATCAGCCTTGATGTTCAGGAGTTACGTCATTGCCGAAAACCTAGTGTATTTAGGATAATTCTTACACAAAGGTTCATCGGCAACTTTCAACATCTCGTAAAATTTTGTGGCTTCTTTATTTGGCAATTCAATCTCTACCGCAGGTTGTACTTCTAATGGCAATTCTGTGACATCAACACCTGTAGTATCTTGTGGCACTAACGTCTCAGTATCTGACTGATGGACATATATTATCATTCAATTGGAATTGACCCCAAGACTATCAAGTATCATAGTTCTATACGGATTAGATGGACTGGATAAAGAAACACCGACTTCACGTGACTTCCCGTGACAAGTTCATATAATATATCTTGGTGCAAATCTTTTGCTATACATATGCAGAGTGATAATTTCCCGATCCAGAAATCGTGCATTCATGCAAATGCGGCACAGACATCGGATTTTATCACCGGCGCTAACGAACTTCCGTTTCGAATATGTAAAATTTAGGAAGTAAGTTACGCCTAAGCGAAACTCATTCGTTAAAGCTCCACGATCAAAACATCGGTACATCCAACTTCGATCGTCCGACATGATTCTGTTAATCAATGACAATATCTTCAATCAATATCTTTATAAGTGAGATGGTTCTATTCCATTCGGGATTCATGTTATTCATATTGTACTAAGTATTTCTTTCAACCGTTAACTTCATTCTAAATTTTGGCAGCATCTCCTTATAGTTTTCCGAATACGCATATCATCTTGGTGCGTATCGGAGAACAAGAGAGATACAATAGCCAAAATTTAAGAATGAGTTAACAGTTAAAAGAAAAAATTAAATGCAATACAAATAACTATATTTTCAAATTGTCCAATTAGTTACAATTCAAGGGTTGTATATCATATAAAAGATCATTTACTTCTTTTACACGAACATACAATCCCCGAACGGATCTAAGGTTTTGCTAAATCATATTCGACTCGTCGATGCGTACGTAAAACGTAACAACTCGTCAGATGGATGATTATTTTCTAAATATTTCGATACTGGTTCAAGTCCACAGTGGACGATTTCGGCACGAGTCCAAAGTGGACGATTCCGACACGAGTCCAAAGTGGACTATTTCGACGCGAGTCCGAAGTGGACGATTCTAATTAATCTAAATTAATATAATTTAAATTAATCTAATCTAAACATTTATCTAAATTAATCTTAATTAATCTAAAGATTAACATTAATCAAAATTAATTTAATCTAATCTAAACATCTAAATTAACCTAAACATTTAATTAATCTAAACATCTAAAATTTAATTAATCTACACACGTAAATTTACCATAAAAATATTTATTAATCTAGAATTAGAATTTAATAAAAGAAAAAAATTAAGGTTTAAAAAAACCCTATTTTCGGCGCTGGAGTCCATAGGGACTCTGGCGCCGACGTTGGACAATGCTCCGACCGTCGGCCGCCGACCAAAAAACTAAAACTAGGGTTTCGGCCGATTCTGCAATAAATAGAGAGTGGGTGAGTTACCTGGAGCGAGCGACGACGACGGGCGACTGCAGCGAGTGGCTTGACGGACGACGACGGTGGGCGGAGATCAGCGACGGTAGCAGCAAGGAAGAAGGAGGAAGGGGAGGGCGCAATCGGGGTCGACTTAAATAAACTTATCAGTAATGGCTCGATCGTCCGTTAGAATGCCATTGCTGATAAGTCTTTTATTTTCGCGCCGCGAGCGCGCGATCGGCTAAAGAGTGACGGATGTCGTAGCCGTAACTAAGTCGTTGCTAATGTGATAATATATCTGCAATGGCTCATGCGATCGTAACAAAGCCATTGCAGATATATCACATCTACAACGACCCGAGCGACCGTAAGAACACTGTTAGAAATAGCAATGATTTGAGCGGTTGTTGCTGATAGCCGTTGCTGATTGTCACATTTCTAATAGTGCATGAATATTGGGTTTGATGGAGTATCTTTTGCCCTTGAGTTGGATGTTATTACATCATTAGATTGTTATAATTTAAAAAAAAAGTTATAATTGTAATAATGAAATTGTCAAAAATTACTTCAAATAATTGAGTTTACCGGTCAACTGTGGGTAGCACAGTTGATAGTAACATGTTGAACATTGCCTAGAGATTTAGGGTTCGAATCTTAGTACGTATGATCACCTATTGTGATTTTCTATCTTTATTAAAAATAATAATAATAATTGGATTTATCGCATATGTTTTATTTTGTAAGGTAAATGATACATAGTAAATCATCTAATATAATTCTATCAACTATCAATTTCACTCTTAGTAATAAATGAAATAGTTTAATAAGGTAAGAGCTCATTAATTTGGTTGACAAAAAGTGATATGAAAAATATAATTTTCTAAATAAAAATGTTAAATTCTCCTAATTAATATATCTAATAATCATTCTAATACTCACATTTAACAAATTGCTCGTAATTATTGATAAACTTACGACTCATGTTATTGTGAGTGATTAAAAAAATTATTAAACATTTGTTAAGAAGACATTAGACATGTCAACACTCTTTTCTAAAATATAGAGTTTTCTTGTTTGACTCACAACAAGTGGGAAAACATAAGATGGGAATTGATTTGAGAAAGTAAAAAAGATATGTTTACTCGTATAGATAAAATATATAATATTTTTAATATTAATTATAAATAAAACTCACTAAAATATATAATTATATAATAATTATAGTGTACTTTTAATTAATATATTAAAATATTAATTTAATTTTATATAATTATATATATATAATTAAAATATATATAATTTATAAATGGATGTCATGTTGATCATTTGATCGTATACTTTAAATGAAATATAACGCGGGAAGCTAATTCATAATTTTAATATTTCTTAAATAATACATATGGAAAATTAGTTACTAGAAGTACAATTTTACATGGGAAATTATTTTTTCATCTCAATTCTCAGAGTAAGCATAATGTTTTTTTTAGAGAATATGATTTCTTTGTTTTAAAAAAAAGTATGAAACATGGCGCGTGTTATGTTATGCTCTGATTCTTTAATTTTTCAACCCACTACGGCCCAAATTTGTGATCTACTCGTTGGTTAAAAGTCGGAATCCCAAACTATGGTCACCGGAACAGGTTGCGACGGCTGCCCAACTGACGACGGAACCTCTCCTGCCACCGCCCTAGCGCCGCATTCAAGCACGACTCTCCTCCACTGCGGCGGCTGATGGACCACCACTGTCCCGCCCCTTCCTAGTTCCTCCACTGGGACGGGCTGCTTGTCGCTCAAGCGCCTCGCTTCCACTGCCGCTTTAATGCCCTTTGTCGCAAGGGTTTGTTCTCTTTGACTTTAGTTCTTTCCTTTGAAGGTGCGATCTTTTTTGTTATCATTGTCTTCTCTTAATTTTTTAGATTAATCTAATTCATGACCTCTATTCCTTTTGAATCTGACGAGTGGGTTATTCTAAATTTTTCTTGGTTAACAAAAGCTTGTAATTGGTCCTTTTTACCGTATTCTTTTATCTGAAACATGAAATCTGCCCCTTCTACGAATCTACCCTGGTTATCATTGTCTTCTTTTAATTTTTTAGATTAATCTAATTCATGACCTTTGTTCCTTTTGAATCTAACGAGTGGGTTATTCTAAATTTTCCCTGGTTAACAAATGCTTGTAATTGGTCTTTTTTACCGTAGTCTTTTATTTGGAACATGAAATCTGCTCATTCTACAAATCTACCCTAAGTCATTTTTTAAGGAATTTCTTCTTTCTGTTGTAAGTTATATTATTACAAGATCTGCTTTTTGTAGCTTAGCGTGCTATTACATATGATTTTGCTTCCTTTTATACTTCATGTACATTGACTATTGACTCTTGATATGCTTTATAGTTTCTACTCTTGTTTTGTTCAAACTTGAAGTTTTCTCTCTTTATTTTAAGTTATAGATGATCTACTCTTGTAGCTATGTGTTGCAAAAGTGATCTTTGACTGAAATAATACAATAATTGCTTGGAGCCGTTGAATCTTTGATTCTAGTGGCTAATAGTTTGAAGTTGATAGGCATTTAACATTTGTGTGATGAGATTCGAATCTATATAGTTTGTAATTTTTATTCTTCCAGTAATGTTAAACATTTTTGTTTCTTCTGCTTGTACTTCATCTCTGTCCAAAATATTTCTTCTGCTTCTACTTCATCTTTGTCCTGCCAATTACTAATAGAAAAATATTTAATTGGATTCCACTGATGCATTTCATCTTGCTTTGACACATATCATTGTCTTGTGTCTGATTAGTAGTGTACCCAGTGACTCCGTAAGCATTATGGCCCAAATAAATATTCTTGTAGGAAGATATCCAGAAGAAAGAATAATCTTCTATATTATTCACAATGAGAGACCTCCTATTTATACAATCTAGGTTCCTTCATTTAAAAAATTTTAATTTAGAAAACAATAAATACAATGAATCCCTATAACCAAGCTAATAATCAATTCCCTCATTATAGCACTTAATTATCTAATTATGACACAATATTCCCTAATTACAGTAGAATATATTCTAACACTCCCCGTCAAGCTGGAGCATAGATGTTAATCATGCCCAGCTTGTTAACAAATGTAATCATTCGAATCTCATTCAAAGCCTTTGTAAAGATATCTCCTAGTTGATCTTCTGACTTAACATATTCTGTAGAGATGAACTTCTATTGAATCTTGTCACGAACAAAGTGGCAATCGATTTCAATATGCTTGGTTCTTTCATAAAACACGGGATTGGAAGCGATATGAATGACAGCTTGATTATCACACCACAACTTTGCTGGTAGAGTAGTCTTCAGTCCAACTTCACTTAATAGCTGATATATTCATACTATCTCACACACAGTTTATGTCATAGCTCTATATATTGATTCTGCACTAGATCGAGATACTACATGTTGTTTCTTACTTTTCCATGAAATCGGATTTCCTCCAACAAAGACACAATATCCCGTAGTTAACCTTCTATCCATCTTGGATCCTACCCAATCTGCATCTAAAAAATATTCAATATCAGTATGTCCATGATTTCCATAAAAAAGGCCACGTCCTGGAGCCCCTTTCAAATAACACAAGATTTATTCTAAAGCAACCCAATGTTCGATTGTTGGAGAAGACATAAGTTGACTAACGACACTAATTGGGTAAGTAATGTCTGGACGAGTCACTGTAAGATAATTTAGCTTTCCAACAAGTCTTCTGTATCTCTCTGAGTCTTCAAATTGTCCACCTTCCTTGGTTAGCTGCAAACCAGGAGTCATTGGTGTACTACATGGCTTAGCACCTAATTTTCCTATTTATGTCAACAAGTCAAGAACATACTTCCTCTAAGACAAGAATATTCCTTTCTTGCTTCTTGTAACCTCAACACCCAAGAAATACTTCAATAACCCCAAATCTTTTATCTTAAATTGACTATGAAGAAAGGATTTAAGAGATGAAATACTTGCAGTGTCACTCCCAATAATAGCAATATCATCTACATACACAACTAGTAGAATTATGCCAACTTGAGATCGTTTATAAGATACAAAGTGATCATACTTACACATTTGCATTCCAAATTCCTGAACTGCCTCGCTGAATTTCCCAAACCAAGCACGAGGACTTTGCTTTAAGCCATACAAGGATTTTTGAAGATGACAAACCTTCCCGTACTCCCCCCGAGCAACAAATCCAGGTGGTTGCTCCATATAAACTTCTTCTTGGAGATCACCATGCAGAAAAGCATTCTTGATATCCAACTAATGTAATGGCCAGCTGAAAGTAGCCGCCATAGAAATGAATTATCGAACTGAAGAAAGCTTAGCAACCGGAGAGAAAGTGTCAGAATAGTCAACACCATACACCTGAGCATACCCCTTAGCAACCAGACGAGCTTTCAAACGATCCACTTCACCATCAAAATTAGTCTTGATGGCAAACACCCATTTACACCCAATAGCTATCTTCCCATCAGGTAAGTTCACCAAGTCCCAAGTATCATTACCATCTAATATCATCATTTCCTCTACCATTGCAGCACGCTAGTCAGAATGAGATAATCTCAGTCTGACGCTCGACCGTGTCCTCTAGAGTCATTATTCTGCTACTATGATCATAACTGGATCTAGAGGTGGACGGCCGCTCACCAGCGATCGGAGGGGTCGGTGCCCCAAGTGGCCCTAGTACGGCTCGCGCATGACCACTATCTGCGAAGCCATATACGCGGCCATGGTCCCAGCCACCTGCAGCCTCGACCCACGATGCTGCGTCAAAGTCCTCGGGGGTACCCCCGCGCTGCACCACCGTCTGGCTGTAGGTCTCCTACTCGAGTTTAATTTTTTGTTTAATATTTATCATAAAACTTAAATTATAAATATATAATGAATAATTTAAACAAATATATAATTACCATAATGTATGCAGCGCGGTTGTCGATGTACTCCCCCGTCCCATGTGCTCGACGGTGAGTCCGCTCAAACATCGCCATCGGGGAGGGTCGCTGGACAGTCCCGTCATCCGACACCGTCGTCTACATTTACAAAACAAATACATTAATTAGTACACATAGTAACAAATAAAATATATAATTAAAAGATATACTTACCATACGGTTTGCGTGAACTACAAATGCAACAGAGCCGCCGGTGTGATGCGTTGCCACCCCGACATGCGATTTCTAGCCGCATTCCGAGAAACCTCCTGCCATCGATCCATCGACCATATTCCCACGAGCTGGTCCCATATATCCGGAGTAATCCAACCGGGGTCGTATCCCCGAGTCTCCGCGATATTAGTGGTCCCAGCTCGGGCCATCGCCTGGGACCGAGCCTGCCCCAGTTGCCCGTTGTACCTTGCCCGGGAAATAGCTTCCCAGGCAGCGTAAATGAAGGGCCTCTGGTCCTCGGCCCATGTATAGCGAGCCTGCAAAATAATAATATCAGTACCAATATTAATATATCATCATGCATGTAAAAATAATAATAATACGTGCCTCAAACTCGCGCCATAACATGTCGACGTGCTCGCTAGGCACGTGAGACCACGTAGGCCATGCCCCGTGCATGTATCGTCGAATAGTAGAAGAAATGCTCCTCGGCACTTCTTCTTGCTCGAACCTGCACAACAAAAATAAATTTTAATATTATATTATGATATGATGAATTTGTAATGATTCATAATTCATGATATATTACCGCTCCCCAATCACGCTAATCAATCTACGTGACTCTGTGGCTGGTGGAGGCTGCCACCTGTTCGGCCCGCGTGGCCGCCTGCGTCTGGATGTACTAGCCTCGGCAATATCATCCTCATGAGGATCAGCAACAGGAGGATCAGCAGCATGAGTAAGTGCTGGAGTCTCATCGATCGGAGACTCCGAAGCTCTCCTGCGTCGATAACCACGACCAGACATATCTGTCGAACAGACATATAATCAAATTATTGTATAAATAGTAGAGATATATTTAATAAAATATATACTTTACAATTATTCCTCATCATCTGAATAATAGTCTTCGAATTCTTCTTCTTCTTCTTCCTCTTCTTCATCTTCTTCATCTCCAGCTTCCTCAATTTCATGATCGTCATCATCAGCATATTCAACTTCTAATTGAATTGACGTTATGTCTGCATCCTCGAGTATTGGAATAATACGATCCACAGCAGGAGGATCATCTTCTTGATAGAAACCATGTGTCATATCAGGTATCAGCTCATTTTCTCCTACTATCGGATCAATTTTTCCTCTACCTTTTGTCTTATAGACTACACGCTAATCTGCTCTATCTTTATTTCGAGCCGGATACTTCGCGTAATATACTTGTTCGGCTTGTGATGTCAATATAAAAGGCTCATTTGCTGCCAATTTCGATTTGTAATTAACATCAACAAGTTTGTATTTTGGATGAACTTTCATGCCCCTTTCTGTTGTATCGAACCAATGACATCTAAATAGGATCACTGATTTCAAGCCGAAGTAGTGCAACTCTATCACTTCTTCCACCAGTCCATAAAAATACATATCACATTCAACATAGGTTGTCCCTTTCACGCAGACCCCAGCATTCATCGTCTTCTTTGTAAATGAATATTCAACCGTGTGAAATTTATACCCGTTAACAAAATATCTGCTATAGCACGACACAAGTCGCGACGGTCCACTAACAAACTCAAATATTCTTTCATCTATTTCAGCTCTGTGATCTTTGCTGTAAGTCTGAATCCAAGTAGGGAAATCACGATTCCGTAATCTCTCCAATTCTTGATCGTTGTGAATAGAGTATTCTAAATTTCGGTAGCATCTCCCTACAGTTCTCCGAATACGCATATCATCTGGGCGCGTATCGGAGAACAAGAGAGATGTTGCCGAAATTTAGAATAATTAGTTAACAGTTAAAATAAAAACGTAAGTGCAGTACAAATAACTATATTCCCAAATTGTCCAATCAGGGACAATTCAAGAATTGTACGTCGTATAAAAGATCATCTACTTCTTTTACACGAACATACAATCCCCGAACGGATCTAAGGTTTTGCTAAATCATATCCGACTCTTCGATGCGTACGTGAAACATATGAACTCGTCGGATGGATGATTATTTTCTAAATATTTTGAGACAGTTTGAGTCCATATTGGACGATTCCGGCGCGCGTCCGAAGTGGACGATTCTGGCGCGCGTCCGAAGTGGACGATTTCGGCGCGCGTCTGAAGTGGACGATTTCGACGCACGTCCGAAGTGGACGATTCCGGCGCGCGTCCGAATTGGATAATTCCGAAATTAATCTAAACCCTAAAAATTATTCTAATAAATTAAACAATTAATCTAAATAATTAATTAACAATTAATTAACAATTAAAAAACAATAAAAAATATTATTAAACTACAAATTCCGGCGCCGGAGTCAGGTGGACTCCGGCGCCGGAGTCAGGTGGACTCCGGCGCCGGCGTACAGTGGCCGAACACACTGTCCGGCCAATGTACAAGGTCCGGTGGCGGCCATCGGCCGACCACCGCCGGCCGAAACCCTATTTTTAGGGTTTTGGTCGGATTTTCTATCGGCCGCAACGGGAAGAGACGGCCGGCCGGAGGGCACATACCTGACAGTGTCGGCAGCTGCGGGAGGCGTCGTCGGCGTCGGCGGCGTCGGCAGCGGCGGCGAGAGGCAGGAGAGGAGGCGGCGGCGGCAGCAGCGGGAGGAAGAAGGGGGGCGGGCGCGATCTACGACCTATATAAACTTATCAGCAATGGCTCACTCGCCCGTTAGAAAGTCGTTGCTGATAAGTTATCATCAGCAACGGCTCACTTGTCCGTTAGCAAGCCGTTGCTAATAAGTTATCATCTGCAACGGCTCACTCGTCCGTTAGAAAGCCGTTGCTGATAATTAACATCATCAGCAACGGCTCGCATGTCCGTTAGAAAGCCGTTGCAGATAGCCGTTGCTGAAGACCAAGTTTCTAGTAGTGAGCAATGGACCGTGGCACCTCTGGATCTAAGTAGTAGAGACTTCCGGACTCATGTTCATTACCAATAATCTGCTTCGTCATAAGATCCTAAAAGAGACAAATGTCGGAATAAAATGAGATAAAACAATTCAATGCATGAGTAAGTTTACTGATAGAGAGTAAATTGAAGGCAAAGTTTGGTAGAATTAAAACATCAGTCAAACAAATAGATGAAGTGAGACTAATAGTTTCTGAACCAAGGACAGGAGATGTAAACCCATTTGCTATTGTAACACCGGAAGGAATTGATTTTTGTTCAAAAGAGGTACAAAGTTTTTTATTACCTGTCATATGATCTGTGGCACCAGAATCAATGACCCATTTGGAGGATGACAAAGCAAGGCATGCATTGGAGTTACCTGACTCGGCAAGAGTAGTGGTAGAAGCAGTGGATTTAATTCAATGATTGTTGGTACTGGGTAAACTTGGCATACTCATCTTTAGAGACTAGAATAGTTTTGTCAAAAGAAGTCGCAACATGAGCAGATGGATCACGCTGAGACTTACTTTGTAGTTTCTTGCATGTATATTTTGTGTGGTCTGGCTCATGGCAATAATAACAAACAATGCTTGACTCTTGTCTACGAGAATCATCTTTGTTACGATTACTTGTCCTTCCTCCTCGATAACCACATCAACCATTGTGACAACTAACAAGAGCACTAGCATGAATTTGAGACACCTGTGAGGATACTGTACGAAGAAGTTTTGAAAATGTATCTTGTAAAGATGATATCTCAGATCTAGAAAGAATTTGAGACCGAACACTCTCAAGTTATGGAGGAAGTCCTGCAAAAAAACTTATAACAGCCATCTGTTCTCGTTGGGCCTGTTGAACTCTCACATCAGGACTAAAAGGCAACAAAATATTAAGTTCCTCATAAATCCTTTTAAAATCCATAAAATAGGCTGTTAGGGACTTATCATGTTTCTCGGCACGATAGAACGCCTTACAGACTTCATAGATACGAGAAATATTCCCTTTACCAGAGTACAAAAATTCTAAATAATACATTAATTCTTTAACAAACTCACAGTGATTGATCAAACTTACTATCTCACTGTTAATGGAGTTCCGAATCTGCAAGATCAGTCGTGCATCATCTCTAAGCCAAGTTTGCCTAGTATGATCAGTAGGAGGTTCATTGGTGAAATGATCATCCTTATCCATGCTCCTGGCATAAACTCGAACTGTTTTGCTCCAATCAAAATAATTTGAACCATTAAGTTTATGCTTCGTAATCCTTGACATTACTGGAACCATATCAGTCACTACCAAAACTTATTCTCTACCCTAAATTCTATCATCTTCAATGTTAATGACCAAAAAGGAAAAAATTCCAACAAGAGCGAAATCTGAAATATCAGGTAAGTAACCAACAAAGAACAAAATCTCCAATAAGAAGATCAGGCACACGCTCGAAATTCGTCGATCGAAATCTGCAGATCCGCCGATCAGGGATTGGACAACTTCCTGAGCTCGACGGTGAGGACAAATGTTGACAGGCAGAGGATACACGATCTCTCCTAATCGCGAAGACACACGATCCTTCTGATCGTGATTTCTACCTTTTCAAGCAACAGAAGAATGGAAGAATGGCATGCTCTGATACCATGTAGAAAGATATATAGGAGAAAGAATAATCTTCTATATTATTCACAATGAGAGACCTCCTATTTATACAACCTAGGTTCCTTCATTTAGGAAACCTTAATTTAGGAAACAATAAATATAATGAATCTTTATAATCAAACTAACAATCAATTCCCTCATTATAGCACTTAATTATCTAATTATGACACAATATTTCCTAATTAAGATCGGATCCATTTCAAGTGTAGCTTATCCAAACTATTTAAAGGCTGCATTGGTCATATTTTTAACCAACGTGAGACTTTAACACACACCATTCACCTCAGGATTGGACATCTGGAGCGTGAAGTTTTGCAGGATTGGACATCTGCGGGTGACACAATATCAACCTCAGATTTGACTTTGATACCATGTTAAGAAATTAGTGGACTTAACTCATCCTAAAAGCTAACTTTTGAGGAGATGATTGCCCAAACTATTTAAAGACTGCATTGATCATATTTAAACTCCTATGTTCTTGTAAGTCAAATATGTATGATATATACAAAAGGAATAATAGGTTATATTTTGTTCATATATTATTTTTGTTAAATAGGATAAATAATTGACCTCTATTATATTAAGTTTTCGTAGTTAATATGCAAATTATGCTTTACAAGCTTAATTGTCTATGTTCATAGTCTCTGTGTGACACAAATTTTAGCCCCACTGTTTTTCCTTTTGGCATGCAATTTTGAGAAAACCAGCATCTTTATGTTACCTGCCTTCAGGATTGATAATCTACATTTGCATTTCTGTGATGAGAATGAGATTTAAAAAAATCAAAAATTTGAACTGAAGGAATCCTCAAAAAAGAAAAAAGGAGAAGTAGAAAGATGTATGTCTGCATATGCAGTGAGATTGAGAAATCATTTTCTTCTTCTCCAATGATGAGAGCAATTGTTTAACTATTGGTTACCATCATATCATAAAATTAATTTGTTTTATCTTGGTTTATACAGTGGTTCCTCATAGCTTGATTACGACCAATCATTCTTTTCTCAGTTGGTATGTCAGTATCATGACCATATTTTAAAAAAACTGCACCATACTTTTGATAAATCCATTGCATGGTTCTTTTCAAATTTAGAAAGTTCTACCTACATAAGCACACTATTGTTACTCAACCATCTCACAAAAACGTTAGAAACTTAGGACATGTTTATTTTATATGATAAAAAGGATAAAATTAAGTATGAATCATATTTGTTTCATAGGATAAAAAATAAATTTTAAATCATTATTTATTTAGTGTATATATTAGAAGAATATAAAACTAATGTTAAAAAGTCATATTCAATTTTCTTTCTTTATGTTGTTCTATCCTTCCTAGTGAAAAAAAAAATTATTTTTAAATTTTTTCCGATCTTATTATATTTTGTGGAGGAATCTTTTAAAAGCAATGCCCTTAATATGAAAAATGTTGGTATCTCATCAAAATTAATTTAGCTCAAGTTCCTCAACTAATTCCATGTGACATGATAATAACAATAATTCATAGATAGAATAAACCTCAACAAGCATATTTACATGTGACATGGTGATTAGGGAATAAGTGAAAATTATTATTGTTAATAACGGAAGAATGTGACATCTGAAAGTCATTTTTTAGATGAAAATGTTTATAGTAGTATATTTCCCCATCAAAGAAATCCATCGAAAATTATGTCGTATCTTAAAATTGATTTATTCTATGCTGAATGTGAGCCTACTAAAAAAGAGAAAAAAAATAGAGAGATAAAAGACAACTCGAGGGAGAGAAAAAGTTAGAGAAAGATAAACAATATGGGGTGTGAGTCCAGTGAACTCACACCTAGTATAAAATAAACCTTGGTTATCACATTGTGGTTGAAATATTTATTTCCCAATTTTTTTTTGTATTTCCAATCTCTTTTTTATCAAAAATTACAAAGAAAAACTATCTTATTAATCGGCTAAGGCCGAGGCCAAAAATGTCTACAAATAAAATTTTCTCAAATTCAGGAGGATGAATGAAGGACCAAACAAAAATATCATTGTGGCGTCTAGCTTTATTTGCTGACCGATGAATAATTTTATTCACCTTGTATTCTTAAACCTGAAGACTGTGCAAGTAGTTTTGAAAATCTCATGGCAAGCCTACACATAGGGTGAAATGCAGATATTTTTCCTTAGCATTGTCATGGTTTTATTGTTTAAAATATAGTAATCTGATGCCAGCCAATCACAGCTAGCTTAAGATTTTTTTCTCTCCTCTCTCTGCTAATTCTCATGACAGTGCAGTAGGTGGAAGAATACAAATGCAACATGGATCAGCTCTTGCTCCATGCCAAAATCAAAGAAAATCTGTCCATCCCAAGTAGGATAAGCAATTGAACATGGCTAGGTAGGTTGTACAAAAATTGTCATGTTTTGGACTTGACCAGATAAAATAGGATGAATTATATTTACTGATGCCTTTCTGGGTTTCGCAATTGCATATCTACGTGACTACAGCTTTTATTTTCACTGAACATCCTTTCTTACATGTGTGCCATATTTTTTTATGGCTCTCAACTTGACACCTCAACTCTAAATCAATTGCCTTGATGCTGATTCACCAGTCCCAATTCAATGAACTAGTTACATGAATGGACTAGTGAATCAACAACATTGATAAATTGATGTTGCTTCAGTCGGTCTAATGTTGGTGTGTCAAGTTAATGGAGAAATAGTTATTATTTTAATAAAGAAAGAATGTCATATGTTTTAAGAGGTGTAATTTGAATACAGTGGATGATGTAGAATTCACCTCAAGGTCCTTAACCTTAATTTTAAGATTTTATTTTGTAGGATATAATTTAGATGGAATAAGATTTAAGATGAATAAAAGTGAAATAAAAATTTAAGAGAATTTTTTAAAATCATATTCTATATTTATTTTAACATAGGATAAAAAGTATTGATATGATATGAAAATTCATATCCTATGAATTTGGGCCTTAAACTCATTCCTTCATTGAATTTTTAAATCAAGTAACTGATAAATTTGGATCAAAATAAATTTACCTAATATTTAATTCAATTCATATTCACTGCCATAGCAAACAATGAATTAAATTAAATTAAATTCATCTGCTTAATCCATCGAAGCAAAGAGGTCAAAGAGCTGTCATTTTAATGAATTATGACATTGTTAAAAGGATTTTGGGCGTGCCAGCCTGCATAGGCGGAGCCACGTGGAAGCATTGTCCCCCACCAATTTAAAATTTTCTTATATTTTATAGAGGGGAAAGCAAAATTGGTCTCCTCTATAAATAATATTTATCTATCTTTTTTCCAAAACAAAATCTATTATATAATAATTATTATTTTAATTTTAATTTATAAAATAATTTAAGAATCAATAACTAAAGCTAAAGAACTTAATTCTTAATTTTATTCTTACTTCTTTCTTCTCTCCTAAAATTGTCCGAGTTACTTCATTCTCTCACTCATATTGTCACAATCAATTATCCTTAGATCTTATTTGGATAAAGTGCAATATGATTTAATAATATATGATATGACATTATATGGTACTGTAATTATTCTTATTCTATTTGAAAAGATAGTATGATATGGTACGATTAAATGATAATAGATCCGAAGAGCGAAGTCTTGGCTAAGCTGATTAAAAATAATAAATAAAAAATTTAATTTTATATGAATAAATAAATGACATAAGAAAAATTACATATTTTGATTTAGAATATTTTAAAAATAAAATTTTATTAAATCATGAGAAATTATCAAACTCATGATTTAAAAATTTGATCAAATTAAAATTTAAAAATTATGATATTATCGTCATAAATTATAATCCTCATTTGAAAAAAAATTCAAATAAAAAATAATATCATATTATACTATGTAAAATTATGTCTTATCATAAAACAAATAAGATCTTAATGCTCTCGGCCAAACTGACAATGACCGCAACCTTGCTCATGAGTGATCGCTATTCCATGCATAATTTTTTATTTCTAGCTCCATGGCTGTATATCAGCCTGCAGAATTGTATCAGTCATGAGATCAAATCGAAATGAAAAAAAAAATGAATAAATTAAAAGTGAATGAACTTTTAAATTTAATTCAATTTACAATTGATCTCTTTTCCTTTCAACTTCAGATGGCCAAAAACAGTAGGCCCGGTATTAACCGGCTAATATAGTTATTTTCAGCTTTGGTAATTTTAAAAAATAATAATAATAATAAATTAGTAGGTGAAACGACGCAATCAGAACAAGAGTCGGCGGTTGCTCCACACCAACGAAAACAAGTCCAAGAAGCAAAATAATATATTTTTTTAAAAAAAGGAAAAAATGACAGCTCACGCCATTCCCTACGCGGCTACGCCTACCCGCCGCCGTAAATGGCAGCCGCTCCTCCTCTTTCCTCTCTCCCACCCTGTCATCAACATGCGCCCATCACCCCATCCCTGCTTTCACCGCCATCCTCAATTTCCTCCCCCAATCTTTGACCGCCCCTTTCTTCCTTTCTAAGTCAGGCTTCTCTCTCCACCCAACCCCTCAATTACCATCACATACGCCAAATTTGTACCCACCTCAGCCCCTATATAAACCCGCTTCCCCCTCTCTCCAACCCATTCCCATCCCAACTTCCACCTCCTCTCTACTCGTCTTTGCCCTTCACCGAGATCTCCCCTCCCCTCTCCCCAAACTCCGCCAGCACCAGCAATGGAGGCCGCCCTTAAGCTCAGGCTCTTCGCCGCGGTCGCCCTGGCCGTCCTCATGGCCTCCTCCTTGGTCGAGAAGGCCGCCGCCACCGACGCGCCCGCCCCCAGCCCCACCTCCGGCGCCACGGCTCCCGCTGCTGCTGCCGTCCTAGCCTCCTTCTCCGCCGTCCTCTTCGGATACTTCCTCTGCTGAGCGACGAGATCGTTGATTTATTTCGATTCCTTTGTTGCGATCCATTTCTTCATTTATTCTCTTCCGCGATGGTTTGATCTGTTTAATTGGACTCTGGAGGGAGAGGAACACGTTTGTGCTGATGTATTGATGTGGTGGTGATCGATATGTGACATTGTATTTGTGTTTAATTATGTCTATGTGAGTTAATTATTTTTTGTGGTTAGAAGTAGATGAAATAAGAGGCTTCATTGCCTCATCACATTATATATATATCGTTTGATCTGTTGTTATCTTATTTCTCCATGTTTGATGGCATTTTAGTTCTTATATACCATGCTTTCAATCTTTGTCTTGCCAATATTTGGAATGCTTGGAAAGCGAGAGAATTAAAAGAAGGGTCAAACGCCATAAATTTGGCAGTGCGAATCATAGGACAGAGAGGAAGATGTCGAAGAAAAATGGTCTGGTTGTAACTTGTAAGTAATTTACTAATTTACAGCGCATTGAATGCTTGAAGACAAGAATGAGCTGGAAGAAAACTGGTTCGACCTGCGTCGGCGAACAAGGTGGCCCACTTTTCACATGGTCCTCAGTCCGCGTCTTGGGAAGGGCCCCGTTTCTATCAATCATAGCCCCGTTCACCTGTTGGCTCCAATGAGTGTTTTATTGTTTAATAGAAAATGGCTAGTGAAGGCACATGTTTGCAAATTATTCTCCGTAGCAATAATTATAAAAAGGAAAAAGATTTAAAATAGTCTCTAAATTTTTTTGACATTTTCACATTGATTTCATATTTTTTTTTAAGTCAATTGAATTCCAAAAAATTTGTAAACGTCATTTTGATCCATGGTCGTGATCCTATCGTTAAAAAAAATTCTACGTGGTTAATGTTGCGACGACGTGGTATTTAGTTTAGTTGACTTTTCTTACTTGTATTAAAAGATGCTTTCGTGTATGATTATAAATTATCACATGAAGATGACTTATAAATGAAGAAATCCTAAATTACTGTAACAATGGCGACCATCCCCGATGCAGCTAGCAACAACACCCAATGAAGCACTAGTGCAATGCATAATGGAGCTCGACACCAACAATATTGTGATTGTGGAGGTCAAATTGTGACCTACACATCACGGAATGATCTTAATAAGGGTCGGCGGTTCTATAGGTGTCCCAATTTTCGGGTAAGTATCTCTTTCCAAGGAATTATGGTGCTGTAAATTTGGAGCTTGAAACTAATATGTGTGTCGCATTGGCTCAAAATCATTTCCAAGAGCGTTGATCGTGTCAGTTCTTCGAATGACTTGATGAGTCGGTGCCGCAATGGGCTCAAAACCATTTCCAGAAGCTTCAAAGGGCGACAGCTGCCACGAGGCTTTAAAAACTAATGATGATGATTTCGTGGGGAGTGACAGCTTTTTTAATGTTTATTGTAGTGATAATTGTATCTAGGAATTGAAGTGGTGTTGGTTGTGTGGGTTTAGGTTAATGGTATGATTATTGTAATGAAGATAATCTTTTGAACTATCTGTAAACTCTTTTATTTCAATGAAGTTATCCTTTTTAAACTATTTTATTGTAGACTATCCGAATTTTAGTGCGCCAATGAAGTGTGATTCTGCAACTTGTCTGTTTGAGGGACCAAAGTGAATGTCCTCAGATAGTTGAAGGACCAAAGTGACAATCACCAGACAGAAAGCAACAGAACACTATCAAGTACAATAACAAATAACATAACATTGTCAAGTACAATAATAAGTAACATAAGACTGTCAAGTTTATGAAACAAGTAACACATGTACTGTCAACTAAACAAAACAAAAAACAAGTAAATATATCACTGTCAAGTAACATAACACTGTCAAATTTATGAAACAAGTAACACATGCACTGTCAACTAAACATACAAGTTAATAACTTTGGACCACCAACAAAACAGAAAACAACATAAAATATGGTCCACCACTTCATTGGGGACTGTACAAAATAGAATCTATCCACCACAAAATATTAAAAACACCACTTAAAGTATTCATTACAGCAGGACCACATGAGTTTGTTACTTCTATTTTTGGAGACTGTACTTATGAAATGGAACCTTGATCTTAACTACGCAATCCTTCTTCCTGGGTGTCACCTGTTGTGGTTGTGAAGGCTATGAAGGCTGTGAAGGTTGTGAAGCTGCAACAATAGGATCAACAGCTTGTGAAGCTTGAGTTGAAGGCTGTGAAGCTGTAGGGGTGAGCAAAAAAAACTGGTTTTTCGGTTAACCAGAAAACCGGTCCGAAACCGAACCGATTTTTTCGATTTCGGTTTTTTTTGTTGGAAAAATCGATTTTCGATTTCGGTTTCGGTCCGAGAGGTAAAAAGTCCACCGGTTTCGGTTAACCGACCGGTTGGATATAATTTATTAATTTTTAATTATATATATATATAATAATAATAATAATAATTTATAAATTATAAAAAATTATAAAAAATTACAGAAAATTATAAAAAAATTATAAAAAATTATAAAAAAATTAAAAATTAAAAAAATATTAAAAAATATTAAAAATATTTTTAAAAAATCAAGAAAATATTTAAAATATTTTAAAAAATCAAAAAAAAAATCAAAAATTAAAAATTAAAATATTAGTTTTTGTAGAACATTATCTTGGTTCAATGGTTTCACTTTCTTTCTTTTTTCTCAATGAGAATTCGCTATTTATTTAGATTTTTCTCCATGATTTACATAATATTATTATGTTTATAGGTTAAAAAAATTTATTGGTTAACCAAACCGAAAAAACCGAAACCGAAATAGCGGTTAACCGAAGTTAATGGACCGATTTACGGTTAATGATTTTGAAAAACCGAAGTTAATGGACCGGTTTTTTTTTTGCTAATGGACCGGTTAACCGGTCCATGCTCACCCCTATGAAGCTGCAGCTTGTGAAACTTTAGTTGAAGATTCACCAGCTTGAGTTTTTTTCTGCTTTGAAGCTTTGAGTCTAGGATCACACCCTTGATTCTCACATATTCTTTTATTATGCCCATAGTTTCCACAATTTGCACAAATTGTTGAGCTTCGATTATAACTTTTCTTCCTTTTGTTCTTCAAAGCTGGCTCATCCACATCTCTTCTTTTAAGTTTTTTTGGTCTTCCAATTGGTACCCTATAAATTGGAGGAATTATAGTGGGCATGTCAAGAACGGGAACTCACATGTTCTTTCCATTTATAGGGTTAATTGAATCCACATAACAATGCGCATATGTGTCAATTGAATAGCAATTCTCCACAAATTCTTCAGGATCTCCATTGTGCGCATAGATAGCACACACAGCATGTGGACATGGCAATTCACACAAACCCCACAGCCTGCATGAACAATCTCTAGTTTTCATATCAACTGTAAAATGTACAATATCAAAATTCCTCACCTCGTATTTTGATCCTCCTGCCCATGATGCTCTCCATTTGGCAGATTCCACCACATGTTTTTCAAGTCTTTTCCTTGGCATTGGGCAAATCTTGCTACTCCCTTTGTACCTCTCACATAAAATTTTGTTCTTTGCAAATCTTCTCGTCAGGTACTCTCTTATCCAGTTCATTAAGCTAATGACATGCATCTCTCTAGCCTCTAAAATTCTGCCATTAAATGATTTTGAAATGTTGTTCATCAAAATGTCACACTTACTCCACATACTGAAATGAGATTTTGCCCATCTCTTTGATTCATGTTGCATTAACCAGTTATGAGCATCCATATTAATCAGTTGCAGCTCCTTCATTTTCCTCTGCCATTCAGCAACATAAGTAGCCTTAGCTACTGCCATAACTGTGTCTCTTAGTACCGTAGTCCCTCCATAATATTTTTTCAGATTTGAATAGATATGCCTTAAGCAATATCTGTGTTCAATACAAGGATAGGCTTCTAATGATGGTACCAGACCATGCAAAGGAGGGACAAAAATGATAACAAATAAGTTAGTTGATACATAGTTGAGGGACTAAAGTGACCATTACCTTTTGCATATCTGAAATAATTATCCATCCTCCATCTCTCCCTAAATCAGACAATAGAATCTCCAGAAACCAATACCATGATTTATTATTTTCACTTTCTACCATAGCTACAGCTAGAGGAAAGTATTGATCATTAAGATCTCTCTCAACTGCCACTAACAGTATTCCACCATATGTTCCCTTCAAAAAATAACCCACTTCCTATTCAATATCTTACTGTTATGGACTCTTGAACAAGTGTGTTTGTCATTTAATGTGTTAATTTGGTAAACATCATTCCTACCAATCCTACTACACAAACACCGTCAACTACATTCTTCTTTGCAAATAACTCTACACCTCAACTTGTCATTCTTCTTATATCTTATTCCATAACCATGCAACCTTGAATACTCTTTGATTGCATCCTTAAATTGCTCAGTTGTTGAAAATTGCATACCCAGTTTGAACTTGAAATTAGATCTCATATCTGTTGGGTTGTATTTTCAACCCTGCCTTCTCCCCTCATTCTCACTATCATCATCAGAATACAACTGTTCAGATTCTTGCTCTGACTCCAAATGTTCATCCTTAGTAATATTTGGTTCTAATATTGTTCTAGCACCTAGAATTGCAGCATGTGCATCATTCTTCACTTCCTCTAACCCTAGCTCCAATGGGTAAGCAGGTCTACAAATGTATAAGTTTACATAACCTTTGTATCTTAATTTTCTTAAAGCATAAGTTATTTCTTGTAGGGACCATCTATCCAAATCACAGTTACATAAACTATGCATTGTCCCCCCCCATATTCCATATACTCTCCATCAATAAAGTGGCCACTGTAATGTATTTTAATAGTAAAAAGAGCATCCAAATCACCTAATGATAAACACAACCAGTGCATAGAGTTTACCAAAATATACCTAATCAAAAAAATTTACCAAAACAAAACATTTACATTGACAGTCAAGGGTTTACCGTCTTTGACTATCGGGTTGAAAGGTGATAGTGGTGAAAGAGTTGGAACAATGGGTTGCAAGTTGGTCCTTCTTCTTTTGTGACACCCTTGCGAATTTCTTGAAGTCCTCGTCATTCTTCTCTGGTTCGCTCCTTCCTTCTCGATCCTTCGGTGGCCCTCCGGTGGTCCTCGTCGACAGTGAGGGGTTTAGAATGGCGAGTGTTAGGGATTGGGGGTGAGGTGCGTTTTTGAGGAAGAGTTCGCCCGTCAAGTATTATTTAGTTTAGAGAAATTATGTGATAATTTATAATCAGACACGTAGGCACATTTTAATACACATAAGCAAAGTCAACTAAATCAAATGTCACGTCGTCACAACGTTAGCCGCGTAAAATTTTTTTTTAACGGTAGGATCACGATCAGGGACCAAAGTGATGTTTATAAATTTTTAGAGACCCAATTGACTCAAAAAAAAAGTTATGGGACCAAGATGAAAATGCCGAAAAAGTTTAATGATCATTTTAGACATTTTCCCATTATAAAAAGTACTTCACCACAATTGTGATTCTGTTTTGCAACAACTATGGTCATGTTTTGAAAGGTTTATTTAAGTTGACTATGGATTTGAGGTTGGGTTTCAAAATCAATTCATAATTTAAAAGAATACCATTTGGTCTATGAAATTCTGATGTTTTATTTTAAATTAGCTCGTGAATATTTTGTTTCTATTTAATACTTTATCTAAAAACATTTATGTTGTCTAAAAATTTATCATTATTTGGTTATATAATAGCATTTATTGTTTAGACGTGAAAATAAATAAATATTTATATTAATTAAATTATATAAATATACTTGAAATTTAGTTAAAATTTAAATTAAAAATTAATCTGCAATTAAAATTTAAAATAATATTTTTTAAAAATATATATAAAAGTTAGTTATAAATTTAAATTTATATGATTTCAAATTAAAATTATGTTATAAAAATGTGAAAAATATCAAAAAAAAAAGGATAGACTATTCTATTTATATATAATAATATATTAAAATATAAATTTCAATTTCAATTTTTTTTATTTTTAAAAAGATGGGTTATATAATAATATATTAAAAATATAAAATTCATTTTCAAACTTTTTTATTTTTAAAATCACATATTAATCATGCAAAGCACGAGTACTGCAACTAGTTGAATTAACAATAAAAAGAGGTCATGGTTCCTTCTTCCCTCTGGTGGTGCGTGTGAGAGATCTCGTCTTGGAAGATTGAGGTCGGCCCCTCGGTTCTTTCGAGATGACTATCTTCATCATGTTCCAAGCAGCGATGCTCGCGCTCGGCCAGGTGTTGCTCCCTTTATTGCGTCAGCACCTCAACATGAGTCATTAACCTATGGTTTTGCGCTTGGAAGTTGTCGATCAGGCGTTGTAGCTCTTTTGGTGTTGGGTCGGCAAGCACCAGAGCATCACTCCTCGTTGTGTTAGCATCTCTCGGTAGTGGGGGAATACTACTGCTAAGGTACTGCCTGTGTGCAGTGCATGGTGCTCGCCTAACTTCATGTGTCTACCATGATTGGGCACATAAGATTACTCGATCCCACGGTGGGATCGAGCCAATTATTCTTGTCTTAAGTCGGAGTGATGTGGGCCTTCATGTCACCTGTTATGCGCTGCTCCGATGGGGGACTTGCAAATTAAGACACTTTGATGCTCAAGTAAGAAGTAATCCCCAAAAATGGGTATGAAATTGGAATCGAGATTAAACCTGATGTGTGTCATGTCTATTTTATGGGCAAGTCAGAGATATCTCGAGCGATGATATCTTCTTGAATCTCGTGGGGATATATCTGAAATGGATCGAAGTTTGTTAGAGAGATGCCCGACTCATTATTGCCAAATTCTTGGTAATTAATAAATGATGTGGGTGTCCTTGTATGGCTGGGTGGAGCCATCGAGCTAGATTGTAATTGACTTCGCTTGAGTTTGGTTCATCAGTGCGAGTCTTTTCAAGCCTGGTCTAGTCAAGCCAAAGTGCTAATCCAGTCCAGAACCAAAGTCTTTATTAATATTTATGAAAGACATAGGTATTCATTGATTTTTTACATCTAAACAATATACATTTTATAAGCAATTGGTAAATGATATAATTTTGTAGATGTCGTGAATATTCTAAAATAAGAAAAATCAAATTAAAATGAAATGAAACTGAAAATCCCAAAATCAAATTGATATTGTTTTGATGATAAATCTTAAAACTTGAATTAAAATGAAAGTCTAAAACTAACCTTTTCGTACAAAAATGCAACAGATCAAATCATGATAGTTTTTGTGAGTTTTACTAACCTATTCCATATATGTGGTTAAAAAGTATTTATTTTAAATAAAAAATTTGAAGAAAACAAAAACAAAATTTATTAAGCAAGTTCTTGAACACCCTATTCTGTTTTCTATACCAATAAATGTCCTACTCCAGCCCAGTCAGAAAAAACTATTATATATCCCTATGAGTAAACCTAATATTTTTAAGAGTGAACCTAAATTGAAAGAGTTAAATTCATTCTTTTATAACATATATTCATTCTTATTTTACATTGAGTCTTAATCATACTAGATTTAATTTTAATAAAATTAGATTTACTTCCAGAGGCACTCCATAAAAGTTGCACTCTATTTCAGCATATTATGATTTTCTCTCTAATAAGTATTTCATTAAACAAACTCTTTTTACATTTATAACAAAATATCTGAAATGCCACTCATTTTTAAATTGATATATTTCTCTAACATGCATGTTCTCTTAAAAGAGTATTATCATGAATAATTAAAACGTGAACATAATTAATTCCTCATGATGTAATTCAACACTATATAATAAATCGATTAGAAAAACCATATACAGCATGATGGGTAAAACGTGGGGATTATATAATTAAAATCAATTATTACTAAGATTTGGCTGGACCTTGGAAGCCACTTAATCCTGCACGAGAAACACGTGGTGAATTTATCATCTACGGTAGCGTAAATTTGAATTATGCATTAGAAAAAAAAAACCCGCATTGTTTAATAAATATCTCTAGATTGCCTGTTCTTATATATTATTATTACTTTTGTTTCCATTGCCTTAATTTCACTGCAAGCTTTGCAACTGAGACTTGCTCAGATGCTTCTCTTTTTGTTTTCATAAAATTTATGGAGTGAGAAGGAGACTGACTTCGGAATCTTTTATTTTAGTAAACGGCTCTCATGAATTATTTGTTTTACTGGATGATAAATGAAAGAAAATTTTAAATTTAATTTTTAATCTGATATATCAAATATAATATTAATTTTATATTATTCTAATTATATTTTTTCTAATTCATGCTTAAATGATTAAGAGATTAAAATTCATTTCTTAATATTTCTTCTTTATTCTATAAAATAAATATATCATTATAGTTAATTAAGATTATATATTAGTAAATGCAAGCTAATTAATTAAGCTGATTGGCATCTTCTATCGTAGTCTTTACATTGCTGCAAAAACAAGACAAGTTTGTTCAAATAAATAGATAAAAAAGTAATTTCCTAAATCATAACATGGATCGAAAAAATTCTTAGATCCATAATAAGAATTTGAATATTTTGAATTTGTAACTTATTTTTTCAAAACCCCCGAAATGCCCTCAGTTTGGTATGATATTCGGGGAAAATAGTAGGTTCTCATCTTTATCAAATGTGTGGAATTGGAATAGATAAGATCAATTCATCATTTTTTTATAACTATAACGATAGATATAATATATACAATATTTTTAATGAGTTTATTTCAAGTATTGTTGATAACATTTAGAATTTTTTGAGAATATAGTAGATTCCAAATTTTTATAAAAGTGTGGAATTGAAATAAATAAGACTAGTTCATCATTTTCTGATGAATAGAATTCGCTCGGTGTATTATTAACAATTACAATAATAGAATCCACTTGTATGTACAATTCACATGCTTAATGTAGATTACTTAGACTTCTTCGTTGTTTCAGGAGTTATGATTGAATGCCATTAACTTTTAATAATTAATGAGCTAATATTTCCTAACATATATTTTTTTCATTACCTAATATTTGAGTATGCAAAATTAATGCTCTTAACCATATGCACATTGTTTGAGCAATATATTTGGAGAAAAATGCCAAAAACTTGCTCTTAACCATGTCCAATTGTCCATATATAGTCGCATTAGTACAATCAAAAACTAAATGAGAAGGAAAGTCTTAGATCAATTGATGTCCAACTTCAATATATGTCCTCTTAAGTCTTAAGCATACTTGCATTTGCCATAACCTGCAGTTGATCAATCAAGATATATATATATATACACACATAAGCAAACTATCATCATATATACCTACTAAGGATTGAACAAATTAAAATTCATCTAGTGGATGCATGCTATATGTGTTTGTTAATGGTCAAATAGATGAAAATAAATGAAGAACATAATAGAAAAAGAAAATGAAGGATTGAACTAAAATTAGTACCAATTAAAAGTTGGAGCCAAAATTAAAAATAAAATAAAATGTAAGGCTATTTTTGAATAATTATTTATCCTTGACTCCTTGTACTTATCATAAAGTTCTCATTATTTCTACCGATGAACAAGTGGCCTAAAAGCTGAGCAACTAGCCAGGTATATATGCTAAAATGAGGACACTTACTTGGGTCAGTGAGGACAATGAGACCAGAGCCATTGAAATGGCAGTTCCAGGGGTTCTTCCCCTTCGCCTGGTAGTAGAGATTCATGGCCACAGAAGCATGGTTGATGAGCTGGTCTGGGAGGAAGCATGAGCCATGCCTTGCAAACACACTGCAATCTGCCACTGAGCAAGCATAATGCATGTTCTCCAAGAGTGCAGTGTCATCTGCCGAAGGCTTTGCCACACACCATGTTTTCTGAAGCATTAATTAACCCAATCAATCATCATTTGTCAATGCTTGCAGATACTAATTCGACTGCTTTTGAAAGAAGAAATATACACGTGAATTGTATTATACCTGTCCACCCACATTGGCTCCTGAAATGAACAGCAAAGCACACATATATAGCAAGTTAGCAGATAAATATCACAAGTGCGAGTTGGAACAGATTCAGCGTCATGATTAGTTAGTGTACCGGAAGAGAGGTACAGAAGCATTAGAAGGAGCGAGAATTTTTGCAGAGTTGATGTCGCCATTGCGCTCTATTTTTTTGAGATGTGAAAGCGAAGGACTAGCAATTAGCAAGTAGAGAGCAAGAGGAGTTTGATCATCTTGGGGTTCATAAATTTTACTTAATGCCAGTAAGAAGAGGACATAAATGCATTGATATCTGATACTGACAAGGGTAAAAAGTAAATTTGATAGGTTCGGCTTTTGAGGTCTGAGTTTTGTGGGTAATGCATGCATAATGCACATTATGCACTGAGTTTTGAAAGACATTTGGCGTGTCTCAAGTAGACCCGGTAATTTTCGGTTCGAGCTCGTATTGATTTTTAGGCCGGACCGATAAGGTCCAAACAAATATCGGACCGGGCCTCTCGTGCACGCTCGCGCACACACCCACACCGATCATTCTCGACCAATACCATATTCATAAATCATGCAATAGCAAGCACACAAGCCGGGGATGACGTTAGGAAAAGTCCTCTAACACATACCTACGACGCCATTGGGTAGGGTGCTAGGACGGTTTTCTAGCACGTACCCATCCATGGGACAGACAATCTAGGAATGCCCTCTAGTGGTGGTGCCCTCTCCTGCAGTGGCGGAGCTAGTATAATGTCAGAGGGGGCAATTGTCCCCTCTGAGATTGGTCTTCTTTTATATATTATATATATATTAGTATTTTATTACATAAATAGATTAAATTGCCTCCTCTGAAAATATTATAAAATGTTTCTTCATATGTGATTTTATATTTTGCCCCACCTGAGATAATTTTCTGACTTCGCCCCTACTCTCCTGCCAAAAACCCTCCCACACATCTCAATGCTAGAAAAGCCCTCTAGCAAGTCTCCACCATTAGGAATGCCCTCTAACGACATCACAATCACAATACATAGGCACACACCATTTTTTGCGCAATAATATTGAATAAAAATATAAATTTTATCACCACGGGGCAACATGTAAATAACCTAGAACGCATGAATGAATTTCAAGTTTTCACCGCCCACGCCACCCACTCGCCTAACCAATCCGGAGTTGTCCATCCGGGGCCGGCCCTCCCAAAATTTTACCATATTGTGTACAAATCACAACATCTAAATTAACCTGGTGATTTTAGTTATCCGTCGAATAACAGTTAATAAATCAATTTTGGTTTTAGCTAATCACAGAAAAATACTATTTACCGAACCGTTATCATCTCTTACATTATATCATTTTACTTTTCTTATTTTTTATGTACCTTCTCACTAATTTTGTTATCACTTGTGGATTCCATAGTTTTTAATGTTCGACTTTAAATCATGTTTATACGACATTTAAAATTATTTTGGTCCTTGGATGTGTCCTTACGCCTACTCCACAAGAAAAGTAAATGATTTTAAAAAATGAATTTAAAGTTTAGAAAAATTAATTATTATTATTATTTTCAAATTTCAAAAACTAAGTTGAAACCCAACGATAAGAACTACACTATAATTAATCCTAAGAAAAATACTCGGTATCTTAATTCGTAGTTTATATGATTATACGGGCCCAGATACGATCCGACCCGCTATGACATATACTTTTCGGTTCTGTGAAGGGCCAACGGGCCGAGCCAACAATATGCAGATCGCATCGCCCTAATCAAACCCTAGCCTCTCTTCTCATGTGCTTCAGCCGCCGCCTTCAACTCCCCTCCCTGCCTCTGCCATTGTGTATAAGGTGCCTCAGTGGTGGCTGGTGAGAGCTCTCCTGCGCCCGCGATTTCTCCTGCCCTCAGCGGTCTCCGCTTCCGGTTCTAATTCTTCTTCCCCTCTCTCTATCTTATTCTGCCTGCAATGTGTTAGAAGATTTGCCTCTATCAGCAGCCGTGCAAAGCTGCAAGCTCTGACTGTGAGGTCTTCGATGATGTGCCTCTTTGAGTAGTCGAATGCTTGTTAGGTGTTCGAAGATTTTCCTCTACGATTAGCCGTGTAAGGTTCAAAGCTCTGCTCGTTCGGTGTTCGATGATTTGCCTCTTTGAGTAGCCGTATGGTGGCCAAAGCTAACATACCATACCGGCTTAGTTAGGAGGCGCACAGAGATGGGCGTCGCCCTCTCAGGCCCTTTTGAGGGGATTCCATCACTAATCTCCATGTGGGATCCTCCAAGCAGCCTTGGACATCATCTTCAATCCCCCATTTTTCGTAATCTTCGATCGAGATATGTTTTCTTTTTCAGTTGTTTTACGATCGATTGATTTGCGTATTGCGTAGTAATTGGTAGATCAGCCTCTTGAATAACCGAATGCAGGATAAACATCGATCTGCACCCGGTTCAGACGGAGGCGGAAAGCAATGCCGAATCCATTTTTTGAGGGAGAAGAACCCCGTTGGTTCTTTTCTTAAATGGCTTCGCATATTCTATTGAAATCATTGATTCCAGATCTCAGATATTATCTCATTTATCTCGTCTTCCCAAGTCTTCACGTCTCGTGATGCGATTTCAAATCAGATGGCGACTTGAATTGAACTGATCCATTATTTCCTGTTCTTGTTTCTGCTTTGTTGCCAATTGGTTCCGGTACATGGTATATGGAAATAGTAATACCGGGGCGCAATTGGCAAAGCTTCTTTGAACAAGTTCTATCGTCAAGGAACAACGATTTATGTGAAATTGCACTAAATCGTTTGAAAATTATCTTAAATGAATCGAATAGAAATAATAGCAATTTACGGAAATTTTCATATCCAGATTTTGGGAGTTAAAATTTATTTAAAATTATGAAATATTTTTTTATATATAAAAATAAGATATTAGTGACTAAAAATATATTTTTAAATTATTTAATATATTAAATAATTTTGTATAAAATTTATAAATTTAA
The DNA here is from genome assembly GCA_034359265.1 of Canna indica. NCBI lineage: Eukaryota > Viridiplantae > Streptophyta > Magnoliopsida > Zingiberales > Cannaceae > Canna > Canna indica. The sequence goes on along the minus strand of CP136893.1, from coordinate 14,126,557 downwards.
ATTATAAATTATAATTTTTTTTTTTTTTTTTTATGAAGTATGACATGGACACGGGGACATCAGACACGGTATAATATATATATATATATAAATTAATTTTTTTTAAAAAAATTATCATTTATATATATATATATATATTTAAGAATTTATAATAATATCATGATATTTTTATTAATATTATACTTTTAATTTTTAATTTTTCTTAGGTCTCTTTCATAATATATTAGACGTTCTAAATAATTTTTTCTATCAATACTTATTAACTTTTAGCTTTTTTTCAAAAGCATGTGGCACAATATCTATCGATATTTTTCAAAAAAAAATTAAATTAGTATGTCTTAGTAGAACTAGTCATGTATAATCATACTTAAATAAAAAATTAAGTAGAGTCTCATTATCTTCTTCATCAAAAAATATTATTTTTTTCAATTCTGGTTCATCAAGAGAAAGATAGACAACTTTAAGAATTTTATTATTTTCATCAATTGAAAATTCATCTTCGGTAATATTATTAATATCGTTTCACATTATTGCTTCCCTTTTATTGTATGAGAGAGTTTTCCTTGAAATGAGACGAAAATTACTATGGATAAATACTAAATTCTCTGCACGTTTATGTTTAAGTGTTTCAATTTTTTTCACAACAACAAAAAGATAAAATATTAAATTCTCTTAATTGTTTTATTATTTTTTTAAAAAAGATGCATGGTTGGTCGTGTCCGGGCCGTGTCCAGACGTGTCTTAGACGTGTCTTAGCCGTGTCCTAGCCGTGTCCGGGTAAAAAAAAAATTTGATTGGTCAAGACACTATTGGACACGTCGGACACGTCTGTCGAACAAGTGTCTTCGTGTGTCGGTGTCCGCGATGTGTCGGACACGCGGACACGGTAGTCCCACGGAGTGTTCGTGCTTCCTAGTTATTTTTTGTGATATATCTAATTATAAATTTTAAATTAAAAAGTGAAAAGTGAATCATAATATATTTTTGTATCATTAAAAATTTATTTCATAAATTTAAATATTTTTTAAAAAGTTATTATTGATTTTGTATAAAAATCTCTAATTAGTTAGAGAGATTTATTTTGCAAAAGATTTGGTACTTTTGCACGATATTATCACAACACAGGATAAGATAATTTGACAAAAATATTCTTTGTATTTTTTTTTTCACCAAAGCATTAAATCTATTTTATTATGAGATAATCAGGACCTACACTGTCTCTTGTAACAATTCATTCTAACTCAGGCAGCCTAACAGTTGACCATACCTGAGATGAACTATCAAGCCTAGCAAAGTTATTGGGTTGCTTTATTACATTCTTAAAATACAAAACTAAATTCAATAGAATTATATGCATTTATTACATTTTGGATGTCAAGCATTACTGTTTGAATCCTCCAATTCGGGCATTCTTTTTTGGTTAAGCCATCTATTAGCAACTTCGAGTCTGATTCCAGAATGATGCTACTGTAATTCTTCTGAATGGCAAAAAGAATAGCTTCTTTAGCAGCTATAGTCTGCATATAACATAGTATTAGTGGTCTGAAAATATTTACACAGCAAATAGACATTCATTCGAATGATTTCTTATTGTAAAGCCAATACACATACTGCTATTATCAACGGAAGCATCACAATTGATCTTAATAACATTTGGAGGAGGGCACCATTGACACAGCCTGTGAGCCATTTTAATCTTATTACCCTCAGGTTTATGAGTTTCATTTATGGCCTTGAGAAAAGTCATAATTTTTCTCATTAAGCACTGAGGGGGAAACTGCCTTGCCTGATGCAGCTTTTCATTTCTCGGGAACCAAATAAACCACCAAGATACGATAATCGACCTCCTACTTATAGAATGAAATGAATCATTACTGAAAAGTAGGATGTTACTACCACGTATCCAGGTAGAGTTATCAGGGAAAGTATTGGGAGTATGTGATTGCAATCAACTGAAAACAACAGTAGTGTAGTTGTAGTGACAGAAATGTGTTCAATAGTTTCAGGGAAATCATCACAAAGGACACAACTGTCATTTGAAGATAGACCAATGTAGTGTAATCTGAATTTGGTAAGAAGTTTCCCATGGATGGTTTTCCAAAGAAAGATTTTCATCTTATTAGGAATATCCATTCTCCAAAGGACTTTTCAATTAAAAGGGTATTCATTGACAGGTGCAGTTGAGTTGAGGAGAAATGAGTAGGCAACATTAGTGGTAACTTCTCCCCTAGTGCTTTTCAACCAAACTCATTTATCATCATAGGGTGCCCCAGGCAAATCAAGTTTTTGAAATATGTTCTCATACATCTCTTCCAAAGTATTATTTATTTTTCATTTAATCATATAAAGTATATTAAATAATATTATATATTATTATAATAAAATATTCATTTTAATTAATATAAATATTATAAATTTAATTAATATGTTTTATTATAATTATATCATAAGTAGATTAATTAACTAACATATTGCGATATGGAGGACTCGGCGTTGTTCACACCGTCTCCTATATTGAGTATATATGCTAATATAATGAGTATACCTGACGGCATAAAAAGTATATATCATTATAATATTTTGTTTGATTAAAGATTAATTTTTGATTCAAATACTCTCGATAAATAGATAGAGATATATCTCATTTGAATATATTATATTTTAATCCAAATATACTCTTCCTAAATATAGATATATACTTAATTTCTATCAAAATATACTCTCTCTAAAAATATTCTCATTTAATCCAAATATTTAATTTAAATATGGATATATATTCAATTTCTACCAAATTATAATATATTTGAGTTCAAATATATTTTCACTAAATATAAATATATATTCAGTTTTTATCAAATATATTTTTTAGTCTAAATATTTTTTTTATTTAAATATACTCTTTATATATATATATATACTCATTTTTATCAAAATATACTATCTAAATATATTATCTTTAAATATAAATATATTTAATTTTGAAAAATTAAAAAAAATTTAAAAAAATTTACATATATTAAAAATATGAACAATATTATTATTGTCATTTTCAATATTGTACTAAAATAACAAATCTTATTACTCTAAATTAGAGTTATTTAGAGTAATAAGAAAATGAGTCTGGTGTACTATTTCGAGACATCATCATTCTTATTTTGTCCATGGTACGTTTCCGCAAACAAACACGTAACAACTTAAAATTATGCGAAACGAACGGACCTTAAAACTTTTGTTTATAATAATTTAATAATTATAAAAAATAAAATTTATTTCACAAAAAATATATATGATATAAAAGATGTGGTAGAGTTTATAAAAATATTTTAGACAATTTTTTTTTTACTATTTTGAATTAAAAGTTAAATTTATAAGTTTTGGATAAAAGTGGATACAAGTCTTTAATAAATTAGAGTTTTTTTTTTGTCAAAGTCTATAATAATTTTATAATTTTAAAAAAATATTAATTATTGATATATTTTTAATATAAAAAATATGCTGTCGTTAAAAAAAATTGTTCATTAAAATATTTTGTATTTTTGTATTTTAATTTTAATTTATAAATTTTATGAATTTTTTTTAATGAATTAGAGAATTTAAAAAAATATTTTTTAAAATTATAACATCTCATTTTTGTTATAAAAAATATTTTAAAAATTAAAAATATATAATTTTTTATTTTTTATTTTTAATTAAAGTTTTTAATTTGTTAGAGATTTTAGGCCGAGAACAAAATGGATATCCAAAATATTAGATTTCGATTTTAAAAATTTTGACTCTTAGAATTCAGATCAAATAGTTTCAAGTTGGATAATTTATTTAATTATTTATATATTTAAGAAAGTGTAAAGTTTAATATGCAATTGTTTCTTTAATTATGTTTTTTTTAAAATAAAAATAAAAAATCATAATAGATGATCATATTTGGATTCGAATAACATACAATATGTATATTCGAATAACATTCAATATGTTATCATCACCTGTGTTATTTATTGTTGACTTCTTAATTATGTTCTTGCATGTTATTAATTATGCTTTATCATCTAAAAAATATAGATACTAGTACAAAGTATAATACTTTATATATATTTGCAAAGATATAAAAGGTAAAAGCCATCATAAATTTTATTGGTGGACACTTGAATAATATTTTAAAATAAATTGTAATTTTTGAACCATGCAGCATTAGTTTTTACAAACAATTTGTACCATATTAAAGTATTAAACAACAGTGACTAAATTTCAATCTCATATTTGAGGGTGCAATTTCCTTGGTCCGAGTTATATTCGTCTCAATATTTATTAAACGTAGATCTTTAGACATTTTTTTTTTAATGATTCTAGGTCTACTTCTGGAGACACTTGGCACTGAGGCATCTCAAATCTACCTTCAATGAATTTGTTTATAATTTTGTTTGATCTCATATAGGCACATATTCATCTGCATTTTTGCTATATTTAATCAACATTTGCTTTCTTATAATATGGTTGGTCTAATCACAATTCTATAAATTGAAATGCTAAAAATGATTGGTCTAATCAAGATTTTATAAATATAAATGCTAAATCTTCTTAATTCTTGTGCCTAAAAATTCTCATATATAATAAAATATTCATGAGTGTTGATGAAATTATAATTCACGTCGTTATGAGTGGTTAGGAGAATTACTAGACAATCTTTATATTTTGTAATTATTAAAATTAATTTTTAATCATTATACTTATTTGTTTAAATTTGTATCAAACACACAAGTAAAAATGTAGATTTTGTAATTATTAAAATTAATTTTTAATCACTATACTTATTTGTTTAAATTTGTATTTTTTTAAAAAAAAATTACAATATAAATATAATAATTATTACATAATTAATAATAACTTTATAGTTTAATAATGATATATTCAAATCTTAAATTTAGATTAATGTATAAGAAAATTATTTACTTCAGATGGGCATACGTCTAATATTCTGATAAAGGTAATTATGTCAAATTTGATATCAAACTGTAGTTTTTCATCGTTATGTTAATTTTTTGGTGAAATATATTTAAAATTGTAATACTTACTAGAACATATATGTTAAATTAAAGTTTACAGGGTTAAATAGATAAGTTTAATTTAAAATTATAAATAGGTAACGAACATTTGCAGTTTTAGTTTATTATTAATGGATTATAAATTGTTAATATTATATGTATGACATTTGTTATTAAAATAAGACCACGAAAATTTCTCTCATGCCATCTTAATCTGTACAGGCGGAAATGAGTACGACTAGTCAGCAAGCAATTTATGAAAATTCAGGTACACTTGGAACTTGGAAAGAATCTCCAAATATCTATCAAAATTACTAGATTAATAATTAAAATAATTTTAAAATAATTTTTTTACTTTCAGTTTCAATTTAGTCTGAGGATTATACGTATGTTTGTTCGATTGAAACGCTCAAAGTTTTGAACTCGGGGTAGTACGAGGTGACTGAGAGCAAACCATTAGAAGAAGAATGGAAAGTAGAAAGAGATATGAAGAAGGGATTAATTAGGTAGGCTGGCGGTGCACGTCGAGGTGAGAGTGAATCAGTGAAAAGGACATGGAAGCTACTCGAATCGATATGAACAAGAAATGGTAGCGTGAGGCAGAAGCCAACCCAGCAAAAATGGTCACAGTGACTCAGTGAGCGTGCCTTGTGCGTTGCTGCAAGTGCCTGATTCATAACAACTCCTTCCTCAGGGTCACCATCACGTATATAATTTGTCAACATGCAATTAATCACCACACACTTTCTTTTTTCTACTGGCTTCTGGCTTCTGGCTTCTGCCTTCTGCCTTCTGGGGCCCAAAGTTCGCGTCAACGTTAACTGTCTTCCTCGTTTGGTTACCGGTAAAACACGTGTGCGTTGTATACTTGTATCTTTCTAATTCGTAATGACTTCATTACTTTCTACTTTCTAGAACGCCAAACCAAACTTTGTCCCGCCGTGCTCGAGGGGAAACAGATTTACTAATTGGGTAAATGGTTTCATCCATCCACGGAAATAACCCTAAACAAACATCCTGGGCAAGCTGATGTTTGTATTAACAAAGTTGACTAGTGTTAGAATATTATTATATCATATTTATATTATACTATATTATATTTTATATAATATGATATAATATGTTAGAATATTTTTGTCGATTCTTTAGCAAGGAATTAGTAGGTAATTTTTTAACACGGAAATATATAAACAATACCGGTGAGATCCCGTTAGCAAATGTTAAAGTAACACAGTATTTTTCGACGATCAATTATCCTTCCTTCAATATGTATGAATCATCTACGTACACTAACTCTTCTCCACATCTACAACATCTCACTGTCTCACTGCTGCAGTGACTCCAACTTATTTATCCCTTGTAGAAATCTGCAGACGTTTAGGACTAATTAATTCCGATGTCAAGCACTCGCGTAGTATCCTCCAAACGAGATGTGCGCACTCCTCATGGCAGCTGATCCCCTCACGCCCGGCACCGCCTGGTTCAGCCTTGATGCCATCTCCTTCATCCTCTGCAATCAAATAATTAATTACCGTGATCTCAAATCCATTAACAAATCACAGATCTCCTACTCTAAAAAGGATTTCTACATTAAATTCCTTTGCGATTGATGAAAACACTACCCTATCATCTGCGCAGATGCTGAATTGGATCCTCTGTTTCTGCTGCAGTCGCCCGCCGCCGCCGCCGCCGCCAAATATCATGATGCAAAAAGTAGCAGCGGTCACAGCTGCTCCCATGGAGCAAAATGCCCCAATTCCAGCCAATCTCAATCTCCATGCATAGAAGCCACAAGCTTTATCTTCAACTTCCATCTCCTCTTCCTCCGATGGGGAATTCTCCAACGCTAAGTTGTCATGAGCTGCCTCCTCGTCTTCATTGAAGTGAGCCTGCTCCGCATGGGAGACGATGGCTCCCCTGGCGTTCGACCAGCTGGAAAGGGATGACTCCACCTTTCTCTCGGCGATCTCGTTCTCCTTGAGCTTCTTGAAGAATACCTGGGACACCACATCTTGGTGGTGGTTCAGCAGGATCACCGGCGGCGGCGGCGGCGGCGGCGGAACGACGCCGCCGTCCTTGAATTCTCTGTCGAGTGATTCATCCGGCTTCCCGTTTTTGTTCTCTGGAGTTGGATGAGGGACAGGAGGAGGTAGAGCTTGTTTGGGAAAGATTGAATTGTGTTCCTCCTCCGACGGCATGAAGTAGTCCATGTCTACGATGAGCTCCGCGAGAAGTAGATTGTTTTTAGTGTCATGGCTGAAGTCCAGGAAGCTGTTGCTGTCAGGGATGAACTCCCAGTCGTCAAGCTCCATCTTTAGGCAAGATTTCTGCATTCGAGAGGGAAGAAGAGGTGTTGCAAGTTGAATTGGTGGGAAGAAGAGTAATTAGGAGAGGAAGTGATCAAATTAAAGATGCCTAGTTCTCGATACCTTGTTGTGATATTTCAAGGAAAGCGCGCGCACACGCACACCACACACACACAGAGACAGAGACAGAGTGGAGAGAGAGAGAGAGAGAGAGATTGAGGACTTATCCTTTCTGCTACTGCTAATGACAAAAATGGGAAATATCAAGTTTGGGCCACCGCTTAAGAATCTTCCAGCTTTTGATAATGAACTCCATAGATGACGTACGAGTCATACTTCCACCAATATTTTTAATAAAAAAATAGGTTCAGTTAACTCTGAATTTATTATTATTGTTGTTCTTCTTCTTAATGGGTTTATACGATTTAAAAAATAGGCAATTATAGGTATAGAGGCGATTATCTCGTGCATGAGGAGTTTCTTACCTTAGTATATATATAGTAAGTGAAAGGTGTAATTAATGTCTCAGAGATGATGTGCAATTAAACATATGTCCAACAGGAAATCGCTTTTAGGTTATTTAGTTCAGATCTAATCAGTGCATGATCAAGGATTTGATAGCTATGAGATATGATGAGGAAGGTGCAGATGCATATCTGAAGTCTAAACCAGGATCGCATCCTTGTTTGGCTTCTTCAAGAAGAGATTCTTTTTTGGAGTGGCACGCATGCGGATGCGAGGCTTTGCTTGAAGCTTTTGGTTGGAATCGGACCTGATGGAAATGGGACATGAATACGGAGGAGGAAAGCTTCGTGATGAATATCGACCACGTGACGTGGTGCTTTCAACTTTTGTTTTTTTGTTTTTTTTGCTTTCAACTTGTGTTGGATGTGCCATCTGGCCTTAACTGGAGTTGGAAAGAGGCATATATATACTTGTGTTGGATGTGGCCTTAACTGGAGTTGAGATATATATATATAGAGAGAGAGAGAGAGAGAGTTCTTGTATCATTAATAAACCTCCCCTAACAAGTCTTTTTTGTTTGGAATTGCTGCTGCCGAAATCCTTGTAACCTTAATAAGTCTCTAGTTAATATGGAAAAAGTCATTTGATATTTTGATGTTATAATTATCGCTATAGTACGTCAGAATGGATGATTATAAAAAATTTATAAAGGGAAGAAGAAAAAAGTTATTTAAGAATTTTTATTAAAGAGAAAAAAAAATTATATTCTTTCAAATTCTCCCACCTATATAATTCTCAAACCCTCCAACTTAAATTTAATTAAGAGAAATTAATTAAGTATTATTTACTTATATAATATAGCATTTCCATATTTTAATATTCTAATATTAAACTTAGCTAATTAATTTTAAAAAATAACACAGTATATATATAAAAAATATAATATTCTCATTCCTATGTTGATGAGAACTATAAAAATAAACACTTCTCTCTTCACTTAACATTTCTCATCCCCTCGTTCTTCTTCCCCCTCTCTTCCTTGATAAAAAAAAAAAAAAAAATCAGACACGCCCTCAATTTTAGTTTTGTGGAGCATAATGCACTTGTCACTCCTAAGTCCTAACATTTATGTATCAACTCTAATATATCTTGATGACGGTCTACGGGAGCTGAGAAATGTATGCATGCTCTAAACACAGCAGAGAAATGCATATAGTGGATGGTTTTTCTATTGCTTTTCAGAATGCCAAGAGTTCTGTGGTAGTAGACCTGAAGCAAGGAAAAAAATACTAAAGCTTCTGAACAAAGATTATGTTAAACAAAAGGATCATTTTCCTATCTTGGATCGCATCAACAATGCTATTTAGCATTACATACAATTTACAGAAAGATGTGGTGCTCAAAATTTTACACGAGACCATCCATCTCTGTTTCTCAATCTTCAAAAAAGTAAGAGATAAGATATACATAGATTGAGGAAAACTGATGACACTAGCATTGGAGGATAGAAGGCTGATCAGTCCACACGATGCCTCTTCTTTGTTTTACCAAACAAGATCATGAGTCTGAACTTGGTAATCTTGAAGATGACTCGCCTAGTGAAACAGAAGTTAGGGTAGAAGCCCAGACCCTAGCATTGTTTGCCCCCTTCCTCAAATTCCTTGTCTTATTGCCGAGCTTAAGCTTGGCCCACAGATTATTGATATCAATTACGTATAGCACTCGAACCAAAAGCTGCCGTGATTCATAAAGTATGTGCAAGTTCAGATGCCAGGCATGTGAGATCAATAAAACTTTGAGATGAGAGTAAGTAACAGGAAGAACTGAAAGAACTATCTTCAGCAAGATAAAAAGCATTGCAAACACTAAACAGGGTTCCTTGGTTATTAATTCCCTCAGAGATGCAGCCTGATGCATTAGGGACCTCTTATTTCCTGAACTAGGGAGCTGGTCAACCACCAAGTCTGCAATTGGATCAAAACCTGCATTTAAAGGAAACAATTTACTGAGTTGTTACTTGATAATCATTTTGCTTTCACTATTAGCCATGCAGTCAGTGTATAAACTAGTAAGACCTAAAACAATCCTTTGAGATGAAGGAAAATGGGTGATTAATCTCCCACTAGACAACTAAATAATCTCTCACTCTGAGAAGAACATTGTTTTTCCAATCAATCTCAAAACGTAAACCCATATTTTAATAATAACCTGAGTGATTCTTGGAGATTAACAATGTTGAATTCCTTCTTATATTATGCTTATGAGGTTTCAGCAAAGACTGGAGACAAACATCTAATGTACAATACTTGAAATTTTAATTTAAACAAACCTGTAGTTTTCTGGAAAAACTGGATGAGGGCATTGAGATCTTTAGCACCATGGTACCTAACTGTTACTGTCTGGTTAGACAGCATAATAGCTGGGAAGCTGTGAATACCGTATCTAGAGAGAACACTGCATTGAATCAAATGAATAACAAAATTAAATAGCTCAAAAAAGGAAGAATCAAAGTCATGTTACAGGAAATCAAGATGTGTGATTATAACTGCATACCTCGGCATAACAGCAGATTCTTCAACTAATAAGTGTTTTATTTGTGGAAACATGGAACTAAGAACATCAAAAATAGGACGAATATTGGCAGAGAAGGGACACCATGACGCATAAAACAGGACAGAGTAATAACCGTAATTCTCACGCTCATTCAACACTCTGTCAAGAAACTCCTGATCCACCTTCATAAAACAAAAGAGGGAAATGTAAGATCAGATTTAAGTAAGCTCCAAACCATCATCTAAGGTGCAGAAAAGGCTTGCAGATTTTATAACTAAGCATCAATATTCTTTTTAAAAATAATAAAATCATTTGACATCAGAGATGCCAGCAGTAAGTGATGAAAGAATGCAAAATTACACAAATATAAACACAAGCAAACATTGACAAAAGATAATGAGTGAACTCGAAAATGAAGATAAACAGACCATGAATTATATACATCAACAAAATAGTTGGGTCATCCTATCAAGATACTATGTTACTGATAATAGAACTTCTTTAATTTCGAAGACGAACAGATGTAAATAAAGGTACATATGAATGACATCATCCCTTTTTCAGGACAAAGTGTTCCAACTTCCAAGAGCAAGAAAAATCCAACACAAAGTAATAAGAAGATATATAACTCCTTCACACTAAACCGAATTTATATTCGATAATGATATTAAAATCCCAAATCATCTAGTAATTATAATAAAAGACATTTGAATCATTATACCTCAAGATATTATAAATGGAAGAATGAAGAATAGTAGAATACAAACAGTATCTATAATCATTATATGAAGATATTTCAATGACAATTGACATTGCTGAAGCACGTATAGGATGAATATTGATATCTATAACATATGCGAAACAGAGAACTCTGTTTCAAAAAATTAGTACCCAATAGATGGAGAGCTTGAAAATCACAAAACTATAAATTAGATTCTTTCTATAATATAAACATACAAAACTTTCATGAAAGCCAAGTTATTCCTTCTATGTATTATCAAAGTCATGTCTAGTATGTGACAAGAGGTGGTATAGACCAAAGTTCTAATTTTTAGACTCACCTTGGTTGAGGATCATTGGTTTTTAAGCAGACTCCAATCATCTTCAAAAGGGCAAAACACCTAAATTTTTGTGCAACTTTAGGCATTGTCTTTGTAGCTAACTGTTAACTATGCTAAGCTAAGTCTGGCTAGATCACTATTTCATGGTATTATAATTATTAATCTTGTAACTTAGAGTTGTATCAAGGCATTCTATCTAGAGTTGTCCATTTTATATGGCCAAAACAAGATCATAAACTACAATCCTTCTAAAAATGTATCTACAAATAGTGAAAAGCATTACTAGTAAATTCATAGGCAAAAAAGAATATTTCTAGTATTAAAGATGTTAGGTACATTGCTGTAGATAATTGCTGCTTCTAAATCTCTTTTCAACTTCATATCTCCATAAAAGGCATGCATGTCTCACTGGACCTAGACTTCAACGTTCAACACACAAACTAAAATTTATTAACTTATCTCCACATGTATAATTAAACCTTGAGTCCATAAGATGTAATGATGAAAAGGACACGTGACAATTAGATATATCACAAAACCACTATCAAATCTCCTAATGAATAGTTAAATTCCCTATTTAGATTCCACTAGACGAAACCTTTAGACGCTCCATGATTATCAACACAAACATCCCTTCATACAATAGAAAAGAAAATATTTGTTTCAATTTCATGACCATAAAAACAACAATAGAAGCTTGTACAAGCCTACAAATTACCAGTAGTGAGTTCCCAGGTCCACTCACCACACATTTCAACTAAGGGATACTACTGGTATTCTCCAATGATTAAATGTATGCACCTTGTAAGCTACATCAACTGCAATATAGTTTGTGTTAGGACAAGTTTGTTACTCAGTGGAGCAGATGATGATAGCAAACATACCACCAAGGCACCAACTTAATAAATTCTCCTTGTCTGACTCAATGTCATTTCCATCTCCTTGAATGAGAATGATATCTAAATACAAACAGCTAAAAAATGCCTATAGTGTTAATATTCTGGTTCAGATTATGGTGCCTGTAATAATCATTTTGGTTTTCCGTCCATTGTCATTCTCTTTCCAGTCCCTTGTCATTTTGACTTACCTGATTAACATTACAATGAAGCCAATCAAGTAGATTTCTTTTGATTAGGACCTATGAACTAGTGGGAACAATCAAAAGGTTGTTGAGAATAGTCATCAACTCATGAAGCAACAGCAAGGTCAGAAGATAATGGAGCATCAATGACTTTAATTATTGTTAATATATTTAAAGGCCTACAGCTATAATAAAAAGGGAAGGATGTTTAAGATTCAGATTATGGAAGGTTTTGTTTTCATCAAGATACTAAGGCATCGTTTGATTTGATTGACATGAGAAGTAAATTTCTTAGAAAGTTGTAATTCTCATAAATTAACTTTCCACCTATATTTCTCGGGAAGCACCAAAAATGTGTTTGGTTGACAAAAAAATTACTTCATAAGTGTAACTTCTCACCTGTAATATTTTTGGTTGACATGGGTACTTCCTAGGAAGTATACATCAAATGACCAATATACCCTTTTTTTATAAATTAATATTTTAGTTTATATATATATATTAGAATATATGAAGAAGAAAAAAATTATTTGTAAATTATTATTTTAACACATATATGTAAAATATAATATAATTTTCATATATAACTAATATAATATATAATTTATTATATAAAAAAAATTGATTTTTATTTGGAATTAATATAAAAAAATTAAATATTTTTTTTCAAAAATAAATTAAAATAAAATAAATAAGTCAAGAATTTATGAATGATCTAATCTAATAATGTTGAAAACATAAATTAAGTATAGCATTAAATGCAAATGTGAGGATACAATCATCTTTTTCTTCTAAATACAACAAAGGAAATACAACTTACCTAGGTCCCCCTAGGAAAGTTACTTAGGAAGTGTGAGAAAATTGTACTTCCTGCATAGTGTAGGAAGTGTGTCAACCAAACAAGACCAAAAAATACAACTTCTTAGGAAGTACAACTTCCTGCATGAAGTTGTGTCAACCGAATGATACCTAATATCAAAAATTGTTTCAGATCCTATTCTTACTACAGGTCTAGAAGCTATTTCACCCATGGTTTAAAAACTCGGCCAAAACGGTACGGTAAGCCCGGTATTTACCGGTTTTTGGGGATTCCGGTATTCGATATACCCGGTATTTGAAAATACCAAGTATATATGGTATTACCGGGCGGTATATGGCGGTATTTCGCCATATACCGCCCGGTAAGGGCGGTATATGTATCATACCGCCCGGTATGACGCGATATCGGGTTTTTTTTAAGAGTTAGATATAACTCTAATAATACATAATTGATGAATAAATACTTAAAATCAATATTCAAACGTCAAATACATGAATACAATGTTTAAAAGCTATTTGGTACTGTATTAGGATTTTTCACATATACAAGAGAATTACATTAGAATTAATATAGGGCGACACAATCCCACAACCCAAAGGGTCTAAAAAATTTCCGTCGAAGACTCTGCGTAGCGCAACATAAGACGTAGTGCAACATCAACTAAGATGATGAATACCATGTGTCGCCCTATATTAATTCTAATGTAATTCTCTTGTATCTGTGAAAAATCCTAATACAGTACCAAATAGCTTTTAAACATTGTATTCATGTATTTGACATTTGAATATTAATTTTAAGCATTTATTCATCAATTATATATTATTAGAGTTATATCTAACTCTTTATAATTAAAATTTTAAAAAAAAACGGTATGGTGTTTTCCGTACCGGACCGTACCGAGTGTCGGTACGGTACCGGTTTCGGCCAGGTACCGAAATCGGTACCGAAACCGGTACCGAAACCGAGATTTTAAACCATGATTTCACCTACATTATTTCATCAATAACTGGAAGCTTTGAAGCTGATAATTCATTACCTACAGATTTTTCTGATACACTTGCATAGAGAATTTTATACAAGTATTCTTCTCAAGTTCAGCCTAATAGGCTGATTTAACTAAATTCTAAAATTCATATCTTATTGTACATTGACCTAGGGTGGTAAACAGAAAATATGAATACCAGAACCCAGAGGCTTTGTACCAGAAAAAAATAAAAAAGAGCCAATATTATAGTACATTTATAATTAAAATCTGCAAGACTTAGCAACAAATGAGTCATAACACAATAAGGAAAAAATCTTAAATTAGATGTCAAAAGAAAAAGAAAAGCTAAACAAGTATTGCTGCCAATAATAAAATGATCGTAAAACATATTAATAGTCAAGCATCAAGTACCGAAAAGAACCTAAGTTCACTTGATCACATAGACTATTGAGCCAAAAAGATTTGAGAAGTTATTGGCTATCTAATTTATGGATCTATACTTTTACAGCATTTCAGATAAAGTTTGGACAGACAACTAATTCAAAATGATTTGTAATCCAGCAATGAACTTTGCTTAGCAATGATAAAAGAAAAATACAACTATCAAATTAAGACATCAGAACAAGAATCTCCCAAGCAAATTGCATCTTTGGTTCCTGGGTTATAACAGAAAATATAGTGGGTTACCAAGAGAAATATGAACCAAAGACCTTATGAGTAAAAGTAAGATTATACTATTAATAAAATATAACTCTGCATCTCTGCCAATCTAATTCTCCCTTTTTCAAGTCAACTAAAGTTGGCACCAACTTTAGCCCAATGAAGATAAACTATTTCAGAAGTTTATTCATGCCCATTTGCATTCACACACGCAATTCCAGGTTTATTAGTAACAGAATAACTCAAAATCGCACGGCCCAACCACCAACCCATGTGTTGGTGCGCTTCTTTCTTTTCTTCTCTTCACGCATTAGAATCTATATTCTCTATACGCGCATACAAATCATTACAAAACACAAAACCACAACAAGAATTCCACATCCAAAGTTCATCTAACCTTTCATGAACAAACTATGTACTAATATAACAATTACATCAAAAAATCACGCCTCGGCCTCCTTTTCCTTTCGAGACGCATAGAAGATTTCATAGCGGACGAATCAGATCTATATTCGAACGATTCATAAGAGGCCACGAAAGCCCCAGAGCAATCGCGAAGAGGACCGGCCAATCAAACGAACAAAATTATATCATCGAGAAGCAAGAAGGGAACCAGAAGGGGGTACCTCGAGGGGCGGAGACGGCTCGATCCATCGAGGGCATTCCGATCTGAGGTCATCGAGGAAAGAGGCACCCGAGCGGGCGCACAGAGGCGCCGCCGCCCCGGCCGCGAAGAATGGGGGGAGCGCATCGGGGGCGAAAGAAATGAGAAGGAAGAGGAGGAGAGGGAGGGAGCGAGCGGCCATGGGGGAGGAGCGAAAGAAGCAAGTAAGGAGAGAAGGAGAGGTCGATCCAAAGAGGAAGGCGAGATTGGGAAAGAGGAAGAAAGGAGGGTGGGCTTTTTATTTTCTACTAGTCTTTATCTCGGTTCGCTCCTCTCTTCTTCCTCGTCGCGCTCTCTTTGGTTGGGTGGTTAATTTCTTTTTATTTTTTCTCCTCGTTGCGCTTTGGTTATTTTTTTGCTCCCACCCTCGCCAATTTGGGCCTTCCGCTCTCATTAGGGGGGGAGCATCGGACGAGTTGGGTCAATATCCAACCCGACCTGATCGGGTCAATACTTAAATTGTTCAAAAAAAATAAAACCGAACCGATTCGATTTTTAAATCGGCCCCCGACCCGAATTACCCGAAAAAATCGGGCCCCGACCCGTTTGACCCGTTTAATCCGAAAATGTCGGGAGTGGAGGGATGTCATTGAGGGTCATCGGCGGACAGCAATGTCGGGAGTCGGGACTAGGTGACGGCGAGATGTTGAGGATTGCCGGTGGGCAACAATGTCATTGAGGAGACGGCGACGCCGTTGTCGGGGAGATGACGAGTGTTCGGGTCCTTCTGGAGGATTGGAGTCGGCGACTCGGTGCCTCGGCGGGACGACAAGGTGGGGCGACTGAGTCCTCGCCCGAGTGGAAGGGATCGGCGACGCGTCAACGATGATTGAAGTTAGGGCACAGCTGTGCGGCGACTGGCGACTTGGCGAGAGAGGGGAGTCGAGAGTCGAGAGTTGAGAGGGGTGCGGGAAATGGAATGCGGATTGGGATTGGATTGCACTCGGGCCGCTTGACTTGACCAGGTGAAGTCAATGCCCGCTGCGCTCGGTCGCTCGCGCTCGGCGCTCGCCTCAAGCGAGTGCGGGTTGATTGCGGGGCGGGTCCAGACTCCAGATGTGGTCGGCTACTTACAATTGGGTGGGTCGGGTTAAACAAGGTTTTCACCCGAACCCAACCCGACTCGAAAATTTATATAAAATTTTCAAACTTTTGGCCCGACCCGACTCGTTATACTCGACTAACCCGATCCGAATTGAAAATTCGGGTCGGTTTTATCAAGTTTTTCAAATCGGATCGGGTTTTGCTCAGCCTCTAGCTCTCATCTCATCATTCAAAGCCTTCGCCTGCCGACACGCTCACATCGCGGCCGCCGCTGCTAAGCCTGCTAGTCGTCATTAAAATAGTATGGTTGGCAAGAAATTAACAAATTGATACACTGACTTAATCTCTAATCTTTAATCTCAATACGTGGAATTATTTTGTTGAGACGTGAGAAAATAGATGACGGACGGTTGCTGTTCTTCTGCTTTAATTCTTTTGTTATCTAAATAAATGATCAACGATCCAACTTCTCAACCATCATTCAACAAACAGTGGGCAGCACAATTAATAATAATACGTTAAATTAGATATGGATGATCATCTATCATGATTTTTTTATATTTATTAAAAAAATAAAAATATTAAATATATTTTTATTTTAATCATGTTAAATATTGCCTAGAAATTTAAGATTCGAATCCTATTATGATCCCCTCACGTTATTTTCTATCATTCAACAAATTTTAATAATTATTTCTGATTTTTTTCAATTCTTTATGTGAAATTGATGTTTTTTAGTTAATATAAATAAAATAAATATGATTAAATATCAAATTGCTGTATCATCAAACAAAAAGCGGTTATATAATATAAATTATTTAATTCTAATGACTGACTAATAAATAATAAGTATGCATAATTAAAATTATTGAAATTAATAAGAAAAAATTAATAAAAATATCCTAAACTTTAACTTTTTTTAACAAATATGTCTCATATTTTTATTTAAAATAATTAGATATTTCAACTTTCGAATTTGTAATAATTATATCCTTCCAATAGTTGATTGTTAATATACCTGTTATATGATGACGTGAAATGTCATGTCAGCATCAAAAAAAATATTTTTGTAATCCAAGTTACCATGCCATCAAAATTTATGTTGAAAAAAAAAATTTAATCAAATTGCCACGTCAACAGACATGTTATTGTAATAAATCTATCCTAAACTTTGATCTTTGTAATAAATATTTCTCAAACTTTGACCATTATAACAAATCTATCGCAATCTTTAATTTATCCTTAATATATCTCAAATTTTAAAATTTGAAATAAAACTCATATATTTTTTAGATATTATTATTATTTATTAAATGCTTAAAATTTGAAAAATAATTTTATAATTATCTATTGAAATTTTATTCAAATTTTAAGTTTATTATTATTTCTTATTTAATTATATTACTACATTTTAGAGAAAATCTAAATACTTAAATTAAACGAATAACTTTTCATATAGTATTATTATTTACTAAAATTATTTTTTCTTAATTTTTTTTATTTATTATTTGCCAAAATTTATATTTTATTCAATGTGTTTATCATATTTTCAAGAGAAATTGGAATTCTAATATATTTTTTTTATTTTTTTATTGCATTTATTTTTAATCTTTATAAATATATATATATATATCTAAATATAAGTATATATTATATCAAAGTTTTTTCTTTTAACTTTTTTTATATCTATTTTATTTATAAATAAATATTTTCTGTGTATTATTTATTATTTATTTTATAAACTTTTTTTTTTTTCATTCTCGTAGTATAATTGTATATTAGATCTTCTTACAGCAGTGATTATTATTTATTAGCTAATAAAATCAATTTTTTGATTTGTTAATTTTTTAGTTTTTGTTTAATTTAATTCAGCTATTGTATTTTATTAAAAATTTAAAATTTTCAACGAAAGTGAGACATTTTGCTTATATTATTTTTTTTATTAAATATTTAAAATTATTATTATATTTTATTTATTGTTTAAAAAAATTTAATATTTAATATTTGTTTTTTTAATTTTGTATTCAATTTAATTTTTTAGTTTTGTGTTCAATTTAATTTGTTGTCAATCCAAAAATTTGTTATAGATTTGTTACAAAAATTAAAATTTGAGATAAATTTATTACAATGGATCTGAGATAAATTTATTACAAGAATATGTTTGCATGTCTGTTGACTTGATAATTCAATTAAATAAATAAATAATTTTTTCAACATCAATTTTGATGATGTGACAATTTGGATTAATTTTTTTTATGCTAACATGATATTTCACGTCATCTATAACAAATATATTAACAATCGACTAACGAAAGAATATAATTATTATAAATTTGAAAATTAAAATATTTAATTATTTTAAATAAAAGTATGAAATATATTTATTAAAAATATTAAAGTTCAGAATATTTTTATTAACTTTTCTAATTAATAATAAGTATGTTACCTGCAGTAATTTAAATTTTATGATTTATGTTTAATATTTGATCTATTTGTAATATATAAATACGTAAGAGAATTTGGATCCTACTTAAGTAGATTTTAAGCTCACTTTATATGAGCATGATGAACCAAACATTAATGGATTCAGTCATTTCAATTTTGGCTCCATCGCGGAGAGACAGGAACATAATTACTTCGAACTTTTTTTTCTTACATATATTATTATGGTATACACGTCGATATTTAGCGGAGATTTCGAAGTATAAGAAGTGGCTAACCAAGCTTACTAAGCGCGAGTCATCATCAATGAGGTCATAATACTAAATCAGCAAACTATTATTAATTTGTTCATTATTAACAAACCAGTAACCAAAGCTTATGACACGTGGCTCTATTTGAACCATAATTAAACCGACAACGACGTTATTTTGAAATAAAGTTCCAATTAAGATTAATAGAATTTATCTTTTGAGGCGAACGTGAACACCATTAGGGGTGAGCGGGTCCGAATATTTTATATTTTTCATGATATTCGAACCCTACATGTATAAAATCGATTCCTAGATTTTGGAATCGGGCCCTACCCTATTGAAACCTAGAACCAGATCCAGTTCTGATTCCGATTTCGATTCCGAGTACCATGTTGGGTTCCAGAACAGGTTCCAAAATAGGTTCTACAACGAGTTCCAGAAATAGGTTCTAGTGCTGATTTCAAATATCGATTCTGATTCCGGCTCCGGGTACTTGGAATGGTGGAACCGAAACTGAATTTAATCGATTCCTTGATTCGTTACCCAGACCCTACTCGAATTTTTTTGGATCTACCTGGAACCTACCGGGTCGGGTAGGATCCAACCAGTTCTGAGTCTACCCGGTACCCATTCACACCCCTAAACGCCATGGTCAAAAACTTAAACTATCAAGTATTGAATCTTGATCATTAGAGGAGCAATTTTCCTGGTATACCAAGGTTACGATTGTAATTAGAAATATGTCATAGAATATATTTGGGAGAAGTGCATATTTGGTCATATAAGTTTTTAATTTTTTGAACTTTGGTCCTATAAGTTTTATTTTGGTATTTTCAGTCTATAAGTTTGCTTCGTAGCATAGATTTGGTCATATCCGTGACGGTCTGTTAACTCTCCGTCAATGTGGACTAACGTCGTTCATACACGTTGACAGATTTGGTCCTATAAGTTTCATTTTGACATTTACAGTCCTATATGTTTGTCCTGTAGCACAGATTTGGTCCTACCCACGAGGCCGCGACGGTTCATTAATTCTCCGTCCACGAAAAAATAAACGACGTTATATCAATGTTGACGGGATTAATATACCGTCGTGGATAGGATCAAATCTATATGACGAACCGACATATAGACAAGTTGGTATGTTAACTCTGTAACATAGATTTGCTCCGTAATATATATATGTTTGCTTCGAAATATAGATTTGGTCTTATTTATGACGGTCTGTTAACTCCGTCAATATAAACATAATATCGTTTATTTTTTCGTGGATGAAGAGTTAACGGACCATCACGGATATGATCAAATTTGTGCTATTGGGCAAATATATTGGACCAAATTTTTGCTACAGGGCAAATATATTGGACCAAATCTGTGCTACGAGACAAACATATAGGACTGAAAATTCGAAATGAAACTTATAGGACCAAATCTGTGAACGTGTATGAACGTCGTTAGTCCATATTGACGGAGAGTTAACAGACCGTCACGGATATGACCAAATCTGTACTACGAAACAAACTTATAAGACTAAAAATACCAAAATGAATTTTATAGGACTAAAGTCCAAATAATTGAAAACTTATATGACCAAATCTGCATTTCTCCCGAATATATTTAATGTAAAATCACAAGGTTTGCAGAAATTTTACGTTCTACTCGCGTTTTCAAATTTCGTCTGTAAATGACAACATTTACTTTTGTTTATGTCATCTACCAAATCGCCACACGCCGTCTCAACTTAGCTGACGTGGAGGTAAACGATGCTTGTTTGGCCTGATGGTGTCATACATGACAACGAATTCATCTGTTATATATATATATATATATAGCCTCACTTTTTTTTTTCTCTTCCTCTCACATGTTGCCACATTTTTCTCATTTCTCCTCTTTCTCCTCTTTCTCCTCCCCCACCTCCTCCTCCACCATTGACGGTGGTGCTGATGTAAGAGCTCCTATCGGCAAGCAGGACCTCCTTCCGAGCCCAAACCCGCTTCCCATCGTAGTCGCTCATCACCACCATCCACCACCGCTATGTATGTTTGCCCTCCCTGGTAAAAAAACTTGATGGCTAAATTTCCAAGCCGTCGACTCTTCTCCTCCTTCTGATACCACCGCAGCATGCCAACCGCTGCCACAAGGCCCGACGATAGCCTTAAGGCGATCCGCGGAGGAAATGAGGAATAGATGCTCCAACAAGGCAGAGCGTGGTGGGGATGAGAATGTGGAGAGGGTGGAGGAGTATAGAGGAGGAGCGGGTGGATGGAAGAGGTTTGGTTCCTATGAGGGTGGAGGAGTGCAAAGGAGGAGGGGGAGGAGGAGTGAGAAAAAGATGGCAGCATGTGGAACCGAAAGTTGAGGGCAAAAATAAGTGGGAGTGCAAAGGAGAAGGAGAGAGAGAATAGGAAAATAAGTGACCCCGATTAAGTGGGAGTGAAGAAGAAAAATGACTAGATTGACATCGTAAAGTGGAAGAAAATTGAGGGCAAAAATAAGATTTCATAAAGTGAGAGAAAATGGATAGCAAAAAGTTATGAGTGGCAGGCCACGTATGACATCGTCAGATCACGCAACCATCGTTTACCTCCACGTCAGCTAAATTGATATGGCGCGTGACGATTTGGTAGATGACATAAACAGAAGTAAATGTTATGCATTTACAGGCTAAATTTAAAAACGCGGATAGAACGTAAAAATTTTGTACATCTTGTAATTTTTTAATCTATTATCCCTATAAGCAAACATAACATATGCATGTAAACAAGAGCAATATATAAATTCATCTAAACCTTTCGAACTTGGTTCAAATCAAAGCCTTTCCATTTTTGTTTTTTTAAGTTCTTTCATTTTTTTATAATTTTGTTTCATTCCGTCCAGATCTTTAAGCAATGTGTGTTAACTCAAATTATCTTGCTTATCAACCTCATTAGCATATGAGGCAGCTGCCACATGATTTACGTGAATAATGCATCATTTCTTATTTACATTGTCTTGGTGGCTATATATGCTATTTTGAACAAAAAATGATGAATATTATAGTAATGAGGAACAAAAAACGAAGACATTTTCATTTTTTATTTAGGCCCTAGCTGCTTTACACTATGTTTGGATTGAGAATTTCGGAAGATTTCGGAAGGATTTGGAGGGGGAGGGGTTTGGAGGGGTTTAAAACATCCTGTTTGGATAATTTTTTTAAGGGGTTTGGAGGGGTTTCAAACCTCTCCTAGAACCCATTTTCAAAACCTCCCAAAATGGGGAGTTTTTGAGGGGTTTGAAAAAATAATGAATTAAAAATAGTTAAATTACAAAAGTATCCTTAAAATAAAAAAATATATTATTATAAACGAGGGCATAACGGTCTATCAAATCCCTCCAAATCTTTTATGAAGTTTAACCAAACAAGGTTTTCAAAACCCTTTCAAAAACCTCCAAACCCCTCCCTCTCCCCCTCCAAAATCCTTCAAACTCTTTCAAACTCCTCCCCCTTCAAACCCCTTACTCAAAGTTATTAGAGTTCGTGAATGAAATTATCATATGTAGTAAACAAGTCATCCGTGACAAGATTGATAAGCAAACTTAGGCTTGTAAAATAGTTAAAGATTGAGTATTGAAATTAATTCATAGAAAGTTTGAATAAATTTAATCTATTTAAAAGTGTGTCTGATCGAAAGGTTACGAAGGATTATGAAACGAAGACGAGAGAAAGAGAAACAAAACACTTTTTAAGAATTTTTCATTAGAAGACACAAGAGAAATCAGAAAATAATCCCAAATGTTCTAAATTAAAGAAATTAGGAAGGATCTATTATTATTTATTTGTATACCTTTTTTATATAAAAACTAACTAATTAATTAGAAGGATAAGACGGTCCACATACCAAAATTATACCATTCCTCTTCGTTTATTGATAACTTCCAAGCAAGAGATAATTTTCTCTATATTATTCCTCCTATTCCTTCCCTCTCTCCTTCAATTAAAAACTCCTAGATAAGCCCTAAAAAAAAAAATATGAACTTGAAAGAAAAAAGAGGAACAGCATGGATATATTTGAATATTAAAATAACAAATATAATAGATGCCCCAGACAAGTGAACCACAGTGTATCTTACTATGTCCACAATGTCAAGTTGTCAACTCTCAATAGGAAGAAAGTTAGATACGAAAATCCGAAATACGATATGCTGACATCATAAGCTTACACTGTTACACAGCGAGCTATTAGCCATACGGCCCATACCTGATAATGGCAAGGAAATTGTTTACTTGAGTGTTTTTTGAGAAAAAAAAAGAGTCAGAAGAATGCCATAATTAGGCGGTTTTATGAATGTTTCTGAAAAGTATATAGAGTAATGAGGTTGTAGCGGGTAATCATCAGATGTTGATTAATCAACGCTCGTGGGTCCCACTCATCAATTCGTGGTCCCACTTATCAATTCATCATGCCTTGGCTAGTTGGCTGTTAGGTATGACATCCCCACTTCAAAATTCGTTGCATGATTAAGTCCACCTAAATAGCAGTGTCTTAATCCTATCACAATCTCTCTGCAGGCACCAGGGATAATGAGATGAAATTGGTGTACTGCAGCCATCCTGCTTCCCATGACAATTAAAACAGAATACAAGAGTACTTAGAAGGGTTGATCCTGCATCATCAAACTTCATGACTTCATCCAAGGATGAGGAAACAGACTAGCAACTAGATAGGCACCTTAAACAACTAGAAGAGACAAAAGCAAAACCATCATCCAATGAAAAATTGCTGTTTGTTTCATGCAACAAAAATTCTTAGGAAAACCTTATGAAGAAGTAAGCAGCCTAATACTACTAAAAATGGAAATAGGTATGAAAGCACAATCAGCATATACCTTTTAACATTTAGCTATAGACCTGCACACAACATAGATTATCATATGTTTGGGACCTGAAATGTACATAATCAAGCAAGAAGCACTATCAAGGAAGAACGTGCTTATATGATGTGTAATGAAAGTTTAGTGTAAAATTCAACTCATTTCATATAAGTTAACAATAAGAGATGCCAAAATATTACAAACTTTACATCCAACAATTGAACAGGAATCTAACATCAGGTATCCGTTCAATTTATAGTCTAGTGACCGCTATGAGGAAACCATGAGAAGAAATCAAAAGGAAATGCCAATATATAGAGAGCCAAAAGTAACTTCATAACAAAAGCCACTTCATCTATGGATGTACAGGACAGGATCTCTAAAGATATTTTAATTTTCACAAATATCAGTATGAATTTGCCTGTGTTTCCACCAAAAGGGTGATTTCCAGTCTCTTCTATCATCCCTCTGCCCTAAACTCAACAGCAACTAATGATTTTTCTGTGAATCTGACATACTTATCCCTATGGAAAATACGAAGCAGTATGGATACCACAATCTATTATTTTACAGGGCGGTGACACTATGCAGTTCCAAATCCATGCCACTTACCTATAAATCTATAATAAGAAACTGGCTCGTTTTCCAGCTTCTGCATCCTCCTATGCAACAAAGCCCAAGTTATTGGTTTTATGTATGCTCCAACATACCTTACATGGTACGCCATGGAATAGCCCATGGTTCTAAATACAATACCATACAGTCATACTGCATGAACACTATTAATCAGACAAAAGCAGTACCACTACTAGTGTGGTACTGGCCTGTTTTGGTACGTCACTTTGTACAAGTCCAATGGACAAAAAAATAGCTGTTGGACACTATTCTAGTGGCTCTTTTTGCCATTGAGGCAATCTTTAGGTGTTTCATATAAACCTCCAAATGAATTCATTTCTGAACTACATTCATCTTCTCTCTCAAAAACTGTGCATCTGTCACGAGGGGAGCACGTGACGAGGATGAAGAATCGAATGGGAAGGAAGACGAGAGTCACATCCATGCATGGGGACCCACGGTGCCAGCTCGGCACCAACGTCGCGGAAAGAGAGCGCCTCGTCATTTGGATGAATTCGAATTGTATTAGTGGCCACGTGTCGCATGTGTAACTGTCGTATATATACGATGATGTAAAACCTTTTCGAATCAGCTAATGAATAAGATCTGAGTTTCTCCTTCTCTTCTTCCACTTCAATCTCTTCTTCTTCTTCCCCAAGCGCTCTCTATCTCTTACAGTTGAACGCACTGTAACATTGGTGCTTTCATTGAGAGTCTGTCCACGTTTCGTTGTCGACGGCAAAGAGGAAGACTCGGCCATGGAGACGCGAGGACAGGTGATGGTGGAGTCGCTAAAAGTCTTGCAAGATGCGAGTAATCGACATGACCAGGTCTTAGGAACATTACAGGCGAGCCTTGAGGCACAACAGCAGACGCTAGAGCTTCAAAAGGCAGTCCATGGAGAATCAGCAAAAGCTGCTGCAAATGTAACCTCTCAAATCTCCCTTTTAAATTCTCAGATTGTTCAGCTTGTTTCGCCTAAATTGGAGATCCCCAATGTGGGTGGAGGGGGATCTGGGTTTGCAATCCATGGCTGACAGTAGCGGGGAAATGTTGACGGGGACGATTTCCCCTTCCTTCCGCGGCCACCTCAGGTCAAACTCTCGATCTTCAACAGAAGCGACGCAAAGGATTGGATTGCGTCGGCGGAAGATTTCTTTGAATTTTATGCCACGGAGGATGAACATAGGGTGACGATGGCCTCTTTCTGGATGGAAGGCAAGAAA
The DNA here is from genome assembly GCA_034359265.1 of Canna indica. Taxonomy (NCBI): domain Eukaryota; kingdom Viridiplantae; phylum Streptophyta; class Magnoliopsida; order Zingiberales; family Cannaceae; genus Canna; species Canna indica. Next base: position 14,100,497 of record CP136893.1, on the reverse strand, counting down.
TGGTTCCGGTGGATGCAACACCGAAAGCAGCTCGCGGGATGGCGGCATTTGGTGGATGCGATTCATCAGAGGTTCAAACCCACTGATTTAGAGCCTCTTGAGGGTCAGCTAATGAAGCTCGTTCGGATCTCCACTGTCAAGGAGTACGAGGATCGGTTTGAGGACATGGCCTTGCGAACCACTTCGCTACCTGAAACATTTCTCATCAATTGCTTCATTTCGGGCTTGTGGCAAGACATCGAGACAGAAGTTCTGACCCAACAGCCATGTACAATGCATGATGATGTATCAATGGCTAAAAGATATGAAGCTAAGATATCAGCTGCTCGACGATTTCAGGGAACGACCATGGGGTCGAGGGCTGCAGGATTATTGCCCACACCAAGCCGAAGTCTATCGACGTCGGACACTACGGGCACTACAGCCCCGTCGATGATCTGTTCCCCTATAGCCACCCAAGGGAGAGGCAGCCGACCGAACTTGCGACGACTGACTTCGTCTGAAGCTCAAAAGCGAAAGGAACATGGGTTGTGCTACTATTGTGATGAGAAATTTACCTGGGGTCACAAGTAAGGTTTAAAATCTCGGTCGGTACGGTACGGTAAGTCCGGTATTTACCGGTTTTTTAGGTTTTCGGTATACGATGTACCCGGTATTTGAAAAAACCGGGTATATTGTGTAATACCGGGCGGTATATGGCGGTATGATGCCATATACCGCCCGGTATGGGCGGTATATGGCTCATACCGCCCGGTATGGGCGATACCGGGCGGGCCCATATCGGGCGGTATGTCACGAAAAAAAGAGAGAGGCCGGTATGCATTTTCATACCGGTCCGTACCGTGTGTCGGTACGGTACGGTACGGTACTGGTATATACCGGTACCGGTACCGAGATTTTAAACCATGGTCACAAGTGCAAGACACCACAAATGTTCATGTTGGACGATGGTTCCAGTGTGGACGCCCAGGAGGATGGAGAAAAGCTTGAACGTCACGAAGAAATGGAGGAGTCTTTTAAGTAGTCTTTGATTTCCTTCAATGCGCTATTAAGGTGTTTCTTACCCATGACTCTCCGATTCCGAGGAACCATCGAAGGATGGGGGAAGTACCCACAATTTTATCAAAACCCGCGTCGCTCGGCATCTGGGAATGAGCATCGAAGCAGCTCCTCACTTCGGCATCATGGTTGGTAATGGAGCTCGAGTGCAATGTGAAGGAGTCATTCGCCAGCTGAGATTGGTAGTACATGAGACAAAAGTCGTGACTGATTTATGTGTGCTACCAATAAAGGGGTCCGATATAGTTCTTGGAGTGGCCTGGATGGCTACCCTCGGGTCGGTGCTCATGGATTATGCGCAGCTCCGATTTGAATTTCAATTGCAAGGACATAAACATATATGGAACTATGGAAGGGTGAGCAAAGTAATGGAGCTGAACAGATACAATACCATGCTTTGCGGAGGCTATGTGGAACACAATCAATTGCCAAGCTTTATCATCTGGAACTACGGCCAGTGGTCAGTGGAGCAGCCAAACATGGGTGTCGTCGGAGCATAATTGAGCGCCCTATTAGATAAATATTCTCATGTATTCACTAAGCCTCATGGGCTTCCTCCCGTCCGAACGACCGATTATTGCATTCATTTGCCGCCGCAACAAGCTCCGATTAACGTGCGGCCATACAATACCCGCACTACCAGAAGGCAAAGATTGAGCGACAAATACAGAAGATGCTGGGGGAAGGAATTATACAACATAGCAGTAGCCCGTTTTCCTCACCTGTCTTGCTTGTAAAGAAGGAGGATGGGACTTGGCGCTTCTGCGTCGACTATCGGGCGCTGAATGCCATGACGGTGAAGGATCGTTTCTCAATTCCCACCGCCGACAAGCTGTTTGATGAATTGGGCGCTGCTAAGTTGTTTTTCCAAACTGGATTTACTATCCGGATACCATCAAATACGAGTTAGAGTTGAGGATGTAGCTAAAACAGCCTTTCGAACTCATGAGGGTCACTACGAGTTCCTAGTGATGCCATTTGGATTGACGAATGCTCCCTCTACCTTCCAGGCGACAATGAATCGTATATTTCAGCCTTATCTTCGAAAATTTGTATTAGTTTTCTTTGATGATATCTTGATTTATAGCTGCAGTCGCGAAGAACATCTGAAACATTTAGAGATTGTACTGAAGCTACTGTTGTTGCATGAATTGGTGGCCACCCTAGCCCAGTTCTCCTTTGGGTGTGCCACCGTCGAGTACTTGGGACATTTTCTTGTTGGAGAAGTAGATCCAAGCAAAGTAGCCGCCGTGCAGGCCTGGCTGCAACCAACTGATGTGAAGGGGGTAAGAGAATTTCTTGGACTGGCAGGGTACTACCGACGGTTCATCAAAGGGTTTGCTAGCATTGCCGCTGCTCTCTCTTATCTCTTGCGCAAGGAGGCATTTGAGTGGATTGAGAGAACACAGACCGCCTTTGAGCAACTCAAGAACAAGCTAAGTCAGACCCCAATTCTATCCTTGCCCAATTTCAACAAGCAGTTCGAGGTAGAGACTACGCTTCAGGAACGGGCATTGGCATTGTATTGACTCAAGGTGGTCGGCCAATAGCTTATTATAGTCGGAAGCTATCACCCCAAATGCAGGCCGCTTCCACTTATCAACGAGAAATGTTCGCAATAACGCGGGCCATTGGGAAGTGACGGCAGTATCTGTTAGGCCAGAGATTTACTATTATTATCGACCAACAAGCACTGAAGGAGATGACGATGCAAGTTATCTGGACACCGGAGCAGCAAAAGTGGTCGAGTAAACTACTCGGATGTGATTTTAAAGTGAAGTATAGAGCAGGGAGACTGAACACAGCAGTAGATGCTTTGTCAAGACAATTTGCGGGCCAATGCATGGCTTTGATACAACCTGTGTTTGGGCTATTGGATGATATAAGAAGAGTTAGTTGGGACAATAGCAAGATGCAAGATTTGCAGGCAAAGCTTGCTGCCGGAGAGGTTGAGGATAGTCGCTTTGCAATACAAGATGGCTTGGTGTTGTTCCAACAGAGAATAGTCATTCCGAAAGATCAGACACTGTGAAGTATGATACTAAGGGAGTATCACAGCTCCTTAATCAGGGGGCATGCAGGAATCGATCGAACATACCGTCGACTGGCCGTAAGCTTTTATTGGAAAATCGTGCGCAAGGATGTGGAGAACTTCGTCAAGATGGGTTGTTGCAGCTCCTACCAATTCCTGAGGAGGTGTTCGAAGACATATCCATGGATTTCATCACTGATTTACCTCCTTTCGACGGAAAGACAGACATATTGGTTTTGGTAGACCGGTTGACAAAGTACGGTCATTTCCTTGCAATGCCGAGGAATTACACCAGTGAGAAAGTAGCAGAGGTACTGGTGGAGGGTATAATTAAATTGCATGGAGTTCCAAAGTAGATCGTGAGCGATCATGATAGCCATTTCATCTGTGAAGTTTGGAAGGAGCTCGCTCGTTTGCAGGTAGTGAACTCAGGTTCAGTTCTTCTTACCATCCGCAGACGGACGGTCAAACGGAAGCTCTCAACCGGTGCCTAGAGATGTACCTGCGTAGCTTCGCATCGGAGGAGCCTAAGTCATGGAGAAAGTTCCTGCCTTGGGCCGAATACTGGTATAACACTGCATACTAGTCGGCGGCAGGGATGACACCGTTCAAGGCGCTGTATGGAAGGGAGGCGCCAACGTTGTTGCGCTATGCTTCTGGCTCTACGAACAACCTTTATGTCAACCGAGAGTTGGGAAGGAGGGATAAAATTTTGAGGCAGCTCAAGGACAATTTAATCAGAGCTCAGCACCGCATGAAGACTCAGGCGGATCGTCATCGCCGCGAGGTCAAGTACAACGTCAGTGATTGGGTCTTCGTCAAGTTACAACCCTACATACAATTGTCCCTCCGACTCCAAGAACAACAAAAGTTGAGTCTGAAGTTCTTCAGACCCTTTCAGGTGTTGAAGATGATCGGCGAGGTAGCTTGCAAACTTGACCTGCCGGCATCTTCGCCCCTGCATCTTGTCTTTCATGTCTCGAGGTTAAAGTTGTGCAAGGGACAGCCGGAGTTGCAAGTCACTCCAATTCCCCTGCTGAGATCGATCGAGAATCATCCTAAACCTGAGCCAGATGACGGAGACCAGGAACTGGCCGCAGCTACTGCTAACCTTGCGGACAAGGTTTCCTTCGAACCAGGGGAAATGTCACGCGGGGAGCACGTGACGAGGATGAAGAATCGAATGGGAAGGAAGACGAGAGTCACATCCATGCAGGGGCACCCACAGTGCCAGCTCAACACCAACATCACAGAAGGAGAGCGCCTTGTCATTTGGATGAATTCGAATTGTATTAGTGGCCACATGTCGCATGTGTAACGTCGTATATATACGACGATGTAAAACATTTTCGAATCAGCTAATGATAGATCTGAGTTTCTCCTTCTCTTCTTCCACTTCAATCTCTTCTTCTTCCCCAAGCGCTCTCTCTCTCTCTCTCTCTCTCTCTCTGTGTTATGGTTGAACGCACCGTAACAACATCTCTCTCCAAAATCTCAAATTCTCTCTCATCCAAGCACGACACTGAAGTCGAAAAACAATATCTACTTGCAGAATGGTTGGTCATTGAAGCAGCACAATCACTACCAGCATATCACTGACATTGTATTTTAACTCATTTTTACTAGTTAATTCCTTTTAATTGTTACATTTGAGATCTAAAAAATATAAGTTATTTATTCAAGTTGATTGAATTTATCCCTAAGTTTAGCCAACTTTTCACTTACTTTAGGCTCTAAACCAATATTTTAACTCTCTTCAAGTAGAAGCAACATCTGAAATAGGCTTTTTAGGAATAATTAGAGGAATAGATCCAACTGAAAATAGATTGGTATTTGGTAAAATCTCATCCGTTCCTCATTGTATCATGAGTCTGATACGGTATCAATGCTTAACACCAGTATGGGTAACTAGTACTAGCTAGTACTAGATTTTAAACCATTGGGCAGCCAGTATCCTAACATCCTGCAAAACTATTGCCCATCATCTATATTCTCTTATGCTTGTTTGCTAGCCTTTCCTACACCTTGATATCTATAACTTCCCCATTTTAAGTAAATAAAACTTTAAAGTATACCTATATGGACACCCAGCCTTTATCAAAACTTTTAACAAGAATGTAGCAACAAAGGCTATCTTAAAGAATGTAGCGAAGACCTATATGGACAGACTATCTCAATGTAAGTAAGAACTAGCCAAAAAATTGAAACAACAAGAAGTTATCAAAGTAACTTTCAAAGGAAAAAGAATGGTTAAATGAGACTTCCAGAATATCTACATCAAAAATGTCTTTTCACCATGTATATTTGATTACCAAAAAGACATATTATCCAAATTTTTCTATTCAACAAGAAATTCTGAACCTAGAATATCAATCAACCCTTATACTTCCAACTGGCATAAGCAGTTTGACCTACATAAAAATAATTAGTGTTCAAGCAGGAGGGAGAAAAAACTGATAGCATCTACCAAAAAGTTTTACATCAGTTGTATTAAACATCTTGACACTAAAGATGTTGGATCAATAAGTAATTTAGGAAACCACAGACAATTTGGGCACAAAAAATGGAAGTTGTTTGAATGAAATAAGGAAGAAGAACAAAGTCAACAAACTAATATAAAAATAATAACTCGGTAACTTCTTCAAACAGCTTATAATCTGATGATTGATTTAGGAGATAAGTCCAGATATAGAGCATCACACCTCAGTAGAAAAAACAGCTCAACATATGAAAGACGATGCTTATCAAATATAATTACACAGCTGCACCCAATACAATTAAGATAACTAGATCTGTTATGGTTTTATATAAATAAACAATTAATTTCTTCACAAGAAAAAATATCATATCTCACTTTTGCAACACCAAGTTTAAACCAATTATCCACCTTATTAGTATTCAAATTGCAATATCACTTGTTTATAAAAAGATCAAACATATATTGCACATAAAAATGGGATAGCATAATTATGATCAGAGTTGACAACTATAACTAATACACTGCAATAAGCCAGCCATAAGAATCAAAGAAGTCAAGAACTCTTAGCATGAACTAATTGCAGAAAGAAGACAATGGAAACCAAAGACATATCCGTCAAAAAGTCTTTCCAGGAATGATATTAGTTAAAAATGTCATTTTTTATTAAGAGCAAAATGAATGGGTGAACAGTTAAAAGGAAAAAACCAAGCAGGAAGGATGTCATAACATGCATCATGAGTTTTCCACAAACTTTTGAGGCAATGCAAAATTTTCTTAAATTCTTATATATCATGAATACTTACAAGCTGAAGCTGACCCGTATGCTCATATGTTGTTCCTCCTAAAATGCAAATTGCTTGTCAACATCTCCAGCTAACATGAATGTTCTCTGATCCATGAGTATTATGTGCATATTCTTGTATGCCTTTTACCAAATAAAAGGATGAGAGGACGCTAGCTGCTATAGAAGCCCTCAAGTTGGTTTGCATACCAAACTGTTCTGAAGGACCTTTTGTTTTTTATCAGATCCTTAATTTTTTATCATCAAGAAATCTTTTGATTTTGCTTCTGAAAACATTGTGCAAATGTAACTGAAACTGCTAAAACCAACACCATAAGAACATTTTTTTACGAAAGCATCATGCAAATGTAAGCGAAACTGCCATAATGAATCCCACAAATGGCTGAGCAACATCAAAACAAACAATTAAACCATGACCAGTCCCAGTGGCGGAGCCAAGATTCAAAATGAGGGAGGGCAAAGTTGCATGTGGGATCAGGGCATTGATAGTTAGGCACGAGGTATGAGCACAAGGGTTGTTGTGCACAAGGTCGGGGCGTTAGGAGCTGAGTGCAAAGGGGGGTGCTACATGCAATGTTGGAACGTCATGAGCTAAGCATGACCGCGACGAGAATTGTTGGAGATGAGGTGCTCATTTTCGTGGTTGTGATAGGATGACAAGGCATGACAATACGGGTGCGAGTAGGGGTGAGCACGGGTCGGGACGTCCCGGTCCGGCCCGACCCGAAAAGTCGGGACAAATCCCATCCCGGTTCAAAATCGGGACGGGACCGGGACAAATATGTTCGTCCCGGTTAAAAACCGCGACAGGACCGGGACGATACTGTTAAGAAACTAGTAGGCCTAACTCACCCCAAAAGCTAGCTCATGGGGAGAGGGTTACTCAAACTATTTAAAGGCTATTTTGACCATATTTTAACCAATGTGTGATTTTAACACACCCCCCTTACGCCCAGGATTGAACATTTGGAGCGTGGAGTTTTGCAGGACTGGATATCTGCGGGTGGCACAATATCAACCACAGGATAGACTCTGATACCATGTTAAGAAATTAGTATGCCTAACTCACCCCAAAAGCTAACTCATGGGAAAGGATTGCCCAAACTATTTAAAGGCTACTTTGGCCATATTTTAAACCAATGTGGGACTTTAACAGATACAAAAAAAATTGGGATTGTCCCGTCCCAGCCCGGATTATAATATAAGTAATATTAAATATATAATATTATTTTTGGGGGGGAAAAATATTAATTATTTTAATGGAGATATTGTTTTTATTTTATAAAAAACCAATATTAATAAATTCGGGACGTCCCGGTCTCGTCCCGAACTTTTCGGGGCAGGACAAAATCGGGATGCTTCGTATTCAGAACCGGGATCGGGACGCATATTTGCGTCCCGACTCAAAACCGGGACGGGACCAGGACATACCAAATCTCGGCCTGTCCTGTCCCGAGCTCACCCCTAGGTGCGAGGATAAAACAGCTCAAGCAACATCATGGGAAAGGGAAAAGGAATAAGAAATGAGGATAAAATTAGGGATTGAGTTATGTAATTTTAATGATTAATTTTTAAATTTATTTAACAAAATAAATAATGATTTATTTTAGAGGGCATATAATAACAATAATAAATTATTTTAGAGGGCATGGGGCAAATATTAAACATAAGGGGGCATTCTTGCCTTTTCCCCTATATATAAATGATTTTTTTTTAAATGACAGGTGGGTAGCTTTGCCCCCGAATCTAGTTATATTTTTTATCAATCCAATTTTTTATTTGTTATTACAATTTTCATTTAACTAAAACTATTATTGGTGTTCAGACAAAGGTATAATTATTTAGTGTTAAGATTACTTGAGCACAACCAAACAATTTTGATTAATTTCACTCAGCTTTGGTATTTGAAATGTGATTCATTTCAATTTTTTAAAAGTTCAAAAGAATTCTCAGTTAAATTGATCACATACAGTATAATAATAAAAATTTACGTTCGTATATTTAGCCCCTACAAATATCATGTAACCTATTTTGATTAAGGTTAAACTTTCACTTTTGGTTCTAGTGTTGAGATAAAATAAAGGAGAGAGGCAAATATTTGGCAGATGAAGTTGTTTCCTGCAAGTGTATTGAATTTCATACCCAGCATCCATCAGAATGACACTTAAGAAAAGTGTGATTTTGAGGTGGAACTACAGCAAACTAATTTTGTATGGAGTGTCCAGTCCCAGGAGATGGGATTCTTGAAGAATGACACCTTTACTGCCCTGTGCTACACTTGTATTATAAATCAATGAAAGAATTAAATTCAAATCACAAAATTTCCACTAATCTCCATGTGGCTAGTAAAAAGATATTTCACCAAGCTTTGCATCAGAATCCATTTCTGCTGAGAGAACCATTCTCTGGAATCCTTTCTAAAACACCACAGTCAACTGTTGCAAGAGGCAAGGGCTACCAGTTTCAATCACCAATTCAAGAACTAAATTTCACAAAATAAGTGCACATATGTGTTGCTCACAATTCCAAACAGAAGGTCCAACTAAAGGATTAGCAGGAAAATATCTGCATGTAAAAGCTTGAAAACCACCTCTTAATCAAATTGTCCTGCAATTAGCTTCTGTACAGAAGTTGAAGTAAAAAATTAGCACTATCTAAGTAGGAGGATGTGTGATGTTAAGAAGATTTCCAAGTTAAGCTATTTTTAACTTCATTAAAGCAGGTCCACACGGAATGCATTGAGCCGATGTTAGCTAGAACTGCATATATACTATATAGTTACAATTGCAAATATAATTAGCAAAGAGAACTTGAGAAAAATCAATTTTATATAATTGGCGAAGAACTGAAGCACTTATGGAGCTAATTCTCATTGAAGAACTAATCGTATGCAAATACAAGATCGCTATTGTAACGAGGGCATCTAAGAAAAAACTCAAAGGAGGGTGATCAGTATGAATAGGAGGAGAGCGGCGATGAAGGAGTACTTGAGGGCGGCAAGGAGGATGGCGATAGAGATGAAGAAAAGCTGGAAGAGGACCTGGACGCTCGCCCAGGTGAGGAGGCCGGTCAGTGCGACAGCCACCAAGTTATCGGGGTCTGGGGACAAGAGATCCCGCCAGCGGAAATTGAACGTCCCCGGCCGCTGGCGGTCCTTCTTGGGGCCTAATCCGCCGTTGTTATTGTCCTTCTTGTTGTCACCGTCCTGCTTCAGCCCGTTGCTGCCCTCCGCGGCCACGCGGAAGAAGGCCCTCCGGGGATTGGCGCCCCCATTTACCCGTGGATGGAGAAGGAAATCGAAGGGTCTCGGATTCCTGCAGAGGGTGGCGCGGACGAGGCTGGGGATGAGAGGAAGCGAGGAGACGGATGTCATCTCCAGCCCTCTTCTCCGCCAGGGTTCGGAAGAGTTGGAATTGTAGACTGTAGAGATAGAAAATGGGCCGGCGAAAGAAGTATGATCAGGACTTTGAACCGGCTGCAGATTGTTCCTCTAATCCTCCATACGCTCCAATCCCGACTCTACTCGAGTATACGTGCTCAACGGGTCTTTTCTTTGATATTCTCTCGACTCTGATCCAAATTGATTAGATGTTTATTTTAATTTTAATGAAAGGAAAAATCATATTTTAATTTCGTAATTTGCGAATTTTAATTTTAATATTAATAATTTTAAAATTTTAATTTTAGTTCTCATACTTTATTTTCATTTAAAATTTAATTTTTACCATCACATAAGGCCTAAATGGAACTGACGTGGATAAAAAATGCCGAGTGGACATTGCTGATGTGGACCCGCAGGGACCAATTTTGTATGGATACTGAAATTAAAATTTTGTAAATTATAGGAATAAAAATCAAAATTCAAGTAAACTATTGGGATCAAATTATTATTTTTTAAAAAAAAATATAAAAGATAACAAGATATTTTTAATTTTATTTTTAAATAATTATAATATTTTAAAATATTAAAACTGAGCATGTTACGGTAATTTATGTTAATTTTTGTGGATTTAAACCGACGTCGTCATTAGGCGTCGGTTTTTATCCGTTAATTATCCTAATTTAACGTGAATTTCGTAGTGGTTGTAGAATTCAAAAATCTGTTCTCCTGGTCTGCTCATCTCTTCACTAATAACCTCTTCACCTCCATTTTAATCCTAAATTTGGCGCATTCAAAACGGTTTAAATTAGATTTCAAACGTCAAAAATTATTGATTTTCACTCTAATAAATGTCGATTTTCTATGCATTTGTTGTAGTGGCAACACCATAATACAAGGTTATTGCTACGATTTCGTGGACATTGTTAAGGGATATTTATGGTCAAAGTCGGGACCTAAAAATTAGTTTTCATGAAAACACGTAGATCTCAACTCAATGAATGAAAACCAAATATCTAATATAAGATTAAATCATACATAATAACAAGGAATGATAACTAAAATTTAAATTCGGAAATCATGTATAAACTCAAGTATCAATATTTTCAAGTATCGATCAAAATATTAAAAATTATTTTAGAAATGATTTTTCTCTCTAAATAATTAGAACGACATCAAAAGTAAATTCAAAATATCATACTTGAAGTCTCAGACGAAGATTGGACCAAAAATCAAAGTATCGTAAAAATGAATATTTGGGATGAACGATACTTTAAGTTTCGAAATTCAATTTCAAAAATCCATGTTAAATCATATTCTTGCTGGAATTTTTTAACATTTTATAGTAGAGACTAGATTTATCAGTGAACATGCAGTTTCAAGAATCATTTGAAAATCAGTTTTTTGCATTTTTCTAAAAAAAAGTTGAAATCCAATGACATTTTCATAAATATCGATCATTTTTTCAAATATTTTCATATTTCATTCAAACTTTCCAGATACCAAGGTATAGTCACCTAAAGCATGTGTATCAAGTTTGAAGTGAAAATAATATCATTTGGTCAAAATATCACCTTAGCGTGATTTTATTTAAAAATAAGCATGATATCATGAAATTGCTAAGTAACAAATTTTAACATTTACTCATGATTTTTTAAACATAGACACATGTACACCTAGCACGAGTAAATCTAAATATGTTTGTGAAGTTTGGGCTCAAAATGAAATTTTTAAGTCTATTTATTGACTTATGTCAAACTTTTCAAGAATGAGTCTCATAAAGTGATTTAGTTATCATTTTGTCTATCTGCACATGATTTTACAAGTTAAACACATAGAAGCATGTCATGTATATATCTAAACATGTTTCATGGGTTTGGACTTAAAAATGAAGTCTCTAATGACAAGTTCTAACCTAGAACAATTTAACTCAATGAAAAATTGCCTAAGTACTAAGAATTTTCTTACTTATGAGATTTTAATCATTTTTTATGTTATTTCAATCATGAGTATAAAGACATCAATCAAACATGAAAATTGAGGTATTAGACTAGAAATATGCAACAATAAAAAACATACCTCATCCATGGGAGTTTAGCCAAACTTCATTTCATTTTTTATTTTCCTTAGAATAGTCTTCCATTCAAATTTTGATGACTTGCAAGTAATCTTCATTAGTATCATAATGGCAATACGAATACTAGCAAGTTATTATACTAAGTGGCAAAGAGAGAGAATCAATTATCGATATCAAAGTCTATTTTGCTAAATAGTTAAAGATTCATTTCAAAATATATAATCATGAATCCAAAACGAATCGAAAGATCTTCAACTGTCATGCCCCAACTCAGAGTCACATGACCGCCCATGGTATACATGTCTATACCCCGCAGTCTAAACCATGCACAAGCCAACTGAACAATAAAACATAGCGAAAAAGAAATAACCAATTTTATTTTAAATGGAAAACCAAATCAGAAATCATTATAAGTAATTTTAGCAAAATAATAAGGTGCGAAAATAACAAAACAAGTTCAACTGTTCAATTACAAATGAAATCTGAAATAAAGACATAAATGTCCCCAAAGAGACTACAACTCCAAAACATCAAAACATAAGTGCATGACTAACTACCAAAACTCGACTACGACCCCTAACTAGGACTGCTATGAGATCAATGTAGCTCTTCTGCCCTCCAACTGCGCCAAGTGCTCCAGCCCACCTTACCGGTCAAGCTCTGCAAAACAAAACAACGACAACGGGCGAGTTTAAAAGAACTTAGTGAGCGGTACCACCAACTCCCACAAAAAAAAAAACAATCATAAATAGGATGCATAAAATAAATCTCTTGACTCAAGTAGAAAAAGGTTACAAGGAAGTGACCAACTAACATGTCATCTGGGCACCACCTACCCGAAAGCAGCCAACACTCAAATGGTGAAGATCAACAGGCCTAAGCCTATCGTGCCATAAGGCAACAACACATACTAGGATAATCCGAAAGACCCTCCGAACTTATCATAGTATAAGAAACTCGGGAGCAATTGGGAAGGCCCTCCGTACTTGCTCCACGAGACGCGAAGGAACAATCGGGATTCGCCCATCCGAACTTGCCCCTTTTTGATATCACAGAAGTATTCGGGTAGGCCCTCCGAACTTACCCCTTTTAAGATATCACAGGAATAATCGGGTAGGCCCTCCGAACTTATTCATTAAAACCACCTCGGGGATAATCGGGTAAGCCCTCCGAACTTATCCCACGAGGCCAAATCAGAATAATCGGGTTTAGCTCATCCGAACTTGTTCCACATGTTGGAAATTAGTCATCCAACCTCCCAGGCCTAGCCCGCAATGCGACTCCTCAACAAGCCTCTTCGTCATTCATAAAGATATGGCCCAATATGATCTAAGTCAAGTCTCTCTTATGATGTCTTAGGGTGTTCTTACTGGAAAGCGTCTCAACACTCCAATACCCGACCCTAACTCCTATACCTAGGGCTGAGCAAAACCCAATCCGACCCGAAAAACCCGATAAAACCAACCTAAAAACTCAATTCAGATCGGGTTATTCGGGTATAATAGGTCGGGTTGGGTCAAAAATTTTAAAATTTTAAGTAAATTTTTGGGTCGGGTCGGGTTCGGGTGAAAACCATGTTTAAACCAACTCGCCCGATTGTAAATAACCGCCTGACTGCGAACGGGTGTCGACCCGCATTGTCGATCTGACCCGCACCCCGTCTGCTGCTTTCGCACCCGTTGAGGCGAGCGAGAATTGAGCATTTGAGTCATGGTCAATGTCTTAATGACTCAATTGGTCATTTGAGCTGAGGCGACTCCCCTCTCTCGACTCTCGAGTCTCGACTCCCCTCTCTCGCAGTCTCACCACTTGCTCGCCGCACCTGTGCCCTAACTCTAGTCGCCAGTCATCGTCGCCGATCCCGACTCTCGGGCGAGGACTCAGTCACCGTCGTAGGTGGCGGCGGCGCGCGCGAAGCTGGGGGCGACCGGGAAGAGCATCGTCGCTTATCCCGAGTTCGTGCGAATCTGCTACGAGGCGTCCAATGCCGAGCAGGGGATGGAGATAGCGCGTTCTCTGGATCAGTCGGGAGTTATAAACTTGTAATGATTCTTGGAAACGTCGTCTTCCTAAAGCTCGAAGGGTTTTTTTTTGAAGTATTTTCTCTTTTTATTTTTTTTCTCGGTTCAGTTTTTGTTCTTGTTTGTTTCTTTGCTTTAAAAAATTTATTCCTTTTCGTCTTGTTGTACTTTTAAAATTTATCTGAATTCGGAGATTGTTTCCTGAGATTGATGGAGGTCTGATTAAATTTATCTGAAGGGATGATATTTTCGGGTTAAACGGGTCGGGGCTCGAATTTTTCGGGTTATTCGGGTCGGGCCCCGATTTAAAAATTGGGTCGGTTCGGGTTTTTTTTTGTTGAATTTTTTGGGTATTGACCTGACCCGTCCGACCTTAGCCCTACCTATACCCGTAATGTCATACACCTGTGTGGTTTTATTCCATGCATAAACTTTATATATTGGTTCATAACAAATTATGCTGCACCTTTGACCAATTTTAATGATGCAATTAAAATTTAAATCACCAAGATTAGGATTTTATTTTAGCTCACTGTTATGCCCAAAACTGATGTATCTAACCCGAATCTGGTCTCCAGAGTATGACTTATGTTTCCAAACTATATTTTCTGGTCAAAACGATAGGTTACACAACCATGCTCAGCAAATTACAGACACCACAACAAGCAATTCAAAAACGGCACAGATTCATCATCTCAGCATGAAATTCCAGCAACATTAAATTTTCAGCATAGCATGAAAATAAATCCGAAAATTCACAGATATTAAATCCTTAATTCACCAACATATCAAAATTATAGCATTGTGATAAATCTCACAAAAACCATATTTGTTAAATAAGGTTATCAAGTACTATAATCAAGCACTTTGTATCAATAATTTAAATTCAAGAACATTGTGCCTTCAAAATCAAATCCATCTTAGAAACACATGATATATTTTTCAAAAATCACATATTTAATAACTAGCATGCATTTACATTTACAAGCATCAAGATTGATGAACAAATTGATTTATAGAATGTAAGAATACCTACACCCTTCACATAGGCATTTCATCGAATACTTGGAGGGCACCTCCTCTCTCCACCTTGGCCGAGCACCCTATATGGATGGCAACGGTTCAGTTAACCGCACTTTTGGGGGTTAACCGGAACCAAAACTGATTTCCAAACCCATTTCGAAACCGAAACTGAAACCGGTCGATTTCAAAAACCTATATCCGAAACCGAAATTGGCTCAGTTTCGATTATCCATGGATAACCGAAAACCAAATTTAAATGGATAACCAATTCAAAGATTAATAATAAAATTGGTTTTGGATACCGATTAATCGCAAAAAACCCAATAGTAAATGGATAACCGGTTCAAAGATTAATAACAAAACCGGTTTTGGATACCGATTAACCAAAAAAAACCGATAACCAAAACTGAATATATAACTAATTTTGGTTACCGGTTAACCGCGACCCGATAATCGAAATTGAACTGATTTTAAATGATTTTTGATTTTTACTATCTGAAATCAAAATCGAACCACAAATCCACTATCCAAAATTAGATTTTATGGTTCAATTAACAAGTTAATCGCGATTAACCGTGGTTAATCGGTTTGAATTGCCATCCCTACACCCCTAGGGTCACCGTAGGGTTGCCGAGCCCCATAGGGGAGGGTTTAGGGACTCCTTAAACACGACACGCAAAAAGAACGACGAGAATTCGAGAGATCATCGAAAATAAATCAAAATCAACGTAGCCTTCAAGAACTCGAAGAAATCCGAGAAAGAGGGGGTAAAACCACTCGTCCGGATAGGAAGGATGATGAGAGGGGAAATCCCGAACAACGACCCTCGAAATCGGCTTCAAAATATGGCGGCTCGACTCAAGAAGGGGAAGAGGCGGCGGCGGCTCCTCCTCAAGCCACCGGCTTGAAGAAAGAGGAAAAGAGGAAAAAGAGGGGTTGGCTCGGCGGCTGCTCTTGGCTCGGCCCCAAAGGGAAGGAAGGAGGAGAGGAAGGAGAAGGGAAGGACTCGGCGGCTAGCTCTAGGCGACCGAGCTTTGTGGCTCCAAGAGAGAGGAAGGGAGGGGCGGCTGGCGGCTCCTCTCTTTTCCTCAATTAGCTTGCGCGGCTCTAATAGGGAGCCGCAAGCCCTAAGGAGAAATTTATAACTCTTTCCACCTCTTTTAACCCGCATCCGTCTCAACCCGGATCCAATACTCACTAACTTCTCGACCCACTAACCCACTAACCCACTAAGCTTAATTAAACCTCAATTAATCACATGCTCCATATAAACATCCAACACATAGACACTCATATGCGATATAATTAAATAATCATGCATACAAAATTAAATAAATTTATCTACGCATACAAAAATTTCTATAACACATATTTCTATTTACCCGAGCTCGCAAGCTCGCACCGGACCATGAGTCGACTCGGTTCGACCTCGAACTAGTCTGCTAGGCTAGCACACACACACAATAAATGAAAATTAGATTTAATATCTAGGATATTACACCAACCCTTCCCATTGGTTGAAAATTGAGAGGCCACAATTAGGGCTGAGCATCGGGCGGATCGGGTCAATACCTGACCTGGCCCGATCGGGTATTAACCCAAATTTTTAAAAAAATTATACCCGACTCGACTTGATTTTTAATCGGCCCGATCGGGTATTAACCCAAATTTTAAAAAAAATTATACCCGACTCGACCTGATTTTTAATCGGGGCTCGACCTGATTTTTTAATCGGGGCACGACCCGATTAACCCGAATAATCCGAATTCGGTTTAGAAAAAAAAATCATCTTGAAAATGGTGATAAAAATGGTGAACAATTGTATTAAAATTAGGGTAAATACCCAAAAAAACACGAACTTCGAATATTTTTTTCATTTTTAGCATAAACTTTTTCCGTTAGCAAGAAAATATACAAACTTTCATTTTGTTATCCCGTTTAGCACGCACCGTCATTTTTGACGATTTTTGCTGATGTGTCACTTAACATTGACGACGTGACATAAAAAAGAAGTCATGTAGAATAAATAATGCCACATAGATTATATTATTGACTAAAATATTGACCTATCTTCTAAATTGTCTTCTCCACCACACCTTCCTCCTCACCTCCTCTCTCCGATGGCGGCGGCACCCATTTCAAACCTTAAAACTTCGCCAATCTCAGACGAGAGGTCACACAAACCTCTCCATTTGGACCTCCTCTCAGAGAGGTGGCGAGAGGAGAGGTTGGCGGAGAGGACGCGCCGCCAGAGAGATGAAGAGGAGGCGGAGCTAGAGAGGCCGCGCGATCACGCAAGACCTCTCTGCCACACGCGGTCTCTCTGCCAGAGTGGCGGAGAGGTGTCCTCCTCCTCTCCGCACGATCATCTCTGGCTCTGCCTCCTCTCCGCCACTCTGGCAGAGAGAGGCCGCACGTGTAGAGAGGTCGCGTGTGATCGCGCGGCCTCTTTGGCAGAGAGGCCGTGCGTGGCAGAGAGGTCGCGCGTGATCGTGCGACCTCTCTGGTGCGAGGTATTATCACGCGCGACCTCTCTGGTGCGAGGTATTTACGCACTGACCTCTCCACCAAAGAGGTTGAGAGGCGGAGAGGTCGCACCTCCTCTCCGCCAGATCGCCGACCTCGTGTGCAATCTCTTCGACGGTCACAACGAGCTTCTACCCTACGACGGCAACGAGCTCGTCCCCGACGACGACCCGTGGAGTGCAGTTAACGTCAACATCTTTGAGAAGAAGGACCAAGTTATTATTATTAATATTTTTTTAATAATAAAATTGATTAAAATAATAATTCACATAGTATAAAATTTGTCACGTCGTCACCGTTAAGTGACACATCAGCAAAAATCGTAAAAAATGACGGTGCTTGCTAAACGGAGTAACGAAATGAAAGTTGATGTATTTTTTTGCTAACGAAAAAAGTTTATGCTAAAAATGAAAAAATATCTAAAGTTCGTATTTTTTTGTATCTACCCTTAAAATTATAACCTTAGTATGACTTGAACTCAAGACCTCCTAAACTTTATCTCCACTCTTTTAACCACAAAGCCAACTCTATCTTTTATCAATATATATAATATAAATATGTATTTAACTTAAAATCGGGTCGGGTTAAACAGGGTTTTCACCCGAACTCGACCCGACCCAAAATAGTAGACAAAATTTTCAAAAATAAAACCCGACCCGATAATACTCGAATAACCCGACCCGAAATGAATTTTTGAGTCAGTTTTTTGGGTCGGATAGGGTTTTGCTCAGCCCTAGCCACAATTATCCTATGATTTAGAACCGTAAGGTCGCATGAGCCCATTATAGGCTACAAAGGTCTCCGAAGAGATTGGGAAATCAAAATCAAAAATCATTTTATGAAATCATATTAAGAGCGAATAAAATCAACTCGAATTAAACAAGTATCATATATTCCAACTTGAATGAACCAAAGTAAAGTAAGGAGATGATACCAAATTACTTAAGATGCCATTTTTCATACCTTAGGCATCATGATGACTTGAATTTGATATCGGCCGTCGACCGCCCATTGGCCGGAACCTAAAAATCTGCCTGGTTTTGGCTGATTTTTTATGCTCGTTGTTCATTTTTGGGTTTCGTCTTCACTAAGTCTTCTTATATAAATTTAAAATATAAATGTTATATAAGGATTACCCTTATTTTGGATTCAATAAAAATGTCTAAAAAATCAAAATTCATAAGAATTAAAATCTAACTTTTGGAGTCCAGTACAAATTTCCGAAAACCAAAAATTTTATAATCTCGCTGGTCAAATATGAATCAGTTAAAAGCTTCCAAAAATTCCTTAAAAATATGTCGTTAACTAGTTTTTACCTAAGAAACAATTATCGGAACTTTTGGTGCCAAAAAAATATCTAGGTCATATAACCCTCCAATGAGCTCTCTAGGCTTAATGAATTTAGGGTTGTTTTCTAATTTTTTGATTTTTCATGTTTTGGAATTCGGATTTGATTTTTGGATTTTGCATCATAAAAGATGATTACACAATCATTCTAAACACTCGAAACTTAAACTATATATTCCTGAAAAATCCCAAGCGTCGATGACCGTCCTTGTCGATTTCTTCGATTTTTTTGATTGGGGACGTTGAGCGCTAACTGATTTGGAACCTGAAAATAATTCTCCATGAAATCATTAGTTTCATGTTTGTTATTATCAAAACCGAGATTAAAATCAAGGTTGAAAACTTTAGGCCAACAATATACGTACCTAGAACTCTCGCCACAACAAATCTACATGCTCACAGGGCACGTGAGACCATGTAGGTCACGCCCTGTGCATGAAGCGTCAGATCATCCTCGCTATCGTGCGAGAAACATCCACCTGCTCGAACCTGCACCAAATACAATACAATTATATATTATGATATATTGAATTATATATAAATTATAATCAATAATTAATGTATCAACTTACCTTCTTCCGCGCACACTAACTACTTTGTGCGACTCTCCCTCGCCTGACGAAGGGAGAATTTTGTTAGGCCATTGTGGCCTACGTCTCGATGTCGATGCTCCTGATGTCGACGGACCTGGATTGCATGAGGGGATGGTGGCCGAAGGTGAGGGGTGGTGGTCGGAGGTGGGGGATGGTGGGTGTCGGGGAAGAGACGGTGGCTATAGGCGAGAGAATGGTGGATGCCGGCGAAGGGACGATGGCTACAGTTGGGGGGATATCGGTGGGTGGATACAGGGCTACGAGTGGCAATCATCGGGGGGTCCTATGAGGAAATTCTCCTCGGGCATGCACTTCACGAACCATAGCTATCAAATATGAATATAATTATATTATATATAATGGATTAATAGATATATTTAATAGTTGGAGATATACTATTCATTTACAATTATTCGTCATCGTCATTATCAACATCATCCGTGTAATACTCTTCTTCTTGTTCTTCTTCGGAATCTTTAAATTATTCTTCATCTTCTTCATCATCATTTTGTCTTTCCTCAACTTCATTATCGTCGATGCGTACATGAAACATATCTAAGGTTTTGCAAATCATATCCGACTCATCGATGCGTACGTGAAACATATCAACTCATCATGATTATTTTCTAAATTTGTGGATGCTGGTGTGAATCCATAGTAGATGATTATGGCGCGAGTCCACAGTGAACATCGGCGCACTTCCTCATGTTTTGGACGACGTTCTGAATTAACTCGTGGCATCGTCTCGAGTATTGAACTAACTTGGTGTCATGCTCTCAAGTATATGACTATTTAATTAACACTAAAATTAATTTCATTAACCTAATTAACTAATTAACATTAAACTAATTTCATTAAACTAATTAACAATAACCATAATCAAACTAATTAAACTAATCTAAACTAATTAACATTAATCTAAACTAATTAAACTAATTAACATTAATCTAAACTAATTAAACTAATTAACATTAATATAAACTAATTAAACTAATTAAACTATATAACATTAATTAATTAACATAAAAAAATTTAATAAAAAAATTTAATTGGGTTTAATTTAACCCTAATCAACAATAGCTGACAGCACTGTCGGCTATTGTTTCATCTAGTTGGGGCTGAAACATTCGGCCCCATATTTGCACTACTAGAAAAATGGTCATCAGCAACGGCTGATGCCGTTGCTGAGCCGTTGCTGAAGAGAATTAGCAACGGTCGCGCCGTTGCAATAGAGTCGTGACAGAAAGTCGTGTTGCTGATGACTTAGCAACGGATCAGCAACGGCCGCTCGGACCGTCGCTCAAAACATTATCAGCAACGGCCGCTCGGGCCGTCGCTAAAAACATTATCAACAACGGTTTTGCCACAAACCCGGAGCCGTTGCTGATAACATTAATAGCAACAGCCGCTGAGTCCGTAGCAACGCCGTTAGTAAAACCCCGTCGCTAAGCCGTTGTTGTAGGTCATCAGCAACGGCTTTCGATACACTTTTAGCAATGGCTTTTCCACGGACGGCCGTGGGAAAGCCGTTGCTGATGACGCATACCTGGGAACAGAAAAATTAAAAATTTCAAATTTCCATTGATACATTGATACATTATCTGATACATAACTCATACACTCATACCCTCATACACACATTCATTCACACATCACAAACACACCAAGATATGCATCAAAACAATTATATTTATATTGATAATTATCCACGATAGTATAAAAACAATTCAAATGCAAAATTGAAGTATCAATATCCAAACAAAATAAGTTAAACAAGTTCAATATCTCAATAACAAGTTCAATATCCAAACAAAAAATCTCACGATCACGATGGAGGATGGTCTGGATCATATGGCGGGGTCTGGAGTGCTTGAGTGTACACCGGCGTGGACTGACTCGCGGACGATGGATTAGATGATGTCGAAGAGATGCCTGCTTCGGGATGACCTGACATGTTGCGTAGCATAGCTTGTATATCCGTCATCATCTGATTCTGGCGCTTCATTATCTCAGTCTGACGCGCGACTGTGTCCTCTAGAGTCCTTATTCTACTACTATGATCATAACTGGATCTAGAGGTGGACGACCGCTCACCAGCGACCGGAGGGGTCGGTGCCCCAAGTGGCCCTAGCACAGCTCGCGTATGACCACTATCTGCGAAGCCATATATGCGGCCATGGTCCCAGCCACCTGCGGCCTCGACCCACGATGCTGCGTCAAAGTCCTCGGGGGTACCCCCGCGCTGCACCACCGTCTGGCTGTACGTCTCCTACTCGAGTTTGATTTTTTGTTAAATATTTATCATAAAACTTAAATTATAAATATATAATGATTAATTTAAACAAATATATAATTACCATAATGTGTGCAGTGCGGTTGTCGATGTACTCCCCCGTCCCATGTGCTCGACGGTGAGTCCGCTCAAACACCGCCATCGGGGAGGGTCGCTGGACACTCCCGTCATCCGACACCGTCGTCTACATTTACAAAACAAATACATTAATTAGTACACATAGTAACAAATAAAATATATAATTAAAAGATATACTTACCATATGGTTCGCGTGCACTGCAAATGCAACAGAGCCGCCGGTGTGACGCGCTGCTCCCCCCGACATGCGATTTCTAGCCGCATTCCGAGAAACCTCCTGCCATCGATCGGTCGACCATATCCCTACAAGCTGGTCCCATATATCCGGAGTAATCTAACCGGGGCCGTATCCCCGAGTCTCCGCGATGTTAGTGGTCCCAGCTCGGGCCATCGCTTGGGACTGAGCCTGCCCCAGCTGCCCGTTGTACCTTGCCCGGGAAATAGCCTCCCAGGCAGCGTAAATGAAGGGCCTCTGGTCCTCGGCCCATGTATAGCGAGCCTGCAAAATAATAATATCAGTACCAATATTAATATATCATCATGCATGTAAAAAAAAAAAATAATACGTGCCTCAAACTCGCGCCATAACATGTCGATGTGCTCGCTAGGCACGTGAGACCACGTAGGCCATGCCCCGTGCATGTATCGTCGAATAGTAGAAGAAATGCTCCTCGGCACTTCTTCTTGCTCGAACCTGCACAACAAAAATATTTTTTAATATTATATTATGATATAATAAATTTGTAATGATTCATAATTCATGATATATTACCGCTCCCCAATCACGCTAATCAATCTACGTGACTCTGTGGCTGGTGAAGGCTGCCACCTGTTCGGCCCGCGTGGCCGCCTGCGTCTGGATGTACTAGCCTCGGCAGTATCATCCTCATGAGGATCAGCAACAGGAGGATCAGCAGCATGAGTAAGTGCTGGAGTCTCACCGATCGGAGACTCCGAAGCTCTCCTGCGTCGATAACCACGACCAGACATATCTGTCGAACAGACATATAATCAGATTATTGTATAAATAGTAGAGATATATTTAATAAAATATATATACTTTACAATTATTCCTCATCATCTGAATAATAGTCTTCGAATTCTTCTTCTTCTTCCTCTTCTTCCTCTTCTTCATCTTCTTCATCTCCAGCTTCCTCAATTTCATGATTGTCATCATCAGCATATTCAACTTCTAATTGAATTGACGTTGTGTCTGCATCCTCGAGTATTGGAATAATACGATCCACAGCAGGAAGATCATCTTCTTGATAGAAACCAGGAGGATCATTTTCTCCTACTATCGGATCAATTTTTCCTCTACCTTTTATCTTACAGACTACACGCCAATCTACTCTATCTTTATTTCGAGCCGGATACTTCGTGTAATATACTTGTTCGGCTTGTGATGCCAATATAAATGGCTCATTTGCTGCCAATTTCGATTTGTAATTAACCTCAACAAGTTTGTATTTTGGATGAACTTTCATGCCCCTTTCTGTTGTATCGAACCAATGACATCTAAATAGGATCACTGATTTCAAGCCGAAGTAGTGCAACTCTATCACTTCTTCCACCAGTCCATAAAAATCCATATCACATTCAACATAGGTTATCCCTTTCACGCAGACCCCAGCATTCATCGTCTTCTTTGTAAATGAATATTCAACCGTGTGAAATTTATACCCGTTAACAAAATATCCGCTATAGCACGACACAAGTCGCGACGGTCCACTAACAAACTCAAATATTCTTTCATCTATTTCAGCTCTGTGATCTTTGCTGTAAGTCTGAATCCAAGTAGGGAAATCACGATTCCGTAATCTCTCCAATTCTTGATCGTTGTGAATAGAGTATTTTTGCACCATCTCAATGTCAAATATTTCAATGAATTGTTCAATCTCTGGATAATTGAGTAATACATACAAGTGTGCCAAATGATACTCTTCATCGCTTAAGTGTCGAGATGGACGAGAACCAAAAGCACGACCAGAGTGACAAAATATATTTAAACGTCCATCTGAATGTCGAACACCCCCGTCGTCGTTACGTGGAAGACGATCAAATCTTGTCTGTACCGTCGATTCAAAGTAAAATGAGCAGAATGTTGAAATTTCTTGGATGATATACGATTCAGATATTGATCCTTCAACAGTTGCGGTGTTCTTTACTTTTTTCTTCAGACGATTCATGTATCTTTCAAATAAGTACATCCAACGATATTGAACGGGGCCACCAACTCGTGCCTCGTATGCCAAGTGTATCGGTAGATGCTCCATCGAGTCAAAAAATGCAGGAGGGAAAAACTGCTCCAGCTTGCATATGATTTCAACAATATTATTTTCAAGTGTTGACATATCTTCGACTCGAAGGACATTTGCACAGATGCTTCTAAAAAACATACTTAATTCAGTCAACGGACCCCAAATATTATCAGGTAGAAGATCTCGAAATGCGATCGGAAGTAATCTCTGCATGAATACATGACAATCATGGCTCTTCATCCCTGATATTTTGCAATCATCGACGTTCACACATCGAGATAAGTTTGAAGCATATCCATCGGGTAATCTGAGTTCTTTTACCCATTGACAAACATCTTTGATCTGTTGTTTATTTAACACATATAGGGCCTTCGGTTTCAGATATCGTCCGTTGACCTCTTGTAACTCCAACTCTGGTCTTTTACAAAGTATTTTCAGATCATGTCGGGCTTTGACATTATCTTTAGTTTTTCCAGAAATATCCATCAAAGTGTTGAAAATATTATCAAACATATTTTTTTCAATGTGCATGACATCTAAATTATGTCGAATCAATAATGAACTCCAATAGGGCAATTCCCAAAAGATACTTTTTTTCACCCAGTTGTGTGTTTGGCCAAAACCTAACACTCTTTCATTGCGACCAAATACTATATCTGGAAGTGCTGAAACACGTGCTAACATTTGTTCACCAGACAACATCGGTGGTGGCCCATCTCTTTCGACTCTGCCCTTAGTAAATTTATTACGATTCCTTCGATACTGATGATTAACCGGTAGGAATCGACGATGACAATCAAAGAATGAGATTTTTCGTCTGTTCTGAAGACTGATTGATTTAGAGTGTTCCATACAATACGGACAAGAGAGTCGGCCGTGAGTGCTCCAACCCGACAACATGCCGTACGCGGGGAAATCATTGATTGTCCACAAGACCGCGGCCTTTAAATTGAAGTTTTGCTTCCGATGACAATCATAAGTGACAGCTCCCTCAGTCCACAATGTTTTCAATTCATCTATCAAGGGTCTGAGAAATATGTCAATTTCTTTTCGCGGACCCTTAGGACCCGGAATAATCATCGAAAGATAAATAAATTCATCTTTCATGCACATTGACGGTGACAAATTATAAACTGTTAGCAGCACTGGCCAAACTGAATAAGGAGTTGCAGAATGTCCAAACGGATTAAAACCATCTGTGCACAATCCCAATCTGATATTTCTAGTATCCCTAGCAAATGAAGGATAACATGTATCCAAATGTTTCCATGCTTCACTGTCAGATGGATGAGTCATTACTGTATCATCACGACTTCTTGCATGCCAACTCATGTAGGGGGCTGTCTTTTCCGACATGAATAATCTTTGAAGCCTCGGTGTTAGTGGAAAATACCGAAGCACCTTAAACGAGATATTTTTCTGTCGGACCGATTTCTTCTCCTTGTAACGAGGGTGTTGACATACAGGGCATTTATCCAACTGTATATTTTTTTTATAATATAAAATGCAGTTATTTTGGCACGCGTGTATTTTTTCGTACCCAAGCCCCAATTTTCTCATTAGCTTTTTAGTCTTATAAAAAGTAGGCTCAAACTTGTTATCAGTAGGCAGCATTCCATTAATCAATCCAGCAATCCGATCATACGCAACTCCGCTGATATTACAATCGGCCTTGATGTTTAAGAGCTGTGTTATTGCTGAAAACCTAATGTATTTAGGACAATTCTCGTACAAAGGTTCATCGACAGCTTTCAACATCTCGTAAAATTCTGCGGCTTCTTTATTCGGTAATTCAATCTCTACCGCAGTCCCTACTTCTGTGATATCAACCGCTGTAGTATCTGGTGGGACTGATGTCTGATGAACTGGCCGATCAACATTATCATTCAGGTGGAATTGACCCCCAAGACTATCAAGTATCATAGTTCTATAGGGATTACATTGACTAGATGAAGAAGCATCAGC
This sequence comes from Canna indica, assembly GCA_034359265.1. NCBI lineage: Eukaryota > Viridiplantae > Streptophyta > Magnoliopsida > Zingiberales > Cannaceae > Canna > Canna indica. The sequence goes on along the minus strand of CP136893.1, from coordinate 14,074,562 downwards.
AGAGGAAGATTCACCATATGTCTGAACGACAGGATTGCTCGACGTCCCGACTTCGCGTGACTCCCCGTGACAAGTCCATAGAAAATATCTTGGTGCAAATCCTTTGCTATATAGATGCAGAGTGACAGTCTCCCGATCCAAAAATCGTCCATTTGAACAAATGCGGCACAGACATCGGATTTGATCACCCATGCTAACGAAATTCCGATTCGAATAGGCGAAATTTAGGAAGTACGTTATGCCTAATCGAAACTCATTCGTTAAAGCTCCACGATCAAGACGTCGGTACATCCAACTTCGATCAGCCGACATAATTCTGTCAATCAATGGCAATTTCTTTGGTTAATGTCTTTATGTGAGATTGTCCTATTCCATTCGGGATTTATGTTATTTGAACTGCACTTACGTTTTTATTTTAACTGTTAACTAATTATTCTAAATTTTGGCAGCATCTCCCTATAGTTCTCCGAATACGCATATCATCTGGGCGCGTATCGGAGAACAAGAGAGATGTTGCCGAAATTTAGAATAATTAGATAACAGTTAAAATAAAAACGCAAGTGCAGTACAAATAACTATATTCTCAAATTGTCCAATCAGGGACAATTCAAGAATTGTACATCGTATAAAAGATCATCTACTTCTTTTACACGAACATACAATCCCCGAACGGATCTAAGGTTTTGCTAAATCATATCCGACTCGTCGATGCGTACGTGAAACATATATATGAACTCGTCGGATGCGTGATTATTTTCTAAATGTTTCGAGACCGTTCGAGTCCATATTGGACGATTCTGACGCGCGTCCGAAGTGGGCGATACCGGCGCGCGTCCGAAGTGGACGATTCCGGCGCGCGTCCGAAGTGGACGATTTCGGCGCGCGTCCGAAGTGGACGATTCCGGCGCGAGTCCGAATTGGACGATTCCGGCGCGCGTCCGAAGTGGATAATTCCAAAATTAATCTAAACCCTAAAAATTATTCTAACAAACTAAATAACTAATCTAAATAATTAATCTAACTAATTAATTAACAATTAAAAAACAATAATAAAATATTATTAAACTACAAATTCCGGCGCCAGAGTCAGGTGGACTCCGGCGCCGGCGTACACTGGCCGGACACACTGTCCGGCCAATGTAGAAGGTCCGGCGGCGGCCATCGGCCGACCGCCGCCGGCCGAAACCCCTATTTTTAGTGTTTCGGTCGGATTTTCTACCGGCCGCAATGGGAAGAGACGGCAGCCGGAGGGCACATACCTGACAGTGTCGGCAGCAGCGGGAGAGGTCGTCGGCGATGTCGGCGTCGGTAGCAGCGGCAGCGGCGGTGAGAGGCGAGGAGAGGAGCGGCGGCGGCAGCAGCGGGAGGAAGAAGGGGGGCGGGCGTGATCTGCGACCTATATAAACTTATCAGCAACGGCTCACTAGCCCGTTAGAAAGCCGTTGCTGATAAGTTATCATCAGCAACAACTCATTTGTCTGTTAGCAAGCCGTTGCTAATAAGTTATCATCTGCAACGGCTCACTTGTCCGTTAGAAAGTCGTTGCTGATAATTAACATCATCAGCAACGGCACGCGTGTCCGTTAGAAAGCCGTTGCAGATACAACATATCTGCAACGGCTCGAGCGGCCGTAAGAATGCCGTTGCAAATAGCAACGGCTTGAGCGGCCGTTGCTGATAGCCGTTGCTGAAGACCAAGTTTCTAGTAGTGTTGGCGTCAGCATGTAGACACCAGCATTGTTGTCCAGTGTCGTCGACACTGGATGGTGGCGCGAAGACAACCAATAGATAAAAAAATAAAATAGCGACGAAAAGAAATTAGGGCTCAGATCAATACATGCAGGCGTAAGGAGCGGCAGAATCGACGGAGGAGCGTCGGAGACAACCGGCAGCAGCAGCAGTGGCGTGGCGACAATAACGACGGTAGCAGAGAAGAGAAGAAGAAAAAGAAGAAAGAGGAAGGGTCGGACACGAACGCAAATAAAAAGATTTTTCACCGACGACCGACGTAGCATAAGCCGTCGGTGACCAGTTTTTTATTTTCGCACCGCGTGCGCGCCATCAATTCATAAGTGATGGTGTTGTTAGCCGTGACTAATGACTTATTTATATCACCGACGACCCATTGGGCATTCTCTAAGTCATGGCTAATAACTTTTTTCATTTTGCGCCCCGTGCGCGCTATCAACTATGAGCGATAAGCTAAGGTAGCCATATAGGAGCCATTGCTGTTGTGGTCACATCGGCCACGACTTGTGCGACCGCCGAAAAATTATAGATGTTTCTGATGGCTTGGGCGGCCTCCGGTGAGCCTCGTTGGTGAAATCGACTATTCTAGTATTGTCGACCTCTACGGTCGCATACTCCAGCTCGGCTTCACGGTCGCTCGCTCTAGTTCGACCTTTATGGTCACTTACTCCAACTCGACCTCAATGGTCACTCAACACAACTCAGTCTTTATGATGGCTAGGCACAACACAATACAATACTTCCAAGGTTTCCTCAAAATTGGAGGAAAAAAGTTAACTCTACTTAGGAGCTCGACACACAGTCCTCCAGACTCCGACCGAGCTCAGGGGTGTGGACTGGATTAGTAACATTGGGCACGATCGAATCAGACACAATAGCACCCCTGCGACCCAATTGGAGCCAAAACTAGATGTCTTTGGGCAGGGGCTCCACATGGATATATTCTCAAACTTGACTCAAACCATACCAAACGGCTCTCTTCTCGGGCTCCACCCGGCCAAAAAAGAACAATCACGTTCTTCCTTATTATAGGAGATATACCATTAGAGGTCCGTCATCTCCGGGTTCAACCTCGATTCATCCTGAGCAATATCGTTGTGAGACTGCCGGACGATGTCATCACCTCCACATGCAATAAATACAGAAAAGACACGCCTTAGGTACTACAATTTCCATTTTAAAATATATTTTAATTTATTTATGTTACAAATAAATAATTTATTGGTCATTTGATATATGGTTTTTGATAAGTACCGATCAAATCAAACCTAGTGTGATAAATTTATTGAGAAATTATAATTTACATTATTTTTTTTTTCAACTAAACACTAGTTACTTCTTATGCTAACTAAACAGTACGTAACAAATATTTTCAGAAAATTTATTAAAAAAATAGCTCTAGTCGTGTGAAACAAAACTATATATCTAATAATAAAATATAAATGTTTGGTGTAAATTAAGTTAATTACACAAATAATAAAATATGTTTCATGCAAAAAAAAGAAGTTTACTATTTTTTTATTCAAAAATTTATACAATTAAATTTTAATTTACAATGATTATAAAACTTGTATAATATTCTTATACTATTTTTACCTTTTAAAAATAGTACATAATGATATATTTACTATCAATATTAATAAACATTACTAACTACTAAAAGATGATTAGATGAAATAATATTTTAAAATTTTAATTCATACTAAACATCAATAATTTATGTGTATCAAGTGTATCAACAACTTAATTTCAATAAAAGATAGTGGACCAAACTAGATACTCAGACCGTCTAGTCCCACAAAGTCCAACTCAGCATTACCACTCAAGAACCCAAGTCGGCCCAAGATAAGCTCAGGGGGCTTCGCCCTATCATGTTGAGGATATTTTCGTCTTTGTCTTATATCTGAAGAATTCAAATATAATCACAACACAATTGAATGGGCACATTTTAGCAATTGACCTACTCAAGGCAAATCCCCCTCTATTGCACAATGCTAACGCGGTCAGGAGCGACGCTCCGATCGCCACCGACCCAACCATGGAAGAATTGTGATGCATGATCAACGTTCTCATGGAGTAGAACTAGAGGATGGCTGCCCAAGTTGATGTGTTGACGCAATCCAAAGAGAAACACCGAACTAAGCACGAGCATTGCTGTCTGAACGTGAACCCAACACCTACCATGGAGAGGATGAAATCTCCCACACGCTCGTCGGTCTGAGCGCTTGGGAGGCAGTTGCTCGCACTCGCTACAGTGGGCAACACAACCAAGCTTGGTCCATTGCGATGAAAAAATTGGGTGCCACCCACATCGCGCAGACTCGAGGATACGACCCCCGAGTGAATACCAACAGATATGTGAGACCAATTTGTCGACTATTGATCATTAGAGGGGTGACACGAGGTCTCTTACTATGCAACTAGAAATCGTATGTTTGGGGAGGACGACTCGAGGGCCCACCACACTGAGGGCTCTATGTCATTCGTCGTGCACGAAAGTCGCATGATAAATTTTATCTTATAATTTAATTTAATTATATATATTGATGTGTTGTTTTCTAAATTTAATACAATGCTTAAAATATTGAGTTTCTTATCGTTCATCCATCTTTTATGTTGGTTTGTTCATCATCTTTTAAATTTCAATCCAAATTAGGAGTCATGATGTTTATTTATGATCAATTAAATATTTATAAATAAAAAAAATGCAAGTATATTTACCGATAATTAAATTGTAAATTGTAATTTTTATTCACAGGCATTTATTATCGCGGCAAATATTTGTACAGCATTTTCATTCGCGGATCAAACGCCGCTAAATCTATCGCCAAAACCCAAAATTCAATTTGGTCCACGATTGAGTTGACCGCCTATATTTCCCGATCCATTTCCCCATGTCCTCACCCGACGGCCACCCACAGCACCCCAATGCATGCTTCTAGGTAGGCCCCTTCGTCAAAAACCCACTGCGCTCTCGCGTAAAACCACGTCTCTCTCTCCCCACCACTTATGTGGACGACGAGGCTCCACGTACGCGCACGGCCGAAGACACTTCCCCCTCCCCCAACCCCAACCCCATCGCGATCGCGTGGGTAAACAAGCTCCCCGTCCCCCAACTCCCAAACCCCAAATCCAACGACCAAAATTAAAGCCCAACGAGCCACAAGGCGCAATGGCCAGCGGCAGTAGTGGCGTCGGTCGCGGCCGCGGCCGCGGTGCGGGCGCCGGCACAGGTCACCTGGGCGCCGGGATCGCCCCCAGGGAGTGCGAGTCCTGCCGGGCGGCCCCGGGAATTCCCTTCTGCCGCGTGGAGTGGTCCTTCCTCTGTACCGGCTGCGCCGCCGTCGTCCATGGCCAGAGCTGGATCGTCGCCGTTCCGCCAAGCACTACCCCTGGCCCAAACCTTAACCCTGTTGCCGGCGCTTACACTGTGCCTTATGCTTATCAGTACCCCGTCCCTGCGAACCCTAGCCCCGGTCCTAACCCTAATCCCACCGCCGCCCCTCTCCCTAGTTCTCAACATAACCCTAGCCCTAGCCCCAGCGCGAATCCTAACCACGTGGTGCATCTTTCGTCGGACGAGGACGAATCCGCTGGAGATCCAGGCGAGGAAGACGACGGTAGCGGCAGCCGGAAAAGACGGCGGCCATCGTCCGAAGGAGAGAGTGCGGGGCGTGAAGCCAGCGTGATGAGGTACAAGGAAAAGCGTAAAAGCCGGAACTTCGATAAGACGATCCGCTATGAGTCGAGGAAGACGCATGCGGAATTGAAGCCTAGGGTCGGCGGGAAATTTGTGAAGACAGCGGATGATGCCGTAGACGAAATTGAGGAAGGTGCCGGTGGAGACGGGGTGGATAGTGCTCGGATAGGAGAGTTTGTTAGTGACGGCCATGGAGTTCGAGCAGACTCTAGCGGAGAGGCGAGGGTCAACGCTATTGCAGAATCGGCTGTTCCCAGTGAACAGCTGAAACCGTTAGATCCTGGCGAAATGGTGACTACTAGTCCGAGCTTTGAGGTGGAGCAGTTCGGTGGAGTGGATTTGGGACAGATGGATGCTGGTGAGGAAGTGGGACTATTGTGAGTTTGATTACGAGCTTGGGCTTGTTCCATACGTTTGGGTTGCTTGTTCAAGAAAAATAATTTTCCCAGATAGGTAAGCCAGAGCTTTTCTTTGTATTTCTATTCTTCAAATTGACAATAATTGGTGGTGAAAGGCTGAAAGCCTCTAGTGTCAGTTTAACCTTTCTAATAGTAGGACGGATTTTGTACATTGCTGTACTATTGCTTAATCATGATTTCTTGTGAGGGTTTTGTCTATTGCATGTTCTTATAAAGCAGGTTGACAACTTGCATGCATAAGTAAAATTTATTAAGCCTGGTGCTATTATAATAGTGGAACTCTGTGGTGTTGTTTCAAAAGGAAACAGTGGAGTATTAAGTGTTTTAAGTTTTAACCGTCAATCATGAGAACTTTCAGGAGAAAGAAATTATGTATATGAAGGCACATTCTTACACTAACTAAGTTATCACTATTCCATTGGATCATTAATCTTGGGTGGCCCTACAATCAAAACCATTAGTCTTGCCCATTATTCTGAGTCTTCACTCAGTAACAGCTCAAAGTGGATATTGATCTGCATTGCTGTATTTTGAGGTGTTCGTTGCTCATTTCTCTCATGTTCCTTCTACTAGCAGCTGCTTAGGAGTGTCAATCATTTTGTATGCTTTTAACAGGATGATTATTTTCTTTGTTTTACTTTGATGCTCATAATTTCTTCATTGCTATTTCTGTTATTGCTAGGATGGCTCTTGAACACATCCCACAAGGGACATCTAATTATGCTACTTTTTATTTTACAATATCTGAACCTCTTGGATAAAAAGTGGACACGAAAGATTTGAAATATATGAACCTCTGGCCCTATTCCCTTTTCTGTAAATGAACTGGATGCAGCAAATCATACGTGCATTTGCCCATTCGGTTGACACAGTGACACATTCTGCAAACAAACAAGTAGAACATTTGTACGAGTTGCTGACATACCTTCAAATTAATTGCTTGCATGACTTGTTACAAGTGTGTTATGGAATTCACCCAAAATTGATCTTGTAGTAGGGAGGTTATTGGGCATAATCTGATATTTTTAACGGATGTAGGTTGCCCTGGTGTTATAATAAAGTAGGATTCCATCCAGCTGATGTTGGAGCTTTGCTATCTTGGGTTTACATCATATTTGATTGCTAGGTGATTTAGAAAAGTAAAGGTACGGAGCAAATAGGAGTCATTCACAATTGGGATCTGGAACAAGATTATGAATTGAAATTCTCTTTCTTTAACAATACTTGATTTCAGACTTTTCAGTGCCATATGGAAGCAATTTTGAGAGCCTATTGTACTATGTCAACCTTGCTATCCTCATTTCTATAATCTACTTAGTGAACGGTAGTGGATCCTGATCACCGCCACTTGTATTTTGTTGTAATCACTGTTAGCATTTCCTACCTTTACTCGATAATTTGTTAGGGTCCCTGTAGTGCCTACGAAAAATAAGCAATTAGGTTTCTGTTTTGCATAAGCATCACTATTTAAAAAAGAAGAGCTAAGTGCATGAGGTTCTCATCAATGAGGGGTCTGGTAAGACCTAACCCTTGCAGGCAAAGGAGGATATTTTCATTCATTATCTAGACAGCAAAGTTAGAATATTATCTTGGTATAGGGCTTGCCTTATATTAATATCTTCACTCTTTGGGCCAACAACATCTGGTTTAATATCTAAAGGATAATCATGGCGAGGTAATGTCCTTACAAGTGTAGTTTGCCACTATTGCCTCTAAAGCTCTCATTGCCTCATCAGTTGAAGCGAAGGAATTCTGTTCTAGGAGAGTAGTTTAGGGCACCACCTATGTACTGTGTCCTTTGACCAATCAATAATAACCTATAGTAGCTCATCAATGCAAGAATTTGCGAAGGTCCTGCACCAATGCAAGGATGACCACTCATCACATTGATTACCTTGAGATCTTCTGGCACTCCCTGAAACAGAAACAGAAATGGAAATAATACAGTGGTGGTAGCTGATGGATGATGTTGCCTTTGCAGTCCTAGTGAATGAATTTTATTCAAGGAGTACTTAAGTGGTCTATTAGCCATATCCTTCTACAAGTCTGTAACCACTAGTAGTAGCTATTGGATCCAAGACTGGGCAAAGCTCCTGCACCAATGAAGGACATTCCACTCCTTAACCTTGATATTCTTGAGATATTTTGTCACTCCTTAAAATAGAAATAGTGTGGTGATTTGTGGAACATGCAGGTAGCTGATAGACATTCAGAATGATCATCTGTTCTCCTTAATGTATTGTTGGCACCCTTGCAAAACATTGCACACTGAGATGTCACAGATGATCTTTGCTAGTGTGTGCATCGATGTGAACATCATTAGAGTTCTTCAGATTGACTTGAATGCCTTGTTTGAGAGCCTCTGAGTATGGAGAGCACTGATCAAGCCAAAAGGCATAACTGTCCAAGATCCTGTTGTAACCATCATATTAGTTATTTCATAAACATCACAATCTCAACAACATCTACAGATCCTCCATGAATTTGGATTTAATGGTGTTCAAGTTACAAATCAACAAGGAGCAATGCTCCTTCCGGTACATCTAGGAATTCATGGATCATTTATAGGATACTAAAACATTAAAATTTGTGCAGTTTGGAATAAAATGATTCAGAAACACCAACTTCCATCATTTTTCTTTACAGTTGGCATTAGGGATGAGGGCTCTCGAGTATCTGGACATGGTAAACCTTGAAGCTGTTCCGAAGTAATGATAGATTCTATCACTGCCACATTGCTTCTGTTCATTGTGGTTGACATGATAGATTTTCTTTGATTACAATCTTAAGGGTTTATTTTGTATCTGGTCTTCTAATGTCCCAATAGCTGACACTATTCATTTTTGTTGCCCCTGGCATTATGAGATTTTGCTTTCTACAAATAATTTTGTGAAATATGAAACTAGGCCAGGCATGAGAAGGTCGTTTATGATGGGAGAAGGTCATTTAAGATGGTTTGGACATGTCCTATGGAGACCAAGTGCCCCGGTTTGAAAATGTGATAGTCTAGTAGTAGAAGATAGGAGGAAGGGAAGAGGTAGACCTAGGATCACGTGGACAAAAATAGTGTCTAAGCGTGTACATTACTAGATACTTAGGCAGATCTAGCCAGACGGAGGGATTTGGAGACAAAGAACTAGCATGGGATTAAGGCTTAGTTATTGTTGTTGTTGTATGAAACTAGGCCAAACATGCGATATAAACTTTGTTTTCTCAAACATTTTTTACACGAGGAAACTAAATTGTTATGATTTGCATATTCTTTTTTCTTGCATAATTGGTTATATAGAAATTTTTATGCTTAAGTCATATAGTTTGCTTTTATTCTTTTGTTCTACTGTAGCAATATGTCCCTCTTGTTTCCCATTCAATGAATCTCGTCACTGGAAAGAGATACCTGCAAATTGTGAATGTTAGATAAGACTTTCAGTTTTAAGTGTACATGTTTTTTCTTTTTGCACTTGAAATGCTGATATATGATATTATATAACATTGATTACATTATGGCATTTTGAGACTTAGGTTGACTAAATAAAGATATATACAAGATGACAAAAACAATCTCTCACTGATCTACATCCAATTTTTTCCCCTTTTCTTTGTTGAGACTTTCTTAAGATTATATTTCTCCAAGGGTGCCTTTTCTGAAAGAGTACTTGAATAGCTGTACCATTTGTTTGCACTAGAGATGACAAAGGATCGGATATGGTATGGCCGTGTGGATGCTGCATTATCAGTTCAGATATCCGCATAGCATTTCACATCCACACCCTCACCGCATCCTCCATGGATGTGTATCCATATCCACACAACATTTTAATAAAAAAATAATAAAGAAATATATGGTAATTATATAATTATAATATATGGGCCAAAATGGTAATTATATATGCAGATAATGCAGTGTGGATATGAAGTGTGGGATATGAATCAAATACCGAGCGGATTCACATCCATATCCACATCCGCACCGCATCCATGCGGATAAGGATTTTTTACATTCATATTCGCATCCATATCTATTTCTTTTATAACCGATCTGTGTGGTGTGGACGCGGATAATATCCAATGGATGCATATATAATTGCCATTCCTAGTTTGCACCCCTAAAATCTTATTGTTCACTCTCTATCTCTTAAAGTTTGAAATTCTCTCTGTCTCTCTGGTGGCTTCAATCATAAAAGTACAATAATTGTTTACTCTCAAATGCTTTAAAATATTTGGTTGTATGATATAGGAAATTAGTTATGTTTTTTTTTTCAAAACATACAGACATACAAACTGATAAATTTAGTGATGTTATTGTCTTGATCATAGTGACTTTGCTCTGATTTTTTAAAAATCTCTGTGAACTCCAACTAACTATTATTTTGTAGATCATTAGTCTTTATTAGCCCTATTGAATCTATGCAAAAAAATTTACTGTTGTATATTGTTGAAAATTTTGAGATTTGATCATCATGCATTTTTTTCACAAAAATAAAAGATCTAATTATATTTAGGCAACTTAGTGTGAATAGGTGATCTGAATATCTCTCAGGATTGAAATGGCTCCATTTTAGCAGTGATTTTTAATGAAGTACACATCTCTTATGAAATTTATATGTGCATGCTCATCTTTCTTTACCTATGGGCCTGAGCGTTTTGTAGCATCTGGATAAGTTTGTGTTTACGGTTTCATGATGTTTGGGTACTCTTTGTTTGAACTTTAAAGCACACGAGATGCCATACTCGTATCTCTGGCCCTTGTGATTCCCTGAAAGAAGCGCTACTCTGTTTTCATGCTCAAATGGCGAATGTTTGAAGCCGTGAGACTACAAATAATAAGCTGTCTTCTCCAATTTATTTATTTTTTAGCTTTTTTCTCTACTACTGTAGTGCCCTTCTTTCCTCTTCTTTCTTTCAAATTTTTATAGTTTAGAATTAATTCATTTTTGTTTGGATAAGTGATTCTCTTATGTGGTTTTTACCTTTTAACAATACCCTTTCCCCCGATTCCCCCATTTCATCACAAAGTTAGGTTTTGTTTAATAAAGTTAGATCATATATCCTTCTAATAAATTGAAAAGTCATGGATTTGCTCATATGCATATTTTCTAATGCCACAATACCTGGGATTTTTTATGGTTGGAGGCACTCCAACATCCACAACTCTAATCATCTCTCATGCGCGGAAGAGAGAGGCGACGAAATAGTTGTAGAGGTTGGTGGAACAAAGATGAATTTGTTATTGTAATAGGATTTAGTATATAGTAAAGTGATGAGATTGAGCCTAATGTTATATTTGGATAATTTTGAGTAAAGAGTTTGGAGTGGGAGGAGAGATTTGAAGGAATTTGAAGAATTTTGGAGGGGTAGTTTGGAGGTTTTTGAAAGAGTTTTAAAAATTTTGTTTGGTTAAACTCCATAAAGAGTTTGGAGAGATTTGATAGATCGCTATACCATATTTTATAATAATATATATTTTTTAATCTAAAGATATTTTATAATTTAATTATTTTTAATTTATTAATTTTTCAAATCCTTCCAAGGTTTTGAGATTTGAAAATAAGTTCTAGGAGGGTGAAATTTCTCCCGCTCTCTTAAAAAAATTATCAAAATATAATATTTTATCCAAATAGAATGTTTTAACCTCCTTCAAAATTCTTAGACACTCTCTATCCAAACATATAAGGATCGTGTTAATATTGCTGACTACTCCAGGATTAGGTGAATATCAATATATCATAGCAGCGAAGAGAAGCAAACAAGATACTTTTTTTTAGCCCTATCCAGTGATCGTTTTTTATTAATTTGTTGGCATGCCATCTTGATTAAGTATAATCTTTATCATTTGTACGTTTATCTTTTTTTAATTCCACCACCCTCTTTCTATTTTATTATAACCCTTTCTTGCTGGAGCGTAGCGTCCACCACTGATCAATCAATCGATCATATGCACTTCCAAATTCAACGTTCAAATGACAATTATGATTTTAAAAGTACTTGAAGATAATGCCTTCTCTATCATTATTTGCTCTCTTCGATTTATTAAGGCGAATTACATATTCGCTCTTCGAAAACTCAAAATTCATTAAAGATTTTTTTAGTACTTATTTAGTGTTAACAACCATTATTAATTATTATTATTTATGCTATCAGTTAAAATCGGGTCTTAGTAGAGTTTATGCCGTTTTTGATTGGGCTATTTATGTAAAGTGGCTTTTGTTTTTGCTTGCTACCAAGTTTTTGATCAAACTACGAAAATAAAATATAATTAATTAACTTTTTAAAATATCTTAAGTGCCAGTTATGCTAAATTTGCAAACATTCTGTGTTATTTTTGAACTATTAAAAATTTTGCAACTGAGATAATAAAAACGTTGCGACTGTCCGTATAAACACCTGAGAAAGTGAGAAGTTATTTTTAGCAATTGATTGGACAAATAAAATAATAAACAATAGACGAGCTTCATTTGCTTGATAAAAGAAAAGAGCCAGATTGGCTCACCCCTTTCAAGCTTGGAGCCTTGGTGTTGCACGTGATTGTCAATGATGTCAGGAACATTTGGGCTGTCCATTTGGTTCAATTTTAATCGAATCGAATCAAAATATATAAAATTGATTTTTTTTTTCTGAAATTTTAATTCGAACTTGAATCAAATTCAACAAAAATCGAATAGATCCGAATTGAATTATTTCGGTTTGATTGAATTTCTTAATCGAAAATCAAAAATCTAATTACAATGTTGAATTTTTTTAATATTATACTAATTTTCTAATCTTTCAATCCAACGGTGTAGTGTAAATGTGTAATAATAAATAAATAAATATTATTTTTTATTTAGTTCGATTTTTGATTCAGGTCGGTTCTCGAAATTCGAAAATCAAATTCGAACCGAAATCTAGTATTCGAATTCAATTCGAGTCATACGTTGAAATTGAATTGAACCGAATATTTCGGTTCGATTCGGTGTAATCCGAAAATTGGACAGTCCTATCAGGGAGTTTGAGGTAAATATATATGGATTTCTAAATTATTTATAGATAAAATTTGGAAAAAATGTTATGTTACACTCGACTAGTAAAGAAAATAATATTCTTTTATAGTAGTCTACGAGTGAATGCCGCAAATATTTTAAAGGTGATTAAAAAAGGCCAAAAGGGATGGAGTAGATTTTTTATGGCGATATCTGGTAAATAAACTAATAAAGCAACTTTTTATGGTAATCCACGAACACTTGTTTCCTCTCTCACGCAGATATCTCCAGATCGGATTAAAAAAACAAGATTTTAATTGAACACGAGTTCCGGCCCAATTACACGTCAACAGTTAGAGCCCAATTCCCCACCCCCCACGTCCCCATCCCTGTCTCCAAAACCCTAACGATAAAAGGCTCGACGAACTCCCAATTCCGCGAAGACGAGCGAGCCTGCCCGCCTGACTCCATCGCCAAATCCACGCTCACTCTCTCTCTCTCTCTACTCGCAATCGAATCCGTTCTTCTTCTTCGTCGTCGTCGTCCTCGTTAATCCCATCTGAAGAAGGAGGACAAGGGAGGAGAGGAGAGGAGAGGAGAGATGGATCAGCAGCAGCAGATTGCGGCAATTCTCGGGGCGGCGGAATCAGGCCCCTTTGAATCCCTCGTCGGTCAGTTGATGTCGGCCTCCAATGAGCAGCGCTCCCACGCCGAGTCCCTCTTCAACCTGTGCCGCGACCACCACCCCGACGCTCTCGCCCTCAAGCTCGCTTCCCTCCTCCACTCCTCCCCCGCCCCCGACCTCCGCGCCATGTCCGCCGTTCTTCTCCGCAAGCTCCTCACTCACCGCGGCGGCTCCTCCGACACAGACGTGCCCCTCTGGCCCCGCCTGTCTCCCACCTCCCAAGCCTCCCTCAAGTCCCTCGTCCTCGCCGTCCTCCACCAGGAGCCCGATCGCTCCATCGGTAAGAAGGTCGCCGATACCGTCTCCGCCCTTGCAGTCTCTCTCCTCCCCGACGGTGCATGGCCTGAACTCCTGCCCTTCCTCTTCCATGCCGTGTCCGCCCCCGACTCCACTCCCCGCCTCCAGGAGTCCGCCCTCCTTATATTCGCACAGATCGCCTACGTCCTTGCTGATGACTCCTCCTTCGTTGGCCCTCACCTCCCTACCCTCCACTCCCTCCTCCTCGCTGCGCTCTCCCACCCTTCATCGCCTGATGTCCGCGTTGCTGCCCTCTCCGCCGCAGTCAACCTGGTTACCTCCCTCGAGTCTGCGGCGGATCGTAACTGCCTTGCTGACCTCCTCCCTGCTATGATGAGAACACTCACTGAGTCACTCAACTCTGGGCAAGAGGCTGCTGCTCAAGAGGCCCTCGAGCTCCTTGTTGAGCTTGCGGGTGCTGAGCCACGGTTCCTCCGTCGTCAGATCGCTGATGTAGTTGGAGCCATGCTGCAGATTGCAGAAGCTGATGGACTCGAGGAAGGCACTCGCCACCTGGCGATTGAGTTTGTTATCACCCTTGCCGAGGCCAGAGAGCGTGCCCCTGGGATGATGCGGAAGCTCCCTCAGTTTGTCAGCAGGCTCTTTGGCGTCCTCATGAAGATGTTGCTTGATATTGAGGACGACCCTGCCTGGCACACCGCAGAGGTTCAGGATGAGGATGCAGGGGAGAGCAGCAACTATGGAGTGGCCCAGGAGTGCCTTGACCGTATTGCTATTGCTGTTGGTGGAAACACAATCGTTCCAGTTGCATCTGAGCTGCTACCAGCATACCTGGCTGCTCCGGAGTGGCAGAAACACCATGCAGCCCTGATCACTCTTGCTCAGATTGCCGAAGGTTGCTCAAAGGTGCTGCGACCTTCAATTAACTTAGCTTGGCTATGTGATAGAACTAATTTAAGGTGATAAATAGTTCTGATTTTTCTCTTTCTTCTGCAGGTGATGTTAAAAAACCTGGAACAGGTGGTCAACATGGTCCTAAGCTCCTTCCAAGATCCACATCCTCGTGTTCGCTGGGCTGCAATTAACGCTATTGGACAGTTGTCAACAGATTTGGGGCCGGATTTGCAAATCCAGTATCACCACTTGGTGCTCCCTGCACTGGCATCAGCTATGGATGATTTCCAGAATCCTCGTGTGCAGGCAAGTAGTTTAGAGTGCTGCAACATTCTGATTTTTGTCTGTTGTTTTCCTACAAAGTTGAGCTGCTTAAGATTTACATAGATTTTTTTGTAATTTTTTCTTTATCACTTACTAAATTCTCTTACTGAACACTCATCAAACTATTTCATTAAGAAAGCATGAAGTGTTTTACTACTTTTGTCCCAGAACACACCTAGTTGAGTGATATTTCAATACGATTTCACATCCCTGAGGTTTTAGTGTGAATCAAGCTAATCTCTTGAATCATCCTCTTATTTCATGGGATATTTAGAATGTGTGAGATAAACTAGGTTTTGTGTGGATGTATGTTTTGAAACTCTATTTTTTGGATGATCTTAGTGTGAATCATGCTAATCTCTTGAATCATCCTCTTATTTCATGGGACATTTAGAACGTGTGACATAAACTAGGTTTTGTATGGATGTATGTTTTGTAACTGTAGTTTATGGATGATCTCTTGCTGAGATTTAACAACTTCTATTTATGCTCAATAAATCTATAATTTAGCATATGATTAACAAACAGAATCTGTTTTATCTAATAGTTGGATGATTAACTTTGATGTGTTATGATGCTTAAAACTTCAAGAAGTATTATTATAAGATGCATGCCTGTATGGTGCAGAAAGAGCATATCTGCACATGATATTGTACTTCTAATTGATTCATACACAACAATTTGCTTGATTTCGAGTGAAAATGTGAAATGCAAGCTTGCACAAGTGCAGAATTTCGAAGATGAAGTGTGTAAATATTATAACATGCTTATGGGTGATGCAGAGATCAAATTGCATGGCATTGATCCGTACCATATTTGAATTTTAATAATAAAGCTATACATGATAGGTTGCGAATTTTAAATCAAGCAATTGTATTTCTTGGCCACTCTGATTTTGGAAGTTTGCATTTCTCTGTTGGACTTGCATATTATGGTTTCAAAATATAACAAGATAGTAAAGAAACATTAAAAATCAGAACAAGATTCCCAAATAAACAAGCTCAATTTGTCCAAGCTTGCCTATGTTTAAACTTGTTTATCACCTGTCACACTCATTGAGCTCATACCAAGCTTGAAAAAGGTCGCTAAAGCCTTGTTTCTAAAAAAAACTTATCAAGACAAACTTGATCCTTATCAAGCTGAATGCAAGCTTATATTTAATCATGATCTTTAGCTCATAAATAAAATTTGGCTTGGTTTAAGCCTTTAGAAACATGTATTTAGTTTCAGAAAGAAACAAATTAGTTTGAGCTTTTCAAATTTATTATTAAGTTATACAAGCTTAGAAGGAAGATACATACAAATTCTATTCATATGGTAAAGCTTAATATTAAATAAAATTTTCTTACATAATACATGATATATGTCTATACAAGCATTTATAAGCTTATAAAAATGCAAAAAAAAGCTCTCAATCAAGGTTGTTTGCGAACACCAACCTTACTAAGTTGAGCTAACTTGCATTCAAGTTTAAGTTTGTTCATTTATGACATTGGACAAATACAAACAAAGTGTTACCAAGTTACGCCCATAGTTTTAAATGGCGCGCCATGGCTCGGGGCGCACACAGGAGTAGGCCCCGCGCCATATTTTCCCTGAGGCACCATCTTAGCGCCTCAAGTGCTATGGCGTGCGCCTTAGCCTAGGCGCGAGGTGCACGCCATATGCACCACACACAGGTGTGGTGCCGGGTGCCCTAAGTTAACTCACTCGAAAATTATCCTCTTCTTCTTTTTTCCTCTTTAGCCGCCTACGCTCAACTTTTCACTTCTTTTTTCTTCCCTTCTTCTTTCTGGAGAGCATCCTTCCTGATGCCTCCGGCGAGCCTCCTTTTCTTTCCGGCACCTCTTTTTCTTCCCTTCCTGTGAGTCTCAGCTTTCGGCGCGTCTCTCCACCAGATCTCGGTGGCCTCTCCATCAGATTTTAGCATATTTCGAGTATTTTTGTTTTATCTTCTCTCCTTTTAGCAGATTTCAGACTTTTTTTTTTCAGCATGTTGAAAATTTCAGCCCTCCCTCCTACTCTGCATGCTGAAAATTTTCTGCATGCTGTTTGCTGATACTGCTGCATGCTGAAATATTCAGCATGCATGTTGAATTGCTGATACTGCATGATTTCAGCATGCTGAAATTTTTCTGCATGTTGATACTGCATGATTTCAGCATGCAGAAAATTTCTGCATGATGTTGGCTTGCTTTTTTTTAATGATGTTGAACTTGAGATTTGCTTGTTTAGTTGTTCTTTAACAATTTTGACTTATTATTATTATTATTATTATTATTATTATCTTTATTTAGTTGGATGCTAAATTAGCTGTTAATTAGGTGATTTTATTTTAGAAATATATATTTTATGTACAAAATATATTTTATAATTATATTTTATTTTTGCGCCTTGCCTCGTTGTGGCACACGCCGTAACCTTGCGCCTTGCACCATGGGTCCAAGAGCCCTTTGCGCCTTTGTGCGCCTTGCGCCATTTACAACTTATGGTTACGCCACGTTTGGTGAATGTTATAGGATAACAATTGATAGGATAATGATTAAGACAATGTTTTTTGCATCATATAGATTAATATGTATCCTATGGTATGTTTCATGCACCATTAATACTTTATTCTTGACAAAAATATCATAATATATTAATTTGGCCAAAAATGCCCTTAAGCAAATATCTTTTTCTCAATTAAAATAACCTTTTTGACCATTACAAGTATGAAAGTACATGCATTTTTTTTTCTATCATAAAAAATAATTTTGTAATTTTTATATATCATTCATAAAAAGCAACAAAAAATTCATAAAAGTAATAACATAAATTGCCATATACTTCAAATACAATTGTGAAAGGAAGAGATTTGTTTGTTTTTTTATTTATTTGTGGGCATGTTTGTGGTTTTCTTATCAGCCCTTACACAGCATTTTCATCCCATATAAAATTATACATCAATAAGACTAACACTGTATAAGCTATAACATAAAATGAGATCCCATATAAAATAATACATGAATAGCCATATAAGACTGACACTGTTATAACTTATAAGCTATAAAATAAAACAAGATGATCCAAACACCTTGTAAGGCCTGATTGCACAAGTCCATCATGTCATGCCTTATATGGCATGCCACATGGGGCCACAAGATTTGAGTTTGTTTACAAATGCTTGATTCATTTACAATACAGATTAGAAAATTGGGATATGGATTGGGAAATAGAAAAGTAGATATTGGCTATTGGTTCTATTGTTTGGACCGGAATAAAAATGAAGCAAAATGAGGAAGATAAAAAAATGATATGTTATTTTGTGAAGAATGATAGGCCACTTGTACATGCTCCACCACTTTTATTTAATGCCAAGATGAAACTATTAATCTTGTAGACAAGCACATAATTTATATTAAGTTGCTTCACAATTTCCCTTAAATAGACGCAGAAGCTGGTTATAGTTGTATTGAATTTTATATCTATCTACTGATTTTTCTGTGTGACTTTCGTCATTCATTGTAATTATTTTGTCTTGTGGATTAAATGCTTCTTGCTAATGTAGTTGCTTGTTAGCATATGTTGCATGATTTTGTTTGTATTAAGATAAAATGATTCTCCAGGCACATGCAGCTTCAGCAGTTCTAAATTTCTGTGAGAATTGTACTCCTGATATTTTGGCACTGTATCTAGATGGGATTGTCAGCAAGTTACTTGTGCTGCTACAGGTATAACTTAAATTTTCTATATTTATATTTCCTTGTTCAGCTTTGATAGAGAAATTAAAAATAATAGTGAATGCTATTGTTTTATTCAGAATGGTAAGCAGATGGTGCAAGAAGGTGCTTTAACAGCTTTAGCATCAGTGGCAGATTCATCACAAGTACTTGCTATAACTTCTGTTAAGCTGTTTTTGCAATCTTGATTCATGCAGACTTTCTGACATTGGTTTGCAATGTAGGAACGCTTCCAAAAATATTATGATGCTGTCATGCCATACCTCAAAGTTATATTAATGAATGCAACTAACAAGTCCAACAGGATGCTTCGTGCAAAATCAATGGAATGTATAAGTTTAGTTGGAATGGCTGTAGGCAAGGAGAAGTTCAGGGATGATGCCAAACAGGTATAATCCCTGTGAAAAAATGAACATTAATTTCTTATGGTTTTCAAGCAAGTAAATGGTTCATATTCCTTGAACTTATGCAAGACGTGTAATTTGCAGTTCTGAATGTCAACTCATTTGTGTAGTGTACATAGTACTAAGGTTTAAAATCTCGACCGAAACGGTACGGTAAGTCCGTTATTTACCGGTATTTTAGATTTCCGGTATACGATATACCCGGTATTTGAAAAAACCGGGTATATTGTGTATACCGGGCGGTATATGGCGGTATACCGCCCGGTATGGGCGGTATATGGTGGTATGTCACGAAAAAAAATAAAAATAAAAATAAAAAATAAAAAAAACCCGGCCGGTATGCATTTTCATACCGGTCCGTACCGTGTGTCGGTACGGTACGGTACCGGTATATAACGGTACGGTACCGGTATATACCGGTACCGGCCGGTGACCGAAACCGTTACCGGTACCGGTACCGAGATTTTAAACCATGCATAGTACACTAAATAAGTTCCTTTTGTAATTTAAAAGAAAATTATTGAAATCTACATAAATATTTGGGAAACAGTTAAAATACGAAAGGTCTAGTCTTTATATTGCCTTTATGGGGAAACATCTGAGTTATAATATGTTATGGATTAATAGATACATTGTTATGGTATTGTGAGTTTAGTTCTCAATGAATTGGTGTTTTGATCACCAAGGCATCAATGACGATGTTGAATGAGTAAATAGGCATTTAGCAATTCAAATCTATTCTTTTATCCCTTGTAAGTTTTGCTTAATTTTTGAAGCTGTAGCCTAGGGTATTTTGCAATTTATGAAAACTGTGTTGGCATCTCTTTACTTTGTGTTGATTTTTTTTTATTACGATCCATTTTTGATTAGTTGGGATGATCTCCAATTTTTTTATTGTTCTAATCCCAGGTAATGGAAGTTTTGATGGCCTTGCAAGGATCACAGATGGAGACAGATGACCCTACTACAAGCTACATGCTTCAGGTGTACTTGAGTTACCACCGATTGATAATGTAACTTTCCAGAAGCGATGTTCATTGCTAATTTGTTCTGCTTGAATAGGCATGGGCCAGGCTATGCAAGTGCTTAGGACAAGACTTTTTGCCGTACATGAGTGTTGTTATGCCCCCATTGCTTCAGTCTGCTCAGCTGAAACCAGATGTAACTATTACTTCTGCAGACTCGGATGATGATATTGAAGATTCAGATGACGAAAGGTTTGTTTCAGTGCAAAAAATTAAAAAAATGTTTCTTCTGCTTGCTTATCTAAATCCGGACATCATAAAAAGGAGGCATTGTACACAAAGTTACCCCTGAAGGGCAAACTGGGAGTGAAGTATATTGTAGTACCTTAAGTTTGTAACATCATATTCTAATTTTATTCTTATTGATGCATTTATGTACAGTGTTGAGACCATTACCCTTGGAGATAAAAGGATTGGTATAAGGACTAGTGTTTTGGAGGAAAAAGCCACAGCTTGTAACATGCTCTGTTGCTACGCTGATGAGCTCAAGGAGGGCTTCTATCCTTGGATTGATCAGGTTGGTTATGAATTTATGATTGTTGCTGGTTTTATTGCCTGTGTGAGAACTACTGCTATAAAGTGCAAACAAAATTCAGGTTGCTCCTACATTGGTGCCTCTTCTTAAATTCTATTTCCATGAAGAAGTAAGGAAGGCTGCTGTTGCAGGTATTCTTTTATGTTTATATTTTTATTGATTTTTTTTATGAACCTCTGGTTATTACGGATTCTTTGCCTGTTTTCCACACTTGTCTCTAGCTATGCCGGAACTACTACGATCAGCAAAATTAGCAGTTGAGAAGGGGCAAACTCAAGGTCGTGATGAGTCATATGTCAAGCAGTTGGCAGACTACATAATTCCAGCTCTAGTTGATGCTTTGCAGAAGGTTAGTCTACGTTTTTACCTTTCTGATCTAATGATTTTAAACTGTTCAATTGATGTGCATTCCAATTGATGTTTTCTTTCTATATTTTTTTTGCAGGAGCCTGAAGCAGAAATTTGCGCGAGCATGTTGGATTCATTGAATGAATGCATGCAGGTATTTTGTTCTCATAATGTTGCTTTCTTTTTATCTGCATATCCTGCTGTATTTCCTACTCATATGCTGTAGATGATATTAAGATTGTAGATTTCATAATGTATGCAAGTATTTACTAACAATTGTTATGTGTTATTATGTGACCTCTTGTAATCGATTAAAATTGGATTCTTCTCCTCATTCTCCTTGTCTCCTCTATTTTGAACCATGACTGAATTATTGTGTTATATTGATGGATTGACTGTGCTATGTGTTTCAATCAATTTTTGGATCTCTAGTTAAATATCAAGACTTTATTATGTGTAATTGTAGTTCTGGATGGTTATTAGGTTATGTAAATTCAAGAGGATGTGTTTGTTTTCTTAACATCCCAATATGTTAACATTAGATGAAAAATTTTGGGGTTCATTTGTTTTTCTTACAAAATATGTAGTATATATATCATTGGTTCTTTATCTTATCTTTTTTGGCTCTGTGCAGCTCGCGGGCTTACTGCTTAGCGAAAACCAGGTCAGAAGCATAGTTGATCAACTAAAACATGTTATAACAGCTAGTGTAGCTAGGAAAAAGGAAAGGGCAGAACGAACAAAGGCGGAAGACTTTGATGCAGAAGAAGAGGAAATGCTTAAAGAGGAGAATGAGCAAGAGGAAGAGGTGTTTGATCAGGTTGTTAATGAAGCTCATGAAAGCATACCAGTTTCTGATTATTTTTCCGACTCTAATTTATGATGCAATAGCAATCAAGTAGTGATTAATCAAATTTTGATCAAGTTTATATGTTATTGTAATTCCAATTTAGGTCGGCGATTGCCTGGGAACTCTGATCAAAACCTTCAAGGCTTCTTTCATCCCTTTCTTTGATGAGCTGTCTGTTTATATTACTCCTATGCTGGTGAGGTTTGCTAGCATGTAGTATGTTCTGCATATTGCTAAAATGTTTGCATATAGGATATCCATATCACTACATTCTATATTTGATAGAACTTTCTGATAACTACATTCTTCTGCTGTCTGCAAGCATTGTGATATTGAATGTACCTATTATTCTTATATCCCTGCTTTTCCAAACTATGTAAAATAGGTTCAATTGGACTTGGATGCAGATGACCTTTTCTGGGGTTTACTTTATTATCCAGAATTTCAGTTTTTCATTTGAATTGCAATAATATAAAATAAAGAACACATTAACCATATAGTTTATGCCGTAAGGAAGAGATTGCATAAATAATCGTTTTTACCACTTCAATTATTGTGCAGTATACCAGAAATTCTGCTTCCATTGTTTATGACTTTATGGTATCAGCTACTTCCATTAAATGAATTAACTTGGGGCATTATCTTTTCTTCATTAATCCAATTCATGAATGTAATAAAATCTTTGAAATTATTTATGCGACTATCATTTTTTATCTTCTGTATTTTCTCTATGCTTGACTTCTTAGCAATTTGCTCTTAACAACTAAGAATGCTTGTGTCATTTGTTCCTAAATACTTGTTGAATAATATGGTTTGCAGATTGTTGTGCCACTGGAAAATTCAAGATTTTGTATTTTGCAATGATATGTTATGGTATCTTGATGTCAAGCTTGTTTTGTAATTCCTTGTGATGAGGACAATAAGTTCTTATGCTAGGAGCATCAAGTATTCTACATTAGATATTATCTCTAGGCTTGGTCATTCATTGCCTTTTACCTGCAGGGCAAGGATAAAACAGCTGAGGAGAGAAGGATTGCAATATGCATCTTTGATGATGTTGCAGAACAATGCCAAGAAGCAGCTCTTAAGTATGATGTTTTAATGAACTGCTTGTTAACTTTGTTTATGATTGTTAACCTAATTTTATTTTTTAAATTTGTCAGATATTATGATACTTACCTTCCTTTCCTATTAGAAGCATGCAATGATGAGAATTCAGATGTTCGGCAGGTTTGAGTGCATTCTTCTATTGCCCCTCATTTATGATATCCACACAACTTTCACCTTCACATGATGGTTTGTTACTTTGAAGCATTTTTTGTTTTCTAGGCTGCTGTTTACGGTGTTGGAGTTTGTGCTGAATTTGGTGGTTCTGTATTTCGACCTTTGGTTGGAGGTAACTAATCCCTGATGATTATATAGAACTTCGCATCATTTATAGTTCTGACATCTTTTTGTGCAACTTTTTCTTCTCTTATGCAGAGGCTCTATCAAGATTGAATAATGTGATCAGACATCCTGATGCATTGCACTTAGACAATGTAATGGCATATGATAATGCTGTTTCAGCACTTGGAAAAATATGCCAGTTCCACCGTGATGGTATTGATGCAGCTAAGGTAGCCCATTTTCGTTTTTAATCGTGTGCTTATATTTGTAATGAACCTAATTTCATAGTTGACTGACAATTATTTTCTTCATTTACCTGGCTGCATTTTGTCTGTTAAACTAATGGACTTATAGTGCCCCAAAATGGCGCTTATCATCCTTGTTTGTTTGGTTGCAAAAGATTGAGTTATTTAGGTCAGCAAAGAAATTGGAGGGGTTTATCATCAACGTTTACCCCCATTGACACTGCAACCTTGCCAGGAATATTGTTCTTAAAAATTCATGCACTTCTCTTTATGTCAATTTTTTGTTTCAGTTGTACCTTAATTTTGTCTTCCTGCCATGTATTCCCACGACATTCATTTACTTTGGTTTTGTTATTGTAATACAACTCACAAAGTAGTTGTAGGTGTACAAGTAGAGATATGTGCGTGGATGTTATTATGCTTAGCCATCAGAATAAATTTAATTGAGGGCAAAATTGCAATTGATTATACTGCTGTTTTGGAATAAAATTTTCTTATATTTTCATATTTTGCAGGTTGTTCCTGCTTGGCTGAGCTGTTTACCAATAAAAAATGATTTAATTGAGGCCAAAATTGTTCATGATCAGCTTTGTTCCATGGTTGAAAGGTACATTCACCTGCTTTGTGTAACCATAGATGATTAGTAAAATCAATGCATTTTTTGATGGTGTTATATTGAAGAATTAACCAATGACTCTATTAACAGGTCAGACAGAGAGCTTTTAGGTCCAAACAACCAGCAAATTCCTAAAATAGTTACTGTTTTTGCAGAGGTAAACCAAACTCTTTTCTCTCCTTTCCTGTGGATATACCATAAATAGTTTGTGATTAAATTTGAATCTGTCTTTGGATTCAAGAGCAGTTGACATTGGTTTACTTGCTAAATGACATTATTTTGGTTATTGCATATGGTATGGGTTTGTCATTACTATTGTATCTTATGTTTTTTTCCTCCTGAAAAATGCATAGACCACTTTACCTGAAGAAATGAGACCTTGAACTCAGTGATTTGATATGATATATCTTTTGATTGAGAGTTGACTATAGGCTTTGTGAAAATTATATTTCAGTTACTGAAGCAATTGCTTGCTAAAAGTGGCTGAGAACCTAATATAGTGCACACTTTTTGAAGATTTGTAACCCCCCCCCCACCCCACACCACACCCCACCCACACACACACACACCCTATCTATCATTTGGCTCATATATGGGTCTTTTCTGTTACTGGCCTTTACAGTCTCACTTTTTAAATTAATACACATTCCTTTTTTCCTTTATTTGAATTTAGGAACAGTTAAACATTCTGTTTTCCTTTTCTTGAATTAAGACCTGTTAAACATTCTTTTTTTCCTTTAAATTAAGACCAGCTAAACGTTTTTTTCTGTCAAAGCTGCATATAAACTGTTTGCTATTGAAACACTTCAGTCAGTTTTTTTTCTGTTGCTTCATTAGTCACATGTCTACAGGGTTGCATTGTGAAATATTAAGTTGTTTGCCTCTATGTCACTGTGTGCATATAAACTGAAAGCTGATTAGTTGACATCAGTTTTAGCAAGAGCAGTTTGGTGCGTTGAGTGTTCACTCCAATTATTGTTAGAATTAATGTTGTTATTTTAATCTGTAGATATTTTACTATATAAATAATCATAGACACCATCAGGTGGTTGGACAATCTTCAGGTAATTTAGTTTGTGGCTGTCTGATACTTAAATGGTGCTACTTTCTATTTTGTCCCTAGGTTCTGTGTGCGGGGAAGGATCTGGCCACGGAACAAACTGTTAGCCGGATGATCAGTATTTTGAGGCAAATTCAACAGACATTGCCACCGTCTGTTCTTGCCTCAACATGGTCTACCTTGCAGCCTCAGCAACAGTTAGCTTTGCAGTCTGTGTTGTCATCGTGATCTCTTATAGGGGATGCAACTTGGCAATCTGTTATTTCTTGTTGGTAGCATGTCTTCTCAGTTCACCACAATATTGCAAATGAATATCATTCTTTATGTCCACTCGTCCAGTTGATTGAAGTGTGAGGGCATTGTTCTATTGAGTTTCTTTTCTGCTGCAAGAGAATTTTGCAATTTTGGTGGGGGTGGTGTATAATATTGACAGCCAAAAATATTTATTTGTTGCCTGAGCTGTACATTATGAATGGGGAATTCAGATTGTATTATGATGGATTTTCTTGATTATAGTGAAAGAGTTGGTTGAGGTTGGTTGCAGTTTCAATGATTGTAATGCTTTTCCTTCAAGTCAATCAATTTGTGAATGTTGTGCAGTTAATTTTTGGTTCGATCGTCATGCTAATCTTTCTCTTTGTGGTCCGAAGCTTGGAGCCTGCAGCAGTAGAGAGCGGAAATTTGCCGTGTTTCTGTTACCAATATATTATTCTGATGAGTATCTTAAATTATGGTGATGCTTTACATGTGGCTGTTTTATTCGGTGAGATATGATCTAATTGCCCTAATTTATGGCAAGCTTACATAAATTATCAACTGCGACTCTGCTTTTTCATATAAGAGGACGCAAATTTCGTTACAATTTGTTATGCGTTTTTTATTAGAAAGAAAAAATGAATTACTATTTTTGTCTAGATAAACATTAAATGCTGAAGATTTTAGTGTCGAAGAGAACTTTTTGTTAATTCTTAAGTGCCAAAGCTTTGTACTAATATTAATTTCTTCTTTGGACGAGATGTAGGTTGTTTTTGCATTATTTGAAAATTCGTAGTCGTGTGTACATGAATTGTTGCTTAATGGATACGAATCTTAATTACGAGATTCTACAATGATGCAATCCAAATGATTAGCAGCACTGTACTAAAGACCATTGAGAATGGATTACTGTTGAACATAAAAAGAGGCCACATGCAGGATACTACCAAAGCTATCTCTTAAAATAGTACGAACACTAATAACAAAAGAAACTACAGAATCGAAGTGTTAGCAATGGTAGTCCAAGAGTTCCTATTAGAAAGATCTAAATGTAGAATCTATTCTAGTAAATTCCAAAGTTGAGAAGTAAAAAGACATTGAAAGAAAAGGTGTTGGATATTTTTAGAGGATGCATCACAGAAGTGCAATTGTCAAATAAAATAATACCCCATCTGAATAATCTATGCTTAGTGGGAAGTTTCAAATGCAATAATTTATGAGCCGTTCTAACTTTCCATAAGGTACTACTCCAAACATCATAGTTATCTAAAGGGACAAGTCACTACTTCTAAGGAAACTATTGGCTGAAGCAGTGGTGGCAATTCCCCTATAATCCATCCTCCAAACCCACGTATCATCATCAGACTAAGAGAAACATCAACCATGTAAACAAAATCACAAACAAATTGTTACAGTATCAGTATTCTAAAAGCCATCCTTGATCATATCCGAAGCAGAATCAATTGAAGTAATCATATTTATACTTAAGAAGGTTAGCTTGAAACACAGAGGTGCATCTAAAATCCAAAAGTCATTCAAAACTAAAGTATTAACATCAACAATTTCTAAGCCCAAGAAGATTTATTGGGATGGATTAGATTATCAAAAGAGGCGAGATTGTATTTAATTCTAATGGTTTGAACTGAAAGAGAATTACGTAAATTGAATGGTCATACTAGATGGGGTGAATAGTGTGTTTAGTATAAAATTAAGCATAATTTCAGTTTTATAAGTTTTCTCCGATTACTTATTACCTAAGTAATCAAGCAATGCTAACAAGTCGATTTATAGTGGTTCGGCCTCAATGCCTACTCCACTACCAAAGCATATCGCTTAGGATTTCAAACTCTACTTTACTAGATTAAGTGTATTATACAAGAGGATTTACAAGCTACAACACTGACCCTCACACCCGAGGATTTTCATGAATTCATATTTATTATAGGAAAGTTTAGTTCACCTTTTAGGGAAGTGTTTGCTAAATTTTTCATGTTATTATTATGATCAAAATTAGTAGTTTAAATTTAATTTCATAATTTTTAAAATAATAAGTTGATAAAATCAAAATTTTAAGTATTAAATTATTAATATCCAACTCCATTATCTGAAGCTAAAAACAAACATATGATTGAAAATATGGTCTTATTTGATCATTTTATTAGATATCTAATTAAATAACCCGTAGTGTAAGAGAAAATGACACAATGAAAAGGGGGTGAATAATATGTATTAGCTAAAATTAAAGCTAAAGTCGATTTATGGATACTTGAAATAGTGAATGACAAATTCAATTTTTTAAGTGAAAGTGAGTATAACAATTAAGCACACAAGTAAAAATAATAATATTAACACACAAATTTATAGTGGTTCGACTTCTAGCCAAGCCTACCCCTCTTATGATTTCAACCAATCTACTAGATTAAATAGTTCCCTATGAGAAGAATTACAAGCCAATGTTACAACCTTCTCTCCGAATGTACCTCCAACACCTCAAGCTCCTTGGACACCCTACTTAAACAAGTAACACAAGTGAATTTACGTAGAGAAGGCAACCACTCAAACCTTGACCTTATACCCTAGGTCAACAAAACAAGGTTTAAATTAGAGTATGAAACAAATCAAAATACAAAACAAATGGATCAATAATCAAAACACAAGTACGTAGCTCCAAGAAACTCCTAACTCATCTTGATGCCATTTGGTGATAAATCAAGGAAAACAATGGCTCAATTAAGAAATGTATGCTCAAGCTACGTTAAATATCAAAAATGGCTCAAAGAATCTCAACTAGGGTTAGTGTGATATTTCAATGGAAATATTAAGGCACAAGGAAGACATGGAACAAACACTTATAGAGTTGTATAAATGGAGCCAAGGATAAGCAACTCAAAATGGTCGTAAAAAGAGTCATTGGACTCGCCGGCAGAAAATCGATCGCAGGTCGATTGTTGGAACCTTCAATCAAAACTACATTATGATTAATTTTAGCACATGTTCAACTTTGGTTCAGATTTCGATGCATCTAGTTTGATTTTTGACTTCATCATCGTGCATCCTAAGGATTTTACAATAATTCTAAACTCTAAACCTAGTCTTTAGAACTTTCTTAATTTCCAAGCATAGAACAATATCCACTTGAATTTTTTTGTTTTTTCTTCGATCTTTCCTATCACGGACATCGCGTGCTTATCAATATGAAACCTGAAATTATTTCTAATCAAACATTAGTTTATAGTTTGTAATCATCGAAATTAAGATTGAGACCAATATTAAAAATCTTAAATCAACACATAGAATATGTTTGCGGATACGATAAGGGATAGATTAATATTCATTGTCTGTCTAGTGCATGAATTAGAAGAAAATAGTATAAAATTGATATCATATGTACAACATATTTAAAAAAATTCATATTCAATCATCTCTCATTTATTATCCAATCCAATCCTATCATATCCAATGAAACAAACATACTAATAGGGTATAGAGTTATCACATGATTTTTATCTTAATTAATTCTAACTATAGTCTTATCCAACTAAAATCCTATTTTAGAGGACAAATGATACAATAATGTAATGATTGTAGGTATTCATCATGCATCATGAATTATTTGATCATAAATTATCAATCAAATGCCGGAATACGTAGGAAATTGCCAAGGAAAAAATAAATAATTGAGTCAGGGGTAAATTTGGAAACTCAAAACATAAGAGCGATAATAGATGATAAGATGACGACATACACATAACATAACGGTACATAATGGACACTTGGATCCGTTACAGAGCGTATGTGAAGTAGTAGACAAATAGTACGCCAGCAACTCTTGTCTCCAAGTCTTCTCGGCCGTAGACCGATGGCGAACTCCCTCTCCCCCAGCTTCCTCTCCGTCGCCGCCCTCCTCTTCCTCGTCCTCTCTTCCGCCACCGCGTCCTCCGGGGTGCACGACCTCCTCAAGAAGTACGGCCTCCCCAAGGGCCTCCTCCCGCACTCCGCCAAAGACTACACGCTCAACGACGACGGCACGTTCGAGGTGCGCCTCAAGAAGCCCTGCTACGTCCAGTTCACAGACCTCGTTTACTACGACAAGACCATCAGAGGGAAGATCTCGTACGGCCTCATCACCAACATCGAAGGCATCCAGGTCAAGAAGGTCTTCGTGTGGTTCCCCATCTCCAGGATCCAGGTCGACGAGGATGAGGAGACCATTGAGTTCAAAGTGGGATTTCTCTCTGAGTCGTTCCCCACAAAGACGTTCAAAGACGTCCCCGATTGCAAGGACAATAAGGATTCATACCGTGGCGCCGCCGGCTTAATCCCTGTGGAATTGCTTCCTGTAGCTGAGGTTCGTCGATTTCCTAGCTTATTTCCATTTTGTTTTTGTTTTTCTAGTTAGATCTCGTGGTAAACCTAGATCTCTGGTGCGGTTTCTTTGGTGATTGAAAGATCAGATGCATGGAAAAGATGCATCTTTTGGGGATTTTAGGATCTTTGATTTTGCAAGAAAAAAGGGACAGGCTTTCCCTTTATACTTAACGATGTGGACAAGCTGGAAACTTTATAAACAATCCCTGTGAATGACTCGGTATTAGAGATTACCACTCTATAACTCCTCTATCATAGGACATGTCTGAAGAACTGTAGTTTGTCAACAATGAAAATAGCGGCCAAATTGGACTGAGATTTATCAATGACAAGCTAGACAAGTCAGCTTAGTTGGGTCAAGTAAATGGATATTTTCTTGCCTTTGAGCTTTGTCTAAGTCCTCTGAGATTTGCTTTTGTGGTTAAATTGGACTGATCTCTCTTTGTCATAACTGTTGTTATTTTTACATAGTAACAATTGAATTTAATTTATTTCCCTTTTTGGGATATCATGGAAGTGGATTGCATTTGATTACTGCTTCACAAGTCATCATATCAACTTTGAGGTATTTAGCAAAAGCTTTAATGTGATTTATCAACATTTTTTGTTAAAAAAAATAGAAATTAGTTATTTTAGGAAGTCAGACAATGGAACGTCTGTTGACATTATGTGGGCCTCCTTATTTCGTGCCAACCTAAAGTGCCGCATGTTTTTATGAATGCAAGTGGTATATGTGATGAAAAATATACGTGACTAATCAGCATCTATGCTAAAAGGAAAGATAATGAAGAGGATTCTTCATGTTTTTCTTTTCAAAAATACTAAATTCTTCTAATTGATTTGCCTAATAATCCTAATGTTGATGAAATTACTACTCATACCATTGTAAGTGGTTAGGAAGATTATTAGGCACAATATAGCAACACTCTTTTTTTTTGCCAGGACAAATAAATTTTATGAAGATGTCTCAAAAGAAGTGTAGATTCCTCCAATCCTGGCTTGATCGGCCACATGAACTCCTAATTATGTATTTTTTTACTTTTCGGTGTTTATATGCATTTAAGCATGCTATATCAAATATTGGCGCCTTTCTCTATACAAGAGATCGACAGGGCTTTCATATTTTGTTTTGCTGGCAAAATGTGCCCTTTGTTGCTGGAAGTTGTTTTTGTATTGTTTAAATATGGTAAAATTAGTCTAAAACTAGAAGCTGACTAAATCATGTATCTTGATGTATCAAAATCACTATCTACTCTTAGTAATGACAATGATACTTTTCTGCTTAATTGCAGGTTTGAGCTGGAACTTGTGTCCGTGTTGTTATGCTACATATTTCCCATGATGTACAAGAATCTAGTTGTATCTAGAGAATAAGTGCATACTTGAATCTCTCAAACTTTTGTGCTATAAGTTTGATCTGAAACTTCAGCATATAAATAATAGAAGGCTTTAAATAGTCTTCCACAAAAATATCCATCAGTTGATTTAAGGAGAAGAATATGTTGGTATGGGATTCTCTTATCCATCTAGCCAATAGTGTAAGACAATTGATTGTGTTTCACTCTTCATTCTTTTCTTTAATTTTGCTTGTTTTCCTTTGATCTAAAAAGTGTTTCGTTTTTTAGAAAAAGAAGTAAGGGCTGGAAAGCAAACAAAGATTTCTCAAGCTTCAGCCACAAAAAAAAACAAAAGTTGGGAAAGCTTGCATAAACCATTGAAACACTTTCTTCTCAAGTAGTTAGCAAATTAGCATCATAATATAAAAGGGGCGCAACAATGCGACAACAGCTTCCAATCATGTACAAGAATTAAATACTTCTTTAGAAGTTGGAATCTACAGCTGTTATAATTTGTATATGGTGAAGCTTAGAAATAGTTAGTGTTTTTACAATGAATTTGATTGGTGTAATATCTAATGCCAAATTTAGCTCTCCTAAAATATAATCATCTGCACATCACTATCGTGCTAATAAATGATCCAGCCACTTCTCTTGGAGCTGGAACTCAACTTCACCCCAGAATCGAGAGATTCAAAAAGGTGAAGGACATCATACATAATAAACACATCGTGCATGAAATATCTAAACCGTAGGATTGATCGGAGTGCCAAAATTATGCAAGAAGGGGTTCAACCAGTGTCCTCGAACGGCTCTCGGGAAGTTTCATGGTGCAAGTGATGATAGCTGATAGGAGTGCACAAGTTGCAGGAAGCACTCCCAGGCCATATCTTGTAACTGAATAGCTAATACCACTGTCAAGCCCCACCCTGACATCAGGTGTGCCTGAAGAGAAAATTGTATTATTAGGTAGAGAACTAATCGACAAACTCAGTTTCTTTTCTTATGTTAAAAAACTAGGGATGGACTAAGCAAACACCATAATCTGAAAAAGGTAAGATGAGAATTGCAAAAGGATATCAGAGTATCAGTAAAACACAATGTATGTCAACCTAAGTCTTTGACAATTTTTCAAATTAAAAAAAATGACTGACTAATTTCATCCAGAGAACAAACATTTGCAACTTCTACCCTCTTATATCTCTACTCAAGGCTGATAGGGCAAATAATAGATGATAAATGCTGATTGATTTAACATGATAGGATGTGTACCCTAGTTACTGTAATACCTTGGTATGACTCCAGAGCATATAAAGCAATGCCACACGATAATTTGTCCAGAAAACTTAGTGATCCATACACAAAACCAGATCCGTTCAGATCATCACCAACCAGCATGCTTTCCATGCTAATTCCAGTAACCTGCCTCAGAAGAAAGTCAAAATAACAAGCAAAAGAGCACCAACTTTTAGGAAAGAAAAAAATTGGTTGTATGATTACTAACATTCAGAAAGAAAATCATGGATATATGCAGAAAGCAGAACTGTCTTGAGTAAGAATTTTACTGTTAAGCAGTGGTCAAACAAAATTAAAACTGTAGTTGCCTTTAAATATTAATGTCAAAATCATGATCAATATAGACAAAAAGAGAATTGCTTTACTAATACACAATCACCATCTATTGAGCAAAATAAAAGAATATCATTATGCAACTTTAGTTCAAAAAGTTGTACTCGTGATCAACATGCAGAGTTAATATTCAGCATTTAAATGTATTTATTGGGTCCAATGATGTTCAAGAACATTCAGAACATACCCACAGTTTGTCATGATGAAATCTTGATAGCTGTAAGACGTGATGAAATGACCCCTAAAAAAATAAATGAGATTATGCAAATTGGTGAAGGAATAACCTAACCCCAGCCAACGATGATTTGATATGAAGAACTGCATATCCCATCCTTAACAATAAGATGGATACGTTTGAAATATATGAGATGTAGCATCATCATACTAGCGTCAATATATTGGCATTATTTCAATCAGTAGTGAGGAATTAAAAGAGTGGGGTTCCTAACTTTTGAGTAAATATTTCCAATAAATTTAAATAGGTCATTTTGTAAGCAGACAGATTTGACTTAGGGGTGAGCAGATCCGGATACCCTGTATTTTTCATGATACCCGAACCCTACTTTGTGTAGGACCAATTCCTAGATTTTGGAATTGAACCCTACCCTGTTGGAACCTAGAACCAGGCCCTGCCCGGAACCGAACCCTACCCGAAACCCCCAGGTTCCGATTCCGGTTCCGAGTACCCTATTGGGTTGTAGATCAGGTTCCAGAGTAGGTTCCAATAAGTTCCAGAATAATTTTCAATAGGTTCCAAAATAGGTTCCAACAGGTTCCGGAACAGGTTCCAACAGGTTCCGGAACAGGTTCCAACAGGTTCCGGAACAGGTTCCAACAGGTTCCAACAGGTTCCGGAACAGGTTCCAACAGGTTCCGGAACAGGTTCTGGAACAGGTTCCAACAAGTTCCAGAACAAGTTCCAACAGGTTCCAACAGGTTCCAGAACAGGTTCCAACAGGTTCCAGTACAGGTTCCAATATCGGTTCCGAATACCGGTTCCGGTTCCGGGTACCCGGATGGTGGAACCGGAACTTGATTTAACTGGTTCCTTGATTTGTTACCCGGACTCTACCCGAATTTTTTTGGATCTACCCGGTACCCATGCACACCCCTAATTTGACTTCTATCATGCAGGAGTTTCATGTTTGGTGAAATGGCTAAAAGCTAACTCTAGGAAGAAAATCTAGATCATTTTAACTTCTACCTGATTAGTTATCTTCCATTGATGTACAATATTCAAGAACAAGATTCTTTTTTAGGTGCACGTACTTTGACAAGATTTGTATCACTTTTTAATCATCTTTTGCTAGATTCACTAAAAAAGAAAAACTCCTAGGCCATGTTAACAACAGCTATAGAATAAATGTGTCATAAGCAACAGGCAATTTATAGTAGCATTATCTTCTCATATGCTGGTCAGTCCGTGATGTTCTAACAGATAATCTGAAATAGTAGGATTTAGAAAAATAAAGAAAGTTTTCTAGTAAACTGCTGAAGTTAAACTGAACAAAGTTCAATATGTCTCAATGTGCAG
This sequence comes from Canna indica, assembly GCA_034359265.1. Lineage (NCBI taxonomy): Eukaryota > Viridiplantae > Streptophyta > Magnoliopsida > Zingiberales > Cannaceae > Canna > Canna indica. The sequence continues at coordinate 14,040,257 of CP136893.1, read as the reverse complement.
TTAGTTCATGGCAAGCACATTCAAAGTTCCTTTAATATTTCTACTACATGCAATGAACATACCGTCATCAAAGCATTAGCAATGCCAATGGCTATTGAGAGAATGTACATCAAATTGTGCATTCTGCCTGGAAGGATAAATACTCCTGCACCAGAAAAAATCCACAGAATGGCTCCAGCAGTAAAAAAGGCCTTAAGGCGCCACCCAGACCATCTCATCTCCTGCGTTAAATCCATATTTTACTACTGGAAACAGGCATTATACTGACAAATAATTTTCAACTATGAAATAACAGAAGTAAGACCTGCAGAATGACAGACACCAGGAAGCTGCAAATATATATAATTGCAGGCACCTGCAATGGAAGAAAAATAAAATTTCAACACGAACTTAAACTTTCGGGTGCAAAATGAAAGTTGGTTTCATGCTTGACAGCATACATAAACTTACTGATGCTGTGATGCACATGTTAAGTAAACATAACTGGTTGAGGTAGCTATCAATAAATTTATAATCCTTACCAAAGCCTTTGATGAATGACCCATTCCCAATTCCATAGTCACGTAAGAAGCAAGCAGCGCCTGACCAAAACCAAAAATATTGTCAAAATTTTAAGGCAACAGTTGAACTCTTTTCCACTAGCCTCGAACATAAAGGACTCAACTATCAATTAATTTATTTAGATTGCAAACTCTTTAGTCTAAAAGGTAATAATTAATTGTCATCTAGATTTTCTAAGAAAGTCTGAGCATAAACTTGTCCAAGTCTAGATAAATAAATATTCAAAGTAATTTATGTAAACTAATCATAAATATATGTGTGAAGTTTCATTTGAGTTCTAATTTCAAGTTACAACAATTTGACTAAACATGCAACTGCAGTAAATTAAGACAATCTATCAGGTTTTGAATTAATTGACTTAAAAGGTCACACATAATCCATGCAACGGATGCTGCTCCTTTATGATTAACTTATTGTTCTTTAAGTTCAAGTGTGTAAACTAAAAAGTTTTGAAGTATATAAATGGTTGTTCATCTGCCTTAATAAAATTTTAAACTGTGGAGTTACTGCTACTCCTATATCTTATAGTCATAATAGCTCAGGCAAGGCAGTGTATATAAAAAACTGAAAGGAAGAACATTCTAACTATCATCAGCTTCAATGGTTTATCTAGAAGCAATTATAAAAGAATTATTTTCACTTCAAAACAGCTAACCTGTGAAACATTTGTGACCAGTCGAGTTAGCATATAAACAAGAGCAACTTGATAGTAGAGTATTTTCTTGAACCAATGGGCCCATGAGATACTGGAACTTTTTTTATAATGGCTTTGCATCTTCAACCTATATGACAAAATAAATAAGACACATGGTTCAAATGGAAGATGAGAAATGTTAAACAAACTGTGATTAGTCTGATGAAAGGATAGTATAACAGAACATAAATTGTATTGTACCAAACAATCAGCTTACTGTGGTTCTTTGGTTCCAAGAAGAAACAAGACTACAAAGCAGCACCCCAAGAAAATGGATAGGTATGCAATCCAGCGGTACTGATTAATTAAAGCAAGATATAAGATAAACCAGTTGCAAAGAAAGAACTTTTTGGAATGAGAATGTTCACATACCTGAATCTTGATGTCAACATGTTTGGAATATACACTAAACACGCATAAAGCAACTGCATAGAGACTAAGATTGGCCACCTTAAATAGCAAACAAATTGGCAATCAATGGGGTTTAAGTAATTTAGCCATATGGCTATTGTAAAAATTTCAAACTTTCACTCTTAACAAAAAGAATTGAACAGAAAGGAAAGTACCATTGAGAATGCATTACGGCAGCTTGCAAGAGAAACTCGGCTCGTTGGATTAAGAGTCATGCAATTCACCATTGACCTTAAACAAAAAAGAGAAAAAACATGGATAAACAGATTAGACTAAAACAGAGGAAAACAAAGAAATCTTTTGAAATGGAGTATTACATGTGTGAAACTTGGGTAACAGCCCAACCCACGTTGAAAATTGCAGCAAATGTGCTGTAACCAATAGTTTGCAGTGTAAGTGAGTCACTGCCCATAACTTTACAGGGGAGGCAGCTGCCAAAAACAGAGGAAAAAGAGACAGCAACCAATAAAGATCCCCCAGCATGCCACAGCTTGAAATGTCCAAACTGGTCTATCTGGTGTAAAAAATAAACTATTCAAAAAGGATGTCATACACTCCATGGAAACTTAGCCAGTAAAACAGTTAAGTTAATATGTTAGAAGAAGCACATAAAAGATTTTACTTTCACCACTCTTCATCTAGGATTATAGCAAAATCTGATTGGTCTTCCATAAATAGCATCTGCTAAAAATTTGGCTTAATCATGAAGACCATTACATTGCTTATTCCTTAGACCACATATAGATAGATATCTCAAATTTGGTGACTGGAAGATAGTTTATAGGAGGTTGCTTGGATAGATGATTTTAATTCATAAAGTTTTGTCATGAAGTTTGTAGTTCTCATACTAAATAAGTTCTTCTTAAATCAACCTATAAAGAGAAGAAGATCTATAATATTAAGTCAAGTTGCTCCAATCATAATATATGTATACAACTTTAGAAAATATATGAGCACGATACAGAATAGGACATGTAAATGAAGATTTTGCTGGTCAACCATCATTCCATCAGATATTCCAGACTTATGAAATAATCAACTGACAAATAGCTGCAATAACAACACTTTGTCAATAAGTGCATGAAACGAAGAGAAGGCTTCACAAACTTGGCCAAACACGCCATTACAGAAAGAATAATGTCTTAATGGCAAAGCAAATGCACCACAAAAGGAAAAAAAAACAGATTTTTTTTAAGGAAGAACAGATATATACCAGTTCCCCAACAAATATTGTGGTGAAAGCATCAGCAACTTGACCAGAAAGCATGACAGTAGCTGCATCCCTGCAGGTATTCAAGAAAATTGTTAAATTGAATTCTAACAGTACTTACTATACCTAATGCATGAAAAATCTCAAAGAATTGGACAAGCAATGGAAAATACTTAAATTTCAAAAATTATAAGAATTCAAAATTTCATTGGCATAAATAAGCCTACTGAAAAATCAGAAAATTCATAAACATGAAAGTGTCTTATTATCTAGTATTCATACAGAGTTAAAAAAGATAAAACAAAACTCAAAAAATTATGTGTCTTGCTTCATCATGACATCAATTACCAAGTAAAGACAGTTTAGATCCTTTACCATCCCGATTTATTGACATTTCCATCTCAATTGTTGAGGGTGCTTCATATCAATATTTATAGCATGGATGAAGAAGCAAAAATAGATTGATGAAGAATCCATCCCAACTGTTTAAGTTTCTGCCCCGAAGATATTTAAATTCACTGAGATAAATAATATATATAGCTATTATATCTTAAAGACTTAATCTCTCATTATCATTTAATTTCATTATATTTTTCTTGTCTCTTCACTCGTCAGTGTTATCATTTCTGAAGAAGCCATGTAGAAGCTAAAAAATGAACTTAGTATACTGCTTAACATTTGCCAGTACCCAAAAAAATACTGCTAAACATTCAATTTAGTCATGAAGGAAAGGTATTCTTCCTAGAAGATCTAATCACTTGTTTTGCTAGTAATAGTTTCACGAAGGTAAAGGCTGCACAACAACTCTAGAAATAAAACAAATCTAAGAAAAAGAAATGTCATTTAAGCACCTTGGAGTTAGTCCTATATCTGTCAAGAATAACAACAGATAAGTAAACCAACATGCTGATGTGATATCATTTAGCATGTGACCGGCACCATATGACAGTGTAGCTAATCTTCCCAATGGTCGAGCATTTTGTGCTTCTGACAATTCATCACCATTTGAGTGATGAACCATAGTCATATGTAATAGGACAACTTTCTTGAAAAATGCCTAATAACCTGCATAGGATGTCAAAAGATAGGTCAAGTGGTCAACTGCTTGAAAAATTAGACTACACATACAAAATTATTTTGAAATACATGTATAAGCAAGATCCATCATTAAAAATTGTTAAGTCTCGCATATTGAAATTTTTTCACAAAGATGTGATTAAAATTAGAAGAAAGCTAAGGACGACATGCATATATAACTCAATAGACAGTCGAAGATAATGGATGTATTGCAAGCTGAACTATGGGGAATTTGGTTTGGTCTTGACAATGTCAGGAAAAAAAGGATGAAAGGGATTGTGGTCTGCTCGGATTGTAGTAGAGCAATAAAAATATTGAGAGAAGAATTTGACGTACCATGGAGAATCAAATGGTTGGTAGATAATATGTGAGTGAATGGTATTATGTAAGGAGGGAGAAGAACTTAATAGCACACTCTTTAGCAGGGAAGAAGGATGCAACTCAGATATGGAAAAGCAAGAGGAAAAAAGAATGGATGTATGAAAGAGCTGGAACAAGCTTGTAATGTAAACCTGAAGGCTTACTTGTATAATGAAACAGTAATGGGGAATTGTGAGTGTAAAGATGTATTGGGAGAAATTGGGAGTGGAGAAGAATATCTGTAAAAACTAGTGACAGTTGTAATTTTCAGCTTTTAACTAATAAAAGTGATGCCTGGGGGAATATGGTATTGCGCGAATGGAAGGCGAGAGGTGTAAGACCATAGGTCCTCTACCGTCTTCACCCAGCCATTTGAGTAATACCTAACCTTTTGACTGAGGTTTTTTCCAAAAAAAAAAAAGACAGTTGAAGATAAAAAAAATTCTAATTTCCACTAGTATCAGTAAACAGGGCAGTCGGTCTTCTCTTGATTATAGTTTTGCTAAAACTCCAAAGCCAGTTATCAAAAGCTACAGATCAAGGGTTTTTAGCAAGAAGGTGGAAATCATGTTAAACCCAGAGTGAGAATGCTTCCAGAATGGCTGGAAACATTGGGATCAACTTTATTCCATCTAAACTGGGAAAAACGAAGACGATCTTATTAACCATTAACCAAATCAGAAACTGCTACCAGTTTCGGAAAGAGTCTACAAATAAGAACAGAGGAAAATACGATTAGAAGGTGAAATATCATAAGCATATTTAAATATTTTCCTCATGACCTCCGAAACATAAAAAGGATCAGCAGCATTGACCTTTATAAAACAACAATCAAATGATGAATAGTCAACAACAGTATTCTTTCGCACAGCCGACAGCAACTCCACCCAAAAACAATTCTCAATTTTGCACTAAGCCCATTTCAGACAAAAAAAGGCCCCATTCCTCAGTTTCTTCGGGTACAACTCACAAGGAAAAACTAGAAACAGATGAATAATAAGTTTCTAGATCCTCGAAGAAAAAGAAAAACCCTTGCTAATAGCTTAGTCTACACGAAAACAAGATTTGTACTTAATTTTTTTACATTTATCTCTATTTTTACGAACAGAACCAAAGATAACGATCTAAAAATTAGAAAGAAAGAGGAGTTCTTCGATCCTCTAATAAAAGCAGATTCCTTCGTGCAGCAAACAAGAACGCAGCAGAAACCCGCCACTCTAAAAAAAAACTCCTTTTTCCAGAATCTTATACAAAAACAAGATAAAATCCATCGAGGCACGCAACCTAGAAGAATAAGAAGGAGAGAAAGCATGCAAGAATTCCACGCAACAGATGCAAAGACCTTTTTTCACCCTTCAAAGCAAGAAGAACAATTGCTTCAGGAGCAAGCAGCAAGACGACCCATACCTCCGAGGTCGCAGATTGGGAAGCCACCAAGCTTTGCGTCTGAGGAGAGAATTGAGGCAGAAGAAATGGGAGCGAACGATCCTTTAAATGGCGTGCACCGGCACGCCCGCAATTCCGAGGACAAGGCAAACGCCCGATCTTTTCTTTCCTTTTCAGCCGAGGATCCCCTCCAAGCCCATCCCCAGACAGAATATTCCAATTCCTCCGCATGGCGCCCACCCCACATTTACTCGCCTGCCGCAGATTCCGACCCGAGGCGGACGGCCCAACGAACGAACCCCGTTGCAAATATTGGACGGAATCTGAACCGTCCTAGATTCCAAATTCCACCGCTCAACGTCGTTTCTTTTCCTTTATTTCTTAATTTTAAATATAATTTTAAATATAAGTGCCTATTGGCATGCGATTGAGAGGATGGCAATAAATAAGATATTATGCAGATAATGATGACGTCATTCTACGTCTCAGCAAGTTGCTGCGCGCACTCCACGCAGTGCAGATGCAGAATGGATAAGCATTTCATTATTTCATGATAATATAATAAATAATTTATATTTTAAATTTTCAGTGGTTAAAGAATTTTGGGAAAATTATAAATTTTTTCAAATTATTTTATAATATACCAAAATTACCCATTTTTGCAGATTTACACAGATTTACAAAATTACATTGACTTCATCTGGGATTTAGTAAAACTACACTGACTTTCCCTCTATTTGTAATTTTATTTTGTAATCATCTGAGTTTTGTAAAAGATTACACAAACCTCGTATATTACGAAATAAGATTACACAAACTTTTCATGAGTTTTGTAAAATATTATACAAATCTCCCCTAAAAAAATTACGCATGGGAGGTAATTGTAACCTGGACAAATAGAGAAATGTCAGTATAATTTCACTAAACCTCAGAGAAGATCAATGTAATTTACCCAAACATTTATGATTCATGACATTTATGAAAATCATAATTTTTTATAATATACTCAAATTAGCTTATCTTCGATTTTATTTATTTATATAATTATAATTATATTAATAGTTATGAACTTTGGTCAAAATCTCTAACTACTTATATACATTAATGGTATGTTTGCTTTAATGAATATGAAAGAATTGGATTGGATAATAAACGAAGGAGGATTGGATATGAATGTTTTAAATCCGGTGTACATCGGATATAGATAATCTTTTATTCATATTTTATTCTAATCCATGCACTAAACAAACAATAGATATTAATTCATCCCTATCCTATCCTTCTTTATCCTATGAAGCAAATAAGCACTAACAACCTAAAATAAGATTGTTATATTGTTAGTTAGGAATTTCAGTGCCCGTAATCAAAATTATATTTTAGATTTTTATGTTTATTAAGATTATAAATATGTGCAATTTAAAATTTATATATACGTGGTTATGATTTTTTCATCAAAGTCCTAACTACTAATATAAATGAGATTTTCATCTAATTTTAGGTTGTTAGAAATATGAATTTCACAAGCATGTCAAATTAATTTTTTTCTATGCAATAAAATGCATAAAGTCTCTGGCTGCCAATATAATTATAATTAAGTAAATGAATAGAATTGTGTGCATTTTTGGTATATTATAAAATTATAATTTTGACAAAAATTATGAAGTATTTATAATTTTACCAGTAAATTATAAAGTATTTATGATTTTCCTAAATTTCTCTAATTATAATTAGGGTAAATTACACGGAACCCCCTCGACTATAGTCAATGTGCGCAAAGACTACATAAACTACCAAGTGTGCATAGAACCCTCGCGACTACAATTTTTGTTCAAATAATCCTCCTCCGTTAGCAGGTCCGTTAGTAACTTAACGGAAGAACTTCCACGTGCGCAGAACTCCCCTCTCCAGTGCCACGTGGCAACATCTCCACTATTCATCTCATCCGACGATCACAACTTCTTCTTCTATCTATCCCCTTGCCCTAGACATCGCTGTTGCCGCCACCACCTCCTCCTCCTCCTCTAGATCTCCTCGAGGAGGAGGACGAGGAGGTGGTGGCGGTGGCGGTGGCGGTGGCGGTGGTGGAAGATCTAGAGGAGGAGGAGGAGGAGGAGGAGGTGGTGGTGGTAGCGGTAGTGGTGGGAGATCTAGAGGAGGAGGAGATCTAGAGGAGGAGGAGGTGGTGGAGGTTGTGGTGGTGGTGGTGGTGGTGGCGATGGGGGGAGGAGGAGGAGGAGGAGGAGGAGGTGGTGGTGGTGGGATATTTAGAGGAGGAGGAGGAGAAATTGGAGGAGATGGTGGTGGTGGTGGTGGTGAAGGTGGGAGGAGGAGGAGGAGGAGACGATGGGAGGAGGAGATCTAGTGGAGGTGGTGGTGGCGGCGGCGACGACGATGTCTAGGGCAAGGGATAGGTAGAAGAAGTTGTGATAGTCGGATGAGATGGATGGTGGAGATGCTGCCACGTGGCACTGGGGAGGGGAGTTCTGCGCACGTGAAAGTTCTTCCGTTAAGTTACTAACGGACCAGCTAACGGAGGAGGGTTATTTGAACAAAAAGTGTAGTCACGGGAGGTTCTGTGCACACTTGGTAGTTTAGATAGTCTTTACGCACATTGACTATAGTCGACGGGGTTCCATGTAATTTACCCTTATAATTGTATTGATAGTTCAAAATTTTGATCAAAGTTACTACTTATATATGCATTTAATTACAGTTAGCACTTTCTATATATTAGCAGTTAGGGGTTTTACTGCCAATAAATTATAATTAAAATCACATTTTATGTTTGTTAATGTTATAAATATGAAATTTAAAATTTCATATGTAGTAAAATATACACGTGGTTATGGACTTTTCACCGGCTATGTAATGGTATATTTACTTCATTGAATATGATATGATTGAATTAGATAATAAATAAAAAGATATTAGATATGAATTTTTTTAATTCAATATACATCGAAAATATCAATTTTATATTATAAAATTCTCACTTTCTTCTGATCAAATGCATTAAACCATCAATTATCATATCTCATTTTGAAGCAAACATGCTTTAAATGTCATATAACTATTATTAATATCTTATTTTAAATTATTAAATTTATTAACTATGTAAGTATATCAAATTTAAAATTTTATTTATAATCAAATGCATATATAAACTTAAAACTTGGAATAAAATTTGATTAAAATTTTTAATTATCAATATAATTATAATTAAGTAAATAAATTAAATTGATGAACAATTTAAGTATATTATAAAGACATTATGATTTTGAGAAATGTCATGAATTATTTATTATTTTACTAATAAATCATAAAATTTCTATAATTTTTTAAAAATTTGTTTAAGATGATATTCAAAATATTAAATTATTATGTCTAAATATGGAAAGTACGTTTTGGTTGGTGGTATAATAAGAAAATTAGAATTGAAATTCCAGTCAAAGATTGAAGGAAAAAAGTTTGAATTTTTTTTATTAAAAAAACACATGATAGGAATATAAAAATAAATGTCGATTGGGGATTGCGTCAATTTATGTAATTTGCATGAAGAAAACAATTGATGAGTGAAAGCAACTAGCACTAGATTCAGAGGTTAATGATAAGATTACTTACTCAAGGGATGGTCGAATAATTTCTAAATGTTAAATTCTTCTCACTCTTGTGCTTGATAATTGACCTTTTATATATATATATATATATATATATATAAGTAAGATACAAAATTATCATGTGTCACTCTGATGTTCAAGACAAGATTGGCTGACATGGTAATTTGAAATTTTTTTAAATTTGTTTTTAAAAAATTAACTTTCTCTCTCTCACTTAATTATCTCCTTTAATGATTTTTCTCTTTCTTTTAATAATTTCTCTCTCTCTCTGTTCTCTCCTCTCTCAATTCTCTATCTTTTTAATGATTTTTCTCTCTCTAATATTTAATGCATACTCTCTCTCCTCCTCTCTCACACAGGTTCGATACCTTTTCTTCTCTCTCTTAATTCTATCTTTTAATGATTTTTCTTTTCTTTTAATATCTCTCTTCCCCCTCTCTCAACTCTCTCTTGATTTCTCTCTCAACTATTATTGTTTTATTCTTTTTATATTTACTCCATAAATAATAATTAAATATTAGGTTATTTAATTATTATTAGTTATTATTTTATTTATATTTTTATATTTTTATATTTATTATTTTTCCAATATGCTTAGTTAGGTTGTATTTGAGGGAGTATTTTTATGAAATTATTATTTTTATATTAATTTAATTTAATTATTCATTATTATTTAAGTAAAATTATATTTATGTATATTTTTTCTCTTTTAATTAGTATTACTTATTGTTTTATTCTTTTTAATATTTATTCCATAAATAATAATTAAATATTTGGATATTACGTAAATAATTATTATTATATTTATTGGTTATTTATATTATATATATATATATATATAAGTTATTATTTTATTTATATTTTTGTATTTATTCTATCAATATTATAATTTAATATTTATTTAATTCAGAGCATTCATTTTGATTATTATATGTATAAATTTCTATTTTATGTAATCAAAGCTAATTATCTTATTTGTGCATAGTAAAGTAATTCAATCGTTATGCTTCTATGTAAATGTGTATCTTTTAATTACTTTAAAATGTGCACAGTAATCAAATGTGCATTTATGCAAGTGTTTTGCATAAAATTATTCCTTTTAGATGTAAGCAACATTTATGCAAATGGAAATTTAATCGATTAAGTGTAGATGTGCATTTATGCAAGTATTTTGAATAAAATTATTCTTTTTAGATGTAGGCAGCATTTATGCAAATAAATTTAATCGATTAAGGGTATCTTTTATTAAAATAGTATCTGTCATTCATTTATTATTTGAGTGTGGCATGTGGAAATTGAATCGATTAAATTTGCACAGTTCACTAGACGACACTTACTATATGAGGACCGTGGTCTGTTCTTACGCAGCGAACTGCAAGTTTAATAATCCTCCGAGAACAAATGATATTCAGGTTTTTTTTGTTTTTTGATACATGTCTGATGGTTAAGATTATTTTATGTATATATATATTTTTTCCTTTAATAGTTAGTGATCAAGTGTTTATTGTCCCCATTATTTTGACATTTTTAGGTAGCACAATCAGATTCTCCAAAATCAAATCAGATGAATTATTAATTTATTATTGTTGTATTTCTCTTTTCTGTTTGTTATTGATAATTATAATGTTTCTGAATTATTAACTATATTCTCAGCATGTCTTGAAGGAGCAATCAACTTTTGCATGTTTTATCCATAATTTTATTTGATGTTGATTTTATTTTTGGACTGATTATTTTATTTTCAAATACCAATTATAATTCTTTGATAGAGTTTTTATTCCCTATGCACCACCCTATTAATTGAATTTTTGATTTATTAAATATATGTTCTATTTAGAAGAAATTTTTCGCGTTGGATGGGTTAATTTTTCATTTCTTATATATTTCATTGTTGAAATTTACTAAACTAATGTTTACTATATATATTCGTAATTTTACAAAATTGATAAATTTATACTATATAAATTTATTTTATTAATATTCAAAATTGCCACATGAGAAATTTTGAATCAAGCTTTGCTTAATTAATTCTAATTTATATTTTATTTTATAATTAATTTCGATCAACTATATTGCATATTGCTGTAAATTTATTATATTTTATAGTTTATTCTCGTTATATAGACATTATTGTTAATTGTACAAATTAGAGTCATGAATTTAATTGGAGGGAGCCATTGAAATTAATTATGTATTAATCTAATAAAATTGAAATAATTACTGCACAACAAATTATGTACAACAAATTAGATATATATAGGCGTTATATATAATAATCAATTATGTTAATTAAGTTTGGCTGATATAGCATATCTAAACCTTTTAAATTTTAGTATCCATTTTGGTCTCTTTTGCAATTAAAGTCACAATATTGGACTGTTTTAAAATGTCAATTAACGTAGCATTCTAATTTTTTTATAAGTAGAACATCTTCTTTTCATTAGAGATGTATTATCTAAATTTTGAAATCTATATAAACTCATTATAATTGCTTTGATTTTTTATGAAAAATATCATTACTATGAATACTTTTATTAAAAATTACACTCCAAAAATAATTTTTTTATAAACTGAATGTATACAATAATATAGAAGCACTTTTATGAATTGAGATAAAAAAACTCTCTTAAAAATATTAGTGCTGATTCTAGATTTATATTTTATTAATATTATTTGAACATATATTTTTATGATAATAATTATAAATTTACTGAATAATTATTGAAAATATGTTTTAATATTATAATTCTTATAAAATTTATTTATTTTTTAATTTTTTAAAATTAGTTATCTATACTTATGCAAATTTAACTGGTATAGTTTACTTTTTTTGTGTTATATTCAATGTTTACCTTAAAATTATAAATATTTTTTAATTTTATTTTTATATGTTTTTTCATAAAGTTTTACTTTTTTATTCAAAAATTAATTATTATTTTATTTTTTATATATTTTAAAAATGCTCAGAATATGACAAAAATAAAAATAATATATACGAGAAATTGGTGTCTATAATTGATTCGCTCAATTAATTAAAATTTGCAACAATTTTTTATTAAAATAAAATTGATTTTTTAATTCATAATAAAAAATATTTAATTTAAAGAAGTTTTAAAAGATCAATTTTTCAACTAAATTCATCATAAATTAGTTATCTCAGTAACATCCAAGATCTTGGGAATATTTTATTTTTGAATAATTAATTAATTTAGTGATTCATACCACAAATAAGCATTTAATTCTTTGATATGATTTTTTTTAATTACCAAAATTAAAATATTGGGCATTACAAATAAGAAAATATTGTTATTAGAATTTGATCGATTAAGTTATTAGAATTTGAGAGAGCGAATGGGCCTTCCGCAACCTCTTGATCGTGGGTCTCCATCTCATGCCCCTTCGCCTCACGATCTTTCGCCAGATCGAGGAAAAAATCATGCTCCATCGGTAGCGACTTCGGCTACAGTGCGATCGCCATCCCCCCGCCCCCTTGTCGGCTCAGATCTGCATCCTGAGGGGAATAAAACTCCCCTCACTTGGGTTCAAGTTCTCCGGGGTAAGGATGTTTCCTGTGATAAGGTAAATTCTAACCCTAGCTTATGGCAGATTCACGCTTCGACGTCCAATTTTGTTCATTTTACTCCAGAGCAGATTATTTCTTGGTCTTCTCCTTGGGAGAATAGTCTTATCGAAAAGTTTTTTGGGCACAACCCCCCAATATCGATTGTTAACTCCCGGGCTTCCTGTGTTTTCTCCGACCGTGGCTTTGTTTATGCGTTAGATCTGGAGGATGACTACTATGTTTTCCGTTTTCAAAATGCTATGTTTTCAGCCTCGGTTCTCACTGGGGGACCGTACTCTTTGAGAGGTCATTCTCTTCGTTTGGTTCCGTAGCGCCCTTTATTTCGTCCATGGTGTGAAATTTTTTCCTCGGCGCCTGTTTGGATTCGTTTCGTTGGTTTGCCTCTGAAATTATGGAATGCTGATTCTGTTTTCCTTTTGGCCCAATCGCTAGACAAAATTCTAAGCATTGATCAACGATCTTTTGAATTTGTTCGGGGTCGATATGTTCGTGTATGCGTCGAGTTGGATTTATCTAGCCTCTAAGGCAAGGCTTGTGGATTGGGGAACCCAATCACGAGTTCTTTCAACCAATATCCTATGAAAATCTTTCGCAGGTTTGCTTTTCTTGTGGTCTCATTGGCCATTGTGAAGTGGATTGTAAATCTTTGAAACAAAGTTCCTCGGTGATTTCTGAAAGGTCTCTTGAATCTGGTTTTGAACCCATGAGTGGTTCCGTTTCTGCAGTTAATATGCCTTTGAAGGACTTCTCGGCGCCGGTGTGTGGCCCATGGATGCTTATTGGCCGAGGTCGGCACAATCGCCATCGAGGAGATCGATCAAGATCTATCTCGCAGCCTGGTATGGCGCGGGATCAAGGCCGACGCCATTCACGTGATCCTCACGTGGCTAATGCCATGAATGACGGAGCTGTTGATGGCGTGATTCCCGCCCCGATTTCGGATTCGATGGTTAATGCGAATCTTCCTCGCGTCAATGCCCATAATGACACCTCGGTCCCCCCATCTCGCTTGCATGACATAAAAGATATGGGTAATAATCCTACTGTCACTCAACCTAGATCTCACGCCGTTTCGCGCGGCCATTCGACTGTTACCAATTGTGATGTCGCTGTTACCTTTAAGAACCCATACGCTGGATTGTCTCCACGTGTCTCTCAGCAAGGTGAATCTTTTAAATCCCAGACATGGATCCCTAAACAATATACTAACACCTTTGCTGCTCAACCCATACCTGTATGCGATAAGAACCCTTCTTCTTTCCCTCCTGATTCACTTCAACCCTCTCCTCCTTCCCACTCTATTTGATCCCCCCTCCGATTCGATCCATGGAACAAATGGTATCCGATCTATCCTTCGTTTTTGCAACTGCTAAACCCGATATTCCTTACCACCTATAGTGAAACCAAACTCTAGATTGGTCAGAAAGGGGGGTCGTCCACCCAAAATTCTGCCATCTTCTGATAACCCTTCTGAGCTATCTCGATCTAAAAGACCTCGTGGATCGGAGTCTTTGCTTATCATACCCTCAGTCCCTTCTCGTGACGCTACTATGGCCGAGCCTGTTATGAAAAATGCTTTGATAGTTTCTGCATCTGGTACAGATGATTCGGCTATGACTGAGTCCCCCTCCGATAATATTTTGCCATGAATTGCCTCTGCTGGAACACCCGGGGCACTTGGCACCGTAAGGTAAGAGATGAGGTGCGTATTATGATTCGTAAATTTTTGATTAGTCTTGTTGCTCTTCAAGAAACTCATTTTGATTGAAGTTTAGCTAATAAATTTGTTAAGTCTATTGGTCGAAATTGGGTTGGCATGGCCCAACCAGCGGCTGGGGCTTCGGGGGTCTATTGATTGTCTGGAATTCCACTATACTAAATGTTCAAGTATTATCTCTTCAAGCTCAATGTATGTTTGCAGTAATCGGCTCTAAAGATTTTCCCCCATTCATGTTTTCAAATGTATATGCAAGTACGAATCCTTCTGTCCGGAGTATTTTTTGGAATTCATTCAAAGAATTTGATTTCAAATCTTTCTCGTGGCCCATGTGTGGCGATTTTAATGCTATTTTTAATGATTCAGACAAAAAAGGAGGTTTATCTTTTTGTGGTTCTCAAAAATCAATAGTTGATTTTCGTGAGTTTGTTTATAACAATGGTCTTGTGGATCTGGGTTTTTTCGGAATTTCTTTTACCTGGTGCAACAATCGCTCGGACTCTCATCGTATTCTTATCTGATTGGATCGTGTTTTTTGTAATGCGGATTGGTTGCATTTTTTTGAATCAGCCTCGGTTGTTCACCTGCCTCGTGGCTCATCAGATCATGCCCCTCTCCTTATAAAAATTGCTCAATCATCTATTCGAAATAAACTGTTTAAATTCCAAGGCTTTTGGGTTGAATACCCTAAGACTAGAGAGGTTATCCAGACGGCTTGGAATCAACCATCTCAGTCCTTATCCCCTCATTGTTTTTTTGAAATGGGTTTGAGATTCACTCGTAAAGCTTTATCGTTTTGGAATAAAAATTGCTTAGGCAATCTTGAATATTCCCTGAATTCTATGCTGGTTGAGATTGAATCTTTAGAAATGCTTGATGCCTCTGTAGGAGATACTAATAATGAGTTGACCCTTAGGGGTCTATATAACAAAGCTAATGCTATTCGACGGCAAATCAATTTAAAATGGTGGTCAAAAGCGAAAACAAAATGGATTGAGGATGGTGACTCCAATTCAACATATTTTCACCGTATTGCCATAATTCGTTGTAGAACCAATAAAATTACTACTTTACATACTCCTGATGGTTCTATTTTGAATGATAGCTCTGATTTTATTAATGCTTTTACTGATCATTACCGTAATTTATGGTCTGAATCAAATGCTTCCTTTGTTGATATATGTGATAATGTGCAATTTAGAAGCATTTCAGACTTGGATGCTAGATCTCTTATTTCTCCTTTCTCAACTGCTGAAGTTTTCAATGTTATTAAAAGTATGCCGAATGGAAAAAGTCCCGGCCTAGATGGCTTTACGGCTGAATTCTATAAGACATATTGGTTTATAATTTCTGAATCTTTTATGAAATGCTTGCATTTTCATGATACTGCATTTATGCCTCTGGATTGGAATAAAATAGTTCTTTGCTTTATCCCTAAATGCATCAATCCTAGGGTTGTGAAGGATTTTCGTCCAATTGCTCTATGCAATTTATCTTATCGCATTCTAGCTAAAACTCTAGCTAATAGGATTAAGCTCCTAGTGCCTAATTTGGTGAGCCCTGAGCAAACTGCCTTTATCAAATGCAGAAATATACATGATAATATCCTGATTGCTAAGGAGCTTGCTCACTCTTTGTTTAAGTCTAAGGCAAGAGTTCCTTATATTCTTGTAAATATAAATTTGGAAAAAGAGTATGATAAAATTGCTTGGCCTGCTATTCTGCGCGTTTTGAAAGCATACAATTTTTTTGATTTTTTTTAAAAATGGTTAAATGCTTGTTTATCTTCTGCTACATTTACTTGCCTTATAAATGCTGAGATGTCGGAAACATTTAAGTCTTTTAGGGGAATTCGCCAAGGGGATGCTTTGTCACTTTATCTTTATGTTCTCACTGCTCAAATTTTAACTAACTTGATCAATGTAACTGTTAATTGTAATCAGATTACTCCCTTCAAATTTAGAAATGAATCATCTATCTCTCACTTAATGTTCGCCGATGATATTTTATTAGCTTTGAAGGCAAATAAAAAAAAGTTTATGTGCAATCAAATCTATTTTTGAAAAATATGAAAGTTTTTCTGGTAAATCTATTAATTTCGTTAAGTCTGAATTTTTTTTCCAAAAGCCACCTCTAGGAACTGTGCTCTGAATATCTGTAATTATTTAGGAATGCGTAGAGGTAAATTCTCGTTTAAGTATTTAGGTGCCATTATTGCACCAAGTTGGGCAACTAATGTAGCCCAATAATTAATCCTAGGCCGTGTCAAGGCCGGACTTGGATCCTGGCAGAACTCCTATTTATCTCAAGTTGGGCGTGTTGTACTTATTAACTCTGTAATCAATTCAATTCCTATGCATTCCTTAGCTGTATCCTGGTGTTCATCTAGATTTATCAATAAAATGGAGCAACTCACTAAAGAGTTTCTCTGGTCAAATGGAACTTCCGGACACAGAATCCATTTAATCAATTGGGATAGAGTCACTAAGCCTAAATCGGATGGAGGTTTAGGTATTCATGATTTATCTGGTAAAACCTTGTCCTTGCAAGCCAAAAGAGTCCAAAATTATTTAAATGGAAATTCTTCTCTTTGGATTAATATAGTATCATCTAAGTATACAAACTTAATCCTAACTTTTCATAATCCTGAGAAAAATTGCTCATGGAGTTGGAGGCTTTTCAGAAAACCTTTTAATTTTCTTTTGCCTGAATTATGATACTGTTGTAAGCTCTCTTATGTGCCATAAATCTTGGTTGAATGTTGACTTGGATAATTTATTTGGTCCTGTGTTGGGGGAAACCATATCGAGAATTGAGGTGCCTTGGATACCTAATGATGATAAAATAATCCGGTGTAAGGAATCCGGGGGTAGCGTTATCACCAAATCGGCATATTTATTTCTTAAAAATATTGAACCTAAAGTCAAAATATTTTGTTGGAAACTAATCCTCCACCAAAGAATCCCTACTAGATCCCGTCTTCTTTATCTAAAAATTCCAAACTTTGATCTCTGCCCATTATGCCAAAACCATTCAGAATCCATCCAACATCTCTTTTTTAATATAGCTTTTTCTCCTGTCTTTGGGACAAATTGGGCCACTTATCTGGTTTTGATTTTTCGACTTGGGTAAACTGGAGTTCTGATGAATGGCTGACCTATTCCTCCTCCCCTAGTGGAGTTGAGATGTTTAGGTTGATGCTGATTGCCAACTCTTGTTGGTTCATTTGATTTGCTAGAAATAAGCTGCTGCATGAGGCTAGGCAGCCTTCCCCTGCGATCCTAATGACTCGTATATTAGCATTCACCAATGACTACAAAGGTAAGTTTTTACCTGAGGGAAATCCGAGGCCCAAACAACTCTTGATAAAATGGATTTCCCCTACTCAGGATTGTTTAAAAATCAATTGTGATGTGTCGTTCGTTGATTCTGCAGGAAGTATTGGATTTGTGGTTCGTGACTCAGCTGGTAGCTATATTCTGGCCAAGGGTAAAATTTGTGCGAGACAAAGTGCACTTGAAATTGAGGCTAAGGCAATAAAGTGGGCTATGAAGACTGTTGTTGAAAATAATTTTCATTCCATTATTATTGAGTCGGATTCCAAGATTGTAATAGATGCTCTAAATCTGGCTGCGCCAGTTCCATGGGCTATTTCAGCCATCATGGATGATATAAATTCTCTTAGAACTAGGTGTCATGTAGTCTACTCGTTTTGTCTTAGGAAAGCAAATAAAATTGCCCACTGAGTAGCAAGACATGCATATATTACCAGGGATCGTTCTGTATGGACCTCTGTCTGACCTCCTAAACTGGACTCTGTATTACTCTTTGATGTAATTGGTTCTGGATCTACTAGAAACTAATAAATAAAGTTTTCATTTTCGCAAAAAGAAGAAGTTAGTATTAGAAATTATAGTCTTGCTTGATAACTCTACCGTGAGGAGCTTATATATATATATATATAATTAATAATTCAATTATCAAATATTATAATTATCACATTCAAAAATAGTAATTAATTATGATGAATTTAATTTAGATATTTTTTTACATTTTATGTATACATTGGTGTATTTGGTTAATTTTAGTTTCTAATTTAAGGTAAAAAATATAAATCATATTATATATATATATATATATATATATATATATAATTATATAAATTAAATTAAATTAATATTTATTCTTTTTTTCTACACTTATACTTTTTCATATATGATATTTATTATTATTTTTAAATATTCATATATGAATATTATAATTTAAATTAACTTAATTTTAATTTTTTATCATAATTTTTAAAATGATTTAAATTTAAATTATATGTACATATAGTTACACAACGCGTGAATTTTCGTCTAGTACTCTGTACTTATATATAATAAAGTATTGATGAAATTATAATTCATGTCATTGCGAGTGATTAGGAAGATTATTAGGCATATTTTTAAAAGGATATAAAAATACTTTTTTAGAAAATAAAAAATTTGCGGGTCCATGTATATTGTTTTAGAAAATATTTATTTTAATTTATAGAGAATTAACAGAATTTAAGTAATAACTTATAAAGATGGGTTAGTAATTTAGTAATGGGTGCATTGATTAAATTATGAAATGAATAATATGAAATGGTAAAATGTAAATTAAATTGAAATATAACAAATAAAGCCGTCCACGATTGGAGAGCAGATACTATAGTGGGGCCAGGTTGACCGGCTCTCATTATTTGAATTAAATATTTGATACGGTAACATGATATATAACATGATATATAACTTCCAAGGATACGTTCGTTTCGCAAACAATTTAGTATATAACAGACTAATTAATACTGTATAAAGTTATACATGACAACATAACAAATAGTCTTGTGTTCATTTCGCATGGTATTAAACATCATATTTAATACTATCTTGTGTTCACTTTATATTATCACAACACATGATAAGATAATTTGACGAAAATATCATTTGTACTATTTCTTTTTCATTTCATCATATAAAACATACTAGACAATATTATATATTATTATAATAAAATATTCATTTTAATTAACATAGCGATTATAAATCTAATTAATATGCTTTATTACAATTATATTACAAGTAGATTAATTAACTAACATGTTGCGACATGGAGGCCCCGGTGTCGTCGACGATGCAACCACAATCGTGATCGAGTATACGTGACTACAAAAAAAGTATACATGATCATAATATTTTATTTGACTAAAAATCAATTTTCGATCCAAATATAGTCTCGATAAATAGAGATATATCTCATTTGAATATATTATATTTTAATCCAAATATATTCTTCCTAAATATAGATACATACTCAATTTCTATTAAAATATACTCTCTTTGAGTCTAAATATACTCTCTTTTAATCCAAATATTTAATCTAAACATGAATATATACCCGGTTTCTACCAAATTATACTATATTTGAGTCCAAATATACTTTTACTAAATCTAGATATATACTCAATTTCTATCAAATATATTTTTTTAAGTCTAAATATACTTTCTTTTGATGCAAATATACTTTTAATCCAAATATATTATCTTTAAATATAAATATATTCATTTTTGAAAAATTGAACATTCTTGAAAAAAATAATACATATATTGAAAATATAAACAATGTTATTGTTGTCATTTTCAATCTTGTACCAAAATAACAAGCCATTGTTACTCCAAATTAGAGTAACAAGAAAATGAGCATGGTGTACTGTCTCGAGACATCATTCTTATCATGTTTATGGTATATTTTTGTAAATGAACATGAGACAACTTGTGTTGTCCAATATTGTACCTTAAAATTATGCGAAGCGAACGAACCCTAAGAGAATTTGGATAAAGTGGTAAAACTATAAACATTTTATGAGTTTAAAATATATTAGTAAAAATATACATATTTCATCGTATCGGGCGAAATTATAAATTTTATGATATACTCATATTAATCTTCAATTTTATTCATTGATCAATTAATTTAATTATAATTATTTTTAGTTGGGGACTTTCTTGAAAAATCTCTAACCGATTATATATGTATTTTTGCGGTATATTTTTTTAAAAAATTTAATATTATTAAATTAATAAATCTAATAATTTAAAATAAGATGTTTGTAATTCTATTGGAAGTTATGAATTTTGGTAAAAATTTTCTAATGGCCAATATAACTATAATTAGTAACATATTTTAGATTTGTATATTTGGTAAGATCACAAATAGAGGTGAGCGTATTCAGGTACTTTATATTTTTCATGATACCCGAACTCTATCTTATATAGGACTCATTCCTAGATTTTGGATTCGGGACTCTATCCTGTTGGGACTTGGAATCAGATCTTATCCAGAACTTGTTCATTTACATGTTCAATGGTACAATTACAAGGTACTATGTTGGAACATGTTCATTTATAGGTTTCAGGGTACCATATTAGAATATGTTCAGGGTACCCAACTGTTCGAACTTGTTCATTTACAAGTTTCAGAGTATAGATTTCGGGTGCCAATTTTGGTGCTGATTTTGGATACCCGATGTATTGGACTCGAAATCAAAACTGATTTTAATTGGTTTCTTAATTTTTGTCCCGCAGTCTATCCGAATTTACTTCGAGTCTATCCAAAACTTATTTGATCATGTAGGTTCCAACTGATTCCGAGTCTATCCAATACTCATGCGGCCATGCACACCCTTAATCACAAATATGTGATATTTAAGAATTTCAAACCTGAGCATCTATAATTGTATCCACCTTAGAAGAGCTATCAACTATATCAATGTTTAAAGTAAGTCCAGAATCCAGTGATCCATCGTGAAGAAGAAGATGATCCAAATCTAATCAACTTAATGAAACCAAGAGACAAATGCTTAAAAGCCTTTATATAAATAGTCTCCAAGCACAGGAGCAAGAGGTAGGAGTAGAATCATTTGATAAGAAAAATTTGGGATGCTTAAGATGTACTAGTTTGACCCAAATAGAATAATTTTCAATTAAATAAGCATCAACTCTTTTAGCATTAAGGAAAAGACTCATTATAAGTAACACTTTATAATTTCCATAATATAATTATAATAACACAAAATCATTCATTATTTCCCAACGGGTAGTTATACAAAATTAATCTATAATAATATAAATTATGACAATATTTATTATTTATAGTAATTACAAAGTTAAAAAAATAAATTTAAATATTCTCATACTCCCCGTTAGGAGTGCAAGTGAGTCGAGTAGCTCATGACTTGATAAAAACTCAAACTCGACTCGATTTTATATATTGAGCTCGAGCCAGCTTTACATATGATTGAGCGAGTTGAGCTCGAGCTAACCAATACTCGACTCGAGTGGCTCGCGGGCCTAATCGAGCTAGTATATGATGAGAGGATTCGATTAATTAGCATAAACCTGATAATTCATGATAGAATTTTAACAAATAAAAGAATTGAATAGATTTGTGAGAAGTCGTAATTAAAGTTTGGAATATATTTAAGTAACTATTCATAAATTTTCAAATAAATTAGATCACATGTAATTTGATTCAATATTTATATTCATATTTGTTTGATGTTTATATTGACATGATATAAAATCAAAGAGAGATTAAACTGATATTTTATTAGATGCATAAGATCAAATAAACAAATGGTATCAAGTACAAAAACAAACAAACAAACAAACATATGTTTATCAGTAGCTTTTGTTTTATTCTTGAGGAGTAATATGTTTTCTAAAAGTTTCTTGGCTGATTCACACGTCCTTAATTAATTAATAACTTCTGGTGATGATCGAGCTGAATGCTTTCACCCGATTAAAGCTATTCTTCGTAATAACTTAATTAGGTGATATATCGTGATCTATCTATAGTTAATAGTATACGTTGTTTTTAAAAATCTTACGAGCCAATTTTGTTATAATCAAAATTTAATTAAATATATTTTGATTTTAAATAGAAAAGTGTGAACTTAAGTTAAGCGGATTAGCGAAGTTTTCGGTATGAATTTGGGTAAGCCTTTGAAGTAATTTTTTTTAAGCAATTATATATATGATCGATATTTCTGTAATTTGACGTATCAGGGTGAAACAAGTGAGGTTGAAAGCATTGCAAGATAGTCTAGTTAAATCATGTGTACACAGTTATTGAATTGCTATTAGGATTGGTGGATTGATCCTTCTTCCCTTTGATAAATTAAATAGGCACAGTACTTGTACAGCCTAGTGATTAGCTATTAGGGTTGATCGGTTGATACTCCTTCCTATTTTGATTAATTAACATGAGTACTTATGCCGTTTAATGAACCTAGGCTCACCTAGTATATGTTCAACCCTTAATATGACAATGTAAGGTCACCAAACTTTAGGAATGAAAAAATTAGGTAGGGGCTGAATTTATATAGGGACTACACCGCCGGCCCTATGAGGGGGTGAACATGGCAAGGGTTAGACATTTGGACATATACATGCATGAACTTAGGAAACATAATTTGATATATTTCTATATGTTAGGAAATGATTGAATTATGATGCTTGGTTTGTTAAATATTTATGCAAGAGCGCATTTCAATTCTCTTAACAATTGTTTTACCGCTTATCTTGGAAATATTAGTTTGTTATGGTGATAAAATCTTTTAACAGTATTAAAGTGAAGAGGTTTATCTTGGAAATCTTAGTTTGTTACGGTGATAATTATTTTTAGAATTTTTGGATTTTTTATTGAAATAGTTACGAACTTGTTTTTCTAAATTTCAATGAATAAGAGGATGTGTGTGTAGTTAGCGGTTAGAGCCGACCCCCTTCGAGTTCGGGTTAATGGCTTCATGGAATTCCTAATTTGAACAGTTTGGTGTCTAGATTGAAGTATGATTAATTTTTGTAATTAATTATAACGATTAATTTTTATTTTTAAAGTGTGGAAACATATTTCAAGGGTGAAAGTGTGGTTTGGAAATTTGGGTCGACTCCTATGGTTGTTAGTTGTCGGTTTTGTGGGAATCTTATATTGTACCTTAATTTTGGCATTTAAGCATGAACAATTCTAGATTTAAGTGGTCATTTCATCTTGGTATTATCTAATTATTTATTGTTAAATTTCATAATATTAGCATGGTTAAATTCAATTTAGAGCATGGATAAATTTCAGAATTTGCTAGATGATAAACTACAAATTTGACTATGCTAGACATAAGGTTTATGTTGGTTAAAATTATAGTGTACTGTGATATACTTAATAATGGTTGTTGGTTACACCACTGAGAGGTTAGAGCCCGGGGTAGGGCCAATTTAGGGATGTGCGTGCGCATACCCGGGTATGGTAGCAAGGACTATAATGGTCCAAAGAGATTTGGTTTAAATTAAGACATGTTTATTTATAGTTGTTATTATTTATCTTAGTCATGAATGTGGTTGTGCTTCTGCTTGGTGGATTATTCTGAACAGGGAAGCTCGTCAACCGCCACACTGACGATCGACCTAGAGTGGCATGGGCGAGAAGCTTGCTGAGACAGAGCCGTGCTCAGTGACCGACTCGTAGGACCGACGGGTCCCTAGATTATTGGACCGACGGGTCCATGGATTATTGGACCGACGGGTCCCTGGACCCGAAAGCTCGTCAGCCCGCCACACTGAGACCGACCCGGGTGGCTTGTTTGGAATGGTTGGTTATGCATTTGATATTTATTTCTTATTTGGATTGTTGGTCATGCACAGTATGCTTATTACTTATATGGATGGATTAGGTGTATGTGCATTGGGTTGCTATATTGGTTTGGATTTTTCTTTTCGCATGAACTACATGGACATATAATTTACTGGATTATGACTATGGTAGTATTCTCTTCATGTGAGTTACTTGTACATATATATCTGTCTGAATCATTAAGGTTATATTTGGTGATTGGAACTATATGGAATATGTTTGGATTTATGACTTGGAGAGGGCTCGGGAACGAGTGACTCACTGAGTTCTTTATGAACTCACACTCTTAATTTTTTGTTATTGAGTTTTTCTTGCAGCTCTAGATGAACAGAGGTACTGATGCACCTATGTGGCACAACTGGGGTGGCGAGCTCAGGAAGCAGGTCTCGTGATGCGTTGGGTCGTAGTCGAGTTATAGGGGTCTATGCATATTGTCATATGTTGTTTGTAGAACCTGAATGTGTAAACATATTGGAGTCTAAACGTTTCATTAGATTTACGCATTTACACTTTTGCAGTTAGTGTTCTGCATGGTTGTTAATTATTATTTCCGCATTGGTATTCATAGTTGGGTAGGCTTCGGAGTACAGATATGTACTTTGGCCAGTCACGTGACCCTGAATTTTGGGTCGTGACAGGGTGTGCTTGTGATTGCACTGGATTATAATGGATCGGGAAGCTCGTTAGTCGCCACACTAACGACCGACCCAGAGTGGCATGGGGGAAGCTCGCTGAGCTAGAGTTAGACTCAGTGATCGACTCGTAAGACCGACGCGTCCCTAAATTATTGGACCGACGGGTCCTTGGATATTGGACCGACAGGTCCGTGGACTGGGAAGCTTGTCAGCCCGCCACACTGACGACCGACCCGGGTGGCTTGTTTGGATGAGTTGGTTATGTATATGATGTTTATTTCTTATTTGGATTGTTGGTTATGCACATTATGTCTATTACTTATATGGATGGATGGTTATGTATATTGGTATTTATATCTCATGTGAATTGATGATTATGCTTATTAACTACTGCTCATGAGTATATGTTTACCGACAAATTATTTACCTGCTGATCTTGAGTTATTGGACATGGTTGATAGAGGACTAAGTCACTCACTAAGTCCTAGTTGGACTTACAATTTATATGTTGTTCTTTTCAGCATTAGAGCGTGATCAAATAGGTAGTGGGAAGCAGTAGCGCGGTTGGTGGCGTTAGGGACAACAGATTCCATGACATGTCGTGGTCAGGGGTGTATACCCGGGTCTATAGAGTTTTTTTTATGTTTTCTTGAGTCATGTAGATTTTGTTTCCACATGTTTAATGTTGAAAACTTTATTCATGTTAAACTGGTTTCATATTAAGGAGACTTGATCTAATATTTGTATTGAACTATTTAATTGATGGATTTGGAATTTATTTAGTTTATTTATCGCAAATCGAGTTGGTTTTTTATAAACTGCACATGATTTTGTATATTACTTGGTTGTCTTGGTTAGGTTAGGCTTCAGAGTACGGGTGGTACTCTGGCCGGTTATGTCCGGGTTTAGGGCGTGACAATGAGCGGGTACGACAATAGGACCGTGGGTATTGTATGGGGGCATTGCTAGCATGTCAACATGTAGATTTTGTTTCCACATGTTTAATGTTGAAAACTTTATTCATGTTAAACTGGTTTCATATTAAGGAAACTTGATCAAATATTTGCAAGTATTGAACTATTTAATTGATGAATTTGGAATTTATCCAGTTTATGTTTATCGCAAACTGCACAGGATTTTGTATATTACTTGGTTGTCTTGGCCGGTTGGGTTAGGCTTCAGAGTGCGGGTGGTACTCTGGCCGGTTATGTCTAGGTTTAGGGCGTGACAATGTGGTATCAGAGCATGTACGACAATAGGACCGTGGGTATTGTATGAGGGCATTGCTAGCGTCCTACTCACGAGATCGATGATTGAACCCACGCACCAACTGCGATACGTATTTATGGTTAAAATCTTGGTTATATATATAAAGTTGCATAGATGTTTCTTTTCTTGTTATAGAAATAGAGGCACATGAGAACACCGCTTTGAGTGGTAGCAGAAGTTACTCCACTGGCAGGAGAGGCCGAGACCGAGGCCGTGATCGAGGTCGGGGCTGTGGCAACGGTCCAACGGCTTAGGAGGAGGCGGTACAAGATCCAGGGTGGCACTGTTATTGTGATAATTTTTTTTGCTAATAAGTTAGATAATTATTTGCTAAATTTTATTATATACATAGCCTCCAAAATAAGTTTGTTATTGTGATTACATAAAATTAATGAACTTACTTTGAGTCTAAATTAATTAATAAGCCAACTTCTATACATTAAATTCTTTTGAAAGTTCTGTATAATTAAACATGTTGGAGTTTTTATGGCTTAGTAATAATTATGAATTGAATAAGTGGATCGATGGTTAACCACTTAACCTTATGAGCATTAAGAAATCAATAAATGCATTAACAATACTGCATTTAATATATTTTCAACAAGGATTGAAAGGACACTTAAACATATTCATAAACTTTATCATGTCCTTGTGTTTTGGGTGTTGTACTTCCCATTAATTTATTTGTTGCATAATTTGAATGGCAACAATTCGAGGTAAGTTGTCTAGCTTCACGTTGCTTAGTATTCCTAACGTATAAAAGAAAACAAAGTGTGTGCAAATGGCTCGAGAGTATAGGTTATTAGGTTACTAGGGAAGCTACTTTTGAGGTAGGAGCCAAAATTAGAAGATGAGAAGAATAAGAGCAATGAAAGAATAGATCAGAAGTGGTTTCAGAATGCTCATTACAGAAATACAAGAATTAGAAGAAATGATACATAGTCTAAGAAAAATATGAACCTTCTGGGCAGTGTGAACATTTTAAAGAATACGCCAAATTTTGGATTTTTCATAAGGGAATAGGTCCTGATTTCTATGGAAGGTATACTCATATTTAGTGATAATTGTACACCTTGCCTTAATCACCCAGTAGTAGACATCATATTAATGTTGGTCGCAGCATGAACGCATGCAGCGTGAGTGCAGCGTGGCCGCAACGTCGCCACAGTGTGGCTGTAGCATCGCCGCAATGTGACTATAGTGTGGCCGCAACATAGCCTTAGTGTGGCCTCAGCGTTGCTCAGCGTAGCCGCATCGTGGCCGCAACATCGCAGCAGCATGGTCGCAACGTGGCTTTACATGGCCTCAGCGTCGCCACAACATGGCCTCAGCGTGGTTGCAACTTGGCCGCAGCATGTCCTCAGCGTAGCTGCAACGTCGCTGCGGCGTGGTCGCAGCGTGGCCTCAACGTGGCCTCAGCATCGCCGCAATGTCGCCACAACGTGGCCTCTGCGTCACCTTAGGGTGGCCGCAGCGTAGCCTCAATGTGGTCACCACGTTGCCGCAACGTGGGCTCAACGTGATCGCATTGTGGCCTTGGCGTGGCCCTAGCGTCGCCACAATGTGGCCGCAGCGTCGCCTCAGCGTGTCTGTGTCTGTGTGGATTTTTTTGAAGTGTGAATTGTGGATTTTGGATTTTTTTTAATTTTAAATATATATATATATATATATATATATATATATGTTATGTTTGTGTCGTGTAAATTTTTGAAGTTGGTGTGTCCTCGTGTCTGTGTTGTGTCTCGTGTCTGTGTCGGTGTTAGTTCTTCAAAGATATTCGGTCATCTCAATAATTTTTTCATTGAAACTAAGCACCAAATTAAATACAAAATTAATACGATCCAAATCTTTCCAAAATCAACCTTTTGAGCAGGGGCATTCTTCTTTTGGTGGATTTAATTGTTGCATACTTGGTTGTTTTTCATTAATATATCATATTTCCTTTGGAGTATTAAATGCTAACCAAATTCCTTTGGCCTTTGTTGGTCTAATGATTTCAAAGTTGGTATTGGTCTCAGTTTTGATGATAACAAACTCAGAACTAATGTTTCATTGAGAAATAATTTCATGTTCCAAGTCGAGTTGCACGCGACGTCTGTAATCGAAAGATCGGCGTGAAATAAAAAAAAAATACTCGAATGACGTTGATCGATGCTTGGAGGACAAAGAAAATTTAGAGTCTAGGTTCCTGGGTCTAGAATCATTGTATAATCCTTGAAATGCTCAATGATTACGAGAGAAACCAAACTCGAAATCCAAAACTCGGACCGAGATCTGAACCCGTACATTTTTGATCGAAGGGTTGGTCGGTCGTCGATCGATTAACGAGCCCAACAGCTCTTTTTCTAGTCATTCAATTCATTGAGTTTGAGTTTCCTTGCATTGTTCGACTATATAAACTCCATATTAGCCTTCCTTTAATCCCTTAGAACCTATTGAGCCATGCTTTGAGATTTACTAAGCATTCTTGAGTCATTTCTTCGAAACCCTAGCTTTGTGAGTCTTTCATCTGGAAGAGTCTTCAAGCTTGATTCAATTCATTGTTAAGGCAACAAAATGAGATAGGATCTTCACTTAAGAACTAAGTTTTGCTCTCATTTACTTGTGTTTTGTGAGTTATTTGTTTGCATTTAAAGCTTGTTAAAGATCTAGTGTGTTAGGTCTTGAGTTTGGACGGTGGCCTTGGTGTAGATGCATAAGCCCACCTTTGTAAACTAGGTGTATAGTGTCATTATAGAGTGAGGTGAGAATGTATCTTCGGGGAGAAGACGGAGACCTTTCAGTGTAAATTTCTCATTGTAAGGAACTTTATACTTAGTAAAATTTAGGTTGAAATCCTAAGCGGATTGCTGAACCATTATAAATATTTGTATTTGCATTGGCTATTTGTGTGTGCATACTTGTTATTATCTTTTGCTTTCGCTTGATTAATATCGTGTTTGCCTAACATTATAAGAAACGATAAAAATCAATTAAGCTTAAGTTTTATAGAAATATACTATTCATCCACCTTTAGTGTGACCATTCACCCCACGTCCTCTACTGCTATAAAAGAATAGCCCTTTTCTTGATGTTATGACCATCTCAAGCAATACCTCATTAGATAATTCAAGAGCTCTTTGTGTGAGAGAAAGAAAGTTGTGTGCATTCTATGAGCGTCTTGGGTAATTTTATAATGTAAACCTTCTCTTAAGTTGATAAAGTTATCCCCCTCTTCTCCTAGCGGATGTAGGAACGATTCACTATTATCTTCAAACCACATAAATTTCTTGTCTCTTATTATTTTCGTAATTTTTCAATTCGTGTTTGGTTTGTGTTTCTCTCGTCATGTTTGGATTTTATGGATCCTAAAGGAAATTTTTCATAATTTCCTAACACAGCATCACATGGGTAATTAGGCAATTTAATTATTTTGATAGAATTTCACAATTTAGCTAAATATATCAAAACAAGTGTGATCATTCCATATTCCATCAGGTAAAAGATCAACCACTCGAGTCACAGTTCCCATTCGCCATCCTTCTATGGTCACTAGTCAGGTAGGGTGTTAATTATATCATTGATAATTTTATGAATAAATTACATTGACCTCCCTTGAGGTTCAGTAAAATTACATTGACCTCCTCTCATTTGCTCATATGACACTCACCTCTCATGTAGCTAACGGTGTTAAACGGAGCATGTTAGTAATGTGATTTATCTCATATGCCCCTTGCTGAAAAATTATTAAAAGACATACATAAAATAATTGAATAAATTTTTAAAAAATAAAAAATTAAGAGAAATTATTTTATTATTTAATATTCTTCACGAAATTAATGTTAGTTGAATGTGAAAATTAAATTATTAAGCACTCATGAAGTGGAAATATGAGAGGAGTCAGAGTTAAATGATATAAGAGTATTTTTATCATTTAAAATAAGTAAAAAACATAAATATTTTAAAAATATCATTAGCAATCATGCGTTGGCATAAGTATTGCCCTGAAGTCAACCTAACTCCAACCCATCCATACTCAATAATCAAGTATAGCATATAATGAGCCTGAGATGTTGCCCCAAGTCATTAGTTAGTATAGCTAAACACATCCATACATAGTAGTCCGTGTAGCATAGAATGAGTATAGATTTGTGCCTTGATTGGTTAACACAATTTCTTACGTGAAATTGTACTTTTTAAGAAGTAACCAAAAGAAATATTTTACGCAGTTTTTGTATTTTGTAAGAAATACAACTTCTTTAAATAGTGCATTTTTTTACGAAATGCAAAAAATATAACTTACCTAGGAAATTATATCATCATATTTGGGTTTAATGCTGACACTTTTTGTTGTTAATAATAGATAATTTATGAATTCTTTACTTATTTATTTTAGTTTATTTTTAGACAAAATATGTATTTTTTTATATTAACTATAAGTAAAAATTTGTTTATATATATATATATATAATGTTAGTTATATTATATTTTACATATATATATATATATATATGTTAAAATATTAATTTACAAATAAAATTTAATTTTTTCATACACACTAATATATAACTTATAAAAATAAAATTATATTAGTCAATATGCGCTTTCACAGAAGTCCCACGTAAGAAGTTAATTCATAAAAAACTACCATTCCCATAAATTAATTTGTGAACCAAATATTTTTTTTGTACTTGAAAAATTAATTCATGAAATTATAATTTTTATAAAAAATTATTTCTCAGGTCAACCTAACCAACCTAACCAAACAGGACCTTGCTCCCCTTCTAACACGATTACATTTTGGTTAGCAATAGATGAGCTAAATACAAAATATCTATTTGAACTGATGACTAAATAAAACCTGGATTTGCAGGAACAAAGTTTTTAGATTTCAGCGTCATTATAGAATCAATTACTTGATTAAACCTCATTCTGACAAGGGATATACTGACCATTTGCATCCTCTTTGCCTCACCACAATGATTCAAATGATTTCAGATCTCAGACATTAACAATAACCCTAGAAATCATAAAAAGTCTAGCTCCTGTTCATATCCCCACAAACATACTGAAAAACGACATTCAACATGATACAAAAAGTCAAAAGCACAGCCCAAAAGGAATAAAGGAATAAAAGGAACATGAGGCCTCCTGGAGAATTATAGTTGACTGATATTAGATTCATCCAGGTAATACATTCAAAAGTGGGGAACCAATAAGAACTGCTAGTATAAGACAGATGATAAAGCTAAAGGATGATAAAACTATATTGACCCCCTTTAACTGTGCGAAGATATCAAAATTATAACCCCCAAAAGGGTAAATCTATCTAAACTAGCAAAGTAGCAGAATGGTGCCTAATCCCAAGCACTTGTCAACCCCGGATTTCCACCGCCATAACCAGAGGATGCCCCATAAGCCCCACTGCCATACCCACCAACCCCACCATAATAATCACCACCTCCACCACCCCTTGTAGAGGAATCCCTTCGGAAATCACGGCCACCAAAGCGTGCTCCACCTGATCGGCGGTTTCTACCACCATATGAAGAACGAGTAACAGCATACTGTGAAAGCCATTGTGGCACCTCCTGGTTTGCTTCCTGCATAAGTTCAGCCAATGGCCTGGCCAAGGACGAATTGTTCTCATTGAAGAAGGCTGTAGCTAAACCAGACTTTCCAGCTCTCCCCGTTCTTCCAATGCGGTGCACATAGTCATCAATGTCGTTAGGGAGGTCAAAGTTTATAACATGTGCCACGTGAGGGATGTCAAGTCCACGAGCTGCGACATCAGTTGCAACAAGAATTGGCGTTGCACCACTCTTGAACGATCTGAGTGCTTGTTCTCGTTCCTGAATATGCAAGCAATAGATCAGCATAACACTTCCATAAACATAGAGTGGTTATTGTCTTATTGCATGAGGCATGAGGCATGGTGCTAAATGGCAAAGCAAATTTACCCAGGCATAATAAATGTGCAAAGGCGTGTCTCTTTTATAGTGCCCAAGGCACATTGAAGGCACATCTAGCTAAGGTACTTTTATTTGTCAATCTACATGCCTATACACAAGCAGTTGTTCTACAATAAGTAACGAAATGGAAGATGATATCAGTTGAAGTTGAGCTATCGTTATGATGATGATGGCACATGTTGGTCTAACAATGATGATGAATATAACTGTTACATTACCTTTATAGGATTAGAAGAACATTGATGAAACAAATTTAGTTTGATGCCTATTGGATAGTGTTTTGGACATGGATTACGGTATTACAAGTTCTACTTGTGTGGTCGTGTCACTTCATTTGATTTGTTCAGAAATCTATGCTTTTCTATTTTGTGACTTCTCATGTTACATATCACATATATTCCACACAACTACTCATACTTGATCATTTAGAAATGTGTGTCTCACTTTCTTTGCTGCACGCCTAAGCCTTGTGCCTAGCAACCCCTTATCACCTAGTTGCACCCAATGGCCCTCATGCAATAATCCATCTTTTAAAGGGTTGATATTAAAATTGTCCCTACTAATAACATATAATTAATTATAGATTAGTAATTATATACTCCTAGACACAGATATATAATTGAAATTTATTAAAAATTCAAAAATAATACATAAATATAAAGAGATAGTAATTGCTTACAAGATAATTAAACTTTAAAAATCTAAACTAGAAAATTCATAATTTCAAAAACGGTTCATCTTGCCCCATATATATATATATATAGGCAGCAAAACATAAGCAAAATGCAATTGTTATATGTGAATTGGCCGCATAACCCACTTATGTGAGCTGCATTGCCTGCATATTGACGGCATACGCTGTCTATTGACTGCAAAATTGAAAACCGACATGAACCAACTACTAGATAGGCTCAAACCCAATTAAATTGGCACAAATCTAATCAATTTGAACTAGCCTACTATTTAAATATTATTCTTCTCCCAAGTCTACCTTATTTCTTCATGTGATAGCTTTAGTCTCTTGCACTGTATTGATTAGATCCCTAACAAATATTTATTATACTTTTATGAATATAATAAATTTGAAATAACTTTAAATATAGATTCGCGTATCCATTTGCATATGCACCCCCACATATCATAGATGTGTTATGCAGTGATTCTACCACATACCATATGCATATGTTTTGAGTAATTCATTTTTAAAAATAAAAAATAATTGTTTATCCAATCAATTACAATGTGATCAATCCACCTTATAATGTTCAACATACTCTTAGCATATCCTGTGGTATCATTTAGTACCTGATTTAGTCCACGTTGGGAGTATATTGGATATTGTGTTGGTTAAAATGGCTTGGATGGTGTACTACCATCAACTTTAGCTTAGACATTAGGCCAATGATTAAAGCCTATGAAGTTGGTGGGTGTGAGAAAAGTTGTTCGACGATGGGTCTTGACGAGGAGTGTGATTCTAAATTATGCGTTTAGACTTAGGTTGGGTCTTGACAAGGACGCCAAGACATATGTGAGAGAGATTATAGTATCCCGATTTAGTTTCATATCGGGAGTATATTGAATGTTATTGCTAATAAGACTTGATGAATATACTACCATCAACTTCAGCTAAAGTGTTAGGCTAGTGATTAAGGCCTATGAAGTTGATGGCGTAGTAGGACCTAGTCCTCAACTTAGTGAGGGAACCTATTGTGAAAAAGAACCATCGGATTTAAGGTAGAGCCACTACTAGGCTAGGTCTCACATATCATTGTTTAATGTGTGTATGGTTGTGTTATGCATTGATTCCACTTGGGTCTTGACAATGATGCGGAAATGATTCACTTAAGCATAAGCATTTTAATTAGGCTAATAGTTCGGGACTATATGAAGTTGACGGGTCAGGTATCCCGTCAGCAAGTTCTAATTATAACATATACTGTCATTTGCAACTTATTATTATTTTAATATTAAATCATAAAGAATAGGAATGAAATCATAAGGAATAGGAATAGCTAAGGAATGAAATAGACAATGAATAGTATTACCTTGTTTGGTTGACATTAACAATAGACAATGAATTGAAAGGAAAATAACTAAAATACCCTTTCAAAAATATAATAAGTTGTATTATAATTATTCTAATTAATACCAACATAATAAAAATATGCACTAACATAAAATAATTTATTAATCTAAAATAATAAAAATTGTTATTTATTTTATCTTTCATAAAAAGTAATTGAATCTACATAAAATAATTTTTAAAAATAAAATAATAATAATCTATTTAAGATATGTAATGATTAGAATTAATTTAATAATTTAATATTTATATTCTTATGTAATATTATAAATATTAAAGGATAATGTTGGAAAATCTCATGAGGAATAGCATTCCTTGGTTGAAGTAAGGAATATTATTCCCCATGCATGGGGAATAGTATTCATTATTTATTCCTTATAGCCCACCTATTCCTTGTCAACAAGTTGAAACCAAACAAGAGAATAAATAAGTCATAAGGAATAGTATTCCATTCCTCGTCACAATTAAGACTGAAAATGTTAGGTATACTAATTATTTACTTTGTTATGACTGATCACTATATGCAACTAGATATTCTAAAATCACAGATAAAAATCAAGTTCCAACAGATTGTGGTATGAATGCTGCATCATATCTTGTATTTTTGAAATATGACAAGACTATATCCATCTCATTATCTCAGTGTCTTGATTACAGTATCCTAGCTCATAAGTTGTTCAACGATCACCATTCTTCACCATCAAATTTATTACAATCTGATTAAAATGAACTCTCAGAAAACAGATATCTTTTAAGTTTGTGTTTGTTATGAAATTAGTGAGCCTAACTCTACCCCAAAAGCTAACTCATGAGGAGAGAATTGCCCAAACTATTTAAAGGTTATCTTGGCCATATTTTTAACCAATGTGAGACTTTAACACACCCCATCACGCCCAGAATTGGACATGTGGAGCATGAAGTTTGCAAGACTAGACATCTGCAGATGGCACAATATCAACCACGGGATAGGCTCTGATACAAGTTAAGAAATTAGTGAGTCTAACTCCACCCCAAAAGCTAGCTCATGAGGAGAGGATTGCCCAAACTATTTAAAGATTATCTTGGCCATATTTTTAACCAATGTGGGACTAATGTGGGACTTTAAAAGTGTTCTAGCAATATTGAACTCTGAAACATCCACCAAGGCTCTTTCATATACAATTCAAAGATGAAAGATGCAGAATAGCATGCACCAACAGACAATCACACACGGGAGGTAAGTTTGCAGATGAAATCATGATAAAAACAAGTGTGAACTATAAACTCATAAGTTTCAAGTAACATTTTGATCAACTATAATTTATTACCTGTTGTGTCCTATCACCATGAATGGAAGTTGCAGGAAACCCATTGATGCATAACCAGTGTTCCAATGAATCAGCACCTTTCTTTGTCTCCACAAAGACCAAAGTTAGAGCTTGCTGCAACAAATTGGAGAACAATATCAGACATATTGGTGAGGGAAGAAGCATACATGCAACCAAGTGACCAAGTATTTCATGCAAGTTAAAGCAAAAATATGTGAATAGGACCTTTCCATGGGCACCATTAACCCTTTGGGCATGAATAAGGTCCATCAGATGGCTTCTTTTGTCTGAGTCAAGAACAAACTCTACTCTTTGGAGAATCAGATCAGTACTAGAGCCCACCCTTCCAACAGCAAGAAAGATGTAATTGTAAAGGAAATCAGAAGCCAATCTCTGCACATGAAAGAATATTTGAAAAAACAAAGAAAAGGAAAAAGTCAAAGAGAATAGTGCTAAATATTAATGAACAAATTAGCTGAATGGCTTGGAACTAATTCAATACAAATCGACCAGATAAAGATGCTAAAGTATGATATACTAAATTACAAAATGATATACAAAGGACAAACCTTTTAAACAAAACAAATATACCTCAAAACCAGCAGTAAGATGAATAAGATACATATATATATATATACACACACGCAAACACACTACTTGATAATGAATGCAATCTCTTGTAATGAATGCAAACACACTACTTGATAATGAATGCAATCTCTTGTAACAGGTTGACTGACAAAGCCATGTCTGTTATAAGAAAGCTAACAACTTTAACAGAAAAGAACTACAGATTCTAACAATTAAGTGATTAACATGAAAAATTCATTTCATATGTAGAAAAGCAAACCTGTATCTCCCTTGGGAATGTGGCACTGAATAACATAGTTTGTCTTTGACCTCGTTCAGGCATGTCCATTTGTTCAACAATTCTTCTAATTTGAGGCTCGAAACCCATATCAAGCATTCTATCAGCCTCATCCAGAGCTAAATATCTAATATTTTGTAGTGATACTCTAGCCCTCTCAAGCAGATCAACCAGCCGGCCAGGAGTTGCCACAAGAATGTCAACACCTCTTTCCAACTCCCTCAACTGCCATAATTCATAAAAATTGAGAAGGCACACTCAAGTAATGGGGAAAAAAACTGTAACTGAAAATATCCATATCCCAACAAAACTTTTCTCAGTAGCATCAAGAAAAGTTGGCTTTGAGGAGAAATTCAAAAAGACAGGCAGACAAACACCATACAGTCATACTACACAGAAAGTGAAAGAGAAAATATGCAACAAATTTGTCCTGAGGTGCTAAAAGCAATCAGAATGTTCGGTGATTAATCAATAGTGAAAAGGGAAACTTCCTTGATCAATCATTCCAGTTCAGTGAGACTAGACATATTGAATGTAGTGAGACAAATGCAATAATAAATGTAGCAATTCACTAAGGTAGCAAGTTTTATTATTATATTGAGAATCACTCAACTCAAGTACTTAAAACTTGAAATTTTCAAAACTCACTATCAAAATAGTAATAGTTCAAATGATGTCAAGCATACTAAGGCTAGCCACAAGACATAAGACCAAAACAAGCTTTGGTAAAACATATAAATGGAGAAATCTAACAACTTATTTGAAGCATATTTTGTAATTAGACTAGCAAGTTCAAGGTGTATAACAAGAATCCTACAATCTAACTACTTGGCAATTGATTTAAGGGCCACCATCCCTGCCTCCCTGGGCGAGGTAAAACTTAAAATAAGTCGACCACATAGATTTAACAAAAAAATCAGCAAGCGAAAATTATCCAGCACCACTTCTTCGTTCAAACAGAAAACACTCAAACATGCAGTTGAACATATCTCAAATATTACTTGCAACTAAGTAACAACCAGTTTTAGTCAATTTCACTTATTAGAAGCATATGCCAGAAATAGAACTCCAGCTTCAAAGAAAGAAACATTGCTCTCAAAACAGACTTACATACGCCTATATTAATAAGACATGAATGAGATGTGGACCTGACCCAAAATTTAATAATTTTGACTCTTGACTCAGTCTAAACCTCAAAAGTAGCATTTCGACTCAAATCACAACTACTAACAGCTAGATCCAGAATCTATGCTATCCTATACTCACAACCGCTGATGAGCAAAATCAAATTTTAACCTTACCAAAAGAACCTCCTAATTTAAAAAGTAATAATTATTATAAACAAATATTTAAAGGATCATTCAGACAAATCAGTAGTATCAGCCCAAAGAATGAGCTGGTACAAGGAGAGGGGCAACTTCACACAGACCAACTTGGTACTAAATTTAACCCACTGGAAGTGAACTTAGGTCTAATATAATTTTTTGTTAAAATTTAAAGACCATATTACCCTTTCATTGTATTTAATATCTTTTAATAGGAAACAATTGAAGACCCTCAATTCTCTTTGCATATTAGACCCCTCCCTTCACCCTTAACTCTCTTAGTTCTCTGCCGGAGGGCAACGAGTGAAGGTTCCCCAAATAAACCTTAAGGCCTGGTTGGATAAGGTGCAGTGTGGTTTAATAATGTATGGTATGATATGGTAATGATTGTTACTTGTTTGGGAAGATGGTATGGTATGGAATGGTTAGATGACAACAGCTACGAGGGAGAATAGAATCTTGGCTGGGCCGATCAAGAACGATAAGTAAAAGTCTAATCGGATATGAGTAAATAAAGGGCATAAGAGGAATTATAAATGTTGATTGAGAGTATTTTAGAAATAAAATTTCATTAAACCATCGGAACTACCAAATCCATGGCTTAAAAATTTGGCCAAAATTCATGGTTGTCAAACCATGAGATTACCACCATAAACCATGACCATCCTTTGGAAGTCTTCCCAAACAAGCGATTGAACTGTACCATACATGTAAAACCATACCTTACCATGAAACAAACAAGGGGTAAGACATTGCATTAGCAAGAGAGAATTAAACTATGATCTTTCCCATCTAATTTTACAGCAGATGTTTCAGCCTTTATTGTGTATGTGGCATTAGCGTACAATGTTTTCACTATCTAAAATACATATGAGGAAAGGGAAGGGTGTAAACCTTCATTGTTTCCTTTGTAGGTTGTCTATTGTTCTAACCACATGATCTTGCTAGTAATCCAAAATATGATCCAACTTGAACTGTGGACAATAATTTATGTGAATTACAAGTTTCACATGTACATCATCATATCACATATTAGTTTTCAAATAGTGTAACACTTAATATAGCTCCTAGATGGACACATCAAATATGACATACATATAACCTAAAATCCTTAAATTTTGCATAGAGAGAAGAAACAACAAACTTCCACCAATGGTTTCCTCAGCAATTGCAAATTGAAATCAAAATTAAATTTGAACTTTGAAATAAGAACCTGTTGGTTGATTGGCGCTCCACCATAGGCAACCACCACTCTAACACCAGTTTGATATGAGAATTTCCTAGCCTCCTCATGTATCTAAGACAGAAATAACAGAAACCAACAGAAAATAAGGTGCAGCAGGAAAAAGGCAAAAGCAATGACTAAACAAGGAATTTATAACTAAAGATGTGGATCAATGAATGATATATTAGTCAACACATTACAAAAAGTAAACTTCTGATAATTACTACATTAGGGATACACTTCAGTACATTCCAAAAGAAATTAAACTTTCGTTAGTTACTTAGCCAATGATAACAACTTTCAATGGGTTCATGAAAAAAGGAAAGCATACTTGAATAGAAAGCTCGCGTGTAGGCGACAGAATCAGTGCTTGGGGATAGGCAGTCCTTGAGCCGCGCTGCCGCTGTGAAGGTGGTTCCTTCATGATTCCGCCAATAATGGGAAAGCAGAAAGCTGCTGTCTTTCCCGACCCAGTTTGAGCACAGGCCATCAGATCCCTCCGTGCAAGCAAGATAGGAATGGCATGGCGCTGGACTGGTGTAGGCTTCACATACTTGCACCTCCTAACATTTTCATTCACTGCTTCCCCTAAATCAATCTCAGCAAATGTGCTTACTGCCTGAGGCACATTCTCGCCACTTATCTCCACAGGGATGTCCTCATAAGCATCAAAATTTATCCCAGTATTATCCTGACCATCAAAAGCAGCCTCATCAACGGTTTCATCCTCATTTGTGAAAGGGTTAGCTTCACGGTCCCAGCTACTGTTCCTTGAGCCCCAGCCACCGCTTCCACCACGGCCATTACTGAGACCAGGGCGGCTAAGACCACTACCCCATTGGCTTCCTCCAGAAGATACACCAAGCCCAGGTGACAATTTAGAAGCAAAAGAACGATCAGCTGAAGATGGCACTGCCAGGGGTTCTGAAGATGCAGGCCTGTTGCGAAGATGAGGAGGAACATAAGCAGGTCGGCCAGGGCGAGGGGCGGTGTTGGCAGCATTGTTGGAGATGGTGCTAGCAGAAGCACCCGTCGCAAACGCCGAGTTATCGGCGTTCGCAACAGAATCAGCCCATGAAGATCGCATAATTCAGGCAACAACAGTAATTTTCAAACTCGAACCTCCAGCTGAGTAGAGCAAACGAACGAAGAATGAGAACTCTATATTGTATATCTTCCTACCCAAAAAGAATACATAAAACCATATCCTCGCTCAAATTGAGGGCATAAACACCCTAGACAAACCGAACACGATGGAAGAAAGATTCGAAGCAAAAATAAGGTTAAAACACCATAATCCAGACTCTGGACGAGGGAACCAATGCGAGCAAATGAGGAGGAGATACCTGACGAGATTGCAGAAGGAGCTGCCAGAAACTCTAGAGAGGAACGATATGTGCGCCGGTGGGAGGAATCGAGGGAGAGAACTACTAGGAGACGAGAGCCACGAAAAGGAACCCTAATTAAAGAGCTTTCCAAAGCGAGAGAGAGATGGAGAAAGGAACAAATTCCGTACACAGCGTCCGCAATCAAACGGGGAGGCAACGAGCGAAAGAGAAAAATATCTCATTTTTTATATATATCGCAATTTATAGAAAACGCCTTCAATTTTCAACTTTTATATGTTCTATAATATATTTTGGTGAACCCCCGCCATGTTACTCTAAAATCACTTATGCCCTTTTGCGAAATTAATATGAGTAATTGATGTGCAATCGGTAAATAATCCAAGGAGTTTGTATTTTTCTAAGAAAAAGGTTGGTATGTAAACTACATAAATGTCAATTTTAAAAACTAAAAATTACGGACGCTGTCTAATCTTTTATATATATATAATCAAGATTTATTGCTGTCATGTGGTATTTTCGCGCTCAAAATCTGACACGGCAGCTTTACAAATTTTGTGAATTACTATATTTTAATAGTTTCAATTTGAATATTAAATCACTGTTTGCAATTTATATTGTAATTGGAATAGCAATAGGCACTTTACTATTTTAATAACCCCAATTGGAATATTAAATAGCTGAATTAGTGTAATTTATTGCCAAATCGACGGTGATTTCTATTGGGTGAAATGGTCACACTAGAGGGGATGAATAGTATATTAACTAATCAATTAGTCTAAATTTAATTTTAATTGTTTTTTAAATTACTTAGGCAATTCATAATTGAACGATTAAATGCAGAAACGAGTAATAAAGATAAGCAATGCGATATACAAAGAAAAACAATGCTAACACAAGTATTTATAGTGGTTCGGCCCTAATGTCTACTCCACTACCTATTTTAATAACTCCAATTGGAATATTAAATCGCTGAATTAGTGTAATTTATTGCCAAATCGACAGTTATTTCTATTGGATGAAATGGTCACACTAGAGGGGGTGAATAGTATATTAACTAATCAATTAACCTAAATTTAATTTTAGTCGTTTCTTAAATTACTTAGGCAATTCACAATTGAACGACTAAATGCGAAAGCGAGTAATAAAGATAAGCAATGCGATACACAAAGAAAAATAATGCTAACACAAGTATT
The DNA here is from genome assembly GCA_034359265.1 of Canna indica. Classification (NCBI taxonomy): domain Eukaryota; kingdom Viridiplantae; phylum Streptophyta; class Magnoliopsida; order Zingiberales; family Cannaceae; genus Canna; species Canna indica. The sequence continues at coordinate 13,998,728 of CP136893.1, read as the reverse complement.
TATAGTGGTTCGGTCCTAATGCCTACTCCACTACCTAAGCACCCCGCTTAGAATTTTCAAACTTAGCTTTACTAGATTAATGTTGTTTCCCTTACAACGAGGACTTTGACCCGAAGAGTCTCGCTCTCAACCTAAGGTACTTCCGCACCTAGAAATCTTCATCTTCTTACCGAGAGCACTCTTCCACCTCAACCTAAGGGACAACTCAACTAATCCTAGTAAACTATATTTACACCGGTGGAATTAAACCTCAAACACAAAGGCAAGCATCAACTCAATCAACCTAGCACTCTAGGTTTACACAAATGGTATACAATGAAAATAATCAATAAAATACAATAACAATTGGAGCAATAAATAAATCAAACTATACTTAGCTCCAAAAGAAACTCTCTAGTCTTCTTGATGCCTTGGGAAGATGAATCTTGAATGTTCAAAGGCTAGATCAAGGTTTTATCATGAAAACAAGGGATTGCAAAGAGATGGCTCAAGAAATCGATGATCAAATATGGCTCAATGGAAACTTGGATCAATTGTTAAGTTGGTTAATGAAGGTTGGTGAGGGGTATTTATAACCCCTCCAAGGAACGGCTCTTCAACGAGCGTTTTTTCGTCCGTTGAACGTCGTTCGATCGCTTGTCGGTCGATCGTCGGTCGACCGACCGATCGACCACCCAGCGACCGCTGGCATTCTGTGCTTCTGCCGCTCTGTTCGGTCGACCAGATGGTCGACCGACTTAATCACGTTTTAGCTCCTCTATTATCCGATCGATTGCTCGATCGATCGAAGCAAGCACTGCCAAATTTTGGTACACTTCGGTCGATCGATCGGCCGATCGATCGGCCGAAACTAGGCAGACTACTAGTTTGCTTAGTTTTCTTTGCTTGTTTGCTCATTTCTGATTCCATCTTTGCTAAGTCTATTTATATAACATTTATTAACTTTAAGTTAATAACTTTAAAACATAAATATTATATAAGGATTACTTCACATTTGAATTCAATAAAAATATCTAAAAAATCAAAATCTAGTTTTTGGGGTCTAGTACAAATTTTCGAAAAACGAAAATTTTCTAATTTCTCGGGTCAAATATGGGTAGGCTAAAGGCTTTCAAAAAATCCTTAAAAATACATTGTTATCTAGTTTTAACCCAAGGAACAATTACCATTATTTTTTATGTTAGGAAAATATCTAGGTCATATAGCCCTCCAAAGAGCTCCCTAGGCTTAGTGAATTTTAGGACGGTTTTCATGTTTTCATGTTTTGAGATTCCAATATGGTTTTTGGATTCTTTGCATCATAAAGAGGATTACATTACATTCTAGACACCCTAAATCTAAACTCTAAACTTCCCGAAAAATCCTGAGCGTCAATGAACGTCCTTGTCAATTTTTCTGATTTCTTCGATTTTTTCAATCGGAGACGTCAAGCGCTAACCGACTTGGAACCTGAAAGATTTCTCAATGAAATATTAGTTCCATGTTTGTTATTATCAAAACCGAGATTAAGACCAAAATTGAAAATCTTAAGCCAACAATTTCAAATAATATAATTAAATACTTGCAATTTATGTTGTGATTGGAATAGTAATCGGCAATTTACTGTGTTTTAATAATTCCAATTGGAATATTAAATCGCTGAATTGGTGCAATTTATTGCCAAATCGAGTGATTTCCAATAATGTAATTAAATGCCTTGTAATTTATTGCTACCATTTTAAATCACTGCTTAATTTCTTTATTGGCATTTTTTTTTTGAAGAAGAAGAAACTTAGACTAGGTGTGGTTTGGACGGTCTTCAACGGGTAAAAGGGGCAGTGGTCCTGGACGGGCACCCCTCGCCATTTAGAAACAACCCTTGCTCACTCCAGGTCTAGTATATTTATTGAACAAAATAAATTGTTCAGCACAAGGCTGAAAATATTTTTCTACATTCTTGAACCTCTCCTCATCACTAACTTCTAACAAATTAGAAGAAGAATCAGCAATCATAGTTGCTTTTACATATTCAAGGTATTGTGAATTAGAAACTACACTATTATTTGTAGGAAAACATTGAGAAATTCTACTCCTTGCATTCCCAGCTTGGCAAGTGAATCAGCTGGTTTGTTCTTCTCCCTTCTTAGGTGATACCAATCCTTGATTCCCATCAATTCAGCAATTCTCCATATACCATTAACAAGCTCATTCAAAAACCATGGATCATTCAACAATCTCTTCAGAATCTTTATAGCAGTTTGGCAGTCAGAGTATACTGCAGCACCTTCAATGTTAAGGTCCTTTGCTAACAACAAGCCTTTCCAAATTGCCCATAGTTCAGCATTTAAGGCTGAGGATAAGATCTTTGAGGAACTAAACTCGGCAATAGACTTACCTTCATGATTTTTAATTAAGACACCCAGCCCAGCATTTTCCAAATTGTTAAACCAAGCTGCATCACAATAAATTCCAACTTGCTCTTTGTCAATTGGAAAGACGGAAACAAGATCACCATGCATTCTTACTGTCTTGTCTTCTTTATCACTAACCCATTTAGGAGGAGAGGAAACATCCGCAAAAGCCTTGCTAAGGATGGTGTTCACCCCAAATCTCTTTTTATCAAAGAAAACTCTGTTTCTATTTTTCCATAAGTGCCATAGAGAATCACCTATAAACCCATTCAATTTATTACCATCTTCCTTACCATATTTCTTCCCTTCTAACATCCAGTTGCCCTCTTTCCACTCAGAAAATTGTTCAAAATTGATACCAAACACATTCTCAACTGTGTTCCAGTAGCTAATGGCAAAAGAACAATAAAAAAATAAATGATTTTGACTATCCTCACCATTCATGCAAACCGGACACTTATTAATGTCACCTCCATTGAACTTTGCAAAATAGCTAGAAGTTGGAATTCTTTTCCAAATTAATTTCCAGGCAAAAGTCTTGATCTTTGGAATACAGTTCATTCCTAAAGGTGCTGAGTTTCCTTGTTTCTCTTTGATGAAATTATATGCTGATTTGCAACTAAGGGTTCCTGTGTCATTTTTGTTCCATATCCACCTGTCCATTGCCTCATGTTTTGGAATGTAGATTCCACAAATGTTGCTTAGCTGAATACCTCCAAATAGATTCATAAGAAGCTCATAGTCTCAATCATTATTTTTGATAAGTTGTGAGACATGATTATAGTCGCTAATGCCTCTAATATTCACAAAGGTTGGCCATTTCCCAATTGGTATATTTGAGATCCATGGATCTTCAAGGATCCTTATATTTTTGCCATTTCCAACCTGTTTTAACAGGCCATCTCTTAATTGCAAAATGGCATTATGAATACTTCTAAAGGCCCAGGAGAATTTGCTTGTTTTTCCATAATACCAAGGGTGGTAGCTAGGGTACTTTGCATGTAACAGTTTGACCCACAGAGGTTCCTCATTGTTCAAAAAAGGAATTATCCTCTTAGCTTGGATTGAAAATTTTGTGATGCTGAGATCCTTTACACCCAACCCACCTTCATGCTTTCTCATTGTAGTGCTTTTCCAATTTACTAAGTGAGCTCCTTTCTTTTTCTTACTTGAGCTCCAAAGGTATCCTCTAACCAATTTGTTATGCCTCTCAATTAGCTTATCGTTTATCCAAGTAGTGGCTAAGGAATGTATAGGAATAGAGTTAGCAACTGAGTTTAACAATGTAACCTTCCTAGCTTGAGAGACATTATTAGAGGCCCAATTGTCAAGTCTGCTTTGAACTTTATCAAACACAATTTCTTGACTTTTGACAGGTAGCTTTTTTGAGTCAATCATTGTTCCCAGGTACTTTACAGGCAAGTTCCCTTCATGTATTCTGAATAGACTACATATACTGCTCTTGAGATTACTTGGACAGTCTTTTAGAAAGAAAAGCTCAGATTTATTCCTGTTAATCCTTTGGTTTGTCAAATCACAATACATGTTTAAAGCTTCAAGTAGGAATCTGCAAGATGATTTACTCCCTTTAGTGATGATAAAGATATCATCTGCAAATAGTAAATGACTGACCATTAAATTCTTATGCTTGAAAGGCTTAATCTTCCCTTTTTCCACGTACTCATTGATAATTTTAGAGAGTAACTCTTGAAGGATGATAAAAAGGTATGGGGACAAGGGGTCCCCTTGCCTTACCCCCTTAAAATTTTTGAAATGTTCTGACTTAAAACCATTTATACTGCATCTGAATATAGCTAACCTCAGACAAGCCAAAATTCAATTCTTAAATTGATATGGAAAATTCGTAATTTCCAAAATCCTTTCCAGAGCAACCCATGAGACTCTATCAAAAGCCTTCTCCAAGTCTAGTTTTAAAATAAAATAGGGAATCTTTCTTTTGGATTTGAAAACCTGACTTGCAATCTCAGAGCTTATAAGAATGTTGTCCTGTAAACTTCTCCCCTTGACAATAGCAGTTTGTTCTTCTGAAATAAGCTTTTGGATATAAGGCTTAAGCCTATTCACCAAGACTTTAGAGAGAATTTTGTAGACCATATTGCATAAAGTAATTGGTCTAAAATCAGTTATCTCTTTTGGAGCTTCTTTTTTAGGGATGAAAACTAGACAGGATTCCCCCCAAGATGCAGGGATTGTAACATTCCTTGAGAAATCTTTAAAGGCTTCGTGAATAGGAATCCTCATACTACTCCAATAGTGCAAGAAGAACTCCATCGTGAAGCCATCTGGGCCAGGGGCTTTCCCCCTTCCCATTTTAGAAATAGCATGCCAAATTTCATCAATAGTGAATTTTTTTATCAACTCTTCGTGTTCCCTCAATGGTATTTTTTTCCAATTTAAGTTTTCCATAGCCTGCCACTCATCATTTTGGATAACATCATCTTTGTAGAGATCCTTGTACCAGTCGGCAAAGGCATTTGCAATTTCTTTTGGTTCAGTTAAGGAGACATTCCCAACATTGATCTCATGCACAGTATTGGCTCTTTTCTTGAATTTCACTAAGTTGTGGAAGTATTTTGTGTTTTTGTCATTTTGATCTAACCATTTTCCTCTAGATTTTGACTACCACTTCAGATGAATTTGTCTGTTTAGAGCAGTTGCTTTGTTTGTGAGGCTTCTCAGTTTTTGCAAGTCAACTTCATTACATTGGCACTTCTCATCAATCTCTTCCAGAACTTCTAATTCACATAATGTAGATTCCAGGTTATTCTCAAGAGAGCCAACACATTTCTTACTCCAAATAGATAGATTCTTGCCCAATTTAGATAAGTAGTTGGCAAACCTTTCCATACTACAATTGTTCCAGTCATTACCATCACAGCTATTTCTAACTCTTGTGTTAATCTCCTGGTACTCAGTCCAATAATGTTCAAAAATAAAACCCCTTTTTCTCATGTAAAGGATAGTCCTTTGGTTTGCAGTCTAAAAGTATAGGCCTATGATCAGAAGCCAGCCTCTTTAGGTGCTTAACCATAGCCCTACTGTATCTTTGAAGCCACCTTTCATTTGCATATGCCTTGTCCAATCTTGCATGAATTCTATTTTTACCTGCTCTATTGTTACACCAGGTATATCTCATGCCATGAAAACTCAAGTCGATCAGCCCAGTATTTATACAAAGTTCTTTAAAGGTCCTAAGTGAGTTGCCTATGATAAAAGGTTTCCCACCTAACTTGTCTTCTGATTTATCAATGCAATTAAAATCACCTACAATCAACCATGGAGTATCTAAGGTATCCAATGAGTTCAAAAGTTCCCATAATTTCTTCCTTTCCTTGCTGCTTGTGCTAGCATATAAGCCGGTAAATAACCATGGTTCTGAATGATTGTAGCTAATGGTTACATTTATCATTTGGGAGCATTTGTATATCTCTTTTACAGCAAAGAAAGCTGATTTCCACATAAAAATGATACCTCCAGATCTACCGTTACCAGCAACATGTAAACCTTCCCATGTTTTGCCAAATCTTAGCATACAAATTTGAGAATTGGCTTCATCAAGGTGAGTTTCTAACAACAATATCATATCAGGATTCTGTTCCTTCATTATTAGAGTAAGGTAGTCCCAACCAGAAGCTTTGAGACCCCCCCTTATGTTCCATGAAAGCATTTTCATAATGCTGAATCATTTCTAGGTGGTACATCCTGTGTAAACCCAGGATCATCATCAGGGGTGATTAGCTTTGAATCATTCGAAAACTTCTTCTTTTTGGCCCTACTTGGTTTAGAGTTGAAAGAGAAAGGGCTTAACGGCACACTCTGTGTGATAGGTTTCCTGATTCAAGAAAATTTTTGTTGTGAACTCTGTGCTTGATCAATGTCCATGCTTTGTGAAGAAACCACATCAATATCTACAGATTGTTCAGCGTTTTCCATAACTTTGCTCACAGCTATCTCAAAAGTGTCAGTCATCTTTTTGTGTAGTTCTTCTAGTTTTTTCCCAGCTTTGACCTTCACTGTTATAGGCTCATTTTTCTCAGAAGAGAAATCTAATCTTTCAAGATTTTTTCCTTTTACTTCCTTGTGAAAAGAAGAGGAAACAGAAAAAGGATTATTGACATCCATGTTAACTCTCAAATTGCTTGCTTTATTTGCCATGTTGGTTGAGATCAATTCCCTTTCCTCCAACAGTTTCAAATTTTTTCTTCAAGAATCAACATTGCCTTTAGGGATTGTACCTACAAGCATTCCTTCATCAGAGACTTCGTTCAGCTTAGAAAAGGGGTTTTGATTCAAATTTTTTTGAACAAAGGACTTCTGGATTGGTGGCCTTTTCTTCCTATTAACAAGTAGCCAAGGTCCATACTTCTCATCCCCAACAGGTGTTGATTTCTTGCTTTCAATTTGCATTGCATTCTTCATGGGAACTTCAGCTACTTCATGTACTGGCTCAGTAAGACTGCTACTAGGTATCAGACAGTGTTCTTGCGAATGCCCAATTTTTCCACATTTGTAACAGAGCTTTGGCACATTTTCAAAAGCCACTTGCTTGCCAGATACTTCTTCCCACACATTTGATCCAGAGACCATTCGGAACATTCTTGCTTAAGTCCCAGAGTATGCAGACCCTTGCAAATTTTGCCCTACATCCCTTTAAGGTAACCTCATCTATTTTTAGTGGGCAACCAACTGCTGAAGCAATCTGAAATAGAATCTCCTTGCTTATATATTCCACCGGTAATCCAGGAAATTGGATCCAAACCGGAACTGTATCAATTTTTTCATGGAAAGGTTGAAAATTTATCCTCCAGGGAATCAACAAAAGGGCTTGGCCTCGCAAAAACCAGGGCCCTTTCTCAAGCACAGAATTCATGTCATCCGCATTCAAAAATTTAAAATAGAAATAACCGGACGCAAGATCCAATACTTGAACACTGCATGAAATTTTCCACATCTTTGGGAGGACAGACTGAACTAGGGTAAGGGAAGGGGTCTTACCGTAGAACTTTCCATAGAGGCTGTTTATCCATGTTGATCTTGAAGCAGCAACCAGGTCATCTTGAACAATTACCTCAGTAGTAGAGTTCCTCTGAATTACTTCAATTCTGATTTCAGCTTCGTCATTTGGCCTCATACTAGCGAACGAGTTCGCCTCTTGGAACAACGCCGCCCAAGAACCAGGCTTCTTCAGATCCTTGGTCGCCAACTCCTTCATTTGGCTTGCAGGACCAGAATCAAACGACATCTGGTTCATAGGGCACGATTTCCTTTCCGAGAGAAGGATTTCAGCTTGAGGATCGGCACCCTTTTCCAGAGATGATTTCTGTAATACCCAAAATCTTAATAGTAATATTTTATTCTTGAGCGGGAGATTGTGGACCCTAGTTAGTGTGGATTGGCGAAAAGCTTCAGGATTAGACCTGAGTAAGCATTTAATGTATTAAAATTAAGAGAAATTTTATTTGTCTTATCTCTGTGATTTAGCATGCTAGGGTGATAGAGGGTCTCGAGGCGAATTTAACGGTGCAATTGGATCTCGAATCGGAGTTAAATCAGATGAGTTATGGGTTGTTTAAGTCAAGTCTCTTAGGTAGGGATATTTTGATCATTTGGACCCAATCGGTATTTATAAATTAGACCCTAGGGTGTGCAGCTAGGGGTTTTTGAGCCACGCCCCACCCGAGGCAAAGGATAGGAGAGAGACGGCACCGTCGGAGCCGAATTTTCGCGAGTTCGTCGGTGTCGATCGGGCAAAGATCCTGCGCGTCTTCTTCTTCCATTTTCTCTTCATTTGGTGAGTGGATTTAAGCCTTCTTTTCTTCAATTCTTGATTCATGTCATTGTTTTTATGTCTCGGGGTTTTCGTCGATTTTTGACGTATTTTCTCGTATCGGATCGGAAGTCTGATCAGTCGTCTCTTAATTGAATCATGTGGGTTACCTCAGTTTGGAATAAAATATTGTTTTTTTTCCTTTTCTTGGTTTTTTTCTTCTTCTCCTATTGCAGTCGGCCGGTCAGCGCCGGCCGCGGGGGAGGCGGCGCCGTGGCGGCAACTGCCACGCGCGGGTAGCTGCGCCACGCGACAGGGCGGCTGCGCGAGGCGCCGCCACCGTCGCATGGGGGCGGCGGTGCTAGCACCTCTGGCTGCCCGGCGGCGGCAGGTGGGTGAGGAGAGGGGGAGAAGATGACCTAAGGTGGTTGAGTGAAATGGAGGGTTGAGATTGATTTGGGTAAGATGAAGGGTTGGATTGAGTTGGTTGAGATGAAGGGCTGGGATTTGATCTTGTGTAGATGTAAGGCTTAGATTTCATCATGTATATGAAGGGATGTGATTGCATCAGGATAGATGTAAGGCTGTGGATTGCATTAGATTAGATGGAGAGCTGTGATTGCATCTGGTTAGATGGAGGGCTGTGATTGCATCATGTAGATGAAGAGCTGTGATTGCATCTGATTAGATGGAGGGCTGTGACTGCATCTGATTAGATGTAAGACTATGATTTTATCATGTAGATGGAGGGTGGTAATTGCATCTGGTTATATGTAAGGTTGAGATTTGCATCATGTTAAATAGAGGGTTGTGATTGTATCATATCAGATGGAAGGCTGTGATGTGATCATGTTTAGATGAAGGAGTGAAATTTCATTATTGATTTATTGATTGTAATATTGTTATATTGATTCATAGCAATGATTTATTAAATAAATTAAGATATTTCTGTCATTATTCTAAATAATTATTTGGAGGCCTTAGAGTTAGCAAAAATATTTATGTTATATATGAATTTTCACCTAATTGATGTTCCGGATTCATTGGTGAGGTCTGTTTCACCATCAAACCTTTGTATTTTGAAAACAGTGGGCAGATGTCGCCTCGTTTTGCGTGCCAGGCTGAAAAATCATATTTTATATATTTTTATGATTCGATATGAGATGATTCATGGACATAGTAGTTAATGAGGTGCATTTTATCCTAGATCAGTGATTTCTATGACAAGTCATTTTATCATGTTCCAATTTATTGATTTATAGTTGGGGTTTCTTTTGGTGCACTGCTTTCATGATACACGTGCATCCTTTCTTACAGTGCTATAATGCTATTTTATGATTGTTTGTTTGTGCTGAGCATTCATGATTTATGAGCGTTGTTTCTACATATATATCTGTATGTGATTGTGATGTATTGCAGGAGGAGGTGGAGGATGAGGTATGCACTTGACATACCCTTTTTGTTACTTGTTGATAGCACATCTTGTTTATACTTATATACTTGTGTGTGTAATATTGTAATGTGCTTGTTGCATTTCCCGGAAGCCTCGTTGGTGAGGGGAGGGCATGCCCCAAAGAGACGGCACTGAGCTGGGTGGTAGTTCGGCGGCCACCCGTCTACCTACCCTATGTGGCTAAGTGGGACCGACGGGCCCAGAGAGCATGCATATGATTGGGGTGTTGCATTGCATGCATATGATTGAGGTGTTGCATTCATCCTTGGTTATGTTTATATTTATTGATGAATGCTTATACTTATTGTTGTGGATATGAGTAGGGTAGCGGATGGGTTACTGATGTTTGTTCCGTCATTTTTAAAGATATTTTATACTTGTTGACGGATGTTGATTTTATGCATATGGATATATTATTGCTGATTTCTTTTGACATTGCTGCTACGTTATTGATATCGGCTTTTGTGTTTTTTTATGCATGATGATTGATTTGGTGAATTGATGACTGATCTATTCACTAAGTCCTAGTTGGACTTACCCCTCATTTATGTTATTTTTCAGCACCTGAGTTAGATCATAGAGGCACCGACGTGCAGTAGAGTAGCTGGTGGCGGCAGGGCAACGAGTCTCGTGACATGTCGTGATCGAGGCGGATACCTGAGTCATTTTAGTGTCTCTTTGAGTTGTTGAGTCATGTTGACTCGGGTCGTGATTTCCGCATTTTATTTTTATTTGGGGAGTCTTGTTTATTTATTTGAACTCTTTTTTAATAAACTTGTTCAGTGTGTTCATATTAAGTTTTGGTTTGGTTTAGTTTGGTTCGTGATGTCATGTCTATTTTTTCAAAAAAAAAATCTCTCACTGTTCAAGTTATTGTTGTTTTGATGAGTTGGATTAGGCTTTGGGGTACGTGGCGTATCCTGGCCGATCATACCGGGTTTGGGGTGTGACAATTTCCTTGGATCGGGGGGCTCCTTCGCTTTCTGAATCAAAATCTGGGAAGATCCCGCAAAAGGGGATCTTACTCGCTCACCCTTCGCCTCACAGCTCCTCATTTTGCTCATTCAATTCCAAGTCTTTATTGGCATTTGGCAATAGCTAATTAGCAATAGGAATCGGCAGTGATTTCTAATGCATGCATGTGTGTGAAGCGATAATATATCTGGAGCATCTACACCATTCAAGGAAGCCTTCACTTTCGATATTTTTGATCAGAAACAATACGAAATTGAAGCCAGCGATGTTCTTAACTGCAAGGTTGTTGAAGAATTCAACAGTGTCGACGACGATGCCGATGAGGAAGCAGAAGTTCCTCTTAGGTCTTGTTTGGATGAGGTGTAGCATTGTTTAGTAATGTATGATATGATATAATATTGTATGGTATTGTACTGTAATTATTGTTATCATATTTGGGAAGATAGTATAATATGGTATGGTATGATTAAATAGTATATTTCTGTTTGCTTTGATGGTATGGTATGGTTCCTCAAATGATAAAATGATCAGAATATCCTCAAATATCAAAATTCATGTAACATTATATTAAATTCATTTTTTTTGTCAAAATATTAGATTTAATTAAATACATAAACTTTTTACAAAAGAAAAAAATCAGAAGAAATGGAAGCATAATAAGGACCAACAGATAAAAGAAGAAATGAAAACATAATAAGGATCGACGAATAAAAAAAAAATATGAAAAGTTGATGGGTATTTTAGGTATTAAAATTTGATAACCATGGGAAACCACCGAATTTGTGGTTTCAAAAATCTTACAAAATTCATGGTTACCATGAGATTACCATATCATACTATACCATGATTTTAAAAGTTTTCTCAAACATAAAATCATATCATACCATACCATGGTAAATCATGCTCTACCATGAAACAAACAAGGCCTTAAGGAACACATACCGTAGTATAGCTGCCCGACATCGGCTCCTCCGGTCCATATTGAATTTATTTTATTACTCATAGTTATATTAAATGTAATTTTACTCATTTTTATATTTTGTTCTTTATATATATATATATATATATCTCTTCTCTTTTTTCCCATGACTCCTCTCTCTAAAAATATTTTATTAATGTAATTAAATTATTTTTATAATTTTTTTGGGTTTTTGGAATTTTATTTATTGAGTTTGTTTTAAATAATATTTTAAAACTAGATAAAAATATATATTTGGAATCTAGGAAGCACAGACACTCTGTGGAACTGCCGTGTTCGCGTGTCTGACACGTCGTGGTGTCCGACACACGAAGACACTCATCTGACACACGTGTCCCATGTGTCCAAGAGTGTCTTGATAAAAAAAATCGACATGTTTGATACACGCGTTCAACACGATTGGACACGGCCCAAAAATTTCCAAACACGGTCTGGCATGCTAATTTAGGAATTTTTAGAGATATGTCAATAGATATTGTGCCTCATGCTTTTAAAAGAGGCTTAGAAATAGTAAGTATGAACATAAGAAATTATCTAGAATGTTTCATATATTTTGAAAGAGGCATAGAAAATACTGAAAATTGATAGTTTAACATCAATGAAAATATCATGATATTATTATAAATCTTATATATATATATATATATATCGTGTTCGTATCCTGTAAATTTTTGAAGTTTGTGTGTCCTCGTGTCCGTGTCTATGTCATGTCCTGTATCCGTGTTGGTGTCGGTGCTTCATAGTTTGGAATGTATTGAATTAATTTTTATATTTTTTTGTTTTTGAAATTTTATTTATTAATTTTGTTTGTAATAATATTAATGTATTTCTGAAATTTAAGTAGCTTAAAATAATTTTGATTTTTTATTTACTAATTTGTTTCGATTTGTTAAGTAGTTTAAAATAATTTATATTTTTAATTTTCTAATTTGTTTCAATTTGTTACATTATCTATATTATTTTTTATGCAGTTTAAAATAATTTTGATTTTTTATTCTCTAATTTATTTCAATTTGTTATGTAGTTTAATATAATTTAGATTTTTTGTTTCCTAATTTGTTTCAATTTGTTACATTACATCTATATTATATTTTATTTTTAGTTTGATTTAAATAGTATTTAAAATCAAATAAAAATATATTTATTAATGTATTGAGTTGTTTTTTATATTAATTTTTGTGTTTTTAAAATTTCATTTATTGAGTTTGTTTTTAATAATATTCCAAAATCAAATAAATTATGTAGTATAAAATATTTTTGATTTTTTATTCTCTAATTTGTTTTGATTTTTTACGTAGTTTCAAATAATTTAGATTTTTTTATTTTTCTAATTTGTTTCAATTTGTTACATATTAATATTATATTTGATTGTTATTAATAAAAATATTACTTGTTATGTAGTTCAAAATAATTTTGATTTTTCATTCTCTAATTTCTTTTGATTGGTTATGTAGTTTAAAATTATTTAGATCTTTTACTTTTCTAATTTGTTTCAATTTATTACGTTATATCTACGTTATATTTGATTTTTATTCGTAAAAATATGACTTTTTGTAAATTTTCTTTTATATATATATATATATATTGGTAGATTAAAATATTTTTTAATATTAGTTTTTGAGTTTTTGAAATAGCATTCATTGAGTTATATATATATTCATCGTCAAATCCCTGCGGCCTGAATCTCTTCCTGGCTGGCCCATCCTGTCAATCAGTCGGTACCATCGTCTCCTTTCGCATTGCCTCATCCACCACTTGGGTGAAAGTAGAGTCCTCAATAAAGTGAATCAGCTTGCCAATTTGAACTCTCAGCCCCTCCACGAACCGCCTGACCCTGTCCGTCTCAGTCGCCACTAGCAGGGGATGGTACCGTGATAAGCGGGTGAACTTCACCTCGTACTCTGCCACTGACATACTGTCGGTCTGCTTGAGCTGTTCGAATTCCCTTGCTCTCTTCTCCCGTACACTCCTGGGAAGATATTTCTCCACCATAGCCGCTCGGAACTCCTCCCATACAGGGGTGGTGCATCGACCCCCCTACGGGACTTCCATACGTGGAGCCATTCCTTAGCAGGTTCCCTCAGCTACAAACCCACCATCTGTACCATGGCTACTGAAGAGCATCCCAATACCTCGCACAACTCTTAACAACCGTTTAGGAAAGTCGTCACCTCTACACCAAGGTCTGCGCCTGTGAACTGCGGCGGTCCCAATTGAACAAAATCCTTATATGCAACGCTGCCTGACACTGCCTCCCGCCTATCTGTCTCCCTAACAACTTGGGGTACCGACTCTGCTGCCCCCTGTGCCACTGGCGGCACAGGTTGAGGTTGTTGTTGCCTTGACTCTCGCTCCCTACGGAGCTCCTCAGTCAACTCGGCCACCCGAGCCTCTAGCATGGCCACCTTAGGATCCTGACCAACCTCTTCCTGAGCCGGCTGCCTACCGCCACGGCCCCGGCCCCGTCCATGACCACGACCACGACCGCGTCTACGTCCACCTGAGCAATTACTCCCACTACCGCTCACCACATCATCATTAAAGGCCTCCATCACTAATAAGAATAGCAACCAAAAACAGGTAAATTAATCTAACAAGAACAATAAAAAAATGATACGTACCGCCGTCGATGTGCAGGCTCAGTTCCCCGATCTCGTGACTAGGACACACTGTACTCCGATATGCTACCAATGCCCATACAGTACCCCAATGTCCCTAAAATTGAAGTCAGGACCTAAACCAAATGCTCTGATACCACTTTGTCACACCCCAATTCCACAATGGTGTGACCGGCCAGGGTATACAAGCATACCCCGAAGCCTAACGCAAATCACAAACCATATAGATAAACCAAACTTTTTCTTTCAACCCCAACCACTAACAAAAGGTTATAAACAAAACAATTTCATCCTTTGTTAAATAAAAACGCGGAAACATGAATATTCAACCGAAACAAACTTTAAAGAATGTTTGAAACAATAAATGAAATAAAGAAACCATAAATGAAATAAAGAACAATAAGTCTCGATACAGGACTCTCTTTAAACTTGACTACTACCCTAACTCTAACTTCGACTTGTCACGATGTCAGCCCTGAACCTGCCGCTCCCAGTTGTGCTACTCAGATACTCCACTATTACTACTGGTTCTGACCTGGTGTTACAAAAAAACAACAAAAAAAAGTAAGTCCATATTGGACTTAGTGAGTGGCTCGGTCCTTAGTCAACCACAGTCCACGGTTAATAGTTATATGGAAAGCATAATAATCACGTAATAGTTAATTTCACAATACAATGAATAATTACTTAAGTCCCGAATTAAATCATCTATCTATGTAATCCAAAGCAGTCCATATATAACCCATACAGAAAAGAAACCACATATTCACACAAGTATATTTTCAAACAATACGAGTCGGTCACTAAGACATGCCCAGTGAGCTTCCCGCCCATGATTCCTGAGCTAGGCAGACCCTCTAGCCTCAGTAACCCCAAATGGTTGGGAAAACCCTCCAACCGATGCCACTCTGGGTCGGTCGTCGGTGTGGCTCACTGACGAGCTTCCTGGTCCACACCTCCTCCGCTAATCTGCCTAACCAAACCCCCATTCCGTCCACAAACACAAGTATATAACATATGATGAATACATCCACAATGTATACACACACTAAATCCACCAATTCATTTAAATTAAATGTTACCAAATACAGGCTTAGTAGTAGAACATAGCTACACAAGTATTCTACATACTGTAATTAACATGTCTACAAACACCCCAATTCACACTAGCACAACATGTAAATGCATAACATCATATAAAATATTTGCATAAACCACCATAAAATTTATATTTAATAAGAAACTACACTAATGGACTTTAAGACTGCCACCTAAACTTCTTTCTTTTTAAATCAAAACCAAAGATCACTCATATATTTTCTAGCATAAAGTATTAACTACCAACATTCTAATTTAACTTCAATGTTCCAAATCCTCCTGTGTTTGTAGTAGGTAGCCGCAGAAGGTCAATGTGTCATGCGGCCACACCACACCCCTCTATGTTTACAATTCTACAGCTAACCTCACATCCAACTAACACAAGCATAAAATCTACTTATCAATGTAAATTACCATTCAATTGACAAAGATATATATATATATATATATATATATATAAGCAAAGTTTTCAAGCTTTCCCTCTTAGTAGCAGGCAGCATCAAGACTCACTTAATTACAACACCTAGTTTTTGCATAAATCTAGCCTTCAATTCCATGGAGAACTTAACATTGAGATTGAAGTCCGACCACTTGAAGAAGGAAATAAAAAAATTTCACAAGAAATCTCAAGAACCCCTCTTAATAGCAGGCAGCCACTACAAGAATTAAAATTTCCATTGCTTAGAAATTTTATACTTTAGGTCTCAGATTTAACACATGAATCAGAACAAGAAACCACAATTAAATCCAAATGGGAGAAGGAACCTAATTTCTCAAAGAATTTTTCCAAATTTCTTCATAGTAAGGGACGGCAAGGTGAGTGGAGAAACCGTGGGTTTTGGCAAGAACTTAACCCCTCCCCGACAAGGAATGGCCAAGGGAAGACCAATGATCGCTGGCATCAACAATCGGTTCGGCGGCGAGACCTCTTATGTCGCCTCCTCTATCGCCCTCTCAATATCGCTACCTCCTCTTTTTTTCGGCTTTGGATGTGTGCGGCCGTAGCAACCGCACCATCCAAAAACCCCTTCTTCTTTTTTTACGATTCCACCCCTCACTTAATCCAACCGTGGCTTCTACCTATCTCGACCCACACTTGACCAAATTAGGTTTTGATCGTCGTCGGACTCGACTCAACTAATAATCCAAAACCTAAGATAAAATAAAATAAAACAAAATACTAAACACGTGTAAAGGCCTCACCTTACTTCATATTATCTGGCACTTCCTCTGACCCGCTCCGATGAGCATCCACATCGTCTGGCTAAAAATAATTAAATTAAATTATATAAAAATTTACGAATATAACAAAATATCATATATATTTATAAAATTTGCAATGTTAAAATTTTTAATTGTGATAAATGATATTATCCAAGTGATATATGTTTTAAATATATTAGATAATTAATAATAATATCTTAATTTAGTAGTCAAATAAAAGTTTAGAAGTATTTTTTAAAATTTCTATAGTTATTTATTTATTATATAATTGGATCTTTGTTTTATATAACCTAAAAATAATATTATTATTTTAGATACATATTTGATCATAAATTTTAATTTTATAATTTACTCATTTTTAATAGCATGTAAATAAAAATTTCAATACATATTATAATAAAATTATAATTAATAAATTGTTTAATAATATATTATTTTATGCAATTAAAAATAAATAGTTTAATTGAAATGATTGAAATAAAAAATAATTCAATTATCAATATTATAATTATGACATTTAAATATAAAAATAAATTACATTGAATTTTAATTTATATAATTTTAATATTTATGAATATATTATTGTGATGGGAGAATTTTAGGCAATAAACAAAAATCATATTTAACATGAGACATGCATATTTTTTCTTTTACAATTATATAAATTAAATTAAACTAATATTTACTATTTTGTTTAAACTTATAAATTTTCATATATGTGATGTTTATTATTACTCTTAATTATTTGAATATGAATAGTGTTGTTTTATATTTTTAATTTAATATAAACTAATTTTGATAATTTTATTTTAATATATATATATAATTGCGCAACGCGCGGGCTTTCGACTAGTATCTTGTCTTGTCTTGTCTTGTCTTATCCAATTAATTTTCAGTACTAGTATAAACATGCATAAATCATAATATAATTATCAAATTCAGCATACCTGGACATGCATGACTAGTTTACTATTAGAGAGAAATTTAGTCAAGACCTCTCCACGTCATCAAGTTGCATCAATGAAGAACCTATGGTAACTTAGCATGGGTTAACCAAACAATGCATAGCAAGAGATGCACCACCAAGAAATACTAACCATCCTCTCCCTTCACTTTTAATAGTAACCAAACCACACAAGAGTAACCGATCAGTTATAATTTTAACCTCGCTACAAATTGTGGTGCTGCAAGTCCTGAAGGTTTCTCAAATATTTATAATTGTACCCTAGAGAAGTCTGGCCTCTCTATGTGTTTACAACCCTATCTAGGGGCCCTTCAAACTTTATTCGTCCTACTCAACATCATTCACCCATAACGCACATATATATCAGCTATCCTATTGTGCATGAAACAAGGAGTCTTAGCTTCTCTATCATGCCAGCAAGAGAGAAGACGCAAAACCTATATGTAAAGAATAAACCATTTTAGGCTAGACAACTGCATCTAACCTACCAAATCGCCAAGTAGACCACGCAACTGAAGGATGACTAGTCAAAAGGAGAATATTATTAGTCTAGCAATGGCTATCAAAGAATTAAATACAAGGAACAGTAAGCCAACTACACTTAATTTCCACATAAACAACCCCATGAATGAAGCAGATGAAAATTGGCTTGATACATGCAAAGTGGCTGGTAACATTTGTTAGGCGGCATCAAGTTACAAGGTCTTTGTAGAAGGATGGTCATACCAAATTAGTTATCAACATTCCAAACTAGCGAACTGCAGCAACCATTTGAATTCTAAAGCATTATTTTCTTAATTATGTGATTCCAAATAAATCTGAAAAATCATTGAACTCCACACTTAGCTGATTAGGATATCAGAATCATGAAACTGCATACAACGTAAAATCAGATATTCCTACATCATATATACAAAACATAATACTAAAGAACATAAAATATAGGGTTCCTCGACAAATCTGACAAAATACTATCTCCCTGATCCATTAGCCAATGCACAATATATTGTAGTTATCAATCATCCTTCTTTATAGACCAACCAACAAAATGTAGATCTCACTATTGGATCGAGGTAATTATTTGATGTATTACTCAGAGTTGATAAATTTCGCTAGTGGAGAGCAAAATTGCAACAACCAAAAATGAACAAAAATAAACCAGCTTAGAGAAGGGACAATACACCAGCTATCGCCAAGCAGCTAAAGGAATCTGGAATACAATAATTGATCCAATAATAGCAACTAGAAACCAAATGTAACAACCTAAACCTGCTGTGTCAGTAAACTTGTCATTAGAAGATCACAAAATACCACTAGTTTAAATTCAAAATCAAGCCTATACAAAATGGAATACATCTAGCCTCGACAATACCAATTAAGAGGTCCCCAGCCTCAGAAAATTCATATTACCACTAAACGATTCAACACTCCTCCTTCCTTAGACATATTCTTCCAGATCTAATGTGATTAACCAACAAAAGAATATGACAATGAATTATGAGTGAGCCTCATTAAATCATAATATTGCAAGGAGATAATGTAAGTCATATATGAAGAAAAATCCAATAGATCCCATGTGTCCCCTACTTAGAATTTAATTATACCATTTGTCAACAAATTGAAAGCACAAACTGATCTCCAAACTGAACCAGATAGATCTCATATTCTTAGTACATGCCCTTTATTCCACATCTATCTCAATCAGTAAGTTCACCTCTTTGGCCTATATATATGTCAGTTTATTATCTAAGTATCAATCTTAGAATAACCATATGTAGGTAAGGTTTCAGGAGCTTATTATACCTGATTATTAGGGATGCAACTTTAATAGAAATCAGGTTTGCTAAGGACTTCACTACTACTCATTTATTGGGAGTTCTGGTTCCGGAAGCAGTGCTAGATGATCAGACCATTTATCAAGATTCAAGAAAAATATGAGCTTTATCAAATATCAATTACATCCAAGCTTCTCATATGTTTCTTATCCTCTGTTTCTTATCCTGACAATTTGCGTAATAATTTTTTCTTGTTGGAATATCTAATTTTATGCATGTAAAGGATTAGAAGATCTTTGCAAGTGATGATGTCATCAATGTCATTGGAATGTCTAATATTCTCAAAGTGGTCCTTTTGATGGTTCATGGAATATGCAGAATATTGGACTCCAATTGGCTTGGATCCTGCTTTTTATGTTATGCACCAATGGACAATTGAACCAACATACTCATCAATGACTGAACAAATACACATTCCAACCAAAAGATGACTGAAACAACATTGATGTATCTTTTTACAACTTTATCATTTAATTCCTCTGTAAGCAGCCATGTTCAAAAGGGAAATCATTCTCCTATAGAATCCATAAGGGATGTTTCCTCAAACTGATTACATGACCTTGGTGGACCTTAGCGGGATCTAAAATACTTGCAAGTGTTGTCGTCCTTGAAGGGAAAGGACAATGGAAGCAGGTTGGTGTAGTAATATAAATTCTATAGGACGTGTTTCTTATGCCCCCTAATGATCGATCAACATCACATAAGGTCATGGGGTTGCCCTAATGGCCAATCACCCTAGGAGGCTTCTCCTTCGAAAGAATTTGGGATTTCAACGAAAAAAACAATAAAAAATTTGAATTTAGCATGAAATTCCAGATTTGACATATCCTTTACTTGATTAACTTAAACTAAAGAAATAACCATATTAAAACCACTCACGCAGCATCATCATGTGTCACCATATCTAAAAGTAAGAAGAACGACATCCAAACAATTTAATATATAATTAACCAAGATTTATAACTTAAATACGTACCGCCGCTGGTGCGCAGGTTCAGCCGTCGATCTCGTGACTAGGACATATCATGTGTAGACACGCTAGCAATGCCTCATACGATACCTAAAGTCCTATTATCGTACCCGCTCTGATACCACATTGTCACACCCCAAAACCCAGGCATGATCGGCCAGAGTACTACATGTACTCCGAAGCCTAACTCAATCATAAAAACTAATAATTACGAAACCTTGCACAATTCATAAAGAAAACCAATTTTCATTCAATAAACATAATGGATCAAGATTCCAAAACCGATCAATAAATAATCAAAAGATTTCAAATGTGTATGATTCATATAGAAGAAATCCAGTAATCATAGACGAAGTTTTGACTTTCAAAACACGAAAACAAAGTTTAGACACCCATCTATCTAAGAAGAAATATAAGTGACCCTACAGACTCGACATATTCCCCGACCACGATTTGTCACGAGACGCGCTGCTCCTGCCGCCACCAGCTGCGCTACGGCAATCTAGTACCTCTCTGATCTTGCTCAGGGGCTGAAAATAACAACAATATAAACCGTAAGTCCGCTAGGACTTAGTGAGCAATTATCCCTCAATCCACCATGAACATTAACAACAAGCAACAATGCATGATTATTTAGAATATAATTTAACGAATGCATCTATTATTCCTCATGCGAATTAAATTCCGCAGTATACATATAGCCCTGCATCCAAGCATACAATGTGTATAATGTACATCAATATTAACCATAATAAGAATTAAACATCTATAACACCACCAAACAATCAAACAAGCCACCTGGGTCGGTCGTCAGTGTGGCAATGCTGACGAGCTTCCCGGTCCAAGGACCCGTCAGTCCAATATCCAAGGACCCATCGGTCCTACAAGTCGGGTGCTGATCACCTTTGTCTCAGCATTCTTCCCGCTTTTGCCACCCGAGTCGGTCGTCGATGTGGCGGTCGACGAGCTTCCCGGTCCACAACCACAAGTACATCAAATCAACCATATAGTAAGCAGTAATAGACCCAACAGTGGACATAGCATTTCAAGAGACAAAGTACATATCCCGGGGCCCAAAGGCCCCTAAGGTTCACATGATACACATATACCGCCCCCATAGCCGTACATTGGCTCGTGCCACAACACATGACATTATAATCCACTCAATTATAAAGCAATTAAATATATCGTATAACAAGGAGATGATCAGCAGTAATTACTAAAAATAAATGTCATGGGCACTTCATGATATTACTCGCTCGTCACCCCAACCTCTCTTCACAAGGCCGACAGTATGGCCTTAGAAACTTTCTCAAGAACCTGACCACTTACTAAGTTTTCCTCCCCTATAGTTTGGTGACTCTAGGGTGTCAAGTTAGGGGAAACATGGTCTATGTGTAACTAGGTCCATAAGCTTTCTACTTCATGTTCCTACATCAAGGAACATCTAAAGATGATATATTCTCTATAGGGACAGCTTGTTTACACCAAAATTAAGTAAATTACTTAGTAGGGCAGCATGTGTGTAAAATTACAAAAAATGTCTCCTACATGAACCGTATGGTTATACACCTAAGGTGGTATATTTGCACTTAAAAGTACATGTCCCTAACCTTTATAGGCAAGCAACCAAATCCCTTAGTCTCCCCACAAATCCCAGTTCACTCAAGGTCAAAGCTAACAGGAATTTAAGCACATGTACAGGAAGCCGACGACAACCCAATTCATGGTGCTTGAGCGGCAATTTAAATCAAGGAGGATAGTTTTCATACAAGAATTAACTCATAATGATGGGGGATAAAAATGAATTAATTTATGAGAGGTTTTTGTCAACAACTCATAAGGTAAATGAATCAATCCTTGAAGAACATCTCATGCACAGGAAGCCGATGGCAGCCCCAGCTCACAGTGCATTAAACGATGAGTTAAATCCCAGTAAATGCAATATTTCATACAAGCATTGAGCCATAGCAGTGAGGAGCAAGAGATACATAATTTATGAAGAATTCACGTTGATAATTCATGAGGTAGATGAATTAATTTCGTGAAGAAAATTTATAGCACAAAGGGCCGGCGGCAGTCCACAGATCGGGTGGAAAAACTTGTAGCCACACCATCAAGTCCATGCAAACAAACTGAAATTAAAAGAGGTATCAAAGAAATCACAGATTGAATCGACAACCAGACGATCCACAAGAATTTTGACAGTGAATCCATCAAGAAACGGTGGCTGTTTGAGGTTAATGAACAAGGGGAAAGGGGGTTTCATTACTCACCTTTTGTAGGGAAGGGAAAGGAAAAGATGCCACTAGAGTCTCCCAATGCTCGCCTCCGACGAACTCGGCCACATGGTCGCCGGCTAACCTCTTCCCCTCACGCGCCGCCGCTGCCTCTTGTCAAGATCGGGTGCCGTGTGGCTTCCCCCAGCCGCACAACCCTTTTAGAGGGTTTATTTAAAACCCTAATTTATATTTTTACTCCTCATTTATCACGCAGCTAGCTAGACCCAAGGATCAAATTTAAGTCCGATTCAGATTCCGATCGAACCATTGAGTTCATCTCAAACGAACCATTGAGTTCATCTCAAAACCTACTCTCATGATGACATTTCAAATTACAGAAATAAAAATTATAGAATTTTCTCTAATTTTTTTTCTAAGTTAAAGCTTACCAAATTTTGCCCTAAAATTTCGCTAACTCGCTTAATTTAGATCTTCATTTTCTTGCTACGAAACTAATTAAATATAATCAATTTTTTGGGATTATAACATTATTGTGAAATTTCCAATCTTATATAAAATTTTCATTTAAAAAGAATTAATTTACTAATTTTTCACTTTAATTATGAAATTACTAATTAACATTTAGTTAAACATACTTAATATTTAATTCCAATTATGTCATTATTGACCGGACAACTTTACAATTTTTTTAATAATAATTTCTCTCTCCAAATAATAATAATAATAATAATATTATTATTATTATTATTATTACTATTATTTCCTTAGTATTTAAAATTTTTATATTTTTAGATATATTTAATAATTAATAAAAAATTGTAATATTTTGTGTTTTCTACAATAATGCATGATCATATACTAAATTCATTGGTGGAGTCTTATAACTGAAATGATAAAAGATTTTATAATAGTAATTTGATATGAAGTTATATATTTTAATATATTATAATATCTTTTACTAATAGTAGTTCAAAATTATCTCATATATCATTTTTAGACATGGCAACTTTTCATCATGCACAACATGAATTAACTTCAAGATAGATCCATTATTCATTACACAAGATGAACATTAATATAGTGAAAATGTATTATCACATGATGGTAAAATTATTTTATTATTATATAATTTTGATTTTTTGCAAAAATAAATATTATGAATGATAATTATTTTTTAGTATTTTCTCTTCTGTCTATGGTATGTTCATGTACTCTATCTAAATATGCAACTTAAGTTTATTCAACCTTTTTATATTAATTTTTCATATTATATATTTTATATTCACTCGAAAAACCCGTGCATCGCATGGGTAATTAAACTAGTATATTATATAAAACACATTTTTATGTTGACATGTGTTGAATCCACATGAATTCATTTTTCCTCTAAAAAACATTTATATGTAATCTACTAATTAGGTTGTATTCCTTAATTATTGTGATTATTTCCGAAATTGTAATTAATTACACAATTCGAAATTACTAAAAAAAAGAGTAATAATCAACATTTATTATTTATTACGAAAATCAATAACTTAATAATCTTATTAATTGTTGCAAAATTTCCATATTTCAAATTTCAAATTTCAAATTTCATTACTTCCTATTTGTTATTAATTATAAAATTTAGAATTAATGATATTTTTAATTATTCAATATTTATTACCAAATTTACAAATAATTCTAATAATTCTAGTATTAATAATCCTTTTATATAATTTAATTTGCTTAATACTGTGATTATTTTCGAAATTGTGATTAATTGTTGTTAATGGTGATTAATTATATAATTCAAAATTAATAAATAAGAGTAATAATCAACATTTAGTAATTATTACTGAAATCAATAACTTAATAATCTTATTAATTGGAATGAAATTTACTAATTTTATATTTCCTAATTTTGATTTTGTTATTAATTTTGAAATCTGAAATTAATAATCATATTAATTATGAATATTAATTACCAAATTTACATATAACGCCAAACTTTCAAGTGTCTATAAATATTAGCTCCGTGGTTAGGTAGGTTATCAATCGCTCTCTTTTCTATTAATCTTCATAGTTTATTCTTTTCTTCTTTTATTTTTCTACTGAAATAATGATCCGCTATGATTTGGTGAAAGATATCAATGCTGGCTCTCAGCATAAGATATGGAAGATCAAAGTTAGGATCAATATGGTTGTGGAGAGTGCCTAATTTTAATAATTCTAATTCAAAAGAATTTATTAAAATAGTTCTTATCAGTGAAAATGTAAGCCTCTTATATTTGTGTTTTTAAATCGATTTGATAAATTTTTAAACAATTATTCATTTTATTCTTATATCATTTTATTGATTATTGATTCAGGGTGATCGAATTCAATGCTCCATCATGTCCAACAAGTTGTTGAGTTTAGAAAAAGGTGCACGTAGAAATTATTATTTTTTAAATTTTATTCATAATTTGGTCTAATTATGTGATTTTTTTTCATTTCTTTATATTTGCCTTGCTTCCCGTCGTAATTTGATGCCTTATCTAACCAGGCATTAACTAAATTATTTTCAGAATTTTCGTATTCTACTAAGGATGATTTTCTTCACAAATCAATTTATAAGATAGTGGTTGAGATCAAAGAGATGACAGAGGTTTTGATTTTCACGATACCAATTAGTGATAATTCCTTTTTATTTAATTAAATATGATTGTATTTATATATCATTTTTTAGGATGGTATGTTTGTCACAATTGGAATAATCAAGGACATTGAGTCCGAATTTAACTGGTGATACCGTGGCTGCGTAAAGTGTTTTAATGGACTAAAAGAGAACGATGAAAAAATTTATTGCAAAAAATGCAATGTTCATTATAACAATTTCTTTCCGAGGTAATTTCTATTTTTATAACTTTACAAAGTTACTACCAATATTATATTATTATCCAGTAATTTGTAAGTTAAGCCATTACAATATTTTTTCTCGATATTATTAGATAAAGCATTCAGCTACGTGTTGTTGATGAATCAGACTTTGCATCATTCGTTCTTTTTGATCGTGAGGCTGCAAAAATAATAGGGATTACAATATTAGACTTACGTCGTGTTTACCAAGCTAGGGTATAAATATGATTATTAATCAATTAAAATATAATATTATATATTATATTGAAATATTACTATATTTGTAATTTTTCATATATATGAAATCTATATATATTTATTATAATTGCTTTTGATGTCGGTTTTTAATTTTTTTTATATCAACCTATTTTTTATATTTTTTATTTATTGTTATTTTAATTTTTCAATACATTAAAATTTAAATTTATTTAGTTCAAAATGATTTAGATTTTTTATTTTCTAATTTGTTAAATTTTTTACATAGTATTTATATTATATTTGATTTATACAAATAGTAATATATTTGTAATTATATATATATTGGTTGTTGAAATCTATATGGATTTATTATAATTGCTCTTGATGTCATTTTTAATGTTTTTTTATATCGACCTATTTTAGATATTTTTAGTTTTAAATTTACTATTATTTAAATTTTTTAATACTTTAAAATATATTTTTTATTTTTTTTAAAAAAAAATTATATTAGTTTTTGAGTTTGTGTTCTAATAGCCTTTCAAAACCAAATATATTTATGTAGTTTAAAATATTTTAAAGTTTTTAGTTTCTAATTTGTTTAAATTTGTTATATTATATCTATATTGTATTTGGTGAATTTTAATTTTAATTATATATATATATATATATATATATATATATATATATATATATTGTGGCATTTAAATTTTATATATATTAATTTTAATTATATATATATATATAATATTTAGTGAATTTTAATTATAGTAGTATAATATTTTATACAATTAAAAACGAGTAGTGTAATTCAAAATATTGGAATAAAAAATAACTCAATATCAATATTAGAATTGTGGCATTTAAATATAAAAAATAATTACATTGATAATTATTATTATTTTAAATATTTTTAAATATATTATTGTGTTTTATAAATTTTAAGCAATAAATCAATATTATATTTGTTCAAAGATATGTATTTTTTTTAACTTTATCTTATATAAATTAAACCAATATTTACTATTTTGTTTACATGTATAAAGTTTCATATAAAAATATTTATTATTTTGGTATTAATATTATTATTTAAACATTATAATTTAGTATAAACTAATTTTTGATAATTTTATTTATCATAATTTTAAAATATTATACATATAATTGCACAACGTTAAATTAATTTCAAATATTATTAATATTACAAAGAATTAATTTCGAATTATTTTAAAATAATTTCATTATTCTTAATTTCCAAATTTCAAATTATATTTTATTAACTAGAGTTATTGTCCAAATAAATTCGATTTAAATTCCAATTAATTATCCTTAACTTTCTAATTTTTGTCTCTATTTAATTATGCATGTCAGATTTCTTGATTTCCAAATTTCGAAATTTATATTAATTTTGAAATCAAATAGTTAAAAATCTTATTAATTATTGCAAAATTTCCAATCTTATATGAAATTTTAATTTAAAAATAATTAATTTCCTAATTTTTCATTTTAATTATGAAATTTTGAATTAACATTTAGTTTAACATACTTAATATATTATGTCATTATTAACAAGACAACTTTACAATTTTAATAATAATAATAATAATAATAATATTATTATTATTATTATTATTATTATTATTATTATTATTATTATTATTATTATTTCCTTAGTATTTAAAATTTTATATTTTTAAATATATTTAATAATTAATTAAAAAATTGTAATATTTTGTGTTTTTAGAATAATGCATGGTCATATACTAAATTCATTGGTAGAGTCTTATAAATGAAATGATAAAAGATTTTACAATAGTAATTTGATATGAAGTTTTATATTTTAATGTATTATAATATCTTTTACTAATAGCAATTCAAATTTATCTCATATATCATTTTTACATATGGCAACTTTTCATCATGCACAATATGAATTAATTTCAAGATAGATCTATTATTCATTACACAAGATGAACATTAATATAGTGAAAATATATTATCACATGATGGTAAAATTATTTTTTTATTATGTAATTTTGAATTTTTGCAAAAATAAATATTATGGATGGTGATTATTTTTTAGTATTTTCTCTTTTGTCTACGGTATGTAATATATATGAATATATTGATGTTCATGTACTCTATCTATATATGCAACTTAAGTTTATTCAACATTTTTATATTAGTTTTTCATATTATATATTTTAAATTCACTCGAAAAACTCGTGCATCGCACGGGTAATTAAACTAGTATATTATATAAAACACATCTGTTGGCTTAAGGTTTTCAACCTTGATCTTAATCTCGGTTTTGATGATAACAAATATGAAAGTAATGATTTAATTGAAATATCTTTCAGGTTTCGTATCGGTTAGCGTACAACGTCCTCGATCGGAAATATCGAAGAAATCGGGAAATCGAAAGGACGTTGGTCGACACTCTCGAATTCATCGGGATGATAGAGTATAGGTTTAGGGTGTCTAGTTTATATTGTAAAGTCCTCATGATGATGCATAAGAACCCAAAAAACTATCTCCGAATCCCAAAATATAAAAACTCGAAAACCGTCCTGAAATAACCTAGGGAGCTCCTTGGAGGGCTATATGTCCTAGACATTTACTTGACATAAAAAATGATGATAATTTTTCCTTGGGTCAAAACTAGATAACGATGTATTTTTAAAGAATTTTTGAAAGTCTTTAGCATACCCATATTTGACTCGAAAGATTAGAAAATTTCTATTTTCGAAAAATTTGTACTAGACCCCAAAAATTAGATTTTGATTCTTAAGGATTTTGATTTTTTATTGAATCCAAATGGGGGATAATCCTTATATAACATTTATGTTTTAAAGTTAAAATGGTGGATTGTAGATCGCAAATCGCGCCTCTGGCT
This sequence comes from Canna indica, assembly GCA_034359265.1. Taxonomy (NCBI): domain Eukaryota; kingdom Viridiplantae; phylum Streptophyta; class Magnoliopsida; order Zingiberales; family Cannaceae; genus Canna; species Canna indica. The sequence goes on along the minus strand of CP136893.1, from coordinate 13,970,220 downwards.
TAATTGTATCGGTTGACCGATCGGTCGATCGGACTGCGGATCGATGAAGTCGCGATCCATTCGATCGACCTGTTGGTCGACCGAATGGCGCAAGTAAATCACAGAAAGGGCAGCGATCGTAGGCAGTCAATCGGTCGGTCGAACGATGATCGACCGACAAGCGACCGAACGACGGAAATAGCTAGTTTTCCGCCCGTTGAGCTAGCTGTTTCATTTTTTTTTCTTGGCTCTATAAATACTCATGCCTACATCTTCCTAAGACACTTTTGATCACTCCAACACTTCATTGAGTCATCCTCGACCAATTCCAAGCTTCCATTGCGTCAATTCTTGGAAAAAGCCTAGTTTTGATATCTCATCCCTTTGATTGAGGCTTACCTTCATAGTTTCATCATTAAAGGCATCAAGAAGAAGCTAGAAATCTTGTTGTGGAGTTAAGTACTTTATTGTTTGATGTATTACTCCATCTTGTGTTGAATTTGGTTATTTATTTCATTGTATTTGAGCGTACAAGAAGACCTAGTGATAGGTCTTGTGTGTAAGTGGTATCCTCGGTGTAGAAGGTGTAAATCAACTTGTGTAAACGTAGTTTACTAGGATTAGTTGACTTGTACCTTAGGGTTGAGGTGAAAGAGTGATCTCAGTAAGAAGGCGGAGACTTCCGGGTATGGAAGTGCCTTAGATTGAGAGTGAGACTCTTCGAGTCAAAGTCCTCTGTGAAAGGAAATCAATTTAATCTAGTAAACTTAGTTTGGAAATCATAAGCGGGGTGCTTAGGTAGTGCAGTAGGGATTGGGGCTGAACCACTATAAATCTCTGTGTTAGCATTGTTTATCTTGCATTTCTTATTGCTTACTATTTTTATCTTGCTTTCGCTTACAACTCAATTTGTGAATTGCCTAAGTAATTAAAGAAATTATTAAAATCGAATTTAGGTGATAAGATTTAGTTAACATACTATTCATCCCCCTCTAGTGTGACCATTTCACCCAACAACATCTTCATGTGGACACATGTCGCATCCACATGAATTTGTTTTCCATCCAAAAAGAATTTTCATATGTAATCTACTAATTAAATAAATTTCAATCATTATTAATATTCAGAAAAATTAATTTTGATTTTTTAAAATGATTTCATTTTGCTTAATTTTCTAATTTCTAATTTCATTTAATTATCTGTGGTTATTTTCCAAATATAGCCGGTTTAAATTCTAATTAGTTATTCATAATTTACGAATTCAAGCATTTTTTTAATCATATTTATTAAATAAATTAGGAAATTCAGAAATTTTGAAATAAATATAATTTAGAAATTAATATAATTTTACTTAGTAATTCTAATTCAAAAAAAATACATCTTCATGTGGGCACGTGTCGCATCAAAATAAATTTGTTTTCTCTCCAAAAAGAATTTTCATATGTAATCTACAAATTAAATAAATTTTAATCATTATTAATGTTCAGAAAAATTAATTTTGATTTTTTTAACATAATTTCATTTTGCTTAATTTCCTAATTTCATATTTTATTTAATTATCTACTATTATTTCCCAAATATAGCGGATTTAAATTCTTATTAATTATTCATAACTTCCTAATTCTTGCATTTTTTAAATTATATTAATTAAATATAATTTGAAATTAGAAAATTAAAAAATAAATATAAATTTTGAAATTTACATAATTTTATTTAATAATCCTAATTCGAAAAAAAACACATCTTAATTAGACAAGTGTCGCTCCAACATTAACTATTTTAATTTTTCAAATATGTAAATGTGAAAATTCTTATTACATATTCATAATTCCCTAATTCATGCATTTATTTAATAAAATTATTTAAATAAATTTTGAATTTATAAAATTTAAAAATAAACAAAAATTTCGAAATTAATATATTTTCACTTAGTAATTTACTAATTTGCGCATTTATTTAATAAAATTAATTAATAAATAAATATTTCAAAATTAATATAATTTTACTTAGTAATTCTAATAATTCTAACTTTTTTAAAGAATGGGTCTTCATGTAGACACATGTCGCTTTCACATTAATCTGTTTTCCCTTTAAAATAATCACCATATGTAATTTTCAAATTTATCAATAAAAATTTTATTCAAACATTATTAATGTTGAAAATAATTAATATCAAATTTTCCTAAATAAATTTCTAAAATTATTAATGTTGAAATTAGATTTCAAAATTTTCTAATTTTGAAATTTATATATTTCTCTTTCACTCTATCAATTTACATTATTAATAATCAAAATTTAGTAATTAACTTCTAAATTAATTACTTAAAAATCTTATTAATTATAGAGAGATATCCAATTTTCAACATTCCTAATTTCAAATCTTATTTCTAGATATCCAAATTTCAAATTCCATATAAAGTTGATTTAATTCTAATTAATTATCCTTGATTTCCTAATTTCTGCATTTATTTAATTATATTAATTAAACTTAAATTCCTAACTTCCTAATTTTGAAATTTATATTAATTTTCTAATTTTCTATTTTCAAAATTTATAAAATTTCCTTTTACATTCAAAATTACTAAATAAGAGTAATAATCAATATTTTGTAATTATTTTCGGAATCAATAACATAATAATCTTATTAATTATTGTGAAATCAAAAACCAAAATTAAACATACATAATTTTTTATTAATAAGAATAAAATTCTGAAATTTTCACTCTATTTAATAACTTGATTAAATTAATTACTTAATCTTCAAAGTTTAAATATTATCTTATCTTATATATTATATAAAACACATCTTCGCGTGGACACATGTCGCATCGACATAAATTTTTTTCCCTCCAATTTTTTTTTCATATGTGATCTACTAATTAAATAAATTTTAATAATTATTAATGTTCAGAAAAATTAATTTTGATTTTTTAAAATAATATCATTTTTCTTAGATTTCTAATTTCAAATTTCATTTAATTATCTTTGGTTATTTTCCAAATATAGCTGGTTTAAATTCTAATTAATTATTCATAATTTTCTAATTCACCTATTTTTAATTATATTAATTAAATAAATTTTACTTAGTAATTTTTTAATTCACGCATTTATTTAATATAAATAAATAAATTAGGAAATAAATAAAAAATTCAAAATTAATATAATTTTACTTAGTAGTTCTAATAATTCTAATTAAAAAACACATTGACACGCGTCGCTTCCATATTAATCTAGATCCCTTTAAAATTCTAATTAAATATTCATTATTTACTAATTTACGTTGACATTTAATAAAATTATTTAAATAAATTTCAAAATTAGGAAATTAGGGAATAAATAAAAATTTGCTAATTTCAAATATAATTCTAATAGAAAAAAAACATGTTCACGTAGACACGTGTCGCTTCCGCATTAATTTGTGTCCCCTCCAAAATAATCACCATATGTAATTTTTGAATTTATCAATAAAAATTTTATTCAAACATTATTAATGTTGAAAATAATTAATATCAAATTTTCCTAAATAAATTTCTAACATTATTAATGTTGAAAATATAAGATTTCAAAATTTTCTAATTTTGAAATTTATATAAATTTTATTTTTTGCTCTATTATTTTACATAATTAATGATCAAATTTAGTAATTAATTTTGAAATTAATTACTTAAGAATCTTATTAATTTTAGGAAAATATCCTATTTTCAAATTTCTTAATTTCAAATTTTATTTCTAAATTTCCAAATTTCAAATACCATATAAAGCTAATTTAAAATTTAATTAATTATCTATGATTTCCTAATTTCTCCGCCTCTATTTAATTATATCAATTAAACTTAAATTATTAACTTTCCAATTTCGAAATTTATATTAATTTCTTAATTTCCTATTTTCGAAATTTATAAAAATTCTCTTTTACACAATTTAATTTACTTAATTACTGCGATTATTTCCGAAATTACAATTAATTGTGATTAATTACACATTTTGAAATTAATTACTTAATAATCTTATTAATTATTGAATATTAATTACCAAATTTATATAAATGTCTTTTTTCACTCTATTTATTTTCATAATTAATCCTATCTTATGAAAATATAGTTTTTGGTGGACACGTGGAAGCGACACGTGTCATTGTTTTCCCTCCATTTTATGCATGCTTAATTTGGTTAAGTTCCCATTTATTTAATTTTCGAATGCAATTAATTATATCTACTTAATTTTGTATTTAATTAATTATGTATACTTAATTTTGATTTTTATTAATATAGAATCTGATTGATTATGCCCGCTTAATTTTGAATTTAATTAATTATCTTATTAATTTTGAATCTTTTTGAAAATTATACATTTATTTACCTTCTCATTTAAAACTTACTGTTTTTATAAACATATTATTTATATTCCATAGATCAAAACTAACACATCACACTCACCACCTCCTCTTCTCCATCTCATCTTCATCTCACATTTTATCTTGAAGAAAATAATTCGCAACCAGACGATTTTTCTCAAACATTATTCATCAAAGTTGACATTTATATTTCAAGACATTACTTCTTTTTCTTTTATTTTTTCCCCTTGATTCAAGTGCATGTAACAGTTTCATAGGGGAGGAGATGAAGAGGAGGATCATTAAGTGTTGCAACAACAAAATCATAATTGCTATATTTTTTTACTGAATTTTATTGGATTCGAGATTTTGTTTTTTTTTAATATTTTTTTCTTTTTCATTTCTCTGTCTCCTTTCTGTGACATGTTTTTTTTATCTCACATAATCACATGTCTCCTATATCATTTTTTATTGGTCCATTTTTAATATTTACAGTTTTGAATTTATTAGTTTTATTATTTTTTAAGGTTTTGAATGATTTTTTATATTAGTTTATGTATTTCTGAAATTTCATTTCTTGAGTTTACAATTATTTTTACTGAATTTTGCTTTTTTAGATTTTTTTCTCTTTTTTATTTCTCTCTCTCTTCTCTCTTCACATTAGCCCATTTTTTATATTTATAATTTTGGATTTATTATTTTTAAGGTATTATTACATTATTTTTAAATATTAGTTTATGAGTTGTTGATATTTCATTTTTTTTATTTTGCTATTGTTAAATTATTGAATTTTGTATGTATTAAAATATGAAAAAAAAAATTATATATTTTCTCACATGTCTTTCCCTATCTTGCATAGGCATGTGTCTCCTCTATCTCTTTGTATTAACCTATTTTTGATATTTACAATATTGGATTTATTATTTTTTAAATGTATTGAATTATTTTTATATTAGTTTATGAGTTTTTGAAATTTCATTTATTGAGTTTACTTTTAATAATATTTCTAAGTTTGTGTAGTTTAAAATAATTAAAGCTTTTATTTTCTAATTTATTATATATATATATATATATATATATATATTCATAAAAATATTACTTTTTTATAGGTTTTTTCTTTTATACATATTGGTAGATAAAAATATTTTTTAATGTACTCAATATTTTTATATTACTTTTTGAGTTTTTGGAATATCATTCATTGAGTTTATTTTTAATAGTATTTTAAAACCAAATATAATTAATTGAAATTGAAAACAATTTATTTTTAAAAAATCTAATATTTTTCAATTTGTTATATTATATTTATATAATATTTGATTTTTAGCCATAAAAATATTACAATTTTTGTAATTTTTTTTCTTTTTTATACATTTTAGTTGTTGGAATTTATATAGATTTATTACAATTGCTTTGACTTTTTATTTTTAAAATTGTAAATTATATCGTTACAATGAAGATTTTTTAATTATAAAATGTTCTCTACACATAAATATATTTTAGAATAAATGTTATGATTATATAACAAGAAAAATATTAATGTTGATTTCATATTTATATTTTGTGTGCTTTTGTAGGACGAATCCTATCGACATAGTAGATGAAGCGCTTTGAGACTCAAAGCTGAGACAATAGAAGGAAGGAGAACTACGAGAGTAGATAATAGGACATATAATATGACAAGGTCATGAAAATGAGTTATGATTCCCTCATAACCGACAAGCATTGTTATCGGTACGATGCATTTTGATATGAATAATTCATCACCTCTAATTTTGTCCTAATTGAAATTTTACTTGAACTTTGCAGGTGATGTAAACTCCAAGTCTCAAATATTTCATGACATTCAAGTCTTTTTTTGTACCCCATATTTTTACTAATAACGTAAGCAGGAATTTAGTCTCTCCCCCCTTTATATTGTATTGCTAATTCCATATCGGCCTATTTTTTTATATTGTAAACTCCCCCCTTTTTTGTACCCCATATGACTTTCTATATCGGCCTATTTTTTTATGTTTTTTATTTTGCTTTATTTTATTTTTTTATTTTTAAATTGCGGGTGCTTGCAATTTCAAATTTATTAGTTGTGGTGTATTAATTGAGTCATTTAGAAATTTGAGATATGAATTATTTATTTATTGGCTCTCTATTTTTTAGTTCCAAATTATTTATTTCTACTAATCAATTAGTGGAAAATAATATCATTAATTATTTTTTTCAGGTTCTAGATCTTAAACATTATAAATGTTGGAATGAAAACAAAGCTTCAAGCACACATATCCACATGGATTGTCGGACATCACCTTCATCAATTAACTTTATTTAGGCTTGGCTATTATCTTTGCCTACAAGCATAGCTTTGCAAGATAATGTACTAAGAGCAAATGGAAATGATATAGGCCTTGATAATTTTCACTATATTTCTATATTGGTTGTTGTTTGTTTATTTGTATTTGGAGTTCTCTCTCTCAATAATTTCAAATTTAATTAACTTTTAATATTGTAATTAATTAATATATCTATGCTTTCATTGGAATTAATTATATATTCATATTACAATTGCTAATTAAAAAATATTATTATTTAGTTTAAATAATGAGCAATTACCCAAATCCATAATTTGGACATGGAATTTTCCCATATCCATAACTAAATGGCCAAATTTCTAATTTTATCCTTCATTTTAAAATATAATTTTTTTACTAATTAAAAACTTTTCTAAAATATTTAAATGACTCAAAATAAATAATTTTTTTATTATTCATAATACATATATATTTTTAGCAAATCATATTATTATTATAAGTAGATAAAAATTTATTTTAGTGACTAATAATATTATTTTTTTTATTTTCAAAATATTTAAAATATTTTTTAAAAAATTAGATAATTAAATTATACACTTGTTAAGTAAAATATAACGTAAACTAATTTTTTAATAATCCTTGTAATATATTTTTATTGTCTAAAAAATTTATTAGTAGCAAAATTATTATTATTATTATTATTTTAATAAAATTATTATAAATAAAAATAAAAAAATATTATTATTAGCCACTAAAACAAATTTTTATCTACTATAATATTAATATAAATTGCTTTAAAATATATTATGAATAATAAAAAAATTTATTTATTTTGAGTAATTTAAATACTTTTAGAAAAAAAATTAATTAGTAAAATAAAACTATATTTTGAAATGAAGGGTAAAATTATAATTTTGGCTATTTAGTTATGAATTTGGGAAAATCCAATGCTCAAATTATGGATTTGGATAATTGCTCTTAAATAATTTATTCATAAAATTATTTTATTTTATTTATTAAATCATAATAAAAATATTTTAATAATATACATCAAAAGTACAAATATATGAAAATATATATTACTAGATTTTGATTGGTTAAGTGAGTTTAAGAAATTTGACTCTTGCTTGATAACTCTACCTTGAGGAGCTTAAATTTGAGTTCATGTGAAAAAGAAACATACGATAAGAATAAAACGTTTAAATATATTGCTTTATATAATTAAAAATGGACATGTTTAGTTGAAAAAATTAAAATAAAAAATAATTCAACTACCAATATTAGACTTATAACATTTAAATATAATAATTAATTTTGGTAAGTTTAATTTATGTATTTTTTACATTTTATATATTTATTGATTTATTTTGTTTAAGTATTGGTTTCAAATTTAAAGTGAAATATGCAAATTATTTTGATGTTTTAATTATATAAATTAAATTAACTTAATATTTATTATTATGGTATATGTTTATAATTGTTTTCATATATGATATTTTTTATAATTTTTTAATTATTTATGTATTATTTTTTAAAAAAATTATAGTTCAATTTAAATTAATTTAAATATATCTTTTGTCATGATTTTTAAAATTATTTAAATTTAAGTTATATGTATATATAATTACACAATATGTGGGTCTTCGACTATGTTTTAATTTTATAATTTAAATTTTTTTAATAGTAGGTACACAAAAATATCAATCAAATATTGTAATATATTATGATTAATAAATAAATGAATAATTCACTAATATATTATTCTATACAATAAAAATGAACATTTTTAGTTGAAAAGACTGAAATAAAAAATGATTTGATTACCGATATTAGTATTATGACATTCAAATGTAGTAATCAATTACAATAAATTTAATTTTATATAGTATATAATTGTTTTTAACTACACGACATTTCTAATTTTATATTATCACTTTTTATTATATGTAATTTTGAATTTTTGTAGAAACAAATATTATGAATGACAATTATTTTTAGTATTTTCTCTTTTATCTACTTTATCTAATATATATAAATATATTAAGATTCATGTACTCTATATATGCAACTTAAGTTTATTAAAAAAAATTATTAGTTTTTAGTATCATGTATTTTATATTCACTTGAGAAACTCGTGCATTGCACGAGTAATTAAACTAGTTAATTTAGAAATTAATTAATTAAGAATCTATAAAATAATCTTCATGTGAACACGTGTCGCTTCTACATGAATCCGTGTTCCCTCCAAAATAATTTTCATATACAATTTACCAATTAAATAATTTAAAACAATTTGACATGAAAATAAATTTTGAATTTTTAAAAATAATTTTAAACTCACCTTATCTCTCTCATGCAATTTAAGGTGTGGTTGCATATAATTTAATGTCACTTACTCTCTCTCAATGCAATTAAGGTACGGTAATACTCAATTAAATTTACAATTTAAGAATTATTATTTTTATAAACATATTATTTATATTCCATAGATCAAAACACACCACAGTCACCACCTCACACTCCACAGTCACCACCTCACACTCACCACCTCCTCTTTATCTTGAAGAAAATGATATGCAATCAGACGATTTTTCTTAAATATTATTCCTCAAAGTTGGCATCTATATTTTCAAGTATCATATAGCTATATTTTCTGTCAGTATTATTTCTTTTTCTTTTCGTTTTATTCTCTCCCGATTCAAGTGCATGCAGTGATTGTAAGGAAGAGAGGAAGTAGAATTGTAGTAGTTTAAAGTAAAAGTAACCAATATATATAATTTAGTTTTATATTTAAAATCATGTTTTGAATATATTAAAAGTAAAATCAGCTATGTTTTTTATTGAGTTTTATTGAATTTGGAATTATATAAAAATTTTATATTGTTTCTCTTTTTTTTATTTCTCTCTCCTATCTCTCACATGTCTTTTCTTTATCTCACATAATCACATGTCTCCTAGCTCTCTCTATGTATTTACAATTTTGGTTTTATTATTTTTTAAGGTATTGAATTATTTTTTATATTAATTTATGTAATTTTGAAATTTTGATTTCTTGAGTTTGCTATGTTTTCTACTTAATTTTCTTTTTTTTTCTCTATTTCAACACACTCTCTATCTCTCTCTCTCTCTCTCAATCAATCACATTATCCTTTCTCTATTTCAATTTTCTTTTTTTTTATATTTTTCTCTACTTAATCACATTATCCTCTCTCTTTATATTAGCCTATTTCAGTTCAGCACCCTCCAATCTCGTCCGGAGCCGTCTCTTTGGGGCAACCCCCACCATCGGTCGAACTTAACTCCTTGGGGCGAACATTAGTATCCTCCCTAATAGCTCTCCGCCTATGGTTGGTCATCATAACCACAATTAAAATACACCGTGTCGAGAATAAGAATGCGTAATAAAACATAGCACATGCATAATACAAGGTATCCCCTTGAATACCTCGTGTGCTAATCCGAGCACACTCGACCTTGTCCCCTCTCGGGCCTATCATACACGAGTACTCAAGCCGTCAAAAAGCACCATAGGCATAAGAAATTATAAGTCTATCAACATGACCAACTTGTCGTGCCCTGACAACATTCGACCACACCAGTCGTTTAACAACCACATATATACATAATCTAATCATATAATTCAGTTGTCCAATAATAGAATACACAAAAATCTCAAGGAATCAACCCCTTCAGGGTCTTATCTCAATCATAAGAAAAGAAATAGATCACAATACAACTTCTGATGGCCCGAATTGTGCTTGAACACCAAAATTTCAGCATAATGCCTTGGTTGAGGCATCCTACCGAATGCCTTGAGGTAATTCAATCTTACCAGGCTATACAACACATGGAAGCCCCTTAATCAAAGAAACCTTAGTCTGAAAACATTAAGGGACGTAGCCCACATGTCCCTCAACTCCCACCACAGTCAGGAGCATAATTTACTCGAAGGTAACATGATTTCCAATCACTTATCTATTATATTTTAGATTTGTACATTCTCTACACTTGGTCACTAATATGAGCTTAGTTACAACTTCATGCTCTATCTATTCTCCAACACAAGTCTCCGGGTTCGGCCATCCCAAACCATGACTCACCCCAAGGATTCTACTTGTGTAGGGTGAGGACTCGTCCTCTACACATCGTGATCACGCAACAATCTTTGGAACATGGGCAGCCGTATGCATCTCATAGACCGGCCACCCATCAACAATTTAAATCACAACATGATAAAATAAAATATACATTTGTCCAAATAAATTCCAACAGCTCACACACACATATGCACTCCATAAGGTTAGCCCTTTTAAAGCTTTTCATCAAACACACAAGGAATCTCGGCACACTAACTCGGTTGAGGCATTCCACCAAATACTTAGCGGGCAAACCGACCCTCACCAAGCTACATGTCATACGACATCCCCTTCCTAAGATATTCAACAAAAGAGCATCAAGAAACTTAGTCAACTCGGCCTCCAAACAGTTCCAATATTCAACCACGATTCATCACATGACCTCTACATCCAAATTCGGCTCTTCCCAACCATAAGAACTCACAAGGCTTGACCATCCCAACCCACAAGTCAACCCAAGTCCCTATGTGGACAAGACGATAAAATAATCAAAATTAAGGCTATAACAGCCGTGTGTGACCACAAGGTCGACCACACAAACACCACCAATAAATCAACTCGGCCAAAATATCCAGTGCTCAAGAGTTACATTTCACAACTCGCAGGTTGTGTTCACTAGGCTGGCCTCCCTAGTGAGCTTCCCGCCCCAGGCCCGTTGAGCTAGGAAGGCCCTCTAGACTCAGTGCCCTCGATCCTTGGTTGGGAAAGGCCCTCCAACCACTGCCACTCAAGTCAGTCATTATCGTGGCCCAGTGGTGAGTTCTAAAAACTCAGTGAGTAGCTCTCCCGAACCATCACTAATCAAATCATAAGATGAAACTATATTAACATAGCTCAGCATCAGACAAGCAATCAAATATGTACACAGCCGGGGACGACGTTAGGAAAAGCCCTCTAATGCATACCCACGGCACCACCAGGTAGCTAGGGTGCTAGGAATGCCCTCTAGTGCTGCTGCCCTCTCTTGTCGGGAAAGCCCTCTAGCGAGTCTCCACCGTTAGGAAGTGTGGGCGAAATGGCGACACTAGAGGGGGGGTGAGTAGTGTGTTAACTAAATTGATTAGCCTAAATTCACTTTTAATCGTTTCTTGGATTGTTTAGGCAATTTGCAATCTTACGATTGGATACGGAAGCTATAAATGATTAGGTAGATAAAACAATCAATAATAACAATCCTAACACGCAAATTTATAGTGATTCGGCCCCAACGCCTACTCCACTACCTAAGCACCCCACTTAGGATTTCCAAACTAAGTTTCACTAGATTAATTAGTTTCCCTTACACACGAGGACTTTTCCCCGAAAAGACTCCGCTCTCCAATCGAAGGCACTTCCACACTCGGAAGTATCACGCCTTCCTACCGAGAGCTCTTTCCCACCTCAACCTAAGGGACAACTAGAATTAATCCTAGTAAACACTAAGTTTACACAAGTTGTTTTACTCATTTTCACCAAGGATACCACTTCACACAGCAAGACCTAACACCAGGCCTTTGCACGCATAAATCAAATAGTTAAAATAACAATAAAATTACAATTAAAAAGAGCTTAAAATAAAACCAATATTTGCAAGCTCCTTTCACAGCCTTGACACCTCTAACTCGCCGAGGGGATGAGCTCGAGTCAGTTTTCGAGTTGAGACAGCAGCTGACGCTTGAGAAGATGTTCACAAAAGGAGCAGAGCGCAAGCAATCTTTCTTTTAGAAGACTCAAATCTCTCTTCTTAATGACTCAATAATGTCTGTAAGGGTGAGAGAGAGAGAGATTAAAAAATGTGTATGAGGTGTATTTATACCCCCAGCTGAAACGGGGCATCGACAGGATTATTTTCGACTGTTACAAATGCCCAGTCGATGGTCTGATCGAATCGTCAGTCGACCGGTCATTCGACCGCTGCAATTCTCTCTCTGGTCGGTCAACGGATGGGTCGACCGCCAGACGCAAATCACGTGATCCGCGATCTTCAGTTGACCCGTCGGTCGACCGACGCGATCTGCGTCTTCGGCTATTCGCAGGTCGGTCGACCGACTGGTCGACCGCCAAGCCTACTACCCTTTTTGGGCTTCAGTCGGTTGATCGAGCCGGTCGACTGACAGACGTAAGAAGCTTGCGATTTCTCTTTCGATCGATCGATCGGTCGACCGACACAAGCTGCATCATCAGCTAGCCTCAGTCCGGTCGACCGCTAGGGCTACTACCCATTTCTTACTCTATTCGGCCGATCACTCGGTCGACTGAATTTAGGCTGAGATTATTTTCTTCAGCCTTTTTCTTCCGCGCTTCATTTCTGGGTTCTGGCTTTCAACGAGCATTATGACGGAGAGCTTTTCATGTGATCTTTGAGCTCGTCCGATGCGACTTTGGTGCACCCGTCGATCTTCGGAAAGTTTTGTGACGAACCCAAGCACGATGATCAATATCCTTCCATTTTTGCGATTTCTCTTATTTATCCGATCGAGGACATCGAATGCTAGTCGATATGGAACCTGAAAGATATTCTCAATGAAATCATTAGTTCCATATTTGTTATCATCAAAACCGAGATTAAAGCTAAGGTTGAAAACCTAAAGCCAACAATCTTCCCCTTTTTGATGATGACAAATATCCTTAAGAAAAAATATATTCATTAAAGCATTAAGGATATCAACTAAGGAGTTTCTCCCCCTATCAACATACATATCTATATAATTAAAATTCCCCCTATTTATATGCATGAATATCCTCTATTTTCCTCCCCTTTCTTATACTTTTCTCCTCATTTTAACTATACATTTCTCCTCCTTTTAACTATGCATTTCTCCCCCTTTTGACATATATTTTCTCTATAGGCTTTTCCTAATTTTCTCCCCCTTTTGACATCAATCAAAAAAGGGTAAGAAAGGTCTATCTATTCAACGGGATGAAAAACAAGGATTTAGTTGAGACTCTAAAAGTATTTTCATGAAACAAAAACATCTCAACCAAAGGGATGGAAAAATAATTTTAATATGCAAACAAAGTCACACATGATATGTTCAAAAACTAAGTATTTGAATTCAAAATTAAATCATGTATGTTATCATATAACATCTTTGATTTCATTCAAACTTTCAAAGGAAACAAGATCTAATCATTTAAAGCATGTTTGAGAAGTTTGAAATGAAAATGAGATCATTTGATCCAAATATGAACTTAGCATGTTCTCATTTGAAATAAGCATGAAAACTATGAAAATACTAAGTCTCAAGATTTGCTATCTACTCATGTTTTTCTCATATTTAGGCATCTAAACCTCAAACATGAGGAAATCTAAGTCCATGAATCAAGTTTGGGCTTAAGGTGAAATTTTTAATTCACTTTGTTGACTTAGGTTAACCTATACTTCAAGATTTGAAATACTAATTTGTTGGATGAAAATTTTTGATACCAATTGTTGAATGATCATTTGAAATGCATGTATCAAAATTCAACTCAAAATGAAAATTTTTAAATATCAAAATGCATTTTTCATCCTATATTGATTTTAATAAAAAAATAGATCCTAGCTATCATCCAAAATATCAAAATCATTTTTAGGAATGATTTTACTCAAGAAATTATGTGAATGATATTTGAAATAGAATCCAAATGGTATACATGTATTTTTATTTGAAGTTTTTGAAGAAAAATCAAAGTAGCGGAAAGATTAGTGTTTCAAATAAGTGATACTTTGAGTTTTCGAAATCCAACTTCAAAAATTCATTTTAGATTTGATTCTCGATGAAACTTTTTGAAATTTTTACTTATAAAACTAGATTTTTCAGAGAATGTGTGGTTTCAATAATCATCTAAAAATGGTTTTTCTATAATTTTCTAGAAATAACTGAAATTAACACCAATTGTAGTTTGAAATGGTATTTTTGTAATTTTCAGTTATTCTTAAAACTTGTTCAATTTTCATTCAAACTTTCATGACACCACATGATGGTCATGTAAAGAGTATATGTCAAGTTTGAAATGAAAATTATGTCCTTAAGTCAAGATATCAACATAGCATGGTTTCATTCAAAACTAAACTAATTTTTTTTTATGAAACTTGCTAAGTTTCAATCTTAATATTTACTCATGATTTTTCAAATTTAAACCTATGGATACCTAACATGAGTAAATCTAAACATGTTTCACAAATATGGATTGAAAATGAGACCTTTAAGTCAACTTGTTGACTTGGGTCAACATAGTTCAAAATAGGTAAGCATGAATTGACCTCTATTGTCATTTTATCCATATCCATATGAATTGTTCACTCTAAGAGCATAGAAACATATCATATCTATTTCTAAACATATTTATGAAGTTTGAACTTAAAGTCAAGTGTCCAAGTCAATTTGTTGACTTGGGTCAAACCTTTTTAAGCTTAAGTCCACTAATGTGATCTAGTTATCACATTTTTATCTACACACGAATTTTCAAGATTGAACACCTAGAGTCATATCATGTGTGTCTAAATATGTTTGTTTGCTGTTTACTCAAAATGAGGTCTCTAGTATGAGTTTTAACCTAAGTAAGTTTCATTCAATCAAGATATCATGAAATTGCCTAAGTTATTCAAATTTTTCTTACTCATGAAAATTCAAATATTTATCATGCAAAATCAATCATGAGTATATAGAGACATCATTAATGCATTAATATTCAATCATCATACTAAGATTTTTGTAAAGTTAAATTCATACCTTATTTTTAGAAATTTAATTTAATTTCAAATTTAACTTAACATGAAGTTTCTAAAGAAGAATTTTAACCTAGTTCGATTTCATAAATATCAAGATATCATGAAATGAGCTAAGTTATCATAATTTTGCCTACTCATAAAACTTCAAGTGTTTATCATGCAACATCAATCATGAGCATAGAGAAATCATTTAAGCATGAAAATTTAATTATTTTACTAAGACTTTTCCAAAAATTAAAATCATACATTTTTCTTAAAAATTTGCCCAACTTTTTCATTTTCTTTTAAATAGCATTGCCTTTCATTAGCATACATAACTTGCAAGTAGACTTCATTAGTAAACAATAAAATTAAGGCTACTGGCAAGCTAACAAACTAACTAGCAAGGGTTCAATACAAAGTTTCATTTAAAATCTTAACATATGCTAGATAGTTAATATTCAATTTAAGATGGATACCATGGTTTCAAAATGAATCTAAGAGATTCTAAGATATGAAATATTTGAGGAATAAGATCTCTACCTATTTTAAACTAGTTTGGACTTACAAGAATGTCTCTAATAGCAAGGATCAACCTAGAGCAAGTTTCATTCAATGAAATTTGCCTAAGTACTAAAATTCTACCTACTCATGAGAATTCAAAGATTTAGCATGTGATTACCATCATGAGTATAAAGACATAATTTAAGCTTAAGTATTTAGGTATAACACTAAGATTTTGAACTTATCTAAGTTATACCTTGTTCATGATAATTTGCCAAACTAAACTTTTTTCATTCTAATTAGCCTTCCATTTTATCATAACTTGCAGGTATACTTTATAAATAGAACATGAAATCAAATCTACATCCAAGCTATCAAACTAAATAGTGAAGAGAAAAAACAAGTATCATTTGTCAACTTCAACTTCACTAAATAGCATGGATTCATTTTCAAATAAATTATTCATGATAATAAAATGAATCAAGAGATCTCAAAATATAAAATTTTGAAAAATAAAATATCCAACCCTTCCTATTGGTTGAAAACCGAAAGGCCACAATGTGTCTACGATTTAGAACTGCAAGGTCGCTTAGGCCCATTACAGGCCACCTGGGTCTCCGAAGAGACCGGGAAATCAAAAATCAAAAACGTTTTTGAAATATATTAAGAGCAGAGAAAATCAATCAATTTTAAGCATGTATCATAACTCCAACTTAGATAAAGCAAAGGGATATAGGAGATGATACCAGAATAATTTTGATGCCAACTTTACCTAAGGCATCAAGGTGATTTGAAGTTGCAACCTCTTGGAGATTTCTCATTATGATCTAAGGTCAACTTCAATCCTTCAATATCTTTACCCTTGTGTGGTCCCCCCCCCTACAAAAGAGCATGATACCTTTGGTACCCAAATAACTTTGGGTCCTTGGGGGTTAGAGAGTTTAGGAATCCAAAGTGTCCTAGCAACACTTGGATTTCTCTTTAATGCGCAAACATGGATGGCAAGCCCAAATATATCACAACAAAAGCAATGTCCATTAAATTTCTTTTTGTTTTGGTATGGACATGAGATTTATCTTTAGAATGCTTGTCATTTGAACTAGATTGAGCATGAGCATTCTTAAAAGATACATTCTTCTTTTGAATATAAGGTTTATGTGTAGAATGCTTAATATGAGAATAATGATGAACCTTAGCATTCTTTACATGAGCATTTTTATTTTTTGAGTTCTTAAATGAGACATTTTGATTCTTAGAATTATAAGAGGAAGTGTTAACTTTCCTACTCAAGATCAACATCTCATTTTTCATATCATTAATGGATTTATGCATAGCATGCAATTGAGTTTTCAACATGCTATTTTCATTCTTCAATATGTCATTTTTATTTTTCAACTCCTTAGTGTCAATATTTAAAGTATCATAGCATGGATTGGGGACACTAATTCTTAGCTTCTCATTTTCTAATTTTACATCATGTAATTAAGAACTAAGAGTTGAATTTTCTTTCTTCAATTTTTTGTTTTCCTTGTTCTTGTTCATGAGCAAGGCATACAATTTTTGACATTCCTCAAGTTCTTCATATGACATATTGAATGAACTAGAAGAGCTAGTACTATTATTATCATTATTATGACTAGAAGCGAAAGAGTGTACCTCATCATTAGCAATTTTGAGGCTCACTTTGGAAGTAGCTTCATAGTCATGAATAGAGGATGCTTCGAATGATTGAGACGTGGAGGTGGAAGCACTTGACCTCTTCCTTGCTTTGTTCATCATGCTTGGGCAATTTTTCTTCACATGCCCCTTTTCTTTGCAAGCATGACAGATTACTTTTCTTTTTCGGCTCTTGGTGCTATTTCTTTGACTAGAAGAGCTATGGACATCAAAACCAATATTAGTAGTAGGTGAGTGACCATTGTCATCACCACCTTCATTAAAAGTGTCAATCTCTTCGATTTTGGCATGATCGTATAAAACATTTAAACTAGCCCATAAATCATGAGCCGAAGAACAATGCATGACTTTTTCTTGTATGTCATTTGGTAATGTGCAAAGTATGCAATTCATGATATCTCCATTATACTTAAACATTTTCTTATCCATTTCACTCCATCCATGCATATCAACCTTAGGTTCAATAAATTCCCAATGTAACATGTTAAATACACCAAAACCTTTAGTCTTCAGAAATGTGTACATCCTAGATTTTCATAGACCAAAATTTGATTCATCGAACCTAGGGGGTGAAGACACTACACTCTCTAGAGCCATTTCTGGATCGAGACGAATTATAAAAGGGGTGGTGAAATCACAATCTACGATCCGCTCTGATATCAAATGTGAGCGAAATGACAACACTAGAGATGGGTGAATAGTGTATTAACTAAATTAATTAGCCTAAATTCACTTTTAATCATTTCTTGGATTGTTTAGGCAATTTGCAATCTTACGATTGGATACGTAAGCTATAAATGATTAGGCAGATAAAACAATCAATAATAACAATGCTAACACGCAAATTTATAGTGGTTCGGCCCCAATGCATACTCCACTACCTAAGCACTCCACTTAGGATTTTCAAACTAAGCTTTACTAGATTAATTAGTTTCCCTTACACACGAGGACTTTTCCCCGGAAAGACTCCGCTCTCCAACCGAAGACACTTCCACACTCGGAAGTATCCCGCCTTCCTACCGAGAGCTCTTTCCCACCTCAACCTAAGGGACAACTAGAACTAATCCTAGTAAACACTAAGTTTACACAAGTGGCTTTACTCCTTTTCACCAAGGATACCACTTCACACAACAAGACCTAACACCAGGTCTTTGCACGCACAAACCAAACAGTTAAAATAATAATAAAATTATAATTGAAAAGAACTTAAAATAAAACCAATTTTTGCAAGCTCCTTTCACAGCCTTGGCACCTCCAACTCGCCGAGGGGATGAGCTCGAGTCAGTTTTCGAGTTGAGGTAGCAGCTGGCGCTTGAGAAGGTGTTCGTAGAAGGAGCAGAGCGCAAGCAATCTTTCTTTTGGAAGGCTCAAATCTCTCTTCTTGATGACTCAATAATGTTTGTAAGAGTGTGAGAGAGAGATTAAAAGACGTGTATGAGATGTATTTATACCCCCAGCTAAAATGGGGCGTCAACGGGATTATTTTCGACTGTTACAGACACACGATCGATGTTCCGGTCGAATCGTCGGTCGACCGGTCATTCGATCGCTACAATTATCTCTCTGGTTGGTCAACCGACGGGTCGACCACTAGACGCAAATCGCGTTATCCGCGATCTTCGGTCGACCCGTCGGTCGACCAACGCGATCTGCGTCTTCGGCTATTCGTAGGTCAGTTGATCGATTGGTCGACCGCCAAGCCTACTGCCCTTTTTGGGCTTCGGTCGATCGATAGATGCAAGAAGCTTACGATTTCTCTTTCGATCGATCGATCAGTCGACCGACGCAAGTTGCGTCTGCAGCTAGCCTCAGTTCGGTCGATCGCTAGGGCTACTACCCATTTCTTACCGTATTCGGTCGATCGCTCGATCGACCGAATTTAGGCTGAGATTGTTTTCTTCAGCCTTTTTCTTTCGCGCTTAGTTTCCAGGTTCCGGCTTTCAACGAGCATCATGACGGAGAGCTTTCCATGTGATCTTTGAGCTCGTCCGATGCGACTTTGGTGCATCTGTCGATCTTCGGGAAGTTTTGCGACGATCAATATTCTTTCGATTTTATGATTTCTCCGATTTATCCGATCGATGACATCGAACGCTAGTCGATATGGAATATGAAAGATATTCTCAATGAAATCATTAGTTCCATGTTTGTTATCATCAAAACCATCAAAACCGAGATTAAGGCTAAGATTGAAAACCTAAAGCCAACAGGAAGGCCCTCTAATGGTATCACAAGCACAACTCGCAAGTCGCTCACTAGGCTTAATACATAAAATACAATTTTTGATGGACACATGTTGCTTCCACGTGTCATTGTTTTCCCTCCATTTTATACATGCTTAATTTGATTATTTTCCCATTTAATTAATTTTTGAATCCAATTAATTATGTCTACTTAATTTCAAAAAATTCAAATATATTTAATTATGTATGTTTAATTTTAATTTTTATTAATATAGAATCTTATTAATTATGTCTGCTTAATTTTGAATTTTATTAATTATCTTATTAATTTCGAATCTTTTTGAAAATTATACATTTATTTACCTTCTCATTTAAGCGTTACTATTTTTAGAAACATATTATTTGTATTACATAGATCAAAACACACCACACTCACCACCTTCTCTTCTCCCTCTCATCTTCATCTCACATTTTATCTTGAAGAAAATGATCCACAACCAGGCGATTTTTCTCAAGCATTATTCATCAAAGTTGACATTTATATTTCGATGTATCATATAGTTATATTTTATGTGAGTATTACTTTTTTTTTCTCTTCTTTTTATTCCCTTAATTCAAGTGCATGCAACATATTCATAGGGTAGAAGATGAAGATGAGGATCATTAAATATTGCAACAGCAAAATCAAAATTTGTCACGCCCCAACTCAGGGTCACATGATCGGCCAGGGCATACGTGCTTATACCCGCAACTTAAACCATGCACATGCCAACTCAACAAATAATATAGTTGAAAGAAATAACAAGTTTTATTTTAATGAAAAGCATACCAAAATAAAATTTAATTCAAGTAGCTCAAATGAAACAAAAAGTGTGGAATAACGTTTTAAGTTTAGCAATTCAAAAGTTTAGATACAATAAAACCTGAAATAAATGACATAAATATTCTCAGGGCTACAACTCCAAATCAAGCTAATACAAGTGCATGACTACTACCAAATGACTCGGCTACGATCCTAACTAGGACTGCTATGAAATCATGCGACTTCACTGCCCTCCAGCCGCGCCAAGTGCATCCAACCCATCTCACCGGTCAGGCTCTGCAAAATAGAAATCACACAACAACGGGTGAGTTCAAAGAACTCAGCGAGCGATTCTACCAATCCTCACAAATAAAAATCACAGAGATAACAAGAATGAAATCTATCTCTACAGAAGGCAAGGTCACGAAAGTTTGACTAGCTAACATGCCAACAGGCCACACATGCCCCAAGGCATCTAACCCTCCAAAGAAGTGCATCAGGCCAAAGCCCACCATGCCCGAAGGCAACTACACATACTAGGGAAGTGCATTGATGAGTGTCGAATCCACCAAAACTAAATACCTACTTTTTAAGATTTTGTAATCGTGAAAAATAGGGTCGAATCCATAGAGACTGGTTAGTTTCAAATTCTTTCAAAACTAGAAATTAAAAGAAAGGAATAAAAGGGGGGTTTGATTAGATGCAAGAAGACGTAACTAGAGAATATAATTAAAAATAGTAATTAAAATTAAGGAGAAATCAATGAGAGGAAGGTCTAGCTAAAGGTGTGTTCTCGATTTTAGTTCGTATGATTGATCATAGACACAAAGGATGAGTTCCTTTATTTCTAGCAATTTAATAGACTATGTGAATTGAACAGCAATATCACATGTCAAATTAATTCAAGAATTCCATTAGTACAGATTGAACAGCAACCTCGACTAATTTGTCTCTAAATCCAGCATGGAACAGCCATACTGGAAGACTAACTATTGTCCTAATAATCTGGTAACAAACCAATAATTAAAAAGAAACAATAAAATAATTTCTGCAGGAAATAAATGAATACTAGAAAACAAAGATGTTAAGCACAGAGGAATCTCACAACTCGTGGAACCAAAATGTCAAATCGTTGTTTTTCTAGAAAGAAGTGAATTAGCCACACATCACAAACACAAACATTTTCGTTCTTCAAAAATCACTGCTCAATTCAAACTTAGTTCTAAACTGAAAAGAGCAAAACTAAAAAAAAGGTTAAAGCTAAAAAAAACTCAGCCCCTGTTCATTACAACTTTTCTCCTCTTATAGGAGAATTCCAAACCTAACTAGAACAGAAAATAAAAATCAAATCAATCTTACATGACAATAAACTAACGACCAAATATCTTGGTTTAATATTTTAGACACAAAAGGATATTCCAAATTCGTATGGAAACTTGGAAACAAAATTTCAGCCTTTAACATAATAAATTGTGGATCTGTCACATGCATCTTTACTAAGGCATGGGCACGTCCAAGGCAATGCGATCAGGTCCAGCTGTCTTTCCAATTTTCAGCTTCCAAAAAACGTGCAAAGAGATTCTTTTTTATTTCTTTCCATTATTTGTTGCCTAAAAATTAAATATAATAATAAACACATTTTAGAAAGTATTAAATTCGAATTTAGCATGAAAATAAGCAACAAAAGATGGAAAATAAACACATCATCAAATATCCCCACACTTAAACAATGCTTGTCCTCAAGCATAACTCAAACTGAATAATCACTCTATTTAAAATTCATCGCACCCCTATTGCAGCCTGCATCATAAAGTTTTAATGACTCAAACAAAAAGATAATAGCAAGCAAACCTTTCGCAATGAAATCTCATCCATCCACATAAAGTTATGATTACTTAGATGCACATTCAGAGTACAAGATGCAAATGATAAAAAGTTTTAAGCACACATGCAAATTTTAAAAAATAATCATCGCACAGAAGAAACATCTACCAAGCAATGCCACAAGTCAAAATAACTAAGAGACTTAACTTATTGACTGAGCACCTTTTGATTTTCCTAGATCGTTTGCTCAACCTTTTGACACGAGGACATACATTGGTGATGCATGCACCCGGTTACTTAGTTGGCTTATTTGAATCTAAGTTCCTTGCCTAGAATGTCATACAACCTTTTGATGCGAGGACATACATTAGTGATGCACATACTTGGTTACTTAGTTGATCATAATTCAAGGTGGCTACTAGCTCTACTCATGATCTTTGGTGATCATCGGAGTAATAGTGCTATCTTTTTCTTCCTTTTTTTTTGAATTCAAACTTAAGGCATAACGAGGTAAAGTTCCTACTGTGCAAGATAAAACTAAGCATACATTGTTGTTTTAAAGTCTATTGCATCTTGAAACTTTGAGAATGCATCAAGAGATGGTCATACATCGTGTGGAGAGATAGAAAATGTCTTGTTTATGTCAGCTCCCTGTTGTATTTTAGTTAATGCATCAAGACACAATGAATTGGGCTGTTCAAGGATATAAATGAACCTTTCAAGACACTAATTGAAATGTATGAGCTGAAAAAAAATCTAGGACAAGATTTTAAAATGACTTATAAAAAACATGCAACACGAAAAATACCAAAGAAAAACTGCAGCTAGCAACATAATTGTGATTTCCATAAAATTTCAGCTAGCTACAAAATTTTTGCATTAAAAGTTCAATTCTCATGCAAATTGAAATCAGAAAAATCATATTTGAACAAAAACATGTATCATGCAAAATAAACCCCTCCCTACACTTAAAATCCACATTGTCCCCAATGTGGTTCAAAATAATTTCAAAATAAAATAATTGCAAATTGGAAAAATGAGAACTTCCCTAAACATTGGAGGAGGGTGTCAGCTGCTTGCTACTGCCTTGTGTTTTAGGTGTGGTCATGTCTAAAATTTCAAGTCTGCCTTTTAAATTTTGTCTTATTTTTCTTTTAGAATTTTCAAAGCTCTACCATTGGTATCAAATTCACCCTTTACCAAAAGATAATTGGAAGAAATTAAAATCAAAAGTAAAAGAAAAATAAAAGCAGATCTAAAGAAATTGAAAAGAAAATTATGCAAAAGTAAATACTAATAAATAAAATGTGGGCACACCTAATGTCTGGGTTGCCTCCCAAAAGCACCTTTGTTTATTGTCCTAGGCTAAACAGTACTGCCATATTTCACGTAACTCCAGTTTCATATTTTAGATGCCTACGCAGCTGCCTCAATTTCAATTGCAGTGTCCGCACAATAGAATATAAAAGCTTAGTGTGAGAAATAAATGGTTCTAGGCATCAAGCATTAGTAATTTATGTGGTTTTGAGCGTCTTTATTTCAACCTGCAAATTATTTTCATAATCAATTTTAATACTATCCAGATTGATATTCATATCCATAACACTCAAATTAAATATTTCGTGAGCTAAAATGTCAATAAAATCAATATTGTTAACATAAAGTTTTTCGCTAGGAAATTTCATAGCATCATAAACATTGAATTTGATGACTTCCTCATCAAATTCCATAGTGAGTGTGTCATCATACACATCTATTTTTGTCCTGGCTGTGCTAAGAAAGGGTCTCCCAAGTAGAATTTCAAATGAGTTGGAAGAAGTATCTTCCTCCATGTTAAGCACAAAAAAATCTACAGGAAAAACTAAATTGTTCACTTGAACTAAGACATCCTCCAACACCTCTTCGGGGTAAACAACCACTACTAGAATTGTCGTCATCACCGACGGCTCAAATCGTGCTTGATCCGTCGGAGATAGATATCACGGACGGCGCAAACTGTGGCAAAAAGCCATTATTGATGAGCGTGTATCAAATAAGTTATGACGGCCGAGCGAGTCCGTCACACGTAATCATCAGCGACTGTCGCGTGCACTGTCGCTAATTAGAAAACATCAGTGATGGCTAAATGAGCTGTCACTAATACCAACCATCAGTCACGGCCCAAACCCGTCGGTGATACTATTTACAACCGTGATATTTGGTGTTGCCCAGACCATCCGCCATTTACGATAAACTTTCAGCCATGGCTTAGTGACAGTGAACTGTGGGTAAGCCGTGACTAAAGGTGTATCCTGTAACTGAAAAAAATTAAAAATTTTATAAATTCTTATATACAATGATATATCGACTATAAACTATTTTCAATCACATATTACAATCAGAAAACATCATACACATACATTTGAAATCAAACATACAAGTTTTACATAAATATCATCAATATCAGCCTCAAACCGAAGGCAAACAATTATCAAAATTTTATCTATATACAACCAAGTATCAAAATATAAACAAAATGCAATTAATCATAATCTCACGGCTGCTGTGGAGGCAGTGGAGTCGACAACGACTTGGTCGGGAGCATCAATTGGGTCGAGGAGGATGACGGCTACGACATCATCGATAGAAACCCAGCGTGAGACGCAATCTGAGTGAGGAGTGTCTGCATGTTCTGGATTGTCTGTCTCAACTCATCATTCGGCCGCCTCTGCTCCTGCATCTCCAGCTTCTACTGGGTGAGCTCCGACTCCATGGTCGCTATTCGGCTCTGGTCCTGCGCTCGGGATGTTGAGGGCCACTCACCCACAGTCGAAGGGGTCGGTGCCAAGTGGCCCGAGTACAGCGCGTGCATGGCCACTATCTGCAAAGCCATAAACACGGTCATACTCCCAGCCACCTGCGGCCTCCACCCAAGCTCCTGCGTCGAACTTCTCCGGTGTCCCTCCACGCTCGATCACAGTCCTCGTGTAAGTTTCCTACACGTGTTTATATTTTAAATATATATAGACTATAAATAAAAATGGTGTAAATCAAATAAACATATATAAATACTTACCATTATATACGAGGCTCTGCTATCAACGTAGTCCCCCGCTCCTCGTCGACGACGGTGGGTGCGCTCAAACACCTCCATCATCGACGCGCATTGGACGGTGCCGTCCTCCGTCACACGCGTCTTACATTAGAAAATAAATACATTAGTAGCATTATACATAATATATAATTTAATTAAAAATAATTAAATTATACATACCATACGACGCTCATGAACCGCAAAAGAGATGGAGCCACCTGTGTGGCGCGCGCCCGTTACGTCCCCCCCCCCCCCGCCGGACATGCGAATTCTCGATATCGATATAGTCCGGGAGACCTCCTGCCACTCAGGTGTGGCCCACCGCTCAATGAGCTAGTCCCACACAGGGCCAGGAATCCACTCGGGTGCGTGTCCCCGAGTCTGCCCTATCTGTGTGGCCCCCAGCCGTCTCATCACGGTCTGACGGGCCTGCTGAAGTAGCCTGTTATAGCGAGCACGGGCAACACGCTCCCATGCAGCCTCCATAAAAGTGGTCTGGTCCTCCGGCCATGTATAATGAGCCTGAAAAAAAAAATTATTATTACCAATGAATTTTTAACATTAACATTAATTTAATAAATATTCTTACCATGAACTCTCGCTACAATAAATCCATATGCTCACGGGGCACGTGAGACCATGTAGGCCACGCCCCGCGCATAAACTTCTGGATCGTCCCCGCTATCGTGCGAGGGACGTCCTCCTGCTCAAATTTGCACAAAATATAAATTCATAATATGATATTTTTGAAATAAATAAATTATAAGAAATAATTGATGCATATACTTATCGTCTTCCACGCACACTAACTACTCTCCGCGGTGCTCCCTCGAGTGGCGAAGGGAGAATTATGTTAGGCCCTCGTGGCCTACGTCTCGAAGACGACGGTCCTAGATCTACGGAGGATGGTGGATGGATGGTAGCCGAAGGTGAAGGGATGATGTCCAAATCAGGTGAGGGAAGGGTGGATGGATCAGGTGGGGGGATGGTGGCTGGAGGTGGGAGGATGGTGGTAGAAGGAGAAGGGTCAGTGGGTACAGGTGAGGCGGGTGGTAATCGTCGGAGGGTCCTACGAGGAATGCCTCCTCGAGAACTGATATCTCGAATCATAGTTGTAAAAAAATAACATAATTAGATTATATATAATAGATTAATAGATATATTTAATAATTGAATATATACTTCACATTTACAATTATTCGTCATCGTCATTATCATCATCCGTGTAACACTCTTCTTCTTGTTCTTCTGTATCGAAATCTTGAAATTCTTCTTCGTCTCCCTCATCATCATTCTGTCCTTCCTCAACTTCATGATCATCGTCATCAACGTATTCTATTTCCAATTGAACTAACTTTGTGTCATCATCCTTGAGTACTGGACTAACTCGTTCCACTTCGGAAGGACCTTCTTTTTGATAGAAGTCATATGCTGGCTCATTCTCTCCAACTATCGAGTCAATTTTTCCTCTGACTTTAGTCTTACAGACTACACGTCAATCTGCCCTATCTTTTTTTCGAGACGAATACTGCATATAATATACTTGTTCAGCTTGAGATGCCAATATAAATGGCTCATTTGAAGCCAATTTTGATTTGTAATTGACCTCTACCAACTGTTTATACTTTGGATGAACTCTGATGCCCCTATCGCTTGTATCGAACCAATGACATTTAAAAAGGGCAACTGATTTACATCCGAAAAATTATAATTCTATGACTTTTTCCAATAGTCTGTAAAAATCAACATCACATTCAGCATACGTTGTCCCTTTGACACAGACCCCGACATTCATAGTCTTTTTTGTAGATGAATATTCAAGTGTGTGAAATTTATATCCATTGACAAAATAACCATTATAACACTGTACAAGTCGTGTCGGTCCACTAGCAAACTCAAATATTTGGTTATCTATTTTGTATCTGTGTTCTGTGCTGTAAGCTTGAAACCAATTAGGGAACTCATGATTCCGTAATCTTTCTAATTTCTCATCGCTGTAAATTGAGTATTTTGTCATCATCTCAATGTCAAATATTTCAATGAACTTCTCAATCTCTGGACAGTTTAGTAAAATGTACAAGTAGGCCAAATGGTACTCTTCATCATTTAAGAATCGAGACGGACGAGAACCCAAAGCACGACCGGGGTAACCAAAGATATTTAAACAATCATCTGATGGTTGAGCTCCCCCGTTGTCGTTCTGTGGAAGACGATTAAGTTTTGTCTTGATGGTTGATTCAAAATAAAATGAGCAGAATATTGAATTTTTTTGAATTATATATGCTTCTGATATGGAACCTTCAACTACGGCGGTGTTCTTTACTTTTTTCTTCAGACGATTCATGTATCTTTCAAATAAGTACATCCACCGGTATTGAACGGGGCCACCAACTCGTGCCTCGTATGCCAAGTGTATCGGTAGATGCTTCATCGAGTCAAAAAATACATGAGGGAAAAATTGCTCCAACTTACATATGATTTCAACAATATTATTTTCAAGTGCTGACATATCTTCGACTCGAAGCACATTTGCACAAATGTTTCTGAAAAACATACTTAATTCTGTCAACGGACCCCAAACCTTATCATGTGGATGATCTCGAAATGCGACCGGAAGCAATCTCTACATGAATACATGGCAATCGTGGCTCTTCATCCCCGATATTTTGCATTCATCGACGTTTACACATCGAGATAAGCTTGAGGCATATCCATCGGGTAATTTGAGTTCTTTGATCCATTGATACACATCTTTCATCTGTTGTTTATTTAACACATACGGTGCCATTGGCTTATGAAGTCGTCCATTGACCTCTTGCAACTCTAACTCAGGTCTCTTACAAATTATTTTTACATCATGTCGGGCCTTCACATTATCTTTAGTTTTATCGGAAATATCCATAACTATGTTAAAAATATTATCAAATACATTTTTTTCAATGTGCATGACGTCCAAATTATGCTGAACCAGTAATGAACTTCCAATACCGCAATTCCCAAAAGATACTTTTTTCACCCAGTTATGTGTTTGACCAAAGCCTGAAATTCTTACATTTCGACCAAAAGTAATCTCTGGAAGCAATTGAACACGTGCTAACATCTGTTCACCAGACAACATCGGTGGTGGCTCATCTCTTTTGACTCTACCCTTGATAAATTTATCCTGATTCCTTCGATACTAATGGTTAGACGGTAGGAACCGACGATGACAATCAAAAAAGGAAATTTTCCGACCATTCTCAAGACTGAAGGATTTTGAGTGTTCCATGCAATACGGGCAAGAGAGTCGCCCATGCGTGCTCCAACCAGACAACATGTCAATGCCGGGAAATCATTGATTGTCCACAATATAACAGCTCGTAAAGTGAAGTTTTGCTTCTGGTGACAATCATAAGTGACAACTCCTTCAGCCCATAATGTTTTGAGTTCATCAATTAGGGGATGGAGAAACACGTCAATTTCTTTGCGAGGACCCCTAGGACCCGGAATAATCATCGAAAGATAGATAAATTTATCTTTCATACACATTGAGGGCGGCAAATTACAAACTGTGTTTGATAATATTTTTAACATAGTTATGAATATTTCCGATAAAACTAAAGATAATGTGAAGGCCCGACATGATGTAAAAATAATTTGTAAGAGACCTGAGTTAGAGTTGCAAGAGGTCAATGGACGACTTCATAAGCCAATGGCACCGTATGTGTTAAATAAACAACAGATGAAAGATGTGTATCAATGGATCAAAGAACTCAAATTACCCGATGGATATGCCTCAAACTTATCTCGATGTGTAAACGTCAATGAATGCAAAATATCGGGGATGAAGAGCCACGATTGCCATGTATTCATGTAGAGATTGCTTCCGGTCGCATTTCGAGATCATCTACATGATAAGATTTGAGGTCCGTTGACAGAATTAAGTATGTTTTTCAGAAACATTTGTGCAAATGTGCTTCGAGTCGAAGATATGTCAGCACTTGAAAATAATATTGTTGAAATCATATGTAAGTTGGAGCAATTTTTCCCTCATGTATTTTTTATCGGAAATCAAAAAAATATCCATAACACTATGTTGAAATCAAACACATTTTTTATCGGAAATATCCATAACTATGTTAAAAATATTATCAAACACATTTTTTTCAATGTGCATGACGTCCAAATTATGCTGAACCAGTAATGAACTTCCAATACCGCAATTCTCAAAAGATACTTTTTTCACCCAGTTATGTGTTTGACCAAAGCCTGAAATTCTTACATTTCGACCAAAAGTAATCTCTGGAAGCAATTGAACACGTGCTAACATCTGTTCACCAGACAACATCGGTGGTGGCTCATCTCTTTTGACTCTACCCTTGATAAATTTATCCTGATTCCTTCGATACTAATGGTTAGACGGTAGGAACCGACGATGACAATCAAAAAAGGAAATTTTCCGACCATTCTCAAGACTGAAGGATTTTGAGTGTTCCATGCAATACGGGCAAGAGAGTCGCCCATGCGTGCTCCAACCAGACAACATGTCAATGCCGGGAAATCATTGATTGTCCACAATATAACAGCTCGTAAAGTGAAGTTTTGCTTCTGGTGACAATCATAAGTGACAACTCCTTCAGCCCATAATGTTTTGAGTTCATCAATTAGGGGATGGAGAAACACGTCAATTTCTTTGCGAGGACCCCTAGGACCCGGAATAATCATCGAAAGATAGATAAATTTATCTTTCATACACATTGAGGGCGGCAAATTACAAACTGTGTTTGATAATATTTTTAACATAGTTATGAATATTTCCGATAAAACTAAAGATAATGTGAAGGCCCGACATGATGTAAAAATAATTTGTAAGAGACCTGAGTTAGAGTTGCAAGAGGTCAATGGACGACTTCATAAGCCAATGGCACCGTATGTGTTAAATAAACAACAGATGAAAGATGTGTATCAATGGATCAAAGAACTCAAATTACCCGATGGATATGCCTCAAACTTATCTCGATGTGTAAACGTCAATGAATGCAAAATATCGGGGATGAAGAGCCACGATTGCCATGTATTCATGTAGAGATTGCTTCCGGTCGCATTTCGAGATCATCTACATGATAAGATTTGAGGTCCGTTGACAGAATTAAGTATGTTTTTCAGAAACATTTGTGCAAATGTGCTTCGAGTCGAAGATATGTCAGCACTTGAAAATAATATTGTTGAAATCATATGTAAGTTGGAGCAATTTTTCCCTCATGTATTTTTTATCGGAAATCAAAAAAATATCCATAACACTATGTTGAAATCAAACACATTTTTTATCGGAAATATCCATAACTATGTTAAAAATATTATCAAACACATTTTTTTCAATGTGCATGACGTCCAAATTATGCTGAACCAGTAATGAACTTCCAATACCGCAATTCTCAAAAGATACTTTTTTCACCCAATTATGTGTTTGACCAAAGCCTGAAATTCTTACATTTCGACCAAAAGTAATCTCTGGAAGCAATTGAACACGTGCTAACATCTGTTCACCAGACAACAGCGGTGGTGGCTCATCTCTTTTGACTCTACCCTTGATAAATTTATCCTGATTCCTTCGATACTAATGGTTAGACGGTAGGAACCGACGATGGCAATCAAAGAAGGAAATTTTCCGACCATTCTCAAGACTGAAGGATTTTGAGTGTTCCATGCAATACGGGCAAGAGAGTCGCCCATGCGTGCTCCAACCAGACAACATGTCAATGCCGGGAAATCATTGATTGTCCACAATATAGCAGCTCGTAAAGTGAAGTTTTGCTTCTGGTGACAATCATAAGTGACAACTCCTTCAGCCCATAATGTTTTGAGTTCATCAATTAGGGGATGGAGAAACACGTCAATTTCTTTGCGAGGACCCCTAGGACCCGGAATAATCATCGAAAGATAGATAAATTTATCTTTCATACACATTGAGGGCGGCAAATTACAAACTATTAACAGCACTGGCCATGCTGAATACGGAGTTGCTGAATTACCAAATGGATTAAAACCATCTGTGTATAATCCCAACCTGATATTTCTAGTCTCCCCAGCAAATGAAGGAAAACACATATCCAAAGTTTCCATGCTTCACTGTCGGATGGATGAGTCATTATTATAACATCATGACTTCTTGTATGCCAACTCATATAGGGGGCAGTCTTTTCCGACATGAATAACCTTTGAAGTCTCAGTGTCAGTGAAAAATACCGAAGCACCTTAAAGGGGATATTTTTTATCGGACCGATTTCTTCTCCTTGTAACGAGGATGTTCACAAACCGGGCATTGCTCTAACTGTGCATTTTCTTTATAATATAAAATATAATTATTTGGGCACGTGTGTATCTTTTCGTACCAAAGTCCTAATTTCCTCATCAACATTTTTGTCTTGTAAAAGTTTGGCTCAAACTTATTATTTGGAGGTAGCATACCATTGATAAAGCCTGCAATCCGATCAAACGCAACCCCGCTGATATTACAATCGGACTTGATGTTCAGGAGTTGTGTCATTGCCGAAAATCTTATATAATTAGGACAATTCTCATACAATGGTTCATCGGCAGCTTACAACATCTCATAAAATTTTGCAGCCTCCTTATTCGGCAATTCAATCTGTATCGCAGGTTGTTCTTCAGTGACTTCAACTGTCGTAGTATCTGGTGGCACTACCATCTCAGTAACTGACTCAATATTATCATTTAAATGGAATTATCCTCCAAGACTATCCAGAATCATTATTCTATAAGGATTAGGTGGATTGAAAGAAGAAACACCAGCAGAAGAAGATTCACCATGAGTTTGGACAACAGGATTGCTCGACGTCCCGACTTGACGTGACTCCCCGTGACAATTCCAAATAAAATATCTTGGTGTGAATCCTTTTGTATACAGATGCAGTGTGACAGTTTCTCGATCCAAAAATCTTATGTTCGAACATTTCCAGCACGGACATCGAATTTTATCACCACTAAGGAATTTTTCATTCGAGTAGGCGAAATTTAAGAAGTAAGTTACGCCTACTCGAAATTCCTCCGTTATAGCTCCACAATGAATTCTTCGGTACATCCAACTTCGATTACCCGACATGTTCTGTCAAAAAGTGGGCAATATCTTTAGGTAATGTCTTTAGGTGGGATGATCCTATTTCTTTCGGGATTCATATTATTCATATTGCACTTAGTATTTCTTTTAGTCATTAACTTCATTCTAAATTTCGGCAGCATCTCCCTACAATTCTCCGAATACGCATATCATCTGGGCGCGTATCGGAGAACAAGGGAGATACAAGCCAAAATTTAAAAATAAAGTTAATGACTAAAAAAAATAAACCAAGTGCAATATAAATAACTAGGTTCCCAAATTATCCAAATTATCCAATATAAATAACTAAGTGGACGATTCCGGCACGAGTTAATCCATTGTTGATGATTCCGGTACGAATCCATCCATTGTGGACGATTCCGGCGCGAGTCCACCATGGACGATTTGACCACGAGTCCAAAGTGGACGATTTGGCCGTGAATCCACAGTGGACGATTCCGACGCGAGTCCTTAGTGGACGATTCCGCGCGACTAATTAATTAATATTAAACTAATAATTAACCTAATTAACAATTAATTTCTAATAAATTAACAATTAAAAAATTAAAAAAAAATCCTAATCAAACTGTGATTAGGGACCTTAATCATAGTTCGACTAGGGGTTAATTACCCTAATCGAGTCCACCATGGACGATTTGACCACGAATCCAAAGTGGACGATTTGGCCGTGAATCCACAGTGGACGATTCCGGCACAAGTCCTTAGTGGATGATTCCGCGCGACTAATTAATTAATATTAAATTAATAATTAACCTAATTAACAATTAACTTCTAATAAATTAACAATAAAAAAATTTAAAAAAATCCTAATCAAATTGTGATTAGGGACCTTAATCATAGTTCGACTAGGGGTTAATTACCCTAATCAATTAGTTGATTAGGGTAATTAACCCTAATCAAGCAGTAGTCGATAGTGATGTCGTCGGCTACTGCTAGGTCGACACATTAGGGCCAATGGTAATCGGCCCTAATGCAACGCCGGCCGAATTGAGGTCGGCGCGGAGTAGAACCGCTGGGTCGACACCGGCGCGGAGAGGGCCGGCCGAGTCGACGTCGGGGTGGAGAGGGCACCGCGGAGAGTAGTATTGAACGGGAATGAAAAGGAGAGGAGAGGGAGCATACCGGAAGGGAGGGGTTCACCGGCGGCGATTGACGACGACAGCAATAGGCAGCGACTCTGCGGCACGGCTGCGATGAACGGCGGCGGCAAGCGACGACAACGACGAGCAAAGAAGAAAGAGGAAGGGTCGAGCGCGAACGCAAATAAAAAGGATTTTCACCGATAGCGCATTGGCCGTCAGAAAATCATGGATTTGTAACTTTATTATCACCGACGGCTCTGCGAGCCGTTGGTTAAGAGTATTTTATATTCGTGTTGCATTCGTGATATTAAATAATAAGCGACGGCCGCAGCCAGCCATGGTTAATGACTTACTCATATCACCAACGGCCTAGCTTAGCAGTCGCTACTAACCTATTTTATTTCGCGCGCCCGGTTACTCTCATCACCAATGGCTCTGGCCCCCGCTAAGCCGTGGCTACTAACCCATTTTATTTCGTGCGTCGTGCGCGCCATGATCTATGAGCAATGGCTTTGGTCGGTCGTATGTGAGCCGCGGCTGATTTAGTTACATCAGTCACGGCCGCCAGGGCCGATGCAAAGTCGTGAATGATTCTGGCAGCCCTTGCAACCGTCGCTGATCCCCGTTGCTGATGTTGTATATTTTAGTAGTGAACTGACCTGTCAGCTAATTGAATGACAACACCTGTCCTTTTCAATGGACCAATATTTAAAGATGAATAAATAGACAATAACATGACATTTATAGATGCTCCTAAATCACACATAGCTCTTTTTATACCAACATTGCATATCTTGAAAGAAATAGCAAACATACCTTGATCTTTGTATTTGGAAGGTAATTTTCTTTGAAGTACAGTGGAAACATTTCCTCCCACACTTACCTTTTCATTATCAGTCAGCTTTTTCTTGTTGGTGCATAATTTCTTGAGAAATTTAGCATACCAAGGTATTTTCTTAATGGCGTCAAGTAAGGAAATATTTATTTCAACCTTGCGAAAAGTTTTAAGAATCTCTTTTTCTTCATTTTTCTTCTTAGACTTGGCCAATATTTCTGGAAATGGAGGCTTGATCATCAATGTTCTCGATTGTTTTGGTTCATTTTGTTTCTAGTTAGCAGTAACTTCAGTTTTAATTTTTGTCTCTAAGGCATGCCCGCGTCTTGGCAGACTGGGTTCTACTAACTCTTTTCCACTTCTCAGAGTTATTGTGCTAGCATTCTATTTTGGGTTGGTGACAGTTTGTGAGGGCAGTTTGCCTTGTAATTCCAGCTTGCTTAGAGATGACGCCAATTGGCCCATTTGATTCTCCAAATTTTGAATGCTTGCTTTTATTTCCATTATGCTTGCTTTTGTTTCCTGTTGAAATTATTGTGTACTAATTACAAGTGATTTAACAATTTCTTCAAGAGATGTACCTGAATTTGAAGGGTATTATTGTGATAGGCCAGGTTGCTTAAGTTAGAATTGCTGAAAATTTGATGGTTGCGCTCCATAGCTGAAATTTGGATGATCCCTCCATCCTAGGTTGTAAGTGTTCGAATAAGTATCGCATATCCTTTGTGGAAGACTAGAAAGTCCTCCAATAGCATTGATATATTTTTTAGTATCATCTTGGAGTGTAGGACACATATCGGTAGGATGACCAACATGAGCACAAATTTTGCAAACTTTAGCCTGTGATGTGTTTCATGCAACCAAATTCTGGACCATAGTAGTTAGATAAAAAAAAAATAGATTCAAGGGAGGATACATTCACCTCATTTACCCCTCTTGGAAGTTCTTACCAAAACCCAAATTGTTGTGAATTGGCAGGCATTATGGAGATTAATTCCCTAGCGGCTTGAGGAGTTTTGTTCACTATAGCCCCACCACTTGCTGCATCCATCATCCTCCTTTCCATGGGTAGCAAACCTTCATAAAAATATTGGATTAGTAATTATTCAGAAATACCATATTGAGGGCAGGTTGCACATAACCGTTTGAATCTTTCTCAATATTCATCTAGAGTCTCCCTGTCTTTTTGTTTAACTCCGCAGATTTCCCTCCTAATTCCAACGACTCGTGAAGCTGGAAAGAATTTGTCCAAGAATAGCCTTAGCAAATCTGTCCATGCATTGATTGATCCAGGAGGAAGGTAGAACAACCACTCCTTGGCTGCATCTACTAAGGAAAAGGGGAAGGCTCGTAGTTTGATTTGCTCATCGGATATCCCGTGTGGTTTCATTATTGAGCATACAACGTGAAATTCCATCAAGTGCTTGTGAGGGTCTTCATTTTCAAGTCCTCGAAAAATAGGCAAGAGATGTATTAGTCCAGATTTTAATTCAAAGTTTACCTCTAATTCTGGGTAAGTGGTGCATAATGATGGTTGGTTAAAAGGTTCAGCATCCAATACGCGCAAAGTTAGATTATTTTCAACCATTTCTGCTTCTGTTTCAGAGTTAAGGCGTGCCCACGTCTCGTCTGTTGTTGAAGATAAGGGTGTTGAAACGTGTTTGCCTCGCTATTGGATAGCATTTCTAAGACTTCTAGCAGTCTTCTCAATCTCAGGATCGTATATGAGTTCTCCTGTGCGATCAGATCTGACCAACAATGTTAAGACGCTCCCACATCTAACATGTTTGGAATTTTCCTGCACAGTCAAAATTGGTTAACAAAAAAATTAAAACTGATTATTACCAATCCCCGACAACGGCGCCAAAATTTGATGAGTATCGAATCCACCAAAAATAAATATCTACTTTTTAAGATTTTATAGTCATGACAAGTATTGGTCAAATCCACAGAGACTGGTTAGTTTTAAATTCTTTAAAAACCAAAAATTAAAAGAAATGAATAAAAGGAGGGTTTGATTAGATGCAAGAAGACATAACTAGAGACAGTAATTAAAAATAGTAATTAAAATTAAGGAGAAATCAATGAGAGGAAGGTCTAGCTAAAGGTACATTCTCGATTTTGGTTCGTATGATTGATCATAGACACAAAGGATGAGTTCTTTTATTTCTAGCAATTTAATATACTATGTGAATTGAACAGCAATATCACATGTCAGATTAATTCAAGAATTCCATTAGTACGGATTGAACAACAACCTCAACTAATTTGTCTCTAAATCCAGCATGGAACAACCATACCGAAAGACTAACTATTGTACTAATAATCTGGTAACAAATCAATAATTAAAAAGGAATAATAAAATAATTTCTGCAGGAAATAAATGAATACTAGAAAACAAAGATGTTAAGCACTGAGGAATCTCACAACTCGTGGAACCGAAATGTCGAATCGTCCTTTATCTAGAAAGAAGTGAATTAGCCACACATCACAAACACAAACATTTTCATTCTTCAAAAATCACTACTCAATTCAAACTTAATTCTAAACTGAAAAGAGCAAAACTAAAAAGAATGCTAAAGCTAAAAAAACTCAGCCCTTGTTCATTACAACTTTTCTCCTCTTATAGGAGAATTCAAAACCTAACTAGAATAGAAAATAAAAATCAAATCAACCTTACATGATAATAAACTAACAACAAAATATCTTGGTTTAATGTTTTAAACACAAAAAGATAGTCCAAATTCGCATGGAAACTTAGAAATAAAATTTCAGCCTTTAACATAGTAAATTGTGGATCTGTCACATGCATCTTTACTAAGGCGTGGGCACGTCCAAGGCAGTGTGACCAGGTTCAGCTGTCTTTCCAATTTTCAGCTTCCAAAAAATGTGCAAGGGGATTCTTTTTTATTTCTTTCTATCATTTGTTGTCTAAAAATTAAACAAAACAATAAACACATTTTAGAAAGTATTTAATTTGAATTTAGCATGAAAATAAGCAACAAAAGATGGAAAATAAATATGTCATCATACATCGGGCTGAAGCCCACCATGCCCAAAGGCAACAACACATACTAGGATAATCGAGAAAGGCCCTCCGAGCTTATCCTAGTATAAGGAACCTCAGGAGCAATCGGGAAAGGCCCTCCGAACTCGCTTCACGAGACGTGATATCACAAGAGTAATTGTGAAGGCCCTCTGAACTTACTCTTTTAAAAAAAATAACCTCGGGGATAATCGGGAAAGACCCTACAAACTTATCCCACGAGGCCAAGATCAGAACAATCGGGAAAGGTCCTCTGAACTTGTTCTGCAGGTCAAGAATTTGACGTCCACCAACCCGGGCGTAGCCCGAAATTGGGCTCCTAATTGAGCCGCTCTGCCATTCTCAAGGATATGGCACATCAAGACCTAAGTCAAGATTCTCCTACAGTGTCCTAAAGGTGTCCTCATTATGAAGCGTCTCAACACTCCAAACCCGACCCATATCCCTTAGACCCGTAATGTCATGAACCCGTGTGGTTTTATTTCATGCATACTTTATAAGTTAGTTGATAACATATTATGCTAACCTTTAACCAAATTTTAATTATATAATTAAAATTTAGATCATCTTAATTAGGGTTTTACTTTAGGTTACTGTTCTGCCCAGAACTGCTGTGTCTAACCCGAATCTAGTCTCCAAAGTATGTCCTATGTTTCCAAACTATATTTTTTGGTCAAAATGATAGGTTACACAACTATATTCACACATATACACACATCACATCAAATAAATTAAAATCAGCACAGATTCATCATCTCAGCATATAATTTCAGCAACATGCAATTTCAGCATACTTATAGAATTAAATTCGAAAATTAACAAAAATTAACCCCTAAATTACCATTATGACATAATACTAATCTCAAAAATTAATTCACAGAAATAATACTTTTCATCAAGATTAACAAGAACCCACACACTTAAACCAAGAATCAAGCATTAAGATCAAGAATCCCCTTCTCTAGAACCCCTAATTAGTCATTATCAATATCTTAATCCTACCACATGATTTCTACCCAAAAATCACAGATTTAATTCTAAACAAAAAACTCATAATCAAGAATCTCAAATTATGAGAATATATCAAGATTTCATATCAAAGGAAATATGGCAAGAACGTGAAAAATAATTCAAGAAACGAAACACAAATATCAAGCCGTCAAGAACGGCTTCAAGAAATCTTGAAATCTCGAAGAGAGAGAGAGAGAGAGAGAGAGAGAGAGAGAGAGAGAGAGAGAGAGAGAGAGAGAGTAAACCACTCACCTTAATTGGAAAAAGAACTAAGAAAGAAATCCCAGATGACGACCCTCAAATTTGGCTTCAAAAGGCCGGCGGCTCGACCCCAGATAAGGCTCCAAGGGGCGGCGGCTCACTCCAAGCCATTGGCTTGGAGAGAGGGAGAGAGAGGAGAAGTAGGGCTGTCCATGGTTCGGTTCACACTGAACCAAACCAAAAAACCGAACCGAATTTTTTGGTTCGGTTCGGTTTCAATCATTGTAGGTTCGGTTCTTTGACCAGAACCAAATCAAAATTTAAATTTCGATTTGGATTCAGTTTTCGAAATTCGGGAATAGACCCGAATCAAAAATCGAATTAATTAAAAAAATAATTTTTTTAAAATTTTTAACAGAATTACTTAAATAGATATTAAGTATTTATTTTGAATTTTTAATTTTTAATTAAAATAATTAAAATTTTGGTTTTCGGGTTGAAAACCGAACCGAACCGAATAATTTTGGTTCGGGTTAAATCGGTTTAGGTATAGTTCGGTTCGGGTTCGAGTATAAAAAAAATTTCGATTTGGGCAAATTCGGTTCGGTTCGGTTCGGTTCGGTTCGAACCGAATGGACGGCCCTAAGGAGAAGGAGAGGGGCTGGCTCGGCTGGCTCCTCTCGGCTCGGTTCCAAAGGGAAGGAAGGGAGAGAGGGGAGGAAGGGAAAGCAGGCAACTCGGCTCGGGGAAAGCAGGCGGCTTGGCTCGGCTCCAAAGGAAAGAAAGGAGGAGAGGAAGAGGAAGAGAAAGTAAATGGCTCGGCTCGGCTCGGCTCTGGGTGGTGGCGGCTCCAAGGAGAAAAGGGAAATGGGGCTGGCGGCTTGGCGGTTGGCTTCATTTCTCAATTCTTTGGGTGGCTCCAAAATAAGAGCCACAAGCCATGAGGAGAGGATTTTATACTCCCTCCTCAACCTTAATCTCTTAAACACCTTAATCCAAAACCCGCATCCACCTTAAGCCAAAACCAAACCCGCTAATTCAATAGACTTAATTAATTTAATTAAACTTATTCTAATAAATCACAAGCAATTAATTAAATACACCCACATGAACATAATTAACAATTGTGCACACACAACATTGAATTAAATAATTTCAACGACCCAAGCCTAAAATTCATAAATTCATATCCTACTTACCCGAGCTCGCAAGCTCGCTCCGGACCATGAGTCGACTCGGCTCGACTACGAACTAGTTCGCTAGGCTGGCAAACACACATAAGAGAAAAAATAATAAATTAAAATATCTATAATATTACAATCCTCACTCCTTAAAGAAAATTCGTACTTGAATTTTAGAAAAGAAAATAAGGACTCACCACATCATCAAATAATGAAGGATAACGCTCCCCCATATCCTGCTCCACCTCCCAGGTGGCGTCCTTACTGGAATGGTGCTCCCATCTGACCTTAACCAAGGGGATCTCCTTAGACCTCAACTTTCGGATTTGCCGGTATAGCACCTCAACTGGTCGCTCCTCATAAGAGACTGCTAAGTCCACTTCCACTATGGTGGGCTCGATCACATGAGACTCATCTCGAATGTACTTCTTCAGCATAGACACATGGAACATC
The DNA here is from genome assembly GCA_034359265.1 of Canna indica. Taxonomy (NCBI): domain Eukaryota; kingdom Viridiplantae; phylum Streptophyta; class Magnoliopsida; order Zingiberales; family Cannaceae; genus Canna; species Canna indica. The sequence goes on along the minus strand of CP136893.1, from coordinate 13,929,805 downwards.
GGATGCACTCGATCCATACTAGGAGGTAAGGCCAACTCATAGGCCACAGCTCCCCCGCGCCGGAGAATAGAAAACGAGCCAATGAACCTAGGACTTAGCTTTTCTTTCTTACCAAACCTCACCCCTCTTTCATAGGGGACACGTTGAGGAACATCATATCCCCCTCAGCGAACTCTACCTCCCTGGTCTTTCCATCCGCATACATCTTTTGGCGACTCTGAGCTGCTAACAGTCTCTCTCTGATTTGCTTCACTTTTTCCATAGTCTCTTCCACCAGATCAGGTCCCATCATAAGGGAATCTTCTGTCTCAAACCAACCTACAGGCGACTTGCATCTCCGCCCATATAATGTCTCAAAGGGGGCCATCCCGATGTTGCTGTGATAGTTGTTATTATAGGCAAACTCAATCAGGAATAAGTACCTCTCCCAACTGCCCTCCAGATCTAGGACACATGCCCTCAGCCTATCCTCCAGCGTCTGAATAGTCCGCTCTGACTGACCATCTGTCTGAGGGTGAAACGCAGTACTGAATTAAACTTGAGTGCCCAAAGCCTTCTTGAACGACTGCGAAAAACGAGTTGTGAACTGAGCACCCCGATCTAAGATGATCATCACAGGAACACCATGATATGCAACGATCCGATCCAAGAACAACCTCGCATACTGCTCAGTTGAAAAGGTCGTCCTGACCGGTATAATGTGACATCTTGGTTAGGCGATCCACCACTACCCAGATAGAATCATTGATCTTCCCAAACTTTGGCAACCCCGTCACAAAATTCATGGTTATCTTCTCATATTTCCACTCTAGTATTTCTAGGTTCTGGAACAACCTTGCCGGCTTCAAATGCTCAACCTTAATCTGCTGATACACCAGACACTTAGATATGAACTCGGCCACTTCTCTTTTTTCATGTCTTTCCACCAATAATTTTGCCTTAGGTCACGGTACATCTTCGTGACTCCCAAATGCATAGTATAAGTGGACTGATGAGTCATCTCTAGCACCTGCCTACGAATCTCTATCATATCTGGCACCATTATCCTGTTCTTAAACCTTAGAACGCCCTCCGAGTCCACACTGAACTCATTATCTGCATCATCTCTCCTGATCAGATCCTTAATGAGTACACAAAAGACGGACCTCCTCCTGCGCTGCCCGCAACATGTCAACCAATGTGGACTGCACTCTTAAGTGAGCCACTAGCGCAGCAAAATTTGATAATGATAAGACTACCCCGCTATCCAAATATAGGGCTAAATCCTGAGCCAACGGCCTCCTCTTGACTGCCAAATACGCCAGACTGCCAATGAACTTCCTGCTCAAAGCATCAGCTACCATATTATCCTTACCTAGATGGTACATGATCGTGCTATTCGCAATTGGATATATTATATATTTTTTACTTTCCACTCTAACTTTTATTTTTATAAATTACTAGTATATCACCTGCGCGTTGCGCGAAAAATAAATAAAAACAGAATAAAAATTAAGAACTTAAACAAATATTGAAGTAATCTTAGTTTAAAAGTCAAATTTTAAATTAATCTATTTATTTTTAAAATTGATCCTTTTAAAATCTTAATTGATTGATGAATAATTCTAATTAATGTATATAGTCAGTTTAATTATTGCAAATATGAAAGATATTATTGATTAATTATAAGTTCTGGAGATACATTTGCGATGGCGGAAGACACCCATAGAAAAGATGGGAATGCCCTTGAAAATAAAATCATAACCTTCATTTTTGAATTAATGTTTCATATTTCTTAATCCAATTAATTATGCCCGCATAATTTTGAATTTTATTTCCCATCTATTTTATTTTAAAAATTAATTATGTATTTTCATATTTGATTTTCCGTTCATTTTATTTTGGTAATTAATTATGTCTACTTAATATTCAAATTTTTGAATCCAATTGGTTATGTATCCTTGAATTTCAAATTTTATTTTCACATAATTATTTGTTTTGATAATTAATTATGTGAGCTTAATTTTTAAATTTTGAATCCAATTAATTATGCCTATTTAATTTTCAAAATTTATTTTTTCTATAATTAATTATTTATGTAATTACTTATGCTTGCTAAAATTTTCAAATTTTTGAATCCAAATAATTATGCACCTTAATTTTCAAATTTTACATTCTCATAATTAATTATTTTGATAATTAATTATATATGCTAAATTTCCAAATTTCCCACTAATTAATCATGTCTTCTTAATTTTTGAACTTTATTTCTCATAATTAATTATTTTCATAATTAATTATATCTGCTTAATTTCTAAATTTTCAAATTCAATTAATTAGGTTTGCTTAATTTCTAAAGTTTATTTTCCCTTCATTTTATTTTAGCACATCGTTAATTTGTTATGCATGCTTACTATATAGGACTACCATTAATTAATTATATTTGCTTAATTTTCAAAATTTTGAATCCAATTAATTATATATGTTTAATTTTTAAATTTTATTTTCCCTTCATTTTATTTTGAATTAATTATATCTGCTTAATTTTTAAATCCAATAAATTATGATAGCTAAATTTTTAAATTTTATTTTTCTCTCATTTTAGGCACCTTCTTAATTTATTATGCATGTTTACTGTATATTTTTATTAATTATGCATGCTTACTTTTTGAATTTTATTTTGATAATTCGTTCTGCTTCATCCAATATTTTAAAATTTTTACTGACCGACAAGAGGATAAATATTTAATTGGTACTTTTTCAATTACTTTTACGTAACATCAAATCTTCTTTTTTTCATATTTTTCAATTGTACAACGCGATAAGCTAGTATATATATATATATATATATATATATATTCAAAAATATCACTTGACACATTCAAAATGAAGTTTCAACATAATAATTTTAGATTTTTTATCATATTTATTTAATTTGAATAATTTTAAATATGATTTAATATATTTTTCTCTTTTATATATTTAATTATTATGCATTATTATATGATTATTAACTTTAATCATAATTATCAATTTAAATTTACTTGGAATTTAAATTAATTTTTATATTTAAATATGATTTAATATTAATGAAGTCCACGTTTACTCAACTTTGCATTTTTTTTTAATATTTCATATTTTTGTGAATTTTTAAATACAACCTTAAATTATTGTGCATTATTATATCATTAATATTAGTTGTAATTGTGACTATCAATTTAAATTTAATTGAAATTTAAATTAATTTTTATATTTAAATATGATTGAGTAACTAATGAAGTTCACGTCTCCTCAACATCCTCCATAATTAAATCCTTCTCTTTAATTGCATGTAAATAATTTTATCACTCTCACAAGTCTCACATCTCTTTACATCTCTATATTCACTTAATTAGCTTCAAATGAGAGTAGATAAAAAAATGCAATATTGAAAACTGAAAAGATTTCTTACTCTTACTACTAATGATAGTATAAATTTGTAATGATGATCAATATCTAATATTTTTTTCCCAATATTTAATCTTTCACTTGTTGATGAAGTATAGTAGTAAACTGCTTTGGAAATTGATGTTGTCATTACATCAAACCCTATTATTAATAATAGATTTGAAATTAACTTATTCTATTATGTTTATTATTCATAATTGTTTTAATCATTTTATTAATATAAAAAAATAAAAAAATAGAATCAAACTTAAACATTAAATTTTAATATTTTATTCTCATTACAAATAATAATATTATAATCATAAGTTAAAAAAATTGATATTCAAATTTAATGATTAAAAAGTATTATTTTTTGCTATTATTACATAAAATCCAGATAATGGATTTGAAATTAACTTATACTATTATGTTTATTATTCACTATTATTTTAATTATTTTATTAATATAAAAAACTAGAAAATAGAATCAAACTTAAACATTATATTTTAATATTTTCTTCTCATTATAAATAATAATGATATAATCATGTGTTAATAAAATTGATATTCAAATTTAATAATTAAAAAGTATTATTTTTTCTATTATTACATAAAATCCAAATATTAAAAATGGATTTCAAATAAACTTATTTTATTAAGGTTTATTATTTTTCAGGTTATTTATATAAATTGCATTAGTTATAATATGATTCATTTTTTTATCAATAGAATATATATATATATATATATATTGGAAATTATTGTTATCGTTACATTATTATTATGTTAAAAATTATTGTTATCGTTACATTAATAAAATATTATTATGTTGGAAATTATTGTTATCGTTACATTAATAATATTAATAATGAATTTGAAATGATTGTCTTTTATTCTATTTATTTTGTAAATTATTTTATCAATAATTAAAAATTAAAAATATAAATAAACATGTAAGTTAAATATGATAATATTAAAATTTATTTTATTTATAATGAGAAGAAAATATTAAAACTAATGCAATTTATATAAATAACCTGAAAATTTTAATGTTCTGCTTCGTTAGTATTTTTTTCATTATTATTGAGATGTCATTCTTATTGTTTTTTCTAAGAACTAAATATATTAGGGAGATTTATAATGAATATTTTATTATAATTTAATATTTAAATCTTATTTGAATTGATGCAGACAAATGAGAAAAAATATTATTATAAAAATGTGACACATTAAATAATTTACAGATTTGTAATGAATACTTTATTATAATTTAATATTTTAATCTTATTGGAATTGATGTAAACAAATGAGAAAAAAATATTATTGTAAAACGTGACATATTAAATAATTTACAAATTAATTATTTTACATTGAAATTGATGTATAAAAATTAAAAAAGAAAATATATGAAATTCAGAGCTTGATCCAGGTGGATAACTTCTATCTTTGTCACTTTGCAAGAAATGATGGTTACAGTTTAGCTTTTAAGTATATATAGATATAGATATAGATATAGATATATTATTGTAATCTATTATAAATTATATATTATATTCATTTGTTTGTTTGTTTTCAACTCATGTTTTTTAGAATAAAAAATATATATTAATTTTTATTTTTATTCTTTTGCAGTTCATACTTTTAAATTTTATTTTATAAATTCATAAATTATAAGTAATAAACTATATCTTTTAGTAAAAAAATTATTTTTATTTTTTTTGCTTTTGTTAATTATATCAATTTATTTTATCTTTTTAATTTATTTTTATATCTATTAACTTATGCTAATCTTTTATATATTAATATTTAATTATATTTTATTCATTATACATTAATATATAATTAATTTCATAATCATTATTAGTTCAAAATATTTTTATGAATTTTTTGATCTGATCGAAAAGTGTGTGTATTTCGCTAGTATGATTAGGGGTGACAATTGAAATCAATTAACCCGTAAAATCTAATTTCATATAGTAAATTTGTGGTTCAATTTTAGTTTCGATTAGAAAATATGAAAATTCGATTAAATTCAATTTGGTTTCGATGTTTGGGGATAACTGATAACTGAAATTGGTTACATATTTCAATTTCAATTATCGATTATCTATAAATAATCGGTATATGAAACTGCTATAATAAACTATTTTAATAATATTTTGATATTCCATAATCAAAATTTTCTAATCGATTATCTGTTTACTAACTGGTTAATCGATTAATTAGTTAGTAAATGGATAACTGGTTCTATCCAAACCAAACTAACTTGTTACGATTTTGGATACTAGTTTTTGAAATCGAATGGTTTCGATTTCAGTTAGTGGGTTTCTAATTCGGTTTTGATTTCGATTAATCAAAAAATGATTAATTGAAACATTGCCACCCCTAAGTATTATTTAACATTACTTATCACATGTTATAAAATGATATGAATTCCAAATGTATTTTATTCAAAAATAACACCAACGCTATGAATTACAACATTCTTGACGAGTGGATCGAGAAAACCCAAACTATTTCTATGGATCTTGACACATTAACCACCTAATTAATGCATCTAAATCATTTGAGACCCTCAACACAAATTGTTGTTCGTAAAATCAGAATAAATTGAATTCGTCACATACTTGATGAGTCAATTAATCATCAACTCCTAAGGCATACTGCATCAACAACTGCCCGCAAGAGGGAAGTGGCTTGTCCTTAAGGAACCCTAGCGAGTTGGTGTAGCGAACATTAGATGCAATCCCAACATTGTTAGTGACAATGACTGGGGCACTGTTTCTCTCGTCGTTGATCTCGGCACAATCCTCGCGAGCGCTACTTACCAGTCTTACCGCACAAGTCTCCTCTTGATAATCATCATGCACCGTGATTTGGTACACTCCATCGTTGTTTGAGACCCCCTCGCCAGTGTGAACGATTTCACCGGTGGTGTAGTTCCTGCACTCCAACTTCACCTTTGCGCCTATATAAAACATATATTAAAAATATTGTGTGTTAAGGTAGTCATGAACTTGAGTGAACCAAGGGCATGATTTTTACACGTGCCTTCAATGTATTCAGTTGCAGATGTTTCAAAACCGGCACGACAAGTGTCACAATAGACGCGACCTTCTATGATAATCTTTTTGGGGGCGGCGAGGGCGAGGGCGACCAAGGTAGCGAGAAAGCAAAGGGTAGCGATTGCATGAAGATTTGCCATGGTGATGATGTTGTGGGGGGAGAGAAGAGAAGACTTAGCAATCGATGAAATCATATTGTGGATTTCTTGTTCTTAAATATAATGGAGATGAATAAGTGTTTGTGGTCAAGCTCGTTTCTTGGGATTTTGAATGGAAGATGAGTAGTCTAAACTTCATCGATGTTACGAAAATTGAGGAGTACCGTAATTAGAAAGGCACACACACTTGATTTATTTCTCTTTATCACAAAATTGTTATTATTCCATTTGGCACTAACCTTAACCTCTTATAAGAATTTGAACAAGCCATAATGTTTGAGTCATATACTTTTATTTAGAGCCCTAACATAATATCTAATCTAATTTATGAAAATTTAATCCTACTTCATTCAGATCATGTTCCATGTTGAAATATTGGTTTATCTTTGTTGCTTTCATAAACAAAGTTGAGTTGAATCAAAGTGAATTTTCAACTAATTTTGGATCAGGTCAAAACAGTATAGGGTAATGCTAAAATGGGTTTTCAATTAATTTTGGTCAAGTTAAATTGAGTCAGGTTGGATCAAGTTAGATTCTTAATGAAATTTATTTTTATTTTTATTTTATTTAAATTCAAATCAATTCAAGTTAAATTAGGTTTTCAGTAAGTATATATATATACTCGAAATTCAACCTAATTTTAAAAATAAAAATAAAAATCACTTGATACCCAACTCGATTAAGTTCAATTGAAATTAGGTGTGGATCAAGTTTAGACGAGTTCAACAATATGCATGCCCGCCCCAAGTATGCTAGAATTGATCCAATACATAGTAAATATATTAACCCATAAAATTAAAATCAAAACAAGATAATGACTTATAAAGAATTATGTGGTTTATTGCATTAATCCAACTTGAATTTGGGTCATGCTCGCCTCTTGGCCTACTTAGTCTTGAGATGACCACAGCTCAACCATATGATCCATATCACATATGTGCACATGTGGATCGAGCTAGGAATCAAATATGGGGAGGGGCGGATTTAAATTGACATACTCAAATCCAATGGCCAATGTTGCACGACAAGCGCTGCATACATGGTCGTGATCTTGCATGAGCAGGGTCGACATCACATGTGAGTGAGAACGAGATTAAGGATGATGATTAATCATATATATATATAGTGCATATACTACATTGTTTTTATACACATATTTTTTAATAAAAAATTAATAAATTAATAAAATTAATATATTTAATTAAAAATCAACGAGCTAAAATGATAATTATATATATTATAATATAAGATAAAATGAAAATTATATGCGAAAAATGCGATGAAGATACAAATAAGATAGAATGCGAACATCCACGTTCACAACGTATAAAGATTGTTTACATCCATATCCACTCATATCTATGTTTTTTTTTTCAAAAAAAATAATCAATTATCGCAATGTGGATGCGGGTAATATCCAACGAATGCACGTATAATCGTCATCCCTAATCGTGGTGCGAGAACAAAAGTGCACGGTGATGTGAGCATGAGGATGAGATAAGTCAAACAATGCTAGAGAGGGAAAAAATGATTGAGCTCAATAATTTTAATTATTGAATTTTAAATTAATTTTAACGAAAAAATTAAATAAAATACAATCAATTCACAAAATCAATCTAGCAACCCAGTTATTAAATTTTAAATTATTTTTTTAAAAAAAAATATTTTAGAAAAAAAGAGAGAGAATATAATATATAGGGATGAGGGGCAATTTTGCTTTTTTTTTTCCTTTATGAAATATTTTTAATTGAAAGGGAGACACTTTATATATAGATGAGAAAACAATTTTTTCATAGGAGATAATTTTGCCTTTTCTTCTATATAAGTAATTTTTTAAAATGAACATCCGCGCCTGTGCGCACTCTCTGGTATCTAAAGCTATCTTAACTATTGGGGGAGACACCTTGTCATGGATGATTATATATTGATATTTGCTTCAACACAGTTCAATAAAAATACTTTTGTCCTTGTAAATGAGACTTTAATTAGTTGTGAAGTCAGCTCTAAATCATGTTGTTATATTACAATTTAAAAAGATTATTATTGAATTTAATTCGAAATCTATTATTGACACGTGTAACAAAAAAATAAATCGTGCTTCGTGATTCGAATGGAAATTGCCTTTCAGCCACGAGCTTCTATCTCGAAGGCAACTCCCCCCTCGCTCTCGAAGCTTATGCAGTTCGTACAGCTCTGCAATTCGTCGCCGCTCAAAATCTTCCCTCATTTGTAATTGAGTCCAATTCTAAGACGCTAATTGATGTAATTAATAAGACTGTAGAACCGTCTTGGTCTATATCAGCCTTAGTAGCTGATATTTTGTTGCTTAGCTCTATCTGTAATGTGAAAGGCTTCTCATTTTTTTTAGAGAAATAAATAAAGTTGCCCATTGAGCAGCAAATCGTGCGAGACTTTATAAGGATGAGAGGATCTGGCCCTCGATCTGTCCTCCAGAGTTAGCCGATATATTGTATGACAATTTTTTTGGGCCTAAATCTCGTCGGCCATAATAATATATTTTACTTTTTTAGGAAAAAAATTTATTAATAATATTTTACTTGATGCAAAAGAAATTTAAAGATATAACCTCAATCCATATTGGTTAGCGGACGAGCTAAATAATTACGCCGGGAAGATGAAGAAAAAAATTAATTAAAATCATGATTGGCCTCTTGATTGGTGACCAATGACTCTAATCATTGTACCATTTCTATTAGTTAAGTATTAACATCTGATTCTTCTCGGAAAAAAAGAGAGAGATGATTATATCGAACATGAAAATCTCTTCATATATTTTATATTACGTGAATGGAAGAAATTGTGAAGGAAGAAATTTGTAGAAATTATCATCCTTGAGATTATAAGTTGAAAGATGGCGTCAAATTTTGAGATGCCATGTTCATCCTACATGACATCAAATAATTTGAGCATTCTCCACCTTTGGGGATAACATTGGGCCCACTTTTGGGGATAACATTCCAACTATTGTTCAATGTTCAACCTTAACACCTCTTTGCACTTGAAGCCACATTTTTCGCCATTTAACTTGTTGTCACACATTCAATTAATATCTACGTCATTATCGTCCAACGTGATGTGATGACAAATCTCATCTTACCTTCCTCGTCCAACATTAAATGTTGGTCCACTACAATAATTATTATTTTTAAAAAACGTAATAATTTTTTTTTGAATCAAATCTCATTTGCTTCGTCTTCAACTACAATGTCGCTCCATCAACCATGACGCCACTAATGATTTGATTGGATCCGATAATGCAAATAATCTTCTTCTTCTTTTTTCTTTTAAGTGTTCACGCCCAATTCGATCCGATCCGATAAATTATAATAAAAAATTTATAATTATGTTATAATTCTTATTTTTCAAGTTCTATTTGCGGTTAATCAAACGTTTGCAAGTCTACTTGTTGGCAATTAAACATTAGGTCTCAACTTTTATTTACGGGTATTTATTTTTGCATGTGTTTTTTTTTTTACAATATTTGCATTTAAAGAACCAAACACTCCTTAGGTGTAAAAGTAAATCTTCACGTGTATTTTTTTTTATGTTCCTTTATGTTAATGTGAATGTCTAGATAATTGAAATCTATTTTCTTGAACTCGACTGTGGGCATGTATAGTACTAGTATATATTGACTAACCTATATAGTACCAACATATATTGTAGAGTTGGCAATATATGATCTGGCCCGATAGCTCAAAAAAATATCGGGTTCGAACCGATCCTTACCATGCTCGGGCCGGGCCGAGCAAGGCGGTGTAGGCCCGGCCCGATAGCCCGATAAAGATTTTGTACATTATCAAAAATATCGGGCTATCAGGTCCAAATCGGCTCAATAGCCCGATATGAGCCCGATTATAATGGCATGATCCGGGCCCGATAATTTGATTTTTTTGTTATCGGGCTAAACGAGACGTGCCGTGTCGGCCCGTTATTTTTCGTGCCAGGCTGGACTGGATATTCCAGGCCCGAATTTTTATCGGGCCGGGTCGAGCCATGCAAAAAAAATTTTGGGCCAGGCAGGCCCGATAACACCTGCCCAACTTGAATTGTCACACCAACTATATTATATTATTATTATACAGTGTTTGGTGCGAACATGTACTAGCTTGTATAGTACTAATCTAACTTGTATAATATAATATAATATAATACAATATAATATAATATAATATAATATAATATAATATAATATAAAAAATTATTTTATCATTAAAACTATTTCATAAATTAAATTTATTTTTAAATATTTTATATTATTTTTAAATTTTTAACTGGGGGTAAAATAGATATATAAAATATTGAAGGTTTTGGTGTAGGCTAATAAAGAGATTTAAGAGTGTATTACTAATATAAGTTATGACAGTTTGGGCACGTTTGGTACATTGTATAGTACTAGTGTCACGTCCTAACTCAGAGTCACGTGATCAGTCAAGGTACATGTCGGTACCCCGAAGCCAACCACATGCACTAAACACTATACCAAAGAAAACACTACACATCCAAGTATAATGAACAAAAGATAACGGTGCAAATCTTTATTTTTTTAAAAAAATGTAAAAATAGTTTTAGTAATTTCAAATTCAAATGAAACAACTCAAGTTTCAAAGTCTAAAACAGATACAAGTTTTTCAAAGATAACTACTCAGTGCATGTCTACAACCCCATCGGCACGAGTACGACTACATGACTGCCTGCTACGAGATCTGCGCCAACGCCTGCCCTCCAATCACACCATGCCACCAAGCCATACCTCACTGGTGAGACTCTGTAAAAAAAATAAAACAAGAAAACGTGAGTTCACAAGGAACTCAATAAGTGGTCATTCCGAACCTCCACTTAAATCCCTGATATGATAACATATAAATATATACACAAGCACATAAATGAGGAGTCTATGCTAGTCATATCATGGTAACCGCCCAATTGGCCAACCTATGCGAATAAGTAGTCTAGTCATATCGGCTTCTTCAGACTGAGTATCATTCGGCCACTATGGCCTCATCCTGCATGAATGGTTCGGCTCTGCTCGGCCTTCACCATAATACAGTACTCGATCGCACTGGCCTATAAAACATACAAGAAATATCAATAACAATCACCGAGCCCATTGACTAGGATGGTCAACTAGTCTCAGGATCCCACTGAGTTAGGGATAGCTAGTTCCACCCGACTCGGGTCTACCGTTAGTGTGGCCCACTAACGAAATCTCAAGACCCTCCGCCACTCGAGTCTAACACCTAGCGGCCCCCGCTGGTGCAATCTCAAGACTCTAATCACCGCTGAGTCGAGTAGTAGCCGTTCCGGCTATCAATACTCCTCAGTAGACCATCTCAATCACAATACACAATCAGAGTTTCTCAAAGAAAAACGTCTATCTAAAACCCCGAGCATCAACCCGTACTCGACCCCTTCCTTGGGTCGCATTAGTCGAGTACTAATGTCTGTTATCCTTCCCTAGGTGTGAAACATAGTCTATGCATTGTATTCATTAAGTGTAACCACATTTCATAAACATGAAATGTCAACTTTCGGGTTCATCACATCATATATAACATAGGAAATTCGTTCTACAATTATCCACATGAATAATCACATGATTTCCAAAAATAAAGAGATTAAATTCAGTAATAAATTTCTAAATTTCGATAAGGAAACAAAGAATATAACATGGCAAGGATTGGGCATTTATATTAGAAAATAAATGAAATATTTCTATGATTCACATGTCATTCTAAATTCTAACCATATATGTGTGTTCAAGAATATTTTCTTATAGCATGATAAACTCAATCTACCACTACTAACAAATCATACATCAAGTGAGAAATCTATAGCATAAACAATGAAATAAAACTCTACATGTAAGCATGAACCAAGTCGAGCCCCTTTCCCCTCCTCATACCCACTCGACCGAACCTAACCTTGGTTACTCATGCTCGGCCAAGATTGATCAGGGTGGGAGAAGAGGGTTTTTGGCCGTGATCAAGAATAATCGAGCCACAAATCATGAAAAGAACTCGATCCAAGAGGTTACGACCACTTTAGGAAATTGGAGAAAAATTCGGCATGACCTTTCCCCTTTTCCCTTCATGCGACTGACCCCTAAATCTGAGGAAAACTCTGTGAAACTTCATCGTTAAACAACATATACACAAGAGGATCAAATCTCGATAAAGATTTCGACGAGACGACGAAAATATTACGAGAAATCGACAAAGTCCCCAATACCTTGGGTCGGCTACCCACCTACCCTATGGATCTCGGTTAGACCACTCACCTTGATCAGATGAAGGAGATGGACTAGATGAGGATGATCCCAATTTCTCCGACGACGACACGAGACCGGTGTCGTCCACAAGCTCCTCTCCCCTTTCCTCTTCCCTCGGGCTGCGTGCGGCTCCCTCTTGCCTTGAGCCGCACGACGGCTTGGGTGAGAGGGTTTTGATCTTTTTTTTGACAAAAATACCCTCATGACTTAAGTTCCCTCACTCAACTCAACCCGAGTCTAAATTTAGCCCCGACTCGACCCGCGAACCCGATTTCAACCCGACTTGAATCGATCTAGCACATAAATCATATAAACATAACTCACGAGTCAAACAAATTGAACTATACCTTCTATTCACGTCGATTTTCGCGACTCAATCCAGCTATTCCTGATCCCGTGCGCTGCACCAAATAATTTTTTTTATATTAGGAAACCTCAGGTATTACAACCTTCCCCCTTTAAGGAAAATTCGTCCTCGAATTTGGTAGAGCATAGGGACTCACCATATCCTCGAACAGTGAGGGGTAGCGCTCCCTCATGTCTTGCTCTACTTCCCAAGTAGCTTCCTGCCCGGTGTGATGCTCCCACTTGATCTTCACCAAGGGAATTTCCTTGGACCTTAGCTTCCAGATCTATCGGTCAAGCACCTCTACCAGCCTCTCCTCATATGAGATCGCCGTGTCCACCTCAACCGCAGTCGGCTCGATCACGTGGGACTCATCCCTCACATATCTCTAGAGCATTGACACATGAAAAAAAAAAACTGGGTGAACTCTGCTCAGGCTAGGGAGCAAAGCCAGCTCGTAAGCCACATCGCCCCTCTACTTGAGAATAGGGAAAGACCCAATGAACCTATGGCTCAACTCCCCCTTCCTCCCAAATCGGACTACCCCTTTCATGGGGGAAGCCTTTAGGAACACCAAGTCGTCTTCGGCGAACTTTAGAAATATATGGTTAGGATTTAGAATGACATGTGAATCATGGAAATATTTCATTTATTTTCTAATGTAAATGCCCAATCCTTGTCATGTTATATTCCTTGTTTCCTTATCAAAATTTAAAAATTTATTGTTGAATTTAATCTCCTTATTTTTGAAAATCATGTGGATAATTGTAGAACGAATTTCCTATATTATATATGATGTGATGAACTCAAAAATTGACATTTTCATGTTTATGAAATGTAGTTACACTTAAGGAATATAATGCATAGACTAGGTTTCACACCTATGGAAGGATAGCAGACATTAGTACTCGACTAGTGCGACCCGAGGAAGGGGTCAGGTACGGGTTGATGCCCGGGGATTTAGATGGAAGTGTTTCTTTGAGAAACTCTGTTGTGTATTGTGATTGAGATGATCTACTGAGGAGTATCGATAGCCGGAACGGCTACTACTCGACTCAGTGGTGATTAGGGTCTTGAGATTGCACCAGCGGGCCCGCTAGGTGTTAGACCCGAGTGGTGGAGGGTCTTGAGATTTCGTTAGTGGGCCACACTGACGGTAAACCCGAGTCGGGCAGGACTAGCTATCCCTAACTCGGTGGGATCCTGAGACTAGTTGACCATCCTAGTCAACGGGCCCGGTGATTATTAGTGACATTCCTTGTATGTTGTATAGGCCGGTGTGGTCGAGTACTGTATTGTGGTGAAGGTCGGGCAAAGTCGAACCATTCATGCAGGATGAGGCCATAGTGGCCGAATGATACTCAGTCTGAAGGAGCCGATATGGCCGGACTACTTATTCGCATAGGTTGGCGAATTGGGCGGTTACCATGATATGACTAGCATAAACTCCTCATTTATGTGCTTGTGTATATATTTATATGTTATCATATAATGGAATTAAGTTGAGGTTCGGAATGATCGCTCATTGAGTTTCTTGTGAACTCACGTTTTCTTATTTGGTACTAGTGCAGGCTAATGAAGAGATTTGAGAGTGTATTACTAATACAATTTATGACAGTTTGAGCTCGTTTGGTACATTGTATAGTTCTAGCATGTATAGTACTAGTCTGTATTGACTAACTTGTATAGTACAATATAATATACAATATAATAGTACTGTACTATTATTATACAGTGTTTGACACATACACTTGTATGTATTGACTAACTTGTATAATATAATATAATATAATATAATATAATATAATATAATATAATATAATATAATATAATAGAATATAATATAATATAAATATAATATAATATAATATAATATTATATAATGTAATATAATATAATATAATATAATGTAATGTAATATAATATAATATAATATATAATAATATACACTATACTATTATATTATATGCAAATTATTATAATAATATAATATAATATAATATAAAAATTATATAATATATGTTATTATTAAAAATATTTCATAAATTAAAATTATTCTTTAATTTTTGACCGGAAGTAATGGGTATCCAAAATATTAAAAATTCTAGTGTATGCCAATGAAGAGCTATGTGAGTGTATTACTAATACAACTTATGACAGTTTATGAGATACTATTTTTAGTGCATGTATTAGTTAATATCCTTCCCAAACACTATATAGCAGTATCCCAATACTATACATGATGCTTATACGGGATACAAAACGGATATGAAGTACTATTTTTAGTGCAGATATTAGTTAATACTCTTTCCAAATATTGTACGTATAGTATTATCATAATACTATACATGAGACTTATACATGATACCAAATGGGCCCTATGAAATTTGAGCCATTTAATGTTTGACTCGGTGGAGTGAGTAGGCATGTAATGGGTTAACCAATAAAAAACACATAAACAACCTAGTTCTCTTCTCAATTCAAATGAACTCATTGCCTATTGATTCAAGCGAACTCAATGCCCATGCTTTGCGACTAGGGGTGACAATTCAAATCGGTTAATTGCAATCAATCGAACCGCAAAATTCAATTTTGAATAGTGAATTTGCGGTTCGGTTTCTGTTTTTGTTAGAAAATAAAAAATCGATTAAATTTAGTTCAGTTATTGATCCACAGATAACGGTAACCGATATAAGTTATATATTTTAGTTTCGATTACTAGTTATTCGCGGATAACCGGTTTCGAAATTAATATAATTAATTATTTTGATAATTTTTAGATATTTCAAATTCTAGTTTACTAATCGATTACCCATTTACTAATAGGTTAATCGGTTAGTAAACATGTAATCGGTTTTATTCGAACTGGAATTGACCGGTTTCGAAATTAGTTTTTAAAATCAAACGATTTTTATTTCGATTTTAATTAACATATTTTTAATTGGTTTCGATTTCGGTTAAATATAAAAAATACTATTAAGTGAATCATTATAATCACTACTTGGGCCATGCATTGCGGGCCAACTTGTGCTTCAATTTTGGGCAATCTAAATGAAATTATTTGGATCGAAGTAAACCGAACCGGCATTATTAAACCGAAAAGAGACTCGGATTTTAAAGATACTACGGGGCCCACTTTGTTCAAAAATGATGACGTGATTTAGGCACTAATTAAAGCTTTGCCATGCCATATGTAGTCCGTGAACGCTGTTTGCGAGGACGCAGCCAATCCCCGATGATTTAGCGACAATTTTTCAAATGAAAAATTTCCAAAAGCATCTCTTCCCGACATTAAAATGAAAATGGAGGAAAGTTGCACAAATTTCGTCTTCTTTTTCATCTAGGGATTCCCTCTCATCTAATTACCCCCCCTTCTGCTGCCTCTCGCCTCCGGCGGAGGAAGGATTCGTATAGCCTTATAGAGGATCGAGGGATTCCGAAACGAGTGAAGCGACGAAGAAATTCTAGGGTTCGGGTTTGGCTAGCGGTGAGCTGAAGAGAACGAGAAGATGAGCGCGAACGCTGTGCCGGTTCCCAGCTCCCATGGGAGCCTCGAGGAGCAGATCGCACAACTGATGCAGTGCAAGCCGCTCTCCGAACAGGAGGTTTGTTTTTCCTCTCTTGACCTCGATATATGTTCGATCTGGTTTGACGCTTTGGTCTGTGCACATTGCGCTTCTTGGTGGTCGAATTTGGATGGATCCCAATGGATATGAGGTGGGGCGTCTGTTTTTTTTGTAGAAAGTTTGGATTTTGCAGGAGATCTGGGCTTTGAAGTATGCTTTGACATCGAAGCCGAATTTTTTTAGAGTTTAATTTTTTTCTTTGAACTTTTGATGCTCAAGCTGGATCCGACGCATTTCTTCTTTAAATTAAAATTTCCTACCTGTAAATATTGTGAGAGGAAGATAATAATATACGATATCCAGTTTTTATTCTGGGCTGTAAGATATTAGGAAAACTAAGATCGTCGAGGATATGCTAGTTTTAATTTCTTGGCTTGCGCCAACAGTATGGTGTAAATTTTTGTTAAAGTTTATGAAAGCCATACATCTCAAAGAGTGATTCAAAAGTGTGCTTCTTATGGATAAAAAATGGAATTTGGTTTGCAAACTGTTGAATAAAAGGTTTCATGGAAGTATGCAGACTAATGTATTGGATAAGATACATCTCTTTGTTACTAACAGCCTAATATTTATATTCGGAAAGCATTACTTTCTCAGATTTCTAACTTCCTACCAAGCTATATAACTATGCTATCCTTTTCTTCAATAATTGCTCTCTGAACTTGATTAGTTGATTTGTAGCCCTTCGATTACGGCATTACCTTTTGCCTTCAGAAGATTATATTTATTATTATTTTTTTCTATTGCGCTTTTTAATTTTAAACATTTTATGTTTAATTTTCTAATCACTTAATTCTGATGATTGCCCTTCATTTTTTAAATCCTATTTCTTATTAAAAGAAGCAAATTCCAATGTTTTATGTCATCAAGGCGTAGCTCCAATCTCTGGGTTCTTCGCTGATCACCATGATGTTTTTGTAGTTTTTATTATTTCTCATGTTTCGTTCTCTTCTATCCATACTAGGTAGTAGGTACACTTCCACTCAAATCATTTACATGTTATAATGTGTTCCCTTAAAATCCCTGTCTATGGTAATGCATACTTTGTTCTTTTGACTCTATTTTCATGTGTATGGTAGTTTAGATTTGTTATATTTAATTTGCTGAGGCTGACTTAATTTCTTGAAGCATTGCTCTATTAGTGTTGCAATATAATCTTCTGAATATTTTATATGCAACTAAGTTCTGTTCTATTGTTATTCATCCTGGGCTAATTTTTACTATTTCAAAACAATGCATGACCTTTGGATTTTTGTCTATACAAATGCATACTTTGTCCTGATATAAATAATAAAACATACAAGTAGACTTGTTTTGAACATATAAATCGTTTTCCATATCAATTTTAGACACCCTTTTCTTTGAAATGGAGAGATGCTAATTGGTAGAGCAAGCTCATTGGAGATTGGACATAGGAATCTTTTAGCACAGGATTGAAGTATTCATCAATTTGTTATGACATTCCTGATCTTTAATAGGATCATACCGGACCCATCCAGGTTTGTTTAACTTGTTGACCTTAAAGGCCAGAAATCAGTTAAATCAATCAAACTCAAGTGGAGTTGATAAATTTGACTAGTTCTAGATCATTTGATGACTTCAAAGGATAAGAAGGGATTAGTGAGAGGAGAAGGGGGGGAGGGGGGACGGGGGAGGGGGGAGGGTTACCAGAAGATCAAGAAGAGGGAAGTTGAGTGTTTGTTGATTTTAGACTATATTGCTAACGCTTGTATAATATCACCTTCTGACTCCAATAGTCTATGTGAGAATACATTCTTGACTTCATGACTACATAGTAGGAAATACAAGCCACGAAGTATGTTAAGTTTGCATAGTTATTTTAGCATTCCTTTGGATAATTTTTATATGACTTATACAGTTATACATTTAGAATCGAGTAGTATACAAGATGATATCCGGTGGTGTATGTTGTTTATAGATGATAGTGTATTAGTTGATGAGACAAGAGAGGAAGTTAACTATAAGTTAGAATTGTGGAGAAACACCCTCGAAAGAAAAGATTTTAGGCTAAGTAGAAGCAAGATGGAATATATGCATTGTAATTTTAGTCTAAGTAAGAGGGATGAAAGGGAAGTGAGTTTAGGTGGTATAATAGTGCCTAAGTGTAGCCCATTTAAATATCTAGGCTCCATTTTCCAAAATGATGGGATGATAGATGAAGATGTTACTCATAGAATCAAAGCAGGATGGTTGAAATGGAGAAGTGCCAAGGGAAAGTTTTATAGAACAACAATTCACGAGTGTTATGCAACTAAAGTTCAACATATACACAAGTTGAATGTGGCAAAATTATGGATGTTAAGGTGGATGAGTAACTATACAAGATTGGACGAGATTAGTAATGAATACATCCGACAAAAGGTGCACATAGTCACATATCGGAGACAAAATAAGAGAAGGTCGTTTAAGATGGTTTGGACATGTGCTATGGAAGCCCAGATGTCCCGGATAGTTTAGTAGTAGAAGGTAGCAAAAGTGGTAGAGGTAGACCTAGGATCACGTGGAAAGAAATAGTGTCTAAGGATCTACATTTAGTAAATATTGAAGCAGATCTAGCATTGGACAAAGGGATTTGGAGACAAAATCCATATAGCCGATCCCATCTAGTATGGGATTAAGGCTTAGTAGTAGTAGTAGATTGTTGTTGTTGTTGTTTTTATTACATTTAGAATCTAGCTACAACAAAATATCACAATTAGAATATCTTAAGATTACATAATTTTTTTGCACATCTCTCTTTATTTCTCATGTTTTTAGTTTCATCAATCAGCAGCAATTATGACATCCCGAAGATTTAGAATTTATGATGACACCTTCCCCTTATATACCACAATTCTTGCTTTCTCCTTGAGTTGACTCTTCATATATGCATTTCAATACCATAGTGCATGAGTGAACTCCATATATTACATTTTTAGGGCAAGATAACCCATCTTTATGCACAACGAAATACAATGAATGAAAGAAATCATAGCAGAAGAACACAAGAGACACATGGTTTGAGGTGGTTTGAAAAGAGTTGTTTACGTCCACCAACTGCATGGTGATTCACTATATTATTTTGGAGTTGGGTTTTATAAGTTGACCATCCTCTATATATGATGTGACCGAAAAAAAAATGAGTGCAAAAGATAAATATATCCTTGATAATTAATTAATTGAAAACTGGACTAAATTGAACACGCACATTTGACTAACTTTCTGGGCAACATTGCCTCTACAACCCAACAATGCATCAACCCTTGCATCCCCTGCATGCTCATCAGCAGCTCCAGCCTTGTTCCTAACAGTCAGCATAGTATATAACTTAGTTTGAATTAGGCTCCATACTCTTTTACCAACATTAATGTATTAGTTTTTCCTTGTTTCTAAAAATATAAGAATAACTGCATAAAAATGTTAGATAAATGATATTTGTTTTAACATTTTACTATATGCACTTCTATATGATTTCTACTCTTAAATAAATTTATTGGATCAATTGCCATTCCATTATTAAATTGTTGCTCAACTACTAACACTTGAGATTATGATATAGGTTAGGGTTTTGTGCGAGAAGGCCAAAGAGGTATTGATGGAAGAAAACAATGTCCAGGTAAGGCATTAGCTATATATTGTTGTCAAATAATGTCAATCTTAGGCTTTATAGTTTGCTTATATATGTAGAACAACAAGCCAGAGTATTTTAATCGTGTTTGCTGGTGTCATCTTCAATTTTTACAATTGCTTTTCTCTTGCAAAATAGGGTTCAGGTATGTACAGTTATGACAATCTGAGTATCAGATTTTAGGACTGCGGAGGAACTATTGATTAAGGTTCAAATTAAATAAAGCACCACTTTTTCCCTTTATACTCCCATTTTGTTTATTATATAAATGTTTTTTCAATGATTATTTTTACTTGGGAAATAGTGATTCCAAATTTTTTGTGTTTTGCTTCTTCAAATGAGATGCTTTTCTTGTTTTCCATTATTTTTTCTTGAAATATCTATTATATTCCCTTAATATCAGCTGATTAAAAAACATTTCATATGTTGCTGTAATCCTGTTTGCCTACTTCACTAGACAATCAACCAATCATTATCTGTACTAAACTACTAATGGGATTCTAAGTCCAATCCTTTCTGTTGCTTCTTTTTTATTGAGTGCTTTGACTACTTTACTTTATTTCTAATTTATTAACAATTCTGGAGACTGCCTAGTGTTAAGGTAAGCTTGAAAACTATATATTGTTCCCTATGAAAATTGATATATGGCCTTGGGAGGTATCCAACCCTATTCTGTTAAGTATGCATGATTTTGGATAAGCTATTTCCATTTTACTTTTTCTAATGAGGCTTCAACATAACTGAAACTTGTGATAAACAGTGGAGTTTGATAAGAAAAATCCTCCTATGTTATTTTAAAATGGTACCTACTAGTTAAATTTATGCGAGGAAACAACTTATATTAAATGCTAATGATGTTATCTTACAAGACCTTTGTTTACTTGCGTTCCTATCCTATTAAATGCTATTATCTGAAAAAAGATGTGTAGTGCTGCATCTTACTTGATACATGACAAAGGAGGCAGGAAATGATTTCTTTTACTGAATCAGTTGTTAGCCTTCATATATGCATCCATTAAATGTGGCTAATGATTTGAATTATTGTCTAGAGTTGGCTAATTCTTATGACATTCCATATCTGTAGGCTTTATTGCTCTGGATAATTTTGACGAAGACATGTTTAGATGTTTCCCTTTTTTTCCAGTTCTTTGTGAGCTATGACTGATGAACATCAAATGAAATAGATGATAAATCTGGCCATTATTAATTGATCTACTTTTTTTTTATCGTCAGCCTGTGAAGAGTCCTGTGACAATATGTGGAGACATTCATGGCCAGTTTCACGATCTTGCAGAATTGTTTCGTATTGGAGGGAAGGTACTTTTTTCATGCTTTGCACAGGATTTCTAACAATAGATCAGGTAAGCTACCATTCCAGGTCTAGCTATGTAGTTGATGTTTCTTTTTCTTGTTGCTAGTGTCCAGATACAAACTACTTGTTTATGGGAGATTACGTAGACCGTGGTTACTATTCTGTTGAAACTGTCACTGTAAGTGAGCCCCTCTATGCTGTGAACTAAATAACTGAATTTGCTATATTCCTGTTCAAATTCTTAGATACTCCGTTTGCAAAATTTTGATTTTAATCAATACGTGTTATTATCTGTTTTTATAAGTTGTAAATTTCTTGGGCAAGTATTTAGTATAAGTGTATAACACATTGAATCACATAACCAGCTCCTAGTGGCCCTCAAGGTGCGCTATTCTCATCGAATCACCATTCTAAGAGGAAATCATGAGAGTCGTCAGGTGAAAATGTTTGCTTTCTTTTTTTTGTTTATTGCTGGAACTATTTAGGTCTGCTATTTGTTGCTGAATGTCATACATGGACTAAAGCAAATTGTCAAACTAGATGTACTTGTTGATGTTTGTTTTGGTCTCAAATATTACTGATGTATCTGAATTGGAGATTGTTCTATCTTATTGCAGATTACTCAAGTTTATGGATTTTATGATGAATGTTTAAGAAAGTAAGTTCTTGCTTTTTATGAACCTACTCTTGATCTTCATTTATTATACCTAATTTTTGTTCATTCTCATAAAAATTGACAGGGCGTTACTGTTTTTTTGGCAATTATTTACCAGATTTCTTAATTTAAACAAAATAATGATAAATGAAAATATTCAGTATTCTGCCTACTGTGCTAATTTCCTTGTTCTATGTTTGATGAACATGCCAACTTTGCTGACTCAATGTCCGTTAAGTTTTTCTAGCATTTTGATAATGCTCATGCAAGATGTTGGTCTGACATAATGGTCTTTCTCAGATAATAAATATTTGCAGATGGTTCTTTAGGGTGTAGAAAATGAGTTTTGCTTTTTGAATGTTGCTGTCCTGCATAGTATTCTCAAATCATACAAGGCTAGCATTGTATTTGACAATTCTGTATTATTTTAACAAGCAATTTGCCCATTTTTGTCGGTCCAAGATATTTTTGGGGAATTGCTAGTGCATATTTACTCTAAGCATGATGGTATGAGAAATTTGTCATGTTTTAATACCTTGGAGGGATAATAGACTAAAAAATCACAAGGTTTGCAAAAATTTTACGTTCTACCCACGATTTAGTAGAACGATTTCAAATTTAGCCTGTAAATGCACAACCTTTGTTTCCGTTTATGCCATCTACCAAATTGTCACGTGCCGTCTCAACTTAGTTGACGTGGAGGTAAACGCTGCCTGTGTGTCATGACGGCGTCATACGTGGCCTGCCACGTACATCTAGGCACGAATAATAAATTAAAAAGTATATTTTTCTCTCTTTCTTCTCTTTTTTCTCCCACCTACTGCCGCCGCCGCCGCCGCCTCCATCCCAAAGATTTGCAACAGAACCACCTCCCCTCCAACAAGCCAACATCCTCCCCCTCCCACCGCCACTAGTACTCCCACACCCTCTGCTCCCTCCCTCGCCACGTGCCGGCGGCGACCATGGCTGTAGAGGATGGTGCTCAGCCATATGGGGAGAAGGAGGTGGAGGAGAAGGAGGTGGAGGAGGAGAAGAAGAAGAAGGAGGAGGCGAGGTGCTCCTCCATATGGGGAGGAGGAGGTGGAGGAGAAGGAGGTGGAGAAGAAGAAGAAGTTCACCGTGCCGGCGGCGACCATTGCTGTGGAGGATGGTGCTCAGCCACATGGGGAGGAGGAGGTGGAGGAGGAGGAGGAGGAGGAGGAGGTGAGGTGCTCAGCCATATGGGGAGGAGGAGGTGGAGAAGAAGAAAAAGTTCACTGTGCTGGCGGCCATGGCTGTGGAGGATGGTGCTCAGCCATTGGGGAGAAGAAGAAGAAGAAGAAGAAGAAGAAGAAATTAAAAAAAAAAGTGATAGCTATTGGAAGGAAGAAGAGAAGAGAGAGAGAAAAAAAAGTGGGGCCGTCTGCCACGTATGATGCAGTCAGGTTACTCAAACGTCGTTTACCTCCACGTCAGCTAAGTTGAGACGATGCGTGACGATTTGGTAGATGACATAAACGAAAGCAAATGTTGTGCATTTACCGGCTAAATTTGAAAACGTGGGTAGAACGTAAAATTTTTGCAAACCTTGTGATTTTTTAGTCTATTATCCCTACCTTGGAAGTATAGTATCTAGGACCAAGAGGCAGGTTCCAGTGTTGTATGGGCGGTACATACCATTTTTTTTAATAAACCTATCAGGTACCGGGTGTACTGGTAAATACCAGGCAGTATGCTCGTCTACAACACCATACTCCAAAGTATGTGCTGCAGCAGCACCATAGTATGGTACTATGCTGGTACCACCGTCCCGAGTGTCAGTACAGTATGCTACCAATATGTACCGGTGCCGGTTAAGTACCGATACCGAAACCGAGATGAAAAACTTGGTCGAAGTAGAGCTCATTCGTCCAAAGATCCTTTGTAGAACCTTGTACAATGTTTCTACGACGACGATGATGATTTCAACGACGCAATCCAAAAGCGCGAGTTAAGCATGTTCTTCTTGGTTTCCTTTCCATCCGGTCTCGTGGCATATCGGGATGATGACCAATCTTGATTTGCTTCATATGGGCATGTACCCATGTGAGATTGTAAATAAATCGCCTGATTTGTTGCGCCTTTTTAACCGTCAACTTCACCAATGTTTCTACGACGATGATGATTTCAGCAGAAGCGCGAGTTAAGCACGTTCTTCTTGGTTTCCTTTCCATCCGGTCTCGTGACATATCTGGATGATGACCAATCTTGATTTGCTTCATATGGGCATGTACCCATGTGAGATTGTAAATAAATCGCTTGATTTGTTGCGCCTTTTTAACCGTCAACTTCAACGACTATATAGCCGTTTGGGACCGTTTGAAAACGAGTACTGCTCGGTATCGGTAAGTGTATCACGAATCAATTGTTTTGTGCGGAAGAATTCGTGCGACACCCTTGCTTCCCGTGCAAAGGGTGACTTGAATTGAGGAATGAAAAGCTTAAAAGCTTAGATTGTTTACAAGCTAGAGAAGTAGAACTCCTTGGGTCTCAAGTGTGTTCTGCAACTTACACAACTTATATAGCTATGTAGGAAGCTTCCTGAGGAAGCTCAATAATTCAATGCGGGTGCTCATTGGGCCCCATCGTCCATTGAATTAATTGGCTTTCCACAGTAGGAAAGATTCCTTCACATAATTATTGTACAAACTTGAAATTGACAACACAATTATTGTACTAGCCATTTCTTTACAGCTCATTTTGAAATGACATCATAATGAAATTATTGTCCTTGGGTGCTGAGCATCTGATCTTTAGACTGCTGAGCATCGGATCCTTAGTCCGGATGTTACTGGTTCTACTGCTGCAGAGCATCTTGTGACACTGGACCAAATTTTGATATGATGGTTAACGGGTCCTAGTGCGTCCATTGCCCAATTATCCTTTGTCGCCGCTTGTTCTAACTTGGCCTTTTGGAGATAGGCCATGGCGAGAAGTTTTCCTACTTCATCTATTGTTTTCAGAGTCTGGGCGTGGTGGATGCTGTAGACTTTGCTTGCCCATTTATGATTTTTGTCAAGTGTTCTGTGGTACTTGAACAAGAGTTTTCCGGTCAAGCGTTCTAATTCTTCAAGGCCAGTTGCACCGCTAAGTACTGCCCAATATTGGGCGGTAGTGATATCCTTCTTAGTTGCTGGTGATGTGGGGTGAATTGTTATGAGCTTATTGAGTTCGTCCATAATCATGATGGCTCCTTCGTAAAATCTACAAAATTTAACAAACTAATTAGATAACTACGGATATTTTTGAAGGGGTTTCCGCTTCCCCTTTTTGGACCTGCTTTCAATTGTAGCTACTACGGGCTGGATACTTCCCTTTTCTCAAGGTGTCGTGATCCAGCAAGATGTCAGGGATGGGATCCCTTCCTTCATCTTTATCCCTGTAGAGGCTGAGTGGTTCAGTCCACTCCTGATCTGCGCTTATGCCTTCCCAGGTGAAGAAGGCATCTCTTTTCCTCGAGCTTTCCGGTTGCTCGTGTATGTTGTTAAGGTAGAACTGTGGTTATGGGTCTATCTTGTCCTGAGATACTACGTCCTCCTTTGGATTAGTAAATTCCTTCGAATCTCCTGTGATGATACTAGGGCTTACTTCTTTCTCTTGGTTGTTAGCATGGCTTGTCGTGTCTGCGCTCAAGCTTTGAGCGATTTCATTGTCGTAATCCTCCCAAAGGCCTGTGTCATCCCATATAGGAGGTGTTCCCCATAAGGGAGGTGGATTTTCATCACCTTCTGATCTTATTATTCTTCCAATCCTCATTATTTCTTCTATGACTCCTGGCTCGTCTTCGTTGTTGAGGTCATTTTCTTCTCCCCAGGAGCTTGCTGCCATTAGGGCTAGATCTTCCTTATCCTTGCAAGAATAGGTTAATAAGCTATCAATTCTTCCGATAGCTAAACACGGTTGTTGTACCACTTTTGGGGGAGCATGTTCTACTTCTTTCAGTGCTCCTTCCAGCTCTGTGAGGTATTCACCTATAAAATCAGGTTCATGAATTTGCACCAGGTTAGCTGTTAACCTTGATAGCGCGTCAGCTAATATATTCATTTTTCCATCGATGTGTTCAAAATGAATGTGAACACCTGTTCCTGTGACAAAATCCACAAAGTTTATCCAATGGACCCGTGAAGGTTTATTTTGAGCGGATTTATTGTAAAAGCTGATAATAGCTTGACAATCCGTTCTTAGGGTCACTTCTTCTTGGTCTAGGTAGTGGATCTTCAGAGCTTTTAATGTCTCCATGCATGCAAATATTTCTGCGTCTATGGTCGATTTTACCACCGAAAATTTTCCGCTTGCATATGCGCATACCTTTTCTGTCCCTCTTGGATCTCCTTTCTTCTTTTTCCATTTACATACTCCTCTCCATCCTTCCATACAACCGTCAGTTTCTAGGATGATGTATGAACCAGGTGGCGGGAGTTCCAGATCTGGCAAGTTTTGCACCAGATTTTTGACCTTTTGGATGAGTTCTTGGTCTGACTTCTTAATTCTTTTGTCTCCATGAGGACCCGTTTTTGAGTATAGGGGTCCTAATAGTGTCCCTAAATTAGGGATGTAGTTTCTTGCATAATTGAGGATCCCAAGCCATGACCTTAGGCCAGTTTTTTTCTTGAGCTTTTCTTCCTTGAAGTCTACGATCTTCTTTATAATATGGGGCTGTAATTTTATTTTTCTGTCCCCAATAATGGCTCCTAAGAACTCCACTTCCTTTGTTGCTATTTTTATTTTGGTGGGGGATAGGACCAGACCCCACTTCTCACATATGGACAGCATAATCTTCAAATGTTCTGCATGCCGATCTTCATTTTCCGAAAACACCAAAATGTCGTCTATATAAACTGCTATGAAATTTTCAGTTCCCGCAAAGCAGTTATCCATTTTTCGCTAAAAAATTGCAGGTGCATTTTTCAGACCAAATGGCATGACCATCCATTCGTATAGCCCTCCCGGGACTAAAAATGTTGTCCATGGGATTGACTCGGGGCTCATAGCAACCTGGTGAAACCCACTTTTTAAGTCGAATTTTGAGAATATTCGACTGTTTCCAATCTTCTTTAGGATGGTATTGATGTCAGGAAGGCTGTACTCATCCTTGTGAGTGTTATCGTTTAATGTATGATAATTAAAAACCATCCTCTCTTTACCTTTAACCTCTTTCTGTGTTGTTGGGTCAATGGTTGTTCCTGAGTTTACAATCATGGCTAATGTCCTGTGCCTGCTGGAGCTTGGCCTTATGACTCCTAGTTTCAGTAGCTCTTTGATGTGTTTACTGAACTGCTCCTTCATGAGAGGTGTGACATGCTTCAACGGCTTGTCTTGTACTGTTAGGTCTGGGTTAATTATGTCGAGCTTACATAAGACTTGATTTTTAGACCAGTGCTTAACTGGGTCTTCCCCAGTTGTGCTGCGGGCAAATTAAATCTTTCGTTGTGCTGCCTCGAATATCCTCCTGTTAATTTGTCAACTCGAGCTTGTATAATTGGGATATCTGGCTGCCTTATTCCTCCTCCTGATGCAGGGGGATACATAGCTGGTCCCATTATTGGCTCTGTGGGTCTTGCCAATAATCTCGTAATTGCCGATTCGGCAGCAGACATGGCTAGTTCTGTTTTCTTTTCTAGCCTTCTGAGTAGTGGGTATTCAGTATCCACTGTATATATCTGCTCTTCATAGGAGTGCTCTTCATAGTCATCCCATATTGGTTGGGATTCAGAATCATCTTCGTTTCCAGACACATCCCATATTGGCGGTGTGTCACTTTCTGTGTCTATTTGCAAGTCCATGAGGTTTCTTATTACCTCTAACTCTTCTTCAAAATCATCATCATTGGAATTGTCTTCCTCATCATAATCACACATCATCATCATTACGAACTCGTCCTCTGTTGTATCACATTCAGTGACATTGTTGTCAGTTCTTTGGCTTGTGTAGCCTGCGAATCTTATGGCTAAAGAACCATCTGTTCTAGTTCTTAAGCTTGCCTCAGTAGGATTTTGTGGGATTGAAATTGTCGCTGACCTCACTATCCATCTCCTTCCCTGCAGATCTGCTGTAGAGTGGGCTTGTCCTGCTATGGCTCTTATCCCTCTACTTGCTAAGTGATCTGCCACATTTTGTACATTGTACCTAAAATTGGTGTGACTGGTGTTCGTCAATCTCCCTATCAGGGATCTAGAGAGAAGTAGATTACTCTCTCCTCCTTGCCATCCTTCGTACCCATGTGTTTAGATTACCAGTTGGATGTGGTTTCTGAAATCATGTATGCTTATGGTTAGGTCTGGGGCAGCATAAGCTAGTTGTGTTCCTGTTGACAGATCTATTTCCATGGAGCTTATTACGGATCGGTCGTCAAACCACCTAGTGTCCCTTAAAAGAACAAGGGCGTTTACCCCTGCATTTCTTCTATGCATAGTATGTAACCTAATCATGACCATTCCGATGTGTAGGTGCTGGAATCCTGTTTGTACTAACAGATTATAACTCTGATCTGTTATGAATGGTAGTTCTACTTGGGCTCCTTCAACTACTAAAGTTCTTTCATCTGAATAGTGCTGATATACCCTGTGGTTTCTTTCACTCCATCCTGCCTGATAGAGGGTTTCAGCTGGCACTTGCTGTGCCCTTCTGTGTTGCGAAATGCTTAGTTCTGCCTCTGGATTTAATTGGGATTCCAGAGTTCGAGTTCTTCTGTACTGTGAACTATTTCTTGATAGTCTCCTTTGAGCTTCGTAGCGGAGGCGGCTTCCAAGCCTGTATCCGCGTATCTGATCATCTACCGTTGTTTGTAGATTAGAATCTCTTGCTGAGATTGAAGGTCTGGGGGTAATAGTTTCAGTTCTTGAAGTCATCTTGTCTTACTTTTTGCTTTTTCAAGATCAAAGATTTCTTTGGGGTTTCTGAAGACAAAAAGCTTTCCTTTTGGCTTGGCGATCTTGCTCTCACTCGGGCCTCCTAGACTTAACTTCTGAATGTCCTTTTGTAGTTTGTCAATTGACTCAGTCAGTTCGTCTGGTTTTGCTGTAGCAGCTGCTTTCTCTGCTTCAATTCTTCTGATTGCAATTTTAACGTCTTCAAGTTCTTCCTTTAACTTGACTACTAGATGTATGAGGATGTTTAATTGTTTGAATATTGCTTGCGAAGTCTTCTGTTCTGAAGGTTTCACAAATCCTTCAGCAGGTGAACTGAGAGTTTCTGTAGCTTTTAGAGCGTCGAGGTAGGTTGAGCTTTTGGCTGTAAGTCGCCAATCACTCATGCTAATAGAGATATCTTCATATTATTTCCAGGAATTTTGTAAGATTTTCTTCCTTTTCTAGCAGTTATATGATCTAACTGGCGCATGACGTACCCGGCAGAATATGAAGAGTTAATAAATATAGCCGATGATCCCCAAAATATCTGAAAATAATAGATGAAGTAGGAAAACTTCTCGCCATGGCCTATCTCCAAAAGGCCAAGTTAGAACAAGCGGCGACAAAGGATAATTGGGCAATGGACGCACTAGGACCCGTTAATCATCATATCAAAAATTTGGTCCAGTGTCACAAGATGCTCTGCAGCAGTAGAACCAGTAACATCCGGACTAAGGATCAGATGCTCAGCAGTCTAAAGATCAGATGCTCAGCACCCAAGGACAATAATTTCATCGTGATGTCATTTCAAAATGAGCTGTAAAGAAATGGCTAGTACAATAATTGTGTGTTGTCAATTTCAAGTTTGTACAATAATTATGTGAAGGAATCTTTCCTACTGTGGAAAGCCAATTAATTCAATGGACGATGGGGCCCAATGAGCACCCGCATTGAATTATTGAGCTTCCTCAGGAAGCTTCCTACATAGCTATATAAGTTGTGTAACTCAGAGTTGCAGAACACACTTGAGACCCAAGGAGTTCTACTTCTCTAGCTTGTAAACAATCTAAGCTTTTAAGCTTTTCATTCCTCAATTCAAGTCTTTCCTCAGCCTTAAGCCAATCTGCTTGGCCAATGTCGAAAAGTCGCGGGATTCCACTTCGTGTGGGTCGAAGCCTCTGAGTGCTTGGACGCAAAAACATTGTTGGGCCAAATGACCGATTGCATGAAAATGCTAGGAAATGCTTGAACGAAAGCTAGAACGAAAGACCAGAGTGCCCAGGCTATACTTGGGTACTTTACTTGTGGAGCCTAACCCCCAAGTGCCACCCCCAAGGATACGAAAAGTACAAGGAGCATGACAAAATTCTTATGTTCGCTCGCACACCCCCACTGTCCATGCCACGCCTAGGCAAACGAGGCCGTTTCCCTAGGCGTGAGCAAGAGCGGTGGGCGATGCGCGAGCGCGTTTTACAATGCATATTTACATGGATGCTCATGATGCAATATTTACAATGCACGCTAGGGACCGTCATGACACATACAGGATTTGACAACCCCGAAGGTCCCTAACATTCTCCCCCACTTACGAAGTCGATGCCCTCGTCGACTTGTTTCTTGAAGGCGTTGGAGAGGCCTGGACTCTTGATCTTCCACTTCTTCATCTTGCGTATTGGGTACCGTCGCTCCGTGTCGTTCGGCTTTCGACTCTCGTAAGCGGTGAAATGTCTTTCCTGCATGAGAATGCCTCCAACTGCGAAGTCCGCCAACTCTGGTGGGGACTTCTGTAAGGAGGTCGATATGGGGCTTGCTCCCCGATCCTTGATGTGGATTCCCGTTGCGCAATGCGTCTTACGAGCCATTTGCCCCGCGCGGGTGTCTTACGAGCCATCTGCTCTGCACACAAATATTGCGACTTAGAGGCCATCTGCCATGCGCACAAGCCTTGCGTCTTATAAGCCATCTGCTCTGCACACGAACATTGCGACTTAGGGGTCATCTGCCCTGCGCACACTTGTGTCTTATGAGCCACTTGCTCTGCGCAATCAGGGTGGTCTTCCAGTTTTACTGCAACCACCTTTGTGAATTCACCTTGTCGGACTCTTTCATTCACTTGTATGGCAGAAAGGAGTTTGTTCCGGCTTCTTGGTGCTAAACGCACTGTTAGAACAATGCTGGGGTTGTCCTCCCCATCAAGCATATCGTGTCGAGGAAGGGCATGGGTACCACCTTTGCCGATTTGAGGAACTCTATCCCTAGAATGACTTGGTAGTCATCGAGGGGCATGATCATTAGGTTGATATGCCCTTTCCATCCCCAACTTTCAACGGAACGTCCCTTGTGATGCCGTCGATCTTTCGTGTTTCAGAATTCACCACTTTGACATGACTCGAACTTTTCCCTAGTTTGAGTCCAATTCGCTTTGCCTCATCTTTGGCAATAAAGTTATGCGTTGCTCCCGAGTCCACCATCGCTCGGGTGGTTCTGCCGTTCAGCTTGATGTCGATGAACATTAGCTTAGTCGTCGCTTCTGGACGCTTTGTCGTGGGTTTTCACTCCCCCACTTGAGTCTTGAGAGCATTGAGCAGTCGTATTGCTCCCATGTTGGTTCTCCCATTATACTCGTCTTCGCTGGAGTGGTCGCTCGATGACCCCTCGCTGTGACTCGATATGGCCACTGCTTTTCCTTTGCCCTTATCTTTTTCTTCGCGGAGACGTTGGACATTGTCTCCACCACGTTTTCTGCTATCAGGGCGCTCAAGGCTTGTCATTCTAGACATCCTTGGGCTAAGTGATGTCATTTACACGATGCACAAGTAGACGAAACTGTCGAATGGTTCCCTCTCGGAGGGGCCCCCCTTTGAGTATGCTCTCTCGAGGTGTATGGTCTGTGGGTGTGATTCCTTCACCTTGTATCGCCTACGAATCCTTTGCCTCGAGAGTTGTCGGGCCCCCAAAATCTCGGTTTGAAGGGCGTCGCCTTAGTCGTATTCACCTTTGAGCTGTAGCCATTGGAGTTGTTGGGTCCCCAAAATCTCGACTTGTAAGGTACCATCTTAGCTATATTCTCCTCTGGGCTATAGTCGGTGAGACGTTCTGCTGCGATCTTTGCTTCCGACAAACTTTGAATGTTCCTCCCGGAGAGTTCTTACTGTGCCCACGGCCGTAGTCCTTCCGGGAAGGTAAACAATTGATTAGTCTAAATGTCTAATATGATAGTCTCGAACTTCTTCACATACTCTCGAACTGAATTGTCTTGACGGAGTTGTTGTAACTTTCGTCGGGTGATGAAATCTACATTCTCGGGGAAGAATTGCGCTTTCAGTTCGCGCTTGAGCTCATCTCAAGTGTCAATCTTGGCTTGCCCCTTATGAATTTCATCATACTTGGTCCGCCACCAAAGTTTTGCATCTTTCGACAAATACATGGTTGTAACAGACACTTTCATATCCTCATCAGCTGTCCTCGTGACCTTGCAGTACCGCTCCAAGTTGAAGAGGAAGTTCTCCACCGCTTTGGCATCCCGAGCCCCATTGTAAGGCTTTGGTTCGAGAGCTCTGAGGTGGTGTTGTGGCGCCTCGTTCTGCCATGAACTGCCACCGCCCGAGTGGATCTCTCGGATTAGAAATTTGACTGTAGCCTTTAGCTCCGCAATCTCATCTTGCATATGTTTGACTACATCTTGAGTGTCATCATGGAGTCCCTCTAGCCTTGACTCCAAGATTTCTTGCACGTCGGCTATCTTGCCGACTAGGGCCATGCCGGCTGCGTGAGCATCACACATTTTCTCCATCTCTCCGAGTCGTTGGGCAGTCGTTCTGGTCTGCATGACTGGTTGTGTTTGCGTTGGCTCTTCCACCAACGCTTCCTCCGGAATGGTTGCCATTGCGTCGGTGACGCCACTCGTTTCACCGATTGTCTTGTGACCCATGATTGGTCAAGAAAAATCTCTCCTGCGAGATTGCAGCTGAGTGCCCCAACGTCGTTTGTCTCCAACGACGAAGGCACGAGTCTGTTGATGGTTTGCGCCGATTGCTTGCACCAAAGCTTTGCGAGCTTGCCTCGCTCTGATACTAACTAACACGGGCCAATTGTTTTGTGCGGAAGAACCTGTGCGGCACCCTTGTATCCCGTGCAAGGGATAAGCCTAACATCCTGAATTCGTCCCGAATTGGACTTCCCGACTTAACATTGCGGGGCATGTGTTGGTCCACGTACCAACCTCGCGCTCCATATCCGCGTCCCCAAAAGACCATGTTGGCCGAATGGTATTGAAGGCGTAAAGTAAAACAATAATTACATGACTATGGATGCAAGAAAACATAAAAGTGGGTGTAGGAGAGCGTTGGCAAACAAAGCGATTGCCTTGGGCAGAGACGAACGAGCTGCCTGTATGGGCGTGCAACCAGTCGATCTTCGCCCAAGACAATTTGCGGAGCTCGTTCTATACCTGGTTTTATGTTTTCTTGCGTCCATAGTTCTGTAATTGTTGTTTTACTTTACGCCTTCAATTCCATTCGGCCAACATGGTCTTTTGGCGGTGCGGATATGGAGCACTAGGTTGGCACGTGGACCAACGCATGCCCCGCGATGTTAAATCGGGAAGCCCAATTCGGGACGAATTCAGGATGATAGGCTTATCCCTTGCACGGGATGCAAGGGTGCCGCATGAGTTCTTCTGCACAAAACAATTGGCCCATAACATCTCGATAAGGGCGGTACACACTAAATACCGCTTGGTACAACTGGTAACCGGTACCGGCTGTACTAGATAGTGGTTTCTTCGGAAACTGGTACGTACCGTCCGGTATGATTTTTTAACCCATGATTACAAGCATATGCCACAAGCTGTGATCGACATGCGAGAATCATCAAAAGGGGAAGAAACTTTGATGCACAAGTACAACAACTCACCATTCAATGCCACTCGAGAGTTGTATGATAATTTCCCATCATGCTTTCCCGACTTCTAGCTTGCGGACAAGCTGAATTTCCATGGAAGGGTTACAAGCGATCCCAGGATAATGACACCAGCCGCTATCACAAGTAATACAGTTGAAGGAAAGGGCAGAAGAATCTTTCAAACATAAACCAAGTAGCAGAAAGAGACGAGGATAAATGCCGATGAACCCACAAGTGTCAACATGATAAGGATGCATTGTTATTTTTCAATCAATGATTCATGCAAATCATACCGTAATCATTGTATAAATTACAAGAGAGAAATAAAGAAAAGGGAGGCAGGAGTATTCCAATTCTCTCTATCTCTGTCTCTCATTACTATTTTCCTCCTTTCTCTTCTCCTTGCACCACGTCGATAGCACCTCCTATTCCTTAGTCTCTCCCATCACCTTCACCATAGGCCAGAAGGAACAGTCGACCATTCCAGTTGAGACGGAATTGTACTAATATTAGGACAGACCGAGAGAGTGTATGTAACCTAGTAATTACCATCACCTCTATGGAGTCTATATTTTGTTTTGGACTAAGGTGTTTAGTGTTGTGCCATGGCCCACGGGATTGGTTTTGTTCTCATGGCAAGGAGCAATAAGTGATTGTTAAATGAAGGCTCTTTTTGTTGAAAAATCTTTCCAGGGGAAAATGTTTTAAGAGGAAATTATTTTCCTAGAAAATGGTTCACTTTCTTATGTTTGGTTATGCATTTGAAAGTGAGCTGAATTCATTTTCATGTGTTTCATAACCTTTCACAACACATTTCAATCAATCATATGTTAAAAAGAATTATAATCATATACCTATAATGTCTGAATTAAAAAAGTTTTTTATATTACATTTCAAATCAGTTATATGACTTAATAATAGTGGTTCTTTATATTGATTTAGAAGCAGCAAGTACCGTCAAGCCTTATTGTTCTATTATACTTGAGCTAGTAGACTGTCAACTTGTTTATGCTGGTTTGCCATGAAAGTTGTTAAGTTGAGGATCTAATAATCTAATATGGAGGAATGACTTGGTTAGAATAGGATAAATTCGCTGCAATTCTTCCTGAATAGATTTAATTATCCTATTGAGAGTGATTCCCCTTTATTTTTTTTCCTGCACTATAGAATCATGATGCATTATCAAATGGACATATGTTTCATCATGTAATATTTTTTTTAAGTAGTTTTTTAACTTTGTTTTTACAAATTCATTTTGAGTTAACCTTTCCATTCATTATGTAATGGCAGATATGGTAATGCAAATGTATGGAAGATGTTCACAGATTTGTTTGATTATCTCCCCTTGACAGCACTGGTTGGTACTCTGAACTAGTGATGACTATCTGTTATCTCAGTGCCATTTTCTTTTACTTTGTTAGTATTGTTGATGATAGTCCAGTTTTGATTTCGTTTTCAATAACAGTATAAGTTGATTGTGAAAGTTCTTATTTCTATTTCATCTAATATAAACAAGTAATTTGAGTTACAGTATGATATTATCAAGTAAAAGTTATTGTTATAATTTTGTTAATCATGATATGATGCTGCGATGAAGTGCGGTAGTATGGGGAAACATTCCCTATCCATGCCCCGTGTCTAGTGTACTACAGAGACAGGACAAAAAAAAACATTTCTCTTCCCCATTCTTGCTCCACCTTGAGCTGACAGGTTGCTAATGTAGCTATACAAGTTATAGTAGGTTATATATAAAGCAAACATTATATAAGTGTTCCTACCTACTCAGAAGGAAGTATTTTTTTTTCTTCTTATCCTCTCAACATTGTGTTACCAATAGCAGTTATGTGGGGGTGGGGCACGACGGGTCAGTTAAGTGGGGCGGGTAGTTTGGAAATGATTCTTCCCTATGTATGCTCCACTCCCATGCAGATTATGGTTTTTTAATTTATTACCTCCCCATTTTTTGTAAATGTGCTGGGGGCGGCATGAATACTCAACGAACGGATGAAAATTGTCATCCCTCTTTTTCTTAATGTTATACCTGGCAAATACTGAATATAAATTCCACATGCAATTTGAGGTATACGTGTTAGGTTTAGACTATCCTTCATGATATGATTAGCTAATTGGTGGATAACAGACATTTATGCATCTATCTTGTTCTCTATCTCATATTTTCCTCTATTACAAATTTGCAAGTGCAGCTTTATTTATTTATAAAAGTGGAAGTACTCTTCCTGACAACTAATTTCACAAAGATTTCTTGATGTTTTTTAGGTAGACTATTGTTAATTCTTCCTATGAAAATTGACCTACATGAACACTAGTCTTTTTTGCTGAATGTTGTGGCTGTATCTTGGCTGTTGCTCTTGGTTGTATCTTCAACTCTACACCTTACTCTTGCAATTGCAATTGTCTACTGACTTAGACACATTTTTCACTATATTTGCGCAGGTTGAGTCAGAAATATTTTGCCTGCATGGAGGCTGTCTCCGTCAATTGAAACCCTTGATAGCATACGGAACTTTGATCGTGTTCAAGAGGTTCCACATGAGGGACCTATGTGTGATCTCCTGTGGTCTGACCCTGATGACCGATGTGGTTGGGGTATATCTCCTCGTGGTGCTGGATACACCTTTGGCCAAGTATAATATTATGCCTTCTGCTTCATTACAGTTGGCATGCTCCTGTCAATTTCTAACTTCTGTTAAATTTCAGGATATATCAGAGCAGTTCAACCATACTAATAACCTTAAACTTATAGCCAGAGCCCATCAATTAGTCATGGAAGGATATAACTGGGCACATGTAACTACCTTTTACATATAATTCTTTTCAATTGACTTCAGAAGTCCTGAGTCTGAATTACTTTTTATTGCCTAAAACAGGAACAAAAGGTGGTAACCATATTTAGTGCTCCAAATTATTGCTACCGATGTGGGAATATGGCCTCCATCTTGGAAGTTGATGACTGTAATGGACATACATTCATCCAGGTGGATCTCTCTGTCTGTGGGTGTGTGTGTTGTGTATTTTAGTTTATATATTTGGCATGCACCGCCAGTTCAGATAGTCTTTATATAATTGATTATTATACCCGCTACTTGCATAGGACAGAAATTGCAATTGATTGACAACATGACTTTTAAGTAGTTTGGCGAGGATATTATAATAAATTCCTGACATCTGTTTGCAATGGATTAAAGGAGTCTAGCATTAGAATGTTATCGCAAGTTCCATGTACATTTCACCTGAGAATCTTTGTCCTTGAACAGATTGCTAATTGTCTTTTTGAATAACCATGCTGGAAAGTACTTCAAGTGTGAGTTTGTTTAAAAAAGGAACCCCTAATCATTTTTCAAGTTTCGAGGCATCCATGAATTCTTGAGTTTTTTTTTTTTTTCTTTTAATTTTGTTTCTTGTGAGAGTGAAATGCAGTATAACTTGTATCAATGTGAAGGTCAAATATTTTGATCAAATTTATTCAACCTGTTTAGTGTTTCTCACATTAGTTTCCTTGCAATTCTTCTAGAACTCAAAATCTGCTATCATATTTATCAAGCTTTCCTGCGTTGCAGTTTGACCCAGCTCCCAGGAGAGGAGAGCCGGATGTAACTCGCAGAACTCCAGATTACTTCCTGTGAATAAGAAAGGAATAAGTGATATACTTGATTCCTCACAGCAATTACTGCTTGCTTGATGGCATTGTGATTGTGGATGTTTCCCCTCCGGGCCTATGGATCCTATATTCAATGACATTTTTATCAAAGCTGCACGCTTGCTAATTTGAGTTGAAGTTGTGGATTTCCGTTATGATTGGAGGTGGCAAGGATGATGTTCAGCTTTTTGAAGCAACGTGTACCATTTGGGAACTTATTTTTCTTTTTTGCATTTTTTTTTCTAGATTTTGTTTTTCATCTTGTAGTGACTGGGAACTTTATTGAGTGATGCTGCTTTGACAAATTCATAGATTTATTTATCTGATCTTTCTGGATCTGTTGACATGAACATTTTTCACATTCGTGATTGTCCTCTATGGTAGAACAATCCACTAAACCACCTAAATCATTTCAGCAATATTTTTTTCCTTGTGCTCGTTGCCTTCACAGCAAGTGTTTGACAATATCATCAAAGTGTAAACACAGGTTGCTCTCTACCTTAAAATTGCGGGCAAAATAAAGAGTAACTTGTTTATAACTTTTTGTCTGATCGATTACCAAATCCAAATAAAATATTCCTTTTCAAACTTCGAACCGTTCTGCCGCTTGATCTGGAATTTGACCGTGTCAATACCAAAATTCAAAGGAAGTTCGAAATTCAATTGAATTTTTCGTTTAACCGGTCTAACGATTTTAATTTTGGTTTTTATTTTTAAAATTTTAAAATTTAAATTTGGGTTTTTGAGTACCGGTTAATCCTTAATTCGGTTAATCGATTCATATACCTATATAATATTTTAATTTTTACACTCTAATTTTTTCTCTTTTTATATCGTTCTCTCTAAAACTTATCTGAAGTAATACATTGAAGTATATTTAAATTAGGATAATT
The DNA here is from genome assembly GCA_034359265.1 of Canna indica. NCBI lineage: Eukaryota > Viridiplantae > Streptophyta > Magnoliopsida > Zingiberales > Cannaceae > Canna > Canna indica. The sequence goes on along the minus strand of CP136893.1, from coordinate 13,890,999 downwards.
ACTTGAATACATTTTGAACTTTGGACATTGTCTCATTTGTGATCAAATTGAAATAATACCAAATTACATCATGAACTTTGACATTGATCTCAATTATAGCCTCCCGTCATCTCTCCGTCGTCATATCCGTTAACTACATGACGTAGTATGCTCACGTGGAATAAAATATTATTATTATTTACATATTATTAAAAATAAATAAAAAATATTTTTTTTCTAAAAAAACCCTTCCACGTGGTAAATATTTTTTTTTTTAAAAATGAAGTTTTTTTAAATAAATATTTTTTAATATATATATATATTAAATAAATAAATAAAGTTTTTTTAAAAAAATATTTTTTAATGATGTGTAAAAAATAATAATATTTTATTTTACGTGGGCATGCCACGTCATGCAGTTAACGGAGATGACGACGGAGAGATGACAAGCGGATATAATTGAGATTAATGTCAAAGTTTAGAATGTAATTTGGTATTATTTCGGATTTGATCACAAATGAGACAATGTCCAAAGTTTAGGATGTATTCAGGTAATTACCCTTTAAATTATATTTCATTTTCCAAAATTTGATCAATTATATATTTGGCCTAAAATTTGGACGGCGAGAATATTTTTCAAAGAAATAAAAAAATTAAGAGTAAATTTGTACATTTTCGAATACTTTAGGGGCAAATATGATCCAAAATTTGGACGACGATGATATTTTTTTTAAAAAAAGTTTAAGGACAAATTTGTATATTTTTGAATACTTTAGGGACAAATATGATCCTTATCCTTGCCACGCAAGCAATCGTTTGCTGACTTGTCAAACCGTTACAAGTAGTGGTATTTTTAGCTGAAAATTTGGACGGCGATGACATTTTTGAAAAAAAAGAAAGTTTGAGAAAATTTGTACATTTTCGAATACTTTAGGGGCAAATATTATCCTTATCCCTAAATATTATGATACACAAGTCTCTAAAATATTATAATACATTATTTTTACTAAACAAATATTTGAATTTCATGATGAACGTATTTAATTCTTGCAATTGTTTGTGAGGATGCTATCATTCTTTTGACTTTTTATTTATGAATATTATGTTTGGTTTGTATTTATTTATGGAATACTTTCAACGATTGAAATTGACTTTGTAATTTATATGATTTTATTAATTTTATATGTTAAAACTTTTATTGGTTAAAAAAATATTGGTTAACTGAATCGAAAAAATCGAAATAGAAATATGGTTAATTGAAGTTAATGGATCGATTTATGATTAATGCTTTTGAAAAATTGATGTCAATGAATCAGTTAAAAAAATTCTTAATGGACTAGTTAAGCGGTTCATGATCACCCCTAGTCTAGTCTGAGCAATTTTTAATGGAGCAGTTAAACAGTCCATGCTCATCCAGCTATACAGTTCATTTCCTATTTAACAAAATTCCAAATCTTCACACCAACAAATCCTCGAAGATTATTAGGCTATTAGCTTCACTTTTTGAAGTTAGTCTACATCAACCTGCCAATTATATATTACCTAAATACCATTTATTACGGTCTAAGATTTCCTCAGAGTCCAAGCCTATTAATATTAGGGATAGCAAATTTTATCCATACCCGTTGAATAAAAATCGTATCCTCATCATATTTGATCCATATCTATAAATAAAAACGACTATGAATTTAAAGTTTTTTTATCCATGTGAATGCAGTGTGAATATGGATGCGGATCTGCATCATATCCGCACACCACATTATCCACGTATAAATAATTTCTATTTTATGCATATATATATATATATATATAAAGTCTAATTTTAAAATTCATAGAGGATAATTATAAAATGAAATTTTAAAATTAGACAAAAAAAAATTAAACTTTATGAAACTAACAAAAATACCACATCCGTTAATTCACAAAAACACCCCATCTATTTAACGATATCTTTTTAAAATGACACGTGACAATTTTTCATTAGTCTAAATATTAAAAGATAAATAAAAAATAATTGAAAAATTAATAAATCAATAAATTAATAAATTAATAAATTAATAAATTAATAAATTAAAAATTAAAAAAATATTAATTGCAAATTAAAAAATAAATTAGAAGGATTGAAAAACCTAAACACCCACCCACTTACAACAAAAATGGTTATAAATTACAAATTCAACCTATTATTTAGTTGCTCATAAATATACATGCAACTCCCAATTACAAACGTTTGATTGATCATAAAAACTGATTAACAAAAGATTAAATTTGCAACATACATACTGGACATGTAAATTTTTAATTACAACTCATTTTGTAACATTGCAAATATACTTGCTATAATTGAATTTGCAACAAATCAAATTCTGGGTAAATGTCTCTTGGTGAACTAATTTATTTATCAAGGGCGGATAAAGAATATCAGTATTTATTTGTAGATAAAACTAAATTTACCTATCATATTACTTAATTCCAAGGATTCTTGAATTCTTAGATTTACACTGACATTATTCATCCACTTCAGAACAGATAATTAAGTAATATGATACTAAAATGCTGCAGTTTTTCTTGGCTACAACACAATCTAAGAGGTGACGGCGGAAAGTAAATGCAGATGGATAATACAAAACAAACTTAGATGGAGGAAGAAATGAGAGCAATATCCTCATTCCTCAATGAGAAGAACAAGGCAGTCTTAATGCCCAAATTTTAACATCAAAATTAATGGTTTTTATGTAGATATTATTATCTCAACATGATCAACTACTACCTAAATTTCTGCGAGTAGGACAGAATACTTATGCGCTGCAACAACAACAGCAGGGTAGATTGGAAAATGATTATGGGCAGTTAACTTATTCTGATATACTAGAAGCAATGTATTCCTCCAAACGAATCCTCTCATAATCTGCTGTATTTTGAGTATTCTTGTTGCAGCTTCTCTTTGAGTACTCTTCTCAGCAATTTGTTGGAAGCAGTCCGTGGAAATTCTGGAACAACTTTCACAAAGCTTACCTGTAGCGAAAAGGCACCAGATTTCTTATGGCCTTGACATATTATATGAATATGTAAAACGAAAATTATTCACAGTTAATGTCTGGTTTATCCAAGGAACTTAGTATGGTTAATGGCATCTCACTTGCCTTGTTTTCTTAATTGTATATAAATAGATAGAAATGATTATAACAAATAAGTGATACCTTGAACAAAGGATTGAGGTTATTCTGGATAGCTTTCTGGAATTTGATCCTGAGAGAGTCAGGATCACACTGTGCTGATGATCCATTCTTAAGAACTACCAACACAACCAGTTGTTCAGGTCCTCCAAATCCGGATGTAATGGTGACAGCTGCTGTCTCTAGCACATTTTCATCAGATCCATTGCATACACGTTCTATCTCCACTGAACTTGTCTGGTATTTGCAGGGGCTTAAAATTGCCATATTTTGGATAGCATATTTACTGGCAAATACTAAGAGAAATTGGTCCTACTGTTTACCTTAATCCCACCAAGATTCATGGTATCATCTGCTCTGCCATGTACAATGTAATAATTACCTACTGTTCTTTGGATAATATCTCCATGTCTCCGAAGATTCTGGATCAGAATATGTTATTAATATATTAGGCATTCATACTATAGCTGAAAAGAAAACTAATTTCATACCATCCCTTTGTATGTAGGCATTCCATCAAAGTAAACCTTCTTGTGATCAGCATTTAGTAATCTGTCAGTTGCTCCCATGTATAAAGGAAACAAACCCACTTCTCCAGTGCAGGGATGATCATCTGGCTGTCAGATGGAAAACTATCATTAACTTATGTCTAAAATGCAGTTCTTAAGAACTATTTTTATTTTCTCTCCAGATTATATCATTTTTTACTGGAAAGTATAACTTACATAAGGAATGCCTTGCTCATTGAGAATGACGAGTCCTGTTGCCATTGATGGACCGCTAAATGCCGCAAAAGCTTGTGGCTGCAACAAGCTTCCCAGAATGTAGGATGATGAAAGTTCGGTTCCACCACAGCATTCAATAATTGGTCTATAGGAAGCCCGTGAGGAGAGCCATAAGTCATCATCGATATTTGATGCTTCACCAGTAGAACCAAATTTCCTGCAAAGATGATTGCTTGCATGGTAAGGCATGTTTACTGTCAAAGGACAAACTTTGTAATGTACCTGATCTTGGTCCAGTCAAGCCCTTCCATGCATTTGCTGCTCTTCCAATATTTTACTAGGCTAGGCACTGTTCCTAACATTGTCACAGCTGCATCCTAAAGAATAATTTTAGTGATTACCAAAGGCATAAATTAATACATATGGCTGTCAACAGAAAAGGGAAGTATGAAGTTGGTGAAAAAAGATCCATTAGCCCACCACAAACAGTTGGGACTTTTTACAGCTGCTTCTTGTTGTTGTATAAAGTTCTGGCTGTCCTTACCTGAACAAACTTTCCAAAACCGCGTCCAAGAGGAGATCCATGATACAGAGCCAGAGTAGCACCAGTTAAGAAACACGAATAAACCATAATTGGTCCCATAACCCATCCTAAATTAGTTGGCCAACAACAGATATCCCCTGCTTGGATATCAATATGTGCCCATGAATCAGCTGCACATCTTATTGGAGAAATCTGAGTCCAAGGTATAGCTTTAGGTTCTCCTGTATGAGTTATGACAATAAAAGAATCAAATATCTTCACTTCAGAAATAAAGTAAACCTTGAAACACATAGTGCGGTACCGGTTGTTCCAGAAGAAAAAAGTATATTGGTCACACAGTCTGCCGACTGATAAACTGGATGGTAATTGCATGGCCTGCTAATAGAAATTGTAAATTGTCAAATACTCCTGTCCATCGATTTTGTTTTCATAATTACGAACACAAAAGCTTCTGTAAGCTAATGTTAAATGATGAAAAGGAACATTTTATACATCTTATATGCAATTTCTGTACATATATCAATAGTTTCATCAGTAAATCAAATCAGTATGTTACAAACTAGTAATTCCTTTTATCAGAAATAATGATTTAATTTTAAGCTTCACTATTTCAGTTTAACACTCCAGAGTAGGATAGCTAGAATTTTATAAACATCAAAAGTTCATAACAAAATGTGTTGATTAATGAGGCTTTATGAGTGTGAGATGGACTTGGTCTCACATGCCTATGTGTTAACTTAACTTGGGTCTTGATGATAATGCCAAGACTTAAATATGGGAGATTATAGCACTCTCATATACTCCCACACCGGAAATCCTTACTAAGTTATGTTGATTATTAAGGTTTACTAAGCGTACTACTATTAACTTCAGCTTGCGCATTTTAAGTCATGGGTCAATGGTTAGGCTTATGAAATTAATGTACAATTGTCCTATCGTGCGAATCGTAAGGCCTATCACAGGATGTGTCTCAAAATTCTTCAGTTCAATGAAGACAATCTTCTGCAAATCAATTGAGCAAAGTTTCAGCAAACTCACAGTATGTGTCTTTTGATTGAATGCACAGCCAATATATTTGCTGCAATATATTTGACACAGCAGCCAGGTAGGTATGATCGACAATAGAAATTAACAAGCCAAACTTCTAATGATGTGTAGGCAGCAAGATATGAAATAGGAATCTAACAGAAAAGAAAAGAGTTGTGAGATAGACTAGAATACATGATGTACCAACTAAAGTTTTTCATCAAGTGATGCAACTGATTTAGATGTTGCTGGTTAGTGCTTTCACTAACTATTCGAAATTTTGACCAGGATAATAGTAAAATTAGTATTAAAAATTACAAAGCGCCACGTAACATAATATAATTAGTTTCGCATGATACAACTTATATACATATTAAAAGAAAAAACTTTGACAACATGCCCTAAACTTGGCCTACATTTTGAATAAGCCACGAGTATATATTGATTGTCAGTAGTAGGTTGATTTAAACAGAAGTTGTATCACATACCGTGGAAGTGAAGAAGCAAGTGAGAGAAAATCTTTCCAAGATAAATCATGGTTTCTTAGTTGAATCCCCGCATCATTGTCAAGAGCAGGAACAACAATAGCAATACATGATGTACCCTCCGTGACACGACTGAACAAAAACAACAAGCAATTAAAATTTGTACATCCATCAAGTTCAGTATGTTTAACTCCTGAATCACATAGGCACAGAAATTTCTTGGTTTCAACTATCAAACAATGAACTTAAGTTAATTCTGCAAAGGCAATTGAGAGCTTCAGATAACAGATGAATGTACAAAGAACACATAAGTGCAAGAGTTTCCTGAAGTATACATTCTTCAAAACTCAGATAATAAACACTAAAACAGGTGCCTCCTAGGTTTGAATAAAATAAATCCCCATTTTTGGTACTCTGGTCTCTGATATATCAAATAAATGGGTCTGTATGAATCACATAGTATAACATAGAGCTAAACTACTTACTTTTGATGCATTACTCCACGTATCAGAATCAGTAAACAGGGGCAATGATAAGAAAAATAGAGGTCATAATTCTGAATTCTGATTTAATGTATGGATTAGAAACACATACATAATAGATGCATCCATCACATTGACCCAATAAACTCAATAATGTGCTCAATTTCAGAATATGAAGGCCAGTAAACATGAAGTGATACAGTTTATAAAATGAACCAGGAATCAATGGATAGATTTTACCTGTAAAGTGGAAATTTTCTTTCTCCTCGGAGAATGAAATCCTGAAATTTGCAAGCGAAATGACCATAAGATTAGAACAGTAACAGAGAAAAAAAAATAGTACTTGATACTTTACTGACCAACAAGACCACGGTTTATAGAAGTTAGAGAATATAATTTCTGTGCAACAAAGCAACTCTCACCTGGGGAGCTCATGGTATAGTATATCCAGCACTCTTTAGAGAAAGTGCAAGTAATAACAAGTTTTTAGTGGTCCAAACAGAAATGAATAGCACCAGGCCATAGTTAAATTTCTTCAAAAGGAATAGATACCACACATAAAAAATAATAAAGTTCACAAAAATTACTGACTGATATCTTGGTTTTACGTTAATGATCACGTAGCATCATGCTAGTGTAGTCGACAAGAGAATGGTAATAACATACAGTTATCATCTATGTTTGGTTTTGAATGTATATAAGATCCGTACATTATATACTCCTTCAATAGGACCATCTTATGTTTTTCAATTTAGACCTTTCATACTGAAACTGAACAATCTATGACAATATGCATATTATTGTTAAATGACTCACAGCAAATAAACCATCATTCTCTTTGATCTAATTTAATGAGTGTTGAAAATTCTGTAGGTTTTTGTATGGGCCTTTGGTATATAATGTTGTTTAGGTTTTACATCACTATCATTCAAGTTATTTCATGTTCTTTGTTTGTTTTTTAAAAAATAAAAATTCAAGATTACCTTGTTTAATCTTAAAACAACTCGCCGTTAGATAATATCACATTAAATGCAGAGAGATAATATCATGTATCAGATGACTGCAAATCATGTGGAATGTGCTGATTCAAGAAGCAAATCTAATGTTTATCATGCATGGTAGAGAAGTCATGCTAACGAGATATGTATAAAAACATACAAGAAAATGAATACATATAAAAACAGAAAAATATATATTACAATCTATAATTTTATATCAGCATATAAAATCTTACCAAGGACTAACCTGCGTAAATATTCCTTTGGCTTTTGCCACCTCCATCCGTTTTGCAATTTCATTTGCTGCAAAGCTGTCAGCAATAGATACAACAACACATCCAGCCAGGATGATTGCGAGGTATATGATTACTGCAGAGCATGTCATTGGCATATCAATGGCAATAGCATCTCCTTTTGTAAATATTTTGTCAATTGCATTTGCAACTAACCTGAGACCCATGACATAAACAGTCAGTCGGCAACTTTTTGTAGAGTGATATAAACTCAGGGGCATATTGCAATAACAATATCTTGTGGTGAGTTCAGATATTATCAACATGATAAAATTCAGCACTGTATAAACAACGGGGTAGCTGATAATGATGACTCATACATTACTTGATCGCGAAGTTCTCTCAGTGATAAACAATTTATCGGGGAATCATCAGAACCTTCATTCCGCCAGAGAATAGCTGCAGTTTCATCTGTCTTGTTTTGGGATTCTACTGGTAACAAACAACATTCTGCAATATTCAGAACTGCACCTGGGAACCATGTTCCACTAATCTTGGAGTTGTTTGAAGTATCCAGGACAGATTTTGGGGCTTCATGAAACACCACTGAAAGTTCTTTTATTACAATCGACCAGTAGACCTAAGAAAACCATATATATGATAAGTAAATAAGTATGCTAGTGACAAATATTGTCAAATCTTATACATGCACAAAGCAAATCACCTCTGGATGGAGAACTGTGAACTCTCGGAAGATATTAAAGCTTGTAACTGGATCTTGATATGAAGGACCTAAAAGCTTAGGACCATGAAGTTTCATCAGTTTCCCAAGATTACTATGTTCGGCTTGTATCCTGCCAAAACAAATATTAGAAGACTTTGTTATAGGGCATGTGCATTAAAGTTAACCTATGTTGATCTGAGTAGGTAAATTTGAAAGAATTGTTTGCATTGCTAGGACTAAAGATTAATATTAATTTTTTTACATGATACAACAAAAGGATTGAGAATATTCATGGAAATTAGAAAGTGAAGTTTACTCGAAGATTTACACAAAAAATTGAATGACAAGTAAATAAATGAAATTTATAATGCTTTTTGTTAAGAATATAAATGAATAGATTGGTCTCTTTCCTAATAGCTTAAGCCTTTAGGAAAGTTGGTCATCCAATCAAATTTAACACTTTTAAATGTTTAGGAGGTATCTATTGTAAAATAATTATCCACATGGAACCACTGCATGCACATCGGTAAAAGAATAATACAGGCTCAGTTTTTGGGCACCCTTGCATGTATGCTTAGCTAAAAGAAAATGACTTAGAAAAGAAGATTAGCGTATTAAGGATCATGTTCTTTGTGTTAAGAAATTAGTGCGTCTAACTCACCCCAAAAGCTAGCTCATGAGGAGAGAATTGCCCAAACTATTTAAAGACTACATTGGCCATATTTTTAACCAATGTGGGACTTTAACACACCCCCTCACGCTCAGGATTGGACATTTGGAGCATGGAGTTTTGAAGGACTAGATATCTGCGGGTGGCACAATATCAATCACACAACCTGGTTCTGATATCATGCTAAGAAATTAGTGGGCCTAACTCACCCCAAAAGCTAGCTCAAAGGGGGAGGACTGTCCAATCTATTTAAAGGCTATCTAGACCACAATCTCAACCAACGTGAGACTTTAACACACTCCCCACGCCCAGGATCTACAGGAGCGTGAAATTCTGTAGGTGACCCACTCTCAACCATAGGTTTGGTTCTGATACCATGAGCTAGCTTTTGGGGTGGCGTAGGTCTACTGATTTCTTAACACTTTGAAGGCCCCTTTGTTGAATTTTTCCATGTGTAATTTGTTTGTCACGCAAACTGCAAACATGGATAAACGGACCCCGTGGCAACATAAAATCAACTCCTTTACAATTCCCACACGGGAAAAGCGAATTGAAGAAAGACAAACGAGAGAGAGAGAGAGGGAGAGAGAAGCATACGAGGAGGGAAACCAGTAGGGCGGCGGGCCCCGGGAGGCCCTGTCCCACGTGGCGTAGACGGAGTAGTAGACGAGCTGGTGGAGCACGTGGGGGTGGTCCGGCAGCATCAGGCCGCTCTCCGCCACGGCCCGCCACACCACCGCCTCCGCTCCTTCTCTCGGCCCCTCCCCGGCCAGCCGCCGGAGCTCCACGTGGAAGGCCCGCGCCTCCTCCGGCGGCAGCCCTGCCGCCATCACGTCCTCCACGCCAATCTCCCACACGCTCCCTTTGGCCGCCGGCATCGCTCCCGTTTTTTTGATCTCCAGTGGCTCTCTCAGTCACTCTACAAATAAAGAGAGGGGATCAGAGCTGAATGCTTGGGTAGTTGGGGCGTGTGGTCGTGGAAGGGCAGGTGGCAAAGCTACTAATTTAGTTTTCTTTGGAAAAGTAGGAATTGAAGACGAATAATTAACCGCAATTTACCAAATTCGACTAATAAGTCCGAATTATTAAAAATGGGAATTACAAAAAAATGGCACCAAAAATTGAAATTAATTTTAATAGTATATCATAATATGCGTTTGGTTAGGAATTTTTTTTTTCTATTTTTTTTTTGAAAAAAATGAAAATGAAAATAATTTTCTAATTTTTTATTTTTGCTTTCTAAAATATTTTTGTCATAAATGTCTTCATACGCTATTTTAATTTGATATTCTATTTTAACAGAGTAACCTATTAATAATATAATAACCTATTGAAAAAACAATTTGACACCAATCTTTTAAAGGTTGCATTTACCACCCCCACCTTCTTAAAAATATACAACTTGCATTATTTGAAAAAAATTTCAAGCAACTAAACTGTATATAAATATCAAGCATATATCAGAACCTATACTCGGATCCTGTACCTTAGAATTTGTGCCCTAGAACTTGTAAATGAACAGGTTCTAATTGGGTACTCGATCTGAATCTGTACTCTGAAATTTATAAATGAATATGTTCCAGCAGAGTATCCAGAATCGATAATACATCATAGATTTCGAATATGGTCCAGTTCCATATCCCAATAGGGTAGGTCTGATTCCAAAACTAAGAAACCTGTTATATACAAGGTAAGATTCGAATATCATGAAAATACAGAATAGTCGGACCTACTCATCCTAGCCAATAATGTGTCGATTATACAACAATAAATATTTGATTGAAAGAAGACAATTTAAATATTTATTTAATAAAAATATATATTATAATATTTAAAAAAGTTGTGTATATATTTTTTCATACATATATATATATATATATATATATATATATATATATATATATATATATATATATATATAACCAAAACAGTAACGACCCCTCATCCACACAATCATGATTATTGTTAGTTGGAATGTTAGAGATTTGCTTAAGCATCCTGTTATAGATAGAATCTACTCCTTAATTAGAACATGGAAAGTCAAAGTATTTCTAGTGATGATGCCCTTAACTTTATTTCTCACTTGGGTAATTCTAGTGTGGGGGGGGGACTTGGCCAACTCGATTTTTGCTCGTACACTACTGTTTATGTCATAATATGGTATTCAACGCTCATGAAATGTAGCGTACATAAAGATCGATAGGTTATACCAGTATTTTACAACATGTATCACTATCTCCGACAAGACAAAGTAAATTCAGCATACACTTAACGAAAATTTCAACATACATTGAGAAATTTCAGCATATATAAATATCTATTTTTAACATTTAGAGCACAACAATATGATAATATATCATGAATGAAAAACTCATCTATTTGCCCTTAAGGGTACCCTACACTTTTAGGGTTACTCGGCTACCCTAGGCCACAATGAAAAATGGATTTCCAGTATGCTATAATACATGAAATTTTCAAAATTAATCAGTAAATAAATTAGAAATAAATATTAAACATCAATACCTAGTTTCCCACACTAGGGTTAGCCCTCCCTAAGGTTTGGGGGCATGCCCTAGGGCTGCCGCCCCCTCCAAACCTCAAGCGGCGCCCTACAAACAACAAGATACGACATAGAAGCAATAAGGATGATCTACTCACAAGAAAACATGATGAGCTCGTGTTCAATCCCCTAAACATGGATCGGCTACCCCTATTATCAATTTTAGGGATTCATTAGGGAAGAACCACTCACCTAAAATCGGGTTCAAGGGAAGAGAAGGCGATAATGAAGCCTCGCGATGAATCAATTCTGGCGAAGCTATGATTCTCAGATAAAGATCTTCACCGAGTTCCCCTTCTTCCTCACGCCGCCTAGGGATGCGTGCGGCTCCTCCTTGGAGACGTACGGTCCCAAGTAGGCATAATATATTATTATTATTTAATTAAATGACAATTTACTCTTTTGACCCTCCTCACTTAAGTTGACATGATTCACTCAAAACGAGTCAAATTCGAGCTCCGATCACACCCTTGGACTCGGCTCGAACCCAACTCAAACTTAACATACTAATTATCACTATAAATAGGTAATTTATATTGAGCAAAGGTCTCACCTCAAATTGCATCCACTCGCGATCAATTCCGCGCGCGCGTCGAGCACGTCATGCCCACCCCGCTGAAATCAATATACAATATTATTTTAAAAATTTCGTGGGTATTACAAAACACTACCAACGTAGATGAACACCCTTCATCCCAGCAGCAAAAATTAGACTACAAGTTACTAGAAAAATATGTTGCAATGAGAAAACATGTAAAAAAGCCCGAATGCACAGAATAGACCCACAAAGGGTTGACAGTCAAATACCCCGAAGATCTCTAACAATCAAGATTATTAAAATTGCTGGTAATTCATTACAAGCATTTAAACAACCCACACACGGGCAATTTAAAGATCTCTAATAGTCATGAGACATCCTGCCCGACAGAAGCTCCCCCTCTGGAATGCCACTCTCCAGCGAACATCGCTCGGAGACTGCTAAGGGTGACCTCTCACCAGAGAAACCATGAGTTTCCTCCTCAACCTCAGGATCCACGAGAGCACCAACCCTTACTTTCTTGAGAAGATCGACCCAAAAGAAGTCAACTCCAGGAGCAAAAAGTTGGGCTTGTTCGATCGCCCTGTGAAAGCCTTCAGGATACACTTCAAGGGCCGCATTCGGGAAGCGACCCACCTCGCCCTCAAGGCCTTGTGCCACAGATCTAGCTCCACTTGTCTGCTTCAGTTCTATCCGTCTCGGCCTCGGCTTGCAAACGTGAACTCTTTACCGTGACCCTAGTCAAGGCTTGATAAAGCTTCGCTAGCTGCACCCTGGAATAGCCTTCTACCTCATTTACGCAAGCGTTCAAGTGATCAATCTCACCAATCTTGGACTCCATAGCCCTCTTTAATGGTTCAATCTCGCGAGAATGAGTCTTCGACGCCATTGACAAAGACCTCCTTAGTCCGCCCGTCATGTCGAAAAAACGTGCATGGAAAAACTCCCACGGGCCCCCCCTTGGGGAACTCCACCTGGCCACTAGGGCGAATGCGCTCGCCACCGCCAGAAGGTGCAGTTGGCCACATAGATGTCGACAGATGATTTTCCATCGCCACCTCGGGTGCAGCAGCATCCCCCTCCGTCGGGAGTAAAACTATTCGAGAGCTTGGACCCTCACCAACACCCATAACCCTCTTATGTTGTCTCAGAGGTGATCCTAGGGGAGTCGAGGAGTCTAAAGGCACAAACCGACCGATTGCCTCCGGGACAAGAGGTATTGAAGACCTTGAAACTCGAGACTCTATAGTCTTCACAGACTTTAATAAACTATCTGCCAAAGGATTCTTCTCCTTACTGCTCGGATCACTCCTCTTCATCCTTGTCAGTTGCGTACAAGCGCCCGAAGCCTTCAACAACGAAGACATTTCTTATGTGCGAACCAAAAAGAATCAAGTGAGTATGATCCAAATGAAGGAAACAACGATTACCCCGTAGTACAAACCCACCTATGTATTGCAAAACTGAAGACTCGTCACAACTCCGCTCAAGTATCTTTTTTAAAGAGAGAGGGATAGGAGGGAAATTTCGTCCCCAGAAGGTAATCAGATCCTTGTCCCAAGGCAAAATACCTATACCTTCAAAAGGTTGAATCGAACGGGGCTTCGGCACCCAGGATAGAGGAAACCTATTTGTTCAAAAAGGCTCATCCAAGAAGAAAGGTCAGATTAGGGGTGAGCAAAATTCCTCGATTCACCGAAATAGAACCGAAACCAATTTAACCGAATCGAATTAATTTCGCTTTAGTTTTCGGTTAAAGAAATTTTGGGTTTCAGTTTTCGGTTCGGTTCGGTTCGGTAAATTAACCGACGGTTCAGTTAATTTACCAAATTAATCGAATATATATATAATAACAATTATATTTGATGTTGGTATTTGCCTTGGTGGTTAGGTGTAATGTTAAACTTCTCACTCGCACAGGTTCAAATCCTAATGTTGTGTAATATTATTTATTTTACATTTGATTATATATATAATACGTGTTAGTTAAAAAAATTGATAATAGAGTTTTCTTATATGGTTAGAGAGGTAGAAAATAGAGTTTGGTTTTCATATACTTGGGTTCGAGTCTTAACACATGTATGTTTTTTGAATTTTTTTTTGGTTTTTTATTTAAATTTTTTCGGTTAACGGAACCAAACCAAATATTCAGTTAACCGAATTTTTTTGGTTCGGTAAATAATTAAAAAATTTCCTTTGGTTCAGTTCGGAAAATCAAATTTTCGGTTCAGTTTTTAATCGAACCGAACCGATGCTCACCCTTAGGTCAGATGTCCTCTCGCGACTTAACCCTAAAAAAGCGGGTTTGAAGTTCTTAAATGAGCCCTTGTACAAGCCAAAGAGCTTTCTCCCATGGATGACACTGAAAGACACCCACAATCCTTTTTGCGCCCCTTTTGCTTGGAAAAAGGGAAAATAACACAAAGATACTCGGCTTAATCGCGAGACACTCCATTACAATTTCAAAATATTCACCTGATTGGGAGCAACATTCACCAAATTCAGGACACTATGCTCAAAATCAGTAAAAAGAAGATGAACCCCAACTCATCAAAGAGAGTCCAATACACAAAGAAGAACTCTGAGTTGGTACGATGATAATCTCGATCCGACGACAAGCACGGAAGACATTTGTAGTCCTCCTCCGCTAGGCCTGTCCATTCGGTTCAACCCGAACCGAACCGAATTATCCAAAACCGATTTTTTTTCTTTGAAAACCTAACCCGAACTCGAACTGAATTACCCAAAAACCGAATAAACCCGAACCGAAATAATTCGGTTCAGTATGGTTCCCTACTCGAAAAAACCGAAATTCCATTTACATGAAGATACATGAAAAAATTAACCGGGTCCGAGTGAATTGTCGGGTTCGAGTGTATTAACTATTAAGTTAAAAATTAAAACACACACACACACACACACACACATATATATATTAAATTAGTTCGGTTTTTGATTCGGGTCAGTTCCCAAATTTTGGGAGCCGAATCCGAACCGAAAATCAATGTTCGGGTTCGATTTGGGTCAAGAACCGAACCCATCAGTGTCCAAACCGAACTGAATAATTCGGTTTGGTTTGGTGTAAACCAAAATATGGACAACCCTATCCTTCGCGCCCTTACGGGCAATAGACACACTCTTTCGGAAGGACAGAACACTATTCAGGTCGGTCATCATCGAGCCCTCTAGCTTTATATCCTCTTGAATCTATGAATGATTAAGAATCTGAATCCTTTCCCGACGTCCCAAACTCTGATTTCACGACGACACTTCTCTTCACCATTGGTCCAATAAAGATTGCAAAAACCCTAGAACGGGGATAAATTAGTACAAACCTACTGACCTAAGGTCGAACCTATGAAAGCTGAGACAAGACATCAGGAAACTTGCTGGAGAAGAAAGGAGAATGGCAACGGTTGCACAAACAACCAACGAAGTAATCGCCAAAGAGAACCTCCAAAGCGCCAAAACACCGAAAGCACGAGCAAAAGTTCGAAAATGGCAAAGAAGAAATCGCCTTATGGGCATATGAGCGATAAATCCATCATTGATAGCGATCACACTAGGAGCAAATCTCAGCAATCCAAACCCACCAAGACAATGGCTTCCTAGAATACAATGAGGCATGTGCAAACACTTTCTCCACCATAATCACCTCTTAAAATGAAAAAAGTAAGAACCAATCAGGAGCTGCCACGAAAGAAAAAAAAAAAACTCCACCACTAAGCCGCCATACTATGTGCAGAAGTCAAAAAGACGTAAAAATAACACGACAAAGATATACCGATATGATTTACTTCAAGTCAAGACAAAGTTGCCACACGCGAACTCGAGGGCCAAACTCCGTGTTACAATCCACTTGATGGTATAACTGACCCATCAACTTCATAGACCAACCTATTGGTCTAATTAAAATGCTTAAGTTGAAGTTGATGGTAGCACACCCATCAAGCCTTATAAGCTAACGCTACATCCAATATTCTTCCTATGTGGGACTAAAGTGGGGTATTACACTTAGGGGTGGCAATTGGAACCGGTTAACCGATTAGCCGAACCGTAAAATTTGGTTTCGGGTAGTGAATTTGTGATTCAGTTTCGGTTTCGGTTAGTAAAATTCAAAAATCATTTTAAATCGGTTCGATTTTAGTTACCGGGTCAGGATAACCGATAACCGAAACTGATTATAAATTTTGGTTTCAATTATCGATTATCCGTGGTTAACCGATAACCGAAACCGGTTACTATTTTATTATATATTAATTATTATATATATTGATAATTTTGATACCCGAAACCCGTAACCCATTAACCCAATTCTATTTATTCTAACCCTAACGTCTTTAATCCCTAACCTAGTTTCTGCATCTCCTCACTTCTGCCATCTCCCGTCCCCTACTCGATGCCAACTCCTCTTCCTCTCATCCCCTACTCGGCTCCTCTCCCTCTCGTCCCCGACTTGGCAAGTTATTTTGAAGATTGTAATGGAGTCTCATTGAGACGATTCCATCTCGTCCTCGAACCGGCTGATTGCACAATCTGTAGAAATCGTGGAGCTCGAAGAAACGATTCCATCTTTCAGTGAAGGTAACTCCGATTGCTTATTCATGATTTCCTTCTTCTAAAAAGGAATCATCTCCTTGTAGTTTTTTCCTATTTCTTCTATAGAAAAGGAGCTAGGTTTCTGTAGATCTACAAATGTTGTAGACTTCTCTAAGCCACCTGAAAAGCTTTCTTATCGTGAGCAAGTTGGTATGCAGCCTTATGATGATTCCTAATGAATGTTTTTTGTTTGGACTTCTACTCTATAATTTCTGGTTGAGGTACAAAATTTATCTTTTTTGGATCTGCAGCTGTTGCTTGCACTGGGGTCATCCGGTCTCGTTATAATACAGTTATAAAACTAATATGTTTTGTTAAATTTCTTAATTGCCACAATCTGTAATGCACATTTATGCATTGTCAATACATGAAATGAGGGCAAAAATGAGTGTTTGTTGTAGTATGTAGTTATGGTTGCTCCTTCACTGTCAAGGTAGAACACATTGAGATTTTTCGTACTTGTTATGCTATCACTCTGGAAGTCTTTCTCTTCTTGATTATTGTTTTGCTAGAGTGAATAAGAACATAATATTGGTTATTCAAGACTAAAGCAGTTTACTTGTAACAATTCCACAAACAAATTTGTTTAGATACTCAAGTTTCAGCATTAAGATAGTCATTGCTAATATTCTTTAGTTTTTCTTGATATATTTATGTAGTATCTGTTATTCATCCAGTAATTGTATGAATTTTTCCACTGAGATACTTGGGGGTAAGTGACTCATCATCCAAAATGATCATTTTCTTTTCTTTCCATTTTAAATGTGTTGTTTCACTTGGTAGATTACTGGTGCAGGCTACTTGGTACTCCGAGTCTCCGAACGAAGAAGTTTGGCTTGGATTAGGCAAATTAGCCAATTGGCATGAGTATCCTTAGTGGAAACCAAAGAGTCTGGCATCAGAAATAGATATGCTTTCGGTGAGTAGAGATATTAGTTGTCTGTCATTTGGCAATTTAACTTATTATTTCTTATACAACTTCTGTAAAATAAAGGGGTCAAGTTTGAGCACACAAGTAAACTTATGAAGTGTTATCATACTCACCAAATATCCAAATGTATTGAGCTAAATTTGATACTAATTAGCATGAATTAGTTTGTGTTAGAACTTAGAATATATTCTACTATTAGGCTCTTTGGACCATTTTTTACCTTTTACTTTTATGCTTGCAGAAGATGTTGCAGTATGAGCCATCAAAGTGGATTTCAGCTAAGAAAGCTACGAACCACCCTTATTTCAATGATGCAAACAAGGCCTATTACTGAGTTGTCAACTTGTAAATCAATTTGCATCAAGATATCCAGAGAATGATTTTTGAAATTATTGTTGTAGTATCTGTTGATCAACTTTGAATCTTCCAAAAATTTTTAATCGATTATCCATTTATTAACCGGTTATCGGTTAATAAACGGATAACCGATTCTATCTGAACTGAATTAATCAATTTCGATTTTGGATACAAGTTTTTGAAATCGAACGATTTCGATTTCGATTTCAGTTAACGGGTGTTTAGTTCGGATTCGGTTTCGGTTAACCATAAAAAATACGGTTAACCAAACCATTGCCATCTCTAATTACACTCGCCCTCTATGGTCGCTTGATACTGTGGGCAAAATAGCACACTAGAGGGGGGTGAATAGTATGTTTACTAAATCTATTAGCCTAAATTTCAATTTTAATCGTTTATTTAGATCAATTAGGCAATTTGTGATTTGATGATTGAATATGGAAGCGATAAACACAATTAAGCACAAACGACGATAAAACAATGCAAACATAAATATTTATAGTAGTTCGGCCCCAATGCCTACTCCACTACCTAAGCACCCCGCTTAGAATTTCCAAACTAGTTTTACTAAATTAGTTTTTGTTTCCTTTACACCCGAGGACTTTTCACCGAAGAGACACACTCTCGAACTAAGGCACTTCCGCACCCGGAAGTCACCACCTTCTTATCGAGAGTCCTCTTCCACCTCAACCCTAAGGGACAGCTAAACTAATCATAGTAACAACTACGTTTTACAAAAGCGGCTTTACACCTAACACCAGGTAACCACTTATACTCAACACACAAGACCAAACACTTGGTCTTCACACGCACAAATAAAAAACAGGTTCAATAACAGTTAAAATTACAATTGAAAAGAGCTAAAGAATAAACGAAGCATTAGAGCACTTCTCAAGCCTTCAATGCCTCCAACTCGTCAAGACGAACAACTCAAATTAATTCTCATGTTGAGGAAGAACGACCGCTTCTAGAAATTGTCGCAGGAGAACAGAGCTGAAACGATTAATCCTTTTTGGAAGGCTTAGATCTTCCTTTTGAGTGCTCAATAAACTCTGTTAAAATCAAGGAAGAGTGTTAGAAGATTTATATGATGGTATATTTATACCCTGGTGAATAAACGATATTCAACGGATAGAAATCTATCCGTTGCAGGCCGTCGGTCGAAGCGTCGGTCGAAGCATCGGTCGATCGGTCATTCGACCACTGCAATTTTCCCTATGGTCGATCGACCGACAGGTCCACCGCCCAGACGCTCACGACATTCGGTCGACCGACGCGCGCAGCGTCTTTGCCTATTCGCAGGTAGGTCGACTGCCAGCCTCGGTCTATTTTTGCCGCCATTCGGTCGATCGAAATTTGTTTGGACTGGGCAGACTGGGTCTTTTCTTGGGTTTTCTGCTTCCGTCTTCACCACTACATCTACTTATATAACATTTATTAATCTTAAGTTAAATAACTTTATAACATAATAACTTTAAAACATAATCTAGTTCTTGGGATCTAGTATAAAACAGAAATTTCCTAATCTTTCGGGTCAAATAAGGATATGCTAAAGGCTTCCAAAAAATCCTAAAAAATACATTGTTATCTAGTTTTGACCCAAGAAACAATTACCGTCATTTTTTATTTCAAGAAAAGGTTTGGATCATATAGTCCTCCAAGGAGCTCCCTAGTCTTAGTGAATTTCAGGGCGGTCTCGGAATTTCATGATTTGGGGTTCGGGATAGATTTTTGGATTTCTTATGCATCATCATGAGGATTACATTAATTTCTAGACACCCTAAACCTAAACTCCCTTTCTTTAAGATTCCCGAGTGCCGACGAGCATCTTTGTCGATTTATCCGATCGCTGACGTCGCGCACTAACCGATATAGAACCTGAAGGATATTCTCAATGAAATCATTAGTCCCAGGTTTGTTATCATCAAAACCATCAAAACTGAGATTAAGGCTAATGTTGAAAACCTAAAGCCAACAGATACAACTTGGACTCTATGGTTGCTTGATGCAGCTCGCGGTCGACCTATATGGTCACTTGATACAGCTCGACCTTTATGGTCGCCTGACACAACTTGGCCTCTATGGTAGCTAGACACAATTCGGAAAAAATACTTCCAGAAATTACTCAAAGCTACAAGAAAGATGAAGTCGTAAAGCCAGTTCTCCAGACTTCGACCGAGCTCGGGGGTTGTGGACTGGACTAGCACTCTTGGACCCGGCCGAATCATGCCCAATAGCGAGCCTCGATCCATTCCGAGTAATATCCCCGTAAGATTACCGAGCATCATCATCACATCCACCTGCAATAAATACAAGCACGACACACCCCGGGTACTATAAGTTTCAATTTTATTACCTCCACTTTGGAGACCTACTAACTTGAGCGTTAGAATTTCTTTTGCAGGTCCCTACTAACTGGGCATACTGGGTCTTTTCTTGAGTTTTCTGCTTCTGTCTTCACCACTACATCTACTTATATAACATTTATTAATATTAAGTTAAATAAATGTTGGTTGATAATTTATAGCCAAGATAATTTATGGGCATATTGGGTCTTTTCTTGGGTTTTTTGCTTCCGTCTTCACCGCGCCGGATCGAGTTGCACATAGCCAAGAGAGACACCAAAGGTGTTGGTTGATAATTTATAGCAGGGTTATGTCCGAGATTGGAGACTTCAAGCTATTTGTGACGATATTTTTTTACTTTTAAAAAGCTTGTAATTTTGTTTCTTTCAATTCTGTATTCAGGCAGTGTAATCAAGCAGCCTATTGGGCTGCAAATTTTGGTAGAACTCATAGAGTATCGTAGGTATAGTCCTTAGTTACACCGCTCAATCTCCAATATATTGTAATTAGGGATTGTGTTGGTCTTGGTCTGTTTATCTTCGTAACATGAAGTAATTTGTTTTTGTAATATATATAGTTAGTCTAAGTTTTGAAGAATTAAATATAATTTAAATATATTTAAATATATTAATTATATAAAATTATAAAATAAAAAAAATATAAAATATAAAATATAAAATATTATATATATGAACTGATCATCAACTTGAACTAATAATTATACTCAAGAATAAAGCCGAAATCAAATACCAAAAAAATTAGAAATCAAAATCAAAATCACCATTGTACCGATTAATCAAAAAAAATCAGATAAGCAAAATCTAATTTTCAATTTTTTTTTTCAGATTCCTACGAAAAGAGCTTGGCCATTAATAAATCTTTTTAGAAACTCCAAATATATAATAAGCAATAACCGTAAAGAAATTAAGATCGGTCTAGCTTTTATATAATTAATTAGGTAAATTAATCATCCAAAAAATACTAATTCTTTTTGACAAGGGATCCAAAAAATTATTCATATTTAACCTCCAAAATACAATCTGAGATATATATATATATATATATATATTGCAAAAGCATCTTATTATTCTTTCTAATACAATAAAATCTACTTCAAAAGCATCAACTCACTCTTCTTCTTCTTCGCGTTGCGTCTCGCCGTCATCAAATCATTCAGAACCTTCACGTACCAGCTCACCGTCCCCCGCCTGGCCGCCGCCGCTTTTACTCCCTCCAGACCCTCGCCTGACTTCACCACAATCGCGAGGCTATTCTTCTCCAACTCACCATTCTTCGTCTCCTCCTCCTGCAATACATCACCGCCGTGATCTCCACCACCGACCCTCTCTCTGCCGCCGTCTCCGGATTCCGCCATGAGCTCCTGCAAAGAGGTGCGCTGAAAGCCACAGCCGGCTCTCTCCACCTCCTCGTGCGTAGCCCTCTTGTCGGGCCTCCTTGTTCTCCTCGACATGCTCGGGTCGTAGCGCCGCTGCTTGTTCGCGCCCGCGAGCGTCAGCGTCGCCATGGCCGCGCCCCAGGAGCGCTAGCTCGCGTATTTATATATATATATATATATGCCCTCTTGTTTACTCTCTCAGCAAGGGAAGGATCGACAATGGCGTAGAAAGAGAGAGAAAGAGAGAGAGAGAGAGAGATACTCCAGTGAGGGTGGAAGGTCAATTTACCAAGTACGTTGTTGAAGTGAGAGATGAGCGGCTCTTCCACCGGCCTTGGGCTTCCATGTCGGTGAGTGAGATTGAAGTATAGACGAGTTGGACTGCAACAGGCGCGAGATATCGAGAGCATTTAATTATATTAGTTCATAGTGAGGCATCATCATTACTGATGTATTAATACAGAGAGGAAATTAATTATATGCATTGGGAAATGATGATGATTTCATGTTGTCTATATGAAGCAAGACAAATTGTCTCTGGATACGCCAGATGTCATCTCCTTGCAGTGGAAGCCCACACCTGTGCACGAGAGCTTGATGAGAAGATCCATCATGGCAGATGGGGATCAAGTAACAAGGCCATATCTGAACTGGATTTGATTGAATTACGTACTCAGAAATTAATGTAAATTTAAATACTAAAAGGCAAACCGAATCTTGAATAAATTGTCAGACGTACTAACACAGAGAATCTATGCTTTTCTTACACTTTTAGACTTGCATCAGATGCAATTACAAGAAGCTAAGCAGGCCATTTGAGACACTTTCAAATCATTAATTATGGTTCAAGGCTTCATGGGAGTAATTCAAACTGGATTTTGATCATTTTTTTATGACATCACCTTTTTTTTCCTGAGGCAATATCACATAGGGATGGAAATATTACCCGTACCCATGGATACCCGCGGATATTTACCCGACACGGGTCGGGTATGGTAAACATATTATACCCACGGGTACGGGTACGGGTATAAATTTTTACCCATTTAATAAACGGGTACGGGTGTGGATACTATACTATCCACACCCGCGGATACCCGCTACCCGCTACCCTCTAATATATATGAAAAATTAAATTTATAATTTTATATATTAATATTTAATGGAAAATTTAAAAATAAATCTAAATATAATATATTTTTAGGGATATCAATTTTCAATTTTAATTGAAAGTACCTTGATTTTAAATTTAATTTTGGTTTTAAATTTAATGTTTCATAAATGATTATTGATATTTATTAAGATAATTTTATGATTTAGAATTTAATTGTTACGTAGTTTATTTTATGGATTAACGTTTCTCAACCAAGTTATTAATAGTGGTGAAATGAGAATCATTGGTGGTATATTATTATAATAAAATAAAAATTCTTATAATATATTAAATGGGTATCCGCGGATATCCGCGGGTATCAATTACCCGCGAGGGTGCGGGTGATGGATATCCATCACGGGTGCGGGTGCGGGTACGGGAGACAGATTTAGTAAACGGGTGCGGGTGCGGGTGTGGCACTATCCGCCCCGAACCCGCCCCGTTGACATCCCTAATATCACATGCTTAGACCCTTTATGATTTTTGTAGGACTCGTCAACATGCATGAGAATATATTTTGGATGCTATAGTTTTTTTTTTCATATATGTGGAAATAGAAAATCCATGAAAGAGCGATGAGTTTTTGTAGGTAATTTTCCATTACTTTTATACTTGTATTAAAGTAGAAATTACTAATATTTTTTCTTTTTGAAATGTTATATCATAATTATTCATGTTAAGTGAAATTTATATATTAATCAAAAGGAATCATTTTGGAATTTCATATTTATATTACAATTATTCATTGTATAAACAAGAATATTATGATAATTATATATATATATATATTAAGCTAACAGTTCCAGATCCTAATACAACCTAATTACATAAGTTTTACCAGATCAAGAGGCCACTCCTTATTCCAAACAAAATTATGCTTTAACAACTTTGCTTTCTTTGCGAGCCAGTTCGTCGCACGATTATTTTCTCTTCTAACGTACACAACCCTAAGCTCCTCAATTTGGCCTGCAAGGTATCGAATATCAGTCATTGAATTCTTAATTTTTCAAAAAAATCCATTCTACCATTAAAGGTATCCACAAGGATACTGGAATCACTTTCAATTATAATTTTTTTGGATTTATGATGAATAACATGCAATAGGGTTGTGTATAACAGGAAGAGGGGTAATTCTACCAATATAAGCATAGCTTCCAAACTGAGCTTCTAACTCAACAACACCATCAGTATTATACTTAAACCAGTTAGGCGGAGGTAATTTTCAGGCCCCATCATCCTTAATAATATTACCTTGATTGCCCTCAGAACGGGAAGTATCTGCATAGTGTATGGTTAGAGCCAAAGATCTCGAAAGCAATGTCTCCATTGGGGAATAAGAGTTCTGAAAAACTACCTGATTTCGAGCCATCCAAAGAGAATAGAGAGCATTCAAACAGAGTGCCAAAGCAGTTGAGGAATAATTGATTTACCCACTACTCGACACTCCATCCAAACCAACTATACTAAGCTCTTTTTTAATATCCACAAATTTACCCTTAATCATTTCCCAAAGGGCCCTAGCTACCTCACACTCAGAAAAAATAGGGTACATGATTTCTTGAGGGCTGCTGCATAGGGCACTGGGAACTGACCATAATTATATATATTTTTTGCTTTGTTAATTGGTAACATATTTTTGAAAAAGCTTAGAATTCTTTTTTCTAGAAAGACACTTCTCAGGAGACATTTCCTAAGATTGATTTATCTGGATTTTTTTTTTCTCTGTGAAATGTATATTTTAGTTTTCCATTTGTAAAGCTAATAAATATTTAAAAATATTCTAGCTATTATTATGTCCGTTGTTGCAAGAGAGAGTAGAGGGGAATATGGTTGACCACGTCTTAGGATTAGACGACTGTATAACAACTAATCTTAAATGATTACTTCAATAATATAATGTTGTTTGTCTCTACTAAAAAACTATAATGATTGATTTGCTTGACTAAATTGGATTAGATAAAATAATAAATGAGAAAATATTGAATAGTTTTTTATTTTTATTTACTTCAGTGTACATTCGATATAATATAAATTTTATATTATTTTAATCCTAATTACTTTCTTTTAATCCATATACTAATTAAACAAATAATGATATTATTTGAAATAAATTTGCCCTAAATATATTTACTTAGTCTTCCAAATGATGTTACCTAATGCTCTTAATTAACCTTATTGAGTGATTCAATTGCTTTGTCGACTATGTCTAAGTTCACCAATGTACTTTCACATATTATGTTTTGTGTGCATGAGGTTAAGGTATCCTAGATGTGAGAATAAAACAAATCAAAAAACTTTTCTTTCTTTATCTAATTATAGCATGTGAATACAATAATTAATGTTTAAAGAAGGTAGGCGTACTAGAGATTGCTCCATTTGTCTTATTCTCTTCTATTCTCTAGTCTCAACAAATGAAAAAAAAGAACCGTGAGTGAAAAAAAGTAACTTCTCCTATGTTCCAAAAGTGTACATCATGTGTCTATTTATATAGGGAAATAGACACACTCCTTTAATTAACTAGGAGTAGAGCTTTCTCTTTAAATTAGCAAAATAATGGGTCAAGCCTACCCATTATAGCAAGCTCATATTATAATCAAATTGACATCTAATTAATCTAGGTATATTGATTTATGCTAGTCCATACCAATAAATCCAACACTCTAAGCCTAAGAAGTATAAGAACATTTACCTCTTGAAGACCAGCCTATATAATATACACACGCAACAAGTACAATTAATTCTAGTTCCATTGTTCATGACAACAACATAAAATCTACTCATACATATATATGATATCAACTAATCAGAAAAGCACAAATCCATCTCTCATGAACCGATTTCGATTGTTCTGGTTGTTGCCCTAATATTTTACAAATGCGAATTTGATGCGAATTTGATTTCTCTTAACTATTTGTCTTCCTGATGATCAGTTTCATCAAAAATCTCTTCCTGAAAAATGGAAAAAAAATGCAACACAAAAGAAAATGTCAGAACCAGTGGCTTACAAAAGCAGGATCACCAAAGTTTTTAGCACTTAAATAGCACATATGTTAGACGGGATATAGAAATATTTGATGAGATATATACCTGTAATAACTCCTCTATGACATCCTCCATTGTGATGATCCCAACAGCCTCTTCTTCTTCACTTGCTATTGGCAAAGGATTTTCATCAATATGTAAAATGTCTTCCACTCCCTCGCGGGACCATTTTCTACTAACACCACTTTTGCTTGAGTTTGAGCTTGAAGCAAGACTCCTCGACCTTTGTTTCGGGTTTAAACTTCTTACACTTTTCTCATTCACATTAGCACCATCTATTTCCACTCTCACATCTTATTTGCCCCATCATGTAATCGACCGAGAAGAGGCGAAGAAAAAGAACATGAATGAGAAACAAATTGACAATCTGAACTTCACAAATAAACAAAGGTTTATAAGATGAAAAAATAATATGCCACCAAGGTTCTTAGAAAAGCTCATTACCATCTCTTTGGCTACATGGTTGGTCCGTTGAGATTGCTTGCGTTGCTACGTTGCAACAGGAAGCAAATTCACAGTCTTAACAAGTTAACATTGCAAGCAATCACTTGAAAGTTTATAGGATAAAATTCTTTTATGTATTGTTACCATCTCCATGGGCGCTTTGTTGTTCCGCGAGGATCCTTTGCTTCACAACAACTGTCATGTGACTATGACCCTTTTGAAACTCGTTCAAGATGTCATATAGCGGCATGTCTTCAGGAACCCTGCCAATGGGAAGAAATCATTTATGTGGTGAATATGTCTTCCACACAAATTAATCATTAACTTCGTTGTGCTAACTGTAAATTATTTATTGACAAGGTATACGAAGAAACATAGATCACACCTCTTAAAACTATACTTGTTGCAGAAAAGGGAGAACTAGAATGTAAATACGTACCTAAGACATACAACATGACAACTTAGTATCTAGAATTTGAAGTCGCACTTCATGCTAATTTTAGAAAAAGTGTTAGTAGTAAGATGGAAAGGGACTAGTGGGAGAATTATGAGAACTTCTAGAAGAGTTCTTTCTTATATATACAAAAAGTAAATATATAAAATAGGAAAAATTACACAATATATCTCAAACTCTACACAAATTTAATGGATGTATCTAATTTTTATCTTCATAACAAATAATACCCTTCAACTATTGTTTCTCTAGCAAATCTACCCAACTGTCAACCCACATCCTACTATTGGAATCTTCCAGAGCAGCCGAAGCATGAAGTCACGGAAGCTTTTGTTTGAGACCACCAAAATTTTAGGCTCCATAATATGATAATATTATATTTACAATTTATATGATTATTATATTTATAATTTATTCATAATAGATTAAGGCTTCCTTTTCATTCCTAATAATTATCCAACTATAACTTAATTAGTTTTTCTTCCAAATTTGAATTTTTTTTATTTACAAAATCAAGTGTTCTTTTTTTTTTATCTTCTTCACTCTTTTTCTTTCTAGTCCTCGCATTTAAGCAATAACATTTCATTGAAGCACTTCCGTGAAGTTTGTAATCAAGCGAATCAACTTCCGGACACAATATCTATTGTATAAATCTTTTATTATCTTCTATTAGTTTTAAAAAAATTATACTTCATAGATGTATATTATTTTTTGTTATTCATAAAATTTTAGATATGTCAACTAGAAAGTATAATATGGTTATTTAAAACTTAAAAAAAGAAAAGAAGAATTAAAACTTTAATATAATCTCAAAAAGTAGCTCTTGATAAATTTTTAACAAGCAATAAAAATGTAAATCAGAAAATATGGAAGAGTGTTCATTGAATAACAAGTTAGTAATGTAGTTGAGTTAGGTGACAATGAAGTACAAGAAAAAATTAGTAAAAAATCTCAAATAGATCTCCATGAGAAACAACATGAAAAATGAATCAAATGATTGCATATATATATATATATATATATATTGACTAGTATCTTTGCATCTCAAAAATCTAGAAAAATAAATTAAAAGGCCTATATGAAAGTTGGCTTTAAGCCACCAACTCTCTTGAGCTGCCACTGGGAATCTTAAGTCAATTACGTGACATCCACATCATTATACGGACCTAGCCACATCAATGTTCACGTGGGTATTTTTTTTTTCCTAACAAATTTATCCCTCAATTATATACTACTACTCAAACAAATTTATCCATTCTTCAACCTGCTACTAGAATCAATATTAATTTGATGACGTGGCATCAGCGTCACTGTATGGAGCTAGCCACGTTATTATTGTACATGTGGCTATTTTTTTTCAAAGCATTTTTCTCATTCGCTTAAAAACCGAGAAAAAAAATAAGCATATATATTCCTCTTTAATAATTTAAACATTTAATCCTCTTAACTTGTCACATCAGCATACTCAATATTTTGTTGCATGCCTTTAATTTTTTTTTGCTCTTTCTATTCTCGCACAACTCTCCTACTGTAACTATACAACCCTATTTGTTTTTGATGCTGATTTGACAACTGCATAAAAAATGAAATAAATGAAAAATATTTTTAGGCACATGGATGATGACATGGCTAGGTCTGTATAGTGCATGGATGCTATGTCATTAAGTCAACATTAGTAGACAGACGGATAGATTAATTATAAATCAAGAGATGCTAAATGTTGAACTTGAATTAAACAATTGCGGACTTTGAACTTATAAGGTTAGTTAAGCTATAGACTTGAACTTTTGAAACATCCAATTCTTTACTTTCCTTCGATCAATTTCAATAATTAAATCTTTCACTTTACTGTGTAAATAAAGTTAATTATGGAAGTTTATGATAAAATTTTCCTATTCATTAGTATTGATGTCAAATGAATCTCAAATTATTAGTTCGAAAAAAAAAAGGAGCAAAGTATCAAGAAGTAAGGAATTACCTTGGAATCCTCCTGATCGTCACGCTTTTAACAGGCACCTTATCATCAGGATGTATAGTTAACAAATTTTTTACCTAAAATTAATTTGATTAAAATATGAGGAGCATTGATGAGACAGTTGATAGGGGAAAAAAAGATGAATACATCATAAGTTCATAACTAAGCAGTTAATTGATATTAACCAACCTACCAATGAGGATATTGTTAGCCTAATTATATAATTTGGAAGCAACAAATATATGGATAAAGTGAGTATGCTACATAAGGCAAAGAAATACACATGTTAACCTGCATAAAATGACATCTCATCCTACAATCTCAAGTTGGATGGAAAAAGGAAGAATCCCTTGATAAAATAACTAGGAAAAAATGAAGCTCTTTTTCCAAATCGGTGGCATTTGCATTTGTGAGCAATTAGATGCTTGAAAGTAGTATGCAAGTGTTGCAGGTAGCACTTGCATTTTGAAGTCCTCTTAATGCTTGAGTAGTGTAGTTGATATTTGCATCTATAGTTGTACATAGTTGCAAGTGCAAGCATATTATGACCTTTTTATGTACATTGCAATTATACCATTCATTATATATAGTAAGAATTTTTAGCTTTTTTATGTTTATAATATAAAAAGTTCTTATAAATATTTTATATTTTTTAAATAAAAAAGAATCTTGCTGATATCACCTAGTTGAACGTGAGTTAAATATTTATCTATTTTCTAATATTATTATGTGTATAATTTTCTCATTTTTTTAAAATGATGTGCTTTCAAGTTAGAAATAGTATTTTTAACCCATATGGAACCATTTGATAATTGAACTATAATTTCCTCCATTTCATCAACAAAACCGATCAAATGCGCACAACTTGGTCATATGATGAACCGTAAAATATTTTAAATATTTTTTATTGAACTAGCTGGTTGAATTTGTCCAACTAGCTAGGTGACATTAGTCACAAGTTCATTTGTAGCTTTTAAGATTTTGATTGCAAGCGAACTCATAGCAAGCTCATTTGTAGACAACCTCAGTCAGCAAGCAGACTCCTCACAACTTTCTCAGGAAGGGATGATTGAGTACAAGGAGGCCAAACAGGACCTAGATCAGATTTACCAAGATGAAGACACACATTGGCGTCAGCGAGCAAAGCAACGTTGGGTGTGTTTAGGAGACATAAATACCCGTTTCTTCCATCAGTGCGCTTCCCTCTAAAAAAAACGAAATTGGATCCAATCCATTGATACTCCACTTGGGCCGATCAATGAGCCAGTTGTCATTCAAAGAGAGTTCAAAAACTTCTATGTCAACCTACTTGGCCAACATATGGTTCCACTTCTTTCCATCCACTGGCCCGCCTTGAACTTGGATCACTTTCAGCAGGCAAAGTCCCTTGATTCACCCCTCACTCTAGAGGAAATTCACCTCGCAATCAGTGCAATGGGTTCAGTTAAAGCGTCGGGGCTGAATGGTCTAATCAACGAATTCTTTCTTGCGTATTGGGAGACAATCAAAACTGACATGGAAGCTATTTTCAACGAGTTATTTCAGAATCCTGCGCTCCTCCAGCGGGTCAACCAGGGTTTCATCTCACGATTTTGAAAGTCGAAGGGGCTCGAAGAGTGGTAGATTTCAGGCCATCAACCTTGAGAATAATATTGTTCGGATCTTCTCAAAAATTTCTTGCTAGATGCCTCAAACCACACATGAGCTCGATGATTGGCAAGTGTCAGAACGCTTTCCTACCTGGCTGTAGTACGCTTGATAGCTACTTCCTCGTACATGAGGCTATTTGGGCAACCCACAAACTAAGAGAGAATGGCTTTTTGATCAAAGTGGATTTTCAAAAGGCTTTTGATTCGTTGAACTAGGACTTCATAAGTCAAATGCTGAAGGCTCGAGGTTTCACCTCAAAATGGATCAGTTGGATTGAACATCTTCTGCACACGAATTCTTCTCTGCTTATTAATGGCGAATCAGGCCCATCCTTCAAACATAAAAGGGGAGTTCGGCAGGGGAACCTCTCTCCCTACCTCTTCAATTTGGCCATAGATTGCTTATTGTGTCTCATCGATGTGGCAGTCTCTAATGGTCATTTAGAAGGTACTCTCAGACACCGGGTTATAGGGGGAGTCACACACTCACTTTTTGCGGATGACCTAGTACTCTTCAGCTCCAGCGATCGAAATAACTTGCTCAACCTCAAGTTGTTACTGCGTTGCTTCGGCCTGGCTTCGGGACTCGTGGCTAACTCCGAGAAGACATGCCTCCTACATGTACAGCGCTGACAAAGGTGGGCTAACTTCTGACTTTTGTGGAGCAGCGTCAGAAATTAAAAGATCTACAATTACACCCCCACCATCCCTTCGAAAAGAAATTCCTGGGATTTCTTCATTCGGCTTTTCCCAATCATCTCGAAGAGGAGAAGAAGATGATGATTGCGGAATGGATATCGCCATGATTTTTAGTCGGACCATTATGGAAGAAGTTCCGGGAACTTCATCTTTCAGCTTGAAAGAAACATCCCTCTCAAGGGGAGTTCTAGGTTCCAACCGCGCCAATTGTGGATGCCGAACGGCCCTTGCGCCGTCTCCTTCTTCGGCATCGAGCTCGCAGCCCGTACAGATCTTGAGGACGTCGATCTGTAGAGTTCTCTCTTCAATAGACTCCGATGGTATGATGGCCATCGTCTCCGCGTCTTCAATTGTTTCAGTCGTAGATGCGCGCCTCTGCAATCTTCCAAAAGATGTAAAATATTAAGGGGAATAACAGGTTTCAGCAGAGCAAAGAGCCTATTCTAAACATGCAGTCTTAGTTTTCTAAGATCGTTCATCCGATGATCTTTCAGATCTTCAGATCGGGTGCCTTCTTGATCAAATGGGCGTCTTTTTGAGATTACGAACGTATGGGAATCTTCTGCATATTTTCGCATACTACATCCCTGCTTTTATCGCCTATCTCAAGTGAACGTCCAAAGCCAAGTTGGCGTCTCCCGAACTTAAATCTTAAGATCTACTTTCAGAACGAAGACAAAGAAAATTTCAAACTACAAGAAAGAATATAACATCTCAAGCTCTGAAAGAATTAACCTGGTTCAACCCTTAAGCAATCCAAGCTCTGATACCAGAAAAGGATCGGGAAGATCTCATTCAAATCAAATAACAGGCCTGGGAAGGCACGGATTTGAAATGAAGCAAAGCAGAGAAGCGGAAATAAAATAGACTGAATGAGGATATTTTATTGAAGCGCTTAGGAGAGAAAAAGTCTATTACAGAGAAGGAAGAGTAGAACTTCTCGGGTCTCGAGCATGTTCTGCACCTTCAACGTCCAAAGCCAAGTTGGCGTCTCCCGAACTTAAATCTTAAGATCTACTTTCAGAACGAAGACAAAGAAAATTTCAAACTACAAGAAAGAATATAACATCTCAAGCTCTGAAAGAATTAACCTGGTTCAACCCTTAAGCAATCCAAGCTCTGATACCAGAAAAGGATCGGGAAGATCTCATTCAAATCAAATAACAGGCCTGGGAAGGCACGGATTTGAAATGAAGCAAAGCAGAGAAGCGGAAATAAAATAGACTGAATGAGGAGATTTTATTGAAGCGCTTAGGAGAGAAAAAGTCTATTACAGAGAAGGAAGAGTAGAACTTCTCGGGTCTCGAGCGTGTTCTGCACCTTCATCTAAGTGGTTATTTATAGAGAAGAGTTGTTTCCTACCTAAGGAAGCTTAACTCAACTCAACCACGGTTGAACTAAGGTTGCTTCCTCCCTAAGGAAGCTCATCTTTAGTGCGGGTGCTCATTGGGCCCCATCGTCCACTAAGTGATGGCTATCCACAAGTTGGAAGTGACCTGACACGACAACACTAGTACAATAATTGAAAGGAATCTAATCCTTTCAGCACACTAGTACAATAATTGAGCTAAATGTCACAAAGTCGATATTGACAGCTCGGCACGTCCACGTTTGGTGTCCCGTGTCGCGCCCATGTGCTGCACGCTTGGCTTGCCATGCGCCATGTGCTGTTCCATACTCAACCGATGGCATCGATGCTCCCACATACTATAGAGCCGTTTGTCAATAATCGTCGAAAGCTTGCGCGCGTACACCCTTGGATTACAGTGCTGCGCCATACGCTGCGGGTCCTTTGACAGTCGCTCAACACATAGAACAGGGATCCCATGTGATTGTGGGTCCCTTGTAATAATGGAGTCTTGGTCATCCGTCGGCCTCTGGCTCATGCAAAACAAAGCGTTAAAGATAACTGTGGTGATTCTGTCCTAGCGGTTCACCAACACACCGCTCGTTGATTCAGCAGGCTTCCGTTCCAGCGCTCGGTCTTCATCTGGAACTTTAATCTTCTTGGCGTAGCCCTGCTTCTTTTCGCAATCTCTTGCGAAATGCCCCTCTTCACCGCAGATGAAACATTTGCCTCGCCTGGCACGCGGCTTGGCTTCGCGGTATATTGATTTAGCTTTCTTGTGAGGGTCAGTCTGAGTAGACTTATCCAAGCGAGTCATGGCTGACAAAGGTGGGCTAACTTCTGACTTTTGTGGAGCAGCGTCAGACAATTTTGGACACAGGCGCTACTGTCTGCTGTATTGACCAAGACTCCATTCCTGAAGAAGCCTTGGAGCCTAGCGCCTATCCCATACTAATTAATGGCGTTAACTCGCAACAACTAGCAAGTAAGAAGTTGAAGGGAGGGTACATGTCGATTGAGGAAAATCGATTTAAAATACCCTTCACCTATGCATTCCCCATGAGTAAAAAGGACGACATCCAAATGCTGGTTGGATGCAATTTCATAAGGGCCATGCAAGGCGGTGTAAGGATTGAAGAGCAATCAATTACCTTCTACAAAAAGGTCACAACGATCACTACCCGAAATGATACTGAACTATCAGCAGTAGCAGCTATAGACGAGCTCAGCCTAACCGAAGAAGAATATTTGGAGGTATTGAGCGTAACTGCTTATGAAAATTTCAAAGAGTCAGAAAGATTCCAGAAGAAATTCCAACCATTGCTGAAACGACTCAAGAATCAAGGATATATCGGTGACAATCCCATTGCTCACTGGAATAAAAACCAGGTAACGTGCAAGATAGACATTATTAATCCTGACATTACCATTCAGGACAAGCCTCTGAAGCACGTAACACCCGCCATGAAAGAACAGTTCGACAAACACATCAAGAGTCTTTTACAGATAGGAGCTATCAGACCTAGCTCAAGTAGACACGGGACTATGACCATCATAGTCCACTCAGGCACAACCATTGACCCGGTAACAAAAGCAGAAACCAAAGGAAAGGAACGCATGGTGTTTAACTACAGAACCCTCAACGACAACACATACAAGGACCAGTACAGTTTGCCTGGTATAAACACCATTCTGAAACGCATAGGTAACAGTAAGATCTTTTCTAAGTTTGATCTTAAGAGCGGGTTCCATCAAGTGGCAATGGAACCAGAGTCAGTCCCTTGGACAGCCTTCATTGTACCGGGAGGACTCTACGAGTGGCTCGTAATGCCGTTCGGGTTAAAAAACGCCCCTTCAATATTTCAAAGAAAAATGGATAAGTGCTTTGAAGGCACTGAAGAATACATAGCAGTGTACATTGACGACATCCTAGTCTTCTCTGAAAACGAAGAGGATCATGCTAAGCACTTAAGAAAGATGTTAGAAATATGTGAAAAGTGGGGGCTGATTTTGTCACCCACAAAGATGAAGATCGCCACTGAAGAGATCAAATTTTTGGGAGCAATAATTGGGCGAAATAAGATTCGACTTCAACCACATATCATAAAGAAGATAACAACCTTTGACGAGGAAGAATTGAAAAGCAAATCAGGATTGAGAGCCTGGCTAGGCATTCTCAATTATGCAAGAAGTTATATCCCTAACATGGGAACTCTGCTGGGACCCCTTTATTCCAAAACAGGGCCCCATGGTGATAAAAGGATAAAATCCTCTGACCGAGAACTTATTACAAAGGTGAAGAAATTGGTTCAAAACTTACCAGATTTAGAGTTACCCCCCCCCCCAGATGCTTATATCATCTTGGAAACTGATGGATGCATGGAGGGATGGGGTGGCATATGCAAGTGGAAGAAACAGAAGAATGACAAAAGGCAATCGGAGAAGATCTGCGCTTACGCTAGCGGCAAATTCCCAGTGGTGAAATCCACAATTGATGCTGAGATCCATGCATGCATGGAAACTCTAAATGCACTCAAAATACACTACTTGGACAAGAAGGAGCTAACTCTAAGAACAGATTGTCAGGCAATAATAAGCTTCCACAACAAATCGAACCAGAACAAACCTTCGAGGGTAAGATGGCTCAACTTTGTGGATTTCATAACAGGTACAGGAATACAGATCAACTTCGAGCACATAGATGAAAAATTAAACATCTTAGCCGATGCCCTATCTCGGCTAACAACCAAGTTAGTAATTCTGGAAGATATCCCTAAGTACATGGTAGACCATCTCAAAACCATGGAAGAAGTCATTGAGGAAACCCAGAATGCACCAACAAAAGTAATTCAGACACTTAATGCCACCATCAATTCCTTAAGTGACTTGTTAATACAGGAGGAATCAGCCAATGCGCTCTTCTCTTGGGATGACGAAATCCAAGAGATAGTAGAAGATAATGATGATGCCATTAGTACACTAATGGAGGACGGGCTCATATACAGATACGAGAGAAACATGGAGCATGACCCAAATGCTAGCCCGCCATTAAGATGGGAAGACATCCCTTATTGGGATGAATATGAAGACATTGAAGGAGTAATCCTAAAGATGGCCAGACAAGAAGCCCAAGAGACCCAAGCCCAAGACGAGAATAGACTCTGCGAGACCCAATACGAAGATAGTCTCTGCATAGAGGATGATTTCTATCCTAAACATGAAAAGAAAAATCCCGAGAAGAAGAAAGAGTTCTGTTGGACTACAGCTTAAATAAATGAGCAACCTGAATGTTCTTACTCCAGATCTCAAAAGGATGATGAGTCATTTTGGTCCAACAACCTGGTCAATGACAACAGCTACAGCCAGGCTTTCTATGATGAACTTCTCCAGCTGGACCCTGAGGCCTTACGAAAAGGCAAATATCCAGCCAGATAACAAAGAACAAAGCACCAATGGGGAAGTGGATAACCCCATACTAAGATCCACACTAATATTTATATTTTTAATTTTTGTTGTGCAGATGATATTTGATGATTTACAGAAGCTTGCTATGACCAGCCGCGGCACTTATTGGACCACGAAGAAAAGTATATCAGACGCACAGCACTGGGCTATGCTAGGAGGAGTAACTGCAATATCCTCCATAGGAATGATTGAACTTGAACGTCTCACGGGGAAGGTCCTCTTTAAATTCCCTAGACCATCAGAAAAAGAACTCAAGTGGGTTCACAAGATACAACACATCCATTTGGATCAAACACTACGAACCCTCTCGGAATTAGAAAGACTCATAGCGGCAACATTCCTACAGAAAGCAAGGATTGAGCAGTCAAACTCTAAGCACAAGTGGGAGTCAGATGCGTTGGAAGTCATTACGCATCACATCAAGAATTTAGAGCAGTGCCATAAAATGATCAATAGTACCCGACAAAGCACCTCATATGTCGTGTGAAGATAAGGAAGCATCTTCTGTCATCATCACTTAGCTGTAAAGTCATGTAATTATTAAAGTTATGCAATAATTGTGTACGAAGGAATCACTTTTGTCAAAAGCAAATACGTGAGTGGTCGATGGGGCCCAAGGAGCACCCGCACTCACTTATTACGCTTCCTCGAGAAACTTCCTTCTAAGTCTATATGTAGTCTAGACTTCAGAGTTGCAGAGCAGACTGGCATAACCAGTAGTTCTACTTCTCCAGTTGTTTAAGCTTTCAAGAGTTTGAGTTAAATATTAAGCTTTCAAGAGTTTGAGTGAAAACAAGCCTCAGTTTCATTTCATTCATCCTTTTCTTATATTGTTCCAGCGCCTTTAACGACCCGAGAACAGTGTAAGAATACTTATTCCACATCGACGCCATTTCATTCAAAAAACGGAGAAAAAGATCTGGATTCAGTGGAGGATGGCCTACCCTACTGAATACGATGAGCTTACCAACATTGCCGACGATCCCCAAAATGTTCTTTCCCAAATCAGGAGGATGCTCCTGTTAGAAGACCCAACGACTGGCTCTACAGAGGAACAGAACAGAGCCTATGAAGACCTGGAAAGGTTATCTTGTACAAACATAAGGGATCTGTTTGACTACCTCAATAATTACAAGGTTCTGGCAGCTAAGTTGGAAGTGACCTGACACGACAACACTAGTACAATAATTGAAAGGAATCTAATCCTTTCAGCACACTAGTACAATAATTGAGCTAAATGTCACAAAGTCGATATTGACAGCTCGGCACGTCCACGTTTGGTGTCCCGTGTCGCGCCCATGTGCTGCACGCTTGGCTTGCCGTGCGCCATGTGTTGTTCCATACTCAACCGATGGCATCGATGCTCCCACATACTATAGAGCCGTTTGTCAATAATCGTCGAAAGCTTGCGCGCGTACACCCTTGATCCAAAAGAGATGGCAAATCTCTTCGGTTGCTCAGTTGGGTCTTTTCCTTTTGAAATATTTCGAACTTCTTTGAGAGTGGGCAAGTTGCTCAAGGAAGATTGAGGTTCAATGATTAGTCGCATCAATCTCAAGCTTAGCGGATGGAAAGGCAGTCTGCTTTCTCGTGCGGGATGCTTGACGCTGGTTAGCAACACCATTACATCAAATACAGATATATTTTCTATGTTCAAAGCACCGTCTTGGGTCATCAAGAAGATAGACACCTGCAGGCGCAACTTCTTTAGGGTGGGACCTGATTCTATCTCTTCTTGGGAAAGTGCAGAATCAGTTGGGAGAAGATTACCTGCCCACGCGAGGACGGGGGCTTGGGTATTATCAACTTGCAGCCCCACAACCTGACCCGCTTGGGAAGCTGGCTGTTGAAATACATCTCCCGCTCTGACCTCCTTTGGGCTACCATCATTAAGGGCACCACAATTGGAAATAACAGGTGGTTTGGCGACTAGAAGTGAAATCATTCTCTCCAATCTGGAATGAAATTATCCAATTGCAAGAGATCTTCAAGGCTTGTGTTTCCTACACGGTTGGATGGTACAGTTGTGGCTTGAGCCTTGGTGTGGAAGCCGACCACTGTCTCAAAGCTTCCCAGACCTGTTAAGATTTGCATAAGACAATTTAATCTCCATCGAGAATGCGCGAGAGTTGGATGCTCGGGGTAACTTTAGGAGCTGGAATCCCTCGTTCACCACGTACATCAACGAGGAGCTCCTACAACCTTTGGCCAGCTATCTTCAGTCCGACACACCTTAGGGGAAGACTCCATCTCTTGGAAGGGAACGAGTGATGGAACCTCTAGCAGCAAGTCTCTCTATCAACTACTGACCTTTAGGGGTATTAGGGACTAGTTTTTTCACTTTATTTGGCAAAAGCAGATGCCACGTACCTAAGGTCTCCATTTCAGCATCACATTTGGATGTTGGACGCACAAACACCTACCGGCCCGGAACAAATTAGATGGGGGCTCATCAACGACCCAACTTGTCCTCTGTGTCATACTGGTGAAGAAACACATGAGCATCTATTCCGAGATTGCCCCTTCTCTCGGGAGGTATGGAGTTCACTTCTTCAGCTCCTCAACGAACCAACCTTCCCCAATTCTTGGTTCCACATCGGCATTCCTAATGTGCAAATATCTGTGGCCACCTTGAGAAGAGCTCGTATCAATCTGATTTGGGATTGGTTCATTTGGGCGGAGCGGAACAAACGTTGTTTTGAGAACTCTTTGAATGAAGTCCAAGCTGTTGTGGCTTTCATGTTGTGTTTTTTCTCCGATTATCACATTTTGTAACTGATGTGGGCTGCTTTTTCTGTTTTTCGTCCCCCTTTCTCTCAACTTGTATTCCATTCAGATCTCTTGAATACAATACAAGATGTTTTCTTTCAAAAATAAAATAAAATAAACTTCCATAGCTAAAAATATCAAAAAAAGCAATATATTCTAGTATACATACTATTAAAGTACTATAAGCCTTGAAGATCCTTGTTAAAATATCAGTTTATTGCTTTAACCACTACTAAGTACCATAAAGTACACAGGCTTTTGCATTTAGGTACATAAGAAACTTGAACTACAACTAGTTTTAATTTTAATAAACAAAGGGCTAACATACTCCCTAAAGATAGAAATAAAAATAAAAATAAAACTAGCAAAATCATTGGCATGAAAGTTGAGTCATTTAATCATATCAAAGAAGATAACGTATTAACATAAATGATGGCCTATATTATCTTTTAAAAAACATATCAATATTCTAGAAACAACAGCCAAAAGAATTACCAGTATGAGTCCAATTATATTAGTTGGTTTTTCATAATATACTGGTACTCTGCTATGCCCCTTTTCCAAAATCTTAGTCATCAAGTCTCTGAAAAGAAATCATAATATATATGATATCATCAGAAACACAATATGAAAAGGTGTTTGGTGCTCTCTAGTAATCAATGGAGACAAACCTATCAAGTATTGCATTAATATCTATTGCAAAAATTTGAGATATGGGGTTCATGGCATCCTTAGCCTTCTTCTCTGTCAGTTCCAGTGCTCCCGATATAATTGTAGTTTCATCATGGGTTAGCTCTCCTCCTTTTCCAGCCTGATTACAATATTCATTAATGTTCAACGGACACAAATACGAAGTACCTTTAAATTTTAATATCCAGATATGCAAAATGTACATTAAGAGACTTACAACAAAATCAAATGTATTTTCAATTAAAAGCATATAGATTTACAACAACATTATAGAAAATATTTTTCATTCCAAGCATATAGCCTACACCAGCATCCTCTTACATTGTCTTTTGAAAGAGGGAAGTTATATCCAATTCAAAAGATATCCTCTCTTACAATGATGTGAATATTTATCATTATTAGGCTAGAAGTGCATCACAAGTTTCTGTTACCTAGATACGATGGAGTATCATCCTTTTACACATTTGCAAGAATAAACTAATGAACCCATGGAAATTTATATCCTGCTCATGAAAGTGGGTCTGCACAAATTCGCAAAAGTTTTCAAGAATGTGGACTTAGAGAACTTTAACATTCTGTTTTGCCTTATCACAAGTTCTTTCCATAAACTACAAGCTGCACTGAAAACCTTATCTACTTTCACAGTCAGTTGTCGGCCTCAATGATTTATCACTTAGGGTGCTAGTGGCGTGAGGGTAAATTTTGGAGGTGAAAAATATGCAATAGTAATATTTCAAGAGGTAAATGATACTCTCGTAAAATTCAATCCTTCTCTATGTTTCCATTTACATAAGTGATAAGAGGGGTAAATTTTGACCCCTTGAAGATTTAATATATTTTGGATCCCCAAGATCGAGTTTGATGGGTTGAGTGGGGTCAACCAGTTATTGGGCTTAACTGGGTTGGATTAGGTCCGACCAAGTTAATCAAACTAGCTCGAGATTGGGTGTGGTAAAATCAGGTTGTGTCAAACTAGGTTTGGTTCATGGTCAGATACATTCAGCCAAAGATCATTTAATTTTGGGTGGGGTTCAACTGGATCAGGTTAGCTTAGGGTTCACCACATATTTCAATAGATTGATCAACTTAGATTGGGTCCAATAGGTTTTGGTTGAGCTGGACTAGGGTAGGGATTTGATGAGTTACATTAGATTGGGCCGAACCAAGTCATCTCGAGATTAGATTCAATTAATCAACTCCGACTGGATCCCATCAAGTCAAGATCGGTCCTAGTATTTTGCGGTTGGGTCACTTGAAGTCAAGCCAGGTTAACTTAGTGTTGAATTTGATCGAATTGAGTCTAGCCGATGTCAAGCTAACAAGGAACGAGGGAAGATAGTGCTTGTATGAGATAGAGATAAAAAGTAGATTAAAACATTACATAAGGAAAATAAACTCATTAGGATTTTTGAGGGGGCTAAAAATTTTATACTGTTCCTCACAATTTCAATATTTATTCACATATTGATGGTAATTTTTCATCCCTTGAAATTTTAACGGGTAAAACATATATGTTCTAGATAAGAGTGTCAATTTTATCCTCCTTTTGCCCCACCATAGATGCCCTTAATCCAAGAACTGATATTCCCTTAAAAGATGCAAACATCTTTAGGTAGATGCTCCAAGAAAAAACTATCAGGTTGTAGATGCATTGAAAATATCATACTACCCTAGCTTCTGTAATGCAACAAAATAGATGCATTGAAACTATTGAATTGAAGCTGACAAACATTTAATCATCAATAGAGATAAGATGAGTTTATAAAAACAACTGACTACCAATCATAAAACATAAAGAATTAGGTGTCCCTATTCCAGAGGTACGTTTATATAAACTTCAGAAAAAAACCATGTAGAAATCAAATAAAATTTTCATAATGTAGCATCTTACCTCATTTCCATGCAAATAAACAAGTGTTTTCAATTCAGCTCTACGGAAGAGAGCCACATGCCCATCCCCTAGAATAAAGTCCAGAAACTGAAAAACAATTTAGTCTCAAGAATTCAAACATGATAGGAGAAAAAAAGCATCCACAAAAAGAAACCACTATAAGGAGACCCATAAAGAAAGATATCACAAAAGGGATCTGTTATGCTTATAAAAAAGTAAAAAAAATATAATAGAAAAAAGTAACAGAATTGCAGGAGATGGATCACCTTGCTAATTGGATATGCAACAGGAAAGCAGATCCACACAAGCACACGAACTATGGGTGCAACTGATGCTCCAATTGCTAGGCCATACCGAGAACATATAGATTGAGGGATGATCTATATATGTACACAACAAACCACTGAAATTAATTCCTACAAGATTCAATTGACATTACTAAGAAATTTAAGACATCAATTTGTTTATATGCAACCAAAGGAAACCACATACAGAAGCTTACCTCCCCAAAGAGAAGTATCAATGTTACTGAAACCAAGATAGCACCCCATGCTGTAATCAAACTGTCAAGAAATATAGGGAGTGCCTAAAAAGGAAGATGAGAAACATTCAACAATAGACCAAAGCACGAAATTAAACAAATAAATGACAATATACTTACTTCCATAGCTGCAGCATTGCAGATCAAAAGTGTGCAGAGCAACAAATGTTGTTTCTTTACAACAGGCATTATCTTTGCTGCAACACCGACTTGAGTCTTAATTGAAGTATAGCACATGATATTTCTTTTTTACGATAGTATGGAAATTTCTACTAAGCTAACCAATGGAAGCATTTTCTTATATATATGCAATAAAAGCAACAAAATATTTCCTATTATTAATTGTGGGAATTTCAATTAAAAACTCTTCTGCAAGTTCTAATGTTAAGTACAACTAAAATGTTCCGTCAATGAATGCAAGTTTCTATTCGTCAAAAAAAAAACTAAAATGTTCCCTCTACGATACATCTTGTAGCAAATTAGGGGTGTTTGGTTGGATGGAATGAAATAGTATTTATTTGCTTGGTTGTAACTTATTGACAAAGAGTTGGTGGCCATAAAGAATAAATAAGGAATATTATTCTTTATCAATCCCAAGAATAACATTTCTCATATATTTCTAATGATCTTTTCCAATACTACCCTCTAATTTTTGTAATAATTACATAAGAATATACAAATTAATTGATTAAATTAAATTGTAATAATTACATATATCAAAAATAAAATGCTATACATACAACAATAGTATCTAATTTTGATTGTTATTGTTATTTTATGGAGATTCAATTAATTTTTATAAAAAAAGTGAATGATAATTTTTATTATTTTCAAATTTAATAAATTATTTCAACTTGTGCAAAATTAATTTATAACAAATATTTTAAAATTAATATTTTATTTTCAAAAATTATTTTACACTCGTTCATATTTTTATTATATTGTTATTAATTAGAATAAATTAAAATATATATTATTTTGAGTGTAAATAATCAATATTGTTAACAAAACTATTTTATTCATTTCCCTCTTCATTCTTTGTCTATTGTCGATGCTAACCAAAGAAGAAAATAATTATTCATGGTCTATTTGTAACGTCAAGAACACTATTTCTTATCAATTCCTATTTCTTTCTATTACGTGCCATTCAACCAAGTATAAGATCCCCTTAGATGAAGCTTCCCCTGACAAGTATAAGAACAAAGATCTCCCAAGGAAATTAATATGAAATAAGCATGAAATATGCAAAATTCACAGAAGCAGAGAAGGAGAGGAGTAGTGTACCGGCGTGCTTGCGATCCTGGGGAGTCCCGGACTTGGAAAGGACCTCGAGGTCGACTATGCTGAGCGACATCAAGCCGAGGGTGAGGCCGGACATGAGCCCGGCGAAGAGCACCAGCAGGATTATGACCACTATGCTGATGAAGAAGTTGGTCTCGCAGCAATGATATTCCACCGCCATCTAAATCCCCTCCCACACCGCAACCTCGATCCTCCAATAATATATATTTCCTTTTTCTTTCTTCGCAATAACCGAACTCGATCGATCCGAACAAGAAAAGATTAATCGGGCAAAAAGGGATGGGGCCGAAGAGATCGAAAATGCTCGAATAAAGGCACAATGAACATCAAGCAGGAGAGCACCTTCGGTTCACGCGTGAAGCAGAAGGAGGAGAAAGAAAGGAGATGCGAGTCGCGAGGCAACTTACTAATTAAAGCCGGAGGAGTGAAGGAGAATGAACGCGAAGAAGAATCGAGGACGCACAGCGACAGCGTCCGATTCGGGGACCGACGTAAGTAGCGCTCGTGGTGTCGGTGAGCGACGAGTGGCATTCATGTATGCGTGGGCCCCTTTCGTTCGTCCTCGCTGCGGGGCCCACGATTCATCTGAGTGTCTCTTTTCTACCTGACTCGGCGACCTGATTTGACACTTGATTTTGATATGGCGGGCTCCAAGGGGAAAAGCTCGCGTGGGCCCACATTTGGAAAGCATTTGGGTAGATGGTATATGTGCGTGTGGCATGTGGGTAGTGAAGCATTTTCTTAAACTTTTATCTCCTTTTTCTTGCTGGTATCTTTACGCTACGTGGACACCGCACAAAAAGCCGAAAAGGGCGAAGAACCCTGTGGGGTCCCTTATGAAACCATTTGGAAATAGGTATACAAGAAAGACGTACTTTTTGGATTTTTTTGATGACATGTTGAGCTGATTTGACTGGCAGATGTAAGTTAACCGTTTTTGTCCGCACGTGGAAGCTGGAAGCCACTTCTTAGAGCCTTTATGTCTTCTCTCGGACGATTCATTTGTAGCTTAAGAATTTGACATCCAAGCATATAGTCTTTAAGGTTATAATTTTCATCCCTATTGTGACATTTTATGTGCATATTTTTAAGTCTAAATTGTCATTATTGATTATATTATAAAATCTAATTTTGATTAAAGAACCAACATTTAACTCGTGTTTCCGATACACTATTTGAAATATATATATAGTTAATTGTAACTAAGATATCTTGTAATTTAACACATATATATCGTGTGTTATAAGTTCGGAACTATAACTCAATTCCCAAATGTAATCATTTTCGAAAAATATATCTACAGTGTGTTTATTAGGGTGGGAACAAGGTAAGAAAAAGATAAAGGAAAAGTAATATATATAATTGCATTAATGACTCTTTTAATTAAAGATATTTAACGTCAACTAATATTAAAAAATCTAACTGATTAGAACTCATGATATGATTGTTTTTTAAAAAAATTATTAGTTTTATTTTTTTAACTAGGATGTAAAATAATATGTATACATAACAGTTGTATAATTATATAGGTTTATAATGATGATTATAATGAATTAGGTATATGACTAGATTTATATATAATCAATAACTAATTTGATTTATGATGAGTGTACAATTATAATTATACA
This sequence comes from Canna indica, assembly GCA_034359265.1. Lineage (NCBI taxonomy): Eukaryota > Viridiplantae > Streptophyta > Magnoliopsida > Zingiberales > Cannaceae > Canna > Canna indica. The sequence goes on along the minus strand of CP136893.1, from coordinate 13,846,181 downwards.
CTATAAAAAAATAGAGTATCACCAACAGATTAAATCTATTAAATCTGTTGGTAATAGTCAAAAATCCGTTGATAATACTAATATCAACATATTTTCATTGGTAAAATCTGTTGGTGATATTCTGCCAGGTATTACCAACGGATATTACAATTATCCGTTGATATTATCAACGGATAAAAATATATTTGTTGGTAATTACCAACAAATGAGTTGGTAATTTTGTTGGTAATACCAACAAATGATATATTTGTTGGTAATATCAACAAAATTAGTTTGTTGGTGAAAATCTATTTTCTTATAGTGATATTACATGAAATATATAATATATTTTGCATTTATATCTAAATAAAAATAAAAATATATTGGTGTGCCTAAAGGTACACATGAAGATATAAGGGAGGAAGTAGGGTGTATCTTATTTGACTGAAATTATAAAAGGTTTTAATTTTTTTTAAAAAAAAATAATTGGAGCAATGAGATTTTAAAATTAAATTTTTTATTTTTCTTTTCCTCCTTTTATGTAATATGATGAAAGAATGAATTATTTTTTCGCAAGATTTTTCAAATAAATAACAATACATAAGAATCACTATTTAACTAAAATAACAAAAAAGATCTCATAGAAGGCAATCAAATAAATAAGGTTTTACAACATAAAATATTCTCTGGGCAGGCCTTTTCCAAAATGAGTTTCATTTCTCTGACTTCCTTAATGATCTGCTCATGCTTAGGCTCTTGTGGCAGGAAAATTTGCAAAAAATAGAGAGAAGTGAACAAATGAGAAAACAAACATTAAGATATGAGACAATAATTCATTCCTAAATACAACAATGGCAAAAAGCATGGACCTTAAAAATCCATAGGAAATAGCGAGCTGCATATAGTGCTTGATCTTCAATGACATCAAACCCATCGGCTAAGATATTGAAGCAGCATTTTAATAGTTGCGGCTCGATCCTTAGCAAGAAAAGCTTTAGTAGGACTAGTAAGAGGATCTTCAGGATCCAACATGATTGCTCCTTTACTAGTCGTGAAGTGTGTTATCCAACACTAAGCAAGGAATCGAGGCCTTAAGATTCAAAACAAAAGAAATTATGAGCTCTGTTAATTGTTGAAAAACACTAAATTATGAGCTTCTATTAGAATTGGTGCATACTGGCATCTACCGGCCAATGCACATTGAATCCAATAGTAGTCACATGTATTTTGCTTTGTTTATTGATGATTGTAGTCGCTATTGTTGGATTGCTTTCCTTAAACAAAAGAGCGAGGTGCCGCAGAAGTTTAAGGAAATCAAAATACAAATTGAAATTGAGCTTGGTACTAAGATCAAGTGCCTTAGGATTGATCGAAGTGGGGAGTTCATCTCAGCTAGCTTCACGGCTTTCTGCAAGAAAAATGGAATCATTTGCCAACTTACGGCTCCTTATACTCTGCAGCAGAATGGAGTAGTGGAGCGTAGGAATAGGTGTGTGGTTGAAAAGGTGAAATGCAGGCTAAAAAAGGAGTTGCCGAAGTATCTTTGGGCTGAAGGAGCAAGAACATTTGTTCATATCATGAACAGATGCTATGCATCTGCTGTCAGCAATAAGAATGTCAACGGGGCGAGGTGGGTACGGGGGGTGCCTATCCGCTACCCGCCTCGTGAAATAAACATGTACACGCTACCCATTTATTAATTCCCCGCAGGTATCAAAAATGGGTACCCATTTAATTACCCGCGGGGGGATGGATACCCACGGGTATTGGCGAGTACCCATGACACCATAAAAAAGAGAGTAAATTATAATATTTTAATAATACTTCAACTCTTCAAGTATTTTGATAACAACTTCATTTTGATAAACATACAACATTTTGATAACAACGTCATCATAAGGTTTCAAAATATAAAGTATATGAGTATTGAATTATATTAGAGTTTTTTAGTATATGTACCGAGGATAATATTGTAATTTACTAATTCTCGCGGGTAACGAATACCCGCGGGTACGAGTACTATAATACCTGTACCCGCCCCATATAATAAACGAGTAAGAAAAATTACCCGTGAAATCCCCGTGGGTAGGAAACTACCCCCCATATCCGTCATAAATGGGTAAATACCCGCGGGTACCCACCTAAACGGGTAATATTACCATCCCTAGTCAGCAACAAGACTTCGTATGAAGCTCTTTATGGAACCAAGCCATCTGTCTCACATTTCAGAGTGTTCGGGTGCATAGCCTATGTACTTAAGCCAAGCTAATTGAGACAGAAGTTAGATGAAAATTGCACTAAGCTCGTCTTTGTAGGATACAATAAGGAGTCCAAAGCTTTTAGACGGATGGATCCTGTGAATAAGAAGATTGTTATCAATCGTGATGTACAATATGACGAAGGTGGCATATGGAAGTGGGAAACAAATACTGAAAACACTAAAGAAGATCAGTCACTCATCAACAATTCAAATTCAACTTGCTAGTCAGGTGAATTTAGATCAAGGGGTAATAACTGATAATGTGTTCAGTGATGCTAAATACAATGAACAACCTGTGAATGAAGGCAGTGCGACACCTCAGAGATATAGATCTCTGGAGGATATATATGAGCACACTCAGGTGTGCAATGCAGCACAAGTGATAGAACCCTTGAGTTCTGAAGAAGCTTCAACTGATCTGAAGTGGAGACAAGCTATGCAAGAGGAAATTTATTCGATCAACGAACATTCAACTTGGGAATGGGTTGATTTACCGGCAGACAAGAAGGATGTGGGATTAAAATGGATCTACAAGATCAAATTACAAAGCATGGCTTGTTGCCAAGGGCTTCATGCAGCAAGAAGGCATTGACTACCAAGAAACGTTTGCTCCAGTAGTAGGGTTAGAGATAATTCTACTTGTGTTGGCCTTTGCATATTTTCGAGATCGGTATATACATCAGCTTTACGTGAAATTGTCTTTCCTTAATGGAGAGCTGACTGAAGAAGTTTACACAATGCAGCCAGAAGGTTTTGAAGTTAATAAGAACCAAGTATACTTGCTAAGGAAAGCATTGTATGGTCTTAAACCGACACCCCGTGCCTGGTATTCGAAGATTGATTCATACTGTATCAAGCGAGGGTTGATTCGTACTCTACATGATCATACCTTGTACATATATTAAACATGAGAATGAACATACGTTAGTCATGTGCCTTTATGTTGATGATCTCATGCTCAGGATTTGCTTGAGCGCTTTGGGATGGCAAGCTGCAACCTGATTTTTACACCAGTGGAAACCAGATTGAAGCTTAGTAGTGACAGTGAGATAAATGTACATGAATATAGAAAGCTGGTTGGTTGCCTAATGTATTTGTGTAATACTCGACCCGACATAGTGTATTCTGTAAGCATGCTTTCAAGATTTATGAATCACCCAAATTTGATTCATCTGCAAGCTGCATACTGAGATACATCAGAGGTACTATTGATTATGGAATCTTGTACAAGAAGGCCTGCGAGTTCAAGCTGACTAGCTTTTTTGATTCAGATTTGGGTCGGTTCTCTTGATGATTGCCGGAGTACATCTGACTACATATTTAATTGCTATTCATGCACAGTGTGTTGGGGATCAAAGGAGTGCTCTACTGCTTTTTCTATAACAAAAGCAGAATACGTGGCGATGACCACTGTTGCTTGTCAAGCATGTGGCTTAGCCGAGTGCTGATAGATCTTAACTGGAGATGTGATCATCTGGCTCCCATACTGAGTGACAACCAGTTTGCAATAGCTATGACGAAGAACTCTTCCATTCTAAATCCAGACACATAGATACTCAACATCATTTTGTACGTGAGCTAGTAGGAATTGAGATCATTAGACTGGAATTTTGCGAAAGCAAGAATCAACTGGCAGATGTTTCATAAAAGCTTTACCTGCTGAAAAGTTCTTAAGTTTTAGATCAAAATTAGGACTTGAACAAGTGTAATTAGAGGAGGAGTGTTGAAAGCTAATATACACTTGCTTATGTTTTAGAACGGGTAATTAATTTACCAGTTGAAACTAGCTTAACCTTCTTAACGTCGACTGACGTTGCATGCATGTTTATAAGCCTTTCTTCATGGCTTAAAATGTACTTCTTGTTTTTGAGTAATATTGCATTCTTTTCATTCGGTATTCGCGCGTGTGTGGAGGGTGCTTTGGTGTATTCATCTCTCTTCCTTTCTTCCTCTCTTCCTCTTGCATGTGAAAGATCTTGATAAACACCAAATACGGAACTCGACGCAAGCAGCCGCCCCCAGCTACAGCTCGACGACATCGGTGGTGGCACTATTGCCGTCGTAGAACTCGATCTTGGATTGATCTCCGAGTGCTGGTGGTAGCTGTACCCACCCATGAAATAAGTCGATCAGTATCTTCTGATTTTTTTTTTGATCAAAGAATCCTGTTTCCATTCAAGAGTAATGAAAGGTTACAGGTAGAGAGCGGAAGTGAAAACACAATTAGAAACTAGGAAAACAAGTAAAATACAACAAGGCAGCACAACCAAAAAGCAAGCTCCCCGCAACATGAATTAAGCCAAACAGAGGTTGAAGAAGCATGCAACAAAGGCAGCGAGAATCTAGGCATAAGAGCTCTTTTGCTGGAAAGCTCTCCTATTACGTTCGTACCAGACGAACCTACTCCATATGATCTTGAGTCTCATCCGTCGATAATTGGAAGTCAACAAATCATCAGTACTGAGCGAAGGAAGAGAGACAAATTGAATTCTCAGCAATGAGAGGAAGATTCTCCAACCCAAGCATGTGTAAGGGCACACATCAAAAAGATGGGAATGTGACTCAATACCATTTGAACATAGCAAGCATGCCACATCCGAAGTGATACCCCCAACGCACCAAACGGTCCCTAGTAAGCAGCTTTCTCCTTATCCAAATCCAGACGAATAGTGATATTTTTTAAGGAAGTTTAGAGTTCCATACCAGCCGATGATGACGGTCTGTAATACCCGGAAAAGAGAGGACACGATAGAGGCTCCGGGTAGAGAAATTTCCGTCAGCCTCCCATTTCCAGGAGATAGAATCAGGATTTCTTGTGTGCTTGAGAGGTTCTAAATCAACAGCCAAAGATACCAAAGAATCAAAATCAACAAGGGAAGAAAAGGAAAGATTCTAGCCAATACAAACACCATCCGAGCTGAAGCTTCGGGCCTCTGAGATAAAATAGTTGGGTTGCTCTGAGAAATGGAAGAGATGAGAATATTTAAGTGCAGGACTGGTTCCATGAAGCCAACGATCAGTCCACAACTTGGTATGATTGCCCAAGCTAACCAGAAAAGAAGAACCAGCAATAATGAAGTCACAGGTGCTGAAGATATCCATCCAAACTGGCGAGCAACTTCGAATTAGACGAGGACAGTTCCAGAGCCGATAATTACCATATAAATGAAGTAGAATTTGAACCCAAAAGAGATCCCGACCTTGCATTAATTTCCATAACCAAGATCTGATTCGGGCCAAATTGTGAGACTTAATATCAAGAATGCCGGTACCACCGTCTGACTTAAGGCAAGTGACATTACTCCAACCAATCAAACATCGACCAGAAATCGAAATGCTCTCCGATCCAACCCCAAAAAATTTCTTTCTTCTTTGGTCGATCATTTTGATAACCCAACAGGGCGCTTTGAAGACCGAAAGCATGTAGGAAGTAGAACCAGTCAAAGTGCTGTTAATAAGCGTAAGTCTTCCCGCGCGAGAGAGCAACCTCTCATGCCAATTATTTAAACGTGCATCAATCCTCGCAATGAGCTGCAGCCAATCACTTTTGCATGGCCGCCCGACCTTAAGGGATAACCCAAGATACTTAAAGGGGAGAGAAGCAGAAAGACACCCGAATTCAGAGGCCCGGAGAGCAACCCCTTGAGTGTCACCCTTGGTGCTTGACATGCAGGTTTTTTGTAGGTTGATTTTTAATCCAGCCGCCAGCTCGAAACAATTAAGAAGCAAGATGAGATTGCGGTGATTGAAACCATCATTGTTACAGAAAAGGACCAAATCATCAGCGAAGATAAAATGAGTAATCGGGTCTTCAATCTGCTCGGCCAAAACCCCCCGAAAAAAACCATTAGTAGCAGCCAAGTCAATCATACGAGAAAGGCAATCCATAACCAAATTAAATAGGAAGGAAGAAAGTGAATTGCATTGACGTACCCCACGCCTATGCCGAAAACTTCTACCAGCCGAGCCATTGATGAGAAGTGATGATTCTGTGCTGAGAAGTTGGAAAATTCAGGACCTCCATTTATGCAAGAAGCCTCTGACTTCAAACAAATCAAGCAAGAAATCCCAATCAACAAATCCCAATCAACAGTGTCGAATGCTTTCTCAAAATTGATTTTGATAAGAAGACCGTCCTCACCAACATGGTTGCAAGCCCACAAGGTCTTATGAACACCTATATAACAATCTAGAGTATTACGCCCTACCATAAACGCACATTGCTTTTCTCCGATCAAAGTAGGCATAAGAGGTTTCAACCGATTAGCCAACACTTTGGGAAAAAAGCCGAGTGATGCCGTTCTCGAGATTGATAGGCCTAAAGTCCTTTACACAAGAAGCACCCTCACATTTAGGAAGTAAGACGATGTGGCCAAGTTTGAAACGAAGGAGGGTGCCCGTTTGATGAAAGATCTCCTAAAAAATGCCCCCAACATCATTTTGGATGAGGTCCCAAAAAGACCGAAAGAGTTCCGCGGTCAACCCATCAAGACCGGGGGCTTTATAAGAGCCCAACTTATCAAGAGCCACCTTTATCTCCAAGATCGTGAAAGGAGAATCAAGCGCGATCAAAGCCGGGAGGGGAGACAAATGAAGATTGGACCAGCCAATACGCAGCGAAGGTCGGACCTTAGTACCCAAAAGCTGAGTATAATAACTCCGAAAAAAGATAGCAATATCCTCAGGCCTCGAAATAATCCCAGCGGGCGTGGACAGTTGAGGAATCCAATTGCATTTGGTCTGAAAAGAATCCCATTGATGAAAAAAGCGGGTATTTTGATCTCCCTCCTCAATCCAGCGCAACTTAGCACATTGGCGCTAATAAGAATCAGTATCACGGTACAATGAATCCAACTCAACCTTCTTGTCGCGAAAGAGACCGAGCTCATCAGCACTCAAATCCGCGATCTCAGATTTACAGTTAAGCTGATCAAGTTCTGATTCCAAGGTGAGGCGACAGGCCTTGCAATCCTTCTGAAAAAGAACCGCCCAAGAGGAAATAGTTTTTCTTAGGATCTCCCAACAAGAAATCCATCGAGCAGCCACCGAAGTTGGAGTTGGATAAATGAGCTTGATCTTGTAACTGCCTAGCTGCTGAACTATGGATCCGTAGACTGGAGCATAGTAGTCTATTTGCTTGTTCATCGAGAGGCGTTCATCTTGTGATAGCGGCGTGTGTTAATCAGCATGCTTATATTTCAATGGACGAATTGAATCATGTATTGCTCACTCTGTGAGTCGAGTCGAGAACTCGTGCTCCTCCAGAGGTGAAGTTGACGTCGCTAAGGAAAGTGCCGATGTTGTTCGAAGAAGGGGACAGAGAAAGGTAAGGCGGGCATGGAGGAAGTTCGAGCTTCTCAACTGCAAATTTTAGGAGTGTCAGGCTCCATAGAAATTTCTCTGGAGCCCCTCAGAGCAGTGGACCTAGTTTTATTAAAATTAAATTTAGTATAAATAATACTGAACCTAAAGTAAGAGTGAACATGTATTGCAAACAAGTGAACTTAGCACTTTCACTTTAGGTTCAGTATTAATGATGCTAGGTTCATTCTTAGAAATGTCAGGTTCATTAATAGGTGGGGCTCCATAGTATTTTTTTTTTTCCAAATTGTAGGAGAGGAAATTAGAATTAATTGGAAGCTAAACTTAATTAGGCTTTGGAATTAGTGAGGTAAAATACAAAACGATAAAGTCAGCAGAGTTCTTGCTGTTGCTGAACCGGTCGATCGCCTTGCGGCTGGCGTAGTCGACGTCGTTGTGCGGGAAGTCGACCTTTATAAGAGAGAGATGCAAGTGGTTGTTGTTCCTGACGTTAGTGATCGAGTCCCCCAAGACATAGAGCGCCGGCACCACCATCGGCTCTCCGTGGCAACGGCCACTCGAGCTGAAAAAACATAACTAGATGCAAAGAACTAGTGCAACACTACTGCTCCCAGAAGAAGAATTGCTTGGTGCCTGCTCTTCGAGGGCCTTGAGCTCGAAGGGCTTGAGACTGGAGAGGAGGTAGTGTTGTAGGGCGGTCGTGGTGGTGGTGGCAACAATAACGACGTCAATGAGGGAGGTGAGAAGGTTGAGTGGGCTTAAGAGAAGGGAAAGGCTCGAGGTCCTTGAGAAGGCTCCATGGGAGGTCAAACTAAGTTTGGCTTATAGTGGGAAAAAGGTGACGGCAACGGAAGGAGAGAGAGAAAAAAAAAGATGAGATATATAGGTATTTTATTTGTCCTCTCACAACTAGGACGATCACGTATGAATTTGTCAGCCATGCGAGCACCGTTTTCTTTCGCGTCAGTAATTTTGAAACGACCCTTGATGAATTGGTAGATGAAATAACAGATTAAAATTATATGAATTTACATATCAAAATTGAAAAAAATTGATAGATCTTAAAATTTTGTGAAACTATGTGACTTTTTAGTCTAATAATCTTTATTAAAATAAATGAGAAAGAATTTGAAAATAAACTAGAGAGATTAAAAGTTGGTCATTAATTATTAAGGCAAACGAATGTACTTAATTAAGACAAATAAATTCATATTTCATCCTAAAATATATTAGAAAAAATATAAAAAAGTGAAAAAATTCAGAAATTGGTCACACCAACAAACTTTCTAAAAAGTGTCATTCTGAATCTTACTTATATATAGATTATAGTTAAAAATTAAATCAACTAAGGTCACTTAAGGCCACTGGGAAACGAATTGAGACATGACTAGCGATCTGGGCGACATTTCGAAGGCGAGAGGTGAGTGCTCTTTCCAATCTGCCGGCGGAAGGTATCCCGGGCTCATGATTGAGGAGGATGTTGATGGGGGTCCTGAGCAAGGGGAAGCATTGAACTTGAGGATTGGTGGAGGTATTGAAGGCGGATGCGGTGAAGACTTTGGTGACCTGAAGCTGCATAAGAGGATGAAATCGGTGATGACCTTGAGGAAGGAAGCTGTTAAGAAACCATTAAGGGAAGGTACTTGGCGTGTGAAGGTGGGTGCTAGTGGCCTGTTGCAGGCGAAAAGTGTGCGGGATCCTGGTGAATGTTGGAGAGGAACTGGTGGAGCCGTGGAGGAAATCATTGGTAGTACTAATGAAGATATCCCGAGTTCATCAAAGCTAGGTATGAAAAATTTAAATCATGCCCCTTTACTAGGAAATGTTTCTACTGTAAGTAAATCTGTGTTGATTTCAAAAGCTGCTACTAATGTTGTGAGCTCTGGGAATAAAAGTTTGCAACCAGCATACATGGTGGTGGATAATGTAACTAGAAGGGTTGAGGATAGGGTGAGTTTGGGAGGGAATGTAGATAAAGAATCTCTGGGTAATAAGGGAGTGCCGGCAACTTGGGCAGGGCTGTTCAAAAGGACGACGTCTAATGAGAGCTGGGGATTTTCAAAGGAGTTGCAAGAGAAAGTGAACAAAATTCAGGAACGAGCAAAGGGCAGAGTGTTCATTGAGGAAGAAGATATGAAGGAGGCACGGGAGAATTGCAGATGGCTTCTCTATGAAATTATTTTTGGTAGAGTTCCTCCTTTAGATCTTGTAAAAATGTATATGCCGAAAATTTGGAAATGTAAGTCTGAGGTGAAAGTTATTGATCTTGCTCGGGGCTTCTTTGCATTCAATTTTATTAATCAAGAGGATTACTGGCAAGCTTTTACTGGTGGTCCATGGTTCTTTAGAGGACAAGCATTATCCTTAATTCAGTGAAGAGAAAATTTTCAGTCATTTCAGGAGGATATGAGTATAGTGCCAGTTTGGATACAGCCACTTGGGTTGCCAATTGAGTTCCTACACAGTAGTGTACTACCGCAAATTGCAGCAATTATAGGTAAACCAGTGAAATATGATTAATATACTATGTCTGGTACTAGGGGAAATTTGCAAGAATTTGTGTACTGCTAGAGATAAAAAAACCACTGGAGCAGGGGTTCTGGATAGAAACTGTTAATGGGAAATTCTTTCAGACCGTTACATATGAAAACTTGCCAATCTTGTGCTATGCTTGTGGCAAAGTTGGACACAGAGAGGATTCTTGTATGACAAAGATAACTAGTAGTGGAGGTAAGGGGGAAGAAAGAGGAGAAGGGAGTCATGAGGCACAAGTTAATGAACAAGTATCTGATAAGCTTATGGGACCTTGGGTGCAAGTGCAAAAGAAGAATAGAAGGGTTAATAAAGCTAATCAGAATACTACAATATCAAAGAGTAATGCATTCACAGTGTTGGATAACCTTACTTTTGAGGAGGTCAAGCTGGGTAAGAATTTGATGGGACAAAATGATGAAGGCAGTGGACACAAGGACAAATGTGTTAAGAAAGATGGGGAGAGTAACAAGTACTATAATAACAACTTTGAGGGTAATCTGGTTAGTAAAGGGGCTTAGAAAATTAAAGGAAAATGGGCTGAAAAAAATATTGATAACAGTAGTAAGGAGATGAATATAGATGGTGAAAGAGACTTTGCTAACAGCTATAAGGAGACAGAAATTGACATTGAAATTATTTCTAAGTACAAAGATAAGGGAGTGGTGGTTTTTGAAGCCAATGGAATAAAAGATAGTAGAAATATAATGGTGGAAAAAGAGAAGAGTGATAGTAAAGGGCTAGAAGAATTGTCTGAGAAACTAGCTACTTCATTCTCGAAAATTTTGGAAAACAATTATGCCAAAGAAGATTTCTATGAAGAAGGAATTGATCCAGAGAAGTCTAGACATGTAGAAGTGAGGGACCAGAAAAATAGAAGATTCAGCAATGATAAAGGGTTATACAATATACCTATTGGGTATAAAAATGTGAAATTTAAGAAAAAAAGATTTTCTGTTGAAACCAGTTCAAATGGAGATGAAGGGGACCCTAGTAAGCAGGCAGCAGGATAGGTAAATAACCAGTAATCATGAATATTATTGCTTGGAATATCAGGGGTGCTGAGAAAAGAGATGCAAATGAGTATCTCTGGCCTATGGTAAATTGCCATAAAGTTGACTTAATTTTCCTATCGAAAACTCATCTCGAAGATAAGGAAAACATGAGGTATCTAGTGAGTAAAAGGAGGAACTGGGAAGGGGACTATGTAAGCAGTGTTGGGAGGGCTGGTGGATTGACGCTACTTTGGAAAAAAGGAAAAAAGAATGTTAGTGTTGTTTATAAAGATGAACAACTAATAAATGCGGTGGTGGAGCTGCATAAGGGGAAATACTATTTAGTAATAGGTGTTTATGCTAGCACAGATACTAAGAAGAGAGGGCTATTATGGAAGAGACTAGGGGACCTGGAGTCAGATATACCATGGATAATTTTTGATGACTTCAATTGCATTCTAAGTGCCGAGGAGAAAAGAGGAGGAAGATCATTTGTATTGAAAAAGAGTATTCAGGAGTTCAAGGAGTTCATAAGTTATGCTAGAATTCATGATGCAGGTTTTGAGGGACCTCTGTTTACTTGGACAAACAATAGGAAAGACAATAAAAAAATTTTAGCTAGACTTGACAGAGCTTTCTTTAATACTAAATGGCTTGAATGGAACTTCTCTTTGGTTAAGCATATGCAGATGAGAGGATCAGACCACAGACCTATTCTGATCTCTTGTGCAAACAACTCTAGAGTTTATAAAAGGAAAAAAAAATTATGCTTGAACATTTCTGGTTGGAATACCAGGAAATGGATGAGGTGATAGCTAAGTTTTGGAGTAATGAGGAGAATGAAAAGTATTGTATGAGGGAAAACTTAAAAAGACTTAGTGTTGAGCTGGAGAAGTGCAACAGAGAAATAATAGGGAACTTGGAAAGAAGGTGGAAAGAGGCCAGTGCCAAGTTAGCAGAACTGGAGAGTAAGGAAGAAAAGGAGGGGCTTAGTGATGAGGAAATGTGCTACCTGAGACTCTTGAATAACAAAGTGGTTGCTTTGAGTAGACAAATTCAATTGAAATGGTGGTCCAAATCTAGGAGGAAATGGATTGAAGGAGGGGATAAAAATTCAAAAAAATTTCATAACATTGTAAAGCTTAAAAGGAGAAATAACAGAACTGCTGAGATAGAGATAGGGGCTAGAATTATCAAGGATGAGGGTCAGATGGCTGAGGAATTTGCAGTGTTCTATGGTAACCTTTGGAAAGACAAAGATAGGGGAAGCAGTCAGCTACAGAGGTTAGAAAAATACAAATGGAATACCATCTCAGAAGCTTATAGAAGGAGACTATGTATTCAAATATCTGTGGAAGAGGTTTGGAATGCTATGGTTGGGTTTGGCAGGGGAAAGAGCCCAGGTGTAGATGGTTATATAGTGGAATTCTATATTCAACACTGGGAACATATGAAATGTGCAGTGATAAAGGAAGTGAACAGTGTGTTCAAAAATAATATTATGCCTGCAGGTTGGAACAATACCAAATTGGTGATGATTCCTAAGCATGAAAAATCAAGAAAGATTCAGGAATTTAGACCCATTGCAGTTTGCAATACAATATACAAAATAGTGGCCAAGATCATTGCAAACAGAATAAGAAGTGTACTTGATAAAATAATCAGTAAAGAGCAGATGGCTTTTGTTCCTAAAAGGCATATTCAAGATAATGTTCTGGTGGTCACTAAAATGGTCAATTCTTTCTACAAGTCCAAGGCTAGCAAACCATACATTTTACTTAAGTTGGATCTTGAGAAGACATATGATAGAGTGGAGTGGTGTGTCATATACAAGATTTTAGAGCTGATGAGATTTCCAGAAAGCATGATAAATTGGATAAAGTGTTGTATTGAAAATGTGAATTATGTTTGTAGCATAAATGGTGTGTGCTCTGGTCTCTTCAGAAGTTTCAGGGGCATTAGGCAAGGAGACCTTTTGTCTCCTTACCTATTTATTATCATGGAAGAAGCACTCTCAGTTATGGTAAAAGGGAGCATTGAGAAGGGTAAGATAACACCATATCATATTAGAAATGTTAGGGTGAGCCATCAATTGTTTGCAGATGATATTGTGTTTGGTATAAAAGGGTCTGTTAAATCTTGTGAAGGATTGATGCAGGTATTGGAAGAATACTGCAACATTACTGGTCAGAAAATTAGCAGTAATAAGTCTGAAATTTTATTTCCAGCTAAATGCCCTTCAGCTACTAAGCACCAAATCTGTTCTTTCTTTGAGATGAAGGAAGGTCAGTTTCCAATGAATTATTTAGGGTCAGTTATCAGCCCTAGAAGAATAACTAGCTCTGTGCAAAATAAGATATGTGACAAAATCTGCAATAAGATAGATTTTTGGGCCAAGAATTTAGTTTCACAAGCAAGGAAAAATGTGCTCATCAACTCTGTAATCAGTTCTATGCCTTCGTATGCACTATCTACCTCTTGGGTTAGTGAAAATGTTGTGAAGAAGATTTCTAAATCTGCAAGAAACTTCTTTTGGGGAGGTGATAATAACAGAAGATCAGCAAGACTTATAAATTGGAGTAGGGTGACAGCATGTAGAAGTGTGGGAGGGTTAGGGACGGGAGACATTGTGGCTGTTAGAAAGATAGCTTTTGCAAAAAGGATATTTTCTATTTTGAATGAGGAAGATCATCTATGGGTGGAGGTGTTGAAACAGAAATACGGAGATTGGCATCCTTGGATGGAGGTGGGAGTTTGGAAAGGATCCTAGTTAGTAAAAGCAATATATAAATGTATGGTGAACCTGAGAGATGGTATAAAGAAAAGAGTAGTTAATGGCTTGGATACTGACATTTGGAGAGATCCATGGTTGCATGAGATACCAATAGACAAATGGCCTACTTTCCTTGACTGTAAGCAATTGGAGAAATATAAGGTTGTGAATGAGCTTATTAGTAATGATAGGTGGAGCATGGTGGAAATCAGTAAGTGTTTCAAAGATATATTGATACAGAAAATTGAATCTCTGAAAGTAGATGTGAAATGAGAGGACTTGTGGGTCTGGAACGAAAGTAGGAATGAGAAAATATCTGCCAAGAGTGCATATTGGTTTATCAAAAATAATGAGGAACTTGAAGAAGGGCCAAGCATAATTTGGAGGGACATTTGGAAGCTAAAAGTGGCTCAGAATGTAAAAATTTTCATTTGAAAGTTGATCCGGATGAGACTCCCAGTTTCTGATTGGTTTGCTAAATTCAAAAATGAAGAAGTTGATCCTTGTTATGTGTGTGACAAGGAATTGGATCAAATTGAACATATATTTTTTACTTGCTCTTTTGCTAGGAGTTTTTGGGATTTAGCAGAGAGTTGGTTAAATATCAATTTCAGGTTTAGAGATGATTGGGTTAAAGGAGAATGGCTGAAGGAAGGGGAAGGGTATGATAAAAAATCTGTCATGAAACTTAAAGCTTTTATTGCTAATTCTCTATGAATTTTGTGGAAGAATAGAAACAGGAAGAATGTAAAGGAAAATGGATGGGTATAAAAGGTATTTTCTGTAGAGCTTATGATGAAACACTGCAGTTCTGTTCGGAAAGAAAAGATAAAGTAGAAAGGGTGAAGAGTATCTCTGTTGTTATTGATGAGGATCTGAGCAACCAATTAATTTTTTACTGTGATGCCAGTTGGTTTGAAAACACTATAACTGAGATGGGTTACTTGATTGGGAAGTGTGATGATTAATTGGAGGGTTGCAGAATATGGATGTGGAAAAGCAAATAATCCTCTAGAAGCTGAAGCTTTAGCCATGTGGTATGGCTTAGATAATGTGAGGAAAAAAGGCTGGTATAATTTGAAAGTTAGAACTGATTGTGAGATACTGGTAAAAAATTTAAATAAAGAAATGGATACACCATGGAGGATAGCAAACATGATAAGTAAAATAATAAGATTGAAGGAGGAAGGAGTGGTGAAGGATTGGGGCTTTGTGAAGAGATGTTTTAACAAGGAGGCTCATGAGCTAGCTAAATTGGGAATAATAAATATAACTGACTTATGTTGGATGTGCAGAGGCAAGCAATTCAGGCCAAATGAAGATGTGCAAAGTATGAGTAATGTGGTTGATATACCAGTGGTTATGTTTGATGACTATGCTTAATATGGTGAAGGAAAAGATATGGAGAATAGAGGTGCAGGAGGCTTGATTTTAGAGCTTCCGAAATGCAAAATGGTAACACCTAGAGTTTATGGAAGGGAGGATGTTGAAAATGAAGTGGTACAGAGTGTGACCAATGCGGAGGTTGTTCCTGTTATTATGGTTGCTGGCAGTACAGAGTATGTTGAAGGAAAAGCTATGGGGACTGAGAGATCAACATGCTTACGTACTAATATTCCTAGTTGTGAAATGGTTATACCGGGGGAACATATGAGGAAGAGTTGTGAGAAGGAATGGTTATATGATAAAATTGATTGTGATAAGTCTAAAATTGTAAATAATAGTTTTGATGCAAGGAGAGAGTTGAGTTCGAATGTGAACTAGAACAGTGAGGGGTACGTTGATGTACCAATTTATATTCATAATAATAAAAATGTTCCTATTTTGGAAGAATATGGTGGTGCTCAATCAACTGGCGAGAAGTGCAAGATCAAGGGTCCAATGTCTTCTTTCCCGTCCTGGGTGCAACCTGAGTTAGGAGGTTTTCCTTTTTAAAAAATAAATAAATTAAATCAACTCAACTCAGATTGTGTTAAATCAGATCATCTCAAAGGTTGACTTTCCGATCAATTTCATTTTACTCTCTTCTCTGTTATTCAAGTTTACAACACTACAAATTATAGTGAACTCATTCATCTGGCCTTTCTCTTTCTTCACTCTGTGAAAGCAGGGAGCTCCAATTAATAGAGGACAAATGACACAGCGGATCAGGAAGATCCCACAACCCCTCCGGCGAAGCTTCCTGCACCATCTCAAAGTACTCCTGCACTCCATTCATGGCGTACAGCGACGCCGAGAACTGCCTCTCTACCTTCATCCTCTCCAACTCCGACATCTCCGATCCCACGCCATCCACCGGCTCCAGGCACTCGAACAACCACGAGTTATCATCCAGCGACAGTGGTGGCGAGCTCGACGAGGATCGGAGCTCCAGCTCCTCGCCGCTCAAGCACGGCCAGCACGCCTCGTCATCCACCATTAACGGGGTGTCGTCGTCCCTTGTGTTGCTGCAAACTTCGGCCTCGTTAGCGGGGCAGCTGGTGCTCGCGGCGGCGCCAACATTGGAGGGTTTCGGTGCGTCCTTGGTCTGCTTCTTGAGGTCGAGAAGGTCGCGGATCCGCGAGGCGATCGGGGAGTCGGCGGTGGCGTGTGGGGCGAAGTTGGTGCGGGTGTTGGAGCCGCGGAGAAGGCAGGCGGCCTCGTCGTAGGCGCGGGCGGCGTCCTCGGCCGTGGCGAAGGTGCCCAGCCACATCCTTATCTTCCGGGTGGTATCCTTGATCTCCGCAACCCATCGCCCCGACGGCCGTTGCCGCACGCCGACGAACTTGTTGTGGCTGGTCTTGGTCTTCTTCTTCTTGGGTTTGGCGACTGGGATGTGGTGCTGCTGAGCGTGGGGCTGGAAGTGGAGCTCCATGACTGATCTCATGGATGCTGGACTGGCAGCTGGGTAATGGAGATTGGAGAAAGAGAGACGAGGTCGGGTCTTGATTTATGAGTAAGGCAAATGGAAGGCTGAGTCATGCTGTTCTTGACTTCTTGTCACCTATTTTGTTTGGAATTTGTGCTGAACGTGTTAGTTGAGTTTAAAATTTTAAATGGTGTGAAAAGTATAAAGATTAAATGATGTGAAATTAGAATATAAGGTAATATTATCTCTATGAAAACATGGAAAGGTCAACATCCTCGTTCTTGACAGGTCAAAGCCAAGGGTCATGAGTTCATGACCATCTCCCACTTGGAGGAAATTTAGAGCTCTGCACTACGCGACTGACATATATGCATACGAGGATGAATGGCAAACATTAACTTCCTAAAACGAAAAAGTGATTCGAAAAGTTCCCAACTTGAGAAATAAAAAAAAAACAAAAGATTAGTGTCATACTTCGGTGACTTTGTGTCAAAAATAATCAACTATTCATAGTTATATATATGTTAGTTGAGGAAATAAAACGCAGAAAACTTTGAAGTGACCCACAGAAGCAACAATCACACCCTAGGCATTTACCAACTTCCAGCAATATATTATTTGAACAACCAGTTTATTCTGGACTTATAAGTAAAAGCACGATTAAGCTTTTAAGCCATTATAAATATTATAACCTCAATTAATATACCATCTATAATTTTAAATTAGAAAATAATTTTCCCTAGGATTACAAAGTATGCTTGTGAACCTTCAAAGAAAAAAGAGCCCTTTCTCTATGACTTCCACAAGTTAATTTATCAAACCAGAAACTTGTGTCTCTTGTGTGATATTTGTGTCATCTTCTCTTTCTCCTTGTTCTTCCCACTTAATTTTTTTCTTGCTACCCACTAAATCTCTAATAGTTACATCTTGTTTATTTCCACTCGTATGCTCTAAATGAGTCTCATGTAATGGAAGCTGCTCTAAGGCAATTATTAGAATAGAAATAACCCTAGTGAAAATTACCGAGCAAGTAGAGTCAAATGAAAAAAAAAAAGTTCTTTAGTAGATTTTAGTTTTAGTTCACACAGTTTATTCGAATTTTAGTTTTAGTCCACATAGTTTATTCGAATTTTGATTTTAGCCTCCATAGTTTACACAAATTTTGATTTTAGTCCTCATAGTGTACTCAGATTTCGGTTTTAGTTACCAAAGTTTACTCGGATTTTAGTTTTTAGTCCTCATAGTTTACTCAAATTTTAGTTTTCTTCCCCATAGTTTACTCGGATTTTGATTTTAGTCCTCATAGTTTACTCAAAATTTGATTTAATTTAGTCCTCATATTTTACTCAGATTTTGATTTTAGTCCTCGTAGTTTACTTAGATTTTGGCTTTAGTCGTCATAGTTAACTCAAATTGTAGTTTTAGTCCTCACAATTTACTCAGATTTTAATTTTAATCCTCATACTTTTAGTATGTTTCAATCAAAACCGAATAAACTATGATGACTAAAAGTATGATTTTCTCTATATTTGGAGAAGAATGATTGAGAATAATTTTTTTTGTAACTTTTCAAAATCCAACATGCCAAATTCGAACCAACGACCTAAGGATGTCTGAATCAACTATAGTCCTCTCTCCTACCAATTGAGCTAAGGTCAGCGCGTCAAGTGTCGGATAATTAAAATTTTATATGAGTGTTGTACGTATCTAATATTTGTATACCAACTTTACAGATTGTGAAGTTGTTCCACATCATATCCTAAGCGAAAGAGTCGAGCGGTCGTCAACGGGAGCTGCTCCTACTCGTTTCAACCCTTCATAATTTTTTTTGGTTTTAGTCCTCATACTTTTAGTGTTGTAATACCCACGAACTCATATTTATTTATTTATTTTGGTTCAGTGAGACGATTTAGGGTCGAGCCAAGTTGAGTCGTGAGACCGTCACGACTAGAAGGTATGATTGTGTATTTTCTTTTTATGACATAGCTTTCTAATGTTGTTTATAATTAATTGGGATTGGATTTCTTGTTGGGTTTTAACCGGGTTCATTAGAATTATTGGATGTGAGCATAAAAGGCTTAACGGGTTTAAGTGAGAAGGGTTTTAAAAAGAAATATATATATATATCCCACCCCAAGCCGCCGCACGGACAGCTTGAGGCGAGGTGGTGATAGAGAGAGAGGGAGGACAGTGTCGGTACTCGGGAATCGTCGTCGGAATTCGGGGCTTCATCGAGTACGTTTTCCTTCTCGTCCAATCAAAGGTGAGTGGTGTATGATCTTTTTCTTGGGTTTTGCATGGTAGCCGAACACCCCTTTTGTGGGGAATTTGATTTATTTGTTGATTCTTGCTCGAACCTTGATTTTCTTAACCCATAATTTTTCCCTTGCTTCAACGATGAGATTCTTGGATTTATGATGGTGTCTTGTCAGTTTTTTGGTCCAGCCGACTATGATAATTTAAGGGCAGGTCATGCCAAAATTTTCAATAAACTTAAATTGATTAAAATTGAGTATGTCATGAGTTCATGACTTCAAGATATTTGAGGAAATTTTAGTAGATCACCCTTGGTAGAAAAATAATTGTAGAACCCTAGGGGGCGGCCAAAAGAAAGGATTAACCCTAAAGTAGGGTCGGCCAAGTGCAATAGGGTAGAGGGAAAAAAAAATTTCTTCTTCGTGAAGATGTAATGGTAGATTCCTAGTTCTAATAAATTGTTGATGAACATGGTGGAGTTTTGGGTTAGGGCCGACTACCCTATTAGGGTAATAGGGAGGGGCGGCCATGAGGTTTAGGGAAGTTTGGTTCTTGTTAATTCCTTATTTCTTGTATCTTGGAATTTCCTAATCTCTAGGCTATACTTGTGATACCTTGTAGTTATTTAGTCATTATCTAAGTAATAGGATTACGTGGTATTTCTTTTATGTCATGAATTATTTCAAGTATATCATCATGATGTTATGCAAGTGTAGATTAAAATATACTACATGTATATGGACTTTATGTGGTGATGTTGTTTAGTTAGGCTCTACAATTGGATACATACATGCTGTAATTTTATTTACCATGCTGTATTAAAATTACTATATGCAGAAATTATATTTTTAATTGCTGGAATTATACATTTATATGCTGAAATTTATTTGGAATGTTGTCCTAAAATTTTAAGGCCGTGAATAAAATACTATAGGCTGTATTAAATCCTTAGGAGGTCGTTTCCAAGAGCTAGGATCTCAATAATCAATGTGCGTCACGATAGTAATTTTCTAGGAATATATATATATATATATATATATATATATATATATATATAAATGATGTGTAGAACACAAATATTATAGAAACCCTTCTAGTAGGTGACATTGAAACTATCTTGGAAGTGTAGATTAAAATATACTACATGTGATCATGAATGCTTAGTACTCTACATCAAAATATGATTCGTTGCATAACCGTTAGTGAAGGGTGACCTTTGTGGGTCGAACGTGAAAACTTTGTACTAAATGGTAGGAACCATACATGTGTGATGTGTATTGAACTTGATGGTTGGTCGAGGCTGATGTTTGCACACCCGGCTGGTCGAGATCGAGGCATGTGCGAGGTTATTCGGCTGATCGAGGTTGAGATTAACCATGATCATCTGACTGGTCGAAATCGAGATTTGATCACTGTGACGCAGCTAGTCGAGGTCGCTTGTAATTCTGGTGCACGGCTGGTCGAGGTCGAACTATAAGTATGTGATACACTATGATTCATTTTGTGTTAGGCTGGGTAAGGCCGAATTGTGATGTTCTTGCAGAATGGCCGATTGGCCATGCGCGTCTTGATAAACACTATTATTAAAATTCCATTGCTTATATATGTTTACTAATTGTTGAGATTTTGGTGCAAGTTTGACAGAGAACCGCTCACTGAGTTCCTTTTGGACTCACGATTGTTGTTTTTTTTTTTTCCTGCAGAGCTTGACCAGTGAGGTAGGCTATCGGATGTGGCGCAGTTGGAGGAGCAAACAAGATCGAAGATCTTGTAGCAATCTGGTTTAAGGAGTCATAGTCGAGTTGTTGATTATTTCCTTTCATGCATAAAATTGTTTTAGTTGTGATTATTGGAGTTTGTATTTCCATTTGATTAAAACATTTACTGTTAGACGAGCTTTCGCTCAAGTTTATGACATTCATCATTTATCATATGTCTGTGTGATTGTATGCATGAGTTAGGCTTCGGGGTAATTACACTTACCCTGGCCGATCATGTGACCCTGAGTTAGGGCGTGATAAGTGTGTTTTAAAGGATCATCACGTCAGCAATATCCATTCAGCAATCGTTAGCCACGTCAGCATCGTTTAAGCCTCAAGTGGCGGCAAAGACCAATTTCTAAACAAAAATATAGTGTGGGAACTAAAATCAAAATTTTTAAACTATAAAGACTAAAACTAAAATTAGATAAAATTATGGGGGACAAAAGTATAATTTAAATATAATTGTTAATGTCCTATGGTACTTCTAACTCAATGTGTTTTGTAGGAAGATAAATGAGTATAACAATATTAGCATGCAGTATGCACTATAATGTGTCAAAATCATGCGCACTAAAACACTATTATCTTCTTCTTCTTCTTCATATTATTATTATTATTATTATTATTATTATTATTATTATTATTATTATTATTATTATTATTATTATTATTATTATTATTATTATTATTAACAACAATAACAATAATAACAACAACTACTACTAAAATAATAATAGAGTCCACCATTTCCATTTCACTCTTGTTCTTGTGTAGAGTCCAAGCCTGAGATATTAGTAGTAACATGTAAATACATCTATAGTGATATTTTCACAAGTTTTCATTAGACTACAGACAACTTCAAGTCTTCAACCATTGAAAGTGTAGATAAAGGTGATTTTCTATACACAACTAAGTAGATGAACGCGTACCCAATCTAGAAGATAAACCTTCTCCAGATCGAGGCTTTGATCAGAATTGGGCCTTCCACTGACAATCTCTGAAGCCAGTACTCTGAATGCAAAGACATCAGCTTTCTCTGTGAGATGCCCTCTCATGGCATACTCTGGTGCTAGATAGCCACTTTTACAGCCAAGATGCATGATATTGTAGTATTTTAGTCTCAACAAAATATACAAATAAGAGTTCTAGTGAAAAAGAGAACAATTCTTACATTGTACCAGCAACTCTTGTATTAATGTGAGTCATCTTATCATCATAAAGCTTGGCCAGACCAAAATCTGATAATTTGGGGTTGAGACCATCATCAAGGAGAATATTACTAGCTTTGACATCTCTATGTACAATCCGAAGTCTTGACTCCTCATGAAGATAGGCTGGACCTCTTGCTATACCAAACAATATATCAAAGCATTGTCGCCAATTGAGGTGCAAATTACTCTTCCCTGTCAAGATGGTTACATGAATAAAATTCCAATTATTCATTGTTTATTCAAGAGCATGAATCTTATGATCCATGAATATGCTGCAAATTCCTTCAATGTGCATGCCCAATGAACTTGACTCAACAATCAACATAGTTTTTAAGGAAATTATACTTTTAGTCCCCATAATTTTCTCTGATTCTGGTTTTAGTCCCCATAGCTTAAAACAATGCTTATTTGCATGGGGAGCTAAATGAAGACGTCTATGCTACTTGAAGATCTACAAGTTATATATATGCTATGGTGGGTTGTTGCTGTTTTTAATGAATATTTATTCCAAGTAGTTGTTGGATAAGAAGACTGAAGAAAACTAGCACCATTAAGTAATACATTTTTGACATCAGCAACATAATTTATAATCAAGTCACCTAAAATTCATTCAACTCGAAGGACGCAAATGCCAGTAAGTCATAATCTGGGAAGCAAGAAACATGATATTACAGATTCCAGAGGCAGGTTAGATTCTGCAGCTCCTCGGGGATAGGTCCAGTCACATCCATGGAATATACCCACCTGAAATCTCACAAATAAAAGAGAGTAAAACACTAGTACCGTATTAAGAAATAGTAAAAAAACTATAGCAGCCTAGTGTATAAATTAGAGCATTACTATGTCAATCATGTTCTAAATAGAAATGAAGTTTTTTTTTAATGCAAAGTGAGGCAAACAAGTTGCCACACCAATATCATTGATTCATTTTATAAGATAAGAAATGGAGAGAAAACAAGTCAACTATTACATCTAATGGAAAAGAGGAGCAAGAGTCTCTACAAGAGACTCAAGCTAATCCTAATGAAGCCAAAAAAATGCAGGTTTGCCTCTTTATCAAATAAAAACTCGAAATCCCGAGGCCTCTAATTCTAATCCAAAAAGCCTCCGCCGAATAAACCGTTGTGCTCATCGGAGATAGCATGTTATCAAAGATGGCTTTATTTCAAACTTATAGAAATTAAGTTGTTCATAATCCATAGATCATTGATTAATGTATCACTCAGTAAATCATAAAGAAAACTGGAATATAAGAACGAGTTCAATAACTAAAAGGAACAGTATAAGAATATTTACCGAAACATTGTATTGTCATATAGCTGTGTGATCCGGCAGGTGGTCTTGTTGTTGAAACTGCAGTCACATTTGATTGCTGGGTTGAAGTTGCCATCATCAAAGCTTGTTGAATCCATAGCTGAACCGCTGCATAGTTCGCCACTGATATTCTAAGCTGAAGGTGCCTTCTTCCCCCATCTTTCTAGGATCGTGTTTAATGCCAAAGCTACAGATCCATGAATTCAAATTACTTAGTTCTATGCTTTTACTGAACCTAATAAACGCATGTGCTTATTTTCATTTCAGCATAGCATTAATTGCTGTTGAGAAAGAAGAGAAAAAGTCTCTCTATCATTAGTTATCTCAAGAATATATATTTGTATACAAGGTATGTTGTGCCACAGGAATAAGATAAGTTATCCTACCTAATAGGCTAATACATAAAACAAAAGAGCAAATAAGGAAAGTTTATATAGGGAATGTTTATTTCTAACACTCCCCCTCAAGTTGGAGCATAGATGTCAATCATGCCCAACTTGTTACAAAGATAACTAAATCTAGTAGACCCAAGGGCCTTAGTGAAGACATCAGTTGTTTGTTCCTCTGAAGAGGTGTGAGGAGTAATAATTTTCTTGGATAGAACAGCATCTCGAACGAAGTGACAGTCAACCTCAATATGCTTAGTTCTCTCGTGAAAAACAAGATTGTTGGCGATGTAGATGGCAGATTGATTGTCACAATACATAGTCCTAGGCTTAGCAGACATAAATTCAAGTTCTTCAAGAAGAGTCTTTATCCACATCAACTCACAAGCAGTGTGAGCCATGGCTTTGTATTCAACTTCGGCACCCGAGTGAGCCACCACATTTTGTTTCTTACTCCTCCAAGTGACTAAGTTCCCCCCCCCCCATATAGGTACAATAGCCTGAGGTAGACCTCCTATCATGAGTGGACCAGCATAATCAGCAAGCACGGAGGAAGGGACCCTATTAATGAGGGGTAAAGAATGGAATGAGGGGTCTGGCCCCCAAGCACGGAGGAAGGGACCCTATTAATGAGGTAGGTGGAGGTCAGAATGGCATTTGCCCAAAGATAATGTGGTACGTTCATATGGAAAATCAGGGTCCTAGCAATGTCCAATAAATGTCTATTTTTTCGTTCTTCAACACCATTTTGTTTAGAGGTATAAGAACAAGAAGTTTGATGAACAATCCCATGTGAAATACAAAACTTGGTGAAGTCAGAATGAAGATACTCACGAGCATTATCAGTACGCAAGATCTTAATAGAGACACCAAATTTTTTTTTGTTTCAGAATAAAAGGTTTGAAATACAAGAAATACTTCTGATCGACACTTCAACATGAATAACCACATCATGCGAGTGTGATCATCAATAAAGGTAACAAAATACTTGTATCCTAACCTACTAGAAACATGACTTGAACCCCAGATATCATAGTGAACTAAAGCAAATGGAGACTGACTACGACTATGTGAGCTCAGTGGAAAAGACACACGATGGTGCTTACCCAACTGACAAGCTTCACACTGAAAGGGAACAAAGGACATAGACGCGGGAAGGATTGACTTGAGTTTGTTGACAGACGGGTGGCCAAGACGACAATGCCATTGATAGGAGCTAGAAGAATGATATGCGGCAGCAGAGGACAACAAGTAGATTCCTCCAGACTCAGTTCCCCCACCAATCTTCTTTCTCATCTTGAGATCAGAAGGAAAGAATGTTACAGTGTTACACAACATTGAAGACTTTTTGTGAGTTGACTAATGGGAAGAAGGTTAACAAGAAATTTAGGCAAATAATGAACTCCTTCAAGATTTATATTACTAGAAGTTCTAACGGAACCAGAACCATGTACACTAGAGGTAGAGCCATCAGCAAGGAATACAGGTGGAAGGTTATGAGTGGAGAGAAATGTGAAAAATAGAATACGGTTACTTGACATATGATTAGAGGCTCCAGAATCAAGGATCCAAAACATACCAGCAGAGACATTGGCAGCGACCCCAGAGGTGGAAGACATGGCAGCATTGGAAGAGGACTTAGCCTGTAAAAAATCCTCATATTCAGCCTTAGAAATTGTTACTGATTCACTACCCAAGGAGCTATGAGATGGTTGAGTGGTGGTAGCAGCCTGAGCCTGAGATGGGCGACCAAACTTCTGCCAACAACGATCAGAAGAGTGGTTGGATCGACCGCAGTGAGTGCAGAGTGGAAAGGAATTCCTTCCACGGCCACGACCACCAAAATGACCTCCACCTCGACCCCGGCCCCCAGCAGCAAGGGCGGAGCTTTCAGGTACAAGTAGGTGTAGGGTTGAGCTCAGTAACCCTCAACACTCTGGCCATAGCACTACTAAGATCAGGAATAGTGTTGTCGGCCATAAGTTGAGACTTGACATGTTGAAGAGACCATGGTTTAAAATACCGATACCGGTCATCATCTCGGTGGATGACCGGTACCGGTACGTACCGATACCGTACCGTACCGACACACGGTACGGTCCGGTACGAAAATTGCATACCGAGCTTCTTCTTCTTTTTTTGATTTTGCTGCTAAAAATAACTCCAATAACCCATGATTGATCAAGAAATACTTAAATTTCATATTCAAATGTCAAATACATGAATACAATGTTTAAAATGCGGACGAATGACGTCCATCGTACTCGTACATATCTTGGGGACATACACTGTCGGCACTGTAGCAGCCCAACGGCTCTTAAAAAGAGCCGTTGGGTCGGGTGATACCGGGCGATCCTGCCCGGTATCATAGCTCTTACCGCCCGGTATTTGCTAAATACCGGAGCATACCGGGCGGTATTTATCGGTATACCGGTATTTTTAAAGTATCGATATTTTGCTACAGTGCAAAATATCATACCGGGCGGTATAGCCCGATATGATAGCAAATACCGCTCGGTATTTGATAAATACCGGGGATACCGGGCGGTATTTACCGAGATACCCGGTATTTACCCATACCTGGTATCTCGTATACCGGTTTTTTCAAAAACCGGTAAATACTGGGCTTACCGCCCGGTACGGTACGAGATTTAAAACCATGGAAGAGATGAAGGTAAGCCATAGAGAAACTTAGCAATAAGAAATTCTTCACGCTGCTTCTTAAGAACGGAAACATCCGCAACCAGTGGATGATATTCGCTCAGTTCATCTGCTTTTTCCTTTAAAGTGGCATAATAATCTTGGACTGAGCCGCCTTCCTCCATCCTCAAATTAAACATATCTGAGTATAATGAGTAGATCTTGGATATATTTGTATCCTGATGATATGTCTTCTTGAGGGCCTCCCACATACTCTTAGTGGTAGGAAGAAAGGCTATAGTGGAAGCTATATGAGATTCCACAGTGTTTAGCATCCAAGATAGAACCGCACAATCATTAGCCTCCCAATCTAAATATTCAACAATATCTGCGGCGTCGGGGGATTCATCCTCGAGATGATGTGTTTTCTTTTGTGATCCACATAAGAGGCGAAAAGCCCTAGCCCAAAGAAGATAATTTGCACCATTGAGTTTGATTGAAGTGCTGAAGGAGGTGATTTTAGGATCCATAAGAGTGTTGTTGGACGTCATAACACCCTTGAAGAGAAACAAGGGATGAATAAGGCTGCTGTTCGGTGGAGATATAGGGCTGCTCTGAGATGTCCAGGAGAGGGATGAGAGATAAACCCTAAGGTAGATCCAGGCCTTCAATTTTCAGCCCTAGGAGAGAATAAAACAGCCGATGTGAAGTCCTCTTCAGGTGTAGACTGCTGAACCAAGAACCTTCGAGATTAAAGAAGAAGATCCGACTTGGAGAGACCAAGCTATCCACCTAATGGGGGGGGGACCAAAAAAGGCAGGTCGCCTGATACAAGAAGACGATGAGAAGAGATCTGCAGGATTCTAGAAGACGGCAAGAAGAGATCTACAATATTCCAGAAGGCGGCAGGTAAAAATATGTGATGATAGGCGGAAATAGGAAGAGGAGAGGAGAGGAGAGGAGAGAAACCCTAGGTGGGTTGCCCTGATACCATGTTGAGAAAGAAGAGAAAACGTCTCTCTATCATTAGTTATCTCAAGAATATATATTTGTGTACAAGGTATGTTGTGCCACAGGAATAAGATAAGTTATCCTACCTAATACATAAAACAAAAGAGCAAATAAGGAATGTTTATTTCTATATGGTGGTTTAAGTAAACGGGGGGGGGGGGGCGGAAGAGTGCTTCTCAAACTGATCGTTGGTTGCAAAGAACGCGGGAGCAAAATGAGGAAATAAAAACCGTTCAAGTGAAGAGAAAAGCTTAAAGCCTTTAAACTGGAATTTGTTTACACAAGTAAGAGAAGTAGAACTCCTTGGGTCTCAAGTGTGTTCTGCTACTCTAAGTTCACGCCTTATATAAGCATATGGGAAGCTTCCTGAAGAAGCTCAATAATTGAATGCGGGTGCTCATGGGGCCTCATCGTCCACTGAATTATTGGCTTTACAGTTGGAAGGATTCCTTCGTACAAAGAAAACTACTGTACATGATTAAGACAAGACTCAATAATTGTCCTTCGTTGTTATCCTTCCAGCTCACGATTCCTTGCTAGTGCCCGGTCTTGTCAGACAAAGTAGGTGTTGCTTTGTTTGTTGCTGCTTAGCATCTTGTGACATTGAACCAGATTCTTGACATGGTGATTTACTGGTTCCAATGCATCAGATGCCCAATTGTCTTTAGTGGCAGCTTGCTCTAGTCTGGCCTTCTGCAGATATGCCATGGCTAGTAATTTTTCCAGTTCTCCGATGGTTTTTAAGGTCTGCTCATGGTGGATCTGGTAGACCTTTTGAGCCCATTTGTGCTCTTTGTCTATTGCTCTTGGGAATTTGAACAGAATTTTTCCCGTTAGTCTTTCGAGCTCTTCAAATCCGGTCACTCCTCCTAGGACTGCCCAATACTGGGCAGTTGTGATGTCCTTCCTTGTTGATGCATATGTTCCTCGGTTGGCGTCAGCAAGTTTCTTGAGTTCGTCTAGAATCATTTTAACCTACAAACAAAAATAAAATTAAATGTGGATCTTATTCTAGGGGTTATCCACTTCCCTTATCAGCAAACGTGATTAGTTTCTGGCCGGATATTTCCCCTTTCTGAGGGTTTCATAATCCAGCTGTTCTTTATGTTGAGCATCGTCTTCTTCATATGCCCAGAACTTCATTATTTCTTCAAGTTCTTCTTGTCTTCTAGCATTTGAACTTTCAGGTTGTTCCTGTTTGTTTGAACTTTCTGGCTGCTCCTGTTTGTTGAGGTCGAAATTGTTCTTAGTATCAGGGAGATCCTTGTGACTATCTTTCCCTTCTTTTGAAGCCTTTTCTGTATTCAGATCTTTCTTTAGGCTTTGTTCCATCAGGTTGTTCTCATACCTTGCCACTCTTATCAGTATGTCTTCGACCTCTTCGTATTCATCCCAGTATGGGATTTCCTCCCATCTTGGTGGTGGGTTGGGGTCCGATTCATACCTTCGTTCATACCTCCAGATTAATCCTTCTTCTAAGATATCACCTATCGCATTTTCGTTGGCATCTATGATCTCCTGTACTTCATCATCCCATGAGGTTACCGCCATGAGGGCTGTACTCTCTTTATGTGAGGATAATAGTAGGTCATTTAGTGAGTTAATAGTGATACTTAGTGTCTGAATGACTTCATATGGTGCCTGCTTTGTTTCCTCTAGGGCGTCTTCTAGGGCTAGGAGATCTTCAATTATATACTCTGGCTCTTCCTTTGTCAGAACAAGATTTGCTGTGAGTCTGGAAAGCGCATCAGCTAATATGTTCATTTTGCCATCTATATGCTCGAAGTGTATTTGAATTCCTGTCCCTGTGACAAAGTCCACAAAATTGATCCATCTTACTCTGGATGGTTTATTTTGTGCAGATTTGTTGTGGAAGCTGATGATTGCTTGGCAATCCGTTCTGAGAGTGATTTCTTGCTTGTCTAGGTAGTGAATTTTTAGCGCTTTCAAGGTTTCCATGCAAGCGTGTATTTCTGCGTCAATGGTAGATTTAACTACCGGGAACTTTCCACTTGCATAAGCGCAAATCTTCTCTGTATTCCTTGGATCATTCTTCTTTAATTTCCACTTACAGATGCCTCCCCATCCTTCCATGCATCCATCAGTTTCTAGTATCACATATGCATTTTGAGGGGGCAATTCCAAGTCAGGGAGATGTTGCACTAGGTCTTTGATTTTTGAAATCAACTCTTGATCTGAGTGTTTGATTCTCTTGTCTCCGTGAGGACCTGTTTTGGAATAAAGTGGTCCTAATAGTGTCCCTAGGTTTGGGATGTAAGATCTAGCGTAGTTCAGGATGCCTAACCAGGACCTTAGTCCGGTCTTGCTTTTGAGGCTTTCTTCATCAAAGTTTATGATCTTTTTGATTATATGTGGCTGAAGGCGAATTTTATTATTGCTGATGATTGCTCCAAGGAACTCGATTTCCTCCGTTGCTATTTTCATCTTTGTGGGGGAAAGTACCAATCCCCATTTTTCGCAAATCTGAAGCATCTTTTCTAAGTGTACTGAGTGTTGTTCTTCATTTTCCGAGAATATGAGTATGTCGTCTATGTAGACTGCTATGAAGTTTTTTGTTCCTTCAAAACATTTATCCATCTTTCTTTGGAATACTGCTGGAGCATTTTTCAGTCCAAATGGCATTACAAGCCATTCATATAGCCCTCCAGGGACTATAAATGCTGTCCATGGTATAGATTCCGGATCCATGGCTACTTGGTGAAAGCCACTCTTCAAGTCAAATTTTGAGAATACCTTACTATTCCCTACCTTCTTTAGGATGGTGTTAATACCCGACAGACTGTACTGGTCTTTATGGGTATTATCATTTAGTGTTCTATAATTGAATACCATCCTCTCTTTTCCTTTTATTTCTTTCTTACTGATTGGATCTATACTTGTTCCAGAGTTGACCATGATTGTCATTGTACGGTGTCTGCTCGTACTTGGTCTGATAGCCCCTAATTTTAGTAGTGCTTTCACATGTCTGTCAAACTGTTCCTTCATTGCTGGGGTGACATGCTTCAGGGGTTTATCTTGGATTGTTAAATCCGGATTGATAATGTCTAATTTGCAGGTCACCTGATTTTTGCACCAATGTTGAGTTGGGTTTTCTCCTATAAACCCTTGCTCCTTCAGTCTCCTAAGTAGTGGGCTGAATCTTCTTTTAAATCTTTCTGATTCTTTGAAGTCATTATAAGTCACTGCACTTAATACTTCCAAGTATTCTTCTTCTGATAGATTTAACTCATCTATTGCTGCTGTGGCAGTAATTTCTGTATCAATCCTTGTTGTGATTGATGTTACCTTCTTATAGAACATGATTGTCTGCTCTTCGATTCTAACTCCTCCTTGCATAGCTCGAATGAAATTGCATCCCACCAACATTTGGATGCCATCTTTCTTGCCCATAGGAAATGCGTATGTGAAAGGTATTTTGAATCTGTTTTCTTCTATGGTCATAAACCCGTTTTTCAGTTTCAGTCTTGCAGTTTGCTGTGAATTCACGCCATTTATCAATATTGGATATGCACTGGTTCCAATGCTTCTGCTGGGACCGAATCTTGGTCTATACAGCAGACTGTTGCTCCTGTATCCAATATGGCCTGGACCTTAAAGTTTTTATTCCCAGGGATTTCCATTATTATCACCATGTTGTATAGTCGATTTAGTACTCTTTTCCCTCTCTTGTTGTCAGGGAATATTGATCGTGGGTCATCAAATTTATCTGCCAATGTTGCGAATTCTTCTGAGAAATTCAATTCCGTAGATAATGTATTTGCTGCTGCTTTGAAAATTATTCCTGTTGTCTTGGGAGTATTCTGCTCTTCTTCTTCTGCAGGATATTTTCCCTTTCGTAGTCTTTCTTCCTCGTTTATCTTCATAATGCTAAACTCTTCTTCTAGGTCAGTGATATCCTGTCTTGTTTTGAGCACTTCAATTTCTTCCTTTAATTTGGCATTTTCGGCATGTATGTAGTCGTTTTCTGCTAATAGATACCTAGTGTACTCCAGTAGTTCTCTTATGAGACTATCTTTGTCATCATACGGTAAGAAATTAGCTCTTTTGACAGTGAGTTTTCTTCCAATGTTGAATCTTGAGCACATTGGACAGACTGTTAGCAGGCAGTTTCGGCAGTGTGCTCTCATTCTTGGGTTTGTTATCTCTTTACAGCATGTGCATCTTTCACAGCCTTTTGTAACTTCTGGGTTGTTATCTTCCCAACGGTGCACACATTCATTCATGCTGTCTGGCAGGGTGATTTTTGATCTCCAGGAATTATTTACTACAGGTTCTGTAGGTTTTTCCTCTGTGATTATAACGAATATTGCTTCATAAGGTAGATCGTTCATATCCATAGAGAGTGTATTTGCCATTCCTGATTCCCCTTCTGAAAATGAGCAGATGGCGTCACTATAAGGTTCGTCTTGTTCAACGGAGATCACATCCCAGTCGTCTGGTAATTCTAAATTTTCTATAATAGCCGCTCTGGCTATATTTCCTAGTTTCTTCTTACATTCACGGGCGAAATGTCCTTCTTCCCCGCAAATGAAACACTTACATCTTCTTACTCTATCGGCATGCTTCTTCTTAAAAATCCTTACATGAGTATCATGTGGTTTGCCTTTATAGGTTTTTGCTTTTCTCAAACCGTACTTCCTTTCCTTCTTATAATACCCTGGTATGGGTATTTTTCTGCAGATAGTTAGGTCCTTTAAACTTCTTTGAAACGCAGCTCTTTTGCATTGCTCCTCTAAGTATTGATATGTGAAGTGTATTCTTGGGAATACTCCCAAAGTGTTACCTGGATGCTTCTGTGCAAATGCTGCTTCTAGTTCTTTTCCAATGATTGGAGGCATTTTTCTAAAGAACTTTTATGACAGTTCTGAAGAAATATACATCCTTCCTGATTTCGCCGCTAAGACCTTGTAGTCGTTGATATAATCGAAAAGGTCTTTTACATTATAGCATGACAGCCTTTCTAGGTCTTCATATGCTCGATTTTGCTCTTCTGTTGAGCCTATTGTTGAATCTTCCAATAAGAACATTCTCCTGATCTGGGATAATACATTTTGAGGATCGTCTGCTATGTTTGTTAATTCATCGTACTCAGTTGGGTACGCCATCCTCCATTGTATCCAAGTTTTCTTTTCAGTCTCTCCCAGTAGGTTTTCTATATAGCACATCTTGGACTTGTTATCCGTCCAATTCTTCTCGTTTATCAGATTAAGTGTGATGGATTCCCATCTTGAAATCACATCACTATACTGTCCTACGTGTTCTGGTAGGACTAGTATGACTCCCACATTGGATTGCGCTGGTGGTAAACTGAACCTTTCATTATGTTGTTTTGAGTATCCCCCTCTAAGACCATTTACTCTGGAGTTAATTATGGGGATATTAGAGCTTCCAATCCCATTTGGGTTATAGCTTGACGGTGCTCCAGGTGGGTACATTGCTGGACCCATTATAGGTTCTTTCGGAAGCCTTGTTACTGATGATTCAGCGGTGGTTGCAGTAGTAAACGCTGATTCAACTTTCTTCTCATCAATTTTCTTGACCAATTTCTTGAGTATTGGATAATCCATGTCTACTGTGTATGCTGTTTCTTTATTCAGATCTTGGTCAACATCATCATCGTCATCTTCATCATCATCATCATCATCCTGGTCAATATCCGATTGAAATTTCTCCCCCTCCCCTTCTTGAGGAAATAGGTCCCACCTATTTAATTCACATGTTATCCCTTCAGAACATCCATCGGATGTATCCCATTTGGGTAGGTCGTCTTCAATGTACTCACTGTTGTCCTCATCAAGTAGTGTATCAATATCTTAAGCACATTTATGAGCGCCGCAGTACAGTTTATACCGAAGCTCTAAAGGCAACCGAATCTCTCAGCCAACCGGCCGAAGGATTCATTAAGCCATCTCTTGTTACACAAAAGTACTCTGAAACTTTGTTCAAACAGCTCAACAAGCTCAACACTCTGATTCAGCTTACTGTTAAGATAAAAGAACAACTAGACGAATTAAAGGAAGAAGTAAGGATCTTAAAGCAAGCCGGGGAGAAGTCTAGCCCAAAGGAACTTACAACTTCTATTGAAAGCCTAACAAAAGATTTGCAAAAACTCAAGATAGGAGAACCTTCAACATCTGAGACAAAAATCCCAAAAGTACAAGGGAAGCTTTTTGTCTACAAAGATCCTAAGGTAATCTTTGAACAAGAAAAAGAAAAGGCAAAACAAAGATGACTTCCACAAGAACAGAAGTCGTTGGTCCCAGACCTTCAATCTCAGGCGGAGAAAACCGCCAACCAACAAGTGACGACCAGATCAGAAGCTACCGTCTAAGGAACCGATTACGCCATGAAATACAAAGGCGTATGCCAACTTCAAACAGACGGATTGGCTTTAGAAGAAGCCTTGAATCTCAGCTAAACCCAGAAGCTGAACTCACTATTTCTCAATATCAACGAGCACAACAAGTCCCTGCTGAAACTCTCTATCAAGCAAGATGGTCAGAAAGAAACCATCGGGTTTATCAACATTATTTCGATGAAAGAATATTGGTCACAGAGGGTGCGCAAGTAGAGCTACCCTTTATAACTGACCAAAGCTATAATCTCCTAGTTCAGGAAGGACTGCAACATCTCCACATGGGGATGATAATGGTACGACTACAAACTCTGCACCGAAGAAGTGCTGGAGTTAATGCCCTGATTCTATTACGAGATACAAGATGGGCTGATGATAGAGCGGTCATAAGCTCAATGGAGATAGACTTGACAACAGGTACGCAACTTGCATACACAGCACCTGATATAACTCTTAGCATACATGATTTCAGGGAGCACATACAACTTGTGCTCCAAACACATGGATATCAGGGATAGCAAGGGGGTGAGAGTAATCTTCTACTCTCCAGATCACTTATCGGAAGACTTTCAAACAGTAGCCATACAAATTTCCGCTACAACGTCCAGCACGTGGCAGATCATTTAGCAAGCCAAGGAATTCGAGCAATCCCTGGGCAGATCAGAACCACAGCAAGCCTACAAGGTCAGCAATGGATTATTAGACCAGTTGTATTAGTGACAACACAAAATCCACAGACTTCAAGTATTCGAACAAGAACAGATGGCACCCTAGCAGTACAATTTGCTGATTACACAGCAACATCAGACGCAGTCAGAACAAATGATGAAGAAATGGATCGTGAAATGGTCATGATGATGACCTGCGATTGGGATAGTGACTATGAAAACAATTCAGAATATGATGAAGAGGAAGATGAAGACCTAGCTGTCTTAAGACATCTTATGTCACTATCCAACGGAAGATTTCAGAGGAAATTTTCAAATGAGAGTAGATGATACCTTCCCCTCATTAAAGAACATGTATCAATACCTTCAGTTGGGTCAGTTCGAGCTTGAGCTTGAGCTGCAGCTCTCTCCAGCAAGAGGAGAAAGTAGATGATAACGAAGGAGAACACTAGGGCACATCATAGGGAAGAGGGAAGTGATTTGCTGGTCACCATTTTGAGCATCTACTGATGAGGAAAGATCAGCTTGAAACTTCATGCTTCTCAATCATCTCCACATGTTGATCCTTCTTTTACTCCAAACCCAAGATAATTCACTATTCCTACGGATTTTCTTTACATTGTTCCCATTGGAGAGTTTTTTATTTGATGGAATACAAACATGGATGTGAGCGAGCAACAGCTGACACTTTGGATCTGATGGGACCCCAAGAACCATTTTTCTGCCATCACAAATTCACAACCATATCCCCTCCTCACTTCACACCTCCATATGCCATAATGCATCTCACCAGCATTTACTCACTACTGAATTTGTTCCGCTTTGAGAAATATTAACTAATGATGCCTCGCCTTGCTTAACCTATATAGTCTCATTCTACCATGATTACCCATACAGTTAAATTTTATTTTTTTACATATAATATGTTTTAATCTTTTTTATAAATACACATTCTACCATGATTACTCTTTCTCTGTTTCTCTCTATCTCTCTCTATCTCTTTATCTCTCCCTCTTCCTTCTTCCTTCCCTGCCACATTCCACTCTTCACCAATCAGCCAAGGTAGCATTTCAATGCAGCAGCCGAACCTACCTACAACAGTGAACATAATAGTTGAATCCAATACCTCAACTCGGCCCCAAACAAGGGCCTATACACGCAGCCGTAACACATTCCTTTTAACAAGCTTGTATAACTTAATAATAAATTTGTAAGTTCGCACTACTTTGTTTTTATGAAATTAAATACATGTTAAAAAAAACATTTTAAACAAACTAAAGCTTGTTTTGAATTAAAGTTCATGATTAAATATAAGCTTGGGTTGAACTTGATAAACTTCAAGTTTGCCTTGATAAGCTTTTTGATAAACAATAGCATCTTATAATACTCTTGAACTAGAAAGCACCATGATATTATCAATTTATCATCCAACAATATGGATGAAATTCTTCTGTTTGGTATACATATGCTAAATTATAGATTTATTCAGCACAAAAGAAGATGTTAGATTAGATGGTTGGTACCTCTCTCCCAATAAAGCGTCTTATGAGCAACTCTGTCCATTTAAGCTCCTCCTGAAAATACAAAACTTTACCAGTTAGTTCATTCTCAATTTCCTTTCATTCTCATTGCAATAATTAAAATATTTTTTGTCTTATGAGACACATTGACAGAAATTTGTTCAGTGCATGCCACGAAGAGGCAGCAAATTAGTTAAGAAAATAAAACCTACATGATATGAGATTTGTGAGAACCACACAACAAAACCTGAAGTAATTGTAAAACTGATATACAACTAAAGGTGATGCAACTTTTATTGAAGTCTGGAATGAAATTCAATGGATAACTTCAATCATCCTAAAAACTTTACATCCTAGAAATCCAGTCCTGCCATAATGTGGCTGAAAATTTTATCCTAGACAATTTCAATCAGATATGAATCACTTGTTATAGTTAATAACTTTTCACAAGCATTGCTACTTTATTAAACAAATAGGCAATTGAAGGTGGCCTTTGCTACCAAAGCTAGTGAGTTCAAATTTCGCTTTCACAAGTTATTCTTGGCAACCTAAGGCAAGAAGAATAGCCATGATCCAGAGAATGTACTGCACAGCAAGTTAAAAAATATATTAAAAAAATAAAAAATACTACAATATAAAGTTGGCATAACAGATACATATAACTACATTAGCCCAGTCCTCTTTTTTAATTGTGGAAGTGGGCATTTGTGATACAATGGTAAACTTTACCTCGACCTTAGAGCAAGGAGGTAAAATGAGGGGAAAAATCACTTGGTTTGTACATGAATTGAGTTTGAAATCCACTACTTAGAAGGAGAATGGTAAGAGGTCCTTTTAAATTTTTAATCACATTTTACTATCTAATGGAGGTGTCTACTTCCTCAAAATTCCTCAAGGAATTCCCCAATATTATTTATCATATAAATAAATTAAGCAAGGCGATGACCTATTTGAAATAAATGCATACCTTCCACAAAGCACAAACAACAAACTAAGGTACGTGATGAAGGCAGGACTTCATTAACAAAATAATAATAATGCTATACAAGTTAATCTGGAAACATCAAAATTTTGAAACCAAATTGGAAATTTGCCAATAGTTAAATTATTAGTGGTGTAATTGACCCAACAGTAACTTCATAGAAGATTCTTGAGTATTCATAAAGACAAGGATAAAAATTAGAGTCCTTAAAAGTATGTTACTGAAAAACTTACTCTACGTTAGTGGAAACAGCAATTATCAATGAACCTGCTCATTGTTTTGATTTGTCCAACTCATGAAGCACCTGCAATTGTATCAATGAATATTTGCTCATTTGTGAATTGTATCTTAAGTAAATTGTTGTCAATTTTAATGATGGGAGACAAATGGAGAGAAGAAACATTATCTGAAATTAGACATTCAAATGCTTTCATCTCATTCGTTATAAATCTGAATTGGTACCACACAAGAAATACATACTAGCCCAACGAAGAAATGCTTACCACTCACACAACCCATTTGGGCACTACATACATCCCTAATTGCTATTTTTTTGTTTGTACCCTATTGCTATTTTTTTGTTTGTACCCAGAGGTACCAACCTGAGCAAGAGTGATGAAGGATGCATGACGTTTCTGCCACTTAGGAACAGACAGGTAGGCTGGTAGCAGCTCAAATACAACTGGAATGATTGTGTTTCCACCAACAGCAATGGCAATACAATCAAGGCACTCCTGAGCCACTCAGTAGTTGCTAGTCCCCCCAGCATCCTCGTCCTTAACCGTCTTCTTAAATTTTAGACAAAGCACAAAAATCTTGATATGGTTTATAATTTTCCTGCCATTTTGAGAACTGTCTTCGTAAGCTTTTAAAAAATTTCTCCTGTGTTGGCTGAAGTTCCACTTGGGTTACATCAAAGTCCAATTTCAATGGGCTTACATCAAACATTTCAGCTCTCCAATTGTCTGATCTAGAATCAGGACTTCCAACTTTTTCTGCAACTCCGCAAAGGAATGTAGAGAACTTTTCATCCTTGTACAGGAGTGAACAGGACTTCATTTGATGCATTCCTGGTGGTTCTTGTTTTATCTGAACTGCTGCTTCACTGCTCGTTCTGTAGTCAGTGGAACTAGTGCTGTTTTGTTTAGGCTCATAAACAAAGTACGGTTTCTCAGCTTGCAGGTCGTCTGTAGCACCAAGTACATTGCAGTCTGTTGTTGTATCAGCAATTGAGAATTCTGGAAAAACATCTTTGAGAACTGTTCTGCACTGATTGCTCAGCAAGTCATCATCTGGATCATATTTGGAGCTGGAAGATCTGCCTTTGTCGTTTTGTTGTAATGCAATAAGAACAGGAATAGGGAGCAATGGACCCACAATAGCTTGTTCAGGCAATGATTTATTGAACAACTTTCCACTTTTTCTTGAAGGTTTTGCAGCAAAAAATGATAAAACCTTTTTATCGAGGAAGGATGAAGGAATTTCTAAGAATTCAAACGTGGAGGAACCATAAGATTTATACATATCTGAGTATTTTGAAAATACTAATGGGAAAATATCTGATCGAAGACAATTTAACGTCCTCCTGCATGCAACTTCAAATATGCTGGTCGGAAAGCTAACTTCATTTACAAAAGATGAACTAGAAAGTTTAGATGCATTCAGGATGTGGCTTCTGAGTTCATCCATATCATGACCGAAAGAAATTTGGCAAATATCTTTGATATTAGATTCAGGGTCACACATAGCCAAAGCATTTGAAAGATTGCCATTCATGTACTCATAAAGATAATATAGTCTAAAGAAATCACGTCGCTTTGACACTTTGGATTGAAGACCACCAGAAGAGATCTTTGAATCATGGACCTGTTGATCTTCCACTTTAAACTTGATGTCTGTGCAAGACAGTTTAGATGATGCATGGTATCTTTGCATTTCCAGATTTCCAGACAAAGTAA
The DNA here is from genome assembly GCA_034359265.1 of Canna indica. NCBI lineage: Eukaryota > Viridiplantae > Streptophyta > Magnoliopsida > Zingiberales > Cannaceae > Canna > Canna indica. The sequence goes on along the minus strand of CP136893.1, from coordinate 13,807,387 downwards.
GTTTAATTAGAGAAAATTCACCAGACTCTGAATCAGTGGCAAAGATATCATTCGGAACCATGCAAAAACCAACAACCATGTTCTTCTTTTGCTGCGATGTCGAAGGACACAAAAGATTATCCTCGGATAAAATTTCTCTCACAATGCAGTCACCAGATATACATTCATTATCAGATAAAATAAGACTGGAAGGAAGCTCCCAAGCATAGAGTGAACAATCGGCTGCAGCGCCCAATTTTCTAGGCCCATAGCAAAATAAAGTGAACACATTATTCCAAAAGGAACCAATCAAGATGGCGAAACCAGATTCTGAGGCCCATTTGAACTCATTTGATGGTCTCAACTCCGACAAACTAAACATGGCAATATAGCGCGGAGACTCCAGGCCATGATTCCATGTTAAAACAGGAACCAATGGTTTTCTCACATCAAAGAGGAGTAACTGATGTGCTGTCACTACTGCAAAGTGGAGATGATTGTAGCTCGCCTTACAAAAAGCAATGAACGGATCATTCATTTCTACCGAAGGAACAACATGTAGTGAACTTGGCATCTCTATTTGAGCTAAAACCTTGCGCCCAGTGCCTTTAGTTGATCTCAGATCGACCAACAAAACAGCTTTAGAACAAGCAACAATCACGGTCCATAGCTGCCCACCAAACTCGCAACTCAACCATTCTACAGGATCGTCCTCATCAGCCAAGGCAAGCCTCATGGTGCCACCGCGCTTGGTCTGCAGATTAAACCAACAAAGGTCACCGCTTTCCAGCAATGCCGCACTCTCCTCCACAAGATGCGGGCTCCAGCACGCATGCACAACAGCTGTCTCAAACCCCTGCTGCGCCAGCGGGACAATGAATGGCCTCTCCTTGCTGAAATCTGAAACCCTAGTCTCGACCCTGAACCAATTTATGGAGTACAAAGTGGTGGCAATCAAGAACCCCTCCACGAGAGGATTGCCAGGGACCGCTGAAGCCTCCTCCGTCGACCACGAATCCTGTCCTGCTGCCGCCACTGACATCTTCAAGATCCGATGATATGGGTGTTTATACCCTTCCCTCAGCTCGAAAACGTCGCCGCCAGTATCATTCCTGAGCTCTGGCGGCGCCGACCCACGGAAGGAAAGGCCAGCGTAGCCGATCCAGTTGGCGTTCGGACCGGTGGGGAAGAAAAGGACCATGGAAGATCCGTTGCGACAGCGGAGGGCGACGAGGCTGTTGGAGGGGAGAGGGTCGGCGGCTGGTGAACTGGCAGCGGAGAGGGCGGCGTCGGCGGCCAGGGTGTCGATGGCGGAGTAGGGGAGGAAGGCATCATTTTCAGGGCGGCGGAAGAAGGAGAGCAGGCCCTCGATGTAGGAGTTGGAAGGGAGGGGGGTGGGGATATGGAGGGCGAGAGAAGAGGAGGAGATGAGAGTTAGAGGGGGAGAAGAAGAGGAGAAGAGAAGCGGCCCAACGGGATTGTCGGGGGCGGAAGATGGGAGGAGGCTGGGGGCAGCGAAGACGGATAAGACTGGCCATAGGGATCGCCAGTCGTCGGAGTAGTCCATGTTGTCGTCGACGGTGGTGGATGAATCGGGGTGGGCGAGGGAGGTTTTGTGTTTCGGCTGTCACAAGGTTTAAATTGCAGGAGTTATCTTATTCCCTATTCTTTTATAAGAACACCTGGTTATTATTTGACCGCTTATCACAATATTTTTTTGGAATATTTTCTTATAATAATATTTCACATACTGGAAATTATGTTTTGTAATATTTATTTACCATTCAAAAATAAATATTTATTTATCACATAGTGAAGTATGTATGCAAAACAAACGGCAAAAGATTTGCTAATTTAATTGCCTTCCACTTTTCTCGCTTATTTTCCATCTGTAAATATAAAGAACCAGACAGCTCAGCTGCTGCCTAAAAATATTCATGGCTCAAACAATCTCCAAAAAAATGGGAAGAACCCAACCTTTCTCTTCGAACTAAACACAAACGGATGCGGTTTATGCACAAATTTCCACCCTCCATCGATCTCCCAATTCCTGCCAAAATAACTAAAACTAGAAAGAGAAAAAAATGCCCCGTAATTCCACCCAAACAATAATAGTTAACACCAACCTTTAACCTCTACCTTTTAATTATCCGATACACGGACGCAGATTAATTTATTGAAGGAGAAGAAGGACGGAAATGTCGAAGCTGCAGCGGTCGACGACGTCGTTCCGGCGGCAAGGGTCGTCGGGTCGCATATGGAACGATCCATTACGTCGAATGGAGCTCAACGAAGCCCAGATGAAGATGGCGGCGGCGCCACCGTCGACGTCATCGGATGCCGAGCTTGGCGGTATGAGCGTGGGAGTCGCCGTTCCTCCGCCGTCTAATGGACCGGTGGCGAAGAAGAAGCCGGCGCGGCGCGGCTTCTCCTCCGTTTTCTGTGCCTGCGTGGCACCTCATAAGAGCCACTAATTGAGAGGCTTTCGCCTTGCAGCACTGTTTCAGATATAATTCTTCCTTTCTCTTTATTTTCTTGCTGTATATATTTATATGTGTTTAATTAATTACGAATACGAGTTGGAAAGTGGAAACAGTACGTAGCGAAGGTGTTTCTTCTATGATCATGCACAGAAGTGGAAGTTTTCTGTATGCAATTAATTATTAATATTGATTACTTAAATTCCTCCTGCGTTATAAACATATAAATGCTTGGACATGACGGCTTCTACAAAATACAACCTGATATTTTCCGGATATTAATGAAGCTTGATTTTAATATATATATATATATATATATATATAATGTACTCCTTGATGTGTAATTCTCAGTTTTCTAACTCTGCAAAGTGCAAACCCTTTGGCAATCAATCATGCAGGGCAAAATGTAATAAGCTAATAGCAGAAAGCTGCATTATGCTCATTCCGGTAGATTCTCATCTCATCTGCTTTTGTTATTATTCATTCACAAGGAAATGAGAAACACATGAGAAACTCAGATCATTAGAAAATTAATATTTTGTTGAAACGAACAATTTTATGTACGCTACATTTTCCTGATCACCAGGAAAGTTCTAACAAGATATATATATTGTAAGTAAAACTCAGTGTACAGAAGTTGTATGAAAGGTAAATTTCCATGTCCCTTCCACCTTGCTGCACTTGTAGTTAACTGCAGGTTTATCAATGGTGGGTAGGCTGACGATTGCTTCAAATGGTAATTATGCAGGGCTGGAGCATCTGTATTAACATATTCCTTATGGGATTTATCCATTGTCAAAGATGACTCTTTCAAACAAGTTGCAGAGGTTTTTTCCTTGTGCGCATCATTAACTGCTACAACAAGTCTTCTTCGTGTGACAATTCATAGTTGTTACAGTGGAAATGAAATATGATGATTCGAACACTGTTAACCTATCAGCATTTGCATTTGCATTGGTTGGCAGCTCAATGTACTTAATTTCAATGCATTTTCAGTTGAAGGTAATTGATGTAATCAATTTTGTTCAACCGCACACAGCATAGCATATGCTCCGGCAACTCTTCAGGCTTGTTTCCCTGCATAATTAAAGAGAAAAAGAGAACAGTTTCCTCAATGTTTCCATTAATGTAAAACATGCAGACAAAAGGGATTAATAATTTCACTGTAAAATGTTTATACCCCACTATTGTGCAAATTAAAGAGGGTTACCTGTATTGTTAGGCCAAAATCCAAGACACAAAACTTCAGCCTGTCAAAAAATGCTTGAAAACCTTTTCTTGAGATGTAACTAAATCTGTGCATGTCCAAATCAATCTCAAAGTAATTCTCGCCCTGCATGTGGTAAATCATAAAGCAACATAAGACTTGCTGGATATTGTGCACTAAAATGAGGTTGCACAACCGCACAGCCTTCATGGGGAAAATTTTATTATTCATAGAAAAGTATTGAACAAGTTGCTCTGCAAATCACAGGTGAATAGTACTTACAATAACATTTTTGTAATATCTGCATCTGTTAACAGATCAAAAGATCATATTGACAATCAACCAAGATGGTGCACTCGCTTATGTACTTAATACTATAACAGTATGATGGCACATGAAATCAGCTCAGCAAAATATTCTAATCTTGAACCAGTTCTCTACTTCATATGTTTACGAAGAAAGTAAAAGAAGCTATGTATCCTATCCTATGTATCTGCAAGTGATGCGAGTTTATCTCCAGTAGGTAAATAGGGTTAAACTTACAGAGTAGAATTCATGTTGAGGACGGGATAGAACTGGCTTCTCATTGTATGCATGCATAAGCTTCCTCTCCGCATTGCTCAAAGGAAGTTCATCCATATTTGCTACACGACCAAGTATTTTTAGCCTTTCCCTAAAGGGAACCAATGTCTCCATAGGAAAACTTTTAACTCTTTCTGTCTCATTATCAATTAATTTCTATCAAGAGAGACAAAAGAAGTAATAAGTGATTCAAATATTTACATGATTAAAGACAGAATGATATCTTTACATCTACTTCGAAGAATGAATAATCACTAACCTAAATGTTGCAATTTTAAAATACCCAACATAGAAAGAAAAAAACCATATCCATGGTTTGGCAAATGATCAATCGAGCTAAATTAAGAAATACATACATACATAGGTGCAACCTATGCACAAAGTGACGAGTTGTAGCAATACATGGGAAATTCAACATGTATATATAATACAAAAAATGAAGTGTTCATTTCCTATGTGTCCTATGTGTAAGACCGTTGCTTAAAAATATGGTCAATATAACCTTTAAATAGTTTGACCCAAGGTCTAAAATACCGATACCGGTCATCATCTCGGTGGATGACCGGTATCGGTACGTACCGATACCGTACCGTACCGACACACGGTACGGTCCGGTACAGAAATTGCATACCGGTCCCTTTTTCTTTTTCTTTTTTTTAAATTTTGCTGTTAAAAATAACTCGAATAACACATCATTGATCAAGAAATACTTAAAATTAAGATTCGAATGTCAAATACATGAATGCAATGTTTAAAGAGCCGTTGGGTACTGTTTTGATATTGTATTAGGATTTTTCATAGATACAAGAGAATCATTACATTGGAGTTTATATAGTCGTGTATATCCCCAAGATATGTATGAGTACGACGGACTAAGATCAACACCGTATGTTGGAATGTGCAGCGACTGATTTGCCCTAAGCGTCTTATGTTGCGCTACGCAGAGTTTTCGGCGGTTCCGCTACCAGGGGTGTGGGGGCGGAGCCCCCGAAGATTTTTTGGGCCCTTTGGGTTGTGGGCCTGTGTCGCCCTATATAAATTCTAATGTAATGATTCTCTTATATCTATGTAAAACCCTAATACAGTATCGAACAATACCCAACGGCTCTTTTTAAGAGTTGTTGGATCATACCGGGCGGTATCGCCCGGTATGACAGCAAATACCGCCAGGTATTTGCTAAATACCGGAGCATACCGGGCGGTATTTACCGAGATACCGGTATTTTCCAATACTCGGTATGTTGCAACAGTACACAATGTCATACCGGGCGGTATAGCCCAGTATGACAGCAAATACCGCCCGGTATTTCATAAATACCGGGCATACCAGGCGGTATTTACCGAGATACTCGGTATTTACCCATACCGGGTATCTCGTATACCGGTTTTTTCAAAAACCAGTATATACCGAGCTTACCGCCCGGTACGGTACGAGATTTAAAACCATGGTTTGACCAATCCTCTCCTATGAGCTAGCTTTTGGGGTGGAGTTAGGCCCACTAATTTCTTAACATAGTATCAGAGTCTATCCTCTAGTTGATATTGTACCACCCGCAGATGTCTAGTCCTGCAAACTCCACCCTCCTGGGCGTGAGGGGTGTGTTAAACTCCCACATTGCTTTAAAATATGATCAAGATAGCCTTTAAATAGTTTGGGCAATCCTCTCCCCATGAGCTAGTTTTTTGGGTGGAATTAGGCCCACTATTTTCTTAACAAAGACTTTCCTAACACAGCTATCATCTTATGTTTTCCTAAGAAGCAGTTCTTAGGAAAAGTTCAATATATTATATCCTAAAGATGGAACAAATATGCATTAGGGCATGTGATGGATAACAGTAGCAGAATTACACAACATCAAAAATCTGGCATCGAGGACATAAAAGCTTGGAATTAAAAATGCATGGTGAAGAGTATGGACAAAGAAAAAGAAGGATTTAGAAGAATATTAAAACTCTTGTTTGTCAGAATATCTTGTCCATTCAAATTTACTACCTACTTATTCCTTCTATTAGGATTACTAAAATTATATTTGGTTATATTTAACCTGAATTCCTTAGCTTCAAAAGTTTGCCTCCATCTTTATACATACCTCAACTAAAAATTTCTTGAAAAAAAAAGAGATGAATCAAAATTTCCACCAAGAAACCTCAGCAACTTTTTTGAAAAACCATTCACTAAGACATGAGAATATGGTCCCAGAAAGACCTCTGAACAATTAATGAAATCCACGATCAGTATATAAGATATTTCTTTTAAAATTTGTCGGAACAAATTCAAGCCTATTTTTTTCTGAATGGCAAATTTTTGACCAGGCACTGATATTTGTGTCAATGCACATAGCCCAAATGGTCCAAACACAATACAAATTTTTACATGTTATTTTGTATGTGTTCAACCTCTAGTTAATCACTGAGATCCGCTAGTTTCTTTTTAGGGTAACTTTGATGCTTAGTAAGTTGATTTTAGTTTTTTAATTTTTACCTAAAGGAGTTGGCATTATCTGAGTCTATTCCCCTGTACATTTTAGTCGGTGAGGCTAGCCAATGAAGTCCTATCTTTGGATGCATTTTACCAATGTTCCACCATTTGTTATCATCCGTCTATATTTTCCTCTGAACCTAAGTTTGAAAGTAATTGCTGAGGTGATCTTTTACTACTTGAATTTTTTTTGTTTAGGTGATTTAGTAGATAAATGTTCCAGTTTAGGTGATCTTTCACTGCTAGGATGCAAAACAAAGCATAGGTTAAGCCAAAAACTTGTTTAATTGAGGTCAATTATATTCAGACACAAATCAGTACAAAGACGTGTAGACCTGGAGGCTTGAATAACATTAACATACAATTTATCACATGTATGAAAAATAAAATGATGTGAACAGAACTTACTCTAATATTCTCTAAGAAATGAGATGGAAGTTCCTTTGAGAAAGCTTCAGAAAGCCTAAAATAAAAAACAAAACTTATTCCTTCACCATCAGTTTCACTCTGGAAAATAGTAGCGGGATATAGGGGTACCTGCAAGAGACAAGAAACCTTGTAAATTAACTTATGCTTCAGAATGTAGCTATGAAGAAAAAAACATAACATTTCTTCAAGATGTCAAACCTAAATTGATTCTCAGATAGAGGTTATTTTACTCTCTTCTCTATATAATTTTTCTTTGTCTATAGATCTCTTTTTATATATGTAGCTTTATTATACCTTACCTTACAAGAACAGGTACAAGCTAATATGTTCAGGTTGATCTAAGAGGTTTCATTTCTGTGTTTTTATTTTTTATAGAAACTGCTGTGCGCCATTCGGCAAACCTTTATAAAGCTAACCTAGTCAAACATAAATGACTTAGAACAGGCGGGTCATGATCATAAGCCAAGCAAATGATAGTTTGTTGCATCTGACAAACTCAGTCAAAATTTTAGTCCTCAAGATCAATTCTTCAATATTCTTGAATAATGCATATTCCAGCATTAAGAAGAAAATTAATTGCTATAGACTCACAGCTAACTATATGGTTCATTCCAATTTATATTATTGAGCTATATAAACACATGTACAAATCAAGACAATAAACTCCTACACGGCTACACAATCACATGTAGGCAAAGTTGCTCATACTAGATTACAAGTTCTGTAATGTGTTTCCTTGATGTAACAGCTGGAACATGTTATGCATGAATTCTAAGTCTGCATTTGGCACAACACTTGCTTTTTAACAGTTGAAACTTGTCTGAGTTAACTTTGTCTATATTTTAAAACTGATTTTAAATAGTGTCTTTGCCAACAAGTGGCTGCGAGCTGAAAGGCGTAAGTTGTAACTGAGCAGCTTTGTAAAATAATCTATCTTTCGTCTTGAAGGATTATGTAAACCTTTCTTTGTAAGCACATAACGCATGCTCTGCTAGCTTCGGCTACTTTAGAATACTTTTCCCTTTATTACTGGGTACAGGAATCTATAAATCTAGGCAGTGCTTTGAGCAACTAACTAGTATGCCTGCATCAGAATAACCAACTTAAAAATAATCTGACTATGAATAATGGTTTGATTAGTAAACCAGCACATAAAATTTCTGTGGTACACTTACTTTTAGTACTACTGGGTTGCGCATATACCTGCACATTAACTACAAGAAGAGGTGGGAACATGCTGGATGAGCTTAAACTAGGAAGTTCCACAAATCTAGCAATGTGATCAATTTTCTGCTGGCATAGGTAGACATCAACACCGAATGGATAGTATGCCACATTATTTGGAGCAAAATCTTTTTTCTTATCCCTGCAATCAGATGGAAACTATTGTAAGACATTCGGTCATGCACAACATCTCAAACATCAAGCACAAATACTTTAATTTTGACACTTCCAAAAAAAGAGATAAAAGTCAAAGTGATAAATTGAACTACACCCACCTAAAGTAATGCTCTCCTCGTACCCTAAATGTATTGGGCTCAGTTTCTGACCAGCTATCATCCATTTTCTTCTCTAGCAAGCAGAATGGCACTTGAGAACCTGCTAGTGGCCTTCGAAGGAAAGCCTTCCCAGAAACTTGCATGCAAATAAAAGATAATAAGTCAGTAAATTCAATGCTTATAGAGAGAAGCTCGCAAAAAGAAGATTGTGAACCCATAAGTTATCACTATCATGAGAAATTAAATTCATGAGAAATACTCAAAATCAAATTAAATGTATGAAATACAAAAGTTGAAATTAATAGGAAAATATTTTGGACATAAAAAAAATCATTAAGGGTGAAAAATAAATTACTTCAAATATATCAAGAAGGAATTCCTTAACAGCAAGGCTTAGATTTGATCCTAACATAAAAAGAGAATAATTAGACATGAATTAAGCAAGATCCCTGAAGAGGGAAATTATACAAATCAGGACTCTGCAATGGTAAAATTAAAGTTGATAGAGAAAAGTTAAGGACAAATAAGGAGGCATAGAAAGAGTAGGCTCCGATGATCAATATTAATGTGATTGTTTAATAGTTTCTGAAAATAAACAACTCCAGATTAACTTGATACTGAAAAACCAGAATCTAGAAGGATATAAGGAAAAGAGAGGGTAATAATACTAACATAGTGTTGATGTAGAATGAGCTTCCCCTGACTTCCACTTGAAGGAAAGCTTCAAGGATGATTTTTTGGCTGAGTTTGGTGGACTAGAGCTTAAGGCTTTTCTCTTTTCAGCTGTAGATGTTGTGGTAACAAGGCATGGCAAACAATTGTTTGGTAGGATCCCACAATTGTTAAGCATAGCCCAATTATCTACAGCAGAGTTCTCATTTGCAGAGATGATTGACACATCCTCATGACTCACAAAGTCTTTTGAACTCTCGACGTTCATCGAAGACTGCTGCCCTAATTTTCGTCCCTTCTGTTGTTGGTCAATTGAAGACATCAAAGAAGTATTTGGGTTGAAAACTCCTACTTTGAGGTTTCCATCTCTTGAAAATGAAGGGCTCAATACATCTTCACCTTCAGAACCATTAAAAGAGAAAGCATCTGCTGCAATTTTAGAAAACATGTCCACTTGCGGATAATGAAGGACAAGCAAGGCTCAAAAGAATACAACATAAGAATGAACAATATTTTCAAGGATCCATCATTTGGTACTGATTTGATATGCAACATACCATCCTGAACGCTGCAGAAGTCCTCCTCATCTGATTCTATCGCAGAGAATGTGTCAAACCAAGATTCCTCGACACTCCCCCTTGCCTTCATAACTTCAATTTAAGTAATGTCATATGTTAGAACAACCAAAAAGATTGCTCAACTGAATAATGCCAAAAATTTACAAAAAATTTGTTAAAAAAATTGATGATATAAATGTGATGTAAGTCCACAAAGAAGGATGAAGATCAACATTTTATGTCTTAACAATTTGCGATGAACAAGATTCTGCTATAAAGTATATACTTCATAATCCAGTTGACATATTAATCTAAAGAGAAAACTTTTTTATTCCCGACATATCAACCTGGATCAAAATGTTATTTTTTGACAAAATGGATCTATATGTTAGTTACAATAAAACAATTACTCCATCAAGAAATCGAGTAAAAGGCTTTTTCTTTCAGGTCTTAATATCTGCGAACCCCCAAACCAGGGTAGAGAGCAACGATCTCAACTTGCAAGCAAAACCAGCTTAACGATCAGCAGCCAGGTCTAAAGCATCATCATTTAGGGAAAACCAATAAAATCAAACACCAAAAGAGGCACACAAAAAGAAAGGAGCAAAGCCGCAACCTTGAAACGCGGGATTGGTGCGATCGGCTCCGTCGAGCCCCCGGATCTCGTCGATCGTATCCATCCCGTTCCGCAACGACACCCGCCGCTTGATCGTCTTCCTCCGCCGCTGCCGCGTCCCTCCCGGCAACCTGCCCCGCCCGCCGACGCACCTGTCCGGCCTCGAAACGCACGATCCCATCCCTCCTCCTGGTCCTTCTTCTTCCGCCCCCGCCCGGATTGTCAGTCCGCGTCGCCTCACCGAGATCGCGGAAAGAAGAATAGCGGGCCGATCGAGGAGTACTGGGAGTTGCAACTACTATCGACAATAACATCAGAACCAATTATATATAAATGATCTAAATAAATAATAATAATTTTGATGTCAATAAAGCTGATTAGCTCAGCGAGAGAAAGGAGACTGCCAACAGCGGCAGAAACAATATTTGTACTCCTACCCCAACACATACCACTCTCGCTATTGAAGAAATCGCGGGGCCGGAGTGGAAGCACGAGCTCCGCCACTCACAAGGCAGGTGAGTCGAAAAGGATTCGGTCCGCGGAGGAGGCGCGCAGGAGGTACACGTGGCGTCTCCTGGGATCCACACGGCCGGTCGTTCGCTTTTTGTGGGGGCGTTGTTCGCACGCTTGGCTCCACTGGAAGATTGCGGTCCGGAAATATATGTAAGCGGTAACAAAGAGAAACATATTTTCTTTTATTTTTCTTACCTTTTTCAGAAATTTTTCAAAATAGAATTTTGAAAAAGGAATACTCCCCGTATTGGGATTTTGGGGGTCAAAATTTTTAAAATCCGAACTTTACCCCTGAGCCAAAGTCAATTAGAGACTTTGATTAAAAATTTAAAAAAATATAAAAAAGTTGGCTTAATTATGTTTTTGATCTCTCAAAATATTATATTTTTTTCGTTTGGTCATTTTTTAAAAAAAAATCCATTTAGTCCCTCAAAAATTATTTTCGTTTTCGTTTAATCCCTCCTTTAATTTTTTGTTAATTTTTTATGTTAGGTGCCAATATGGAATGCTGATATGGACTAAAGAAGAATCAAATGAAAAAAATAAAATATTTTAAGGAACTAGATGGAAAAAATATATATTTTAACAACCTAAAATAAAATTATATATTGTTATGCTTTAGATTATTAAAATGTATATTGTTATGTTTTATATTATTAAAATATATATATTTTCTATCTAGTCATTTAAAATATTTTATTTTTTTCCGTTTGGTCCACGTTAACATTTCATATTGGCACTTAACATCAAAACTTAACGAAAAGTTAACGGATGGATCAAACGAAAACGAAAATAATTTTTGATGGACTAAACGGAAAAATTTTAAAAATAAGAGACCAAACGAAAAAAATATGATATTTTGAGGGACCAAAAATATAATTAAGCCAAAAAAAATTTTAAAAAAATTAATTTATAATAAAAATGATGTGTTATAGTCTAAAAATATTTTTTTAAATCTCTAATTCATTAGAGAGTTTTGTACAAAGTCTATAAATCTAATTTTAAATTAAAATTTTTAAAATATTTTGATAAAAAATATATTTTTTAAACCACGACACATCTTTTATATTTAAAAAAAAATTATTAATTAATTAATTTTTTAATTATAAAATTATTATAAACTTTGGGCAAAAGTCTCATGCATTAGAGACTTTTGCCCAAAGTCTATAAATTAATTTTTAATTAAAAATAGTAAAATATTTTTTATCCAAAATATTTTGATAGACTCTAACACCTTTTATATCACATATATATTTTTTGTGAATTAAATTTTATTTTTTATAATTATAAAATTATTATAAATAAAAGTCTCTAACTCATCAGAGACTTTTGTGCAAAGTCTACAATAGTTTCATAATTCTTTTAAAAAAATATCTAAATTCATGAAATAATTTTTTAACGATACAAAAGAGGTACTATGATCCAAAAAAATATTTTACATCAAAATATTTTATAATTTTTAATTTAAATTTAAATTTATAGACTTTGTAAAAAATCTTTAATACATTAGAGAATTTGAAAAATATATTTTTTATTTTCTAATATCTTATTTTTATCATAAAAATATTTTATAAATTTAATTTTTTTAAAAAAATTTTGAATCTTTAAATTTCGAATGAGTATCCAATTCACTAAATTTCAGTGTTGAAAATTTTAAATTTTTAAATTCGATTTTTTAGATTTTTTCTTTCTAAAATTCAGATTTGAGAAATTATTGTTGCTTTTTTTTATTAAAAAAACATGTGAAAGGCACTTGATTCTCATCCGGAAAAAGCATGCAAAAGTACGTAAGTACTAAAAAAATTAGCTAATATTTGTCTTTTTGAATAGGTGTAAGAAAAACCGAGCAAGAAAATCGTGCTTGATTTTAAAGTAGAATATGCCCATCTTTTTCTCGTGTGAAAATAAACCATTGAAAGTTGCTATAAAGTCCACTTAATTAAGCCATGAGCCAATATATAATTATAGTGCATGCATTTTGCATAAAGTGCTGAGATTATCTGTTTGATATAATATTTATGCATAATTATGACTTTATTTTACTCCAAGGAAAAGATGCTTACCGGTTTTTTTTTCAAAACATGCGTATTTCACGTAAGGTGAAAAATTCATACAGGGAGACCCCTACTGAGGTTCAAACCTCAGATCTCTAGGCAACTTATAACTGTTGTCATCAACTGTGCTAGTCACGTGTATATGTTTACGGGTTATTCAAAGCTTGATTGATTATTTTGCATTTGATGCAAAAAGTCTTTTACTTTGTAATTTGTACGTGGTTGCTTGGTGAAATATTTACTTTATGCTCGTGAGGTTTTTATATTTTTACAATACATATATGTTACAATTATCTTTATAGTCTCTCCCTATATATATATTACATATAGGTCCCTTGACAATATACTTAAGTTTGAATAAAAATATCATATAGACCCAATTTATTATAGATTCAAGTTATTCTCAAACCTCTCAAAGATTTTGTTATCATACAAGCCAATTGATTATTATATAACTCATAAATGATCATGAATTATACTTCCGGAATGTTTTGTTCTCTCGTATGTAAAATTAGATTAAAGATAATATGCATAGTAGTCTGATTGTGATACAATAATTTCATTGGTTTTACTTGAATATGATGTCGAGTTCTCCTATCAATTTCTTAAACCACATTAGCTCACATGTTACAATGGTCATAGCTCAATATTCTACATGTCTTTGCAGTAGATCTGACTATAATTGTTTGTGTTCTTACTTTTTCATGAGATTAAATTACTAGTAAGCATAACATAATATTCTTAAATAGATCGGTGATCAGTAAGCGAGCATGAACAATCAGCATCAAAATAGCCTGTCACAATATAGAAGCCTCTTTCTTGAAGCGGTATCGAAAAAAGAAGAATTCTCAATGTAGCTTTTCAATGACTATCACAAGGTGACTAAAAAAATTGGCTAACTACACTTACAATGAATGAAATATCAAATATTGTTATGTGATATAATCAAATTTATCTACCGATACGTGATATGGACGCAAATCAACTAAGGGCCCCCTTTGTATTAGTGGTTTCTTAATATTGAGATATTTAAGAGCACCCACAAGTTGAGCTCCCAACATGCATGCCCTCTTGTAGCATGTCAAGCACATATTTTCTTTGAGAAATATAGATGGTTCCTTCTTGATCAAGCTAGCTACTTCAATACTAAAGAAATATTTCAAACACTCAAATCCTTAATCTAAAAGTACCAAATGTAAATGAGAATTCAATCTTTATGTCTTATCTGTATTGTCCACATTGAAAATAATATTATCTATATAAATAATGAGAATTCATCACTTTCCCAACAAAAGAAGTGGAAATCTAAGATACTTGTGGCAATGCCAAATTGAGTGATAACAATGCTAAACTTACTAAACTAGACAAATGGGGATTACTTAGCCTATAGACTAAGGCAAACAAATCTTGGAGATTGCACCATATATATTTCATCATCAAGATTCTCATAGAGAAATATATTCTTGGTATCAAGCTGATGAAGTCTCCAATCAAAAATTATTAAGATGGTCAACATATTAGAGGGGAAGGCGAATAGTGTGTTCTATGACAAAATTACTTTGTATTTCAATTTTATCAGTTACTAATCAATTTTAGTTATCATGTGCAAAGATCAAGTGTCCAATGAATTAAGATAAGCGACGTAAATAAAGAACACAACTAGACAATGAAAACAACATGATTTATAGTGATTTAACTCAATTCAAGCATGCGTCTACTACCTAAGCACCTCACTTAAGATTTCAATCAAATCCTCTAACTTGGAAAGGTGCACACTTGGAATTATGCTTTATCAACGGGACAACCAAGTAAACACAAGATTGACAAGATCTCAAAACTAATAATAAACAAGTTAAGATGAATAAATCTATCAATCAATATTGTATAAAGGGAAATGACACACTAATGGGTGAGAGGGAGTAAATAGTGTGTATTTGCCAAAGACTAAACTTATACCAATTTATCAAATTCTTAAATGGGTGTGAATGGCCATTAATTTCAACAACTTAATACAATCAGAAATAAATCAATAAAGACACGTTTGTTTCGCATGATAAGATTTTAGACGAATAAGAATTCAATTAGAATTAATTAGAATAAGAATCACGTGGGATAAATTTATATTCTATCCAGCGGATTTGTTGAAATCTTGGATAAGAATATCACAAAAAATAAGATTTTGAAATCTTATGTTTGTGTTGGCTCCGGACAGAGGAGTTGGATATTAATGATCTAATGTTTAAATTTGATTTTACCATAATTTTATTTTAAGAATCATGAAATTAAATTTAAATAATTATTTTAACATAATAATAATAAAACATTCATAAAATATTTCTAAAAATTGAATTAAAATTGACTTGTCACAAATATCCAACTTAAATGACACAAGAAGAAAAAATCTGGGGAATTTTAATTCCCAACCCTCCGGGAAGATATCTATATCCCATTAGAACCGAATTTGAATTTGGTCATATCCAACTTAAATGATACTCGGAGCTTGTAGCAAATGACGGATAAAATTTGACAAATCCTATCCATCGTCAAATTCTATCCGTCAGTCATATCCCGTGAAACAAACGCGTCATAAGTGCACACATACAAGTAAAGGCAATGCTAACACAAATATTTATAGTGATTCAACTTCTAATCAAGTCTTCATCGACTACCTAATTACTCTGCTTACGATTTTCATAAATTTATTAAATTAAGAATGTTCCTCCAAAAAGGTTTACAAATCGAGGTTATCACCCTCTCCCCGAGAAAACCTCCAACACTTCAAGTTTCAATGAAACCAAACTTAACCTAGCAACCCAAGTAGATTTATATTTTCACGCCAAGGCAACCACTTCAACTAGATCTAACACCCTAGTTAAACAAGCAAGCTTCAATGAGCATAAAACAAACTAAACTTACAAACCAATGTCACTTAGCTCCACATACAAGCTTCTAATTTCTCTTGACGTTTTTTGATTATGTTTCTTGCAAGAACATGGCTCAATCAAGAATAAAAGTGCCAAGCTAGAATTTTTCTCACAAAGATAGCTCAATAAAATGCTTACAAATCTCATAGCTAGCCTCAGTGAGTTCTCTTGTGGTAAAGGAAGGCATGAAGGACATATGTATAGGATTCTATGAAGAGAAGCTTGACTACGTGAGATCACAACGGTCGAAAAAAGAGTCGTTAAGTGTTAGGAAATTTGGAGTAATTTCCTGCAGGATCTACAAAATTCGAATTCGGCGAGGAAAACATAAAACCAAATTCAATAATAATAATGCAGGAAAAACAAAAGACACAAGGGGGTTAACGTGATTCGGACTCGGCGGGGTGCCGATCTTACGTCCACAAGGAAAAGAGGAGACTGCTTTATTAAATTCAGAAAATAACTTTTACAATAAAAGGGCAATAATTTCAATCCCCTTCAGAATAAAATAATCTATCTTAAATTAATTGAACCTGAAACTGGTACAGAGTAGAGGCACTGTCTCTGCAAGATCTGCCTTGAAACTGAACTCCTGCTGCTATATGTCAGAAACTGAGAAGGGGCACTCCTTAGGAAAAAGAATTGTAGCGGCACTCTTAATTTTCTGGATCTCTGAAACTCTCATATGGGAGGATTTTCTCTTGGTGTAGAATTCTCTTAGAACTGCATATTAGACTCCTATTTATAATAGAGGGGAAGAGCTGATTCATGCCTACTTTAGTGGAGAAAAAATCTCTAAGAAATTTGTTGCTCTGTCTGATTTAATCGGATGGTTGAAAGACTTCTTTTGACCAAAGAAACTTTCAAAATGCTTGGTGGCTTCACGTGATGCCTCCACCTTTTTCTCCCTTTGACTAGTCAAAAGCAATATTTGATTTTCACATCATCAATTTGAAAACTTTTGAAGTTATCATCAATTTAAAAACTTTTATGTGTGCTGCTACAACATTGGCATGGGTATCTTGAGAAGATGGTGGGCTGGGCTCCCATGTCCATGATTATAAAATCATGATTTATTTTGATCGAGTTCGGTTCAACATGGTTCAATCAAATTGGCAAATCGGTTCAAGCACATCTTGATCAAATCAACTCTGAACTCAATTTGAGTCAATCTCTAACATTAAGCTTGTCGATCGGCGTTAATTTGGTCAATCTTTGATCGACCAAACATGTGACAAAAATTGCACAAAGATCTTTTTTAGCTCATTTCGAGTTTTGAGACTTTAGGTTTGGTTTTCAACTTCATCGTCAACCATCCCAAGGATTATAAAATAATTCTAATACTAAAAACTAATTAATCTTCAAAGGTTTTCTTGACTTTCGAGCATTGAACAACGTCTTCTTTGAATTTTTTAGTTTCTCTTCGTTCTTTCTAATCATGGATAACGAGTGCTTATCGACATCAAAAATGAAATTCTTATTCAAATATTAGTTTCTTATTTATTATAATCAAAACTAAAACTAAAACTAGATTGAAAATCTTAAGAAAACATGAGAGAACATGAGCAGAAGGAAACATCATATGCGCGATCACACTTCGTGTGAACATGAACAATAGCAGACAAAAAAAAGAATTAGGGATTCAATATGGCTCTAATACCATATGTTAAAATACGAAAAGAAAAATGAAATCATCTCTGCAGTTGGCCTCTCTACTAATATACTAATATATATATATATATATATTTAACGTTCCCTTAACACTATATCAAATGTGTTTCATGACAAATATTAAGGTGAAAAACGTTTGCATATTTAATTAAGAAAGAATAAAAGAAGTTAGAGAAAAGCATATGTCCGCTATCAATTAAGTCAATCAAGGTGAGAATATGTATTATATATTTCATTAAGGGGGCGTTTGGTTGCCCGCAAGTACAAATGCTGCAACTCTAGTTGCAGCATTTAGATAATAAATTTGTTTGGTTGGCTGCAAAACCATTTTGCAGCATTTACTAGTTGCAACTTGTATTTCAAATATCATTTGCGGGCCGCAAGTGGAATTGCAGCCCAAAAAGCCCGCAATACAAGATTGCGGGCTGCAAATACAATAATTTAAGTATTAAAAAATAATTAATTTTGACGACGTAGAGTCGTCGGATGAAGACGAGATAAATATCAAAGTTGTAGGTTTTTGCGTGCTGAACCTGATGGTAGTGTCAGATTTTACATCTGATGTCATTTGATAGATTTTTAAATATATTTTCAGTATTATACAAAAATTAAAAATTATTAATTTGTCAGACAAATCATGTCGGGCCTAAGTTTTTAGCCTGGCCCGAAAAAATTTATCCCAGACTCGACCCAAAAAATTTATGTCTGACCCGACCCAAAAAAGTTCATGTCCAGCCTGGCCCAAAAAAATTCGTGTCCGTCCCGCCCCGAAAAAATTTTTGTCCGACCCGACCCAAAAAATTCGTGCACTGCAAGGCCCGTCCCAGCCCGGCTCGGTCCGAAAAAATTCGTGCCCAACCCGGCCTGAAAAATTTCGTGCCCAGCCCGACTCAAAAATTTCGTGCCTGGCCTAGCCCGAAAAAATTTGTGTTCGGCCAGGCCCGAAAAAATTCGTGCTCAGCTTGGCTCGAAAAAATTCATGCCCCGGCCCGGCCCTGCCCAAAAAAAATTCGTACCCCGGCCCGGCCCGAAAAAATTCATGCCCGACCCAAAAAAATTCGTGCCCAACCTAGCCCTGCCCGAAAAAATTTATGCACTGCCCGACTCGTGCCGACCCGAAAAAATTCGTGCCTTGCCCGGCCCAAAATTATTCGTGCACGGCCCAACCCCAAAAAATTCGTGCCCAACCCAGCCCAAAATATTTTGTGCTCGGCCCGCCCCAAAAAAATTCGTGCCCGGTCTGGATCGAAAAAATTCTTGCCTGGCCCTGCCCGAAAAAATTCATGGTCAGCCATGCCCAAAAAAATTCGTGTCCCGACCCGACCCGAAAAATTTTATGCCCAGCCCGACCTAACACGAAAAGAAATTCATGCCCAGTCCGAAATATTCGCATCGGGCCCAACCTTGCCCGAAAAAATTCGTGCACTGCCCATCTTGACTTGGCTCGGCCCAAAAAATTTATGCCCGACCCCGCATGAGAAAATTCGTTCCCGGCCAAAAAAAATTTGTGCTCGGCCCGGCCCGAAAAAATTCCTGCCCGACCCGGCCTGAAAAAATTCGTTTCCCGGCCCAGCTCAAAAAAATTCATGCCCGGCCCGGCCTGACTAGAAAAAAAATTCGTGCCCAGCCCGAAAAAAAAATTGTGTTCAGCCCAGCCTTGCCCGAAAAAATTCGTGCACTGCCCAACCTGTCCCGGTCCGGCTCGGGCCGACTCGAAAAAATTCATGTCCGGCTCGGCCCAAAAGGATTTGTGCACGACCCGACCCGAAAAGTTCATGCCCGGCCCTGCCCGAAAAAGTTTGTACCCGGCCCGGATAAATTCGTGCATGCTCGGCCCATCCCATCCCGGCCCGGCTCAGCCCGACTTGAGAAAATTCGTGCCCGACCCGACCCGAAAAATTTCGTAAGATGCAAGTTGCAAGTGTAATTACAACTTCCATTTGCGGCCAACCAAATGCTTGCAAATAGAAGTTGCAACTCTACTTGCGGGCAACCAAACGGTAGGCTGCAAAATCTATTTGCGGGCATTTGCTTTTGCATGCAAATAAATTTTGCAGCATTTACACTTGCGGGTAACCAAACGCCCCCTAAAGCGATTGCCTCGAGCCTACGATTCCATTTCCATTGAGTAAAAACTCAAAAGTGAGACATGACATCCACTAAGCAGTGGATAGATCTCCATTTTTGCATTACTTTAATATTTTAAATTGATAAGTAGTTTTTTTTTAATAAAATTAAAAAATTATAATATATTATTATATTAAAATTCAAATTTTAAATATCTAAACAATCGTTCAGCATATTATCATCAAATCTCTAAATAACATTCAAATGTGATTTCACAATATATTATTAAAGGAATTGACAAGTAGTAGTTTAATTAAATTTGATAGCGAGGTTGAAGTTAATCTCACTATTTTTATTTTTTATTTTTTTAAAAAATGAATAGTTGGTAAATTTAATTAGATAAATTTATACTTGTTAAAAAGGTGCTTTAGACAATGTTGGGATGGTGATGAATTGACGATACTTGTCAAGTGATGTCATCAGAGAACCTTGACAAGAATGCTATGTATCATAACAGGGCATATAGTTTTCTTGGAGCTTTTTTTGAGTTTTGACTATTCCGGGTATTTGCTACATTTTTACTATTTATTATTATTATTTTATATCATAATGTTTCTCCGATACAAACTAAACTTTAAAAAATAATAAATATTATAAGACTATTATAATATAATATAACTATTTTAAATTACAAAATTGAAATAAATAATATTTTAGTATCATTATTTAGTATGAAGCTAGTAAAATAGCATGAACATTTTTGAATTTTTATCAATTTTAATTTACATTTATTTATAATTTTACCAAAAATCATTATATATTATATAATTAATTGTAAAAGTTTTATTGATATTTTTAATATTTTTCTATGTATCTTCTATTTATTTATTTTTTGCAAAGTTAGCTTATTCATTTCATCGAGGAAGAGAAAATATATGTTGACATTACCAGCAGGATGGACGAGTATAAGGTCCAAATATAAGCGAGAGCAGGAGACCAAAGTGCAAGAATTAAAGCCAGCGAAGCAGCTAAGAATCTTGGGGCAGCTTCATCTCACAAGAAGACCAAAGGGAGATGGCTTGTGTGAGAGTCGTCTCTGCGCATGCAGCCAAACCCTCAAATTGGCACTTGTTCCTGTGAGTCCAAATGCTCCAGAGAGTGCAGGCGAGTAGCTCCTTTCCAGGACGAGTGTTGCATAGTGAAGGGAGAGAAGTTTTCCACCACCGGGGAATTGACATGTCCGGCGAGCACGGCGGAAGTTTGAGGCTTGAACGGTGCCACACTTCATCGGTAACCCGACAGTCTAAAAATAGATGAGGCGTCGTTTCATTGGCTGATCGGTAGAGGGGACATAATAGCTTCTGGAGGGGGATATGACGCTTCAAAAGTGCCTCCTTGAGTGGTAGACAATCCTGCAGAAGTCTCCAAGTGAAAACCTTCACTTTCGGGGGAACCTTGTTTTCGAACGTTGCTCCACGGAGAGGCCAGAGGAGCCGAGGCTGGTTGAGCTTCATTTGATAGTCGGCTATTGGAGCATTTGTATCCAGAAGCCACAATGTACTGACCAAAGTTAGTGTAATGCCATGTCCAAGAGTCGCGGCCTTCTTGGATGGGTATTTTGAATATTTCTGCAGCAATGAATGTGGGGATCGTGTCTCTTTGTCAAAGAGTTGTGATACCGGCATGGACTGCGAGGGTTCCGACGAGGGGCCAAATAAGCGAAAGTAAGGCACCAAGGGGAGCCAAATGGAAGTAATAACCTCCGCAGTGGACTGAGAGCCGATCGGGAGGCGTAGTCCCCTGCGTAGCAAATCCCTCCCTTTAAGTACACTGCACCAGCCCCAAGAGCTATTAGACTTAGCTTCCGCAATGATGAAATCCGTGCATGGGAAGTATTTCCCTTTCCTTGTTTTTGCCAATAAGGAATCAAGTTTGGATAACAGTCGCCATCCATGCTTAGCAAGTAAAGCAACGTTCATGCACCGACATTCCTTGAACCCCGGGCCACCCTCTTTAAAGCTCTTGCATAGTTGAGTCCATTTCATCCAATGGAGGCCCCTCTTGTCGTACTTTGACGACCACCAGAAGTTGCTGCATAGTTGATCGATTCTTGGAGTCTGAGATGAAGAAACAAGACACAGTGTAGCTCAGAATTGTTGCTAATACAGCCTTGATGAGGACGACTTTGCCCGCCCGGGACAAGAATCTAGAAGACCAGCCTTCCATTCTCTGTCAAATGTTTGCTAGGATATATTCAAACGTGTATTTCTTCGACCTTGTGATTAGCGAAGGGAGGCCAAGGTATTTATCTTGGCAGCCAATGTGTCTAATATTCAGTGCCGAGCTCATTGTATTCCTGATGAGTCGAGGCAAGTGTGGAGAGAAAAATGGCCGACTTTTGAGGGCTTATCAGCTGACCACTGATAGCCCCAAATTCATCGAGGGAAGCTTTAATACGCGCAGCATGTTGCAGGTCGGCTTTACTGAATATAAGTACATCATCCGCAAAAAACAGTGAGGTGAGTTCGGGGCATTGTCTTCCAAGGGAGATGCCTCGACATCCTACTTCAGAGAAGTTGTGGTGAAGAATGTGCGTGAAGCCTTCCATGCATAGGAGGAAGACGAACAGTGATAAGGGGTTGCCTTGCCGGAGACCACGCGCAAGAGTGAAGTAGCCATGTTTGCTTACGGATAAGGAGATCGAGTAGGAAACCGTGGAGATGCACTGCTCTATAAGAGATATAGACTCGTCGGAGGAGGCCAAAGCATTCATAACACCCAAGATGAAACTCCATTTTACACGGCCATAGGCATTGCTCATGTCGATTTTGAGCGCCATTTGACTGGTGGCATGAGAAGGTCGGGTTTTCAGATGATGCATGACCTTATGAGCTAGTAGAATATTCTCATATATTAATCGACCCTTGATAAACACACTTTGGTTCGATGAAATTAGCTTCTCCATCAGGGGTTGTAACCGGTGAACCAAGGTTTTAGAGTTGATCTTATATAGTACATTGCATAAACTGATCGGCCGTAGATGCGTCATGTCCGAGACCGTTCGGCATTTGGGAATGAGGGCAATGGTGGTATCGTTGATGGACCGCAGTAGCTATCCATGCTTGAAAAAGGATGAGATTGTAGCAATTATGTCTCCACTAATCAACTCCTAATTGTGTCGAAAGAATGCACCAGTGAAGTTGTCGGGCCTCGGGGCACTATCCGGGTGAATGGAGAACACCGTGAGTCTGACTTCCTCTCTGGTTACTGGCCGCATCAGCCAGTTGTTATTCCACCGCGATACCTTCCTCTCAATAGTTTGTAAGTTGCTGCCAATAAGTGGGGGAAGCGAGAAATTAAACCCAAGCTTTAAATGGTCGATCGCGACTTCCATGACCTGAGTCGTTCCATCAACCAAGTTGCCATTTTGATCTTGAATGCGGGAGACATTATTCCCCATCTGTCCATTCTTGGTGCAAGCATGGAAGAAGCCCGTGTTTCTATCGCCTTCATGAAGCCACCGAATTCTAGACTTTTGTTTCCAATAGCTCTCTTCATAGAGTGGTGCGGAGGAAAGTTCAGCCTCCAGATTGCGCTTGGTGGTAATGTACGTCGGGTCATTGTTGGGAGAGAAAGCCTGTAATTTACCTTGCAGAATCTAGATTCTCTTGTTTGAATTTGTATTATTGTGTTTAAGCCAAGTATGCCATGCTTCACTTTCTTCAGTTTTGTGAAGACCTGGTATTGGGTAGTCCCATTTACGGGTTGCCTCCATATTTCAGCCGTAAGCACGTTTAGAGGCTCGATCTTCATCCATCGTTTGTCGAACTTGAATTGACTAGTCGGCTTTTGGAACACAATAGAGCGAAGAAGAATTGGTCGATGGTCGCTGCCAATGTCATAAAGATGGATGCTTGAATAGTTTCTCCATATGGCATGGTCGTTTGCAGTTCCCAGGTATCGATCGAGTACTTTTTCTACATGGTGACTTGACTGGCGTCTATTGTTCCAAGTAAATGGGTAACCAGAGGATGGAAACTCTATAAGATTAGAGTCGCTTACCCGTTTTTGAAGGTGGTAGCTCATGCCTGGTAGGTAGTTGGCTCCCCCAATTTTTCTTTCGGACGCAGAATGGAGTTGAAATCGCCTCCTAGAAGCACAAGTTGATGGCAACTACTTACTATGCGAGAGAGCTCGAGGACTTGTTGGTTACGGAGGGGTGCTTCGTAATGCAGGTGTATTCCTAGAAAATTGCAGTAGAGAGAGGGATCAGCCGCAGCAATGTGAGCTTGAATGAAGGAGTCTGCATTGATCACCGTAATATTTTTCGACGATTTCCACGCTAAGATAAGACCACCTTTTCGACCCAAGGGAGCCACTGAACGCATGCAGTCAAGGCCACAACAAAGAAGAAGACCTTTGAAGTTTAGAGGGTCTTGTTTCACCTCAGATAGGATAATACAATCAGGGGAATGGGAACATATATTCCTCAGGTTGAATGCTGTCAAAGAATTCCCTAAACCTTGATAGTTCCCAATAAGTGTGTTCATTGATGAGCTTGGGGCCACTCGAGGCTGGCTTCCTCTACATGTTCAAGGGTATTTTCACTTATGGTTTCCTTTGCTTTCTTTGCATCCAATAGCTCCCATTGGGAAGGTAGCTCCTACGTCTCTGATTTCAAGGTTCTTTCTTGGCGTATTGGTGTTACTGTTTGAGGGTTTAACTAATAGGGAAGATAGCAGCCTGTTAAGATCCTTGCCTTGCATGGGGTCAATCGATATCTGATAGGAGTCAGTAGATTGGAGGGTCGGCTTGTGTATCATTTCTTTACTAGTTTGGGTTGCCCGCAACCATGGTCCTAGTCTTGACTCCTTTAGGGAATTGTTCCCCTCATCCGAAATTGCATCACAGCGGGAGCCACACCTTGTTCATTTGTCGATGGCTGAGTGTTCACCTGATTGATATTTCCCATTGGGAAGGTAGCTCCTGCGTCTTTGGTTTCAAGGTTCTTTCTTGACGTATTGGTGTTACTGTTTGAGGGTTTAACTAATAGTGGAGATAGCAATCTGTTAAGATCCTTGCCTTGCATGGGGTCAATTGATATTCGATAGGAGCCAGTAGGTTGGACGGTCGATTTGTGTATCATTTCTTTACTAGTTTGGGTTGCCCGCAACCATGGTCCTAGTCTTGACTCCTCCAAGGAATTGTTCCCCTCATCTGAAATTGCTTGATCACATGTATTCTCATCATGACCTATGATACCACAATAATAACATAACAAGGGCACTTTTTCATATTTAAAGGTGGTGCAGAAGTCACCATATGAGGATGAAGATATTTTGATATCTAGTTTGAGGGGATGCTCGACATTGATGTTAACTCTGACTTTATAAATGAACCCTTGTGGATCTCGGACAATGTATAGCCCATCCTTTTCAATTGCACCGAGCCTTGATTAGATCTGTCGGCCAGTGGGGATGTTCCAAATCTGACTTGGGAATTAAGATTACCACCCACCTTGAGCCTTGCCGCCTTGATAATAAATTTTTTAAAGCAATTCAAGAGTGATGAGAGGAGGGGGGAGAAGGAAAGGAAAGAGAGGAAAATGAGAAGAAAAACAGCCCCAACTTACAACATTAAAGAAAAAGAGCCCCTAAAAAGAGTGAGAGAGGAAGCTAGCCGTGCCAATTGCAAGAGCAGGAAGGCCCGTACCCTCGAGATAATGCCTATTTTATTCAAACCAAATAAACTAATTTCAAGTAAGAATGAGATGAAATCTGACTGAAATTTGTGACGATGCGAAATTTTGGGAATATGATTTCCATGGAACATGTGTATTACCATGGATGTCCAACCAAATATGGGAATGTAAATATTTCCATATTCATTTTCCTAGAAATTTTACAAAGATTGTCGCAAATGTAAAACACTTTTATGAAGATTTAAAAATCATCCTTCCAAGCTCAAAATGAAAACATAGGTAGTTCAAGTTATTTATACCCTTTTACACATTGCAAATTTTCATTATAATATCTCTATACTTACTCCTATAAAACGCAGACAATAATATGCAAAAGATAATTATCTTCACTGCAACGAATTGCACAACTAGCACATGCCGAAAAAAGAGCTCCTTGGCACAAGACTTGTATACGGAAGTGAGAAGATAAAGCATAGCACCAATGTAGCTGATCTATACAGGGCATAGGACAGTGGATATAGAATATGAAGATGAATCCTGCATTTGCCATCGACCACAAGTCAGATGGTACGAAAACGGTAAAAGCAACCAAAATAAGTTGTTTCATTCCAACAACGTGATATTCATAATGAAGCTTACCCTCAAAAGTTTAACCATTTGGGGTGTACAAAAGTTAGTAAGATTGCCACTAGGAGGAGCACCACAATCTGCATGAACATCATCAGGAAATTTAGCCTGATAAGAAATAATTAGTCTGGTGAACGGAGAGAGTGAACTCACCAGCAATGAAGTACAGTTGTTCTTGCTCTCATGCACATGAAATCCACTGAAAAAGCTCAATTGTTACAAACGATTGCCACACAAAATTCACATGAAAGATAAATGAACAAACAACAAACCTTTTGTTAAGCAAGCCAGAAGATTTGCAAACATTTTGTATTGCATCTACACGCTGATGAGTAACTTTGGCATTTGGGTCATTATGATCGATCTGCATAGCCAATTTAACTTTAGTCAATCATGAGCTATTTTCACCAAAAAATGAGAATAATGATGTCAAATAGAAGAGCCTGGAGATTGCCCTAGTGAAAACTATAATGTTCATCATAGTTTCTGTGTATTCCAAACTTTACCTTCACATAGGAAACTATTAGATGCTTTGGCTTTGACATACACGAATATGACATTGGTCCACTTTCCATGTCAATGTGTTATGCCTGACGCCTGTAGGATTAGTTAGGATATTTCATATGAAATGAATTGATGTTTTCACTTGGTCTTTCTACAAGTTAATTACTTGTAAGCCAGACAATTGCAGGATTAGAATCCCTCACAAGTTCTGTAAAATTTCTGATGCTGTTTTTTGGCACTCTGTTCGATGTCCTATACTACAAATTTATCATTCTGAGAGTGCTACATACCAACATGTAATTTGAGAAATTATTTGTAGTTTTTCCAATTAAGTAGAAGTTAGAAATTTCACACAGTATTTCCAACATTTTCTTTGCTGTGGCTAAACTTATGTATAAATGAATTGGCAACTTTGTTCTTGGTAACTATGAACGAGTTGGCATTTGGATTACTAGTGAAGTTTATTCATTAATAATTAAGGTGGTTATGGATTTGAACCAGATGCTGTTGGAAAATTTTCAGCTAGCTATACATTTTTGCTGGGAGAAAATGGCTCCTAAACAAATACCACTCAGCTAAGTAGATACTTGGTAGTTGGTATGGTTGCTTAAGAGTTAAGATAAATATTAATAACTGATGAACACTTCACGTCAAACCAATGGGCCCTTGACTGCCTAAAATAAACAATATTGATAAACTTTTGCTATTAACAAGAACTTGATCACTTTGATTATATAAATAATGCTTATGTGGCCATTAAGAATCTTAATAATATACCTCTGTTCATTAGAGGGCAATGGTATTTATATGCATTACATATGCTAATCAAGAAAAAAAACTTATATTTGAAAATTTTGAAGACAAACAAGGCCCCACAAAAAATAGACCTCTTACCTTAGATTTCAGCATAGAAGAAAACTCATAAAAAGCACCATACACATCTGCCATTGTGTTTGTCTGGTTAATAACCTTAGCCGTTAGTCCTGGAAAGGAACATGGCCACACAAGATATATGCATATTAGTATATGTCACAAAGCACTGGATTATAAGGAAATCATATAATGCAAATATCAGGAGGACCATCCCAAACTTGTATCATGATGTCAACTAATCAGAGCAGGGAACATCAGGAACATAAAGACAGCTACAGAGCCAGTCAAATCAGTATCATACTATTGTTACCGGAATTAATCTCACTGGCATACAGTACCAGTATTCAGCAGTAGTGCATGAGTTGCAGAAGATGGTTATACATGATATTGTCATTCCAGGATTAAGGTCCTGGTAGATAGTTATTGCACCACAAAATATAGTTCAGAAAAGATTTAAACAAAATAATGATGGCATAGGATTATCCAATTATGTATGAATGATAAGAACTGATAATAATCTAATGAAAGCAGAGACATAATTGGGTTCTAGAAATTCTACCAAATGTCAGATTTTAGTCTTCACCTATTTGTACTTCAAATGGAGATTTTATGACATTTAATGGAGATTCAATTTTCCCATTAGAATATAATCAAGGAAGGCTCAACTGCAACCATGAAGAACATAGGATATGATTTAAATGCAAGTCGTATGCACTTGAACATAGAGACATCATATTTGAAACATGAAAGGGAAAAGATGAGGTGTGGTTCTAGTTAGGTAAAAAATCACAGTTTTTAAATCTTAATAATCTTGGATAATTGATTACGAAAAAGTGAAAACCAACTACTTATAAAACTTGAAAAGGATGGTGCCTGTGAAGAGGGGCATCTGAAGATTATAACTAATAATGCTTCATAAGATGGATAAGAATATTAGTCATCGAAGAAATATCTTCAAGTAGTAAAAAGTGGACGCTTGAAATTTACAGGAAAGATAAGAACGAAATTATTGTATTTTAAAAATCTAGGAGAATTTAAATTAAGGTCAAAGTGAGGAATTGCCGCCCTCTTGATATGACTAAAGAATGCCTATATAGCATATATGCACTAAAGATGTCAACATATTGTGATTAAAAGAATATAAAGAGAAGGAAATCTTTTGGGATTTATTGAATGACCTCAATAAAGCTGACATGCTCTTTTGCAGCCCAAAGTCTATAAAAAGAAACAAATGCTCCGTATTCTAATAATATTTAAATAATTGATATAAACCATAAGTAATAGGAGTATAGGACAATATGAACAAGTACCAATTTTTCAGGGTTATATCAAAATGGATATTTTCCTAGCATTAAGCTCTCTATATGGAAATATCCATCACTAGACCAGAGCAGTCAAATCTATTTTTATAACCTCTAGTAGAATTTACTTATATCAGTACAAATGGGTGTGTTTGGTTGGATGGAATGAAATCATAAGGAATAGAAATAGACAAGGAACATGAATATATAAGGAATGGAATAGAAAAGGAATAGTGTTACCTTTGGTTGACATTAACAATAGACAAGGAATTAAGAGGAAAATGACTAAAATACCCTTCCAAAAATATAATAAGTTGTATTATAATTATTCTAATTAATAACAACATAATAAAAATATGCACTAATGTAAATTAATTTATTAATTTAAAATAATAAAAAATATCATTTATTTTATTTTCATAAAAAGTAATTGAATCTACATAAAATAATAATTAAAAATAAAATAATTATTATCTATTTAAGATATGCAATTATTATAATTAATTCAATAATTTAATATTTTTATTCTTATGTAATATTATAAATATTGAAGGACAATGTTGAAAAATGTCATGGGGAATAACATTCCTTGGGTTAAGATAAGGAATAGTATTCTCATGCATGGGGGAATATGAATAATATTCCTTATTTATTCCCTACGACCCACATATTCCTTGTCAAAGGGAATAAGTAGGTCATGAGGAATAGTATTATTCCATTCCTCCTCTATTCCATCCAACCAAACACCACTTTAATCAAGTCAATTCTAATCGGGGCCCTTTGGGTGTCGTTTTAAGCATATTTAATTGTTCATATTGCAATCTTCCTTCATTTAAGAAATAACTGAGATGATAGGACAGTAAATGCATTCTTAACTTTTGGAAAAAGACTCTTAAGGATAAGAAAAGAGGATGAGGGGAGCAGATTTTTGGTCATTAACTCTAGTAGTTCTCTATTCGAAGTACCAAATGAATATGTTATGAAAGAAGACCAATTTTCCTACAATAGTAAAACTGACTCAAAGGAAAAGAATCAAACGAGAAAAATAAATAATCAGGAAGTTGTAAGGAACATTCGTGAAACTATAATTTCATCATATGATATTGAAAAGGAATTCTTACCACGTCTCATCTTTACAACTCCTCTAAAGACCTCAACATTATTATAGCACAAGGCTAGGGTTCCAATTGCCATGACCTGTTGAAAGTAATGGCATTAAACAGCATGCATTCTGGATGGATAAATAACATTAGGCAATATATATTTGATTGTCACTGTACCAACAACAGTAGCATACGAGAGCTTTGTGAAGGAAGCAACAAACACAAAAAAGTTTAAAGAGAAATATCCAGCATTTCAAAGTACAAGACTGATTAAAAAGAAACTATCAACACAATGCGACATGTTAAATGGATACTTAATAAAACTTCCTGGTAAGTGTTTTTCCACTTAAAATAACCCTTTTTTCCGAGTAACAGCAAGAACTGCTAGGTGGGTGACAAACAGAATGCATGAAGGTTAATTGGAATATTCTGTTAGGAGGAAAAAGTGAGCAACTCCTCTTAGATAGCCCTATGAATGAGAAACATTACATTTTCAACTAAGTCCCAAGGAATATATTATGATTACAAGTAGGTCGTCAAGATATTCAACAACCTCACTTGCCTAGAAACCTTAAAGGTTAATTCAATTTGATATAGACCTATGTGGTCATCCTAGTTACATATTTGCAGAAATAATGTTCATTGGACTCGTCAAGAAACTTGAGTTACATACTGGTTTCTAAGACAAAAGATCACAATGAAATGCATTCTTCCTATAAGAAAGATGACATACTTTTCCATCCACAACTTAGAGAAAAGCAGTAGCAAGAGTGGCTTGAGAAAATGTGGATCCATTATAGGATTCAAATTTTATTCATTCTCATCAATTGAAATGAAGTATGTTATGCAATTTATTTTCAACGAAAACGCCTCTATGCAAAAAGCAAAAAGCCGGGGGAAGGCTGCGTACACCAACTCTCCCCAGAGCCCACAAAAGTGGGATTGCTTCGTGCACTGAATCACCCTTTATGCAATTAATTTTCAGAAAAGCCAAGAAAATAATCCATGCTCTAGAACTTTAAGATGTACATTTTAAAAATTGAAATAAAGGAGTCAATTATTAGAAATGCTTTAAACTGAAAATATAAGTAATAACCTTACTAAATGTGTTGATAAATTCACACTATAATAGATCATAAAATTAAAGAAATTAGTCAAACCAAAACATTATAAGAACTATCATTGTTGATTTTGTATGACACAATTTCAGCAGACTATAAGATGCTATCGCCTATCGTACCAAGACTTTTTTATATTTACGTAAATAATGTATCGCTAGTAAAGATAGAATATATCCTACATTATAGGTCTTGCAATCTTTCATATGATTTTACTGCAAAATACATAAAATGATGGAAACTTAAAAAAGGTCAACTAACTTAGTGACTTAAAATGAATGACATGTTAATTGGGAAAAGTTGTGAATGAGACAATAGGTACTCTGCATGCTCTTCTTGGCAGTTATAAATTAATATTCTCATTTTCAGGTTTGGTTTGTAGAGCTTAATCGACACCTATGTAAACAAATGAACGCAGACAAACAAACAAACTCTTGTACTTCCATCATTTCACGTGTACTTCTACTGTCATAATTTTTAAGATCTATACAACCATCATTCCAGTGTGGCAGTTGCCTTGGAATTATTGAAACTTTATCAAATTAGCTCCTATTTCCCTAGGCACGAGCCAATATGTTAAACCAACCCCATCAGAATCTTGTGTGAACAAGAAGCAAGACCCAGATCTCATGGCAAAACCAATTTGGCATGGGATAGTTCTTTGATGGGTGAACCAGATTTAGTGGGAACTTTGAAAGTTGATTCCTATGTGAGAATGGAATACAAACCAATTCCAAGTTATGTAAAGTTTCAGCATACCCTAATCTGGTACAACCCAGTCCCACTAAATGAGATAAAAGAAAACCCAAAGAAACCATCATCATTAGTCTGAATATGAGTTTCAGCATTGAGAAGCACTCATTTTTTCATGGACCAAGGAGCATGTGAGACATCAGTCAAGTACCCTGATGAATGCAAGATTGGATGTACAGGTAGAAGTCCACTCTGAACCTAATTAAGTTCCTAGGGTGTCTTACCAGGAGAAGGGTATATCAAAAAAAAAAATGGCATGAGTTTCATGAACATACATATTATTTATTAAGGCATAGAAGTAAATCAAGACATACCTGTGGAATGGCACAGAATTGAAAGATAGATTGATCTTTCAAATCAGACATATACTGCAGGCAATCTTCGGCATGCATCAATGCATTAGTTACCAAGTCATTTAAGCATTGCACTGCCTTTGTCGAATTCTCAGCATACTTGAAATCCTGATTAGCATAAAATGTATTGTTAACTGCATCTTCTTGGTAATAAACTAATATGGCTACTGCAGTTATTTCAGTACTAATTATTCAATAAGCCTGGAAGTTGGAACAACAAAAGAATTGTGACAATAAGGAGAAAGAATGAATTATATGTCTAGTAAATTTTATCGAATTTGGTGATCTATTCTCATCAATTATTGTTCCATAGTATACATCTTTATACTAGGGAAGAATATTTTTGTTTAATTAAAAATTTGCAAAAGACACTTCATTCACTGAGGAAGGCCTTACTTCACCATTAAAAAAAGCTACCATACATACCCTGTGGAATGATTGTGCAGTGACCTTCTATAGATAAAAGGAGAAAAGGAATCTCAAAGGTAAGGTATAATTTAAAACCATGTTTCTAGCTGAAAAATGAATTGAACAGGCTCACTTCTGTCTGAAGGAGGTTATATAAGTCCAACTTGTACCAGTAAATAGATACACAGCTTATATCAAGCATCTATATTTTTATTTAGTTATGGCTACTTACTATAGATATCTTATCATATTTTTCTTTAATGCTTTGCAAAGCAATTATAACAGAGGTTCAAAACGAAAAATTGTGCAAAGAAAGAAACAAGTATCATAAAAGAACCTCAAGCTTGTCAGCATATTTGCTCCAGATTTGGCGAGGCCAAAACATACGTGACTTTGGGATCTCATTTATGTCCTCCAAATAATCACGAATTATATTTGTTTTCTGCATTTCAGAAAAACCACACAATATTAAGAGGAAAAATTCTAAGTAAATGAATAGCTCACTGAGTAACATGAACATGACAATAACCATTTACATTTGACACATACCTGAAGAAACAAACCCATTGAATTGGACAGGTTATCTGGTTTCAGTTTTTCTGAACCAGAAGCATAAAAGAGCTTAGATAGTCCTAATCCAACTAGTCCTGCTACATAGTGACAATATTCGTCATAATCATCAGTTGTTTCTACCTGCATACAATGTAAAAAACATAGAATAAATAATTGAATAACAATTTAAATGAAAGAACATAATGTGATATACATCTCCGATTACTTGGACATGTAGAATTCTTAGATGCCATTAAGGTTTAAGATTCAGCCTGGTACAACACCAGACCCTAGTTAGATCAATGTGTATGGGCCAAAATAATATCAATACCTTTAGTGTGTACCTAAATAATTAGAAGCGGGTTTCATTTCAGCACTTACATGGACTTCCTAGTTCCAACTAAGGTGCGTGCAAACTAATACCAGTTAGAATGGTATGATGCAGTTGCACACTCGGTGTACCTCTGTTACTAATTTTGAACATTTTGAGGTAGAGCAACATCCTAATCTGCAACTGGGAAATTGTGAAGTGCTCATCGTCATGGAACTATGCAAATGCATGTATTCTGCCAATATGCAAGCAACAGACACTATTTTAATTGAGAAAAAAAATAATGTGATTTGTTGTACATCATCCATGATCTTACATTTATGAACCTGATGTGAGTCCACTTCATAAGGATCACAATCTCATAATTATCTGTTATCTTGAGAGATAATATATTAAAGTATACGTTCATAATAGTTGAAGCTTTTCGAATAGTGGTCACAATCAAATTTACCATGTTATGAGAGTAAGAGGTATTGTGTCTGAATACTATCAATGTCATAGTCACATATTGATTTCCATCTTTGCACAAATTGATTTTCATTAATAACAAAGCTAGTTTCATCATTTCAGAACACAAAGTAGTTGAATATGAGAATGATACTCATCTACTAACAAGAACAAATGAATTCACTAAGAGAATGCTACCTCAGATCTGCATTTTACTTTTCCATACATACCAAGAAAAGAAAAACAATTTATCTAAGTTGTGTGGTAATTATAGTCTAATCTATAATACTACAAATATATGTATGCTCTCTATCATAAATTTACGTGAATTAATGCATGCTGGAGAAATTGTAGAATGGAGTTCACACCTCCTTGCATATGAACTTCGTCATTCCTGCACCCATTCTCTTCGTAATATCTTCAATTGCCTCCTGGTAACTGGAATCCATAAATGCAAAGAAATTGGTGGTATCAGAATTCAGAACAATGATTACTGAACTAGAAAGAGAGAAAGTGTCTTTACAGCTATCACACATAAGCAACAAAGAGATTATTAATAGATGAAAAAGCTCAAAAATCTTGTTCATATATATATATATATACACACACACACATGAACAAGATAACTGATTATTACACTAAAGGATCAGCTAAAAGGCAACAGAATCAAAGTCTCATTCAAGAAAATGTGCCAATAGTCAAGTGACAGTAAACCAATGTAATAAAGACAAATCAAAGTCAAAACAACTTGAGCTTGCAGCTTCTTGATCCAGTAGTGGCAAGAACAATGTAGACTTCATAATGCATATCAGGGGAAGAGATGATAATATATCCATGAAGCACAATACTAAAAAGGGTGTAGTCAAGAATCAATCAGAAATAACTTATTCCAAAGAGTACATCCTTGCCTACAAATTTTAGTTTTCCCTTATGCACGGAAGTGAGACAATTAGAGAGAGATATAAACACATGTGGACCAATTAGGGAGAAATACAAGAGACTTGTGAGATCAACAAGTTGGTCTTTAGGGACTCATTTGGTGCTTCTAATTACATTAATTTTTCACTTTGGTAGGGAAGTGAAAACTAATAGGGAAAAGCTACTCGTGTAGCCATAATAACATCTTCTGGAA
Organism: Canna indica; assembly: GCA_034359265.1. NCBI lineage: Eukaryota > Viridiplantae > Streptophyta > Magnoliopsida > Zingiberales > Cannaceae > Canna > Canna indica. The sequence continues at coordinate 13,772,455 of CP136893.1, read as the reverse complement.
TAAACAACAAAAATGAACACCTGATATGTACTTTATTGAATGACAAAAGGTGTATAAAGATGAAATTGCATTCTACAATTATGCACAATGTTCAAAACACTAATACTTAGGTTGCATTTGGTAGCACCAAAAATGGACTACTGGACTGGACAACTAGCCTTGTTCAGCATTTGGTTCGCTAAAAGGGTCAAGGTATTGGACGAAAAATCACTGAGGTACTGGACAACTTGGCAGATTTTTGTACCGATAAAACTCAGGGAGCAAGAGAATGAGTGTTGGGGAAGAGCATGTTTTTTCCCTCGGACAAAACCCTTGTGCTCCAAAATTTTCCCAATTGTTCCATGAGTCATCCTACTCCTCATCTAGGCAACAACTGTCACCTCCTCACCAAGGTATCTCTTCCCCTCCCTCCCACTCTGCTGCAATGATGGTGTTTGCAGCAGCGCAACGCGCCACTGCAGCAAACGCGCTGCAGCGGACGCCTCGGCTACTGCTGTGGCAGCCATTATGGCAGCAAGCAGCACTTGCAGAGTTGCAGCCGCTGGCAGCGGCACTAGATGTCTGCAAATATAATTCACTAATAAACCTTGCACAAGATATCAAACATTTGATTCTGATTCCTCACAAAGCAAGTGCTGTACAGATTTCAGGATGATCTTAATTTGTCATAATGCAGGTAGGGATCTTCACTACTGATAATATTCAAGTGGAGCTCCACATGAGGGACTACAGACAAGCATCAATAGGTTTAAGTGATAAGGAGAAGCTGTTAGTACCAAAATTGCTGCACTCTTTTGCCAAGTGTGTTGTGGAGGACTCTTTTGGTGGACTGGACTTGCCGCTACCTTTCCCCTGATCAAGTAACTGTGATTTGCGACTCCAAACCACAGTGGAAGCAGATCTTGGTCTTCAGAGTTTTAGTATTGTGCCATTTGATTCAAGTTTTCGGTACTTCTCACCGGATAAGACTCCATGAAAGCTGATCACACATTGACCCAGTATTGACAGATTTTAAAACTGAAGTTGTTTTGCCATTTCCTAACCCCCAAACATGGATCCATTAAAGATTTTTGTTGACTCTCAGGTTGCATAGGTGTCATGATACCCATACTTGGAAGATTTCATGAAAGCCAGATCAAACAACCGTGTAAATGAATTGTAAATTTTGGTTCTGTACTTATTGCATTATGTGATCAACAGAGAGAAAGAATTATTTTTTTGATTGCCAAAGGGTGTTTATTTTACAAATTTTCAGTACTCTTGAATTGCAATATTTGGTATAGCATTTCAACATTTAAAGTGCAACATATTTGGTATAATTTTATATATATCGTAAAACAATAAAAGCAAGAAAATAAAGTAACAAGTTGAACAAATATTTATGTGACAACCTTTTATCAAGCTCCAAGAAAGCAATTGAGACAAGATCAAATTTATCCATCAGAACTTTGTAGTCCTTTGTACCACCTAATAACAAAGAAGGAATTCAATAATATGATAGTGCATTCATATTTCTTATAGATTAACTATAAGAAAATCTTGCACAGCAACTAGAGTGATTTAGTAACTTGCTTGTATACATAGTTCTTGAACATAATTACCAACCAAAAAGGCAAGATATCAAACTTCATTGGGAAGATAAGGCCAACAAGTAAAAGCATTATTGATCGAACATTTAACATGACTACACTACAATGATAACGCTAACAACAGGCAAAGAAAAACCCACAAAACCACACAGTTGAACCAGCATCAAACTTTTTGGCCTATTTAATAAAAGAGCATTTCTACTACCTATAAACCATAACACTCCAACTTCATACATAGGGAGATGATATAAAATCTTTGTCACAAAACTGGATTGTATCAAGTTATCTGGCACATATTGTGGAAATTGGTAACTTTGGTGTCATATAATTTCATATAGATAACGATCCAAGAGATTTTATGTCAGCTCTTCATAAGAAAAAAAAAGTAAGCAGAATCTGACAAATCAAACAAATTACAATAACCTAAAGAAAATAAAAGACCATGTGCTGAGCGGATGTGTTTTGTTGAGTGGATGTGTTTTGTTGACATAGGATACTTAGGCCTCGTTTGGGTGACATAGAAAGTAACTTAGTGCACAAAATTATATTTTCCATGAATTAACTTTCCACATGTATTTCATGAGAAGTATAGAAAAATGTTTGGTTGGCAGAAAGTTAATTCATAGGGAAATCACACTTCCCATGAATTAACTTCCCACAACATGTTTAGTTGACATTGGTACTTCTCATGAAGTACACATCAAATAACCAATATACCCTTCTTTTGTAAATTAATATCTTTATATTTTTCATATATATTTTAGTATATATGAAAAAATTGAATTTTATTTGTAAATTTTTATATTAGCATATATAAGAATATAATATTTTTATATATAATTACTATATATAACTAAGTATATATGAATAAATTATTTTTTATTTGTAATTAATATGAAAAAACTATATACTTTGTCCCAAAAGTTAATTGAAATTAAAATAAGTAGATCAAAATGTTGACACATATAGTATAAATTAAGCATTAAGTGCAAATACGAGGATAAAATTGTCTTTTTATTTCAAATTCAATGCATGAAGTGCAACTTACCTAGGTCCCCAAGATACATTACTTCGTGCATTTTGCAAGAAATACAACTTCATGCAAGTGTGTCAACCAATCAAGACCTATTTTGTTACTTTCTAGGAAGTAAAATTTCGTGTAGGAAGTTGTGTCAATCAAACAAGGCCTTAATTTGTCTTTAGTACCACCGACAAATTCAATAAATTTAGTTAAACAATGATGGAAAAAATGGAAATCTAAGCAACCAACTTATCATTGTATCACGGAGAACAGGACTGACTTAGGCCCAAGAGTGAGATCAATCAATGAAGCAAACATATTTTAATTAATTGCTATTACAATTGTACTCAGTTTTCATATAAAGGATATCAATATGAAAAGTTAACAGGTTATTTGCTCCACTTAATTTACATCTTAATTAACTTTAAAAGGTCTGATGTACAGGATGACTAGGTGAGGATCAAATTCAGTTAATGTTTTTAATGTTTTGACCCAATTTTGATCAGGCAACTAGTCCAACTTTTAACAACTAGTCCAGTATAACTTGTAGTTACTGTCCCAACTTTCGTTAAAACAATTTATTTAACTTAAACTAACCCAAATGAAAAAAATTAAATTAAACTGTAATCTTTTACAGTTGTTATTCTTTGATAATATCATGGAAAAGGGTCCTTTCATAAGTTTTATAGCTTAAGCATCCAAAGTTTTCATGTTTCTACTGCATGTTCTTATTCATGCTATGTAAGTGACATTTGGCAATAAGATGTAAATACAGAATAGATTTCATTTAGAAGCCAAATTAGCCAATAAGATTATTCAATCCATTGTTAAAAAAGACTAATATGCAATTCACTTCAACAAATTGTTTACATAAGTGATTTTAATGAAAAAGAGTAAGCTATTCAAACAATTGGCATCGTAGCTCAAGAAATGATCAAAAATCAAAAGTAGTTTACTGTAGGACTCCCTTACATGAAAAACGCCATTCAAGATCATATATATGACGATAAAAGTTCTGCAGAATTGGCAATTTGATATCAGATGGAATGCTTGTATCGTCCTCTGCAATTTGTTAAAATACAAGTTATATGAAATTAACTTTTTCCTGGAATTTACAAACTGAAACATTTTGCATAATAATATATGGTTTGAAAAAGAAAAATAATTTTTTTTCTACACAATTACAGTCTAGCAAAACATAGAATTAAGCTTGATTTAGCATTATAGGACAAGTTGACCAAAGTGGTTTTGATAGCTATTGTATACTTTATGAAGTGGATTTAAACATTTTAGTATTGCCTATCTTGTATGCACTCATCCCAGTTGCCAATATGTTCCCACGTTGTTTTTCTTTCTAAAATAGAAAAAGGAAATGTTCATAAAAGAAAGAAATAAACAAAAAGGAGAGGACAGGGGATCAAAAAATATAAGATAGAAAGGAAAGTAAATATGATGGTATTTTAAGGGGCATAGATGTAAATACATAATCTCCTAGGAGCTTATGTGTAAATGTACCTTTTCACTATTATATAGATATATGAGTAGAAAGGGGCCACTGAAAATCATCTCATTTGTTTCTCCAACAATCTTCACATGTATGACATCCAAATAATATAAAATAAAAAATTATTTTATTTGGATTAGTTTGACTACCCACGTTGATGGGATAATTGGCTCATACTCATAGTGAAAAATTATTGGCCAAAATGTTTTAGCTAAAGTTAATGATAGTAGCCTTATCAAGTCCTATTAACCAATACAACTTCTGATGAACTCTAGATATGGGACTAAACTAGGATGTTAGAATTAAAAATCTTACTCCATAATCATTGTTAATTTAGAATCTAGTTCAGTGTTCAATGTTCATCTTTTGCTCGGCAAAAGACACCAAACAAATTCAAATATACAACCGGTCTATGGGAAATCTTCATTTGATTTTCATAGTATATTAGCTAATCACAATTACCCTGGGCTTTAAGTTATTCACATTAGCTAAAGGAAGCAAATAAAGTAACAATTTTCTGTTTTGTGATCCAACCTTATAATAATCTTTACATTTACCTAATTGTGAAATGTAAAAATTTATTTAGGAATTTTGACTAAGTTCAGCTAGAGTACCTCTTCACAAGGTCAGCAATAGATCCTTATTTAAAGGAAAAAAAAAATTGGCAAATATAGCAAACCAAGCATGTTAGTGGTAAACAAAAGATACAAGGAGTAAGTCTCAAGTCATTACACTTAATCCAGATATAAGAATGCATTTTGCAAGAATAAATATACTAAGAAAGAAAGGACCGAGAACAAACCAACAGTATCCAGGGCTCTAAGAACCAGATAGAAAACACAAACCTACAAGAGCAGAAGAGAAGTATATCAAGCATATTGATCAAGATATGACTATATGCGCAGAAAAAAAATATTTAAATAAGCAAAAAGGATAATTCAACATAAGCTGATACTCAATATGACGGGCCAGAATGAATAGTCATATTTTCAATCATTCATAGAAACATTGTAGATATGTTGCAAAAGGTGAAGAGCAATATAAACCAGACAGAGAAGAGGTAGACATATCTACAGGTATCTGCTCAAAGATGGTCCATTTTATCGATAACATAATCAACTAACTACAGGTATATGCACTCTGTACCAAAGAGAATTTTTATTTTTATTTTAAATGCATTCTTATGATCTCACATGCAGAATTATATACATAGTCTAAATGCAGAATTATATACATCTTCATTTAGGTAATCACTAATCACAATTCACAATGTAGAAAATAGTTGCAAATAGCAGACATGAAATGGCAGGGTTCTAAGGTAAAATACAGCACATACTGATATAGCATATTCAAATGTTTTTCCAATTCATATTGATATGTTCAAAGAACAATTCACAAGCTCACATTCTAGAAATACCTTTAATTAAATGTCAAATTGGAAATGTATTTATAAATTTAAGAAAAAACCTTAACAAACATAATCTTATTTGCTCCTCATCCTCCAAACAATGCTGGTTTTAGTATACAACTTAAAAAACTTAGTTAAGTACCAAAAAAGAAACCCTGACCATGTTAGCCTCGCAATATGAGGAGGTCCGGAGATTTCAGTCATTAGCAACCTGACAACAATCACACTACAAAGAAATAATGTTACTTTAAAATATAACATTTTTTGAATTATGTCGTCATCAGATGGGATCTTTTTATTTTTCTATTACTTGATTGAACCCATCGATTTCTCATTTAATGCTCTAGCATCCTTGAGTAAAATATACCATAGCAACATCGCAAGAAAGCTTATACATCATTCACTACGAAGCAACCTCTTGAGAAGGGATCCGGTGGAATCACACCGGGCATTTCAAAGTCATCCATAAATTACCATCGAGATCGGAAAATGGGATTCGACATAAAATCCGTCAAACATAGCGACAGAAAGTCCGGTTGCATATTTCGCGACAAAACTTTTTTCAAGCATCAGATCAGGCGCGAGGGGAAACGACAGAAAATCCGGTCGAAACAACTTTTTTCAAATATCGATCAGACGCGAGGGGTACAAATTCCCCGCGGGGGAAAGAGGGAGGAGGAATTCAAAGAAGGGACGGGCGTACAGCATTTCGGAGCTCGGGCCTGAGCTGCTGGATGACGAGGGCAAAGCTGCGGGAGACCTTCTGGAGCATGGAATAGGAGAAGGCCCAGTGCGGCTCCGGCGGGATCTGGCGCCGCACGCGGTCCATGGCCAGCTTCAGCTTCACCAACGGGTAAACCTCCTCCGGATGCGCAACCATCACCCCCAACAGCCCCATCTCGCTTCTTGCTGTTGCTCTTCCGCGATCTGTAGCTACGAATTGAAGAAGCGATCTCGCCGCACCTTCTTCTTCCGAATCTGGCGGATACGACGCTCCTGTAGGCCAAGAAAACAAGGAGTCGAGGAAACACTGTATTATATATATATATCGAATGAACTATGCTGAGCAACTTATCGCGATCAAAACAATAATTATTACTTGGAATAATATTGCATAAAAAGTTTTTCATGGAGTATTAAATATTAACTAAATAGAAACGCATAATTCTATATCTTATATTGATGAAAGCTTGAAGAAATAATGAAATTAACATAAGAAAAAAAATGTAAGATAATTATTTATTAGATATGAAAATAATAATAATATATTTTATTTTTTTTCTAATTCAATGTGTTTAAAATAATAATTTTAAAAAATAATATATTTTTTACCGCTTATTTAATTACACAGTTTTTCTTCTGGTGAAAAAAATCACGCAAGCAATTAATGTAATTAAATGATGCAATAAATCAGTGATCGTACAAGAAGGCGTGTTTGGATTAAAAGTTGACCAAAATACTATTTTCGTTTGACCTACACATGATCCAAAGTCAACATTTGTAGCCTTTCTTTCTCGTTCATTAATTGAGCTATCCTCAAGCCACATCATGTGGTATTGTGGTCATGGGACATGCATTAGCTATAATGTTCGGATCCTTATCCAATATAATGTAGGTGCATTTTTACAAATGGTTGTGGGTTTTTAAGTTAAGAGAGAAGAACATTTTAAAATTAAAAAAGAAAAAACTTATTTTTCTTTCATTTTTAGGAACGAGAGAATGAAATATCTCTTTTATTTAAATAGAAAATAAGAAAATAAGCGGAAAGGAGGGAAGAAAATATTGCGTTTATCTGTATTAGAAAAAAAATTCGTCCTAATTCAGGAAAACAACTCAAAAAGAAGAAGAAAATCGTAAATTGCGTATATATTTTATTTCATTTTTACCATAATTGACTCGTCCGCGTAAAATAAAAAAGTTAAGAAGAAAAGCTCCTCCTTTACCTGCGTATGAAGTAAATGTATTGCATTAAAATTTTGAGTTATTTTGTTATTTCATTTTTGTATTGCATTAAAAAAATTTAAAAATATTACAACTATATGTATTAGATATATAATTGAAAAGTTTATACTACAATTAGATATATAATTAAATGTTCAAACCATATATATTAGAATGGCAAAGTTTATGAGCATATTTAGTAGTTAACCTTAAAATTAATGCAATTAATTAAAGTGATCTGATAAATAATGCAAGAAATTAATGCAATTAAAGTGATGGGGGAGTTGCATCTTATGATGGGTTAATTAATTAACAAAGTTTACCAAGATATTACCTTTCCTTTTATATGAATAAAAATTACATTATTGGAATATCCAATTGTTAGGTTGTCATAGTTACCATATATATATGTGACGTTGGAAGAGTAGGAAATGAATATTTTAAAGCATATTAGTTGGCACATTTATAAATGAATTTCTAGGATCAAATTTGGTACATGTAGTCTTGTAAGATCAAGTACCACTTATAAAATATTTTTAACAATTATACATCATATTACTTGTATATAATTATTATCATATTCAATAATATAAACATATTACTGAAAATCTAATACAAGTTTATCTTAATACAGTTAAATACTAAAAGTTAATTTATAAATAAAATATATATACTTCGCGTGTTATAATTAGATGAACTTTATAAATAAACATCAAATTAGTAATTTTCCGCATATTGGGACGGGATTTTATGCAAATATTGTATACTTTGTTTTAGTATAGTATTTAATTCATTCGCAATAAAGTTGACATATTAGAGTTGCCGTAACTATAATGTAATAATACACATTAATGACAAATGTAATAATTAATTCAGAAAATATTTTTTTAGAAACAACTTTTTAGAAAATAATTAAAATAGATATAATTTTTTAATTTGTACGACAAATTCTCACTTTGTTCATTTCATGAAAAAGCATTCGATTTTACCTAATTCATTTTCCTTTTTAAGAAAAAATGACATGGAAGGATATTAACACTTTAGAGAATTTCAAGTGAGATTCGGCCAAAATTAATTTATAGTTGCTATATGTTAGTTTCGTTTCATTGGAGACTTTGTATTTTTTTTGGAAAAAGAGAAACTTCTAGCGAAACTAAAAAAAACTAAAAAAACTAAAATATGGAACCAAATTAAGAAAAAAAGTAATTTTTATAAAAAATAATAGTACGAGTAAAAGATATGTGTTTGATATAGAGTTTTTGATTTAATTTTTCTCGAATGAGATAGCTGAACTGAATCAATAAAATTCAATCAACTCAAATAAATCAAAATTTTAATAGATAATAAATAAAATATAAATAATAATATTAAATATATGATCAATAATAAAATAAGCAAAAGATATCCATTGCTTGGAGTTTTATATTTTTCTAAAATAATAATAACCGAATTGAATAAAAAAAGTTAATTAAAAAACTAAAAATTAAACAAATTAAAAATCACATTTATATTAGATAATAAATGAAAAATTATGAAATATTAATTTTAGTAAATCAATATAATAATATAAGCAAAAGATATCATTTCAATTTAGAGTTTTTGATATTTATTTAATGCAATAGCCACACTAAAATACTTATAATCATATAATCATGATTACTTGATAACATAATCATAGAATTATTATGACATTCAATAATATGATCAAATTACTGAAAATCTAACCAGTTGGTCTAAATACCCTTCAATACTAAAGTGTAAATTTATTTATTTATTTAACAAAGATAAAAAATTATGATAGATCATCATACTGGGTTTGAACTGTAAATTTATTTGAAAGTCTTTTAAACAAAATATGTATACTTGTGTGTTATAATGAGTTAGATGAACTTTATAAATAAATATCAAATTAGAAATTCCCCGCGCATGCTTTATGCAAATATTATATACTTGTTTAATATAGTATTTAATTCATTCGCAATATAAATATAATGTAATAATACACATTAATGGCAAATTGAATAATTAATATAGAAAACACATAGAAAATAATTTATATAGAATATATATAATATATATATATATATAATTCATAATGAAAGTTCTCACTTTGTGATTTTCATGGAGAAATTTCGTTCGATTTCATCTAATTCTTTTTTCTTTAAGAAATAAACACATGGAAGGCTATTAACACCTTAGAGAATTCGCCGTCTGATTTCATCAAAATTAATTTATCGTTGTTATATATTAGTTTCATTCCATTTGGGATTTTGTATTTTTTCTTAAAAAAAACTTGTAGCAAAGCAAAGAAATTTAATAAAAAAACTGAAATTTGAAATCAAATTAAGAAAAAAACAATTTTGTTAAATAATAATAGTAGGAGTAAGAGATATGTGTTTGATTTAGAGTTTTTTATTTAATTTTTCTGAAATGAGATAGCCAAACTGAACCAATAAAATTCAATCAACTTAAATAGATCAAAACAGATAATAAATGGAATATACTAATAATGTTAAATATATAATAAACAATAATATAAGCAAAAGATATTAGTTCTTTGAAGTTTCAATTTTTTTCTAGGAAAAATCATACTTTTGGTCTTCACAGTTTGCTCGAATTTTGATTTTAGTTCCCATAATTTTAAAATTTTAATTTTAGTCCCCACACTTTATTTTCGTTTAGGATTTGGTCCCTACCGCCACATGAGGTCTAAACAGAGCTGACGTGGATAACAAATGTTGACTGGATATTGTTGACGTGGTCCCGCAAGGATCAACTTTGTAAACTATGGAAACTAAAACCAAAATTCAAGTAACTACAGGGACCGAAATTATATATTTTAAAAATATATATATATAAATACAATATATTTTAAATTTTATTTATAAATAATTATAGTATTAAAAATATTAAAATTGAGCACACTGCAGTAATTTACGTTAATTTGGATGGATTTAAATCAACACCGTCATTAGGCATCGATTTTTATCCATTAATTACTTTAATTTAGAGTGAATTTCGTAGTGATTGCAGAATTCGAAAACCTACTCTCCCGATCTATTTATATCTTCATTGATCACCTCCTCACATACATTTGATCTTAAATTTGGCGCATTCAAAGAGATTTGAATTAGATTTCGAACGTCAAAAAGTGTTGATTTTTACACTAATAAATGTCAATTTTCCATGCATTTGTTGTAGTGACAACACCATAATACAAGGTTATTGCTACGATTTTGTAGGCATTGTTAAGGGATATTCTTGAAAAACCGACATTTATTAGAGTGAAAATTAATACTTTTTGGCGTTCGAAATCTAATTTAAATCGCTTTGAATGCGCTAAACTTAGGATCAAAATAATGGAGGTGAGGAGGTGATCAATGAAGAGATGAGTAGATCGAGAGAACAAGTTTTCAAATTCTGCAATCACTACGAAATTCATGCCTAATGACGGTGTCAGTTTAAATCCATCAAAATTAACGTAAATTACTGTAGTGTGCTCGATTTTAATATTTTTAAATATTATAATTTTTTATAAATAAAATTAAAAATATCTTGTGATTATATATATTTTTTTAAGAAAAATAATAATTTGGGTCCTTATAGTTTACTTGAATTTTAGTTTTAATCATCATAGTTTACAAAATTTTGATTTTAATCCTCATAGTTTACAAAGTTAGTCCCTGCAGGTCCATGTCAGCAATGTCCAGTCAGCATTTATTATCCACGCTAGCTCCATTTAGGCCTCATGTGACAGCAGTGACCAAATCCTAAACAAAAATAAAGTCTGATGACTAAAATCAAAAATTTGAAATTATGAGGGCTAAAATAAAAAATCGAGTAAATTATAGGGACCAAAAGTATGATTTTCTTTTTTTTCTTCTATAATATGATAATTGAATTAAATTTAAAAACAAAATGTTAATAAATAAATAAATAATCACATTGGAGTAGATAATAAATAAAAAATTAAAAAAATATTAATTTTGGTATATCATAGTAGTATAAGCAAAAAATATCAGTTCAATTTGGAGTTTTTAATTTTTTAAACTGTCATAACGAAACTAAATAAAAACAAATTAATTAAAAAACTGAAAAATAGAATAACATTAAAAAACCATAATTTTAATAAATAATAAATAATATATTATAATAATATTAAATATTTAATAAATAATAAGAATATACATAAGCAAAAGATATTAGTTTGGTTTGAAGTTTCAATCCAATTTTCTTTAAAACACAATAACTAAACCAAATAAAAAAAACTAAAACTTCAATGATTGAAAAAAGTAATTTATTCATTAGATAATTAAAAAAAAACTAAAAAAAATAATAATTTTGGTAACTAATAATAGTACAAGCAAAAGATATTAGTTCAATTTAGACTTTTCAATTTTCTTTGTCATAGAACTAACCTTGATAATGCATTAACTGAACATTTTTTTAGTTGTTTGGGTACATTTTTAAGAGAGATTTTAATAATGTTAGAACAATACATATTTCTAATGCGTATATAAAAAACCACAAAGATTATTTTACAATACTGATTTTCCTGATTATTACATTGAGAAAGTATGTCTCATGATTAATTATCAATAAAGAGGACAACAACAGCAATATGGCCGAACAATTAGCATCACGAAATTAATAGTATCATAGATTCCCCAGATAAGTTTTGATGGCTTATTTGACTGGGGATACAACAACAAATACAACACCTGGCTACATAGCAACACTTTAAGAAAAGCACTTTCAAATTAAGGATGTGGCATCAGCTAATCTCTCTCATGAGTTCTTGGAGCTGCACAGCTGATAATTCACAAACCCAAGAGAGAATCAGCATGTTAGTTAATTAATTAACTACGGCCAAATGATTTCCTACTTAATTATATCATGCAACTATATATCACAAATATACTATGAATATTTTATAGTAGCTAATATAAACTGGAAAAGCTACTAAAGTTTCACATTCCCTGCAAATGAAGTCCTCCAACATGAACCCACACTAGAGAAAATATCTAAAGCATCAATGCAAATAAATTGAGCATGAAAGAAATTCGTCAAAGAAAAACAAAAGTTTTGGTCCAAGTTGGCTGTTGGTATGCAAATGTTTTCTTTCCACACGTCTTTTTTGAGGAAAATCTTCTCAGAAATGTTTGTCACTGACACTTATCTTTATTGAATGGTAGTGTATGAAGTTCAAAAAATAAAACAAATGTCATCTAATTAAATACTGTACACAAAGAAAACAAAGAAGTTTTAGCCCATCCATGATGCAGACATAAAAATCTTAATATTGGTTGAATGGACCACAAAAAAACCTTGTTTTGCATATGGTATTTGGCCAAGCACAGAGCTGAGAAAATTGAGGCGCAAAAATGCCTTGGCTAAGAATACAATACCTTTAGGCTTTCGATGCATCTGCGTGCTGCTCTTTTCTTTCACATAATTTGGTCAAAGTTGAGGTGCAAAAATGCTCTGAAATGGAGTAAGCAAATGTAATGTTCAAACAGAGCCTGGTCATAAAATGAAAACTTTTGCAGAATCAAATGCAATAAAGCTTGATATTGAGGAATAAAATTAATATATTGTTTGAGGCTTCTTGGGATCAGAAACAAACCAAAAACCCCCAAAAGCAAATTTTTAATCATGCTCTGCGCAGATCAGAATCGGAAGCACGACAGCGGCATTACCTCGAACACGTTGCGGACGACCTTCTTAGCGCGCTGGAACAGCGAGAGGCTCCCCCTGCAGGAGTGGATGTGCTGGAACTGGTCGATGCCGAGCTTGCGGGTGACCCAGCCGAACTGGAAATAGATGTATTCGGAGGAAGGGACGTCGACCATGATGGCGTTGACGTCGTACCAGATGAGGTAGCTGCGAATCTGGATGCCCTCGAGGTTGGAGATGGATCCGTAGCTGAGGTACCCCGACACGCGAGGCTCGTAGTAGATTACGTACTCGAAGTCAACGTAGCAGGAGGTGTAGAGCGTCACTTCGATGCGGCCATTGGAGGCGATGGAGTAGGACTTGACCATGTCGGGGAGGATGCCGGGCGGCAGGGCGTAGTCCGGGAGGACATCGTAGATGGTGGTGCCATTCGACTGCAGCGGCTGGACGCCGGCGGCGGCAAGGGAGGGCAGGAAGAGGAAAGGGACGAGGAGGAAGACAAGCAGCAGAACAACATGGGGGGAGGAGGAAGGCATGGCGATGGTAATGGACTAATGGGAACTTCTCGACACTGGGGAGTTTACGGAGTTAATATAAATATAAGTGATAGAAAAATCACAAAAATTAACCATGTCGAATTAAAAAATTACACGTGGCATCTTAAAATCAACAAAAGTTAAACTCTACGTTAATTGATTATAATACTCCCGCATAAAACATGCGCACATTATTTCCTTTGAACAGGAGTGGGCAAGTTGGTAAACATCATAAATAAGAGGCCCAAAAGAGAGAATATTCCCAAAATGTACTGCAAATGATCCCAACAAGAGGGCACGTCGGAATCGGGAACAAGTTTTCCCCTTGGCTTTTCTCTTGATTAGGACTAAAGTACCCATCCATTCCTCACAAGACAATTGCACAAGACACTGAGCTTTTAAAGCTTTTAATGCATTCTTTTATCTGGATCCGATCTAAATTCAATTTTGTGTATAGATTTTGAATTTGAGTGGAGTCAAATTTAGACTGAAATTTATTTAGGTGTGACATGATCAAAGAGTCGATATCTTCAAAGTGTGGTAGCATCTTGTCTCCTGGCCACATGATTCCCTGACTAGTTAGTACAAAATAGGTGAACCTAGATGAAAGGGGTAGGACAGGAAAATTTATTGAATCAGTGGGTGATCTAACTATGTTTGTCTTGTTGTTTGATGATTGAATGAGTGATGTGAAAAGTGCCTCACGGGATGCTCAGTGTCATCCTTGTTGTCAGATTTGTGCTAGGGCAATAGTAGCCTGGCCTAACATGGGATTCCACGATCATTATTTCTTAGATATATGTATATTTATAATGAAAATATAAGAGCAATTTTCGGATCTAAATTTTGAAAATAAGATATTCTTAAAATCGAATATGAAAATAGATAATTCCTAAGGTCGAAATGAAGTGAATCGAATATTCATTTTATTTTTAAATTAGTCAGAAACTTTAATTAAAAATTAAAAAAATATAAAAAAAATATAAAAAAATAATTTTAATTTATAAAAAATATTTATAATTAAAATGAGGCGTTAGAGTCTAAAAAATATATTTTCAAACTCTCTAAATCATCAGAGAGTGATTTAGAGAGTTTTGCACAAAGCCTATAAATTCAAAATTAAATTAAAAATTGTGAAATATTTTTGATAAAAAATATTTTTTTTGAACCACAACACATCTTTTATATTTTAAAAATATTTTATTAATTGATTTTTTTAATTATAAAATTATTATAGACTTTGGCCAGAAGTCTCTAATGCATTAGAGATTTTTGTCCAAAGTCTATAAAATTAATTTTTAATTAAAAATAGTAAAATATTTTTTGTCCAAAATATTTTGATAGACTCTAGCATATTTTTTATATCACATATATTTTTTTTGAATTATTTTTTTTTATAATGATAAAATTACTATAAACAAAAGTCTCTAACTCATTAGAGGCTTTTGTCCGAAGTCTATAATAGTTTCATATTTTTTTTTAAAAAAATATTTGAATTCATAAAATAATTTTTTAATGATACAAAAGAGGTATTATGATCTAGAAAAATATTTTACATCAAAATATTTTATAATTTTTAATTTAAATTTAAATTTTTAGACTTTGTACAAAAGTTTTTAATACATTTCAGATCCGATTTTGAGAAGTTTTCATTTTCAAAATCCGAATCCGAAAAATTACTCAAAATATAATTATAATTTCTCATATCATAAGAATTATAATTATTCAACAGCATGAAATATGATTATAATTGTTCACCGATTGAAAGGTCCCCAAACCAAATGGGCACATCCCTTGAGCTATAAGCACGACCACGTGGGTCATTTAGAAGTGTCAATGAGTTGTGCATATACATAGCCTTTTCCTATCGGATTGTGTCAAGCACGAGTCGAATTTTTAAAAGAATAGCCCAGCCTGGCACGGGGCCCAACCCTTCGGGCTCGGGCCAGCCCGCTATGCTAGACCAAACTAGTCTAGCCCCGCCAATGCCAAGCTCTATGCTTGGCGCAAACTAGGACATGGTTTGCGTCAGGCCGAACGTACCGTGCTCGGCCCGCGTGCCGTGCCGAGCACAGTCCGCGTGCTCAAAGTGGTCCGGCTCGAAATTTTTTGGGCCTGGTCAGGCACGGCTCCAATCGGATTTGTGCCTGTGCCGTCCATGGCGGGCCCGGCCCATTGCCACCCGGATCACTTGTGTGGTGCAGCTGGTGCTAATGCTATGCTACCTGCGCATAAAGGTGACAAACTGACAATGGGTCGGCTGATCAAGGCTGGGCCTGATCCGGCCCGACCTTTTATTGTTATTGGGCTGGACGACTTCTTCGGAGAAACGTGGGCCCCTAAAGAATTATTTACTTTATTTCAGTCTTCTAGAATCTGAATTGTTTGCTTGCACACAATCCAGTTGTTGCCGGTCTTTTTCTTAATTTCAAGGGGAAAAGATTACTTATTACTTTCCATGTTTGACTCATCATCAGTTATACATCGCTAATCAATAAATATAAGCAGCTTCATTCATTATTTAGAGGACTACTTGTGGATTTTTCCCAATTTATTTGAACACTATATAATATATATATATATATATATATATATATATATTGGTCAAAATGAATGAAGAAAATATCTCTCAGTCACCGACTCACCGTCAGATAAGAAAATAAAAATAGATGAACATTAAACAAGATAGGAATACTTTTTGAGAACGATGGTAAATACTAAATTATGCTTATATTGTTTCCTTGACTAGATAATGCAAGTAAAAAGAAATAAAATATTCTCTTAATTAAACTACATTCCTTCCAAATTCCAAGTGGTTGTTGGTTGGTGATGACAATGAACACTAAAAATTGAAAGGAGAAGGTGTTGAAGATTGAGCTTTGAACCATTCAACACATGAAAATGAAAATATGAAGAATTAAAGCCAGCAAAATCCACTACAAAAACTATGCAAACTTCACTTCACTCGCACATCTTACAATCGCAGCAATGGCGCTTCAATCCACGCCGAAACCACTCCCCCTCCTCCTCTCCCTCTCCCTCCTCGCATCCGCCTTTTCCGACCCCGACCCCCTCCAAGACTTCTGCGTCGCCGACCTCGATTCCGCCGCCGGCACCAACGGCTTCCCCTGCAAGCCCCTCGCCGCTGTCACCTCCGACGACTTCTTCTTCGACGGGCTGTCCACGGAGGGCGACACCGGCAACGTCATCGGCTCCAGCGTCGCTTCCGCCAACGTCCTCACCTTCCCGGCGCTCAACACGCTCGGGCTCTCCATGAACCGGGTCGACGTCGCGCCCGGCGGCCTCAACCCGCCCCACAGCCATCCGCACGCCAGCGAGCTCATCCTCGTCGTGGAGGGGCGGCTGCTCGTGGGGTTCGTCGGCAGCGCGGGCAACCGGTTCTTCTCCAAGGTTCTGGGACCCGGCGAGAACTTCGTGGTGCCCAAGGGGCTCGTGCACTTCCAGTACAACGTCGGCGAGGTGAAGGCGGTCGCCGTCACCGCGTTCGACAGCCAGCTGCCCGGGGTGGTGGTGGCGGCGCCCACCCTGTTCGGGGCGACGCCGCCGATCCCCGATGAGGTGCTGGCCAAGGCTTTTCAGGTGGATCAGAAGACTGTGGCGATGATTAAGTCCAAGTTTGAGAGATGAGACAATTAATTATATACTTGTCATTGATTAATTATGACGTCATAAAAAAATCTGCAATATTTTTTTCTGTTATTACTTATTATGAATATGATTGCTGTTTGGACTTTGAATGATTGTATCCATGTCTTCACTCAATTTCTTTCAGAGTTAATTTCACATTAGAATTCGTTTTTTCAGAACTTTTTATATAAAATTAATATGCAATTAATAATTAGTCCCAAATCTCAATTTTCTTAGGATGTAAATTTTTCAATCAAAGTTTGCCACATGTCTAATACATATTTGAGGTATAATATGATGATAAATGAATTACATAGTGTTGATATATATATTCTTCTTCACCTAAAGTTAATCTCCATCTCATGATGTTCAGATTTAGGATGCTCCTCAACGGCACTACTGACTCTATCTTGTATCGAGCCTTCTCCACCTAATTGGAAAAGGTCGCACAACTATGGTTCTCCACCCTCCCGTTAGGATTTGTACACACCTTTAGGAGCTCTCCAAGGCATTCATAAACCAGCTCCAAGACTGAGGACTCCCTCCTCTACAGCAAACAAAGACAAAATGAACAGTTGAGAGAATATATCAAGAGATTCAATGTCGTGGCCATGGAGATCTCTAACATCGACACTCATGTCGAGTTCTATTCTACATGGAAATATTTGAGAAGCCCAAACAGTTCATGGGCCTGATAGCTTTGTCCAAGCCAAAAACTATGGCCTAGTTCTAGGAACAAGTAGTATGGTACATGGAAATGGAAGAGTTTCATGGCATTGCTAGGATGTTCTAGAAGCTATAGGTCATAAATTCACTACTAGAAACATGATCTTCAGCAACGGCTATCAGTAACGGTCGCTCAAGCCGTTGCTATTTGCAACGGCGTTCTTACGGCCGCCCGAGCCGTTGCAGATATCTGTATCTGCAACGGTGTTCTAACGGAAAACCGAGCCGTTGCGGATTATTTTAATTATCAGCAACGGCTTTCTGACGGAAAGGCGAGCCGTTGCTGATTTTTTAATCTTCAGCAACGGCTTGCTAACGGATAAGTGAGCCGTTGCTGATGATAACTTATCAGCAACGGCTTTCTAATGGGCGAGTGAGCCGTTGCTGATAAGTTTATATAGGGCACCAGTCGCGCCCTACCCTTCTTCCTCCCACTGCTGCCGCCGCCGCTCCTGCCGACGCTTCTCGCTGCTGCTGCCGTTGCTGCCGACGCCGACGCCTCTCGCCACCGCTGCCGCTGCTGCCGCTGCCGGTATGTTGATCGACCGGAGTATTGGTTAAAATCCGACCGAAACCCTATTTCTAGGGTTTCGACCGGCGGCGGTCGGCCTATGGCCGCCGCCGGACCTTCTACAGTGGCCGGACAGTGTGTCCGGCCACTGTACGCCGGCGCCGGAGGGTGGACTCCGGTGCCGGAATTTTTTATTGTTAATTATTGTTTATTGTTTTTATTGTTTTGAAATTGTTAATTAATTATTTTATAATTGTTAATTAATTGTTTAATTTGTTAGATTAATTATTAGTGTTTAGATTAATTTCGGACGCGCGCCGGAATCGTCCACTTCGGACGCGCGCCGAAATCGTCCAATATGGACTCGAACTGTCTCAAAACATTTAGAAAATAATCATCCATCCGACGAGTTGATATGTTTCACGTACGCATCGACGAATCGGATATGATTTAGCAAAACCTTAGATCCGAAGACGATCTTCCTGCTATGGATCGTATTATTCCAATACTCGAGGATGCAGACACAACGTCAATTCAATTAGAAGTTGAATATGCTGATGATGACGATCATGAAATTGAGGAAGCTGGAGATGAAGAAGATGAAGAAGAGGAAGAAGAGGAAGAAGAAGAAGAATTCGAAGACTATTATTCAGATGATGAAGAATAATTGTAAAGTATATATTTTATTAAATATATCTCTACTATTTATACAATAATCTGATTATATGTCTATTCGACAGATATGTCTGGTCGTGGTTATCGACGCAGGAGAGTTTCGGAGTCTCCGATCGGCGAGACTCCAGCACTTACTCATGCTGCTGATCCTCCTGTTGCTGATCCTCATTCCGATGATACTGCCGAGGCTAGTACATCCAGACGTAGGCGGCCACGCGGGCCGAACAGGTGGCAGCCTCCACCAGCCACAGAGTCACGTAGATTGATTAGCGTGATTGGGGAGCGGTAATATATCATGAATTATGAATCATTACAAATTTATTATATCATAATATAATATTAAAATTTATTTTTGTTGTGCAGGTTCGAGCAAGAAGAAGTGCCGAGGAGCATTTCTTCTACTATTCAACGATACATGCACGAGGCATGGCCTACGTGGTCTCACGTGCCTAGCGAGCACGTCGACATGTTATGGCGCGATTTTGAGGCACATATTATTATTATTTTTTACATGCATGATGATATATTAATATTGGTACTGATATTATTATTTTGCAGGCTCGCTATACATGGGCCGAGGACCAGAGGCCCTTCATTTACGCTGCCTGGGAGGCTATTTCCCGGGCAAGGTACAACGGGCAGCTGGGGCAGGCTCGGTCCCAAGCGATGGCCCGAGCTGGGACCACTAACATCGCGGAGACTCGGGGATACGGCCCCGGTTGGATTACTCCGGATATATGGGACCAGCTCGTGGGGATATGGTCGACGGATCGATGGCAGGAGGTTTCTCGGAATGCGGCTAGAAATCGCATGTCGGGAGGAGCAGCGCGTCACACCGGCGGCTCTGTTGCATTTGCAGTGCACGCAAACCGTATGGTAAGTATATCTTTTAATTATATATTTTATTTGTTATTATGTGTACTAATTAATGTATTTGTTTTGTAAATGTAGACGACGGTGTCGGATGACGGGACTGTCCAGCGACCCTCCTCGATGGCGGTGTTTGAGCGGACTCACCGTCGAGCACATGGGACGGGGGAGTACATCGACAACCGCGCTGCATACATTATGGTAATTATATATTTGTTTAAATTATTCATTATATATTTATAATTTAAGTTTTATGATAAATATTAAACAAAAAATCAAACTCGAGTAGGAGATGTACAGCCAGACGGTGGTCCAGCGCGGGGGTACCCCCGAGGACTTTGACGCAGCAATGTGGGTCGAGGCCGCAGGTGGCTGGGACCATGGCCGCGTATATGGCTTCGCAGATAGTGGTCATGCGCGAGCCGTACTAGGGCCACTTGGGGCACCGACCCCTCCGGTCGCTGGTGAGCGGCCGTCCACCTCTAGATCCAGTTATGATCATAGTAATAGGATAAGGACACTAGAGGAGACGATCGCGCGTCAGACTGAGATGATGAAGCGTCAGAGTCAGACGATGGCGAATATAGAAGCTATGCTACGCAACTTGTCAGGTCATCCCGAACCAGTCATCTCTTCGGCATCATCTAATCCATCGTCCTCGAGTCAGTCCACGCCGGTGTACACTCAAGCACTCCAGACCCCGCCATATAATCCAGACCATCCTCCATCGTGATCGTGAGATTTTTTGTTTGGATATTGAACTTGTTTAACTTATTTTGTTTGGATATTGATACTTCAATTTTGCATTTGAATTGTTTTTATACTATCGTGGATAATTATCAATATAAATATAATTGTTTTGATGTATATATGCTGGTGTGTTTGTGATGTGTGAATGAATGTGTATGAGGTGTTTGTGATGTGTGAATGAATGTGTGTATGAGGGTATGGGTGTGTGAGTTATGTATCAGATAAATGTATCAATGTATCAATGGAAATTTGAAATTTTCAAATTTTCTGGTTGCAGGTATTCGTCATCAGCAACGGCTTTCCCACGGGCGTCCGTGGGAAAGCCGTTGCTAAAAGTGTATCGAAAGCCGTTGCTGATGACCTACAGCAACGGCTTAGCGACGGCGTTTTACTAACGGCGTTGCTACGGACTCAGCGGCCGTTGCTATTAATGTTATCAGCAACGGCTCCGGGTCTGTGGCAAAACCGTTGCTGATAATAGTTTTAGCGACGGCCCGAGCGGCCGTTGCTGATAATGTTTTGAGCGACGGCCCGAGCGACCGTTGCTGATCCGTTGCTAAGTCATCAGCAACGCGACTTTCTGTCACGGCTCTATTGCAACGGCTCAGCCGTTGCTGATGCTCTTCAGCAACGGCATCAGCCGTTGCTGATGACCATTTTTCTAGTAGTGATTTCTCGAAGAATTGTCTCCCTTTTTGTGTTCAACGGGGTGTATTAATTCGTTGTATTTGGCGCTAGGTCGGGGCGGCAACCTCTTCCTTTGAGGAGCCGTTCGACTAAGGGATTATAAATATCCCTCACCTAACTTCTTTACCCTCTCTTAACAACTAAGATAAGCATTGTAAAGAGAGATTGGTGCCTTCTAGAGCTTAATTGGCTTGCGCTCGCTTCGTCGATCAACAACTTCTCAAGCGCTCATCTTTCCTCAACTCGGGTCTCGAATCGAGCTCAACGTCTTGGTGAGTTGGAGGCTTTGAAGGCTTGGAAAAGAGCATTTCGTTTTGGTTTATTCTTTAAGCTCTTTTCATTGTAATTTTAATTGTTATTTGAACTTGTTTTCCTTGGATTTGAGCTTGTAAAGATATAGGTTGTTAGGTCTTGAAATTGGGTGGTTGCCTTTGTGTTCGAGGCTTAATTCCACTGGTGTAAACTTAGTTTGCTAGGATTAGCTGAGTTGTCTCTTAGGTTGAGGTGGAAGAGTGCTCTCGGTAAGAAGACGGAGACTTCCGGGTGTGGAAGTGCCTTAGGTTGAGAGTGAGACTCTTCGGGTCAAAGTCCTCTTTGTAAGGGAAACGATTTAATCTAGTAAACTAAGTTTGAAAATCCTAAGCGGGGAGCTTAGGTAGTGGAGTAGGCATTTGGGCCGAACCACTATAAATTCTTGTGTTTGCATTAATTATTTTATCATTTATCGCTTTCGCATTTAGTCACTCAACTTGTAATTTGCCTAAGTAACAAAAGAAACGATTAAAATCAGATTTAGACAATAATAATTAGTAAATATACTATTCACCCCCCCTCTAGTGTGCCATT
Source organism: Canna indica (assembly GCA_034359265.1). Classification (NCBI taxonomy): domain Eukaryota; kingdom Viridiplantae; phylum Streptophyta; class Magnoliopsida; order Zingiberales; family Cannaceae; genus Canna; species Canna indica. The sequence continues at coordinate 13,750,067 of CP136893.1, read as the reverse complement.
TCATTCAACAATTGGTATCAGAGCAGGTCGTAGATTGAGATTTCACCTTCAATTCTACAATTTGTCTCGATCCTAAAATGGCTCTAAAGTCGTTAGCGTCTTCACCTCCTAGGTTCGATGAATCGAACTTTGGTCTTTGGAAGTCTAGAATGTACACCTACATAAAGAATAGAGGTTTTGATGTTTATAACATGTTGAAATTTGAATACACTTATCCTAAGGTTGACATGCATGATTGGAGTGAACTTGATAAGAAAATGTTTCAATTTAATGGAGAAGTCATGAATTGCATATTTTGTGCCATACCAAATAGCATCCTTGAAAAAGTTGTTAGGTCTTGAAATTGGGTGGTAGCCTGTGTTTGAGGTTTAAATCCTCCGGTGTAATTAAACGTAGTTTGCTAGGATTAGGTGGAGTTGTCCCTTAGGGTTGAGGTGGAAGAGTGCTCTTGATAAGAAGACGGAGACTTCCAGGTGTGGAAGTGCCTTAGTTCGAGTGGGCGACTCTTTGAGTCAAAGTCCTCTGTGTAAAAGAAACAAGATTTAATCTAGTTAAACTAGTTTGGAAATCCTAAGCAGTAGTGGAGTAGGCATTGGGGCCGAACCACTATAAATTCTTGTGTTTGCATTGATTTACTGATTGTTTTAATTGCTTAATTATTTATCGCTTCTGCATCAAATCATTCAATCGAAAATTGCCTAAACGATCTAAGAAAATGATTAAAATCGAATTTAGGCTAATCAATTTAGTAAATATACTATTCACCCCCCCTCTAGTGTTTCCATTTCACCTATATTTGGTATCAGAGCGAGTCGTAGATTGTGATTTCATCATCCATTCTACAATTTGTCTTGTTCTTGAAATGACTCTAGAGTTGGTAGCATGTTCACCTCCTAGGTTCGATGAATCTAACTTTGGTCTTTGGAAGTCTAGAATGTATACCTACTTAAAGACTAGAGGTTTTGATGTTCATAACAAGATTAAATTAGAATACATTAAACCTAAGATTGACATGCATGATTGGAGTGAACATGACAAAAAAATATTTCAATATAATGAAGATGCTATGTATTCCATATTTTGTACCTTACCTAATAGCATCATTGATAAAGTCATGCATTGTACATCCGCATTTGATATTTGGGCAACATTAAACATGCTATATGATTTTTCAAAAACCGAAGAGATTAGTACTTATGTTGAAGGTGGTGATGACAATGGTCATCCATCCGCTACTAACGTCTCTTGTGGTGCCCATAACATTTTCGATCAAAGAAGCACGCTTAAAAGTAGGAAAAGAAAAGCCAAGTGCTTCCTTTGCCAAGAGAAGGGACATATTAAGAAAAATTGTCCCTTGATAAAAAAGAAATCCAAGAAGGAGAAGAATGTCTCCAATTTCACTTCGGAATCAAGTGGGGCCTCCTCATGTGGTGACAATGAAGCCACCTCAAAATTGTGCCTCATGGATCTTGATGATGAGGTAAAGTCTTCCGCTTCTTGTCATAATAATGACTCTAGCAATTTAAGCTCATTTAACATGTCTTATGATGAACTAGTTGATGAATGTAGAAAAATGTATGAATTGCTCATAAAAAAGAACAAGAAAAATAGGAAATTAAAGAAGGAAAATTTAAGGCTTAGCTCTCATGTGCATGAATTAGAAAATGAAAAATTGAATACTAGCCCTTTTGATTCTTGCCATGATGCCTTAAAACTTGAAATTAAGGACTTGAAATATAGAAATGAAGAATTAGAAAATGAGAATGATGAGTTGTTAACTAAGATTTCAAAAATTAGAATTGAGAATGAAAACACAAAAAATAATGTGAATCTCAATGGTAAGGATTGTACAAGTGATTTCAAATTTGAGCATGATATTTTGAAAAATGAAAATTGCTTGTTGAAATCTCAAATACAAGCTTTACACAAACCCATCAATGACTTAAAAAATGAGGTTGTTTTCTTGAGTAAGAAAACTAGTAATTTATCACATGCTTCATCCTTTAGAAATCCTAGGAATAAAAATACTTATGTAAAGAATGCTAAAGTTCATCATCATTCTCATGTCAAGCATTCTTCCTTTAAACCTCATGTCCAAAAGAAAAAGTTTCATGAAAATTATTTTTGTTGTGGTATTTTTGGTCATGCTATCTATGATTGTGCATTCAAGAAAAATCCAAGTATAGTTAAGACACTTTGGATTCCTAGGCCAACTAACCCCCATGGACTCAAAGCCATTTGGGTACCAAATGTCTCTTGCTCTACTGTAGGGGGAGCTACCACACAAGGTTAAAGGAAAGTGACGTGTTGAAGTTGGCCAAGAGTTTAATGAAAGATCCTTACATGGTTGCAACTTCAAGATTCTCACCTAGATGCCTATGGAAAAGAAAGTTGGCATCTAAAAGGTTTGGTATCATCTCCTAACTTTAATTGATCCATTAATAGTTGGAGTTCATGATACTTGCTTAAATTGATTATTTTTCCCGCTCATGATATGCTTTGAAAAGGGTTTTTGATTTTTTGATCTTCGGTCTCCTCGAAGACCTATGACCTGTAATGGGCCTAAGCGACCTTGCGGTTTTAAATCGTATGCTAATTGTGGCCTTTCGGTTTTCAAGCAATAGGAAGGGTTGGAGATCATGTTTTCATATTTATTTCATTTGTGATATCTTAAAATTCATTTTGGTATGACTTGATTTTATTCAAAACGGATTTTAAACCATTTAGCAAAGTGAACTTTGATAATGATATTTGATGCTTTTCTTTGGATTTTGGTTTGGTTAGCTTGTTAAGTAGCTATATTTTCACTAAAACATTAGTGTAGCTCACTTGCAAGTTATGAGTATGTTAGGAAGGCTAATAACTAGGAAGAAAAAGATTAGTTTGACAAATTATCATGAATAGAGTATAACCTTAATAAATTCAAATCTTAGTGTTATACCTCAATGCTTAAGCTTAAATAATGTCTCAATACTCATGATTAGAATTGCATGTTAAATCCTTGAACTTTCATAAGTAGGTACGTAGAATCTTAGCACTTAGGCAAATTTCATTAAATGAAACTTGCTATAGGTTGATACTTACCATTAGAGACATTCTTTTAAAGTCCAAACAAGTTAAACATGTTTAGGGACCTTATTCTTCAAATGATTCACATCTTAAGATCCCTTAGATTTATTTTGATATCATGATAACTCCTTAAAATGAATCTCTACTATCTAGCATAGGTTAAGTTTTTTTTTAAATGAAACTTTGCATTGAACTTTTGCTATTTAGTATGTTAGCTTGCTAGTTGGTATATAAATTTATTTTGATACTAATAAAGCCTACTTGCAAATTAAAAAAGTGGTAAACATAGGAAAGCTATGCTATCATGAAGAAAATCGAAAAGTAAATGACAAGTTTGGCAAAATTCTATTGAAAGAGATATGAATTGGTTTTGCAAAATCTTAAGGTAATTTTTGAATATTCATGCTTTAATAATGTCTCTATATACTCAAGATTGATTTTGCATGATAAATATTTGAAGTTTCATGAGTAGACAAAATTTTGATAACTTAGGCAATTTCATGATATCTTGATTGAATGAAACTTGCTCTAGGTTAAAATTCTTATTAGAGACCTCATTTTGAGTAAACACCTAATGAATATATTTAGATACACATATCACATAAGTCTAGGTATTTAAAATTAAAAATTCATGTCTAGATGAATAATGTGATAACTATACCATTTTAGGGGATTTAAACTTGAAAAAGGTTTGACCCAAGTCAACAAATCGACTTGGACACTTCATTTTAAGTCCAAACTTCATAAACATGTTTAGTAATAGGCATGACATATTTCCAAGCACTTAGAGTGAGAAATTCATATGAATATGGATAAAATGACATAGAGGTCAATTCAAGCTTACCTCTTTTGAACCAAGTTGACCCAAGTCAACCAATTGACTTAAAGACTTCATTTTCAATCCATATTTGTGGAACATGTTTAGATTTACTCATGTTAGGTATCCATAGGTCTAAGTTTGAAAAACTAAGAGTAAATGATAAGATTGAAACTTAGTAAGTTTCATGAAAACTAGTTTAGTTTTGAATGAAATCATGTTAGGTTCATATCTTGACTTAAGGATATAATGTTCATTTCAAACTTGACATATTACATGACCATTATGTGGTGTCATAAAAGTTTGAATGAAAACTGAGTACTCTTTGAAAATAATTGAAATTTACGGAATTGCCATTTCTACAACAATTGGTATCAGTTATTTCTAGAGAAATATAGAAAAATCCTTTTTAATTGATTCTTGAAATTGCACCCTCACTGAAAAATCTAGGTTCTTCAGTAAATTTTTTGAAAAGTTTTATCAAGAATCTGATTTATAATGGAATTTTGAAATTGGATTTCAAAAATTCAAAGTATCATCCTTTTTGAAATATCAATCTTTCCGATACTTTGATTTTTCTTCAAAATCTTCAAATGAAAACTCATGCATACTATTTTATTTCATTTCTAATATCATTGTCACCATTGCTTGAGTAAAATCATTCATAAGAATGATTTTGATAATTTGAATGATAACTAGAAATATTCATTTGTTTATTAAAATCAATACAGGATGAAAAATGAACTTTGAAAATTTATTTTGAGCTCAAACTTGATACATGCATTTCAAATGATCATTCAACAATTGGTATCAAAAAATTTTCATCCAACAATTGGTATTTCAAATCTTGAAGTATAGGTTGACCTAAGTCAACAAAGTAACTTAAAAATTTTATCTTAAGCCCAAACTTGATTCATAGACTTACATTCTCTCATGTTTGATGTCTAGATGCCTAAGTTTGAGAAAACATGAGTAGATAGCAAAAACTTGATACTTAGCATTTTCATGTTTTCATGCTTAATTCAAATGAAACCATGCTAAGTTAAAAGTTTGATTAAATGACATTAGTTTCATTTCAAACTTGATATACATGATTTAAATGACCATATCTTGATATGTTGAGAGTTTGAATGAAATATAAAAATGTCATGAAAAAGACTTGAGAACATACATGATTTAATTTTGAATTCAAACATTTAAGTTTTGAACATATCATGTATGATTTAATTTTCATATTAAATATTTGTTTTTCATCCATTTGGTTGAGATTTTCATGTTTCATGAAAAATAATCTTTAGAGTCTCAACTTCATGAAAAAATATTTGTTTTTCATCCCTTTGACTAGATTGACCTTTCTTGCCCTTTTTGATTGATGTCAAATGGGGGAGAAATGTATAAGAAAAAGGAGGAGAAAAGTATAGGAAAATTGGGGAGAAAATTATAGATAAAGGGGAGGAAAATATAGGAAATACATGCATATGGATAGGGGGAGTTTATTTTCATAAATATGCATGTTGATAGAGGGAGAAACCTCTTAGTTGATATCCTATATGATTTAATAAATATATTTTCTTAAGAATGTTTGTCATCATCAAAAAGGGGGAGGTTGTTGGCTTTAGGTTTTCAACCTTGGTCTTAATCTCTTAATCGCGGTTTTGATGATAACAAACATGAAACTAATATTTTGTCAAGAAATCTTTCAGGTTCCATATCGATTAGCGTTCGATGTCCTCGATCAGAAAAATCGAAAGAAATCAGAAAATCGAAAGGACATTGATCGTCGCGCTCGGGTTCATCGTGGAATTTCTCGAAGATCGACGTGTGCATTAAAGACGTCTAGGATGAGTCCAAAGTTCACACGAAAAGCTCTCCAAGTTGATGCTCGTTGAAAGTCGGAACCAGGAAATGAAGCGCGCAAGAAAAAGGGCTAAAAAATCAATATCAGCCTTTGTTCGGTTGACCGGTCGATCGGCCGAAGAGTGTAAGGAAAATGGTTGTAGCCATCTCGATCGATCGAAGGATGCCGCAAAGCGGCAGTAGCTACTTCGGTCGATCGATCGAAATCCGAAATGGGCAGTAGCTCTGTCGGTCGACCGATCAATCGACCGACCTGCGTTCGTTGATGACGCAAACCTGCATCGGTCGATCGGGCAGTTGACTGGATTGCGGGAATGCAGTTTTGCGTCTGGGCGGTCGACCCATCGGTTGACCGCACAGAGAGAAGAGGTGTCGGTCGCTTTGAGCGGTCGATCGATCGATCGACCGACCAATCGACCGAGCATCTGCAACGGATAGTTTTCTATCCGTTGAGCTGCCATTTCCTTGAGAGGCTATAAATATCATTCATCTATCCTCTCTAAACTTCTTCCTTGATTATTACAAATTTTATTGAGCAATTAAAAGGAAGATTTGAGCCTTTTGGAGATTGATTAAGCGCACTCTGCTCTTTCTGCGAATATTTTCTCAAGCGCCAGCTGCTACCTCAACTCGGGAATTGAATCGAGCTCCACGACTTGGCGAGTTGAAGGTTCCAAGGCTTGCAAAAGAACTTTTAATCTTGGTTTAATCTTTTAGCTCTTTTGATTGTATTTTTATAGTTATTTGAACATCTTTATTTTGGATTTGTGCGTGTGAAGACCTAGAATTGTTAGGTCTTGAAATTGGGTGGTAGCCTGTGTTTGAGGTTTAAATCCACCGATGTAATTAAACGTAGTTTGCTAGGATTAAGTGGAGCTGTCCCTTAGGGTTGAGGTGGAAGAGTGCTCTTGATAAGAAGACGAAGACTTCCGGGTGTGGAAGTGCCGTAGGTCGAGAGTGCGACTCTTCGAGTCAAAGTCCTCTATGTAAGAGAAATAAGATTTAATCGATTTAAACTAGTTTGGAAATCCTAAGTGAGGTGCTTAGGTAGTGGAGTAAGCATTGGGGCCGAACCACTATAAATTCTCGTGTTTGCATTGATTGATTGATTGTTTTAATTGCTTAATTATTATCGCTTCTGCATCAAATCATTCAATCAAAAATTGCCTAAACGATCTAAGAAAATGATTAAAATCGAATTTACGCTAATCAATTTAGTAAATATACTATTCACCCCCCCTCTAGTGTTGCCATTTCGCCTACAGAAGCCACTTCAAAAGTTTGCCTCATGAATGCTAATGATGAGGTACACTCTTCTTCTTCTAGTCATGCTAATGATAATAATAATGCTAGCTCTACTAGTTCTCTTGACATATCATATAATGAGTTAGTAGATGAATACAAGAAAATGTATGCCTTGCTTGTTAAAAAGGATAATGAAAATAAAAGATTGAAGAAAAATAATATAAGGTTTAACTCTCATGTGGATGAATTAAAACTAGAAAATGAGAAAAATGAAATCTAGTTCTTTTGATTTTTCCCATGATAGGTTGAAGCTTGAGCTTAAGGACTTAAAGCTTGAGAATTCAAAAATTATAAGTCAAAACAATAATTTGAAATCTCAATGTAAAGTCTTATATCAATCTCTTGACTAATTGAAAAATGAGGTTGTGTCCTTAAATAAGAAAGTAAACGAATTGAGAAATGTTTCATTTCCTAAGAACACAAGAATGAAAAATACTTAAGTAAAGAATGCCAATGTCCATCATGTTCAAAATGCTAAGCATTCTACCATTAAACCTCATGTTCAAAAGAAGAATGTTTTCGTTAAGAATGCTCATGTTCATCATCCTCCACATGTCAAGCATTCTTACTTTAGATCTCATGTTCACAAAAATGACAAAAAGAAAGAATTTCAAGGTCATTATTTTTGTTGTGGTGTTTACGGATATGCTATATATGATTGTGCATTTAAGATGAACCCAAGTGGTGTTAAGACACTTTGGGTAGCTAAGTCCTCTAACCCCCAAGGACCCAAAGTCATTTGGGTACCAAAGATCTCATCTTCTATTGTAGGGGGAGCAACCACACTAGGATGAGTTGATGATAGTTGATGGGAGTTGCATGAGGACTTAGAGCTTCACCAAATCCAAGTTGCAACTTCACATCTTTTGGATGCCTTCGGTATGAAGAATCAGCATCTAGTTAATTTGGTATCATCTCCTTTACTTTACTTGAATTCATTTAAGTTGGAGTTTTATGATACTCGATTGATTTAAGTTAATTTTAGCCGCTCTTAATAGAATTTTGTTAAAATGAGTTTTAATTTTTGATTTCCGATCTCTTAGGAGATCTATGTAGCCTATAATGGGCTCATGCGACCTTGCGATTTCAAATCGTAGGCTTATTGTTGGCCTTTCGATTTTCAACCAATAGGAAGGGTTGGAGATCATGTTTTCATTAATATTATATTTATGATCTCTTAAAAATTCGTTTTGGATTCATAACAACATATTTTGAAATGGATCTCAAACTAGTTGGCAAAACGGACTTTGAAAATGATACTTGATTTCTCCCTTTGCTATTTGGTTTGGGTTACTTGCTAGTAGCTTTGTTTTCATGAAATCTACTAATGAAGTCTACTTGCAAGTTATGAATGTTAATGGAAGACTTAATTGCCATGAAGAAAATTGAAAGGTAAATGACGAGTTTGGCAAGACTCCAAGAATAAGGTATGAGTTTAAATTTGGCAGAATCTTTGTAGAATCTTGAATGTTCATGCTCTCATGATGTCTCTATACTCATGATTATTTTTGAATGCCAAATCTATGAAATTACATGAGTAGGTAAAACTTTGATATCTTAAGAAATTTCATGATATTTTGATCGATTGAAATTTGCTCTAGGTTAAAATTCACATTAGAGACTATCATTTTGAGTAGGGGCGGCAAAAATAGGCACGGCACGATAACTGCGGGCTGGGCCAAAAAATCCGGCCCGGCCCGATAACATTGCGGGCCAACGCGGGCTGACTCTTATCGGGCCGGGCCGGTCCGTTTGGCCCGCTAAACATATATATAAAAAAACTTAAGTCTAGATTAGGGCTTGTTTAGTGCTTTAAAATTGAATGTGAAGTTAATCTATGGAGTTTTTCATGTGAAATATAATATTTGATGCTTATTTAGTCTCTTAAATATTTTAAATTATTTTTTTACAATTTTTTTAGAAATTTTTTAATTAATAAGAGGGCTCGCGGGCCGTGTTGGGCGGCCCGCAAAATATTGCGGGCCGGGCCGGGAATTTCTGGCCCACTGAGTTAGCGGGCCGGGCCGGGCCGGCATGCCACCTTATCGTGTCGGGCCGGCCCGGCCCGTTAATTGCGGGCCGGCCCGTTTTGCCACCCCTAATTTTGAGCTAGTAGTTGGAAAATATATTTATATTTACTCATATTAAGTGCTCATGTGTCTATACTTGGAAAACCATGAGTATAAGTTAATGATTGATAATTAGCAACTTCATAGATAATATGCTTGTCTTTTGAACGAAATGATGCTAAGATAAATTTTTTGACCAAATGACATTATCTTTGTCTCAAACTTAGCATACATGATTTAAATGATCATATGTTGGTATCTAGAAAGTTTGAACAAAATCTGAAATCGTTGGACTAATGACTCGTATTTATATAAATGCCACTGAGAACTTGTAGATTTTCTAGAAAATTATAGAGATATCCTTTTTGAGCGATTCTTGTTTTTTTGGAATCCTCATGAAGTCTAGTTTATATGGGAAAAATTTAATAAAATTTGAATATACACATCTCTCAAAATAATTTTCTTTAAGGGTTAAAAACTCATGACAGATCGAGCGGTCGATCAACGTGCGACCGCCCGATCGACCGGCGAACGAAAAACCATTCAGTTCATCCATTTTTCTGCTAGATTTAATCCAGACCCTTCAACTCAAACTCTTAAGCCCGAAACTAGGGCTACCTTGCCTATTCAGCTGGCTACTAAACTCTTCTTCCCTTGCTTCTAGTCTTTCTACTTCATCTCCAAGGTAAAATACTTGATCTTTAGCTTCCATTCATAAGTTTATACTCAATGTTGAGTGGATTCCTCATATGTTCTTCTTTCAATGTCTTGATTCATCCATAAAAATTATGATTCATATTTCTTTTTCTTGGATGATGATTTTCCTTGGCTTGTTTACCTCAAAAACAAATTTTTAGGGAAGAATAATCAAACATCTCATGTTTTCTTTAAATGATTCAACATTTATTTCGTTTTTTCTTTAAATGACTCAAAAACAAGTTTTTCTTGCTTTCTCGCATGAGTTATCCTCAACATTTATTTTGTCTTTCTTAAAAGATTTTTTTGGTCAACTAGGAAATTTTTCTCATCCTCATCTAGTCAAAACAAAAGTTTTTCTTAATGATTCAAATGTATGTGTGCTCTTTTATTTGTGGCTCATTTTATATTTTTTTTGGATCCTATCTTTAATTTTATTATTTTATTTTATTTTCTTTGGTCTCACATATGGAGATTTAATGTTAAAATCCATTTTTTAAAGAATGTATTGCATGAATCTATGTCGATCTTAAAAGTGCTTCCTCTCATTGCTTTGAAAGCATGCATCTCTTATCAAAGCTAATCATCTACACATCATCCTAATTGTCTTGCAGAATGGCACCCAAGACAAAACTCCCAAGTTTGCCCGATAACTTTTTGACCTCTATAGGCAAGACACAAGCTCCTAGGTTTATAGATAGGGCCATTTTATAGACTCGTCCAGTAAACTTAGGTGACCTAGAGCAGTTTGACATTAGAAGTAAACGTGCAAGCTTGGGTTGGATCGAGTTCTTAGGAAAGCAAGTTCCAGTGTGTCCCATCCTGGTAAAAGCCTTTTTCTCCAACCTAGTAATAGATAAGGCTAGATTGGGAGATGGATTAGTTCTCCGATATGAAATTATGGGAAAATCCATAGTAATTACAGAATCAGGCATTAGAGAAGCTTTTGGGTTTCCTATGCTAGGAAGGCCAATATATAAGATGTCCACACACCTATTTCATGAGGATTTTCCTACTCATGAAGTTATATCAACTATTTGTCCCGAGGATTATCAGGGAATGATCCCTACCCAAAGCATCAAACTTTCAACCTCTGCTAGGATTATGCATCTCATCATTGCATATAATATTATTCCTAGAGCAGGTCACTATGATGGAGTAACCACTATGAGTTCTAGGGTATTTTTCTTTGCCATGTCTCGTATACCCATAGACGTCCCTGATCTCATGCTTCGGTATATAACAGATGTTCATGCCTCAAGGAAGTAAGCTCTACCTTATGCCTCAGTGATTTCTCACTTTATATATGCTACCGGGGTCAACAAATCTAGATTTGAAATAGAGCATGTACCCAAAGCCATAGATTCATCCTCTCTTAACCGCATGAAAATCCTTGAAAATCAGCATGGTAAGAGAATGCGGGGGGCTCCTGAGGAACTCATTGATCATGACATGGCCATGGAGGCGGGCGAAGTTGGTGGAAGTTCATCATTCGGCACTCCCATTGCGCGCCTAGGTGATCTGGAGCATCGCTTTGCTCAGTTTCACATCGACTAGGTGGAATGAACAAAGGAACAAAAGAGCTCCTAGATGTGTGCGTCCGTCAGATTGACGAGTATGGTATAATGATCGGTGAGCATGGCTGACGCATAGATGAGTATGGTCAACGTGTTGACTAGTACAGTCAGCAAGTGGATGAGTACGGTTGCCGATTTGATGAGATGTATGGTCGAGTGGATGAGATGTGACAATACTATCAGTCACATCTACCACCTCCATCACCACCTGAGCATGATTAGTATTATTTGATGTTTTGATGTTATTCATCTTATGGACTTGTATTTAATGATCGACTTCATATGTATTTGGCAATTCCTTATCATGATTGACTATTGTTGATTATTAGTAATGTAAGTGGTATTTGATGATTGAATGACATGTTGTTATGTTTGAATTTTTTTTTTGATGAATGACAAAAGGGGGAGAGTTATCATAGTATGGCATGATGATAGGGGCAGAGTTAGAAATATATGCATAATGATAGGGGGAGCGCTAAATACAAAATGTATACATCATTCCTTTTAATGCTCTCATATATCCGTCTATAAACTCATGCTTCATACCAATTGACGAATACTATGGGCCCGTTTGATTCGCAAACTGCTTATCACAGGACACCAGACAGGGACAAGGACAAGACATCAGATGTCCTGGAATAATAGCTATACCGTGTTTGTTTCGTCAAGAACATGACACGATATTTTGTTCTGTCCTGCGTTTGTTTCGCTATAACAAAGTATTATATATGACAAATGACTAAAATACCCTTGTAAATTAGTCTTAAAATTAATTAATATGTAAAAAAATATTAATATATAGTATCAAATACTTTAATACAATAAGAAGTTTTAGTTTAACTAATAAGTGTTCAACTAATTTTCAATTAACCTAAAAGTATAATAATAGGATAATACCGAAAAATATAAAAATCATACCAAACGATTTCCAATCTGAAATCTGACACCACCATCGCGTTCAGCACGCGAAAATTTACAACTTTGGTATTCACCTCGACTCGATCCGACGATTCTACGATCAAAGGAAGGGGTAATTTTGACAATTGCAGCCCTTGTCCTCCGCCCGATTTCGGTGTACCGAGAAATTTCTCGGTACACCAAAATGGGTGAAAATCCTGTCCCGGACAAGGAGAAATCCTTGTCCCGAAGCTTCTTTTGCAAACCAAACGGGGGACATGGGCGGATGTCCAGTCCAGTCCCCCGTTTTTTAGCAAACCAAACGGGCCCTATATTCTCTTGCTCTTTATCGTCAATGGTTTCTCATCATCAAAAAGAGGGAGATTATTGGTTGAAGGTTTCTTCCTTCATGCTCTATTCTCTTCATGACTATTTTGATGATAACAAATCAAATCTATTTAACAAAATTCTTGAAGTTAAAAATTACAGGATCGATAAATGACAAGTCAAAGCGCGAAATGATCGATCTTGAAACAAACCAATGCGTGCACAAATGTCTTGGACAACTCAAAAGAAAACATAGAAAGTCCTTCAAGTTGAAGCACACTGAAGAAACAGAACCGAAAAACAAAGTGCGAAATGAGAAGACCAAAAGAAAAATTTCCAGCCCAGGTTCGGTCGACCGCATTGTGTTGAAAATTGGTAGTAGCCAATTTGGTCGACTGATTGGTCGATCAAAGATGGGTAAAAAATGGTAGAAGGCTACTTCGGTCGATCGAACGAGGCCAAAAACTGGCAGTACGTAGCTTCTTCGGTCGGTCGAGCGGTCGACTAGACAACAGAGAAGCAGAATCGAGACTCTGGCGGTCGACCCTCCGGTCGACCGAATAGAGCGGCAGAAGCAAGAATTGCCAGTGGTCGCTGGGTGGTCAATCAATTGGTCGATCGACTGGCAAGCGATCGAACGACGTTCAACGGGCAAAAAAATGCCCGTTGAGGAGCTGTTCGACTGAGGGGTTATAAATATCCCCCACCTAACTTCTCTACCCTCTCTTAAGAACTAAGATAAGCATTCTAAAGAGAGATTGATGCCTTCTAGAGCTTAATTGGCTTGCGCTCGCTTCACCGATCAACAACTCCTCAAGCGCTCATCTTTGCTCAACTCGGGTCTCGAATCGAGCTCAATGTCTTGGCGAGTTGGAGGCTTTGAAGGCTTGGAAAAGAGTATTTGGTTTTGGTTTATACTTTAAACTCTTTTCATTGAAATTATAATTATTATTTGAACTTGTTATCCTTAGATCTGGCCCTCCGTGTTTGAGGCTGCGTTCTTAGAATCATCAAGTGCCAGCGGAGGAGTTTCATCGTTAGTAGTCAGCTGTGCCCCTTGGGATGGTAGTGCAAGTATGGACATGTTCGCTTCAGGACAAAGATTAGTCTAGGTGGCAACCTCTTTCTCGTTAGTTTGCACCTGCAATAGCGGTGCGACAATGCACGGAGAGGAGTCGTCATTCCATGTCGCTAGTAGCCAATCTTCGCCATCATCTTCCGTCACATATGTTTCAGTTTCGATCCTCATCAGCGGCAGTTCACCGCAATCCATCGTAGTCGGTGCGCATCATCAAGAACATTCCTTTTGGGTTATCGTCCACAACGCTTATGCCCATAGGAGGAATCTTGTTTTCCCCCATTGGATTCCGCGCTAGAGAAAGCTAATGAGGGGGTGTACTACTCCACAGCACCACCAGCAACGGCCGGAGCGGCGGCGACATCTTGTAACGAGATTGTGGATCTCGTCTCTAAACTAGGCGAACACTTCGATGTCTCGGGCGCGCTACTAGGGCTTAGCTTGGCAGGGGAATGGCCGACCCAAGCTGCCCACGGCCATGGGCCACCGCACACTGACTCGGGCTGCCCCGAGCCATCGGTCGATCATCGCTGAAAGCCATCATGTAGCGGCCCTTTGCGCCAACGACGAACTCGCCCATACCGGTGAGCCGGTTGGGGAAGTAAGGGAGGAGGCAGTCATGGCTCGATGGAAGGTCATCGTAATTGGTCCGAATGTAAGTCGATATAGCCACCTTCATGGAGCCGTCGTCCTCCGGAGGTACCGGATTGCTACCCCACCTTCAGATGTCAAAAGCTAAAAATACCAAAACGAATAAATCTAGAAAATACAAAGAACACCAAAATTTACGTGGTTCAGCCTGGTGGGGTACCGGTCCTACATCTAGGGTTGTTCATTGGGTCGACCCGACCCAATGAACCCGAGAACCGAACCTGACCCGACCTATTTGGGTTGGGTTGGGTCAGGTCGGGTACAATTTGACCAAACCCGTCCATAATCGGGTCGGGTCTTGGGTTTTAGAATTTGAAACCCGATGACCTGAGACCCAACCCGATGATCCGATTATTTATATTTTTTAATTATTTTAAAAATATTTATATTAAAAAATATTTATTTTTAATTTATTTTTAAAAAATATTGTTAAAAACTAATTTTATTACCTAAACGGGTAAACTCGACTGCCCGACCTGACCCTACTCGAGTAGGTCGGGTTGGGTTTGAGACGTGAAAAATTAGAAAATTAACAAAAATATTAGTATAATTATACACAATATATAATTTAATTAAAAATAATTAAATTATACATACTATACGACGCTCATGAACCACAAAAGAGATGGAGCCACCAGTGTGGCGTGCGCCCGTGCCGTCCCCTTCGGACATGCGGTTTCTCGACGCAATCTGCACAAAATATAAATTCATAATATGATATTTTGAAATAAATAAATTATAAAAAATAATTGATGCATATACTTACTGTCTTCCGCACACACTAACTGCTCTGCACAGTGCTCCCTCGGGTGGCGGAGGGAGAATTATGTTAGGCCCTCGTGGCCTACGTCTCGAAGATGACGATCCTAGATCTATAGAGGGTGGCAGAGGGATGGTAGCCGGAGGTGAGGGGATGGTGGCCAGATCAGGTGAGGGAATGGTGGACGGATCAAGTGGGGGGATGGTGGCCGGAGGTGGGGGGATGGTGGTGGAAGGCAAAGGGTCAGTGGGTACAGGTGGGGCGGGTGGTAGTCGTCGAGGGGTCCTACGAGGAATGCCTTATTGGGAATTGATATCTCGAACCATAGCTGTAAAAATTTAATATAATTAGATTATATATAATAGATTAATAGATATATTTAATAATTGAATATATACTTCACATTTACAAGTATTCATCATCGTTATTATCATCATCCGTGTAATACTCTTCTTCTTGTTCTTCTGTATCAGAATCTTGAAATTCTTCTTCGTCTCCCTCATCATCATTCTATCCTTCATCAACTTCATCATCATCGTTATCAACGTATTCTATTTCAAATTGAACTAACTCTGTGTCATCATCCTTTAGTATTGGACTAACTCGTTCTACTTCGGAAGGATCTTCTTCATGATAGAAGTCACATCTGCTGGCTCATTCTCTCCAACTATCGGGTCAATTTTTCCTCTGGCTTTAGTCTTACAGACTACACGCCAATCTTCCCTATCTTTCTTTCAAGACGGATATTGCATATAATATACTTGTTCAACTTGAGATGCTAATATAAATGGCTCATTTGAAGTCAACTTTGATTTGTAATTGACCTCGACTAGCTGTTTATACTTTGGATGAACTCTCGTGCCCCTATCGCTTGTATTGAACCAATGACATTTAAAAAGGGCAACTGATTTACATCCAAAAAATTGCAATTCAATGACTTTTTTCAATAGTCCGTAAAAGTCAACATCACATTCAACATACGTTGTCCCTTTGACGTAGATCCCGACATTCATAGTCTTTTTTGTAGATGAATATTCAAGTGTGTGAAATTTATATCCATTAATAAAATAACCATTATAACACTGTACGAGTCATGCCGGTCAGCTAGCAAACTCAAAGATTTGGTTATCTATTTTGCCTATGTGTTCTGTGTTGTAAGCTTGAAACCAATTACGGAACTCACGATTCCGTAATCTTTCTAATTCCTCATCACTGTAAATTGAGTATTTTGTCACCATCTCAATGTCAAATATTTCAATGAACTTCTCAATCTCTGGACAGTTTAGTAAAACGTAAAAGTAGGCCAAATGGTACTCTTCATCGTTTAAGAATCGAGATGGATGAGAACCCAAAGCACGACCGGGGTAACCAAAGATATTTAAACAACCATCTGATGGTCGAGCTCCCGCGTCGTTATTCAGTGGAAGACTGGAAGACGATTAAGTCTAGTCTTGATGGTTGATTCAAAATAAAATGAGCAGAATATTGAAATTTCTTGAATTATATATGCTTCTGATATGGAACCTTCAACTACGACGGTGTTCTTTACTTTTTTCTTCAGACGATTCATGTATCTTGCAAATAAGTACATCCACCAGTATTGAACGGGGCCACCAACTCATGCCTCGTATGCCAAATGTATCGGTAGATGCTCTATCGAGTCAAAAAATGCAGGAGGGAAAAACTGCTCCAGCTTGCATATGATTTCAACAATGTTTGAAGTGCTAATATATCTTTGACTCGAGGTATATTTGCACAAATGTTTCTGAAAAACATACTTAATTCTGTCAACAGACCCCAAATCTTATCATGTAGATGATCTCGAAACGCGATCGGAACCAATCTTTGCATGAATACATGACAATCTTGCATGCTTTCACTGTCGGATGGATGAATAATTATTGTATCATCACGACTTCTTGCATGCCAACTCATATAGGGGGCAGTCTTTTTCGACATGAATAACCTTTGAAGCCTCGGTGTCAGTGGAAAATACTGAAGCACCTTAAAGTGGATATTTTTTTGTCAGACCGATTTCTTCTCCTTGTAACAAGGATGTTCACATACCGGGCATTGCTCTAACTGTGCATTTTCTTTATAATATAAAATACAGTTATTTGGGCACACGTGTATTTTTTCGTACCCAAGCCCTAATTTCCTCATCAACTTTTTTGTCTTATAAAAGGTTGGCTCAAACTTGTTATTTGGAGGTAGCATACCATTGATAAAGCCTACAATCCGATCAAACGTAACCCCGTTGATATTATAATCGGACTTGATGTTCAGGAGTTGTGTCATTGTCGAAAATCTTGTATAATTAGAACAATTCTCATACAAAGGTTCATCGACAGCTTTCAACATCTCGTAAAATTCTACATCCTTCTTATTCGGTAATTCATGCTGTATCGCAGGTTGTTCTTTAGTGACTTCAACTGTCGTAGTATCTGATGGCACTATCGTCTCAGTAACTGACTCAATATTATCATTTATATGGAATTGTCCTCCAAGACTATCAAGAATCATTGTTCTATAAGGATTAGGTGGATTGGAAGAAGAAACACCAGCAGAAGAAGATTCACCATGAGTTTGGACAACAGGATTGCTCGACGTCCCGACTTGACGTGACTCCCTGTGACAATTCCATACAAAATATCTTGGTGTGAATCCTTTTGTATATAGATGCATTGTGATAGTTTCTCGGTCCGAAAATCTTATGTTCGAATATTTTCGGCACAGACATCAGATTTTATCACCACTAAGGAATTTTTCATTCGAGTATGTAAAATTTAAGAAGTAAGTTACGCCTACTCGAAATTCGTCCGTTATAGCTCCACGATGAATTCGTCGGTACATCCAACTTCGATCGCCCAACATGTTCTGTCAAAAAGTTTGCAATATCTTTAGGTAATGTATTTAGGTAGGATTGTCCTATTCCATTTGAGATTCATGTTATTCATATTGCACTTAGTATTTCTTTTAGTCATTAACTTCATTCTAAATTTCGGCATCATCTCCCTACAGTTCTCTGAATATGCATATCATCTGGGCGTGTATCGGAGAACAAGGGAGATACAAACCAAAATTTAAAAATGAATAATGACTAAAAAATAAACTAAGTGCAATATAAATAACTATGTTCCCAAATTATCCAATTATGGATAATTCAAGGGTTATACGTCGTATAAAAGATCATTAACTTCGTTTACATGAACATACAACCCCCGAGCGGATCTAAGGTTTTGCAAAATTAAAACTTGACTCGTCGATGCGTATGCGAAACGTATCAACTCATCTTGTTTTTTTTCTAAATTTATGGATGCCAGTGCGAGTCTATAGTGGACGATTCCGCGCAAGTCCAAAGTGGATAATTCTAGCACGAGTCCATCCATTGTGGATGATTCCGGCATGAGTCTATCCATTGTGGATGATTTCGGCGTGAGTCCACCATGGATGATTTGACCGCGAGTCTAAAGTGGACGATTTGGCCGCGAGTCCACAGTGGATGATTCCGGCGCGAGTCCTCAGTGGACGATTCCATTAATACTAATTAATTAATATTAAACTAATTTCATTAATTAACCTAAAAATAATTAAACTCTAATCAACAATAACCATTAATTAATATTAACCAAACTAATTACCTAATTAATAATTAATTTCTAATAATTAATAATAAATTTTTTTTAAAAAAATATGATTTAATTAAACCCTAATCAAACTGTGATTACCCTAATCCCAGTTTGATTAGGGGTTAATTAAACCCTAATCCTCAATCAAGCAGTAGCCGGCATCATTGTCGGCTACTGTTTCAATCCATTGGGGCCGATGGTAATCGGCCCCATCATGGCACCGGCCGGGTCGACGCCGGCGCGAGGAGGGCTGGCCGGGTCAACGTCGGCGCGAAGAGGGCGGCGAAATGAAACAGGCGAGCTGGGATCGAGGAGGAGGATTGGACTTGCATACCGAAAGGGAGACGGTCAACGACGGCGACTGACAACGGCAGCAACTGGCATTGACTGGATGGTAACCGACAACGACGGATGGCAACGACAAAAGGCGACAACGGTGAGCATAGAAGAAAGAGGAAGGGTCAGGTGCGAACGTAAATAAAAAAGATTTTCACCGACGGCTCGCAAGTCGTCGGCACATAGTGGATATGTAGTTTTATTATCATCGACGGCTGCTTGAGCCGTCGATTAAGAGTGTTTTAATATTCGCGCATTCGTGGCATTAATTAATAAGCGACGGCCGCCTCCAGCCGTGGCTAAAGAGTAATTCATACCACCAACGGCGACATACAGTCGTGGCTAATAATTTATTTTATTTCGTGCCCCGTGCGCGCCATCAACTATGAGCGATGGCTACATTCGGGCGTATGCGAACCACGGCTGATTTGGTTATTAAGATCACCAATTGCTCCTGCGCCCCCTCTACGTCGTGGCTAATAACTTATTTTATTTCACGCCCAGTGCACGCCATGAACTATAAGCAACGACTCTTTTTGGCCGTATGTGAGCCGCGGCTGATTTGGTTACAGCAGCCACGATCGCTGCGGCCGACGCAAATTCGTGAACGATTCTGACGGCCCTAGCGGCCGTCGGTGATCCCCGTGGATGATATGGTATATTCTAGTAGTGGAAGGATAAAGATCGAAAGAAAGGTTGGATTTGGCTACAGAATAACTCATAGCAAAGTAAAATTAATATCCGAATGAAATAACGCATGCAAAGCTCAATCCCCTCTTGCGACTGAGATGTGGTAGGTACGGGAGGATATTTTTATGGCAAAAGAATTCGGATTGCAGCATGTAAGGGCAAATTTGCTTCATGGGATAAGGGATAATAGGATAAGAGATGGATTAATAATAATTGTTTGTTAATTTAGTGCATGGATTAGAAGAAAATGAGAATAGAAAAAAATAAAATTGATATTATATTCGATGTACACCGATTTTAAAAAATTTATATCCAATCATCCTTCATTCAAATTGAATTAAAATGGTCTTGTAATATGGCATATTTCTTCTTTTTTTTTCTTGATCCAGCATTATAATATAGCCTATTTTTAATTGGATCGAGTTTAAATTGAATTAACCCTCACATATGTAAATAGACAGTCCCATGGTAGTAGAGAATGTAGTAGTAACGCTTCCATTTTTTGATGTTTGTATTTATAATGACAATATTGAGTTCATTAATTTCAATTAAATTAGGAAAATATATTTATACTCAATCTGATGGCGAATAATGCACGACTATGACCCTCTGCTTCCTCCTCCCGCGATTGGATAGAAAGTTATTATCTTTAAATATGTTTTTTTTAAAAAAACATTAACAATGTGATGGTGAAATATAAATTCATGGAATTTTATTTATTACCTTCAAAAGAAGACGAAGAGTGAAATGACATGGATATATAGCACTTGTTAGGTGCCTTTAGTCAATTAACATTACATGAATTACTATTATTAAATCAAACAATTAAATTACACATAAATAATGTAAGTTTTTTTGCTTAATTAATAATTATTATTTTTTCCGAAGTTGGATTTGATCATGTCGACCACCTTCTGATCCACCTGAAGAGCTTTGGTCAGCACCTCATCAGGAATCGCCGGCGTCGCCGCAAACAAGCTCGGAGCAGCCACCACCACCCCCGGAAACTGGCTATCGAACGCCGTTATCGCGAACGCCTTCTCCTCGCCGACGTTGTACTGGAAGTGCACGAGCCCCTTCGGCGCCACGAAGTTCTCCCCGGGCTTCAAGACCTTGGCGAACAGCTTGTTCTCCGTGCTCACAAATCCCACGAGCAGCCGCCCTCGGAGAAGCAGGAGCAGCTCGGTGGCCCTCGGGTGGATGTGCGGCGGGTTGACGCCGCCGGGGGCGATGTCGACCCGGTTCATGGACACGCCAAGCGTGTTGAGCGCCGGGAAGCTGAGGACGTTGGCGGGGGTGATGCTGGCGCCGAAGATGCTGGCGCTGGTGTTGCCCTCCTTGGCTAGGCCGTCGAAGACGAAGTCGTCGACGGTGACGGCGGAGGCGGGCTTGCAGGGGAACCCGTTGACGGAGACGGCGGGGTTGTCGGCGGTGTCAGCGACGCAGAAGTCCTGGAGAGGGTCGGGGTCGGCGGCGCGAGTTGGAGAGAGGAGGAGGAGGGATGAGGAGAGGAAGAGGAGGAGAAGTGGCTTTGCGTACTCCATGGCTTAATTGTGTTTGTGTTGTTGGAGATGAAGGAGAAGGTGAAGCTTGTGCTGTTTATATACGCATGCATGCTTGTGGAGTTGGATTTGACAGAGTCTATGCGTGCGTGTCAATATACTGGTACGAACGGATGAATATTTCTTATTGTATAAGGAAAAGAAAGAGAAAGGTGTGTCTAAATAGCATGTGGATAAGAAATGAGAAAGTTCTTGATATTATAGATGATTTAGGGGGCGAAACAGCTAAATTTAAAAACGAAAACGAACATTATATTTTTCAGTGTAGGGATCAAATTGATGAATTTTTAACAATTTTGAGGGTTAATATGAAATAAATCGGTTTGAAAAGGTGTTTCAATTAATTATTAAGTCTATCACTGTATGGAAACAGGAATTGGTCACGTGAAAATTTTGTCATATGAATTGAATTATTTGTCCTGATGTTCTATATTTTTCATCTGCTGATGAATAAATTATAGTTTCTTGTGAGGAAAAAGTGATGCTACGTTGAATAAGTAATATTGACAAATGCCAAGTCAAATTGAAAAGTCATGCTGCAGATGAGATGGTCAAAATCTGGACCTCAAAAATTCAAATTAATCTGGACCTCATAAACAGGGGCGAAGTCAAAAAATTAATTTAGGAGGGGCAAAATATAAAATCGCATCTTATGAAGACAATTACATGGTAAAAATATATTTTTAGAGGGGACAAATATAGTTAAATATTAATGTATATTATATATATATAGTAATATATATGTAATGGGGGGACCAATGTGAGGGGGGGGCAATTGCCCCTCCTGCCAAAACATTGGCTCCGCCCCTGCTCATAAATATTATTCTTTTATTAAAAGAAAAATACACTTAGCTTCTGCACATTGTATAATTCCAACGACGGAGCCGGAAATAAAATTTGAAGACAAACTCAAAATCAAGATATAATCAACGTGATAAAATACTATTGGAATAATGGGCATTAGTAACGGTGCGCAACGGTCCCACCCGTTGCAACGGAACCGTGACAAAAAAAACGCGTCGTTGATAATTTAGTAACGGGTCAGCAACGGTCGCTCGGGCCATTGCAAATAATATTATCAGCAATGGTTTTGCCACATACATGGGCCCTTTGCTGATAATATTATTAGCAACGGCCCGAGAGGCCGTGGCAAAGCCGTTAGTGAAAGACCGTTTCTAAGCCGTTGTTGTAGGTCATCGACAACGGCTTACGATACACTTTTAGTAACAGCTTTCCCACAGGCGATCGTGGGAAAGCCGTTGCTGATGATGTAGACCTGAAATTGAAAAATTTTAAAATTCCAAATTTCCATTAATACATTGATACATTATCTAAAACATAACTCACACATCCATACATACATCCATTCACACATCACAAATACACCCAGATATACATCAAAATAATTATACTTATATTTATAATTATCCACAATCGTATAAAAACTATTCAAATTCAAAATTGAAGTATCAATATCCAAACAAAACAAATTAATCAAGTACAGTATCTAAGTAACAAAGTCAATATAAAAATAATAATAAATCTCACGATGACGATGGAGGATGGTCTGGATCATATGGCGGGGTTTGGAGTGCTAGGGTGTACACCGGCGTGGACTTACTCGAGGACGATGGATCGATGCCTGCTCCGGGATAACTTGACATGTTGCGTAGCATAGCATGCATCTCCTTCATCATCTGACTCTGATGCTCCATCATCTCATTTTGACGCGCGATCGTCTCCACCAGTGTCCTTATCCTGCTACTTTGATTATAACTGGACTTGGAGGTGGACGGCCGCTCACTTGCGACCGGAGGGGTCGGTGCCCCAAGTGGGCCTAGCACGGCTCGCGCATGACCACTATCTGCAAAGCCATATACGCAGCCGAGGTCCCAGCCACCTGCAACCTCAACCCACGCTCCTGCGTCAAAGTTCTCGGGGGTGCCCCCGAGCTACACCACCGTCTGAGTTTAGGTCTCTTACTCGAGTTTGATTTTTTGTTTCATATTTTTCTTAAAACTTAAATTATAAATAAATAATGAATAATTTAAACAAATATACTTACCATAATGTATGCAGCGCGGTTGTCAATGTACTCCCCTGTCCCATGTACTCGACGGTGAGTCTGCTCAAACACCGCCATCGGGGAGGGTCGCTGGACAATCCCGTCATCCAACACCGTCGTCTATATTTACAAAACAAATACATTAATTAGTACACATAGTAACAAATAAAATATATAATTAAAAGTAAGGTATACTTACCATACGGTTCGCGTGCACTACAAATGCAATAGAACCGCCAGTATAACGCGCTAACACTCCCCCGACATGCGGTTTCTAACCGTAGTCCTAGAAACCTCCTGCCATCGATACGTCGACCATATTACCACGAGCTGGTCCCATATATCTGGAGTAATCCAATCGAGGCCGTATCCCAGAGTTTCTGCGATGTTAGTGGTCCCAGCTCGGGCCATTGCCCGGGACCGGGCCTGCCCCAACTGCCCGTTGTACCTCGCCCGGGAAATAGCCTCCTAGGCAGCGTAAATGAGGGACCTCTGGTCCTTAGC
Organism: Canna indica; assembly: GCA_034359265.1. Taxonomy (NCBI): domain Eukaryota; kingdom Viridiplantae; phylum Streptophyta; class Magnoliopsida; order Zingiberales; family Cannaceae; genus Canna; species Canna indica. The sequence continues at coordinate 13,726,178 of CP136893.1, read as the reverse complement.
CCATATATAGCGAGCCTGCAAAATAATAATATCAATACCAATATTAATCATCATGCATGTATATATATATAAAAATTAATACGTGCCTCAAACTCGCTACATAGCATGTCGACGTGATCACTGGGCACGTGAGACCACGTGAGCCATGCCCCGTGCATGTATCATCGAATGGTAGAAGATATGCTCCTTGACACTTCTTCTTGCTCTAACCTGCACAACAAAAATAAAATTTAATATTATATTATGATATAATAAATTTTTAATGATTCATAATTCATGATATATTACCGCTCTCCAATCACGCTAATGAATCTACGTGACTTTGTGGCTGGTGGAGGCTGCCACCTGTTCGGCTCGCGTGGCCGCCTGCGTCTGGATGTACTAGCCTCAGCGCGCAGTATCATCGACAGGAGGATCAACAACAGGAGAATTAGCAGCATGAGTAAGTGTTGGAGTCTCACCGATCGGAGACTCCGAAGCTCTCCTGCGATGATAACCCATACCAAACATATTTGTCGAATAGGCATACAATTAGATTATTATATATATAGTAGAGATATATTTAATGATCGTCTTCATCTTCTTCATCTTCTTCATCTTCAGCTTCCTCAATTTCATGATCGTCATAATCAGCATATTCAACTTCTAATTGGATTGACGTTGTGTCCATCCTCGAGTATTGGAATAATACGATCTACAGCAGGAGGATCATCTTCTTGATAGAAACCATCAGTCACATCAGGTATCAGCTCATTTTCTCATGCTATCGGATCAATTTTTCCTCTACCTTTAGTTTTAAAGTCTACACGCCAATCTGCTCTATCTTTATTTTGAGCCGAATACTTCGCATAATATACTTGTTCGGCTTGTGATGCCAATATAAAAGGCTCATTTGCTGCCAATTTGGATTTGTAATTAACAACAAGTTTGTATTTTGGATGAACTTTCATGCCCCTTTCTGTGTATCGAACCAATGACATCTAAATAGGATCACTGATTTCAAGCCGAAGTAGTGCAACTCTATCACTTTTTCCACCAGTCCATAAAAATCTATATCACATTCAACATAGGTTGTCCCTTTCACGCAGACCCCGACATTCATCGTCTTCTTTATAAATGCATATTCAATCATGTGAAATTTGTACCCATTAACAAAATATTCGCTATAACACGACACTAGTCGCGACAGTCCACTAACAAACTCAAATATTCATTCATCTATTTCAGCTCTATGATCTTTGCTGTAAGCCTGAATCCAAGTAGGAAAATCACGATTCTATAATCTCTCCAATTCTTGATCGTTGTGAATAGAGTATTTTTGCACTATCTCAATGTCAAATATTTCAATGAATTATTCAATCTCTGGATAATTGAGTAATACATACAAGTGTACCAAATGATACTCTTTGTCGCTTAAGTGTCGAGATGGACGAGAACCAAAAGCACGACCAGAGTGACAAAATATATTTAAACGTCCATTTGAATGACGAACTACCCCGTCGTCGTTACGTGGAAGACGATCAAATCTTGTTTGTACTATCGATTCAAAGTAAAATGAGCAGAATGTTGAAATTTCTTGAATGATATACGATTCAGATATTGATCATTCAACAACTGCGGTGTTCTTTACTTTTTTCTTCAGACGATTCATGTATCTTTCAAATAAGTACATCCACCGATATTGAACGGGGCCACCAACTCGTGCCTCGTATGCCAAGTGTATCGGTAGATGCTCCATCGAGTCAAAAAAGGCAGGAGGGAAAAACTACTCCAGCTTGCATATAATTTCAACAATATTACTTTCAAGTGTTGACATATCTTCGACTCGAAGAATATTTGCACAAATGTTTCAACAATATTATCAGGTAGAAGATCTCAAAATGCGATCGGAAGCAATCTTTGCATGAATACCTGATAATCATGGCTCTTCATCCCTGATATTCTGCAATCATCGACGTTCACACATCGAGATAAGTTTGAAGCATATCCATCGGGTAATCTGAGTTCTTTTATCCATTGACAAACATCTTTGATCTGTTGTTTCTTTAACACATACGGAGCCTTCGACTTCAGATATCGTTCGTTGACCTCTTGTAACTCCACCTCCGGTCTCTTATAAAGTATTTTCAGATCATGTCGGGCTTTGACATTATCTTTAGTTTTTCCGAAAACATTCATCAAAGTGTTGAAAATATTATCAAACACATTTTTTCCAATGTGCATGACATCCAAATTATGTCGAATCAGTAATGTAGTCCAATAGGGCAATTCCCAAAAGATACTTTTTTTCACCCAGTTATGTGTTTGACCAAAGCCTGACACTCTTTCATTCCAACCAAATACTATATCTCGAAGTGCTGAAACAAGTGCTAACATTTGTTCACCAGACAACATCGGTGGTGGCTCATCTCTTTCGACTCTGCCCTTAGTAAATTTATTATGATTCCTTCAATACTGATGGTTAGCCGGTAGGAATCGACGATGACAATCAAAGAATGAGATTTTCCGTCCGTTCTGAAGACTGATTGATTTAGAGTGTTCCATACAATACAGACAAGAGAGTCGGCCGTGAGTGCTCCAACCAGACAACATGTCGTACGCCGGGAAATCATTGATTGTCCACAAGACCACGGCCTTTAAATTGAAGTTTTCCTTCCGATGACAATCATAAGTGACAGCTCCCTCAGTCCATAATGTTTTTAATTCATCTATCAAAGGTCTGAGAAACACATCAATTTCTTTTCGCGGACCCTTAGGACCCGGAATAATCATCGAAAGATAAATAAAATCATCTTTCATACACATTGACGGTGGCAAATTATAAACTGTCAGCAGCATTGGCCAAACTGAATAAAGAGTTGCAGAATGTCCAAATGGATTAAAACTATCTGTGCACAATCCCAATCTAATATTTCTAGTATCCCTAGTAAATGAAGGATAACATGTATCCAAATATTTTCATGCTTCACTGTCGGATGGATGTGTCATTACTGTATCATCACGACTTCTTGCATGCCAACTCATGTAGGGGGCCGTCTTTTCCGACATGAATAATCTTTGAAACATCGGTGTTAGTGGAAAATACCGAAGCACCTTAAACGGGATATTTTTTGTCGGACCGATTTCTTCTCCTTGTAACGAGGATGTTGACATACATGACATTTATCCAACTGCACATTTTTTTTATAACGTAAAGTGCAGTTATTTTGGAATGTGTGTATTTTTTTGTACCCCTAAGCCCTAATTTTTTCATCAACTTTTTAGTCTTATAAAAAGTTGGCTCAAACTTGTTATCAGTAGGCAGCATTCCATTAATCAATCCTACAATCCGATCATACACAACCCCGCTGATATTACAATCGGTCTTGATGTTTAGGAGCTGCGTCATTGCCGAAAACGTAGTGTATTTAGGACAATTCTCATACAAAGGTTCATCGACAGCTTTCAACATCTCGTAAAATTCTGCAGCTTCTTTATTCGACAATTCAATCTCTACTGCAGTTTGTACTTCTGTGATATCAACACCTGTAGTATCTGGTGGCACTGACGTCTCAGTAATTGGCCGATCGACATTATCATTCAGGTGGAATTAACCATCAAGACTATCAAGTATCATAGTTCTATAGGGATTAAGTTGACTAGATGAAGAAACACTAGCAGAGGAAGATTCACCATGTGTCTGAACGACAGGATTGCTCGACGTCCCGACTTCACGTGACTCCCCATGACAAGTCCATAGAAAATATCTTTGTGCAAATCATTTGCTATATAGATGTAGAGTGACAGTTTCCCGATCCAAAAATCGTGCATTCCAGCAAATGCGGCACGAACATCGGATTTTATCACCGACACTAACGAATTTCTGATCCGAATTGGCGAAATTTAGGAAGTACGTTACGCCTAATCAAAACTCATTCGTTAAAGCTCCACGATCAAGACGTCGGTACATCCAACTTCGATCGCCCGACATGTTCTGTCAAAAAGTTGACAATATCTTTAAGTAATGTCTTTAGGTGGGATGATCCTATTCCATTCGGGATTCATGTTATTCATATTGCATTAAGTATTTCTTTTAATCGTTAACTTCATTCTAAATTTTGGCAGCATCTCCCTACAGTTCTCCGAATACGCATATCATTTGGGCGCGTATAGGAGAACAAGAGATATGCTGCCGAAATTTAGAATGAGTTAATAGTTAAAAGAAAAAACTAAGTGCAATACGAATAACTATATTCTCAAATTATTCAATCAGGGACAATTCAAGGGTTGTACGTCGTATAAAAGATCATGTACCTCTTTTACACGAACATACAACCCCCGAACGGATCTAAGGTTTTGCTAAATCATATCCGACTCGTCGATGCGTACGTGAAACTTATCGACTTGTCGGAGGGATGATTATTTGCTAAATATTTTGAGTCAGTTCGAGTCCATAGTGGACAATTCCGACATGAGTCCAAAGTGGACGATTTCGGTAGGAGTCCGAAATGGACGATTCCTGTGCGAGTCCGAAGTGAACGATTCCGGCGCGAGTCCACTGAGGATGACTCCGAACTAATTAACATTTTAACTAATTAATTAATTTAAATAATGGTTGTAGGTCGTAAATTTCTCGAAGAATGATCTCCCTTTTTGTGTTCAAGGGTGTGTATTAATTCGTTGTATTTGGCGCTAGGTCGGGGCGTCGACCTCTTCCTTTTATTGTCATTATGTCCTTGACGATCTCGCTCGTCTCCCTTCTTGTCGGGCTTTGTCACATTCTTGTCTTTGCAATCATCTTTGTCAATCTACTTGTCGGCCTTTTTGGCCTATTGCTCGCTAGCGCTCCTGGAACTCGACCATAGTCTTTGGCCTGGATGGAGTTATCTGGTCTGTGAACTGTCTAGACTTCAGGTCGTGTTTGATAGAATATAGCTCCATGTGATGGTCGAGGTTAGGGATCTCCATGTAGTGGATTGAGTCCTCGGTCTTAGAGTAGATTCGAGACGGGAAGAATTGGTTGATAAATGCACTAGAGAGCTCCTAGAAGGTGTGGATAGGTTCCAATAGGTTCCAACAGATTCCAGTAGGGTACCCTATTGGAATATGTACTCTAGTACAAGTTTCGGGTACCGATTCCAATTCCGGTTATGGGTACCCGATGTATTGAACTCATAATCGGAACCGATTTTAACCGGTTTCTTAATTTTTATCCCGGATCCTACCCGAACTTCATTCGGGTCTACTTGAAACCTATTCGATCGGATAAATTTCAACCGGTTTCGGGTCTACTTGGAACTCATGCACACCCCTACGATTTTTGGTGTTTTGTTTGAAAATAAAATGTTCCTTATCTATTTTTTTATTGTCCATCTATTTTTTTTTAAAATTTAGCCGTTATTAATAGAGAAAAGGAAGATTATTTATTCTTTTATATAGATCATATTCTCATTTTAACTAATTAGTTAGTTCTGATATTTAAAAGAAATATGAAATGTTATATAACTTAAAAATGACCGCCAACTCCTTTTAGCAACTTACATATAGATTTTCTTTTCTCTTCTTTCATGAAAATTTAGAAACTAGATATTGTTATCCTCTTATCCCCTTCACCTATTATAAATTTATAACCCTCCGGAATCATTCATCTAATTAGGGCACCCTACACACCATTTGGATAAAATGCACACATCCTAATTTGTCATTTGGTTAGCAAACGAAAGCAATTTTTTTATTTAATTTCAGAAAAAACTAAAGCTTAATTTTCTTAAAAAATATTTTTAATTTTTTGAAAATTCATTTGATTGATGAAAATATTATCAATTTCAATAGGATGAAATCAGTTAAAACTTAAAATATCCCAACTTTAATTCATATAATTAATAAAATTAAATTAAGTTAATAAAATTATTAAAATAATATATTGGACATGAGTAGTTCTTCGGGTCTAATCGAATTGGGCACGGAAACACCCCTACTTATGAATCAGACTTAGATGAACCAACTACAACTTAGCCCAGAAGCTTCACAGTCCAAAAAAAATATATATCAATATCCTTCATTTATCAGCAATGTTTCAACTCTAATGAGCCCGCAATTTAAGGGATAATCATTGATCCATTCAGGACATATCCCCCGAAATTACACGAGATATCCTCGTCGACCACTCAGACCCGCCTCATAAAAACAAACACGTTGCACATTAGGTATACTCTTTGTTCTAGTTCTATACCTATCATCTAGGATTCACTCTCGATCACTTGAGCGTCGAAGCATCTTGCATGTCACTATTGAAGACAAGCTGTACCAAAAGACGCAGATGCTTGCGGCACGCCCGACTCCATGCAAAAATATTTGGTGCCCATTGTGACGCCGAGTAAACCTCACCTGCCACACCATGGTAGACACATGGAGTCAGACAAACATGGCAGCCAAAAGGCCAGAACCTAGCAGCAGAATTATCCTACTACCCAAAGACGCTAACACGACGAGGAGTAACACTCTGGTGCCCACTAACTCAACTCTAAATGAGCTACGATGACTAATCATTGATCACCAAGCGCAGAACCAAAGGCTGATAGCTCAAGTTGACACGCTAACAGAGTCTAAAGAACAACATCCGGCTGAGCGTGAGCCCTACCACTCAGAGCACAAAGAAGACAGTGGCCTCGATAGAACTAGAGGCTAGCCTTAGCCTTCAGGGACAAGATCTCCCATATACAACACCAGAGAGAAGGAACGAGGGCCGCAAAGGCTATTCCTCCCCGTAGTAATTAATGACCAATCACGGAGCACATCATGGCAGTACCCCTCCATACCAATTTCAAGCTGCCAACCACCCTCCAACCTTACGACGACATGGGTGATTGGACCACCAATCTCATGATGTTCAGATTTATGATGCTCCTCAACAACACTACCGACTCTATCTTGTACCGAGCCTTCAATTCTCCACCTTCTTGGAAAAGGTCGGACATCTATGGTTCTCCACCCTCCCGTCAAGATCCGTACACACCTTTAGGAGCTCTCCAAGGCATTCATAAACTGACTCTCCTCATCTCGGATCAATTCCAAGACTGAGGACTCCCTCGACTACATCAAACAAGAACAGAATGAACCACTGAGGGAATATCTCAAGAGATTCAAGGTTGTGGTCATGGAGATCCTTAACCTCGACACTCATGCCGAGTTCTATTCTACATGGAAATGTTCGAGAAGCCTAGACAGTTCATGGACCAGATAGCTTTGTCCAAGCCAAAAACTACAACCTAGTTCTGGGAACGAGTAGTATGCTACATAGAAATAAAAGAGTTTCGTGGCATTAATGGGATGTTCGAGAAGTTGTAGGTCGAAAATTTCCCAAATAATGGTCTCCTGTTTTGTGTTCAACGGGGTGTATTCGTTGTATTTGGCACTAGGTCAGGGCGGCGATCTCTTCCTTTTATCGTCATCCTATCCCCGACGATCTCGCTCGTCTCCTTTCTTGTCGGGCTTTGTCGCATTCTTATCTTTGGCATCATCTTTGTCAGTCTACTTGTCGGCCTTTCTAGCATATTGCTTGCTCTTGGAAATCGACCATAGTCTTTGGCTTGGATAAATTTATCTGGTCTGCGAACTGTCTGGACTGCAGGTCGTGTTTGATAGAATACAGCTCGATGTGATGGTCAAGGTTAGGGATATCCCATGACCACGTCATTGAATCTTTTGAGATATTCACTCAACGGCTCATTCTGTCATTGCTTGATGTAGTGGAGTGAGTCTTCGGTCTTACAGTAGATCCGAGACGAGGAGAATTGGTTGATAAATGTTCTAGAGAGCTCCTAGAAGGTGTCGATGGGCACTGGGGTGGAGAACCATAGTAGTGCGGCTTTCTCCAGGATAGTGGTTTTCTCCAACAAGTTTCATGAATGAAATATGCAAAACGTTTGGCTTTAAAGAAGGAACCTACCCTATGAAGTACTTAAGAACTTATATCAGTCCAAACAAAAACTAGACATAAGTTATTGTCAAGAAATCATAGTTCACAAGGCAATGGCCAGGATAGATGGATGGGCAGGAAAATGAATTTCTCAAGCGGGCAGAATGACTCTTGAATTTAGTAATGAATTCTTTCCCGATGCACACTATACCTTCCTCATGGATAAACGAGAATGTAGTTAACATATTTCATTACTACAACACAATCGGTCTATAAAGACATAATTAGAACAAATTATATTTTTGTTTCTAAATATTCACATTTAGAGACTAATAGATACAAAATTTATTCCTAATTAGTCTCTAAAAATAGTTTTAGAGTCTTTGTTGTTGGTGTTTCTATAGTTTAGAGTCAAATCAATTAAGTGACTATGTTGTTGTTGTTGTTTCTATAGATCTTTAGAGGTTAATTAGGAATAAATTTTATGTCTAATTAATTTTTAAATATGAAAATTTAGAAATAAAAATCTAATTTATCTCTAATTTTGTATCTTCATAGGTCAATTATATGTGTTGTAGTGCATTGTCCTTCAAGGAACTATCTTTGAAGCTCTAGTACAAAAAAAAAAGATTTTTACCTTTTGGGATGGAATAAAGTCGTTCTTAGAAAAGGCTTAGGTGGACCTGGCATTAAAGATGGGGGAATTATGAAATACTCAATATATGCATGCTAGGAAAATTATTCCTTTTCTGAATAAAGAGAAGCACATGTGGGCTAAAATTCTACTTTGCAAATATGGAGATTGTCATCCACGATTTTAAAAAACAACAATAAATTTTCATGGACATTCATATGTTTAATTACATCGTGTCATTCAAAGTCTAAAGGATTAAGAATAAAGGTTAGTGATGGAACAATGGAATGACCCTTGATTCTCTAGTATACTAGCTAATAATTTTTTTTTTAACCGGCTAATAAATGGCCGACTTAATTATATTAGTATGGGGATGCTTTCAAAGTTGAGTAGGGTAGAGCAACTGATCAAAAATAATGCATGGGACTTTGAGTTAATCTTGGACCTGTTAATTTGGAGAATATCATTTAAACACATTGTTCAAATATATATATATCCCTAAGAAAAAAAACCAGAGGCAAAGGATTTGGAGTTCTCATGGGGAGCTAAGCTGCAAGTTAGCATACAATTTTATAGCTGAAAGGCAGCCCGAGGTGGTAGACTAGGAAATCAGTTGGAATAGTATGTGGAATTTGAAGATCATACCAAAGTTAAAAATTTCATCTGGATTATGGGGTAGGCTACCTACTGCCAGGTACTTATCAAGCATCAAGCATCAATAAAATTACACCTAGGTAATTCCTGTTATGTATGTGGTGAGGAATATGACAATTAAGCATATTTTATATGACTGTGAATTTGCTAAAGATTATTGGGTTAAGATCGAGGCTGGAACTCAAAAAAAAAAAGACTTATCAAGCATATTTTATGTGACGGTGAACCATGGGTAAGTCGTGGCTAAAAGTGTATCCTGTAACTAAAAAATTTTTAAAAAAATTGTATATTCCTGTATATAATGATATATAGACTACAACTTATTTTCAATCACATATTACAATCAGAAAATATCATACACATGCATTTGAAACCAAACATATAAGTTTTACATAAATATCATCAATCTAAGTCTTAAACCGAAGGCAAACAATTATCAAAATATCATATATATACAACCAAGTATCAAAATATAAACAAAATACAATAAATCAAAATCTCACGGCTGCGGTGGAGGCGGTGGAGTCGACAACGACTGGGTCGGGAGTGTAGTCGAAATAGCAACACTAGAGGGGGGGTGAATAGTGTGTTATCTAATTAATTAACTAAATTTGATTTTACTCGTTTCTCAAATCATTTTGGCACGTTGCAATTTTACGATTAAATGCGGAAGCAAGATAAACTAATTAGACACAAACAACAATAGATAACAATGGTAACACACGAATTTATAGTGGTTCAATCCCAATGTCTACTTCACTACCTAAGCACCCCGCTTAGAATTTCCAAACTAGGTTTACTAGATTAATTCTTGTTTTCCTTACAATGAGAACTTTGACTCGAAGAGTCGCACTCGATCTCGACCTAAGGCAATTCCACACCAGAAAGTTTCCGCCTTCTTACCGAGAGCACTCTTTCACCTCAACCCTAAGAGACAACTCGATTAATCCTAGTAAGTTATGCTTACACAAGTGGCTTTACACCTTTTCAACAAGGTAACCACTTTCCACACACAAGACCAAACAGCCTAGGTCTTCACAATCTCAAATCCAATAAAGACAAGTTCAAATAAACAGTTAAAATTACAATGAAAAAAGCTTAGAAATGAAATCAAGATCAAATGCTCTTTTCCAAGCCTTCGACGCCTTCAACTCACCAAGAAGTAGAGCTCGAATTAAATCTCGAGTTGAGACAGAGTGCGCGCTTGAAGTGGATTTTGATGGAAGAACAGACGCGCTTCAATCAATCTTTAGAAGGCTCAAAGCTCCCTTTAGAATGCTCAATAAAATGCCGAAATTTAGAATGAAGTTAGTGGTTAAAAGAAATACTTAGTACAATATGAATAACATAAATCCCGAATGGAATAGGACCATCTCACCTAAAGGCATTAATCGAAGAAATTGTCATTGATTGACAGAATCATGTCGGCTGATCGAAGTTGGATGTACCGACGTCTTGATCGTGGAGCTTTAACGAATGAGTTTCGATTAGGCGTAACTTACTTCCTAAATTTTGCCTATTCAAATTGAAAATTTGTTAGCGTCGGTGATAAAATCTGATGTCCCTACCGGATTTGCTTGAATGGATGATTTTTGGATCTGGAAACTGTCACTCTGTATCTATATAGCAAAGGATTAATTTATACCAAGATATTTTCTATGGACTTGTCACGAGGAGTCGCGAGGAGTCACGTGAAGTCGGGACATCGAGCAATCATGTCGTTCAGACACATGGTGAATCTTCCTCTGGTAGTGTTTCTTCATCCAGTCAATCTAATCCTTATAGAAATATGATACTTGATAGTCTTGAGGGTCAATTCCACTTGAATGATAATGTTGATTGGCCAGTTACTGAGACGTCAGTCCCACCAGATACTACAGCGATTGATATCACAGAAGTACAAACTGCGGTAGAGATTGAATTGTCGAATAAAGAAGCTATAAAATTTTACGAGATGTTGAAAGCTGCCGATGAACCTTTGTATGAGAATTGTCCTAAATACACTAGATTTTCAGCAATGATCGGGTTATGCCGTTTGGGTTGACCAACGCACCTGCGGCATTTATGGACTTGATGAACCGCATATTCATGGACGTTCTTGATCGGTTCATCGTGGTGTTCATCGATGATATTTTGGTGTACTATCGCAGCAAGGCAGAGCATAAGGAGCACTTGAGGATGGTGCTTGGTGTGCTGAGAAAATAGCAGTTGTATGCGAAATTCAGTATGTGTGCTTTCTGGTTGAAGGAAGTTAGCTTCCTTGGTCATGTGATTTCTGGAGCCGGCATTGCAGTGGATCCCTAGAAGATTAATGCAGTGACCGAGTGGCAAAGGCCTAGGACAGTCCACTAGATTCAAAGTTTGTTGGGTCTAGCAGGCTATTATCGGCGATTTGTTGAAGGTTTCTCAAAGATCGCCTCACCCTTGACTAGATTGACAAAGAAAGTGGTGAAATTTGTTTGGAACGATCGGTGCGAGGCGAGCTTCCATGAGCTCAAGAGGCGGCTCACAAGTGCACCTGTTTTGGTAGTTCCAATTAGATGTGACAGGTTTGTGTTGTTTACAGACGCTTTCATTCGGGGACTTGGAGCTGTGTTGATGCAGCATGAGAGAGTAGTTGCTTATGCTTCTCGACAGTTGAAGGAGCATGAGAAGAACTACCCAGTGCATGACTTGGAGCTAGCAGCGATCATATTTGCATTGAAGATTTTGCGGCATTACCTGCATGGAGCGACTTTTGAGATCTTCACATATCATAAGAGCCTGAAGTACCTGTTCACTCAGAAGGAACTAAATATGAGGCATCGCAGATGGATGGATTTTCTGAAGGATTATGATTGCTCCATTAACTATCATCCTGGTAAGGCTAATGTTGTTGCAAATGCCTTAAGCGGGAAATTAGTTGGGATGTTGGCTCACCTCAGAGTTGCAGTGTCCGAACTAATTAGGCAGTTTTCATAACTGAGTTTAGATGTGATTCACCCTACTAAGAGAGGAGTACTAGCTCAGCTCATTGCTCATTCACCGATTGTTTCGCAAATTCAGGAGAGTCAGATTGAGGATCGTCATCTTCAGGCTATGATTGAGGAGATAGAGCAGGGGCGGAAGCCCGACTTATCCAAAGATGCAGATGGTATCATTAGATTTAGAGGCAGGTTATGTGTGCTTGAGGAGCACCCGGTAAAGGAAGAATTGTTGGCCGAAGCTCATAGATCTCAATTTGCAGTGCATCCGGGGAGTTCTCGGATGTATCGGGACCTGAAACAGTCATATTGGTGGCGAGGGATGAAAAAGGATGTAGCAGAGTTTGTGGCTAAGTGCTTGATCTGTCAGCGGATCAAGGTAGAGCATCAGCGACCAGCAGGGAAGCTTCAGAACATTCCTATTCCAGAATGGAAATGGGAGCATATCACGATGGATTTTGTTACTGGATTCCCGAGATCGCTGAGCGGGCATGACTCGATTTGGGTGATCGTTGATCGACTTACCAAGTCTGCCCACTTCTTGCCGATGAAGAAGACTTTCCCTCTTAATCGATTGGTAGCTCTCTATTGCAAAGAGATTGTTCGGCTTCATGGTGTACCAGTCAGCATCATCTCAAATAGAGATCCATGATTCACTTCGCATTTTTAGGAGCAAGCTTCGGGTACGCAGCTCCGTTTCAGCACTGCCTATCACCCTCAGACTGACGGCCAGTCGGAACACACGATCCAGACTCTTGAGGATCTCCTGCGTGCTTGTGTGTTGGACTTTGGAGGTAGCTGGGAGGACCATCTTCATCTGGTGGAGTTTTCATATAATAAGAACTATCACTCGTCTATTCAGATGGCACCGTTTGAGGCTCTTTATGGCCAGAGATGCAGATCACCAGTGCATTGGGATGAGGCAAGCGAGCGACATCTTTAGGGACCATAGATGGTTCAGAGGGACATAGAGTTGGTACAGATGATCAGGCAGAGGTTATTGACAGCCCAGAGTCGCCAGAAGAGTTATGCTGATAGGCGTAGGAGAGACTTAGAGTTCTCAGTTGGGGATCATGTATTCCTTAGAGTGTCCCCTACCAGAGGTGTTATGTGGTTTGGCAAGAAAGGAAAGCTCGCACCACGTTATATTGGCCCATTCGAGATCTTGGAGAGAGTGGGAGCGGTAGCGTATCGGCTAGCATTGCCTCCTTCCTTAGCTGATGTGCACGATGTCTTCCATGTTTCCATGTTGAGGAATTATGTGCCTGATTCTACTCACATCTTGGAGCAGCAATCAGTTCAGCTTCAACCTACCTTGAGCTTCGAGGAGCAACCTGTTCGGATTCTTGACAAGAAAGAGCATCAGCTTCGGGACAAGGTGATATCTCTCGTCAAGGTACGGTGGCAGCATCATTCTGATTCGGAGGCCACTTGGGAGCGAGAGGAGGATATTCGAGCGCTCTACCCTCATCTTTTTGGGATAGGTACTCGAATTTGGGAGACCAAATTCCTATAGGTGGGGAGGATTGTTATGCCCTGAGAATTCATTTAATTAATTTAATATTATGAGTCGGGGGCCTGTTTGTAATTAATTTATTATTTGAGGGTATTTTCATAAAATGAGCGTCTAATCGCTTATTTAAGCCGCTCTAATCCTTTTTTTGTCTCGAAGTGGCTGCTGACGTGTCCCCCGGAGATCGTGAGCATGTGGCGGATCATAGCGGCGGTGTGCGCCCTTGAAGAATCCGAAATTTTTTTTGGAGTTGGTGGACTTTAGGTAGGATTCTTGTCCTACTCTTTTATCTGTTCGTGTAGGGTAAACTTGATGTAGGATGAGATTCGCGAAGGTTTTTCTATCGATTTGTAGATTGAAGGTTGTTTCGTGGTTTCCTGAGATTTGATGTGTTCTCGCTGATTGAAATTTCGGATCGATTGTCGAACCAAGTTGTTTTTGTCGTTGTTTCCGTCGGCGAACTGCTTGCAGTCCGAGCAGCCAGTGAGTAGATATTTGAAGACCCAATCGGCACTGTTCATGCAGTGGCTCGGCCACATGACAGTGTCAGCCCCTGTTCCCGTGCGCGAGGTCGCTGCCGGGTGCGAGTCGCCGTGCGCGACATCGTGCGAGGCGCGACGACGCGAGTTCTCTTGCGCGACATCGCGCGGGGGTGGGGAAGAAGGGGGGCCGCGACCTTGCACCGAATCTGGGATCGCCGACCCCTCTTTCTCGTCGTCGCCTATTCGTAGAGGCGGCGACAGTCGGCGGCGTCGATCGGCGAGTCACCGCCGGCGGTCGGCAATGCCACAACTCCCATCTCGCCACTCGCGCAGTTTGGGCGGCGGCGACAGCAATGGGATGGAGGTGGCGGCGAGTCGACGTCGAACATCGAGAATCCCGGCGAGCAACTCGTCTGGTCGAACGCAGTAGGCGGCGGCATCGAGTAGAGGCAGCGGCTGTTGAAGGTGTTGCTCGAGCCCTAGGAGATGAGAGAAGATGAATAGTTGAATTATATCATTGTTTTATTCATTAAGTTGTAGCAGTGTTACTTTTATATATAACAGGTGTTATATTTAGATAGCAGTGTGATATATCTCATAACAATTGGTTTTTTTATTATAAATGTATAACACTGTTATAAATTGATATGTGGTGAGTTTATAGTGGTGAAAAGTTGTAACACTGTTACAAGGATTTGTAGTAGCGATTTAATGAATAACCTATTTTCCTATTATTTTAAATAATTATTTTGAGGCTTTATAGTTGGCCAAAATAATCATATTATATATGAATTTGTACCTTCTCGACACCCCGAATTCATTGGTGGGGTCAGTTTCGCCATTTGACTTTCTAATGTTGAAAACAGTGGGTGCTTTTGTCTCGTTTTGTGTGCCGGGTTGAAAAATATTATTTTATCGATTTTCACGGTTTCATTCCGAGTTGTTTGGTTGTTATGTTAGTTGATAAGGTGATAATCATCCTAGATCGATTGTTATCCTATGTCAAAATATATCTTGTTGTTTTATTCCATTGAAAATTGATGTCTACTGCTGTTGAAACTCCTTATGCATATTTGTTGAACATGTTGCCAGCATGATGTTTTTATATGCATATTAGTTGAGGATGCTAGTATAGATGTTGCATGCCTTATGTTGTTGTTTATATATTTAATTCATACATGATGACATAACTACTAGCATTATATTAGTGGAGTTGTAGTATTGTAGTTGTTGATATGATGCATAGTTGATCTTCTGTTGGGCGATAGCCCTGGACACTGTTGATATATTGCCCAAGGTGTAGGGCAAGTGACACTGGTGATCACCTATTTACCACACAGGTGCGTGTGCGGCGTCGAGGTATTAGACGTCGACGGGCTACCATTTTTGGATAGTTGCATCTCTAGCTGGAGCGGGCTTGAGGTGCCACTCTCGAGGTGCGAGAGTGCGAGGGAAACCCATGTCCACTACGCTCTTGATTGGGTCTATGGCCATATATTCATGTAGAGAATAGTTGACATAGTTGTTGGTGCAGAAGCATCAAATAAACTGTTGAATCATATCTTCCATTGTATACATGGCATCATAGAATCTTGTTGCAATCCTACTTAGCCTTATGCTGATGTTTGTTATTTTTGCCTCAGATCCTCAGGTATGACGACATTTCCATATGGGGTAGCTAGAGTTTCGGAGGAGGAGACGTCTTTCGCACATTATCTTAGTTTCCTATTTTATTAGTCGAATTGTTCATTCCTATTGTCTTATGGACTTGTTTAGACTTTTGGACTAGACTTTAGATTTCCTTGTTCCTAAATGGACTGTTAAACTTTCATTATTTGTTATCATGTTGGACATTTATTTTAGAATCTGGTTGTAAATTTAAATTTCGTCCATTTATTATGGTTGTTCTGTTGCTAGTTGCACTCCTCCCGAGTAAGGTCCCTTATATAGGGACAAGCCTAGGCGGGGCATAACAGTTAACACGTGTTTCAGCACTTTCAGAGATAGTATTTGGTCAGAATGAAAGAGTGTCAGGCTTTGGTCAAATACATAACTGGGTGAAAAAAAGAGTATCTTTTGGGAATTGCCCTATTGGAGTTCATTACTGATTCGACATAATTTAGATGTCATGCACATTGAAAAAAATATGTTTGATAATATTTTCAACACTTTGATGGATGTTTATGAAAACTAAAGATAATGTCAAAGCCCGACATGATCTGAAAATACTTTGTAAGAGACCAGAGTTAGAGTTACAAGAGGTCAACGGACGATATCTGAAACCGAAGATCCCGTATGTGTTAAATAAACAACAGATCAAAGATGTTTGTCAATGGATAAAAGAACTCAGATTACCCGATGGATATGCTTCAAACTTATCTCGATGTGTGAACGTCGATGATTGCAAAATATCAGGGATGAAGAGTCATGATTGTCATATATTCATGCAGATATTGCTTTTGATCGTATTTCAAGATCTTCTACTTGATAATATTTGGGGTACGTTGACTGAATTAAGTATGTTTTTTAGAAACATTTGTGCAAATGTCCTTCGAGTCGAAGATATGTCAACACTTGAAAGTAACATTGTTGAAAACATATGCAAGCTGGAGCAGTTTTTCCCTCTTGCCTTTTTGACTCGATGGAGCATCTACCAATACACTTGGCATACGAGGCTCGAGCTGGATATGCTTCAATACCAGTGGATGTATTTATTTGAAAGATACATGAATTATCTTTAGAAAAAAGTAAAGAACACCGCAGCTGTTGAAGGATCAATATCTGAATCGTATATCATTCAAGAAATTTGAACATTCTGCTCATTTTACTTTAAATCGACAATACATACAAGATTTGATCGTCTTCCACGTAACGACGACGGGGGAGTTCGACATTCAGATAGACGTTTAAATATATTTTGTCACTCTGGTCGTGCTTTTGGTTCTCGTCCATCTCGACACTTAAGCGACGAAGAGTATCATTTGGCACACTTGTACGTATTACTCAATTGTCCAAAGATTGAACAATTCATTGAATTATTTGACTTTGAGATGGTGCAAAAATACTCTATTCACAACGATCAAGAATTGGAGAGATTACAAAATCGTGATTTCCCTACTTGGATTCAGGCTTACAGCAAAGATCACATAGTTGAAATAGATAAAAGAATATTTGAGTTTGTTAGTGGACCGTCTGGACTAGTGTCGTGTTATAGCGAATATTTTATTAATGGATATAAATTTCACACGGTTGAATATGCATATACAAAGAAGAAGATGAATGTCGGGGTCTGCGTGAAAGGGACAACCTATGTTGAATGTGATATAAATTTTTATGGACTGATGGAAGAAGTGATAAAGTTGCACTACTTCGGCTTGAAATCTGTGATCCTATTTAGATGTCATTGATTTGATACAACAGAAAGGGGCATGAAAGTTCATCCAAAATACAAACTTGTTGAGGTTAATTACAAATCCAAATTGGCAGCAAATGAGCCTTTTATATTGGCATCATAAGCCGAACAACTATATTACACGAAGTATCTGACTCGAAATAAAGATAGAGCAGATTGGTGTGTAGTCTGTAAAACTAAAGGTAGAGGGAAAATTGATTCGATGGCAAGAGAAAATGAGCCGATACCTGATGTGACAGATGGTTTCTATCAAGAAGATGATCCTCCTGCTGTAGATCGTATTATTCCAATACTCGAGGATGCAGACACAGCGTCAATTCAATTAGAAGTTGAATATGCTGATTATGACGATCATGAAATTGAGGAAGCTGAAGATGAAGAAGAGGAAGAATTCGAAGACTATTACTCAGATGATGAGGAATAATTATAAAGTATATCTTATATTAAATATATCTCTACTATATATATAATAATCTAATTATATGCCTATTCGACAGATATATTTGGTATGGGTTATCGTCGCAGGAGAGCTCCGGAATCTCCGATCCGTGAGACTCTAGCACTTACTCATGCTGTTGATTCTCTTGTTGTTGATCCTCCTGCCGATGATACTGCTGAGGCTAGTACATCCAGACGCAGGCGACCACGCGGGCCGAACAGGTGGCAGCCTCCACCAGCCGTAGAGTCACGCAGATTCATTAGCGTGATTGGGGAGCGGTAATATATCATGAATTATGAATCATTGAAATTCATTATATCATAATATAATATTAAATTTTACTTTTATTGTGCAGGTTTGAGCAAGAAGAAGTGCCAATGAGCATTTCTTCTACCATTCGACGATACATGCACGGGGCATGTCCCACGTGGTCACACGTGCCCAATGAGCACATCGACATGTTATGGCGCGAGTTTGAGGCACATATTTTTTTTTTTTTATACATGCATGATGATTAATATTGGTACTGATATTATTGTTTTGCAGGCTCGCTATACATGGGCTGAGGACCAGAGGTCCTTCATTTATGCTGCCTGAGAGGCTATTTCCTGGGCGAGGTACAATGGGCAGCTGGGGCAGGCTCGATCCCAGGCGATGGCCCGAGTTGGGACCACTAACATAGCGGAGACTCGGGGATACGACCCCGATTAGATTATGTCCGATATATGGAACCAGCTCGTGGCGATGTGGTCGATGGATCGATGGCAGGAGATTTCTAGGACTGCGGCTAGAAACCGCATGTCAGGGCAGCAGCACGTCACACTAGCGGCTCTGTTGCATTTGCTGTGCACGCGAACCGTATGTAAGTATACCTTAATTTTAATTTTATATTTTATTTGTTACTCTGTGTACTAATTAATGTATTTGTTTTGTAAATATAGATGACAGTGTTGGACGACGGGACTGTCCAGCGACCCTCCCTGATGGCGGTGTTTGAACGGACACACCGTCAAATGCATGGGACGGGGGAGTACGTCGATAACCGCGTTGCATACATTATGGTAAGTATATTTGTTTTAATTATTCATTATAAAATTATAAATTAAGTTTTATGAAAAATATTAAACAAAAAATTAAACTCGAGTAGGAGACCTACAGTCAGGCGGTGATACAGCGCAGAGGCACCCCAGAGGACTTTGATGCGACAGCGTGGGTCGATGCTGCAGGTGGCTAGGACCACGGCCGTGTGTATGGTTTTGCAAATAGTGGTCATGCGCAAGCCGTGCTAGGGCCACTTGGGGCACCGACCCCTTCGCATGCTGGTGAGCGGCCGTCGACTTCCAGGTCCATAGATGATCATAGTAGCAGGATAAGGACACTGGAGGAGACAGTCGTGCGTCAGACTAAGTTGATGGAGCGTCAGAGTCAGATGATGGCAGAGATGCATGTTATGCTACGCAACTTGTCAGGTCATCCCGAAGCAACATCATCTGATCCATCGTCCTCGAGTCAGTCCACGTCGGTGTACACCCAGGCACTCCAGACTCCGCCATATGATCCAGACCATCCTTCATCATCATCGTGAGGTTTATTATTTTTTTATTATATTGACTTTGTTACTTCGATACTATATATATTTTTGTTTTGTTTTGTTTGGATATTGATACTTAAATTTTGCATTTGAATAGTTTGTATACAATTGTGGATAATTATAAATATAAGTATAATTATTTTGATGTATATCTGGGTGTATTTGTGATGTGTGAATGGATGTGTGTATGGGTGTATGGGTGTGTGAGTTATATATCAGATAATGTATCAATGTATTAATGAAAATTTGAAATTTAAAGTTTTTTCGATTTCAATATCTAGTAATCAGCAACGGCTTTCCCACGGCCATCTATGGGAAAGCCGTTACTAAAAGTGTATCGAAAGCCGTTGCTGAAGACCTACAGCAACGGCATAGCAACGGTCTGTCACTAACGGCCTTGCTACGGACACGCGGACCGTTGCTAATAATATTATAAGCAACGGCACCGGGCCGGTGGCAAAACCGTTGTTGATAATATTATTAGCAACGACCCAAGCGACTGTTACTGATCCATTGCTAAGTTATCAGCAACGCGTGTTTCTGCCAAGATTCCGTTGCAACGGGCGGAGCCATTGTACACAATTGCTGATGCACATTATTCTAGTAGTGGCGGAGGGATGGTAGCCGGAGGTGAGGGGATGGTGGCCAGATCATGTAAGGGAACGGTGGACAGATCAGGTGTGGGGATGGTGGTAGAAGACAAAGGGTCAGTGAGTACAAGTGGGGCGGGTGGTAGTCGTCGGGGGGTCCTACGAGGAATGCCTCCTTGGGAACTGATATCTCGAACCATAGCTGTAAAAATTTAATATAATTAGATTATATATAATAGATTAATAGATTATATATTATTCGTCATCGTTATTATCATCATCCGTGTAATACTCTTCTTATTCTTCTGTATCGGAATCTTGAAATTCTTCTTCGTCTCCCTCATCATCATTCTGTCCTTCCTCAACTTCATTATCGTCGTTATCAACGTATTCTATTTCCAATTGAACTAACTCTGTGTCATCATCCTCGAGTATTGGACTAACTTATTCCACTTCAGAAGGATCTTCTTCATGATAGAAGTCATCTGCTGGCTCATTCTCTCCAACTATCGGGTCAATTTTTCCTCTGGCTTTAGTCTTACAGACTACACGCTAATCTGCCCTATCTTTCTTTTGAGATGGATACTGCATATAATATAAAATACAGTTATTTGGGCACACGTGTATCTTTTCGTACCCAAGCCCTAATTTCCTCATCAACTTTTTTGTCTTATAAAAGGTTGGCTCAAACTTGTTATTTGGAGGTAGCATACCATTGATAAAGCCTACAATCCGATCAAACATAACCCCGTTGATATTACAATCGGACTTGATGTTCAGGAGTTGTGTCATTGTCGAAAATCTTGTATAATTAGAACAATTCTCATACAAAGGTGCATCGGCAGCTTTCAACATCTCGTAAAATTCTACATCCTTCTTATTCGGTAATTCATGCTGTATCGTAGGTTGTTCTTTAGTGACTTCAACTGTCGAAGTATCTGATGGCACTATCGTCTCAGTAACTGACTCAATATTATCATTTAAATGGAATTGTCCTCCAAGACTATCCAGAATATATCATTGTTCTATAAGGATTAGGTGGATTGGAAGAAGAAACACTAGCAGAAGAAGATTCACCATGAGTTTGGACAACATGATTGCTCGACGTCCCAACTTGACGTGACATCCCGTGACAATTCCATACAAAATATCTTGGTGTGAATCCTTTTGTATATAGATGCATTGTGACAGTTTCTCGGTCCAAAAATCTTATGTTCGAATATTTCCGGCACAGACATCAGATTCTATCACCACTAAGGAATTTTTCATTCGAGTATGTGAAATTTAAGAAGTAAGTTACGCCTACTCGAAATTCGTCCGTTATAGTTCCACGATGAATTCGTCGGTACATCCAACTTCGATCGCCCAACATGTTCTGTCAAAAAGTTTGCAATATCTTTAGGTAATGTATTTAGGTAGGATGGTCCTATTCCATTCGAGATTCATGTTATTCATATTGCACTTAGTATTAGTTTTAGTAATTAACTTCATTCTAAATTTCGGCAGCATCTCCCTACAGTTCTCCGAATATGCATATCATCTGGGCGTGTATCGGAGAACAAGAGAGATACAAGCCAAAATTTAAAAATGAATAATGACTAAAAAAATAAACTAAGTGCAATATAAATAACTATGTTCCCAAATTATCCAATTATGGATAATTCAAGGGTTATACGTCGTATAAAAGATCATTAACTTCGTTTATACGAACATACAACCCCCGAACGGATCTAAGGTTTTGCAAAATTAAAACTTGACTCGTCGATGCGTATGCAAAACGTATCAACTCATCTTGATTTTTTTTCTAAATTTATGGATGCCGGTGCGAGTCTATAGTGGACGATTCCGCGCAAGTCCAAAGTAGATAATTCCAGCACGAGTCCATCCATTGTGGATGATTCCGGCACGAGTCTATCCATTGTGGACGATTTCAACGTGAGTCCACCATGGATGATTTGACCGCGAGTCCAAAGTGGACGCGTGATTTGGCCGCGAGTCCATAGTGGACGATTCCGGCGTGAGGCCTCAGTGGACGATTCCATTAATACTAATTAATTAATATTAAACTAATTTCATTAATTAACCTAAAAATAATTAAACTCTAATCAACAATAACCATTAATTAATATTAACCAAACTAATTACCTAATTAATAATTAATTTCTAATAATTAACAATAATTTTTTTTAAAAAAATATGATTTAATTAAACACTAGTCAAACTGTGATTACCCTAATCCCAGTTTGATTAGGGGTTAATTAAACCCTAATCCTCAATCAAGCAGTAACCGGCATCATTGTCGGCTACTGTTTCAATCCATTGGGGCCGATGGTAATCGGCCCCATCATGGCGCCGGTCGGGTCGACGCCGACGCGGGGAGGGCTGGCCGGGTCAACGTCGGCGCGGAGAGGGCGGCGGAATGAAACAGGCGAGCTGGGATCGAGGAAGAGGATCGGAGATGCATACCAGAAGGGAGACGGTCAACGACGACGACTGACAACGGCGGCAACTGGCATTGACTGGATGGTAATCGGCAGCGACGGATGGCAACGACAAAAGGCGACAGCGATGAGCATAGAAGAAAGAGGAAGGGTCAGGTGCGAACGTAAATAAAAAAGATTTTCACCGATGGCTCGCAAGTCGTCGGCACATAGTGGATATGTAGTTTTATTATCATCGACGGCTGTTTGAGCCGTCGATTAAGAGTGTTTTAATATTCGCGCTGCATTCGTGGCATTAATTAATAAGCGACGACCGCCTCCAGCCGTGGCTAAAGAGTAATTCATACCACCAACGGCGACATACAGTCGTGGCTAATAATTTATTTTATTTCGTGCCCCGTGCGCGCCATCAACTATGAGCGACGGCTACATTCGGGCGTATGCGAACCACGGCTGATTTGGTTATTAAGATCACCAATTGCTCCTGCGCCCCCTCTACGTCGTGGCTAATAACTTATTTTATTTCACGCCCAGTGCACGCCATGAACTATAAGCAACGGCTCTTTTTGGCCGTATGTGAGCCGCGGCTGATTTGGTTACATCAGCCACGATCGCTGCGGCCGACGCAAAGCCGTGAACGATTCTGACGGCCCTAGCGGCCGTCGGTGATCCCCGTGGATGATATGGAATATTCTAGTAGTGGAAGGATAAAGATCGAAAGAAAGGTTGGATTTGGCTACAGAATAACTCATAGCAAAGTAAAATTAATATCCGAATGAAATAACGCATGCAAAGCTCAATCCCCTCTTGCGACTGAGATGTGGTAGGTACGGGAGGATATTTTTATGGCAAAAGAATTCGGATTGCAGCATGTAAGGGCAAATTTGCTTCATGGGATAAGGGATAATAGGATAAGAGATGGATTAATAATAATTGTTTGTTAATTTAGTGCATGGATTAGAAGAAAATGAGAATAGAAAAAAATAAAATTGATATTATATTCGATGTACACCGATTTTAAAAAATTTATATCCAATCATCCTTCATTCAAATTGAATTAAAATGGTCTTGTAATATGGCATATTTCTTCTTTTTTTTTCTTGATCCAGCATTATAATATAGCCTATTTTTAATTGGATCGAGTTTAAATTGAATTAACCCTCACATATGTAAATAGACAGTCCCATGGTAGTAGAGAATGTAGTAGTAACGCTTCCATTTTTTGATGTTTGTATTTATAATGACAATATTGAGTTCATTAATTTCAATTAAATTAGGAAAATATATTTATACTCAATCTGATGGCGAATAATGCACGACTATGACCCTCTGCTTCCTCCTCCCGCGATTGGATAGAAAGTTATTATCTTTAAATATGTTTTTTTTAAAAAAACATTAACAATGTGATGGTGAAATATAAATTCATGGAATTTTATTTATTACCTTCAAAAGAAGACGAAGAGTGAAATGACATGGATATATAGCACTTGTTAGGTGCCTTTAGTCAATTAACATTACATGAATTACTATTATTAAATCAAACAATTAAATTACACATAAATAATGTAAGTTTTTTTGCTTAATTAATAATTATTATTTTTTCCGAAGTTGGATTTGATCATGTCGACCACCTTCTGATCCACCTGAAGAGCTTTGGTCAGCACCTCATCAGGAATCGCCGGCGTCGCCGCAAACAAGCTCGGAGCAGCCACCACCACCCCCGGAAACTGGCTATCGAACGCCGTTATCGCGAACGCCTTCTCCTCGCCGACGTTGTACTGGAAGTGCACGAGCCCCTTCGGCGCCACGAAGTTCTCCCCGGGCTTCAAGACCTTGGCGAACAGCTTGTTCTCCGTGCTCACAAATCCCACGAGCAGCCGCCCTCGGAGAAGCAGGAGCAGCTCGGTGGCCCTCGGGTGGATGTGCGGCGGGTTGACGCCGCCGGGGGCGATGTCGACCCGGTTCATGGACACGCCAAGCGTGTTGAGCGCCGGGAAGCTGAGGACGTTGGCGGGGGTGATGCTGGCGCCGAAGATGCTGGCGCTGGTGTTGCCCTCCTTGGCTAGGCCGTCGAAGACGAAGTCGTCGACGGTGACGGCGGAGGCGGGCTTGCAGGGGAACCCGTTGACGGAGACGGCGGGGTTGTCGGCGGTGTCAGCGACGCAGAAGTCCTGGAGAGGGTCGGGGTCGGCGGCGCGAGTTGGAGAGAGGAGGAGGAGGGATGAGGAGAGGAAGAGGAGGAGAAGTGGCTTTGCGTACTCCATGGCTTAATTGTGTTTGTGTTGTTGGAGATGAAGGAGAAGGTGAAGCTTGTGCTGTTTATATACGCATGCATGCTTGTGGAGTTGGATTTGACAGAGTCTATGCGTGCGTGTCAATATACTGGTACGAACGGATGAATATTTCTTATTGTATAAGGAAAAGAAAGAGAAAGGTGTGTCTAAATAGCATGTGGATAAGAAATGAGAAAGTTCTTGATATTATAGATGATTTAGGGGGCGAAACAGCTAAATTTAAAAACGAAAATGAACATTATATTTTTCAGTGTAGGGATCAAATTGATGAACTTTTAACAATGTTGAGGATTAATATGAAATAAATCGGTTTGAAAAGGTGTTTCAATTAATTATTAAGTCTATCACTGTATGGAAACAGGAATTGGTCACGTGAAAATTTTGTCATATGAATTGAATTATTTGTCCTGATGTTCTATATTTTTCATCTGCTGATGAATAAATTATAGTTTCTTTTGAGGAAAAAGTGATGCTACGTTGAATAAGTAATATTGACAAATGCCAAGTCAAATTGAAAAGTCATGCTGCAGATGAGATGGTCAAAATCTGGACCTCAAAAATTCAAATTAATCTGGGAGTAAAAGTTATATTCTTACCAATACCAACTTAAAACAAATTAACAATATTTAAATTACCTTGCACACCAAGTCTTGTTTCATGTGTTCCACGTCTACGGACCAATTCCAAGATAGCATAAATATTATTCTTTTATTAAAAGAAAAATACACTTAGGTTCCGCACATTGTATAATTCCAATGACGGAGCCAGAAATAAAATTTGAAGACAAACTCAAAATCAAGATATAATCAACGTGATAAAATACTACTGGAATAATGTGCATTAGCAACGGTGTGCAACGGCCCCACCCGTTGCAACGGAGCCGTGACAAAAAAACGCGTTGTTGATAATTTAGCAACGGGTCAGCAACGGTCGCTCGGGCCATTGCTAATAATATTATCGGCAACGGTTTTGCCACATACATGGGGCCGTTGCTGATAATATTTTTAGCAACGACCCGAGAGGCCGTGGCAAGGCCGTTAGTGATAGACCGTTTCTAAGCCGTTGCTGTAGGTCATCGGCAACGGCTTACGATACACTTTTAGTAACGGCTTTCCCATAGGCGGTCGTGGGAAAGCCGTTGCTGATGATGTAGACCTGAAACCGAAAAATTTTAAAATTCTAAATTTCTATTAATACATTGATACATTATCTAATACATAACTCACACACCCATACACTCATACACCCATACATACATCCATTCACACATCACAAATACACCCAGATATACATCAAAATAATTATACTTATATTTATAATTATCCACAATCGTATAAAAACTATTCAAATTCAAAATTGAAGTATCAATATCCAAACAAAACAAATTAATCAAGTACAGTATCTAAGTAACAAAGTCAATATAAAAATAATAATAAATCTCACGATGACGATGGAGGATGGTCTGGATCATATGGCGAGGTTTGGAGTGCTTGGGTGTACACTAGCGTGGACTGACTCGAGGACGATGGATCGATGCCTGCTCCGGGATAACCTGACATGTTGCGTAGCATAGCATGCATCTCCTCCATCATCTAACTCAAATGCTCCATCATCTCATTTTGACGCGCGATCGTCTCCTCCA
Organism: Canna indica; assembly: GCA_034359265.1. Classification (NCBI taxonomy): domain Eukaryota; kingdom Viridiplantae; phylum Streptophyta; class Magnoliopsida; order Zingiberales; family Cannaceae; genus Canna; species Canna indica. The sequence goes on along the minus strand of CP136893.1, from coordinate 13,699,626 downwards.
GTGTCCTTATCCTGCTACTCTGATCATAACTGGACTTGGAGGTGGATGGCCACTCACTAGCGACTGGAGGGGTCGGTGCCCCAAGTGGGCCTAGCACGGCTCGCGCATGACCACTATCTGCAAAGCCATATACGCAGCTGAGGTCCCAGCCACCTGCAACCTCAACCCACGCTCCTGCGTCAAAGTTCTCGGGGGTGCCCCCGCGCTGCACCACCGTTTGAGTTTAGGTCTCTTACTCGAGTTTGATTTTTTGTTTCATATTTTTCTTAAAACTTAAATTATAAATAAATAATGAATAATTTAAATAAATATACTTACCATAATGTATGCAGCGCGGTTGTCAATGTATTCCCCTGTCCCATGTACTCGACGGTGAGTCTGCTCAAACACCGCCATCGGGGAGGGTCGCTGGACAATCCCATCATCCAACACCGTCGTCTATATTTACAAAACAAATACATTAATTAGTACACATAGTAACAAATAAAATATATAATTAAAAGTAAGGTATACTTACCATACGGTTCGCGTGCACTACAAATGCAATAGAACCGCCAGTATAACGCGCTAATACTCCCCCGACATGCGGTTTCTAACCGTAGTCCTAGAAACCTCCTGCCATCGATACGTCGACCATATTGCCACGAGCTGGTCCCATATATCTGGAGTAATCCAATCGAGGCCGTATCCCAGAGTTTCTGCGATATTAGTGGTCCCAGCTCGGGCCATTGCCCGGGACCGGGCCTGCCCCAACTGCCCGTTGTACCTCGCCCGGGAAATAGCCTCCTAGGCAGCGTAAATGAGGGACCTCTGGTCCTTAGCCCATATATAGCGAGCCTGCAAAATAATAATATCAATACCAATATTAATCATCATGCATGTATATATATATATAAATTAATACGTGCCTCAAACTCGCTACATAGAATGTCGACGTGATCACTGGGCACGTGAGACCACGTGAGCCATGCCCCGTGCATGTATCATCGAATGGTAGAAGATATGCTCATTGACACTTCTTCTTGCTCTAACCTGCACAACAAAAATAAAATTTAATATTATATTATGATATAATAAATTTTTAATGATTCATAATTCATGATATATTACCGCTCTCCAATCACGCTAATGAATCTACGTGACTTTGTGGCTGGTGGAGGCTGCCACCTGTTCGGCTCGCGTGGCCGCCTGCGTCTGGATGTACTAGCCTCAGCGCGCAATATCATCGACAGGAGGATCAACAACAGGAGAATTAGCAGCATGAGTAAGTGTTGGAGTCTCACCGATCGGAGACTCCGAAGCTCTCCTGCGACGATAACCCATACCAAACATATTTGTCGAATAGGCATACAATTAGATTATTATATATATAGTCGAGATATATTTAATATAAGATATACTTTACAATTATTCCTCATCATCTGAGTAATAGTCTTCGAATTCTTCCTCTTCTTCATCTTCTTCATCTCCAGCTTCCTCAATTTCATGATCGTCATAATCAACATATTCAACTTCTAATTTAATTGACGTTGTGTCCATCCTCGAGTATTGGAATAATACGATCTACAGCAGGAGGATCATCCTCTTGATAGAAACCATCTGTCACATCAGGTATCAGCTCATTTTCTCCTGCTATCGGATCAATTTTTCCTGTACCTTTAGTCTTAAAGACTACACGCCAATCTGCTCTATCTTTATTTTGAGCCGAATACTTCGCATAATATACTTGTTCGGCTTGTGATGCCAATATAAAAGGCTCATTTGTTGCCAATTTGGATTTGTAATTAACAACAAGTTTGTATTTTGGATGAACTTTCATGCCCCTTTCTGTTGTATCGAACCAATGACATCTAAATAGGATCACTGATTTCAAGCCGAAGTAGTGCAACTCTATCACTTCTTCCACCAGTCCATAAAAATCCATATCACATTCAACATAGGTTGTCTCTTTCACGCTGACCCCGACATTCATCGCCTTCTTTGTAAATACATATTCAATCGTGTGAAATTTGTACCCATTAACAAAATATCCGCTATAACACGACACTAGTCGCGACAGTCCACTAACAAACTCAAATATTCTTTCATCTATTTCAGCTCTGTGATCTTTGCTGTAAGCCTGAATCCAAGTAGAGAAATCACGATTCTGTAATCTCTCCAATTCTTGATCGTTGTGAATAGAGTATTTTTGCACCATCTCAATGTCAAATATTTCAATGAATTGTTCAATCTCTGGATAATTGAGTAATACATACAAGTGTACCAAATGATACTCTTTGTCGCTTAAGTGTCGAGATGGACGAGAACCAAAAGCACGACCAGAGTGACAAAATATATTTAAACGTCCATCTGAATGACGAACTCCCCCGTCGTCGTTACGTGGAAGACGATCAAATCTTCCTACAGTTCTCCGAATACGCATATCATTTGGGCGCGTATCGGAGAACAAGAGATATGCTGCCGAAATTTAGAATGAGTTAATAGTTAAAAGAAAAAACTAAGTGCAATACGAATAACTATATTCCCAAATTATTCAATCAGGGACAATTCAAGGGTTGTACGTCGTATAAAAGATCATGTACCTCTTTTACACGAACATACAATCCCCGAACGGATCTAAGGTTTTGCTAAATCATATCCGACTCGTCGATGCGTACGTGAAACTTATCGACTTGTCGGAGGGATGATTATTTTCTAAATATTTTGAGTCAGTTCGAGTCTATAGTGGACAATTCCGACATGAGTCCAAAGTGGACGATTTCGGTAGGAGTCCGAAATGGATGATTCCTGCGCGAGTCCGAAGTGGACGATTCCGGCGCGAGTCCACTGAGGACGACTCCGGACTAATTAACATTTTAACTAATTAATTAATTTAAATAATTAACATGCCATTATTAATCTAAAAATTAATCTAAACTCTAATAATTAATCTAAAAATTAATCTAAATCCTAAAAATTAATCTAACAATTAATCTATTAATCTAACAATTAATCTATTAATTAAAAAATTAATTAAAAATCCATAATTAATCGAACTCGGATGCCGACGTCCAATATCCGGACAACAATCCAACCGTGGCCATCGGCCGCCGGCCGAAACCCTATATTTAGGGTTTCAGCCGGATTGAATGGGAAGGAAGGCGCGAGGGGCGGCGAGGAGTACCTGGAACAGACGGGGTGGAGGCGACGGTCGATGATGGGGCGGCGGCGTCGGCGCCGACAGCGGGCGGCGACAGCAAAGGAAGAGGAAGAAGAAGGAGGAAGGGACGGGCGCGGGCGTGTGCCCTATATAAACTTATTAGCAACGAGTCATTTAACCGTTAGAAAGCCGATGCTGATAAGTTAATCATCAGCAATGGCTCACGTGTCCGTTAGAAAGCCGTTGCTAAGGTAATTAATATCTGCAATGGCTTGAGCGGCCGTAAGAAGGTCGTTGCAAATAGCAACGACTTGAGCGGCCGTTGTTGAAGAACCAATTTCTAGTAGTGAAATAAACACATTTTTCAAAAGATATTTCATTATATTATATATAATTTAATAAATATTATTCATAAATAATTCATATGCAATAAAACATAATTTAAAATTCTAAACTTAAAAAATTATAATTATTCGTGTAGTTCATGTGTTGATAATATTGCAATCTAAGGGATAATCATCGACCCATTCAGGGCATATCTTTTGAAATTCCAGGAGATATTCTTGTTGACCACTCAGACTCGCCTCATAAAAACAAACACGACACACATTAGGTATACTCTTTGTTTCAGTTCTATCCCATCATCTGGGATTCTCACTAACACGACGAGGAGTGACACTCTGGTGCCCACTGACTCAACTCTAAAAGAGCTACGATGACTAATCATTGATCTTCAAGCACAGAACTAAAGGCTGACAGCTCAAGTCGATGCGCTAACACAGTCTAAAGAACAACATTCGGCTGAGAGCGAGCCCTGCCACTCATGACACGAAGAAGACAGTGACCTCAATAGAACTGGGAGGCCAGCCTTAGCCTTCAGGGACGAGATCTCCCACATACAACACCAGAGAGAAGGAATGAGGGCCGCAAAGGCTGTTCCTCCCCCCCCACCCTCCACGCCATCAATTTATGACCAATCGCGGAACACATCGTTGTAGTACTCCTCCATAATAATTTCAAGCTGTCGACCACCCTCCAACTTTACGACGACATGGGTGATTAGACCACTCATCTCATGATGTTCAGATTTATGATGCTCCTCAATGGCACTACTGACTCTATCTTGTATCGAGCCTTCTCCACCTAATTGGAAAAGGTCGCACAACTATGGTTCTCCACCCTCCCGTTAGGATTCGTACACACCTTTAGGAGCTCTCCAAAGTATTCATAAACCAGCTCCAAGACTGAGGACTCCCTCCACTACAGCAAACAAGGACAAAATGAACCATTGAGGGAATATCTCAAGAGATTCAAGGTCGTGGCCATGGAGATCCCTAACCTCGACACTCATGTTGAGTTCTATTCTACATGGAAATGTTTGAGAAGCCCAGATAGTTCATGGATCTGATAGCTTTGTCCAAGCCAAAAACTATGTCCTAGTTCTGGGAACGAGTAGTATGCTACATGGAAATGGAAGAGTTTCGTGGCATTGCTAGGATGTTCCAAAAGTTGTAGGTCGTAAATTTCTCGAAGAATGGTCTCCCTTTTTGTGTTCAAGGGTGTGTATTAATTCGTTGTATTTGGCGCTAGGTCGGGGCGTCGACCTCTTCCTTTTATTGTCATTATGTCCTTGACGATCTCGCTCGTCTCTCTTCTTGTCGGGCTTTGTCACATTCTTGTCTTTGGCATCATCTTTGTCAATCTACTTGTCGGCCTTTTTGGCCTATTGCTCGCTAGCGCTCCTGGAACTCGACCATAGTCTTTGGCCTGGATGGAGTTATCTGGTCTGCGAACTGTCTGGACTTCAGGTCGTGTTTGATAGAATATAAATCGATGTGATGGTCGAGGTTAGGGATCTCCATGTAGTGGATTGAGTCCTCGGTCTTAGAGTAGATTCGAGACGGGAAGAATTGGTTGATAAATGCACTAGAGAGCTCCTAGAAGGTGTGGACAGGTTCCAATAGGTTCCAACAGATTTCAGTAGGGTACCCTGTTGGAATATGTACTCTAGTACAAGTTCCGGGTACCGATTCCAATTTCGGTTATGGGTACGTACCCGATGTGTTGAACTCATAATCGAAATCGATTTTAACCGGTTTCTTAATTTTTTGGTGTTTTGTTTGAAAATAAAATGTTCCTTATCTATTTTTTTATTGTCCATCTATTTTTTTAAAAAATTTAGCCGTTATTAATAGAGAAAAGGAAGATTATTTATTCTTTTATATAGATCATATTCTCATTTTAACTAATTAGTTAATTCTGATATTTAAAAGAAATATGAAATGTTATATAACTTAAAAATGATCGCCAACTCCTTTTAGCAACTTACATATAGATTTTTTTTTCTCTTCTTTCATGAAAATTTAGAAACTAGATATTGTTATCCTCTTATCCCCTTCACCTATTATAAATTTATAACCCTCCGGAATCATTCATCTAATTAGGGCACCCTACACACCATTTGGATAAAATGCACACATCCTAATTTGTCATTTGGTTAGCAAACGAAAGCAATTTTTTTATTTAATTTCAGAAAAAACTAAAACTTAATTTTTTTAAAAAATATTTTTAATTTTTTGAAAATTCATTTGATTGATGAAAATATTATCAATTTCAATAGGATGAAATCAGTTAAAACTTAAAATATACCAACTTTAATTCATATAATTAATAAAATTAAATTAAGTTAATAAAATTATTAAAATAATATATTGGACAGGAGTAGTTCTTCGGGTCTAATCGAATTGGGCACGAAAACACCCCTACTTATGAATCAGACTCAGATGAACCAACTACAACTTAGCCCAGAAGCTTCACAGTCCAAAAAAAATATATATCAATATCCTTCATTTATCACCAATGTTTCAACTCTAATGAGCCTGCAATTTAAGGGATAATCATTGATCCATTCAGGACATATTCCCCGAAATTACATGAGATATCCTCGTCGACCACTCAGACCCGCCTCATAAAAACAAACACGTTGCACATTAGGTATACTCTTTGTTCTAGTTCTATACCCATCATCTAGGATTCTCTCTCACTTGAGCGTCGAAGCATCTTGCATGTCACTATTGAAGGCATGCTGGACCAAAAGACGCAGATGCTTGCGGCACGCCCGACTCCATGCAAAAATATTTGGTGTCCATTGTGAGGCCGAGTAAACCTCACCTGCCACACCATGGCAGACACCTGGAGTCAGGCGAACGTGGCAGCCAAAAGGCCAGAACCTAGCAGCAGAGTTATCCTACTACCCAAAGACGCTAACACGACGAGGAGTAACACTCTGGTGCCCACTGACTCAACTCTAAATGAGCTACGATGACTAATCATTGATCACCAAGCGCAGAACTAAAGGCTGATAGCTCAAGTTGACACGCTAACATAGTCTAAAGAACAACATCCGGCTAAGCGTGAGCCCTACCACTCAGAGCACAAAGAAGACAGTGGCCTCGATAGAACTAGAGGCTAGCCTTAGCCTTCAGGGACAAGATCTCCCATATACAACACCATAGAGAAGGAACGAGGGCCGCAAAGGCTATTCCTCCCCGTAGTAATTAATGACCAATCACGGAGCACATCATGGCAGTACCCCTCCATAACAATTTCAAGCTGCCAACCACCCTCCAACCTTACGACGACATGGGTGATTGGACCATCCATCTCATGATGTTCAGATTTATGATGCTCCTCAACAACACTACCGACTCTATCTTGTACCGAGCCTTCAATTCTCCACCTTCTTGGAAAAGGTCGCACATCTATGGTTCTCCACCCTCCCGTCAAGATCCGTACACACCTTTAGGAGCTCTCCAAGGCATTCATAAACCGACTCTCCTCATCTCGGATCAATTCCAAGACTGAGGACTCCCTCGACTACATCAAACAAGAACAGAATGAACCACTAAGGGAATATCTCAAGAGATTCAAGGTCGTGGTCATGGAGATCCTTAACCTCGACACTCATGTCGAGTTCTATTCTACATGGAAATGTTCGAGAAGCCTAGACAGTTCATGGACCAGATAGCTTTGTCCAAGCCAAAAACTACAGCCTAGTTCTGGGAACGAGTAGTATGCTACATAGAAATAAAAGAGTTTCGTGGCATTAATGGGATGTTCGAGAAGTTGTAGGTCGAAAATTTCCCAAATAATGGTCTCCTTTTTTGTGTTCAACGGGGTGTATTCATTGTATTTGGCGCTAGGTCAGGGCGGCGATCTCTTCCTTTTATCGTCATCCTATCCCCGACGATCTCGCTCGTCTCCCTTCTTGTCGGGCTTTGTCGCATTCTTGTCTTTGGCATCATCTTTGTCAGTCTACTTGTCGGCCTTTCTAGCATATTGCTTGCTCTTGGAAATCGACCATAGTCTTTGGCTTGGATAAAGTTATCTAGTCTGCGAACTGTCTGGACTGCAGGTCGTGTTTGATAGAATACAGCTCGATGTGACGGTCAAGGTTAGGGATCTCCCATGGCCACGTCATTGAATCTTTTGAGATATTCGCTCAACGGCTCATTCTGTCATTGCTTGATGTAGTGGAGTGAGTCTTCGGTCTTAGAGTAGATCCGAGACGAGGAGAATTGGTTGATAAATGCTCTAGAGAGCTCCTAGAAGGTGTCGATGGGCTCTGGGGTGGAGAACCATAGTAGTGCGGCTTTCTCCAGGATAGCGGTTTTCTCCAACAAGTTTCATGAATGAAATATGCAAAACGTTTGGCTTTAAAGAAGGAACCTACCCTATGAAGTACTTAAGAACTTATATCAGTCCAAACAAAAACTAGACATAAGTTATTGTCAAGAAATCATAGTTCACAAGGCAATGGCCAGGATAGATGGTTGGGCAGAAAAATGAATTTCTCAAGCGGGCAGAATGACTATTGAATTTAATAATGAATTCTTTCCCGATGCACACTATACCTTCCTCATGGATAAACGAGAATGTAGTTAACATATTTCATTACTACAACACAATCAGTCTATAAAGACATAATTAGAACAAATTATATTTTTATTTCTAAATATTCACATTTAGAGACTAATAGATACAAAATTTATTCCTAATTAGCCTCTAAAAATAGTTTTAGAGTCTCTGTTGTTGGTGTTTCTATAGTTTAGAGTCAAATCAATTAAGTGACTATGTTGTTGTTGTTGTTTCTATAGATCTTTAGAGGTTAATTAGGAACAAATTTTATGTCTAATTAGTTTTTAAATATAAAAATTTAGAAATAAAAATCTAATTTATCTCTAATTTTGTATCTTCATAGGTCAATTATATGTGTTGTAGTGCATTGTCCTTCAAGGAACTATCTTTGAAGCTCTAGTACAAAAAAGAAAGATTTTTACCTTGTGGGATGGAATAAAGTTGTTCTTAGAAAAGGCTTAGGTGGACCTGGCATTAAAGATGGGGGAATTATGAAATACTCAATATATGCACGCTAGGAAAATGATTCCTTTTCTGAATAAAGAGAAGCACATGTGGGCTAAAATTCTACTTTGCAAATATGGAGATTGTCATCCACGATTTTGAAAAACAATAATAAATTTTCATGGACATTCATATGTTTAATTACATTGTGTCATTCAAAGTCTAAAGGATTAAGAATAAAGGTTAGTGATGGAACAATGGAATGACCCTTGGTTCTCTAGTATACTAGCTAATAATTTTTTTTTTTAACTGGCTAATAAATGGCCGACTTAATTATATTAGTATGGGGATGCTTTCAAAGTTGAGTAGGGTAGAGCAATTGATCAAAAATAATGCATGAGACTTTGAGTTAATCTTGGAGCTGTTAATTTGGAGAATATCATTTCAACACATTGTTCAAATATATATATATCCCTAAGAAAAAAAACCAGAGGCAAAGGATTTGGAGTTCTCATGGGGAGCTAAGCTGCAAGTTAGCATACAATTTTATAGCTGAAAGGCAGCCCGAGGTGGTAGACTAGGAAATCAGTTGGAATAGTATGTGGAATTTGAAGATCATACCAAAGTTAAAAATTTCATCTGGATTATGGGGTAGGCTACCTACTGCCAGGTACTTATCAAGCATCAATAAAATTACACCTAGGTAATTCCTGTTATGTATGTGGTGAGGAATATGACAATTAAGCATATTTTATATGACTGTGATTTTGCTAAAGATTATTGGGTTAAGATCGAGGCTGGAACTCAACCTTAATTTCAAAATCAAAGAGAATTGGAATAAGGGTAAGTGGCTTATGGAAACTGGTAATGATAATGTTGTATGTTGTAAGTCAATGGACAAAAAGTTGATTGCTACCTCGCTATGGCATTTGTGAAAGAAAAAAAATTCATGTTGCTTTAGCCAGAGGGAAAAAAAAATGAGAATGAATTCCCTATTTTGTAAAGCTCTTGTTGATATTCAATGGAATTAGATTTAAGGTAAGGAGGTGGCAAGGGTGAGATGGAACCTTAGGGTTGATTTACAAAATGATAAAATATTTAAAATCAGTTGTGATGCAGTATGGAATACTACTAAGATTATCGTCATCACCGACGGCTAAATCCGTGGATGAACCATCGGTGATAACTATCACGGACGGCAAAGGGCGTGGCAAAATGTCGTCACTGATGTGGGCGTCTCAGATAAGTTGTGACGGCCGAGCGCCGTCGTCACACGTAATCATCAGTGACAACCACGTGAGTAGTCGCTGATTAAAAAACATCTGTGACGGCTCTAGGCGCTGTCACTGATACCAACCCATCAGCCACGGTTGAGTCCCGTCGGTGATACTATTAGCAATCGTGATATTTGATGCTACCCAAGCCATCAGTCATTTATGATAAGTTTTCAGCCACGACTTAATGGCTAAAGTGTATCCTGTAACTAAAAAACTTTTAAAAAAATTGTAAATTTCTGTATATAATGATATATAGACTACAACCTATTTTCAATCACATATTACAATCAGAAAATATCATACACATGCATTTGAAACCAAACATATAAGTTTTACATAAATATCATCAATCTAAGCCTTAAACCAGAGGCAAACAATTATCAAAATATCATATATATACAATCAAGTATCAAAATATAAATAAAATACAATAAATCAAAATCTCACGGCTGCGGTGGAGGCGATGGAGGCGGTGGAGTCGACAACGACTGGGTCGGGAGTGTAGTCGAAATAGCAACACTAGAGGGGGGGGGAGGGTGAATAGTGTGTTATCTAATTAATTAACCTAAATTCGATTTTACTCGTTTCTCAAATCATTTAGGCACGTTGCAATTTTACGATTAAATGCGAAGCAAGATAAACTAATTATGCACAAACAACAATAGATAACAATGCTAACACACGAATTTATAGTGGTTCGACCCCAATGTCTACTTCACTACCTAAGCACCCCGCTTAGGATTTCCAAACTAGGTTTACTAGATTAATTCTTGTTTCCTTACAATGAGTACTTTGACTCGAAGAGTCGCACTCGATCTCGACCTAAGGCAATTCAACACCCGAAAGTCTCCGCCTTCTTACCGAGAGCACTCTTCCACCTCAACCCTAAGGGACAACTCGACTAATCCTAGTAAGTTATGCTTACACAAGTGGCTTTACACCTTTTCAACAAGGTAACCACTTTCCACACACAAGACCAAACAGCCTAGGTCTTCACAATCTCAAATCCAATAAAGACAAGTTCAAATAAACAGTTAAAATTACAATGAAAAAAGCTTAGAAATGAAATCAAGATCAAATGCTCTTTTCCAAGCCTTCGACGCCTTCAACTCACCAAGAAGTAGAGCTCGAATTAAATCCCGAGTTGAGATAGAGTGCGTCTTGAAGCGGATTTTGACGGAAGAACAGACGCGCTTCAATCAATCTTTAGAAGGCTCAAAGCTCCCTTTAGAATGCTCAATAAAATCTGTATTAATCAAGGAAGAAAATTGAAGGAGTTAGATGAGGTATATTTATACCCTCACGAAGAAACGGCAGCTCAACGGATAGAAAGCTATCCATTGTAGACGCTCGATCGATTGGCCGGTCGATCGACCGATCGACCGTTGCCTATTCTCTCTGTGCGATCGACCGACGGGTCGACCGCCATACACAAATCTTGCGTTCCCGTAATCCAGTCGACCGACGCAAGTTGTGGTTGTGGCAATACACAGTCCGATCGGCCGATCGGTCGACCGATGCGTCCTCTGCCAGTTTTTGGCTTGAATCGATCGACCGCCCAGTCAACCGAAGTAGCTACTGCCACTTTGCGGCATCCTTCGGTCGATCGAGATGGCTACTGCCATTTTTTCTAACCCTATTTGGTCGACCGAACATAGACTGATATTGATTTTTTCAGCCTTCTTCTTCCGCGCTTCATTTTTGGGTTTCGGCTTTAAACGAGCATCAACTTGGAGAGCTTTCCATGTGATCTTTGAGCTCGTCCAATACGTCTTTGGTGCACATGTCGATCTTTGAGAAATTTCTGCGACGATCAATGTCCTTTCGATTTTCTGATTTCTTCCGATTTATCCGATCGAGGACATCGAACGCTGACCGATATAGAACCTGAAAGATTTCTCGACGATATATTAGTTCCAAGTTTGTTATCATCAAAACCGAGATTAAGGCTAAGGTTGAAAACCTAAAGCCAACAATCTCCTCTTTTTTGATGATGACAAATATCCTTAAGAAAATATATTCAATAAAGCATAGAGGATATCAACTAAGAGATTTCTCCCCCTATCAACATACATATCTATGAAAATAAACTCCCCCTATATATATGCATGGTCTTCCTATATTTTCCTCCCCTTTACCTATAATTTTCTCTCTCTCCCTCTTTTGACATCAATCAAAAAGGGCAAGAAAGATTAATCTAGTCAAAGGGATGAAAAACAAATATATTTTTTCATGAAGTTGAGACTCTAAAGTTATTTTTTCATGAAACATGATAATCTCAACCAAATGGATGGAAAACAAATATTTAATATGTGACTTAAATCATACACGATACCAAAAAGTGATAAATAGAATCCAAACCTAAATCATGTATGCACTCAAGTATGAATATTTTCATGAATATTGTTTCTTTTTCATTATATTTTTTATTTCATTCAAACTTTCAAAATACAAAGATATAATCATGTAAAACATGTATATCAAGTTTGAAGTGAGAAGAATGTCATTCGATCCAAATATGAACTTAGCATGTTTTCATTTGAAATAAGCATGAAAACATGAAAATGCTAAGTATCAAGATTTGCTATCTACTCTTGTTTTCTCTATCTTAAGCATCTAGACATCAAGCATAAGAGAATGTAAGTCTATGAATCAAGTTTGGGCTTAAGATGAAATTTCTAAGTCACTTTGTTGACTTAGGTCAAGGTATATACTTCAAGTTTTTAAAAATCAAACTTTTAAATTCATACAAAATCACAAATTTTCATCCAAAAATTTGTGAATGGTATTAGAAATGGAATCCAAATGGTATACATGAGTTTTCATTTGAAGTTTTTGATGAAAAATCAAAGTATCGAGAAGATTGATATTTCAAGAAGGATGATACTTTGTGTTTTTGAAATCTAACTTCAAAATTCTATTATAAATCAAATTCTTGATGAAACTTTTCAAATTTTTTACTGAAGAACCTAGATCTTTCAGTGAGGGTGCAATTTCAAGAATCAATTAAAAAGGAGTTTTTTATATTTCTCTAGAAATAACTGAAAATACATATCAATTATTGGGTGAAATGACATTTTCTTAATTTTCAGTTATTCTTAAAACATGTTCAATTTTCATTCAAACTTTTATGACACCATAAAATAATCATGTAAAGAGTGTATGTCAAGTTTGAAATGAAAATTATATCCTTAAGTCAAGATATCAACTTAGCATGGTTTCATTCAAAACTAAGCTAGTTATCATGAAACTTGCTAAGTTTCAATTTTATCATTTACTCATGGTTTTTCAAATTTAAAGCTTATGGACACCTAACATGAGTAAATCTAAACATGTTCCCCAAATATGGATTGAAAATGAGACCTCTAAGTCAATTGGTTGACTTGGGTTAACTTGGTTCAAAAGAGGTAAGCATGAATCAACCTCTATGTCATTTTATCCATATCCATATGAATTTTTCACTCTAAGTGCTTGGAAACATGTCATACCTATTCCTAAACATGTTTATGAAGTTTTGACTTAAAATGAAGTGACCAAGTAGATTTGTTGACTTGGGTCAAACTTTTCAAGCTTAAGTCCCCTAATGTGATCTAGTTATCATATTTTTTATCTACACATGAATTTTTAAGTTTAAGTACCTAGACTCATGTGATATGTGTATCTAAACATGTTTGTTTGGTGTTTACTCAAAATGAGGTCTCTAATAAGAATTTCAAACTAGTTCAATTTCATTCAATATTAATATCATGAAATTATCTACTCATGAAAACTCAAATATTTATCATGCAAAATCAATCATGAGTATATAGAGACATCATTAAAGCATGAATATTCAAGAATTGCATAAAAGATTTTGCAAAACTAATTCATACCTCTTTCAATAGAACTTTGCCAAACTTGTCATTTACTTTTCACTTTTCTTCATGATAGCATAGCCTTCAATGTTTACCACTTTCTTAACTTGCAAGTAGGCTTTATTAGTATCAAAATGAATTTATATACCAACTAGCAAGCTAACATACTAAATAGCAAAGTTTCAATGCAAAGTTTCATTTAAAAAAAATAATAACCTATGTTAGATAGTAGAGATTCATTTTAAGGAGTTATCATGATATCAAAATGAATCTAAGAGATCTTAAGATGTGAAACATTTGAGGAATAAGATCCCTAAACATGTTTAACTAGTTTGGACTTACAGGAATATCTCTAATAGTAAGTATCAACATAGAGCAAATTTCATTTAATGAAATTTGCCTAAGTGCTAAGATTCTACCTACTCGTAAAAATTCAAGGATTTAACATGCAATTTTAATCATGAGTATTGAGACATTATTTAAGCTTAAGCATTGAGGTATAACACTAAGATTTGAATTTATCAAAGTTATATCTTATTCATGATGATTTAGCCAAACTAATCTTTTTTATTCTAATTAGCCTTCCATTTACAATAACTTGCAAGTATACTTCATTAATAAAAAATGAAACCAAATCTACATGCAAGCTATCAAACTAAATAGCGAAGAGAAAAACCAAGTATCATTTTCCAAATTCAACTTCACTAAATAGCATAGATTCATTTTCAAATAAATCATTCATGATAACAAAATGAATCAAGAGATCTCAAAATATAAAATTTTGATAAATAAGATCTCCAACCCTTCCTATTGGTTGAAAAACGAAAGGCCACAATGATCCTACGATTTAAAACCGCAAGGTCGCATGAGCCCATTACAGGCTACATAGGTCTCCGAGGGGACCAAGAAATCAAAATCAAAAATATTTTTGAAATTCATATCGAGAGCGGAAAATCTACTAATGTTAGGCATGTATCAAAAACTCCAACTCTAATTTAAGCAAGAGAGTATAGGAGATGATACCAAAGAGTTTGATGCCAACAATTTTGTTACCCAAGGCATCAATCAACTTCATCTCACCCTTGTGTGGTGGCTCCCCCTACAATAGAGCATGAAATTTTTGGTACCCAAATGACTTTGAGTCCTTGGGGGTTAGTGGGCTTAGGTACCCAAACGTAGATCTTCAATGAGCATCAACTTGGAGAGATTTTCATGTGATTTTTGAGCTCGTCCAATACATCTTTGGTGCACACGTAGATCTTCGAGAAATTTCTGCGACGAACCCGAGCGCGACGATCAATGTCCTTCCAATTTTTTGATTTCTTTCGATTTATCCGATCGAGTACATCGAACGCTGACCGATATGAAACCTGAAAGATTTCTCGATGAAATATTAGTTCCATGTTTGTTAACATCAAAATCGAGATTAAGGCCAATGTTGAAAACCTAAAGTTAACATGGAGCGTCGACTGGGTCGAGGAGGAGGACGGCTGCGACATCATCGGTAGAAGGCCAGAGTGAGACGCAATCTGAGTGAGGAGTGTCTGCATGTTCTAGATTATCTATCTCAACTCGTTATTCGTCCGCCTCTGCTCCTGCATCTCCAGCCTCTGCTCCTCCATCATCTGTCTCTGTTGGGTGAGCTCCGACTCCATGACCGCTATTCGGCTCTGGTCCTGCGCTCGGGATGTCGAGGGCCGCTCACCCGCAGTCGGAGGGGTTGGTGCCCCATGTGGCCCGAGCACGGTGTATGCATGACCACTGTCTGCAAAGCCATAAACACGGTCGTGCTCCCAGCCACCCGCGGCCTCCACCGAAGCTCCTGCGTGGAACTCCTCCGGTGTGCCTCCACGCTCGATCACAGTCCTCGTGTAAGTTTCCTACACATGTTTATATTTTAAATATATATAAACTATAAATAAAAATTGTGTAAATCAAATAAACATATATATATATACTTACCATTATATACGAGGCTCTGCTATCAACGTAGTCCCCCACTCCTCGTCGACGACGGTGGGTGCGTTCAAACACCTCTATCATCGATGATCGTTGGACGGTGCCGTCCTCCGCCACACGCATCATAAATTAGAAAATTAACAAATACATTAGTATCATTATACACAATATATAATTTAATTAAAAATAATTAAATTATACATACCATACGATGCTCATGAAACACAAAAGAGATGGAGCCACCAGTGTGGTGTGCGCCCGTGCCGTCCCTCCCCCCCTGGACATGCAGTTTCTCGATGTAGTCCGGGAGACCTCCTGCCACTCAGGTGTGTCCCATCGCTTAATGAGCTGGTCCCACACAGGACCAGGAATCCACTCGGGGCCGTGTCTCTGAGTTTGTCTTATCTGTGTGGACCCCAACCGTCTCATCACGATCTGTCGGGCCTACTAAAGAGCCCGTTATAGCGAGCGCAGGCAACATGCTCCCATCTAGCCTCAACAAAAGTGGTATGGTCCTCCGACCATGTATAATGAGCCTGCAAAAAAAATTATTATTACCGATGAATATCATGAATATTTAACATTAACATTAATTTAATAAATATACTTACCGTGAATTCTCGCCATAATAAATCTATATGCTCACGGGGCACGTGAGACCATGTAGGCCACGCCCCGCGCATAAACATCTGAATCGTCCCCGCTATCGTGCGAGGGATATCCTCTTGCTCAAATTTGCACAAAATATAAATTCATAATATGATATTTTGAAATAAATAAATTATAAGAAATAATTGATGCATATACTTATTGTCTTCCGCGCTCACTAACTGCTCTGCGCAGTGCTCCCTTGGGTGGCGGAGGGAGAATTATGTTAGGCCCTCGTGGCCTACGTCTCGAAGACGACGATCCTAGATCTACAGAGGGTGGAGCACTACTAAAAATTGGTTCTCCAGCAATGGCTATCAGCAACAGCCGCTCAAGCCGTTGCTATTTGCAACAGCGTTCTAACGGACACGTGAGCCATTGTAGATATTAATTACCTTAGAAACGGCTTTCTAACGAACACGTTAGCCGTTGCTGATGATAAACCTTATCACCAACGGCGTTCTAACGGTTCAGTGAGACGTTACTGATAAGTTTATATAGGGCACGCCCCCTTCCTCCTTCTTCCTCTTCCTCTGCTGTCACCACCCGCTGCCAGCGCCGACGCCGCCGATTCCTGATGTCGCTACCGCCTCCCGTTCTATTCGAGGTATTCCTCACCGCCTTCGACTGCCTATTCATCTCATTCTAGGTAGATCCAAGCGAAACCCTTAAAATAGGGTTTTGAACGACAGTCGACGGCTGGTGGCCACGATCGAAACATTATGCAGTGTCCGGACACAATGTCCGGACACTGGACTCCGGCGCCAGAAATGCAAATAATAATGATTTTTATATAATTTTTTAATTTTTAATTAATTGTTTAGATTAATTATTTAATTAATTGTTTAGATTAATTATTTAATTAATTGTTTAATTTGTTAGATTAATTTTTAGGGTTTAGATTAATTGTTATGATTTTTAGATTAATTGTTAGAGTTTAGATTAAATTTTAGATTAATTTAGTTAGATTAATATTATGTTTTAGATTAATAATTGTAGGTTAATTATTTAAATTAGTTAAAATATTGTAGATTAAAATTAATTAATTAGTTAAAATATTAGTTAGTCTGTAGTAGTCCTCAGTGGACTCGCGCCAGAATCGTCCACTTCGGACTTGCGCCGGAATCGTCCATTTCGGACTCCCGCCGGAATCGTCCAATTTGGACTCGTGTCGGAATAATCCAATTTGGACTCGTGTCGGAATAATCAAATTTGGACTCGTGTCGGAATTGTCTACTATGGACTCGAACTGAATCAAAATATTTAGAAAATAATCATCCATCCGACAAGTTGATACGTTTCACGTACGCATCGACAAGTCGGATATGATTTAGCAAAATCTTAGATCCGTTCGGGGGTTGTGTATTTGTGTAAAAGAAGTAGATGATCTTTTATACGACGTACAACCCTTGAATTGTCCTTGATTGGACAATTTGGGAATATAGTTATTTGTATTGCACTTACGTTTTTCTTTTAACCGTTAACTTATTTTAAATTTCGGCAGCATCTCTCTTGTTCTCCGATACGCGCCCAGATGATATGCGTATTCGGAGAACTGTAGGGAGATGCTGCCGAAATTTAGAATGAAGTTAGCGGTTAAAAGAAATACTTAGTGCAATATGAATAACATAAATCCCGAATGGAATAGGACCATCTCACCTAAAGGCATTAACCGAAGAAATTGTCATTGATTGACAAAATCATGTCGGCTGATCGAAGTTGGATGTACCGACGTCTTGATCGTGGAGCTTTAACGAATGAGTTTCGATTAGGCGTAACTTACTTCCTAAATTTTGCCTATTCAAATTGAAAATTTGTTAGCGTCGGTGATAAAATCTGATGTCCCTGCCGCATTTGCTTGAATGTATGATTTTTGGATCGGGAAACTGTCACTCTGCATCTATATAGTAAAGGATTTATACCAAGATATTTTCTATGGACTAGTCACGAGGAGTCACGAGGAGTCACGTGAAGTCGGGACATCGAGCAATCATGTCGTTCAGACACATGGTGAATCTTCCTCTGGTAGTGTTTCTTCATCTAGTCAATCTAATCCTTATAGAACTATGATACTTGATAGTCTTGGGGGTCAATTCCACCTGAATGATAATATTGATTGGCCAGTTACTGAGACGTCAGTCCCACCAGATACTACAGCGATTGATATCACAGAAGTACAAACTGCGGTAGAGATTGAATTGCCGAATAAAGAAGCTACAGAATTTTACGAGATGTTGAAAGCTGTCGATGAACCTTTGTATGAGAATAGTCCTAAATACACTAGATTTTCAGCAATGATCGGGTTATGCCGTTTGGGTTGACAAACGCACCTGCGACATTTATGGACTTGATGAATCGCATATTCATGGACGTTCTTGATCGGTTCATCGTGGTGTTCATCGATGATATTTTGGTGTACTATCGCAGCAAGGCAGAGCATAAGGAGCACTTGAGGATGGTGCTTGGTGTGCTGAGAAAAGAGCAATTGTATGTGAAATTCAGTATATGTGCTTTTTGGTTGAAGGAAGTTAGCTTCCTTGGTCATGTGATTTCTGGAGCCGGCATTGCAGTGGATCCCTAGAAGATTAATGCAGTGACCGAGTGGCAAAGGCCTAGGACAGTCCACTAGATTCAAAGTTTGTTGGGACTAGCAGGCTATTATCGGCGATTTGTTGAAGGTTTCTCAAAGATCGCCTCACCCTTGACTAGATTGACAAAGAAAGTGGTGAAATTTGTTTGGGACGATCGGTGCGAGGCGAGCTTCCATGAGCTCAAGAGGCGGCTCACAAGTGCACCTATTTTGGTAGTTCCAGTTGGATGTGACGGGTTTGTGTTGTTTACAGACGCCTTCATTCCGGGACTTGGAGCTGTGTTGATGCAGCATGAGAGAGTAGTTGCTTATGCTTCTCGACAGTTGAAGGGGCATGAGAAGAACTACCCAGTGCATGACTTGGAGCTAGCAGCGATCATCTTTGCACTGAAGATTTGGCGGCATTACCTGTATAGAGCGACTTTTGAGATCTTCACATATCATAAGAGCCTGAAGTACCTATTCACTCAGAAGGAACTAAATATGAGACATCGCAGATGGATGGATTTTTTGAAGGATTATGATTGCTCCATTAACTATCATCCTGGTAAGGCTAATGTTGTTGCAAATGCCTTAAGCAGGAAATTAGTTGGGATGTTGGCTCACCTCAGAGTTGCAGTGTCCGAACTAATTATGCAGTTTTCAGAACTGAGTTTAGATGTGATTCACCCTACTAAGAGAGGAGTACTAGCTCAGCTCATTGCTCATTCATCGATTGTTTCGCAAATTCAGGAGAGTCAGATTGAGGATCGTCATCTTTAGGTTATGATTGAGGAGATAGAGTAGGGGCGGAAGCCCGACTTGTCCAAAGATGCAGATGGTATCAGTAGATTTAGAGGCAGGTTATGTGTGCCTTAGGAGCACCCGGTAAAGGAAGAATTGTTGGCCGAAGCTCATAGATCTCAATTTGCAGTGCATCCGGGGAGTTCTCGGATGTAGCGGGATCTGAAACAATCATATTGGTGGCGAGGGATGAAAAAGGATGTAGCAGAGTTTGTAGCTATGTGCTTGATCTGTTAGCGGATCAAGGTAGAGCATCAGCGACCAGTAGGGAAGCTTCAGAACATTCCTATTCCAGAATGGAAATGAGAGCATATCACGATGGATTTTGTTACTGGATTCCCGAGATCGCTGAGAGGGCATGACTCGATTTGGGTGATCATTGATCGACTTACCAAGTCTGCCCATTTCTTACCGATGAAGAAGACTTTTCCTCTTAATCGATTGGTAGCTCTGTATTGCAAAGAGATTATTCGGCTTCATGGTGTACCAGCCAGCATCATCTCAAATAGAGATCCATGATTCACTTCGCATTTTTGGGAGCAGGCTTCGGGTACGCAGCTCCATTTCAGCACTGCCTATCACCCTCAGACTGACGGCCAGTCGGAACGCACGATCCAGACTCTTGAGGATCTCCTGCGTGCTTGTGTGTTGGACTTTGGAGGTAGCTGGGAGGACCATCTTCATTTGGTAGAGTTTTCATATAATAACAGCTATCACTCGACTATTCAGATGGCACCATTTGAGGCTCTTTATGGCCGGAGATGCAGATCACCAGTGCATTGGGATGAGGCAGGCGAGCGACGTCTTTAGGGACCATAGATGGTTCAGAGGGACATAGAGTTGGAACAAATGATCAAGCAGAGGTTACTGATAGCCCAGAGTCGCCAGAAGAGTTATGCTGATAGGCGTAGGAGAGACTTAGAGTTCTCAGTTGGGGATCATGTATTCCTTAGAGTGTCCCCTACCAGAGGTGTTATGCGGTTTGGCAAGAAAGGATCTTGGAGAGAGTGGGAGCGGTAGAGTATCGACTAGCATTGCCTCCTTCCTTAGCTGATGTGCACGATGACTTCCATGTTTCCATGTTGAGGAATTATGTGCTTGATTCTACTCACATCTTGGAGCAGCAATCAGTTCAGCTTCAACCTGACTTTAGCTTCGAGGAGCAGCCTGTTCGGATTCTTGACAGGAAAGAGCATCAGCTTCGGGACAAGGTGATATCTCTCGTCAAGGTACGGTGGCAGCATCATTCTGATTCGGAGGCCACTTGGGAGCGAGAGGAGGATATTCTAGCACTCTACCCTCATCTTTTTGAGACAGGTACTCGAATTTGGAGGACCAAATTCCTATAGGTGGGGAGGATTGTTATGCCCCGAGAATTCATTTAATTAATTTAATATTATGAGTCGGGGGCCTGTTTGTAATTAATTTATTATATGAGGGTATTTTCATAAAATGAGCGACTAATCGCTTATTTAAGCCACTCTAATCCTTTTTTGTCTCGAAGTGGCTGCTGACGTGTCCCCCGGAGATCGTGAGCATGTGGCGGATCATAGCGGCGGTGTGCGGCCTTGAAGAATCCGAAATTTTTTTTGGAGTTGGTGGACCTTTAGGTAGGATTCTTGTCCTACTCTTTTATCTGTTCGTGTAGGGTAAACTTGATGTAGGATGAGATTCGCGAAGGTTTTTCTGTCGATTTGTAGATTGAAGGTTGTTTCGTGGTTTCCTGAGATTTGATGTGTTCTCGCTGATTGAAATTTCGGATCGATTGTCGAACCAAGTTGTTTTCGTTGTTGTTTCCGTTGGCGAACTGCTTGCAGTCCGAGCAGCCAGTGAGTAGATATTTGAAGACCCGATCGGCACTGTTCATGCAGTGGCTCGGCCACATGACAGTGTCGGCCCCTGTTCCCGTGCGCGAGGTCGCTGCACTTAGGTTTCAAAGTATATAGGGACAAGCCTAGGCGGGGCATAACAGTTAACACGTGTTTCAGCACTTTCAGAGATAGTATTTGGTCAGAATGAAAGAGTGTCAGGCTTTGGTCAAATACATCACTGGGTGAAAAAAAGAGTATCTTTTGGGAATTGCCCTATTGGAGTTCATTACTGATTCGACATAATTTAGATGTCATGCACATTGAAAAAAATATGTTTGATAATATTTTCAACACTTTGATGGATGTTTCTGAAAACTAAAGATAATGTCAAAGCCCGACATGATCTGAAAATACTTTGTAAGAGACCAGAGTTAGAGTTACAAGAGGTCAACGGACGATATCTGAAACCGAAGGCCCCGTATGTGTTAAATAAATAATAGATCAAAGATGTTTGTCAATGGATAAAAGAACTCAGATTACCCGATGGATATGCTTCAAACTTATCTCGATGTGTGAACGTCGATGATTGCAAAATATCAGGGATGAAGAGTCATGATTGTCATATATTCATGCAGATATTGCTTCTGATCGTATTTCGAGATCTTCTACTTGATAATATTTGGGGTACGTTGACTGAATTAAGTATATTATTTTTTAGAAACATTTGTGCAAATGTCCTTCGAGTCGAAGATATGTTAACACTTGAAAGTAATATTGTTGAAAACATATGCAAGCTGGAGCAGTTTTTCCCTCCTGCCTTTTTTGACTCGATGGAGCATCTACCGATACACTTGGCATACGAGGCACGAGTTGGATATGCTTCAATACCGGTGGATGTACTTATTTGAAAGATTCATGAATAGTCTGAAGAAAAAAGTAAAGAACACCGCAGCTGTTGAAGGATCAATATCTGAATCGTATATCATTCAAGAAATTTCAACATTCTGCTCATTTTACTTTTAATCGATAATACATACAAGATTTGATCGTCTTCCACGTAACGACGACGGGGGAGTTCGACATTCAGATGGACGTTTAAATATATTTTGTCACTCTGGTCGTGCTTTTGGTTCTCGTCCATCTCGACACTTAAGCGACGAAGAGTATCATTTGGCACACTTGTACGTATTACTCAATTGTCCAAAGATTGAACAATTTATTGAATTATTTGACTTTGAGATGGTGCAAAAATACTCTATTCACAACGATCAAGAATTGGAGAGATTACAAAATCGTGATTTCCCTACTTGGATTCAGGCTTACAGCAAAGATCACATAGTTGAAATAGATAAAAGAATATTTGAGTTTGTTAGTGGACCGTCTGGACTAGTGTCGTGTTATAGCGAATATTTTATTAATGGATATAAATTTCACACAGTTGAATATGCATATACAAAGAAGAAGATGAATGTCGGGGTCTGCGTGAAAGGGACAACCTATGTTGAATGTGATATGGATTTTTATGGACTGATGGAAGAAGTGATAAAGTTGCACTACTTCGGCTTGAAATCTATGATCCTATTTAGATGTCATTGGTTCGATACAACAGAAAGGGGCATGAAAGTTCATCCAAAATACAAACTTATTGAGGTTATTTACAAATCCAAATTGGCAGCAAATGAGCCTTTTATATTGGCATCACAAGCCGAACAAGTATATTACACGAAGTATCCGACTCGAAATAAAGATAGAGCAGATTGGCGTGTAGTCTGTAAGACTAAAGGTAGAGGAAAAATTGATTCGATGGCAAGAGAAAATGAGCCGATACCTGATGTGACAGATGGTTTCTATCAAGAAGATGATCCTCCTGCTGTAGATCGTATTATTCCAATACTCGAGGATGCAGACACAACGTCAATTCAATTAGAAGTTGAATATGTTGATTATGACGATCATGAAATTGAGGAAGCTGAAGATGAAGAAGATGAAGAAGAGGAAGAATTCAAAGACTATTACTCAGATGATGAGGAATAATTGTAAAGTATATCTTATATTAAATATATCTCTACTATATATATAATAATCTAATTATATGCCTATTCGACAGATATGTTTGGTATGGGTTATCATCGCAGGAGAGCTCCGGAGTCTCCGATCGGTGAGACTCTAGCACTTACTCATGTTGTTGATTCTCTTGTTGTTGATCCTCCTGCCGATAATGCTGCTGAGGCTAGTACATCCAGACGCAAGCGGCCACGCGGGCCGAACAGGTGGCAGCCTCCACCAGCCATAGAGTCACGCATATTCATTAGCGTGATTGGGGAGCGGTAATATATCATGAATTATGAATCATTGAAATTCATTATATCATAATATAATATTAAATTTTACTTTTGTTGTGCAGTTTTGAGCAAGAAGAAGTGCCAATGAGCATTTCTTCTACCATTCGACGATACATGCATGGGGCATGGCCCACGTGGTCTCACGTGCCCAATGAGCACGTCGACATATTATGGCGCGAGTTTGAGGCACGTATTATTTTTTTTTATACATGCATGATGATTAATATTGGTACTGATATTATTGTTTTGCAGGCTTGCTATACATGGGCTGAGGACCAGAGGTCCTTCATTTATGCTGCCTGGGAGGCTATTTCCCGGGCGATGTACAATGGGCAGCTGGGGCAGGCCCGGTCCCAGGCGATGGCCCGAGCTAGGACCACTAACATAGCGGAGACTCGGGGATACGACCTCGATTAGATTATGTCCGATATATGGGACCAGCTCATGGCGATGTGGTCGACGGATCGATGACAGCAGGTTTCTAGGACTGCGGCTAGAAACCGCATGTCGGGGGAGCAGCACGTCACACTGGCAGCTCTGTTACATTTGCTGTGCACGCGAACCGTATGGTAAGTATACCTTAATTTTAATTTTATATTTTATTTGTTACTCTGTGTACTAATTAATGTATTTGTTTTGTAAATGTAGATGACAGTGTTGGACGACGAGACTGTCCAGCGACTCTCCCTGATGGCGGTGTTTGAGCGGATACACCGTCGAGTGCATGGGACGGGGGAGTACGTCGACAACCGCGTTGCATACATTATGGTAAGTATATTTGTTTTAATTATTCTTTATATATTTATAAATTAAGTTTTATGAAAAATATTAAACAAAAAATTAAACTCGAGTAGCAGACCTACAGTCAGGCGGTGATACAGCGCGGAGGCACCCCCGAGGACTTTGATACGACAGTGTGTGTCGATGCTGCAGGTGGCTAGGATCACGACCGTGTGTATGGTTTTGCAAATAGTGGTCATGCGCGAGCCGTGCTAGAGCCACTTGGGGCACCGACCCCTCCGCATGCTGGTGAGCGGCCGTCGACCTCCAGGTCCATAGATGATCATAGTAGCAGGATAAGGACACTGGAGGAGACAGTCGTGCGTCAGACTGAGTTGATGGAGCGTCAGAGTCAGATGATGGCAGAGATGCATGTTATGCTACACAACTTGTCAGGTCATCCCGAAGCAGCATCATCTGATCCATCGTCCTCGAGTCAGTCCACGCCGGTGTACACCCAGGCACTCCAGACTCCGCC
Organism: Canna indica; assembly: GCA_034359265.1. Classification (NCBI taxonomy): domain Eukaryota; kingdom Viridiplantae; phylum Streptophyta; class Magnoliopsida; order Zingiberales; family Cannaceae; genus Canna; species Canna indica. The sequence goes on along the minus strand of CP136893.1, from coordinate 13,674,604 downwards.
ATATGATCCAGACCATCCTTCATCATAATCGTGAGGTTTATTATTTTTTTATTATATTGACTTTGTTACTTCGATACTATATATATATTTGTTTTGTTTTGTTTGGATATTGATACTTAAATTTTGCATTTGAATAGTTTGTATACAATTGTGGATAATTATAAATATAAGTATAATTATTTTGATGTATATCTGGGTGTATTTGTGATGTGTGAATGGATGTGTGTATGGGTGTATGGGTGTGTGAGTTATATATCAGATAATGTATCAATGTATTAATGAAAATTTGGAATTTAAAGTTTTTTCGATTTCAGTATCTAGTAATCAGCAATGGCTTTCCCACGGCCAGCTGTGGGAAAGCCGTTACTAAAAGTGTATCGAAAGCCGTTGCTGAAGACCTATAGCAACAGCGTAGCAACGGTCTGTCACTAACGGCATTGCTACGAACACGCGGGCCGTTGCTAATAATGTTATAAGCAACGGTACCGGGTCCGTGGCAAAACCGTTGTTGATAATATTATTAGCAATGACCCAAGCGACTGTTGCTGATCCGTTGCTAAGTTATCAGCAACGCGTGTTTCTGCCAAGACTCCGTTGCAACGGGCGTAGCCGTTGCACACCGTTGCTGATGGCCATTATTCTAGTAGTGGCGGAGGTGAGGGGATGGTGGCCAGATCATGTGAGGGAACGGTGGACAGATCAAGTGGGGGGATGGTGGTAGAAGACAAAGGGTCAGTGAGTACAGGTGGAGCAGGTGGTAGTCGTCGGGGGGTCCTACGAGGAATGCCTCCTCGGGAACTGATATCTCGAACCATAGCTGTAAAAATTTAATATAATTAGATTATATATAATAGATTAATAGATATATTTAATAATTGAATATATACTTCACATTTATAATTATTCGCCATCGTTATTATCATCATCCATGTAATACTCTTCTTCTTATTCTTCTGTATCGAAATCTTGAAATTCTTCTTTGTCTCCCTCATCATCATTCTGTCCTTCCTCAACTTCATTATCGTCGTTATCAACGTATTCTATTTCCAATTGAACTAACTCTGTGTCATCATCCTCGAGTATTGGACTAACTCGTTCCACTTCGGAAGGATCTTCTTCATGATAGAAGTCATCTGCTGGCTCATTCTCTCCAACTATCGGGTCAATTTTTCCTCTGGCTTTAGTCTTACAGACTACATGCTAATCTACCCTATCTTTCTTTCGAGATGGATACTGCATATAATATACTTGTTCAGTTTGAGATGCCAATATAAATGGCTCATTTGAAGCCAACTTTGATTTGTAATTGACCTCGACCAGCTGTTTATACTTTGGATGAACTCTCATGCCCCTGTCGCTTATATCGAACCAATGACATTTAAAAAGGGCAACTGATTTACATCCAAAAAATTGCAATTCAATGACTCTTCCCAATAGTCCGTAGAAGTCAACATCACATTCAGGATACGTTGTCCCTTTGACGCAGATCCCGACATTCATTGTCTTTTTTGTAGATGAATATTCAAGTGTGTGAAATTTATATCCATTAACAAAATAACCATTATAACACTGTACGAGTCGTGCTGGTGCGCTAGCAAACTCAATGATTTGATTATCTATTTCGTCTCTGTGTTTTGTGCTGTAAGCTTGAAACCAATTAGGGAACTCACGATTCCGTAATCTTTCTAATTCCTCATCGCTGAAAATTGAGTATTTTGTCACCATATTAATGTCAAATATTTCAATGAACTTCTCAATCTCTAGACAGTTTAGTAAAACATACAAGCAGGCCAAATGGTACTCTTCATCGTTTAAGAATCAAGACCGACGAGAACCCAAAGCACGACCGGGGTAACCAAAGATATTTAAACAACCATCTGATGGTCGAGCTCCCCCGTCATCGTTCCGTGGAAGATGATTAAGTCTTGTCTTGATGGTTGATTCAAAATAAAATGAGCAGAATGTTGAAATTTCTTGAATTATATAAGCTTCTGATATGGAACCTTCAACTGCGGTGGTGTTCTTTACTTTTTTCTTCAGACGATTCATGTATCTTTCAAATAAGTACATCCATCGGTATTGAACGGGGCCACCAACTCGTGCCTCGTATGCCAAGTGTATCGGTAGATGCTCCATCGAGTCAAAAAATGCAGGAGGGAAAAATTGCTCCAGCTTGCATATGATTTCAACAATATTATTTTCAAGTGCTAACATATCTTTGACTCGAAGTACATTTGCACAAATGTTTCTGAAAAACATACTTAATTCTTTCAATGGACCCCAAATGTTATCATGTAGATGATCTCGAAACGCGACCAGAACCAATCTCTGCATGAATACATGACAATCGTGGCTCTTCATCCCCAATATTTTGCATTAATCAACATTTACGTACACATCGAGATAAGTTTGAGGCATATCCATCGGGTAATCTGAGTTCTTTGATCCATTGATACACATCTTTCATCTGTTGTTTATTTAACACATACGGCGCCTTTGGCTTATGAAGTCGTCCGTTGACCTCTTGCAACTCTAACTCAGATCTCTTACAAAGTATTTTTACATCATGTCGGACCTTCACATTATCTTTAGTTTTGCCAAAAATATCCATCACTGTGTTAAAAATATTATCAAACATATTTTTTTCAATGTGCATGACGTCCAAATTATGCTGAATCAGTAATGAACTCCAATACGATAATTCTCAAAAGATACTTTTTTCACCCAGTTATGTGTTTGACCAAAGTTTGAAATTCTTACATTCCGACCAAAACTAATCTCTGGAAGCAATTGAACACGTGCTAACATCTGTTCACCAGACAACATCGGTGGTGACTCATCTCTTTTGACTATACCCTTGATAAATTTGCCATGATTCCTTCGATACTGATGGTTAGCCGGTAGGAACCGACGATGACAATCAAAGAAGAGAATTTTCTGACCATTCTCAAGACTGGGGGATTTTGAGTGTTCCATGCAATACGGGCAAGAGAGTCGCCCATGCGTGCTCCAACCAGATAACATGTCATAGGCCAGGAAATAATTGATTGACCACAATATAGCAGCTCGTAAGGTGAAGTTTTGCTTCCGGTGACAATCATAAGTGACAACTCCCTCAGCCCATAATGTTTTGAGTTCATCAATTAAGGGATGGAGAAACACGTCAATTTATTTGCGAGGACCCCTATGACTCGGAATAATCATTGAAAGCTAGATAAATTCATCTTTCATACACATTGAGGGCGGTAAATTATAAACTGTTAACAGCACTAGCCATACTGAATACAGAGTTGACGAATTACCAAACGGATTAAAACCATCTGTGCACAATCCCAGCCTGATATTTCTAGTCTCCCTAGCAAATGAAGGATAACACATATCCAAATATTTTCATGCTTCACTGTTGGATGGATGAATAATTATTGTATCATCACGACTTCTTACATGCCAACTCATATAGGGGGTATTCTTTTCCGACATGAATAACCTTTAAAGTCTCGGTGTCAGTGGAAAATACTGAAGTACCTTAAAGGGGATATTTTTTTGTCAGACCGATTTCTTCTCCTTGTAACGAGGATGTTCACATACCGGGCATTTATCTAACTATGCATTTTCTTTATAATATAAAATACAGTTATTTGGGCACACGTGTATCTTTTCGTACCCAAGCCCTAATTTCCTCATCAACTTTTTTGTCTTATAAAAGGTTGGCTCAAACTTGTTATTTGGAGGTAGCATACCATTGATAAAGCCTACAATCCGATCAAACGTAAGCCCGTTGATATTACAATCGGACTTGATGTTCAGGAGTTGTGTCATTGTCGAAAATCTTGTATAATTAGGACAATTCTCATACAAAGGTTCATCGGCAGCTTTCAACATCTCGTAAAATTCTACATCCTTCTTATTCGGTAATTCATGCTGTATCGCAGGTTGTTCTTCAGTGACATCAACTGTCGTAGTATCTGGTGGCACTACCGTCTCAGTAACTGACTCAATATTATCATTTAAATGGAATTGTTCTCCAAGACTATCCAGAATCATTGTTCTATAAGGATTAGGTGGATTGGAAGAAGAAACACCAGCAGAAGAAGATTCACCATGAGTTTGGACAACAGGATTGCTCGATGTCCCGATTTGACGTGACTCTCCGTGACAATTCCATACAAAATATCTTGGTGTGAATCCTTTTGTATATAGATGCATTGTGACAGTTTCTCGGTCCGAAAATCTTATGTTCGAATATTTCCGGCACAGACATCGGATTTTATCACCACTAAGGAATTTTTCATTCGAGTATGTGAAATTTAAGAAGTTACGCCTACTCGAAATTCGTCCGTTATAGCTCCACGATGAATTCGTCGGTACATCCAACTTCGATCGCCCAACATGTTCTGTCAAAAAGTTTGCAATATCTTTAGGTAATGTCTTTAGATGGGATGGTCCTATTCCATTCGAGATTCATGTTATTCATATTGCACTTAGTATTTCTTTTAGTCATTAACTTCATTCTAAATTTCGGCAGCATCTCCCTACAGTTCTCCGAATATGCATATCATCTGGGCGCGTATCGGAGAACAAGGGAGATACAAGCCAAAATTTAAAAATGAATAATGACTAAAAAAATAAACTAAGTGCGATATAAATAACTATGTTATCAAATTATCCAATTATGGATAATTCAAGGGTTATACATCGTATAAAAGATCATTAACTTCGTTTACACGAACATACAACCCCCGAACGGATCTAAGGTTTTGCAAAATTAAAACTTGACTCCTCGATGCATATGTGAAACGTATCAACTCATCTTAATTTTTTTTCTAAATTTATGGATGCCGGTGCGAGTCCATAGTGGACGATTCCGCACAAGTCCAAAGTGGATAATTCCAGCACGAGTCCATCCATTATGAATGATTCCAGCACAAGTCTATCCATTGTGGACGATTTCGGCGTGAGTCCACCATGGACGATTTGACCGCGAGTCCAAAGCGGACGATTTGGCCGCGAGTCCACAGTGGACGATTCCGGCGCGAGTCCTCAGTGGACGATTCCATTAATACTAATTAATTAATATTAAACTAATTTCATTAATTAACCTAAAAATAATTAAACTCTAATCAACAATAACCATTAATTAATATTAACCAAACTAATTACCTAATTAATAATTAATTTCTAATAATTAACAATAAAAAAATTAAAAAATATACGATTTAATTAAACCCTAATCAAACTGTGATTACTCTAATCCCAGTTTGATTAGAGGTTAATTAAACCCTAATCAAGTTATTGATTAGGGTAATTAACCCTAATCCTCAATCAAGCAGAAGTCGGCATCACTGTCGGCTACTGTTTCAATCCATTGGGGCCGATGGTAGTCGGCCCCATCATGGCGCCGTCCGGGTCGACGCCGGCGCGGGGAGGTTCGGCCGGGTCAACGTCGGCGTGGAGAGGGCGGCGGAATGAAACTGGCGAGCTGAGATCGAGGAGGAGGATCAGAGATGCATACCGGAAGGGAGACGGTCAACGGCGGTGACTGACAACGGCGGCAACTAGCAACGACTGGACGGTAACCGGCAATGACGGATGGCGGCGGCAAAAGGTGACAGCGGTGAGCATAGAAGAAAGAGGAAGGGTCGGGTGCGAACGTAAATAAAAAAGATTTTCACCGATGTCTCGCAAGTCGTCGGCACATAGTGGATATGTAGTTTTATTATCATCGACGGCTGCTTGAGCCGTCGATTAAGAGTGTTTTAATATTCGCGCTGCATTTGTGGCATTAATTAATAAGCTACAGCCGCCTCCAGCCGTGGCTAAAGAGTAATTCATACCACCAACGGCGGCATACAGCCGTGGCTAATAATTTATTTTATTTCGTGCCCCGTGCGCGCCATCAACTATGAGCGACGGCTACATTCGGGCGTATGTGAGCCGCGGCTGATTTGATTATTAACATCACCAATGGCTCCTGCGCCCCCGCTACGCCGTGGCTAATAACTTATTTAATTTCGCGCCCAGTGTACGCCATGAACTATAAGCAACGGCTCTTTTTGGCCGTATGCGAGCCGCGACTGATTTGGTTACATCAGCCACGATCGCTGCGACTGACGCAAAGCCGTGAACGATTCTGACGGCCCTAGCGGCCGTCGGTGATCCCCGTGGCTGATGTGGTATATTCTAGTAGTGGAAGGATAAAGATCGAAAGAAAGGTTGGATTTGGCTACATAATAACTCAGAGCAAAGGAAAATTAATATCCGAATGAAATAACGCATGCAAAGCTCAATCCCCTCTTGCAGCTGAGATGTGGTATGTACGGGAGGATATTTTTATGGCAAAAGAATTCGGATTGCAGCATGTAAGGGCAAATTTGCTTCATGGGATAAGGGATAATAGGATAAGAGATGGATTAATAACAATTGTTTGTTAATTTAGTGCATGGATTAGAAGAAAATGAGAATAGAAAAAAAATAAAATTAATATTATATTCGATGTACATCGATTTTAAAAAATTTATATCCAATCATCAATCATTCAAGGTCTTGTAATATGGCATATTTCTTTCTTTTTCTCTTTTTTTCTTGATCCAGCATTATAATATAACCTATTTTTAATTAGATCGAGTTTAAATTGAATTAATCCTCACATATGTAAATAGACAGTCTCATGGTAGTAGAGAATGTAGTAGTAACGCTTCCATTTTTTATGTTTGTATTAAAGACAATATTTAGTTCATTAATTTCAATAAAACTAGGGAAATATATTTATACTCAATCTGATGGCGAATAATGCACGACTATGACCCTGCTTCCTCCTCCCGCGATTGGATAGAAAGTTATCGTATCTTTAAATATGTTTTTTTTTAAAAAAACATTAACAATATGATGGTGAAATTTTTCGGGCCTGGTCAGGCACGGCTCCAGTCGGATTTGGGCCTGTGCCGTCCATGACGGGCCCGGCCCATTGCCACCCGGATCACTTGTGTGGTGCAGCTGGTGCTAATACTATGCTACCTGCGCATAAAGGTGACAAACTGACAATGGGTCGGCTGATCAAGGCTGGGCCTGATCCGGCCCGACCTTTTATTGTAATTGGGCTGGACGACTTCTTCGGAGAAACGTGGGCCCCTAAAGAATTATTTACTTTATTTCAGTCTTCTAGAATCTGAATTGTTTGCTTGCACACAATCCAGTTGTTGCCGGTCTTTTTCTTAATTTCAAGGGGAAAAGATTACTTATTACTTTCCATGTTTGACTCATCATCAGTTATACATCGCTAATCAATAAATATAAGCAGCTTCATTCATTATTTAGAGGACTACTTGTGGATTTTTCCCAATTTATTTGAACACTATATAATATATATATATATATTGGTCAAAATGAATGAAGAAAATATCTCTCAGTCACCGACTCACCGTCAGATAAGAAAATAAAAATAGATGAACATTAAACAAGATAGGAATACTTTTTGAGAACGATGGTAAATACTAAATTATGCTTATATTGTTTCCTTGACTAGATAATGCAAGTAAAAAGAAATAAAATATTCTCTTAATTAAACTACATTCCTTCCAAATTCCAAGTGGTTGTTGGTTGGTGATGACAATGAACCCTAAAAATTGAAAGGAGAAGGTGTTGAAGATTGAGCTTTGAACCATTCAACACATGAAAATGAAAATATGAAGAATTAAAGCCAGCAAAATCCACTACAAAAACTATGCAAACTTCACTTCACTCGCACATCTTACAAACGCAGCAATGGCGCTTCAATCCACGCCGAAACCACTCCCCCTCCTCCTCTCCCTCTCCCTCCTCGCATCCGCCTTTTCCGACCCCGACCCCCTCCAAGACTTCTGCGTCGCCGACCTCGATTCCGCCGCCGGCACCAACGGCTTCCCCTGCAAGCCCCTCGCCGCTGTCACCTCCGACGACTTCTTCTTCGACGGGCTGTCCACGGAGGGCGACACCGGCAACGTCATCGGCTCCAGCGTCGCTTCCGCCAACGTCCTCACCTTCCCGGCGCTCAACACGCTCGGGCTCTCCATGAACCGGGTCGACGTCGCGCCCGGCGGCCTCAACCCGCCCCACAGCCATCCGCGCGCCAGCGAGCTCATCCTCGTCGTGGAGGGGCGGCTGCTCGTGGGGTTCGTCGGCAGCGCGGGCAACCGGTTCTTCTCCAAGGTTCTGGGACCCGGCGAGAACTTCGTGGTGCCCAAGGGGCTCGTGCACTTCCAGTACAACGTCGGCGAGGTGAAGGCGGTCGCCGTCACCGCGTTCGACAGCCAGCTGCCCGGGGTGGTGGTGGCGGCGCCCACCCTGTTCGGGGCGACGCCGCCGATCCCCGATGAGGTGCTGGCCAAGGCTTTTCAGGTGGATCAGAAGACTGTGGCGATGATTAAGTCCAAGTTTGAGAGATGAGACAATTAATTATATACTTGTCATTGATTAATTATGACTTCATAAAAAAATCTGCAATATTTTTTTCTGTTATTACTTATTATGAATATGATTGCTGTTTGGACTTTGAATGATTGTATCCATGTCTTCACTCAATTTCTTTCAGAGTTAATTTCACATTAGAATTCGTTTTTTCAGAACTTTTTATATAAATTAATATGCAATTAATAATTAGTCCCAAATCTCAATTTTCTTAGGATGTAAATTTTTCAATCAAAGTTTGCCACATGTCTAATACATATTTGAGGTATAATATGATGATAAATGAATTACATAGTGTTGATATATATATTCTTCTTCACCTAAAGTTAATCTCCATCTCATGATGTTCAGATTTAGGATGCTCCTCAACGGCACTACTGACTCTATCTTGTATCGAGCCTTCTCCACCTAATTGGAAAAGGTCGCACAACTATGGTTCTCCACCCTCCCATCAGGATTTGTACACACCTTTAGGAGCTCTCCAAGGCATTCATAAACCAGCTCCAAGACTGAGGACTCCCTCCTCTTCAGCAAACAAAGACAAAATGAACAACTGAGAGAATATATCAAGAGATTCAATGTCGTGGCCATGGAGATCTCTAACATCGACACTCATGTCGAGTTCTATTCTACATGGAAATATTTGAGAAGCCCAAACAGTTCATGGGCCTGATAGCTTTGTCCAAGCCAAAAACTATGGCCTAGTTCTAGGAACAAGTAGTATGGTACATGGAAATGGAAGAGTTTCATGGCATTGCTAGGATGTTCTAGAAGCTATAGGTCATAAATTTCTCGAAGAATTGTCTCCCTTTTTGTGTTCAACGGGGTGTATTAATTCGTTGTATTTGGCGCTAGGTCGGGGCGGCAATCTCTTCCTTTTATCGTTATTATGTCCCTAACGATCTCGCTCGTCTCCCTTCTTGTCGGGCTTTGTCACATTCTTGTCTTCGGCATCATCTTTGTCAGTCTACTTGTCGGCCTTTCTGGCCTATTGCTCGCTAGCGCTCCTGGAACACAGCCATAGTCTTTGACCTGGATAGAGTTATCTGGTTTGCGAACTGTTTGGACTTCAGGTCGTGTTTCATAGAATATAACTCGATGTGATGGTCGAGGTTAGGGATCTCCATGTGATGGTCAAGGTTAGGGATCTCCATGTAGTGAAGTGAGTCATCGATTTTAGAGTAGATTCGAGACGAGAAAAATTGGTTGATAAATGCACTAGAGAGATCCTAGAAGGTGTGGACAGGCTCTGAGGTGGAGAACCATAGTAGTGTGGCTTTCTCCTGGATAACGACTTTCTCCAACAAGTATCAGGAATGAAATATGCAAAATGTTTGGCTTTATAGAAGGAACCTACCCTATGAAGTACTTAGGAACTTATACCAGTCCAGAAAAACTAGACATAAGTTATTATCAAGAAATCATAGTTCACAAGGCAATAGCCAGGATAGATGGTTGGGCAGGAAAAGGAATTTCTCAAGCGGGTAAAATGACTCTATTAAATTTAGTAATGAATTCTTTGCCTATGCACACTATATATTCCTCATGGATAAATGAGAGTGTAGTTAACATATTTCAATGTCCTGCAAAGAACTATCTTTGGAGCTCTAGTACAAAAAAGAAAGGCTTTCATCTCGTGGGATGGAATAAAGTCGTTCTTAGAAAAGGCTTGGGTGGACTTGGCATTAAAGATGTGAGAATTATGAAATACTCAATATATGCATACTAGGAAAATTATTCCTTTTCTGAATAAAGAGAAGCATATGTGGGCTAAAATTCTACTATGCAAATACGGAGATTGTCATCCACGATTTTACAAAAACAATAATAAATTTTCATGGTCATTCAGATGTTTAATTACATGGTGTCATTCATGAATCGTCTAAAGAAAAAAAGTAAAGAACACCGCAGCTGTTGAAGGATCAATATCTGAATCGTATATCATCCAAGAAATTTCAACATTCTGCTCATTTACTTTGAATCGACTATACATACAAGATTTGATCGTCTTCCACGTAACGACGACGGGGGAGTTCGATATTCAGATGGACGTTTAAATATATTTTGTCACTCTGGTCGTGCTTTTGGTTCTCGTCCATCTCGACACTTAAGCGACGAAGAGTATCATTTGGCACACTTGTACGTATTACTCAATTGTCCAAAGATTGAACAATTCATTGAATTATTTGACTTTGAGATGGTGCAAAAATACTCTATTCACAACAATCAAGAATTGGAGAGATTACAGAATCGTGATTTCCCTACTTGGATTCAGACTTACAACAAAGATCACAGAGCTGAAATAGATGAAAGAATATTTGAGTTTGTTAGTGGACCGTCGCGACTAGTGTCGTGCTATAGCGAATATTTTTTTAATGAGTACAAATTTCACACGGTGGAATATGCCTTTACAAAGAAGACGATGAATGTCGGGGTCTGCGTGAAAGGGACAACCTATGTTGAATGTGATATGAATTTTTATGGACTGGTGGAAGAAGTGATAGAGTTGCACTATTTCGGCTTCAAATCAGTGATCATATTTAGATGTCATTGGTTTGATACAACAGAACGGAGCATGAAAATTCATCCAAAATACAAACTTAATTGTTGAGGTTAATTACAAATCTAAATTGGTAGCAAATGAGCCTTTTATATTGGCATCACAAGCCGAACAAGTATATTATGTGAAGTATCCGGCTCCAAATAAAGATAGAGCATATTGACGTGTAGTCTGTAAGACTAAAGATAGAGGAAAAATTGATCCGGTAGCAGGAGAAAATGAGCTGATACCTGATATGACAGATGGTTTCTATCAAGAAGATGATCCTCCTGTTGTAGATCGTATTATTTCAATACTCGAGGACGCAGACACAACCTCAATTCAATTAGAAGTTGAATATGTTGATGATGACGATCATGAAATTGATGAAGCTGGAGATGAAGAAGAGAAAGAAGATGAAGAAGAGGAAGAATTCGAAAACTATTACTCAGATGATGATGAATAATTGTAAAGTATATATTTTATTAAATATATCTCTACTATTTATACAATAATTTGATTATATGTCTATTCGACTGCAGATATGTCTAGTCGTGGTTATCGTCGCAGGAGAGTTTCGGAGTCTTCGATCGGTGAGATTGCAGCACTTACTCGTGCTGCTGATCCTCCTACTGATGATAGTGCTGAGGCTAGTACATCCAGACGCAGGCGGCCATGCGGGCCGAACAGGTGACAGCCTCCACCAGCCACAGAGTCACGTAGATTTATTAGCGTGATTGGGGAGCGGTAATATATCATGAATTACGACAATTATACAAATTCATTATATCATAATATAATATTAAATTTTATTTTTGTTGTGTAGGTTCGAGCAAGAAGAAGTGCCGAGGAGAATTTCTTCTAACATTTGACGATACATGTACGGGGTATGGCCTACGTGATCTCACGTGCCTAGTGAGCACGTCGACATGTTATGGCGCGAGTTTGAGGCACGTATTATTTTTTCTAATACATGCATGATGATTAATATTGGTACTGATATTATTATTCTATAGGCTCGCTATACATGGGCTGAGGACCAGAGGTCCTTCATTTACCCTGCCTGGGAGGCTATTTCCCGGGTGAGGTACAACGGGCAGTTGGGGCAGGCCCGGTCCCAGGCAATGGCACGAGCTGGGACTACTAACATCGTGGAGACTCGGAGATACGGTCCCGATTGGATCACTCCAGATATATGGGACCAGCTCGTGGGAATATGGTCGACGGATCGATGGCAGGAGGTTTCTAGGAATGCAGCTAGAAATCACTTGGCGGGTGGAGCAGCGCATCACATCGGCGGCTCTATTTCATTTGCAGTGGACGCGAACCGTATGGTAAGTATATATTTTAATTATATATATTATTTGTTACTATGTGTACTAATTAATGTATTTGTTTTGTAAATGTAGACGACGGTGTCGGATGACGGGACTGTCCAGCGACCCTCCCCGATGGCGGTGTTTGAGCGGACTCACCGTCGAGTACATGGGATAGGGGAGTACATCGACAACCGCGCTGCATACGTTATGGTAACTATATATTTGTTTAAATTATTCATTATATATTTATAATTTAAGTTTTATGAAAAATATTAAATAAAAAATCAAACTCGAGTAGGAGACCTACAGCCAGACGGTGGTGCAGCGCGGGGGCACCCTTGAGGACTTTGACTCAACAGCGTAGGTCGAGGCCGCAGGTGGCTGGGAGCATGGCCGCGTATATGGCTGTGCAGATAGTGGTCATGCGCGAGCTGTGCTAGGGCCACTTGGGGCACCGACCCCTCCGGTCGTTAGTGAGCGGCCGTCCACCTCCAGATCTAGTTATGATCATAGTACTAGGATAAGGACACTAGAGGAGACAGTCGCGCGTCAGACTGAGATGATGGAGCGCTAGAGTCAGATGATGACGGATATAGAAGCTATGCTACGCAACATGTCAGGTCATCCCGAAGAAGGCATCTCTTCGGCATCATCTCATCCATCATCCTCGAGTCAGTCCACGCTGGTGTACACTCAAGCACTCCAGACTCCGTCATATGATCCAGGCCATCCTTCATCGTGATCGTGAGATTTTTTTATATATTGACTTTGTTACTGAGATACTATACTTGTTTAATTTATTTTGTTTGGATATTGATATTTCAATTTTGCATTTGAATAGTTTTTATACTATTGTGGATGATTATAAATATAAGTATAATTGTTTTGATGTATATCTTGGTGTATTTGTGATGTGTGAATGAATGTGTGTATGGGTGTATGGGTGTGTGAGTTATGTATGAGATAATGTATCAATGTATCAATGGAAATTTGGAATTTTAATTTTTTTTCATTTGTAGGTTCACATCATCAGCAACGGCTTTCCCACGGTCGTCCGTGGGAAAGCCGTTGCTAAAAGTGTATCGAAAGTCGTTGCTGAATACCTACAACAACGATCTTTTACTAACGGCGTTGCTACGGGCTCACTAGCCGTTGCTAATAAAATTATCAGCAACGGCTCCGTGTCCTTGGCAAAACCGTTGCTGATAATATTTTTAGAAACGACCCGAGCGGCCGTTGTTGAGCCGTTGCTAACTTATCAGCAACGCGCCTTTCTGCCACGGCTCCGTTGCAACGGGTGGGGCCGTTGCAAGCCGTTGTTGATGGTTTTCAGCAACGGCGCAGCAACAGCTTCAGCCGTTACTGATGCACATGTTTCCAGTAGTGCGACCTGTGTTCACTGAAGACGCAAACCTACGTCGGTCGATCGGGCGATTGACCAGATTATGGGAACACAATTTCGCATTTGGGCAGTCGACCCGTCGGTCGACCGCACAAAGAGAAGAAGCGTCGGTCGATTTGAATGATCGATCGATCGGTCGACCGACCAATCGATCGAGCGTTTGCAACGGATAGTTTTCTATCCATTGAGCTACCGTTTCCTTGAGAGGCTATAAATATCATTCATCTATCCTCTCTAAACTTCTTCCATGAAGATTACAGATTTTATCGAGTAATTAAAAGGAAGATTTGAGCCTTCTAGAGATTGATTAAGCGCGCTCTGCTCTTTCCGCGAACATTTTCTCAAGCGCCAACTACTGTCTCAACTCGGGAATTGAATCGAGCTCTACAACTCGACGAGTTGAAGGTTCCAAGGCTTGGAAAAGAGCTTTTAATCTTGGTTTAATCTTTTAGCTCTTTTGATTGTATTTTTATAGTTATTTGAACATCTTTATTTTGGATTCGTGCGTGTGAAGACCTAGAATTGTTAGATCTTGAAATTGGGTGGTAGCCTGTGTTTGAGGTTTAAATCCACCGGTGTAATTAAACGTAGTTTGCTAGGATTAAGTGGAGTTATCCCTTAGGGTTGAGGTGGAAGAGTGCTCTTGATAAGAAGACAGAGACTTCCGGGTGTGAAAGTGCCTTAGTTCGAGAGGGTGACTCTTTGAGTCAAAGTCCTCTGTGTAAGGGAAATAAGATTTAATCTAGTTAAACTAGTTTGGAAATCCTAAGCGGGGTGCTTAGGTAGTGGAGTAGGCATTAGGGCCGAACCATTATAAATTATCGTGTTTGCATTGATTTACTGATTGTTTTAATTGCTTAATTACCTATCGCTTCCGCATCAAATCATTCAATCGAAAATTGCCTAAACGGTCTAAGAAAATGATTAAAATCAAATTTAGGCTAATCAATTTAGTAAATACACTATTCACCCCCCTCTAGTGTTGCCATTTTGCCTACATTTGTTATCAGAGCGAGTCGTAGATTGTGATTTCACCATCCCTTCTACAATTTGTCTTGATCTTGAAATGGCTCTAGAGTTGGTAGCATCTTCACCTCCTAGGGTCGATGAATCTAACTTTGGTCTTTGAAAGTCTAGAATGTATACATACTTAAAAACTAGAGGTTTTGATGTTTATAACATGATTAAATTAGAATACATTGAACCTAAGGTTAACATGCATGATTGGAGTGAACATGACAAAAAAATATTTCAATATAATGGAGATGCTATTTATTCCATATTTTGTACCTTACCTAATAGCATCCTTGATAAAGTCATGCATTGTACATCCGCATTTGATATTTGGGCAATATTAAACATGCTATATGATTTTGCAAAAACCGAAGAGATTAATTACTACTTATGTTGAAGGTGGTGATGACAATGGTCATCCATCCGCTACTAACGTCTCTTGGGGTGCTCATAGCATTTCCGGTCAAAGAAGCACGCTTAAAAGTAGGAAAAGAATTAAAAGTCAAGTGCTTCCTTTGCCAAGAGAATGGACATATTAAGAAAAATTATCCCTTGATAAAAAAGAAATCCAAGAAGGAGAAGAAGGTCTCCAATTTCACTTCGGAATCAAGTGGGGCCTCCTCATGTGGTGACAATGAAGCCACCTCAAAATTGTGCCTCATGGGTGTTGATGATGAGGTAAAATCTTTCGCTTATTGTCATAATAATGACTATAGCAATTCAAGCTCATTTAACATGTCTTATGATGAGCTAGTTGATGAATGTAAAAAAATGTATGAATTGCTCATAAAAAAGAACAAGAAAAACAGGAAATTAAAGAAGGAAAATTTAAGACTTAGCTCTCATGTGCATGAATTAGAAAATAAAAAATTGAATGCTAGCCATTTTGATTCTTGCCATGATGCCTTAAAACTTGAAATTAAGGACTTAAAACATAGAAATGAAGAATTAAAAATTGAGAATGATGAGTTGTTAACTAAGATTTCAAAAATTAGAATTGAGAAGGAAAATATATACAAAAAATAATGTGAATCTCAATGGTAAGGATTGTACAAGTGATTTCAAATTTGAGCATAATATTTTGAAAAATAAAAATTATTTGTTGAAATCTCAAATACAAGCTTTACACAAATTAATCAATGACTTAAAAAATGAGGTTGTTTTCTTGAGTAAGAAAACTAGTAATTTATCACATGCTTCATCCTTTAGAAATCCTAGGAATAAAAATGCTTATATAAAGAATGCTAAAGTTCATCGTCATATTCTCATGTCAAGCATTCTTCCTTTAAACCTCATGTCCAAAAGAAAAAGTTTCATGAAAATTATTTTTGTTGTGGTATTTTTGGCTATGCTATCCATGATTATGCATTCAAGAAAAATCCAAGTGTAGTTAAGACACTTTGGATTCCTAGGCCAACTAACCCCCATGGACCCAAAGCCATTTGGGTACCAAAGGTCTCTTGCTCTACTATAGGGGGAGCTACCACACAAGGTTAAGGGAAAGTGATGTGTTGAAGTTGGCCAAGAGTTCAATGAAAGATCCTTATGGTTGCAACTTCAAGATTCTCACCTAGATGCCTATGGAAAAGAAAGTTGGCATTTAAAAGGTTTGGTATCATCTCCTAACTTTAATTGATCCATTAATAGTTGGAGTTCATGACACTTGCTTAAATTGATTATTTTTCCCGCTCATGGTATGCTTTGAAAAAGGTTTTTGATTTTTTGATCTTCGGTCTCCTCGGAGACCTATGTGGCTTGTAATGGGCCTAAGTAACCTTGTGGTTCTAAATCGTAGGCTAATTGTGGCCTTTTGGTTTTCAACCAATAGGAAGGGTTGGAGATCATGTTTTCATATTTATTTCATTTGTGATATCTTAAAATTCGTTTTGGTATGACTTGATTTTATTTAAAACGGATTTCATACCATTTAGCAAAGTGAACTTTGATAATGATATTTGATGCTTCTCTTTGGTTTTTAGTTTGGTTAGCTTGCTAAGTAGCTATATTTTCACTAAAACATTAGTGTAGCTCACTTGCAAGTTATGAGTATATTGGAAGGCTAATAACTAGGAAGAAAAAGATTAGTTTGGCAAATTATCATGAATAGGGTATAACCTTGATAAATTCAAATCTTAGTGTTATACCTCAATGCTTAAGCTTAAATAATGTCTCAATACTCATGATTAGAATTGCATGTTAAATCCTTGAACTTTCATAAGTATGTAGAATCTTAGCACTTAGGCAAATTTCATTAAATGAAACTTGCTCTAGGTTGATACTTACCATTAGAGACATTCCTTTAAAGTCCAAACTAGTTAAACATGTTCAGGGACCTTATTCTTCAAATGCTTCACATCTTAAGATCCCTTAGATTCATTTTGATATCATGATAACTCCTTAAAATGAATCTCTACTATCTAGCATAGGTTAAGTTTTTAAAAAAAATAAAACTTTGCATTGAACCTTTGCTATTTAGTATGTTAGCTTGCTAGTTGGTATATAAATTCATTTTGATACTAATAAAGCCTACTTGCAAGTTAAGAAAGTGGTAAACATAGGAAAGCTATGCTATCATGAAGAAAATTGAAAAGTAAATAAAATCGGAGATTTCTTTTAGCTCAAATGTTCCACATGATAAACGTAATGACAAGTTTGGCAAAATTCTATTGAAAGAGGTATGAATTGGTTTTGCAAAATCTTAAGGTAATTTTTGAATATTCATGCTTTAATGATGTCTCTATATACTCATGATTGATTTTGCATGATAAATGTTTAAAGTTTCATAAGTAGGCAAAATTTTGATAACTTAGGCAATTTCATGATATCTTGATTGAATGAAACTTGATCTAGGTTAAAATTCTTATTAGATACCTCATTTTGAGTAAACACCTAATGAACATGTTTAGATACACATATCACATAAGTCTATGTATTTAAAATTGAAAATTCATGTTTAGATGAACAATGTGATAACTATACCATTTTAGGGGACTTAAACTTGAAAAAGATTTGACCCAAGTCAACAAATCGACTTGGACACTTCATTTTAAGTCCAAACTTCATAAACATGTTTAGAAATATGTATGACATGTTTCCAAGTACTTAGAGTGAGAAATTCATATGAATATGGATAAAATGACATAGAGGTCAATTCAAGCTTACCTCTTTTGAACCAAGTTGACCCAAGTCAACCAATTGACTTAAAGGCCTCATTTTTAATCAATATTTATGGAACATGTTTAGATTTACTCATGTTAGGTATCCATAGGTCTAAGTTTGAAAAATCATGAGTAAATTATAAGATTGAAACTTAGTAAGTTTCATGAAAACTAGTTTAGTTTTGAATGAAATCATACTAGGTTGATATCTTGACTTAAGGATATAATTTTCATTTCAAACTTGACATATTACATGACCATTATGTGGTGTCATAAAAGTTTGAATGAAAACTGAGTACTCTTTGAAAATAACTAAAATTTACGAAATTGCCATTTCTACAACAATTGGTATCAGTTATTTCTAGAGAAATATAGAAAAATCATTTTTAATTGATTCTTGAAATTGCACTCTCACTGAAAAATCTAGGTTCTTCAGTAAATTTTTTAAAAAGTTTCATCAAGAATCTGATTTATAATGAAATTTTGAAATTGAATTTCAAAAATACAAAGTATCATCCTTTTTGAAATATCAATCTTTCCGATACTTTGATTTTTCTTCAAAATCTTCAAATGAAAACTCATGCATACTATTTTCTTTCATTTCTAATATCATTCTCACCATTGCTTGAGTAAAATCATTCATAGGAATGATTTTGATAATTTGAATGATAACTAAAAATATTCATTTGTTTATTAAAATCAATATATGATGAAAAATGAACTTTGAAAATTCATTTTGAGCTCAAACTTGATACATGCATTTCAAATGATCATTCAACAATTGGTATCAAAAAAATTTCATCCAATAATTGGTATTTCAAATCTTGAAGTATAGGTTGACCTAAGTCAACAAAGTAACTTAAAAATTTCATCTTAAGCCCAAACTTGATTAATAGACTTACATTCTCTCATGTTTGATGTCTAGATGCTTAAGTTTGAGAAAAACATGAGTAGATAGCAAAAACTTGATACTTAGCATTTTCATATTTTCATGCTTAATTCAAATGAAACCATGCTAAGTTAAAAGTTTGTTTAAATGACATTAGTTTCACTTCAAACTTGATATACATGATTTAAATGACCATATCTTGATATATTGATAGTTTGAATGAAATATAAAAATGTCATGAAAAGACTTGAGAACATACATGATTTAATTTTGAATTCAAATATTTAAGTTTTGAACATATCATGTATGATTTAATTTTCATATTAAATATTTGTTTTCCATCCATTTGGTTGAGATTTTCATGTTTCATGAAAAATAATCTTTAGAGTCTCAACTTCATGAAAAAATATTTGTTTTTCATCCCTTTGACTAGATTGACCTTTCTTGCCCTTTTTGATTGATGTCAAAAGGGGGAGAAATATATAAGGAAAAGAGGGAGAAAAGTATAGGAAAATTGGGGAGAAAATTATAGATTTAGGGGAGGAAAATATAGGAAATCCATGCATATAGATAGGGGGAGTTTATTTTCATAAATATGCATGTTGTTAGGGGGAGAAACCTCTTAGTTGATATCCTATATGCTTTAATGAATATATTTTCTTAAGGACGTTTGTCATCATCAAAAAGGGGGAGATTATTGGCTTTAGGTTTTCAACCTTGGTCTTAATCTCTTAATCTCAGTTTTGATGATAACAAACATGGAACTAATATTTCATCGAGAAATCTTTCAAGTTCCATATCAATTAGCGTTCGATGTCCTCGATCGAAAAAATTGGAAGGACACTGATCGTCGCGCTCGGGTTCGTCGTAGAATTTCTCAAAGATCGACGTGTGCATCAAAGACGTTTTGGACGAGTCCAAAGTTCACACGGAAAGCTCTCCAAGTTGATGCTCGTTGAAAATCGAAACCCGAAAATGAAGCGCGCAAGAAAAAGGGCTGAAAAATCAATATCAGCCTTTGTTCGGTTGATCGGTCGATCGGCCGAAGAGTGTAAGGAAAATGGTTGTAGCCATCTCGGTCGACCGAAGGATGCCGCAAAGCGGCAATAGCTACTTCGGTCAACCGGGCGATCGACTGACCGAAGCCCGAAATGGGCAGTAGCTCTGTCGGTCGATCGACCAGCGTTCGCTGAAGACGTAAACCTGCGTCGATCGATCGGGCGGTTGACCAGATTGCGGGAATGCAATTTTGCGTCTGGGCAGTCGACCCGTCGATCAACCACACAGAGAGAAGAGGCGTCGATCGCTTTGAGCGGTCGGTCGATCGGTCGACCCACTACTAGAAAAATGGTCATCAGCAACGGCTGATGTCGTTGCTGAGCCGTTGCTGAAGAGAATCAGCAACGGCCGAGCCGTTGCAATAGAGCCGTGATAGAAAGTCGCGTTGCTGATGACTTAGCAACGGATCAGCAACGGCCGCTCGGGCCGTCGCTCAAAACATTATCAGCAACGGCCACTCGGGCCATCGCTAAAAACATTATCAGCAACGGTTTTGCCACAGACCCAGAGCCGTTGCTGATAAGATTAATAGCAACGGCCGCTGAGTTCGTAGCAACACCGTTAGTAAAACTCCATCGCTAAGCCGTTGCTGTAGGTCATCAGCAACGGCTTTCGATACACTTTTAGCAACGGCTTTCCCACGGACGCCCGTGGGAAAGCCGTTGCTGATGACGTATACCTGCAACCAGAAAATTTGAAAATTTCAAATTTCCATTGATACATTGATACATTTATCTCATACATAACTCACACACCCATACCCTCATACACACATTCATTCACACATCACAAACACCTCATACACATTCATTCATACATCACAAACACACCAAGATATACATCAAAACAATTATATTTATATTGATAATTATCCACGATAGTATAAAAACAATTCAAATGCAAAATTGAAGTATCAATATCCAAACAAAATAAGTTAAACAAGTTCAATATCCAAACAAAAAATCTCACGATCACGATGGAGGATGGTCTGGATTATATGACGGGGTCTGGAGCGCTTGAGTGTACACCGGCGTGGACTGACTGTACACCGGCATGGACTGACTCGAGGACGATGGATTAGATGATGCCGAAGAGATGACTGCTTCGGGATGACCTGACAAGTTGCGTAGCATAGCTTCTATATTCGCCATCGTCTGACTCTAACGCTCCATCATCTCAGTCTGACGCGCGACCGTCTCCTCTAGTGTCCTTATCCTATTACTATGATCATAACTGGATCTAGAGGTGGACGGCCGCTCACCAGCGACCGGAGGGGTCGGTGCCCCAAGTGGCCCTAGTACGGCTCGCGCATGACCACTATCTGCGAAGCCATATACGCGGCCATGGTCCCAGCCACTTGCGGCCTCGACCCACGATGCTGCGTCAAAGTCCTCGGGGGTACCCCCGCGCTGCACCACCGTGTGGCTGTAGGTCTCCTACTCGAGTTTGATTTTTTGTTTAATATTTATCATAAAACTTAAATTATAAATATATAATGAATAATTTAAACAAATATATAATTACCATAATGTATGCAGCGCGGTTGTGGATGTACTCCGCCGTCCCATGTGCTCGACGGTGAGTCTGCTCAAACACCGCCATCGGGGAGGGTCGCTGGACAGTCCCGTCATCCGACACCGTCGTCTACATTTACAAAACAAATACATTAATTAGTACACATAATAACAAATAAAATATATAATTAAAAGATATACTTACCATACGGTTTGCGTGCACTGCAAATGCAACAGAGCCGCCGGTGTGACGCGCTGCTCCTCCCGACATGCGATTTCTAGCCGCATTCCGAGAAACCTCCTGCCATCGATCCGTCAACCATATCCCCACGAGCTGGTCCCATATATCCGGAGTAATCCAACCGGAGCCATATCCCCGAGTCTCCGCGATGTTAGTGGTCCCAGCTCGGGCCATCACTTGGGACCGAGCCTGCCCCAGCTGCCCGTTGTACCTTGCCCGGGAAATAGCCTCCCAGGCAGCGTAAATGAAGGACCTCTGGTCCTCGGCCCATGTATAGCGAGCCTGCAAAATAATAATATCAGTACCAATATTAATATATCATCATGCATGTGAAAAATAATAATAATACGTGCCTCAAACTCGCGCCATAACATGTCGACGTGCTCGCTAGGCACGTGAGACCACGTAGGCCATGCCCCGTGCATGTATCGTCGAATAGTAGAAGAAATGCTCCTCGGCACTTCTTCTTGCTCGAACCTGCACAACAAAAATAAATTTTAATATTATATTATGATATAATGAATTTGTAATGATTCATAATTCATGATATATTACCGCTCCCCAATCACGCTAATCAATCTACGTGACTCTGTGGCTGGTGGAGGCTGCCACCTGTTTGGCCCGCGTGGCCGCCTATGTATGGATGTACTAGCCTCGGCAGTATCATCCTCATGAGGATCAGCAACAGGAGGATCAGCAGCATGAGTAAGTGCTGGAGTCTCACCGATCGGAGACTCCGAAACTCTCCTGCGTCGATAACCACGACCAGACATATCTGTCGAACAGACATATAATCAAATTATTGTATAAATAGTAGAGATATATTTAATAAAATATATACTTTACAATTATTCTTCATCATCTGAATAATAGTCTTCGAATTCTTCTTCTTCTTCCTCTTCTTCCTCTTCTTCATCTCCAGCTTCCTCCATTTCATGATCGTCATCATCAGCATATTCAACTTCTAATTGAATTGACGTTGTGTCTGCATCCTCGAGTATTGGAATAATACGATCCACAGCAGGAAGATCATCTTCTTGATAGAAACCAGGAGGATCATTTTCTCCTACTATCGGATAAATTTTTCCTCTACCTTTTGTCTTACAGACTACACGCCAATCTGCTCTATCTTTATTTCGAGCCGGATACTTCGCGTAATATACTTGTTCGGCTTGTGATGCCAATATAAAAGGCTCATTTGCTGCCAATTTCGATTTGTAATTAACCTCAACAAGTTTGTATTTTGGATGAACTTTCATGCCCCTTTCTGTTGTATCGAACCAATGACATCTAAATAGGATCACTGATTTCAAGCCGAAGTAGTGGAACTCTATCACTTCTTCCACCAGTCCATAAAAATCCATATCACATTCAACATAGGTTGTCCCTTTCACGCAGACCCCAGCATTCATCGTCTTCTTTGCAAATGAATATTCAACCGTGTGAAATTTATACTCGTTAACAAAATATCCGCTATAGCACGACACAAGTCGCGACGGTCCACTAACAAACTCAAATATTTTTTCATCTATTTCAGCTCTGTGATCTTTGCTGTAAGTCTGAATCCAAGTAGGGAAATCACGATTCCGTAATCTCTCCAATTCTTGATCGTTGTGAATAGAGTATTTTTGCACCATCTCAATGTCAAATATTTCAATGAATTGTTCAATCTCTGGACAATTGAGTAATACATACAAGTGTGCCAAATGATACTCTTCATCGCTTAAGTGTCGAGATGGACGAGAACCAAAAGCACGACCAGAGTGACAAAATATATTTAAACCTCCATCTGAATGTCGAACACCCCCGTCGTCGTTACGTGGAAGACGATCAAATCTTGTCTGTACTGTCGATTCAAAGTCAAATGAGCAGAATGTTGAAATTTCTTGGATGATATACGATTCAGATATTGATCCTTCAACAGCTGCGGTGTTCTTTACTTTTTTCTTCAGACGATTCATGTATCTTTCAAATAAGTACATCCAACGATATTGAACGGGGCCACCAACTCGTGCCTCGTATGCCAAGTGTATCGGTAGATGCTCCATCGAGTCAAAAAATACAGGAGGGAAAAACTGCTCCAGCTTGCATATGATTTCAACAATATTATTTTCAAGTGTTGACATATCTTCGACTCGAAGGACATTTGCACAGATGCTTCTAAAAAACATACTTAATTCAGTCAACGGACCCCAAATATTATCAGGTAGAAGATCTCGAAATACGATCGGAGGTAATCTCTGCATGAATACATGACAATCATGGCTCTTCATCCCTGATATTTTGCAATCATCGACGTTCACACATCGAGATAAGTTTGAAGCATATCCATCGGGTAATCTGAGTTCTTTTACCCATTGACAAACATCTTTGATCTGTTGTTTATTTAACACATATAGGGCCTTCGATTTCAGATATCGTCCGTTGACCTCTTGTAACTCCAACTCTGGTCTTTTACAAAGTATTTTCAGATCATGTCAGGCTTTGACATTATCTTTAGTTTTTCCAGAAATATCCATCACAGTATTGAAAATATTATCAAACACATTTTTTTCAATGTGCATGACATCTAAATTATGTCGAATCAATAATGAACTCCAATAGGGCAATTCCCAAAAGATACTTTTTTTCACCCAGTTGTGTGTTTGGCCAAAACCTGACACTCTTTCATTGCGACCAAATACTATATCTAAAAGTGCTGAAACACGTGCTAACATTTGTTCACCAGACAACATCGGTGGTGGCCCATCTCTTTCGACTCTGCCCTTAGTAAATTTATTACGATTCCTTTGATACTGGTGATGAACCGGTAGGAATCGACGATGACAATCAAAGAATGAGATTTTTCGTCTGTTCTGAAGACTGATTGATTTAGGGTGTTCCATACAATACGGGCAAGAGAGTCGGCCGTGAGTGCTCCAACCCGACAACATGCCATACGCGGGGAAATCATTGATTGTCCACAAGACCGCGGCCTTTAAATTGAAGTTTTGCTTCCGATGACAATCATAAGTGACAGCTCCCTCAGTCCACAATGTTTTCAATTCATCTATCAAGGGTCTGAGAAATATGTCAATTTCTTTTCGCGGACCCTTAGGACCCGGAATAATCATCGAAAGATAAATAAATTCATCTTTCATGCACATTGACGGTGGCAAATTATAAACTGTCAGCAGCACTGGCCAAACTGAATAAGGAGTTGCAGAATGTCCAAACGGATTAAAACCATCTGTGCACAATCCCAATCTGATATTTCTAGTATCCATAGCAAATGAAGGATAACATGTATCCAAATGTTTCCATGCTTCACTGTCAGATGGATGAGTCATTACTGTATCATCACGACTTCTTGCATGCCAACTCATGTAGGGGGCTGTCTTTTTCGACATGAATAATCTTTGAAGCCTCGGTGTTAGTGGAAAATACCGAAGCACCTTAAACGGGATATTTTTCTGTCGGACCGATTTCTTCTCCTTGTAACGAGGGTGTTGACATACAGGGCATTTATCCAACTGCACATTTTCTTTATAATATAAAATGCAATTATTTTGGCACGCGTGTATTTTTTCGTACCCAAGCCCCAATTTTCTCATTAGTTTTTTAGTCTTATAAAAAGTAGGCTCAAACTTGTTATCAGTAGGCAGCATTCCATTAATCAATCCAGCAATCCGATCATACGCAACTCCGTTGATATTACAATCGGCCTTGATGTTTAAGAGCTGTGTCATTGCTGAAAACCTAGTGTATTTAGGACAATTCTCATACAAAGGTTCATCAGCAGCTTTCAACATCTCGTAAAATTCTGCAGCTTCTTTATTCGGTAATTCAATCTCTACCGCAGCCCCTACTTCTGTGATATCAACCGCTGTAGTATCTGGTGGGACTAATGTCTGAAGATCTGGCCGATCAACATTATCATTCAGGTGGAATTGACCCCCAAGACTATCAAGTATCATAGTTCTATAGGGATTACATTGACCGGATGAAGAAGCACCAGCAGAGGAAGATTCACCATATGTCTGAATGACAGGATTGCTCGACGTCCCGACTTCGCGTGACTCCCCGTGACAAGTCCATAGAAAATATCTTGGTGCAAATCCTTTGCTATATAGATGCAGAGTGACAGTCTCCCGATCCAAAAATCGTCCATTTGAACAAATGCGGCACGGACATCGGATTTGATCACCCATGCTAACGAAATCCGATTCGAATAGGCGAAATTTAGGAAGTACGTTACGCCTAATCGAAACTCATTCGTTAAAGCTCCACGATCAAGACGTCGGTACATCCAACTTCGATCAGCCGACATGATTCTGTCAATCAATGACAATTTCTTTGGTTAATGTCTTTAGGTGAGATTGTCCTATTCCATTCGGGATTTATGTTATTCGTACTGCACTTACATTTTTATTTTAACTGTTAACTAATTATTCTAAATTTTGACAGCATCTCCCTACAGTTCTCCGAATACGCATATCATCTGGGCGCGTATCGGAGAAGAAGAGAGATGTTGCCGAATTTTAGAATAATTAGTTAACAGTTAAAATAAAAACGTAAGTGCAGTACAAATAACTATATTCCCAAATTGTCCAATCAGGGACAATTCAAGAATTGTACGTCGTATAAAAGATCGTCTACTTCTTTTACACGAACATACAATTCCCGAACGGATCTAAGGTTTTGCTAAATCATATTCGATTCGTCGATGCGTACGTGAAACATATCAACTCGTCGGATGGATGATTATTTTCTAAATGTTTCGAGACAGTTCGAGTCCATATTGGACGATTTCGGCGCGCGTCCGAAGTGGACGATTCCGGCGCGAGTCCGAATTGGACGATTCCGGCGCGCGTCCGAAGTGGACATTTCCGGCGCGCGTCCGAAATTAATCTAAACACTAATAATTAATCTAACAAATTAAACAATTAATCTAAACAATTAATTAACAATTATAAAATAATTAATTAACAATTTCAAAACAATAATATATATATAAATTCTGACGCCGGAGTCCACCCTCCGACGCCGGCGTACAGTGGCCGGACACACTGTCCGGCCACTGTAGAAGGTCCGGCGGCGGCCATAGGCTGACCGCCGCCGGCCGAAACCCTAGAAATAGGGTTTCGGTCGGATTTTAACCTATACTTCGGCCGAAACATAGTGAGAGCCGACCGGCCGATCAACATACCGGCAACAGCGGCAGCGTCGGCGAGAGGCATCAGCGTCGACAGCAGTGGCAGCAGCGGTGAGAGGCGTCGGCGGCAGCAGCGGGAGGAAGAAGGGTCGGGCGCGAGAGCGTGCCCTATATAAACTTATCAGCAACAGCTCACTCGCCCGTTAGAAAGCCGTTGCTGATAAGTTATCATCAGCAACAGCTCACTTATCCGTTAGCAAGCCATTGCTGAAGATTAAAAAATCAGCAACGGCTCGCTTTTCCGTCAAAAAGCCGTTGCTGATAATTAAAATAATTCGCAATGGCTCGGGTATCCGTTAGAACGCCGTTGCAGATACAAATATCTGCAACGGCTCGGGCGGCCGTAAGAATGTCGTTGCAAATAGCAACGGCTTGAGCGGCCGTTGCTGATAGCCGTTGCTGAAGATCAAGTTTCTAGTAGTGACCGACCAATCGACCGAGTGTCTGCAATGAATATTTTTCTATCTGTTGAGCTGTTGTTTCCTTGAGAGGCTATAAATATCATTCATCTATCATCTCTAAACTTCTTCCTTGATGATTACAGATTTTATTGAGCAATTAAAAGGAAGATTTGAGTCTTCTAGAGATTGATTAAGCGCGCTCTGCTCTTTTCGCGAATATTTTCTCAAGCGTCAGTTGCTGCCTCAACTCGGGAATTCAATCGAGCTCCACGACTCGGCGAGTTGAAGGTTCCAAGGCTTGGAAAAGAGCTTTTAATCTTGGTTTAATCTTTTAGCTCTTTTGATTGTATTTTTATAGTTATTTGAACATCTTTTTTTTGGATTTGTGCGTGTGAAGACCTAGAATTGTTAGGTCTTGAAATTGGGTGGTAGCCTGTGTTTGAGGTTTAAATCCACCGGTGTAATTAAACGTAGTTTGCTAGGATTAAGTGGAGTTGTCCCTTAGGGTTGAGGTGAAAGAGTGCTCTTGATAAGAAGGCAGAGACTTCCGGGTGTGGAAGTGCCTTAGGTCGAGAGTGCGACTCTTCGAGTCAAAGTCCTCTGTGTAAGAGAAACAAGATTTAATCTAGTTAAACTAGTTTAAAAATCCTAAGTGGGGTGCTTAGGTAGTGGAGTAGGCATTGGGGCCGAACCACTATAAATTCTCGTGTTTGCATTGATTTACTGATTGTTTTAATTGCTTAATTATCTATCGCTTCCGCATCAAATCATTCAATCGAAAATTGCATAAACGATCTAAGAAAATGATTAAAATTGAATTTAGGCTAATCAATTTAGTAAATATACTATTCACCCCCTCTAGTGTTGCCATTTCGCCTACAGAAGCCACTTCAAAAGTTTGCCTCATGAATGCTGATGATGAGGTACACTCGTCTTCTTCTAGTCATGCTAATGATAATAATAATGCTAGCTCTACAAGTTCTCTTGACATATCATATAATGAGTTAGTAGATGAATACATGAAAATGTATGCCTTGCTTGTTAAAAAGGATAATAAAAATAAAAGATTGAAGAAAGATAATATAAGTTTTAACTCTCATGTGGATGAATTAAAACTAGAAAATGAGAAAATGAAATCCAGTTCTTTTGATTTTTCCCATGATAGATTGAAACTTGAGCTTAAGGACTTAAAGCTTGAGAATGAAAGTTTGAAACTTGAGAATTCAAAAATTATAAGTCAAAACAATAATTTGAAATCTCAATGTAAAGTCTTATATCAATCTCTTGACTAATTAAAAATGAGGTTGTGTCCTTAAATAAGAAAGTAAACGAATTGAGAAATGTTTCATTTCCGAAGAACACAATAATGAAAAATGCTTAAGTAAAGAATGTCAATGTCCATTATGTTCAAAATGCTAAGCATTCTACCATTAAACCTCATGTTCAAAAGAAGAATATTTCCGTTAAGAATGCTCATGTTCATCATCCTCCTCATGCCAAGCATTCTAACTTTAGACATCATGTTCACAAAAATGACAAAAAGAAAGAATTTCAATGTCATTATTTTTGTTGTGGTGTTTACGGACATGCTATATATGATTGTGCATTTAAGATGAACCCAAGTAGTGTTAAGACACTTTGGGTAGCTAAGCCCTCTAACTCTCAAGGACCCAAAGTCATTTGGGTACCAAAGATCTCATCTTCTCTTGTAGGGGGAGCAATCACACAAGGATGAGTTGATGATAGTTGATGGGAGTTGCATGAGGACTTAGAGCTTCACCAAATCCAAGTTGCAACTTCACATCTTTTGGATGCCTTCGGTATGAAGAATCAGCATCTAGTTAATTTGGTATCATCTCCTTTACTTTACTTGAATTCATTTAAGTTGGAGTTTTATGATACTCGATTGATTTGAGTTAATTTTAGCCGCTCTTAATACAATTTTGTTAAAATGAGTTTTGATTTTTGATTTCCGATCTCTTAGAAGATCTGTGTAGCATGTAATGGGCTCATGCGACCTTGCGGTTTCAAATCGTAGGCTTATTGTTGGCCTCTCGGTTTTCAACCAATAGGAAGGGTTGGAGATCATGTTTTCATTAATATTATATTTATGATCTCTTAAAAATTCATTTTGGATTCATAACAACATATTTTGAAATGGATCTCAAACTAGTTGGCAAAGCGGACTTTGAAAATGATACTTGATTTCTCCCTTTGCTATTCGGTTTGGGTTACTTGCAAGTTTTCGTGAAATCTACTAATGAAGTATACTTGCAAGTTATGAATATTAATGGAAGACTAAACTGTCATGAAGAAAATTGAAAGGTAAATGACGAGTTTGGCAAGACTCCAAGAATGAGGTATGAGTTTAAATTTGGCAGAATCTTTGTAGAATATTGAATGTTCATGCTCTCATGATGTCTCTATACTCATGATTATTTTTTAATGCCAAATCTATGAAATTACATGAGTAGGTAAAACTTTGATATCTTAAGAAATTTCATGATATTTTGATTGATTGAAATTTGCTCTAAGTTAAAATTCATATTAGAGACTATCATTTTGAGCTAGTAGTTGGAAAATATATTTAGATTTACTCATATTAAGTGCTCATGTGTATATACTTGAAAAACCATGAGTATAAGTTAAGGATTGATAATTAGCAACTTCATAGATAATATGCTTGTCTTTTGAACGAAATGATGCTAAGATAAATTTTTTGACCAAATGAAATTATCTTTGTCTCAAACTTAGCATACATGATTTAAATGATCATATGTTGGTATCTAGAAAGCTTGAACAAAATCTAAAATCGTTGGACTAATGACTCGTATTTATAAAAATGCCACTGAGAACTTGTAGATTTTCTAGAAAATTGTAGAGATATCATTTTTGAGCGATTCTTGATTTTTTAGAATCCTCGTGAAGTCTAGTTTATGTGGGAAAAATTTAATAAAATTTGAATATACACATCTCTCAAAATAATTTTCTTTAAGGGTTAAAAACTCATGATAGATCGAGCGGTCGATCAACGTGCGACCGCCCGATCGACCGACGGACGAAAAACCATTTAGTTCGTCCATTTTTCCGCCAGATTTAATCCAGACCTTTCAACTCAAACTCTTAAGCCCGAAACTAGGGCTACCTTGCCTATTCAACCGGCTGCTAAACCCTTCTTCCCTTGCTTCTAGTCTTTCTACTTCCTCTCCAAGGTAAAATACTTGATATTTAGCTTCCATTCATAAGTTTATACTCAATGTTGAGTGGATTCCTCATCTCTTCTTCTCTCAATGTCTTTGATTCATCCATAAAAATTATTATTCATATTTCTTTTTCTTGGATGATGATTTTCCTTGGCATGTTTACCTCAAAAACAAGTTTTTAGGGAAGAATAATAAAATATCTCATGTTTTCCTTAAATGATTCAACATTTATTTCGTTTTTTCTTTAAATGACTCAAAAATAAGTTTTTCTTGCTTTCTCGCATGAGTTATCCTCAACATTTATTTTGTCTTTCTTAAAAGATTTTTTTTGGTCAATTAGAAAATTTTTCTCATCCTCATCTAGTCAAAACAAAAGTTTTTTTTAATGATTCAAATGTATGTGTGCTCTTTTATTTGTGGCTCATTTTATATTTTTTTGGATCCTATCTTTTTTTTTTTTTTTTATTTTTTTTTTTCTTTGGACTCACATATGGAGATTTAATGTTAAAATCCATTTATTAAAGAATGTATTGCATGAATCTATGTCGTTCTTAAAAGTGCTTCCTCTCATTGCTTTAAAAGCATGCATCTCTCATCAAAGCTAATCATCTACACATCATCCTAATTGTCTTGCAGAATGGCGCCCAAGACAAAGCTCCCAAGTTTGCCCGATAACCTTTTGACCTCTATAGGCAAGACACAAGCTCCTAGGTTTACAGATAGGGCCATTCTATAGACTCGTCCAGTAAACTTAAGTGACCTACAACAGTTTGACATTAGAAGTAAACGTGCAAGCATGGGTTGGATCGAGTTCTTAGAAAAGCAAGTACCAGTGTGTCCCATCCTAGTAAAAGCCTTTTTCTCCAACCTAGTAATAGATAAGGCTAGATTGGGAGACAGACTAGTTCTCCGATATGAAATTATGGGAAAATCCATAGTAATTACATAATCAGGCATTAGAGATGCTTTTGGCTTTCCTCTGCTAGGAAGGCCAATATATAAGATGTCCACACACCTATTTCATGAGAATTTTCCTACTCATGAAGTAATATCAACTATCTGTCCTGAGGATTATCAGGGAATGATCCCTACCCAAAGCATCAAACTTTCAACCTCTGCTAGGATTATGCATCTCATTATTGCATATAATATTCTTCCTAGATCAGGTCACTATGATGAAGTAACCACTATGAGTTCTAGGGTACTCTTCTTTGCCATGTCTCGTATACCCATAGATGTCCCTGATCTCATGCTTCGGTATATAACAGATGTTCATGCCTCAAGGAAGAAAGCTCCACCTTATCCCTCAGTGATTTCTCACTTTATATATACTGCTGGGGTCAACAAATCTAGATTTGAAATAGAGCCTATACCCAAAGCCATAGATTCATCCTCTCTTAACCGCATGAAAATCCTTGAAAATCAGCATGGTAAGAGAATGCGGGGGGCTCCTGAGGAACTCACTGATCATGACATGGCCATGTAGGCGGGCGAAGCTAGTGGAAGTTCATCATTCGGCACTCTCATTGCGCGCCTAGGTGATCTGGAGCATCGCTTTGCTCAGTTTCACATCGACCAGGTGGAATGGAACAAAGGAACAAAAGAGCTCCTAGACGAGTACGGCCGTCAGATTGACGAGTATGGTATAATGATCGGTGAGCATGGCCGGCGCATAGATGAGTATGATCAATGTGTTGACTAGTACGGTCAACAAGTGGATGAGTACGATCGCCGATTTGATGAGATGTATGGTCGGGTGGATGAGATGTGGCAATACTATCAGTCGCATCTACCACCTCCACCACCACCCGAGCATGATTAGTATTATTTGATGTTTTGATGTTATTCATCTTATGGACTTGTATTCAATGATCGACTTCATATGTATTTGGCAACTCCTTATCATGATTGACTATTGTTGATGATTAGTAATGTAAGTGGTATTTGATGATTGAATGACATGTTGTTATGTTTGAAAAAAAAAATTGATGAATGACAAAATGGGGAGAGTTATCATAGTATGGCATGATGATAGGGGGAGAGTTAGAAATATATGCATAATGATAGGGGGAGCGCTAAATACAAAATGTATACATCATTCCTTTTAATGCTATCATATATTCGTCTATAAACTCATGCTTCATACCAATTGACGAATACTATATTCACTTGCTCTTTATCGTCAATGGATTCTCATCATCAAAAAGGGAGAGATTGTTGGTTGAAGGTTTCTTTCTTCATGCTCTATTCTCTTCATGACTATTTTTGATGATAACAAATCAAATCTATTTAACAAAATTCTTGAAGTTGAAAATTGCAAGATCGATAAATGACAAGTCAAAGCGCGAAACGATCGATCTTGAAACAAACCAATGCGTGCACAAATGTCTTGGACAACTCAAAAGAAAACATAGAAAGTCCTTCAAGTTGAAGCACGTTGAAGAAACAGAATCGGAAAACAAAGCGCAAAACGAGAAGACCAAAAGAAAAATTTCCAGCCCAGATTCGGTCGACCGAATTGTGTTGAAAATTGGCAGTAGCCAATTTGGTCGATCGCCGAATTGTGTTGAAAATAGGCAGTAGCCAATTCGGTCAACCGCTTCGGTCGACCGAAGATGGGTAAAAAATGGTAGAAGGCTACTTCGATCGACCGAACGAGGCCAAAAACTGGCAGTACATAGCTTCTTCGGTCGACCGAGCGGTCGACTGGACAATAGAGAAGGAAAATCGAGACTCTGGTGATCGACCCTCCGGTCGACCGGATAGAGCGGCAGAAGCAAGAATTGCCAGCGATCGCTGGGCGATCGATCGATCGGTCGACCGGCGATTGACCGGCAAACGATCGAACGACGTTCAACGGGCAAAAAAATGCCCGTTGAGGAGCTGTTCGACTGAGGGGTTATAAATATCCATCACCTAACTTCTCTACCCTCTCTTAACAACTAAGATAAGCATTCTAAAGAGAGATTGATGCCTTCTAGAGCTTAATTGGCTTGCGCTCGCTTCGCCGATCAACAACTTCTCAAGCGCTCATCTTTCCTCAACTCGGGTCTCGAATCGAGCTCAAAGTCTTGGCGAGTTGGAGGCTTTGAAGGCTTGGAAAAGAGTATTTGGTTTTGGTTTATACTTTAAGCTATTTTCATTGTAATTTTAATTGTTATTTGAACTTGTTATCCTTGGATTTGAGCTTGTGAAGACATAGGTTGTTAGGTCTTGAAATTGGATGGTTGTCGTTGTGTTTGAGGCTTAATTCCACCGATGTAAACTTAGTTTGCTAGGATTAACTGAGTTGTCTCTTAGGTTGAGGTGGAAGAGTGCTCTCAGTAAGAAGGCGGAGACTTCTGGGTGTGGAAGTGCCTTAGGTTGAGAGCGAGACTCTTCAGGGTCAAAGTCTTTTTTGCAAGGGAAATGATTTAATCTAGTAAACTAAGTTTGGAAATCCTAAGCGGGAAGATTAGGTAGTGGAGTAGGCATTGGGGCCGAACCACTATAAATTCTTGTGTTTGTATTAATATCTTGTTTGTATTAATTACTTTATCATTTATCGCTTCCGCATTTAGTTACTCAACTTGCAATTTTCCTAAGTAACAAAAGAAACGATTAAAATCGGATTTAGGCAATAACAATTAGTAAACATACTATTCACCCCCCCCCCCTCTAGTGTGCCATTTCACCCAACAATTCAAAGTCTAAAGGAATGATTAAGAATAAGCAATGACGGAGCTACTGCGCGCAGCAGGATGGGGGGCAGCTACCCCCAATTCAATTTTCAACCCAACCCGACCCGACCTGTGAACACTCCTATCTACATCCACGGTGAGAAAAGGACACTGATTTTATTAGTGAGAGAGAAAATTAATTCGACTAGTACAAGAGAATCTAAGTAAAACTGATAATAAAATTGAATTAAAATGGCTTTGTAATATGGTCTATTTCCATTTTTTTTCTTTTTTTTCTTGATCCAGCATTGTAATATGACCTATTTCAAATTGGAATAAAACTTCTACGGAGCCCCTCCTATGAGTGAACCTAGGTTTACTAACATTAAACATAGTATAATTTATACTGAACCTAGAGTAAGAGTGAATCTATGTTACAAACGAGTGAACCTAGCATTTTCACTTCAGGTTCAATATTAATGATCCTAGGTTCAATATTAGTAAACCTAGGTTCACTCATAGGAGGGGCTCCATAGAACTTCTATGGAGCCCGGCTCTATAGAAGTTTTATTCTTCAAATTGGATCGAGTTTAAATTGAATTAATCCTCACAGATGTAAATAGATAGTCTCATGGTACGTAGTAGAGAGTGTAGTAGTAACACTTCCATTTTTTATGTTTGTATCAAAGACAATGTTCAATTCATTAATTTCAATAAAGCTAGGGAAATATATTTCTACTCAATCTGATGGCGAATAATGCACGACTATGGCCCTCTGCTCCCTCCTCCCATGATCGGATAGAATGTCTTGACAGGCTCTGGGGTGGAGAACCATAGTAGTGCGGCTTTCTCCTGGATAGTGATTTTCTCCAACAAATATCAGGAATGAAATATGCAAAATGTTTGTCTTTATAGAAGGAACCTACCCTATAAGTACTTAGGAACTTATATCAGTCCAAAAAAATTAGACATAAGTTATTGTCAAGAAATCATAGTTCACAAGGCAATGGCCAGGATAGATGGTTGGGCAGGAAAAGGAATTTCTCAAGCGGGTAGAATGAATCTATTAAATTTAGTAATGAATTCTTTGCCTATGCACACTATATCTTCCTCATGGATAAATGAGAATGTAATTAACATATTCCAATGTCTCGCAAGGAACTATCTTTGGAGCTCTAGTACAAAAAAGAAAGGCTTTCACCTTGTGGGATGGAATAAACTCGTGCTTAGAAAAGGCTTGGGTGGACTTGACATTAAAGATGTGAGAATTATGAAATACTTAATATATGCATACTAGGAAAATTATTTCTTTTCTGAAAAAAGAGAAGCACATGTGGGCTAAAATTCTACTTTCAAATATGAAGATTGTCATCTATGATTTTACAAAAACAATAATAAATTTTCATGGTCATTCAGATGTTTAATTACATGGTGCCATTCAAAGTCTAAAGGAAGGATTAAGAATAAGGATTAGTGATGGAACAAATATCAATATTTGAAATGACCCATGTTCTCCAGTATACCAGCTAATATATTTTTTTTAACCAGCTAATAAATGGCCGACATATATTCTATGGGGATGCTTTCAAAGGTGAGCAGGGTAGAGCAATTGATAAAAAATAATGCATGAGACTTTGAATTAATCTTGGAGCTGGTAATTTGGAAAATATCATTTCAACACATTGTTCAAATCTATATGTATCCCTAAGAAAAAAAACCAAAGGCAAATGAATTTGGAGTTCTCATGGGGAGCTAAGCTGCAAGTCAGCATACAATTTTATAGCTGAAAGGCAATCTGAGGTGGTAGACTAGGAAATCAGTTGGAATAGTATGTGGAATTTGAAGACCATACCAAGAGTTAAAAATTTCATCTGGATTATGGGGTAGGCTACCTAGCTACTGCTAGGTACTTATCAAGCATCAATAAAATTGCACCTAGTTCCTGTTATGTATGTGGTAAGGAATATGACAATTAAGCATATTTTATTTGACTGCGATTTTGCTAAAGATTATTGAGTTACGATGGAGCAGGGACTCAACCTTAACTTCAAAGTCAAAGAGAATTGAAACGAGGGCAAGTGACTTATGAAAACCGGTAATCATAATGTTGTACGTTGTAAGTCAATGGACAAAAAGTTGATTGCTATCTCGCTATGGCATTTGTGAAAAAACAAAAATTCATGTTGCTTTAGAGGAAAAAAAAATGGAAATGAATTCCCTATTTTGTAAAGCTCTTGTTGATATTCAATGGAATCGGATTCAAGGTAAGCAGGTGGCTAGGGTGAGAAGGAACCTTTGGGTTGATTTACAAAATGATAAGATGTTTAAAATTAGTTGTGATGCAGCATGGAAGGATAAAGAAAGCAAGGTTGGATTTGGCTATAACTCATAGCAAAGGAAAATTAGTATACAAAGGAAATAGCGCATGCAAAGCTCAATCCCCTCTTGCAGCTGAGATGTGGTATATGTATGGGAGGATGTTTTTAAGGCAAAAGAATTGGGATTGTAGAATGTAAGAGTTTACGGTACTGATTGCTTGCAAGTAATAGACATATTAAATAAGGTTAATTACACTATATATCTTCAACTTTAAATCTTTTTCCAATCATATTCCATATTTTTATTTGCTTCAATAATATATTCAAATTTTAATTTTATTTTAATTATATTTCACCGTGAATCAGATGTTAGATTCACCGTTAACATGCTGTCGCGGTTTATTATCCCAATTAACACATTAAAATATATTAAAATCATTTTATAGAAGTACCCGACTCAAAACCTGTTTGGCACTCCGACACCCCAACACCACGCGCCCAGAATCGCAGCCAGTGTTTGTCGCCGCCATCATCGTCGTCCCTCAACTGTACCCGCTGCGGTCGGAGGAGCCCGTACTTGACGAGCAGGATCTTTGAGATGAAGCCGGCAGTCGCGTGCCCAACGTAGTTCCAGATGCTGATGAGGGAGACAAGGGTGTCGACGCTTTCGGCGTTGTAGCCGAGGGGCTTCCCGATCTGGCCCTCTGTGTTTGAGGTTGCGTTCTTAGAATCATCAAGTGCCGGCGGAGGAGTTTCATCGTTAGTGGTCAGCTGTGCCCCTTGGGATGGTAGTGCAAGTATGCACATGTTCGCTTCAGGACAAAGATTAGTCTAGGCGGCAACCTCTTTCTCGGTAGATTGCAGCTGCAATAGCGGTGCGACAATGCACGGAGAGGAGTCATCGTTCCACGTCGCTAGTAACCAATCTTCGCCATCATCTTCCGTCATATATGTAATATGTTTCAGTTTCGATCCTCATCAGCGGCAGTCCACCGCAATCCACCGTCGTCGGTGCACATCATCAAGAACATTCCTTTTGGGTTATCGTCCACAACGCTTACGCCCATAGGAGGAATCTTGTTTCCCCCCATTGGATTCCGCGCTGGAGAAAGCGAACGAGGGGGTGTACTACTCCGCAGCACCACCAGCAACGGTCGGAGCGGCGGAGACATCTTGTAACGAGATTGTGGATCCTATCTCTGAACTAGGCGAACGCTTCGATGTCTTGGGCGCGCCACTAGGGCTCAGCTTGGCAGGGGAATGGCCGACCCAAGCTGCTCGCGGCCATGGACCACCGCACACTGACTCGGGCTGCCCCGAGCCATCGGTCGATCGTCGTTGAAAGCCATCATGCAGCGGCCGATTGCGCCAACGACGAACTCGCCCATAGGCCCCATACCGGTGAGCCGGTTGGGGAAGTAAGGGAGGAGGTGGTCATGGCTCGATGGAAGGTCGTCGTAATTGGTCCGAATGTAAGTCGATATAGCCACCTCCGTGGAGCTGTCGTCCTCCAGAGGTACCGGATTGCGACGGCGATCATCTGCGCAAGAACCCCAAAGCATGTTGTGATCAGAGAACAAGAAACAAGAGTTAACAGTTTACTTAAATGATTTTAATATATTTTAATGTGCTGATTGGGCTGCTGAACCACGTCAGCGTGTTAACGGTGAATACAAGATATAATTGAAATAAAATTTAAATTTAAATATATTATTGAAACAAATAAAAATTTGAAATAAAATTGAAAAAATATTCAAAGTTGATGATATATAATGTAATTAACTTTATTAAATAAGAAGCATAAACCTAGCTCCTTGGTACATGCATTGTCTTGTGATGGATATCTGGAAAGTTAGTAAGGAAATCAAAGATGAATGGGTGCACATTAAGCGTGAACTAAATAAGGCATCTCATAGTTTGGCTAATGAGGGCGATCGCTTACAACAATAAGCAAGGAGAGGATCGAAGATAGAAAGATACTTCAAAGCAATAATTCTATGGTGAACCTTCAGATGTTGTTAGGGAGAAAAGAAATATTTCTATAAGGATCCAAAAATTCAAATGTCAAAAACAAAAAATATCAAAACGAATAAATTCAGAAAACACAAATAACATCAAAATTTACGTGGTTCAGCTTGGTGGGATACTAGTCCTACATCTAGGGTTGTTTATTGGGTCGACCCGAGCCAATGAACCCGAGAATCGGACCTGACCCAACCTATTTGGGTCGGGTCGGGTCGGGTACAATTTGACCAAACCTGACCATAATCGGGTCGGGTCTCGGGTTTTAGAATTTGAAACCAGATGACCCGAGACTCGACCCGATGACCCGATTATTTATATTTTAAAATCATTTTTAAAATATTTATATTAAAAAATATATTTTTATTTTTTAAAAAAAATATTATTGAAAACTCATTTTTTACCTAAACGGGTAAACCCGACTACCCGACCCGACCCTACCCGAGTAGGTCGGGTTGGGTCGGGTTGGGTTTGAGTGGTGAAAAATTTTCAACTCAACCCGAACCGACCCGATTACATTTGGTCGGGTCGGATTAATTTTTTCTCTAAACCTGACCTGACCCAACCCATGAACACCCCTACCTACATCCACGGGGAGAAGATGATACTGATTTTATTAATGAGAGAGGAAATTCGGCAAATACAAGAGAATTTAAATAAAGCTGATAATAAAATTGAATTAAAATGACCTTGTAATATAGCCTATTTCTTTTTTTTCTGACCCAATATTGTAATATGGCCTATTTCGAATAGGATCTAGTTTAAATTGAATTAACCCTCACATATGTAAATAGACAATCTCGTGGTATCAGAGAATGTAGTTACTAGACAGTCTCGTGGTATTAGAGAATGTAGTAGTAACGCTTCCATTTTTTGATGTTTGTATTTATAATGACAATATTGAGTTCATTAATTTCAATTAAACTAGGAAAATATATTTATACTCAATCTGATGGCGAATAATGCACGACTATGACCCTCTACTTCCTCCTCCCGCGATTGGATAGAAAGTTATTATCTTTAAATATGTTTTTTAAAAAAAAACATTAACAATGTGATGGTGAAATATAAATTCATGGAATTTTATTTATTACCTTCAAAAGAAGACGAAGAGTGAAATGACATGGATATATAGCACTTGTTAGGTGCCTTTAGTCAATTAACATTACATGAATTACTATTATTAAATCAAACAATTAAATTACACATAAATAATGTAAGTTTTTTTGCTTAATTAATAATTATTATTTTTTCCGAAGTTGGATTTGATCATGTCGACCACCTTCTGATCCACCTGAAGAGCTTTGGTCAGCACCTCATCAGGAATCGCCGGCGTCGCCGCAAACAAGCTCGGAGCAGCCACCACCACCCCCGGAAACTGGCTATCGAACGCCGTGATCGCGAACGCCTTCTCCTCGCCGACGTTGTACTGGAAGTGCACGAGCCCCTTCGGCGCCACGAAGTTCTCCCCGGGCTTCAAGACCTTGGCGAACAGCTTGTTCTCCGTGCTCACAAATCCCACGAGCAGCCGCCCTCGGAGAAGCAGGAGCAGCTCGGTGGCCCTCGGGTGGATGTGCGGCGGGTTGACGCCGCCGGGGGCGATGTCGACCCGGTTCATGGACACGCCAAGCGTGTTGAGCGCCGGGAAGCTGAGGACGTTGGCGGGGGTGATGCTGGCGCCGAAGATGCTGGCGCTGGTGTTGCCCTCCTTGGCTAGGCCGTCGAAGACGAAGTCGTCGACGGTGACGGCGGAGGCGGGCTTGCAGGGGAACCCGTTGACGGAGACGGCGGGGTTGTCGGCGGTGTCAGCGACGCAGAAGTCCTGGAGAGGGTCGGGGTCGGCGGCGCGAGTTGGAGAGAGGAGGAGGAGGGATGAGGAGAGGAAGAGGAGGAGAAGTGGCTTTGCGTACTCCATGGCTTAATTGTGTTTGTGTTGTTGGAGATGAAGGAGAAGGTGAAGCTTGTGCTGTTTATATACGCATGCATGCTTGTGGAGTTGGATTTGACAGAGTCTATGCGTGCGTGTCAATATACTGGTACGAACGGATGAATATTTCTTATTGTATAAGGAAAAGAAAGAGAAAGGTGTGTCTAAATAGCATGTGGATAAGAAATGAGAAAGTTCTTGATATTATAGATGATTTAGGGGGCGAAACAGCTAAATTTAAAAACGAAAATGAACATTATATTTTTCAGTGTAGGGATCAAATTGATGAATTTTTAACAATTTTGAGGGTTAATATGAAATAAATCGGTTTGAAAAGGTGTTTCAATTAATTATTAAGTCTATCACTGTATGGAAACAGGAATTGGTCACGTGAAAATTTTGTCATATGAATTGAATTATTTGTCCTGATGTTCTATATTTTTCATCTGCTGATGAATAAATTATAGTTTCTTTTGAGGAAAAAGTGATGCTACGTTGAATAAGTAATATTGACAAATGCCAAGTCAAATTGAAAAGTCATGCTGCAGATGAGATGGTCAAAATCTGGACCTCAAAAATTCAAATTAATCTGGGAGTAAAAGTTATATTCTTACCAATACCAACTTAAAACAAATTAACAATATTTAAATTACCTTGCACACCAAGTCTTGTTTCATGTGTTCCACGTCTACGGACCAATTCCAAGATAGCATAAATATTATTCTTTTATTAAAAGAAAAATACACTTAGGTTCCGCACATTGTATAATTCCAATGACGGAGCCAGAAATAAAATTTGAAGACAAACTCAAAATCAAGATATAATCAACGTGATAAAATACTACTGGAATAATGGGCATTAGCAACGGTGTGCAACGGCCCCACCCGTTGCAACGGAGCCGTGACAAAAAAACGCGTTGTTGATAATTTAGCAACGGGTCAGCAACGGTCGCTCGGGCCATTGCTAATAATATTATCAGCAACGGTTTTGCCACATACATGGGCCCGTTGCTGATAATATTATTAGCAACGACCCGAGAGGTCGTGGCAAGGCCGTTAGTGATAGACCGTTTCTAAGCCGTTGCTGTAGGTCATCGGCAACGACTTACGATACACTTTTAGTAACGGCTTTCCCATAGGCGGTCGTGGGAAAGCCGTTGCTGATGATGTAGACCTGAAACCGAAAAATTTTAAAATTCCAAATTTCTATTAATACATTGATACATTATCTAATACATAACTCACAAACCCATACACTCATACACCCATACATACATCCA
Source organism: Canna indica (assembly GCA_034359265.1). NCBI lineage: Eukaryota > Viridiplantae > Streptophyta > Magnoliopsida > Zingiberales > Cannaceae > Canna > Canna indica. The sequence continues at coordinate 13,633,024 of CP136893.1, read as the reverse complement.
TTCACACATCACAAATACACCCAGATATACATCAAAATAATTATACTTATATTTATAATTATCCACAATCGTATAAAAACTATTCAAATTCAAAATTGAAGTATCAATATCCAAACAAAACAAATTAATCAAGTACAGTATCTAAGTAACAAAGTCAATATAAAAATAATAATAAATCTCACGATGACGATGGAGGATGGTCTGGATCATATGGTGAGGTTTGGAGTGCTTGGGTGTACACTGGCGTGGACTGACTCGAGGACGATGGATCGATGTCTGCTCCGGGATAACCTGACATGTTGCGTAGCATAGCATGCATCTCCTCCATCATCTAACTCAAATGCTCCATCATCTCATTTTGACGCGCGATCGTCTCCTCCAGTGTCCTTATCCTGCTACTCTGATCATAACTGGACTTGGAGGTGGATGGCCACTCACTAGCGACTGGAGGGGTCGGTGCCCCAAGTGGGCCTAGCACGGCTCGCGCATGACCACTATCTGCAAAGCCATATACGCAGCCGAGGTCCCAGCCACCTGCAACCTCAACCCACGCTCCTGCGTCAAAGTTCTCGGGGGTGCCCCCGCGCTGCACCACCGTTTGAGTTTAGGTCTCTTACTCGAGTTTGATTTTTTGTTTCATATTTTTCTTAAAACTTAAATTATAAATAAATAATGAATAATTTAAACAAATATACTTACCATAATGTATGCAGCGCGGTTGTCAATGTACTCCCCTGTCCCATGTACTTGACGGTGAGTCTGCTCAAACACCGCCATCAGGGAGGGTCGTTGGACAATCCCATCGTCCAACACCGTCGTCTATATTTACAAAACAAATACATTAATTAGTACACATAGTAACAAATAAAATATATAATTAAAAGTAAGGTATACTTACCATACGGTTCGCGTGCACTACAAATACAATAGAGCCGCCAATATAACGCACTGCTCCCCCGACAAGCGGTTTCTAACCGCAGTCCTAGAAACCTCCTACCATCGATTCGTCGACCATATTGCCACAAGCTGGTCCCATATATCTGGAGTAATCCAATCGGGGCCGTATCCCCGAGTCTCTGCGATGTTAGTGGTCCCAACTCGGGCCATCGCTTGGGACCGGGCCTGCCCCAACTGCCCGTTGTACCTCGCCCGGGAAATAGCCTCTCAGGCAGCGTAAATGAGGGACCTCTGGTCCTTAGCCCATATATAGCGAGCCTGCAAAATAATAATATCAGTACCAATATTAATCATCATGCATGTATATATATATATAAATTAATACGTGCCTCAAACTCGCTATATAGCATGTCAACGTGATCACTAGGCACGTGAGACCACGTGGGCCATGCCCCGTGCATGTATCATCGAATGGTAGAAGATATGCTCCTTGACACTTCTTCTTGCTCTAACCTGCACAACAAAAATAAAATTTAATATTATATTATGATATAATAAATTTTTAATGATTCATAATTCATGATATATTACCGCTCTCCAATCACGCTAATGAATCTACGTGACTCTGTGGCTGGTGGAGGCTGCCACCTGTTCGGCTCGTGTGGCCGCCTGCGTCTGGATGTACTAGCCTCAGCGCGCAGTATCATCGGCAGGAGGATCAACAACAGGAGAATCAGCAGCATGAGTAAGTGCTGGAGTCTCACCGATCGGAGACTCCGAAGCCCTCCTGCGACGATAACCCATACCAAACATATTTGTCGAATAGGCATACAATTAGATTATTATATATATAGTCGAGATATATTTAATATAAGATATACTTTACAATTATTCCTCATCATCTGAGTAATAGTCTTCGAATTCTTCATCTTCTTCATCTTCTTCATCTTCTTCATCTCCAGCTTCCTCAATTTCATGATCGTCATAATCAGCATATTCAACTTCTAATTTAATTGACATTGTGCCCATCCTCGAGTATTGGAATAATACGATCTACAGCAGGAGGATCATCCTCTTGATAGAAACCATCTGTCACATCAGGTATCAGCTCATTTTCTCCTGCTATCGGATCAATTTTTCCTGTACCTTTAGTCTTAAAGACTACACGCCAATCTGCTCTATCTTTATTTTGAGCCGAATACTTCGCATAATATACTTGTTCGGCTTGTGATGCCAATATAAAAGGCTCATTTGCTGCCAATTTGGATTTGTAATTAACAACAAGTTTGTATTTTGGATGAACTTTCATGCCCCTTTCTGTTGTATCGAACCATTGACATCTAAATAAGATCACTGATTTCAAGCCGAAGTAGTGCAACTCTATCACTTCTTCCACCAGTCCATAAAAATCCATATCACATTCAACATAGGTTGTCCCTTTCACGCAGACCCCGACATTCATCGTCTTCTTTGTAAATGCATATTCAATCGTGTGAAATTTGTACCCATTAACAAAATATCCGCTATAACACGACACTAGTCGCGACAGTCCATTAACAAACTCAAATATTCTTTCATCTATTTCAGCTCTGTGATCTTTGCTGTAAGCCTGAATCCAAGTAGGGAAATCACGATTCTGTAATCTCTCCAATTCTTGATCGTTGTGAATAGAGTATTTTTGCACCATCTCAATGTCAAATATTTCAATGAATTGTTCAATCTCTGGATAATTGAGTAATACATACAAGTGTATCAAATGATACTTTTTGTCGCTTAAGTGTCGAGATGGACGAGAACCAAAAGCACAACCAGAGTGACAAAATATATTTAAACGTCCATCTGAATGACGAACTCCCCCGTCGTCGTTACATGGAAGACGATCAAATCTTCCTACAGTTCTCCGAATACGCATATCATTTGGGCGCGTATCGGAGAACAAGAGATATGCTGCCGAAATTTAGAATGAGTTAATAGTTAAAAGAAAAAACTAAGTGCAATACGAATAACTATATTCCCAAATTATTCAATCAGGGACAATTCAAGGGTTGTACGTCGTATAAAAGATCATGTACCTCTTTTACACGAACATACAATCCCCGAACGGATCTAAGGTTTTGCTAAATCATATCCGACTCGTCGATGCGTACGTGAAACTTATCGACTTGTCGGAGGGATGATTATTTTCTAAATATTTTGAGTCAGTTCGAGTCTATAGTGGACAATTCCGACATGAGTCCAAAGTGGACGATTTCGGTAGGAGTCCGAAATGGATGATTCCTGCGCGAGTCCGAAGTGGACGATTCCGGCGCGAGTCCACTGAGGACGACTCCGGACTAATTAACATTTTAACTAATTAATTAATTTAAATAATTAACATACCATTATTAATCTAAAAATTAATCTAAACTCTAATAATTAATCTAAAAATTAATCTAAATCCTAAAAATTAATCTAACAATTAATCTATTAATTAAACAATTAATTAAAAATCCATAATTAATCGAACTCGGACGCCGACGTCCAATATCCGGACAACAATCCAGCCGTGGCCATCGGTCACCGGCCGAAACCCTATATTTAGGGTTTCAACCGGATTGAATGGGAAGGAAGGCGCGAGGGGCGGCGAGGAGTACCTGGAACAGACGGGGCGGAGGCGACGGTCGATGATGGGGCGGCGGCGTCGGCAGCGAGGCGGCGGCGTCGGCGTCGGCAGCGGGCGACGACAGCAAAGGAAGAGGAAGAAGAAGGAGGAAGGGACGGGCGCGGGCGTGTGCCCTATATAAACTTATCAGCAACGAGTCATTTAACTGTTAGAAAGCCGATGCTGATAAGTTAATCATCAGCAATGGCTCACGTGTCCGTTAGAAAGCCGTTGCTAAGGTAATTAATATCTGCAACGGCTTGAGCGGCCGTAAGAAGGTCGTTGCAAATAGCAACGACTTGAGCGGCCGTTGTTGAAGAACCAATTTCTAGTAGTGAAATAAACACATTTTTCAAAAGATATTTCATTATATTATATATAATTTAATAAATATTATTCATAAATAATTCATATGCAATAAAACATAATTTAAAATTCTAAACTTAAAAAATTATAATTATTCGTGTAGTTCATGTGTTGATAATATTGCAATCTAAGGGATAATCATCGACCCATTCAGGGCATATCTTTTGAAATTCCACGAGATATTCTTGTTGACCACTCAGACTCGCCTCATAAAAACAAACACGACACACATTAGGTATACTCTTTGTTTCAGTTCTATCCCATCATCTGGGATTCTCACTAACACGACGAGGAGTGACACTCTGGTGCCCACTGACTCAACTCTAAAAGAGCTACGATGACTAATCATTGATCTTCAAGCACAGAAGTAAAGGCTGACAGCTCAAGTCGATGCGCTAACATAGTCTAAAGAACAACATTCGGCTGAGAGCGAGCCCTGCCACTAATAACACGAAGAAGACAGTGACCTCAATAGAACTGGGAGGCCAGCCTTAGCCTTCAGGGACGAGATCTCCCACATACAACACCAGAGAGAAGGAACGAGGGCCGCAAAGGCTGTTCCTCCCCCCCCCCCCACCCTCCACGCCATCAATTTATGACCAATCGCGGAACACATCGTTGTAGTACTCCTCCATAATAATTTCAAGCTGTCGACCACCCTCCAACTTTACGACGACATGGGTGATTAGACCACTCATCTCATGATGTTCAAATTTATGATGCTCCTCAATGGCACTACCGACTCTATCTTGTATCGAGCCTTCTCCACCTAATTGGAAAAGGTCGCACAACTATGGTTCTCCACCCTCCCGTTAGGATTCGTACACACCTTTAGGAGCTCTCCAAAGTATTCATAAACCAGCTCCAAGACTGAGGACTCCCTCCACTACAGCAAACAAGGACAAAATTAACCATTGAGGGAATATCTCAAGAGATTCAAGGTCGTGGCCATGGAGATCCCTAACCTCGACACTCATGTTGAGTTCTATTCTACATGGAAATGTTTGAGAAGCCCAGATAGTTCATGGATCTGATAGCTTTGTCCAAGCCAAAAACTATGGCCTAGTTCTGGGAACGAGTAGTATGCTACATGGAAATGGAAGAGTTTCGTGGCATTGCTAGGATGTTCCAAAAGTTGTAGGTCGTAAATTTCTCGAAGAATGGTCTCCCTTTTTGTGTTCAAGGGTGTGTATTAATTCGTTGTATTTGGCGCTAGGTCGGGGCGTCGACCTCTTCCTTTTATTGTCATTATGTCCTTGACGATCTCGCTCGTCTCCCTTCTTGTCGGGCTTTGTCACATTCTTGTCTTTGGCATCATCTTTGTCAATCTACTTGTCGGCCTTTTTGGCCTATTGCTCGCTAGCGCTCCTGGAACTCGACCATAGTCTTTGGCCTGGATGGAGTTATCTGGTCTGCGAACTGTCTGGACTTCAGGTCGTGTTTGATAGAATATAAATCGATGTGATGGTCGAGGTTAGGGATCTCCATGTAGTGGATTGAGTCCTCGGTCTTAGAGTAGATTCGAGACGGGAAGAATTGGTTGATAAATGCACTAGAGAGCTCCTAGAAGGTGTGGACAGGTTCCAATAGGTTCCAACAGATTCCAGTAGGGTACACTGTTGGAATATGTACTCTAGTACAAGTTCCGGGTACCGATTCCAATTTCGGTTATGGGTACGTACCCGATGTGTTGAACTCATAATCGGAATCCATTTTAACCGGTTTCTTAATTTTTTGGTGTTTTGTTTGAAAATAAAATGTTCCTTATCTTTTTTTTTATTGTCCATCTATTTTTTAAAAAAATTTAGCCGTTATTAATAGAGAAAAGGAAGATTATTTATTCTTTTATATAGATCATATTCTCATTTTAACTAATTAGTTAATTCTGATATTTAAAAGAAATATGAAATGTTATATAACTTAAAAATGATCGCCAACTCCTTTTAGCAACTTACATAAAGATTTTTTTTTCTCTTCTTTCATGAAAATTTAGAAACTAGATATTGTTATCCTCTTATCCCCTTCACCTATTATAAATTTATAACCCTCCGGAATCATTCATCTAATTAGGGCACCCTACACACCATTTGGATAAAATGCACACATCCTAATTTGTCATTTGGTTAGCAAACGAAAGCAATTTTTTTATTTAATTTCAGAAAAAACTAAAACTTAATTTTCTTAAAAAATATTTTTAATTTTTTGAAAATTCATTTGATTGATGAAAATATTATCAATTTCAATAGGATGAAATCAGTTAAAACTTAAAATATCCCAACTTTAATTCATATAATTAATAAAATTAAATTAAGTTAATAAAATTATTAAAATAATATATTGGACAGGAGTAGTTCTTCAGGTCTAATCGAATTGGGCACGAAAACACCCCTACTTATGAATCAGACTCAGATGAACCAACTACAACTTAGCCCAGAAGCTTCACAGTCCAAAAAAAATATATCAATATCCTTCATTTATCACCAATGTTTCAACTCTAATGAGCCCGCAATTTAAGGGATAATCATTGATCCATTCAGGACATATTCCCCGAAATTACACGAGATATCCTCGTCGACCACTCAGACCCGCCTCATAAAAACAAACACGTTGCACATTAGGTATACTCTTTGTTCTAGTTCTATACCCATCATCTAGGATTCTCTCTCACTTGAGCGTCAAAGCATCTTGCATGTCACTATTGAAGGCAAGCTGGACCAAAAGACGCAGATGCTTGCGGCACGCCCGACTCCATGCAAAAATATTTGGTGCCCATTGTGAGGCTGAGTAAACCTCACCTGCCACACCATGGCAGACACCTGGAGTCAGGCGAATGTGGCAGCCAAAAGGCCAGAACCTAGCAGCAGAGTTATCCTACTACCCAAAGACGCTAACACGACGAGGAGTAACACTCTGGTGCCCACTGACTCAACTCTAAATGAGCTACGATGACTAATCATTGATCACCAAGCGCAGAACTAAAGGCTCATAGCTCAAGTTGACACGCTAACATAGTCTAAAGAACAACATCCGGCTAAGCGTGAGCCCTACCACTCAGAGCACAAAGAAGACAGTGGCCTCGATAGAACTAGAGGCTAGCCTTAGCCTTCAGGGACAAGATCTCCCATATACAACACCATAGAGAAGGAACGAGGGCCGCAAAGGCTATTCCTCCCCGTAGTAATTAATGACCTATCACGGAGCACATCATGGCAGTACCCCTCCATAACAATTTCAAGCTGCCAACCACCCTCCAACCTTACGACGACATAGGTGATTGGACCACCCATCTCATGATGTTCAGATTTATGATGCTCCTCAACAACACTACCGACTCTATCTTGTACCGAGCCTTCAATTCTCCACCTTCTTGGAAAAGGTCGCACATCTATGGTTCTCCACCCTCCCGTCAAGATCCGTACACACCTTTAGGAGCTCTCCAAGGCATTCATAAATTGACTCTCCTCATCTCGGATCAATTCCAAGACTGAGGACTCCCTCGACTACATCAAACAAGAACAGAATGAACCACTAAGGGAATATCTCAAGAGATTCAAGGTCGTGGTCATGGAGATCCTTAACCTCGACACTCATGTCGAGTTCTATTCTACATGGAAATGTTCGAGAAGCCTAGACAGTTCATGGACCAGATAGCTTTGTCCAAGCCAAAAACTACAGCCTAGTTCTGGGAACGAGTAGTATGCTACATAGAAATAAAAGAGTTTCGTGGCATTAATGGGATGTTCGAGAAGTTGTAGGTCGAAAATTTCCCAAATAATGGTCTCCTTTTTTTGTGTTCAACGGGGTGTATTCATTGTATTTGGCGCTAGGTCAGGGCGGCGATCTCTTCCTTTTATCGTCATCCTATCCCCGACGATCTCGCTCGTCTCCCTCATTGTCGGGCTTTGTCGCATTCTTGTCTTTGTCATCATCTTTGTCAGTCTACTTGTCGGCCTTTCTAGCATATTGCTTGCTCTTGGAAATCGACCATAGTCTTTGGCTTGGACAAAGTTATCTGGTCTGCGAACTGTCTGGACTGCAGGTCGTGTTTGATAGAATACAGCTCGATGTGACGGTCAAGGTTAGGGATCTCCCATGGCCACGTCATTGAATCTTTTGAGATATTCTCTCAACGGCTCATTCTGTCATTGCTTGATGTAGTGGAGTGAGTCTTCGGTCTTAGAGTAGATCCGAGACGAGGAGAATTGGTTGATAAATGCTCTAGAGAGCTCCTAGAAGGTGTCGATGGGCTCTGGGGTGGAGAACCATAGTAGTGCGGCTTTCTCCAGGATAGCGGTTTTCTCCAACAAGTTTCATGAATGAAATATGCAAAACGTTTGGCTTTAAAGAAGGAACCTACCCTATGAAGTACTTAAGAACTTATATCAGTCCAAACAAAAACTAGACATAAGTTATTGTCAAGAAATCATAGTTCACAAGGCAATGGCCAGGATAGATGGTTGGGCAGAAAAATGAATTTCTCAAGCGGGCAGAATGACTATTGAATTTAATAATGAATTCTTTCCCGATGCACACTATACCTTCCTCATGGATAAACGAGAATGTAGTTAACATATTTCATTACTACAACACAATCTGTCTATAAAGACATAATTAGAACAAATTATATTTTTGTTTCTAAATATTCACATTTAGAGACTAATATATACAAAATTTATTCCTAATTAGCCTCTAAAAATAGTTTTAGAGTCTCTGTTGTTGGTGTTTCTATAGTTTAGAGTCAAATCAATTAAGTGACTATGTTGTTGTTGTTGTTTCTATAGATCTTTAGAGGTTAATTAGGAATAAATTTTATGTCTAATTAGTTTTTAAATATGAAAATTTAGAAATAAAAATCTAATTTATCTCTAATTTTGTATCTTCATAGGTCAATTATATGTGTTGTAGTGCATTGTCCTTCAAGGAACTATCTTTGAAGCTCTAGTACAAAAAAGAAAGATTTTTACCTTGTGGGATGGAATAAAGTTGTTCTTAGAAAAGGCTTAGGTAGACCTGGCATTAAAGATGGGGGAATTATGAAATACTCAATATATGCACGCTAGGAAAATTATTCCTTTTCTGAATAAAGAGAAGCACATGTGGGCTAAAATTCTACTTTGCAAATATGGAGATTGTCATCCACGATTTTGAAAAACAATAATAAATTTTCATGGACATTCATATGTTTAATTACATTGTGTCATTCAAACTCTAAAGGATTAAGAATAAAGGTTAGTGATGGAACAATGGAATGACCCTTGGTTCTCTAGTATACTAGCTAATAATTTTTTTTTTTAACTGGCTAATAAATGGCCGACTTAATTATATTAGTATGGGGATGCTTTCAAAGTTGAGTAGGGTAGAGCAACTGATCAAAAATACACTACTAGAAAAATGGTCATCAGCAACGGCTGCGCCGTTGCAATAGCACCGTGACAGAAAGTCGCGTTGCTGATGACTTAGCAACGGATCAGCAACGGCCGCTCGGGCCGTCGCTCAAAACATTATCAGCAACGGCCGCTGGGCCGTCGCTAAAAATATTATCAGCAACGGTTTTGCCACAGACCCGGAGCCGTTGCTGATACCATTAATAGCAACGGCCGCTGAGTCCGTAGCAACACCGTTAGTAAAACTCCGTCGCTAAGCCGTTGCTGTAGGTCATCAGCAACGGCTTTCGATACACTTTTAGCAACGGCTTTCCCACGGACGCCCGTGGGAAAGCCGTTGCTGATGACCTATGCCTGCAACCAGAAAATTTGAAAATTTCAAATTTCCATTGATACATTGATACATTTATCTGATACATAACTCACACACCCATACCCTCATACACACATTCATTCACACATCACAAACATCTCATACACATTCATTCACACATCACAAACACACCAAGATATACATCAAAACAATTATATTTATATTCATAATTATCTACGATAGTATAAATACAATTCAAATGTAAAATTGAAGTATCAACATCTCAATAACATAGTCAATATAAATTAAACAAGTTCAATATCTGAGTAACAAAGTCAATATAAACAAAATCTCACGATGACGATGGAGGATGGCCTGGATCATATGGCGGGGTCTGGAGTGCTTGAGTGTACACCGGCGTGGACTGACTCGAGGATGATGGATTAGATGATGCCGAAGAGATGCCTGCTTCGGGATGACCCGACAAGTTGCGTAGCATAGCTTCTATATTCGCCATCGTCTGACTCTGACGCGCCATCGTCTGACTCTGACGCTCCATCATCTCAGTCTGACGCGCGATCGTCTCCTCTAGTGTCCTTATCCTATTACTATGATCATAACTGGATCTAGAGGTGGACGGCCGCTCACCAGCGACCGGAGGGGTCGGTGCCCCAAGTGGCCCTAGTACGGCTCGCGCATGACCACTATCTGCGAAGCCATATACGCGGCCATGGTCCCAACCACCTGCGGCCTCGACCCACGATGCTGCGTCAAAGTCCTCGGGGGTACCCCCGCGCTGCACCACCCTCCGGCTGTACGTCTCCTACTCGAGTTTGATTTTTTGTTTAATATTTATCATAAAACTTAAATTATAAATATATAATGAATAATTTAAACAAATATATAATTACCACAATGTATGTAGCGCGGTTGTCGATGTACTCCCCCGTCCCATGTGCTCGACGGTGAGTCCGCTCAAACACCGCCATCGGGGAGGGTCGCTGGACAGTCCCGTCATCCGACACCGTCGTCTACATTTACAAAACAAATACATTAATTAGTACACATAATAACAAATAAAATATATAATTAAACGATATACTTACCATACGGTTTGCGTGCACTGCAAATGCAACAGAGCCGCCGGTGTGACGCGCTGCTCCCCCCGACATGCGATTTCTAGCCGCATTCTGAGAAACCTCCTGCCATCGATCCGTCGACCATATCCCCACGAGCTGGTCCCATATATCCGAAGTAATCCAACTGGGGCCGTATCCCCGAGTCTCCACGATGTTAGTGGTCCCAGCTCGGGCCATCGCTCGGGACCGAGCCTGCCCCAGCTGCCCATTGTACCTTGCCCGGGAAATAGACTCCCAGGCAGCGTAAATGAAGGACCTCTGGTCCTCGGCCCATGTATAGCGAGCCTGCAAAATAATAATATCAGTACCAATTCTTAATATATCATCATGCATGTAAAAAAAAAAATAATACGTGCCTCAAACTCGCGCCATAACATGTCGACGTGCTCGCTAGGCACGTGAGACCACGTAGGCCATGCCCCGTGCATGTATCGTCGAATAGTAGAAGAAATGCTCCTCGGCACTTCTTCTTGCTCGAACCTGCACAACAAAAATAAATTTTAATATTATATTATGATATAATGAATTTGTAATGATTCATAATTCATGATATATTACCGCTCCCCAATCACGCTGATCAATCTACGTGACTCTGTGGCTGGTGGAGGCTGCCACCTGTTCGGCCCGCGTGGCCGCCTGCGTCTGGATGTACTAGCCTCGGCAGTATCATCCTCATGAGGATCAGCAACAGGAGGATCAGCAGCATGAGTAAATGCTGGAGTCTCACCGATCGGAGACTCCGAAGCTCTCCTGCGTCGATAACCACGACCAGACATATCTGTCGAACAGACATATAATCAGATTATTGTATAAATAGTAGAGATATATTTAATAAAATATATATACTTTACAATTATTCATCATCATCTGAATAATAGTCTTCGAATTCTTCTTCTTCTTCCTCTTCTTCCTCTTCGTCATCTTCTTCATCTCCAGCTTCCTCAATTTCATGATCGTCATCATCAGCATATTCAACTTCTAATTGAATTGACGTTGTGTCTGCATCCTCGAGTATTGGAATAATACGATCCACAGCAGGAAGATCATCTTCTTGATAGAAACCAGGAGGATCATTTTCTCCTACTATCGGATCAATTTTTCCTCTACCTTTTGTCTTACAGACTACACGCCAATCTGCTCTATCTTTATTTCAAGCCGGATACTTCGCGTAATATACTTGTTCAGCTTGTGATGCCAATATAAATGGCTCATTTGCTGCCAATTTCGATTTGTAATTAATCTCAACAAGTTTGTATTTTTGATGAACTTTCATGCCCCTTTCTGTTGTATCGAACCAATGACATCTAAATAGGAACACTAATTTCAAGCCGAAGTAGTGCAACTCTATCACTTCTTCCACTAGTCCATAGAAATCCATATCACATTCAACATAGGTTGTCCCTTTCACGCAGACCCCAGCATTCATCGTCTTTTTTGTAGATGAATATTCAACCGTGTGAAATTTATACCCGTTAACAAAATATCCGCTATAGCACGACACAAGTCGCGACGGTCCACTAACAAACTCAAATATTTTTTCATCTATTTCAGCTCTGTGATCTTTGCTGTAAGTCTGAATCCAAGAAGGGAAATCACGATTTCGTAATGTCTCCAATTCTTGATCGTTGTGAATAGAGTATTTTTGCATCATCTCAATGTCAAATATTTCAATGAATTGTTCAATCTCTGGGCAATTGAGTAATACATACAAGTGTGCCAAATGATACTCTTCATCGCTTAAGTGTCGAGATGGACGAGAACCAAAAGCACGACTAGAGTGACAAAATATATTTAAACCTCCATCTGAATGTCGAACACCCCCGTCGTCGTTACGTGGAAGACGATCAAATCTTGTCTGTACTGTCGATTCAAAGTAAAATGAGCAGAATGTTGAAATTTCTTGGATGATATACGATTCAGATATTGATCCTTCAACAGCTGCGGTGTTCTTTACTTTTTTCTTCAGACGATTCATGTATCTTTCAAATAAGTACATCCAACGATATTGAACGGGGCCACCAACTCGTGCCTCGTATGCCAAGTGTATCGGTAGATGCTCCATCGAGTCAAAAAATGCAGGAGGGAAAAACTGCTCCAGCTTGCATATGATTTCAACAATATTATTTTCAAGTGTTGACATATCTTCGACTCGAAGGACATTTGCACAGATGCTTCTAAAAAACATACTTAATTCAGTCAACGAACCCCAAATATTATCAGGTAGAAGATCTCGAAATGCGATCAGAAGTAATCTCTGCATGAATACATGACAATCATGGCTCTTCATCCCTGATATTTTGCAATCATCGACGTTCACACATCGAGATAAGTTTGAAGCATATCCATCGGGTAATCTGAGTTCTTTTACCCATTGACAAACATCTTTGATCTGTTGTTTATTTAACACATATAGGGCCTTCGGTTTCAGATATCGTCCGTTGACCTCTTGTAACTCCAACTCTGGTCTTTTACAAAGTATTTTCAGATCATGTCGGGCTTTGACATTATCTTTAGTTTTTCCAGAAATATCCATCACAATGTTGAAAATATTATCAAACACAATTTTTTCAATGTGCATGACATCTAAATTATGTCGAATCAATAATGAACTCCAATAGGGCAATTCCCAAAAGATACTTTTTTTCACCCAGTTGTGTGTTTGGCCAAAACCTGACACTCTTTCATTGCGACCAAATACTATATCTGGAAGTGCTGAAACACGTGCTAACATTTGTTCACCAGACAACATCGGTGGTGGCCCATCTCTTTCGACTCTGCCCTTAGTAAATTTATTACGATTCCTTCGATACTGGTGATGAACCGGTAGGAATCGACGATGACAATCAAAGAATGAGATTTTTCGTCCGTTCTGAAGACTGATTGATTTAGAGTGTTCCATACAATACGGGCAAGAGAGTCGGCCGTGAGTGCTCCAACCCGACAACATGCCGTACGCGGGGAAATCATTGATTGTCCACAAGACCGCGGCCTTTAAATTGAAGTTTTGCTTCCGATGACAATCATAAGTGACAGCTCTCTCAGTCCACAATGTTTTCAATTCATCTATCAAGGGTCTGAGAAATATGTCAATTTCTTTTCGCGGACCCTTAGGACCCGGAATAATCATCGAAAGATAAATAAATTCATCTTTCATGCACATTGACGGTGGCAAATTATAAACTGTCAGCAGCACTGGCCAAACTGAATAAGGAGTTGCAGAATGTCCAAACGGATTAAAACCATCTGTGCACAATCCCAATCTGATATTTCTAGTATCCATAGCAAATGAAGGATAACATGTATCCAAATGTTTCCATGCTTCACTGTCAGATGGATGAGTCATTACTGTATCATCACGACTTCTTGCATGCCAACTCATGTAGGGGGCTATCTTTTCCGACATGAATAATCTTTGAAGCCTCGGTGTTAGTGGAAAATACCGAAGCACCTTAAACGGGATATTTTTCTATCGGACCGATTTCTTCTCCTTGTAACGAGGGTGTTGACATACAGGGCATTTATCCAACTGCACATTTTCTTTATAATATAAAATGCAATTATTTTGGCACGCGTGTATTTTTTCGTACCCAAGCCCCAATTTTCTCATTAGTTTTTTAGTCTTATAAAAAGTAGGCTCAAACTTGTTATCAGTAGGCAGCATTCCATTAATCAATCCAGCAATCCGATCATACGCAACTCCGCTGATATTACAATCGGCCTTGATGTTTAAGAGCTGTGTCATTGCTGAAAACCTAGTGTATTTAGGACAATTCTCATACAAAGGTTCATCGGCAGCTTTCAACATCTCGTAAAATTCTGCAGCTTCTTTATTCGGTAATTCAATCTCTACCGCAGCCCCTACTTCTGTGATATCAACCGCTGTAGTATCTGGTGGGACTGATGTCTGAAGAACTGGCCGATCAACATTATCATTCAGGTGGAATTGACCCCCAAGACTATCAAGTATCATAGTTCTATAGGGATTACATTGACTGGATGAAGAAGCACCAGCAGAAGAAGATTCACCATATGTCTGAACGACAGGATTGCTCGACGTCCCGACTTCGCGTGACTCCCCGTGACAAGTCCATAGAAAATATCTTGGTGTAAATCCTTTGCTATATAGATGCAGAGTGACAGTCTCCCGATCCAAAAATCGTCCATTCGAACAAATACGGCACGGACATCGGATTTGATCACCCATGCTAACGAAATTCCGATTCGAATAGGCGAAATTTAGGAAGTACGTTATGCCTAATCGAAACTCATTCGTTAAAGCTCCACGATCAAAACGTCGGTACATCCAACTTCGATCAGCCGACATGATTCTGTCAATCAATGACAATTTCTTTGGTTAATGTCTTTAGGTGAGATTGTCCTATTCCATTCGGGATTTATGTTATTCGTACTGCACTTACGTTTTTATTTTAACTGTTAACTAATTATTCTAAATTTCGACAGCATCTCCCTACAGTTCTCCGAATACGCATATCATCTGGGCGCGTATCGGAGAACAAGGGAGATGTTGTCGAATTTTAAAATAATTAGTTAACAGTTAAAATAAAAACGTAAGTGCAGTACAAATAACTATATTCCCAAATTGTCCAATCAGGGACAATTCAAGAATTGTACGTCGTATAAAAGATCATCTACTTCTTTTACACGAACATACAATCCCCGAACGGATCTAAGGTTTTGCTAAATCATATCCGATTCGTCGATGCGTACGTGAAACATATCAACTCGTCGGATGGATGATTATTTTCTAAATGTTTCGAGACAGTTCGAGTCCATATTGGACAATTTCGGCGCGCGTCCGAAGTGGACGATTCCGGCGCGAGTCCGAATTGGACGATTCCGGCGCGCGTCCGAAGTGGACGATTCCGGCGCGCGTCCGAAGTGGACGATTCCGGCGCGAGTCCGAATTGGACGATTCCGGCGCGAGTCCGAATTGGACGATTCCGGCGCGAGTCCGAATTGGACGATTCCGACGCGCGTCCGAAGTGGACGATTCCGGCGCGCGTCTGAAATTAATCTAAACCCTAATAATTAATCTAACAAATTAAACAATTAATCTAAACATTTAATTAACATTTATAAAATAATTAATTAACAATTTCAAAACAATATATATATATATATATATATATATATATATATATATATATATATATATATATATATATTCCGGTGCCAGAGTCCACCCTCCGGCGCCGGCGTACAGTGGCCGGACACACTGTCCGGCCACTGTAGAAGGTTCGGCGGCGGCCATAGGCCGACCGCCGCCGGCCGAAACCCTAGAAATAGGGTTTCGGTCGGATTTTAGCATCTCCGGCCGAAACTGTATAGGTCGGCCGATCAACATACCGGCAGCGGTGCGGCGGCGAGAGGCGTCGGCGAGAGGCGTCGGCGTCGGCAGCAGCGGCGGCGAGAGGAGTCGGCAGGAGCGGCGGCGGCAGAAGCGGGAGGAAGAAGGGTCGGGCGCGAGAGCGTGCCCTATATAAACTTATCAGCAACGGCTCACTCGCCCGTTAGAACGCCGTTGCTGATAAGTTATCATCAGCAACGGCTCACTTATCCGTTAGTAAGCCGTTGCTGATAATTAAAACATCAGCAACGGCTCGCCTTTCCGTCAGAAAGCCGTTGCTGATAATTAAAATAATCCGCAATGGCTCGGTTGTCCGTTAGAACGCCGTTGCAGATACAGATATCTGCAACGGCTCGAGCGGCCGTAAGAACGCTGTTGCAAATAGCAACGGCTTGAGCGGCCGTTGCTGATAGCCGTTGCTGAAGACCAAGTTTGTAGTAGTGATAATGCATGGGACTTTGAGTTAATCTTGGAGCTGTTAATTTGGAGAATATCATTTCAACACATTGTTCAAATATATATATATCCCTAAGAAAAAAAACCAGAGGCAAAGGATTTGGAGTTCTCATGGGGAGCTAAGCTGCAAGTTAGCATACAATTTTATAGCTGAAAGGCAGCCCGAGGTGGTAGACTAGGAAATCAGTTGGAATAGTATGTGGAATTTGAAGATCATACCAAAGTTAAAAATTTCATCTGGATTATGGGGTAGGCTACCTACTGCCAGGTACTTATCAAGCATCAATAAAATTACACCTAGGTAATTCCTGTTATGTATGTGGTGAGGAATATGACAATTAAGCATATTTTATATGACTGTGATTTTGCTAAAGATTATTGGGTTAAGATCGAGGCTGGAACTCAACCTTAATTTCAAAATCAAAGAGAATTGGAATAAGGGTAAGTGGCTTATGGAAACTGGTAATGATAATGTTGTATGTTGTAAGTCAATGGACAAAAAGTTGATTGCTACCTCGCTATGGCATTTGTGAAAGAAAAAAAATTCATGTTGCTTTAGCCAGAGGGAAAAAAAAATGAGAATGAATTCCCTATTTTGTAAAGCTCTTGTTGATATTCAATGGAATTAGATTTAAGGTAAGGAGGTGGCAAGGGTGAGATGGAACCTTAGGGTTGATTTACAAAATGATAAAATATTTAAAATCAGTTGTGATGCAGTATGGAATACTACTAAGATTATCGTCATCACCGACGGCTAAATCCGTGGATGAACCGTCGGTGATTAACTATCACGGACGGCAAAGGGCGTGGCAAAATGTCGTCACTGATGTGGGCGTCTCAGATAAGTTGTGACGGCCGAGCGCCGTCGTCACACGTAATCATCAGTGACAACCACGTGAGTAGTCGCTGATTAAAAAACATCTGTGATGGCTCTAGGCGCTGTCACTGATACCAACCCATCAGCCACGGTTGAGTCCCGTCGGTGATACTATTAGCAATCGTGATATTTGATGCTACCCAAGCCATCAGTCATTTATGATAAGTTTTCAGCCACGACTTAATGGCTAAAGTGTATCCTGTAACTAAAAAACTTTAAAAAAAATTGTAAATTTCTATATATAATGATATATAGACTACAATCTATTTTCAATCACATATTACAATCAGAAAATATCATACACATGCATTTGAAACCAAACATATAAGTTTTACATAAATATCATCAATCTAAGCCTTAAACCAGAGGCAAACAATTATCAAAATATCATATATATACAACCAAGTATCAAAATATAAATAAAATACAATAAATCAAAATCTCACGGCTGCGGTGGAGGCGATGGAGGCGGTGGAGTCGACAACGACTGGGTCGGGAGTGTAGTCGAAATAGCAACACTAGAGGGGGGGGAGGGTGAATAGTGTGTTATCTAATTAATTAATCTAAATTCGATTTTACTCGTTTCTCAAATCGTTTAGGCACGTTGCAATTTTACGATTAAATGCGAAGCAAGATAAACTAATTATGCACAAACAACAATAGATAACAATGCTAACACACGAATTTATAGTGGTTCGGCCCCAATGTCTACTTCACTACCTAAGCACCCCGCTTAGGATTTCCAAACTAGGTTTACTAGATTAATTCTTGTTTTCCTTACAATGAGTACTTTGACTCGAAGAGTCGCACTCGATCTCGACCTAAGGCAATTCCACACCCGAAAGTCTTCGCCTTCTTACCGAGAGCACTCTTCCACCTCAACCCTAAGGGACAACTCGACTAATCCTAGTAAGTTATGCTTACACAAGTGGCTTTACACCTTTTCAACAAGATAACCACTTTCCACACACAAGACCAAACAGCCTAGGTCTTCACAATCTCAAATCCAATAAAGACAAGTTCAAATAAACAGTTAAAATTACAATGAAAAAAGCTTAGAAATGAAATCAAGATCAAATGCTCTTTTCCAAGCCTTCGACGCCTTCAACTCACCAAGAAGTAGAGTTCGAATTAAATCCCGAGTTGAGATAGAGTGCGTCTTGAAGCGGATTTTGACGGAAGAACAGACGCGCTTCAATCAATATTTAGAAGGCTCAAAGCTCCCTTTAGAATGCTCAATAAAATCTATATTAATCAAGGAAGAAAATTGAAGGAGTTAGATGAGGTATATTTATACCCTCACGAAGAAACGGCAGCTCAACGGATAGAAAGCTATCCGTTGTAGCCGCTCGATCGATTGGCCGGTCGACCGACCGATCGACCGTTTCCTATTCTCTCTGTGCGATCGACCGACGGGTCGACCGCCATACGCAAATCTTGCGTTCCCGTAATCCAGTCGACCGACGCAAGTTGCGGTTGTGGCAATACGCAGTCCGATCGGCCGATCGGTCGACCGATGCGTCCTCTGCCAGTTTTTGACTTGAATCGATCGACCGCCCAGTCAACCGAAGTAGCTACTGCCGCTTTGCGGCATCCTTCGGTCGATCGAGATGGCTACTGCCATTTTTTCTAACCCTATTTGGTCGACCGAACATAGACTGATATTGATTTTTTCAGCCTTCTTCTTCCGTGCTTCATTTTTGGGTTTCGGCTTTCAACGAGCATCAACTTGGAGAGCTTTCCATGTGATCTTTGAGCTCGTCCAATACGTCTTTGGTGCACATGTCGATCTTCGAGAAATTTCTGCGACGATCAATGTCCTTTCGATTTTCTGATTTCTTCCGATTTATCCGATCGAGGACATCGAACGCTGACCGATATAGAACCTGAAAGATTTCTCGACGAAATATTAGTTCCAAGTTTGTTATCATCAAAACCGAGATTAAGGCTAAGGTTGAAAACCTAAAGCCAACAATCTCCTCTTTTTTGATGATGACAAATATCCTTAAGAAAATATATTCAATAAAGCATAGAGGATATCAACTAAGAGATTTCTCCCCCTATCAACATACATATCTATGAAAATAAACTCCCCCTATATATATGCATGGTCTTCCTATATTTTCCTCCCTCTTTTGACATCAATCAAAAAGGGCAAGAAAGATTAATCTAATCAAATGGATGAAAAACAAATATATTTTTTCATGAAGTTGAGACTCTAAAGTTATTTTTTCATGAAACATGATAATCTCAACCAAATGGATGGAAAACAAATATTTAATATGTGACTTAAATCATACATGATACCAAAGAGTGATAAATAGAATCCAAACCTAAATCATGTATGCACTCAAGTATGAATATTTTCATGAATATTGTTTCTTTTTCATTACATTTTTTATTTCATTCAAACTTTCAAAATACAAAGATATAATCATGTAAAACATGTATATCAAGTTTGAAGTGAGAAGAATGTCATTCGATCCAAATATGAACTTAGCATGTTTTCATTTGAAATAAGCATGAAAACATGAAAATGCTAAGTATCAAGATTTGCTATCTACTCTTGTTTTCTCTATCTTAAGCATCTAGACATCAAGCATAAGAGAATGTAAGTCTATGAATCAAGTTTGGGCTTAAGATGAAATTTCTAAGTCACTTTGTTGACTTAGGTCAAGGTATATACTTCAAGTTTTCAAAAATCAAACTTTTAAATTCATACAAAATCACAAATTTTCATCCAAAAATTTGTGAATGGTATTAGAAATGAAATCCAAATGGTATACATGAGTTTTCATTTGAAGTTTTTGATGAAAAATTAAAGTATCGAGAAGATTGATATTTCAAGAAGGATGATACTTTGTGTTTTTGAAATCTAACTTCAAAATTCTATTATAAATCAAATTCTTGATGAAACTTTTCAAAAATTTTACTGAAGAACCTAGATCTTTCAGTGAGGGTGCAATTTCAAGAATCAATTAAAAAAGATTTTTTTATATTTCTCTAGAAATAACTGAAAATACATATCAATTATTGGGTGAAATGACATTTTCTTAATTTTCAGTTATTCTTAAAACATGTTCAATTTTCATTCAAACTTTTATGACACCATAAAATAATCATGTAAAGAGTGTATGTCAAGTTTGAAATGAAAATTATATCCTTAAGTCAAGATATCAACTTAGCATGGTTTCATTCAAAACTAAGCTAGTTATCATGAAACTTGCTAAGTTTCAATTTTATCATTTACTCATGGTTTTTCAAATTTAAAGCTTATGGACACCTAACATGAGTTTATCTAAACATGTTCCCCAAATATGGATTGAAAATGAGACCTCTAAGTCAATTGGTTGACTTGGGTTAACTTGATTCAAAAGAGGTAAGCATGAATCAACCTCTATGTCATTTTATCCATATCCATATGAATTTTTCACTCTAAGTGTTTGGAAACATGTCATACCTATTCCTAAACATGTTTATGAAGTTTTGACTTAAAATGAAGTGACCAAGTAGATTTGTTGACTTGGGTCAAACTTTTCAAGCTTAAGTCCCCTAATGTGATCTAGTTATCATATTTTTCATCTACACATGAATTTTTAAGTTTAAGTACCTAGACTCATGTGATATGTGTATCTAAACATATTTGTTTGGTGTTTACTCAAAATGAGGTCTTTAATAAGAATTTCAAACTAGTCCAATTTCATTCAATATTAATATCATGAAATTATCTACTCATGAAAACTCAAACATTTATCATGCAAAATCAATCATGAGTATATAGAGACATCATTAAAGCATGAATATTCAAGAATTGCATAAAAGATTTTGCAAAACTAATTCATACCTCTTTCAATTGAACTTTGCCAAACTTGTCATTTACTTTTCACTTTTCTTCATGATAGCATAGCCTTCAATGTTTACCACTTTCTTAACTTGCAAGTAGGCTTTATTAGTATCAAAATGAATTTATATACCAACTAGCAAGCTAACATACTAAATAGCAAAGTTTCAATGCAAAGTTTCATTTTTAAAAAAAATTAACCTATGTTAGATAGTAGAGATTCATTTTAAGGAGTTATCATGATATCAAAATGAATCTAAGAGATCTTAAGATGTGAAACATTTGAGGAATAAGGTCCCTAAACATGTTTAACTAGTTTGGACTTACAGGAATATCTCTAATAGTAAGTATCAACCTAGAGCAAATTTCATTTAATGAAATTTGCCTAAGTGCTAAGATTCTACCTACTCGTAAAAATTCAAGGATTTAACATGCAATTTTAATCATGAGTATTGAGACATTATTTAAGCTTAAGCATTGAGGTATAACACTAAGATTTGAATTTATCAAAGTTATATCTTATTCATGATGATTTAGCCAAACTAATCTTTTTTATTCTAATTAGCCTTCCATTTACAATAACTTGCAAGTATACTTCATTAATAAAAAATGAAACCAAATCTACATGCAAGCTATCAAACTAAATAGCGAAGAGAAAAACCAAGTATCATTTTCCAAATTCAACTTCACTAAATAGCATAGATTCATTTTCAAATAAATCATTCATGATAACAAAATGAATCAAGAGATCTCAAAATATAAAATTTTGATAAATAAGATCTCCAACCCTTCCTATTGGTTGAAAAACGAAAGGCCACAATGATCCTACGATTTAAAACCGCAAGGTCGCATGAGCCCATTACAGGCTACATAGGTCTCCGAGGGGACCAAGAAATCAAAATCAAAAATATTTTTGAAATTCATATCGAGAGCGGAAAATCTACTAATGTTTGGCATGTATCAAAAACTCCAACTCTAATTTAAGCAAGAGAGTATAGGAGATGATACCAAAGAGTTTGATGCCAACAATTTTGTTACCCAAGGCATCAATCAACTTCATCTCACCCTTGTGTGGTGGCTCCCCCTACAATAGAGCATGAAATTTTTGGTACCCAAATGACTTTGAGTCATTGGGGGTTAGTGGGCTTAGGTACCCAAAGTGTCTTAACAATACTATGGTTCATTTTAAAAGCACAATCATGGATGGCATGCCCATA
The DNA here is from genome assembly GCA_034359265.1 of Canna indica. Classification (NCBI taxonomy): domain Eukaryota; kingdom Viridiplantae; phylum Streptophyta; class Magnoliopsida; order Zingiberales; family Cannaceae; genus Canna; species Canna indica. Next base: position 13,610,525 of record CP136893.1, on the reverse strand, counting down.
TACGCCACAACAAAAGCAATATCCATGAAATTCTTTCTTTTTATCCTTTTTGTAAACATGAGGTTTAGAGTTGGAATGCTTGGCATAAGAGGCATGATGAGCATGGACATTCTTGGATGAAACATTTTTCTTCCTAGGATTTCTAAAAGATGAGATATTTGATAAACTACTAGTTTTCCTATTCAAGAAAATAACCTCATTTTTCAAATCATTTATTAATTTATGTAAGGCTTGCATTTGAGATTTCATCATACTATTTTCATTTTTTATTTTCATATTTTCTACTTTTAAATTATCAATCTCAACTTTTGAGATATTTTTCAATTCAATTTTCAAATCATCATTTTCATTTTTCAAATCAATATTCTCATTTTTTAAGTCCTCAATTTCAATTATCAATTGTGAATTACTAGTTTTCAAAGCATCAAGACTATCACGGCAATCAACACTTGAGGAACTTAGATTTGCCTTTAAATTTTTATTTTCTAATTCTAGAGCTTGCAAATCCTTAGTAAGCCTAGAGTTATTTTTTTTAATTTTTTTTATTTCTTTACTCTTTTTCAAAAGCATGACACACATACTTTGACATTCTTCTACTAATTCTTCATATGACATTTTGAGTGAATGTGAAGAACTAGCATCACTATCATATGCTATATCTTTATCATGACTAAAAGTGGAATATTGTACCTCATCATGGATACCCAAGAGGCAAACCTTGGATGTGCCTTCATAGTCATGACAAGAGGATGCTTCTTGTGATTTGGAGGTGGATGTTGAAGCACTTGTCATCCTTTTGACATTCTTCTTTGATAAATGACAATTCCTCTTAATGTGCCTCTTTTCCTTGCACAAGTAGCATATCACCTTTCTTTTTCGGCTTTTTGATTTGCTTCTTTGACTAGAACCACTAAGATCATCAAATGCGAGGTTAGTACTAGGGGGATGACCATTGTCATCACCACCCTCAATGAAAGTATTAAGCTCTTCGGTTTTAGCATAATCATATAACATATTTAATGTTGCCCACATATCAAAAGCCGAAGTGCAATGCATGACATTTTCAAGGATGCTATTAGGTAAGGTACAAAAAATACTATACATAGCATCTCCATTAAATTGAAACATTTTCTTATCATGTTCACAAAAGTCATGCATGTCAACCTTAGGTTCAATGTATTCTAATTTAATCATGTTATAAACATCAAAACCTCTAGTCTTTAAGTAGGTATACATTCTAGACTTCCAAAAATCAAAGTTCGATTCATCGAACCTAGGAGATGAAGACGCTACCGACTTTAGAGCCATTACAATATCGAGACAAATTATATAAGGGATGGTGAAATCATAATCTACGACCCACTCTGATACCAAATGTAGTCGAAATGGCAACACCAGAGGGGGGATGATTTGTGTGTTATCTAATTAATTAGCCTAAATCCGATTTTACTCGTTTCTCAAATCGTTTAGGCACGCTGCAATTTTACGATTAAATGCAGAAGCAAGATAAACTAATTAGGCACAAACAACAATAGATAACAATGCTTGAAGCAGATTTTGACGGAAGAACAGACGCGCTTCAATCAATCTTTAGAAGCTCAAAACTCCCTTTAGAATGCTAAATAAAATCTGTATTAATCAAGGAAGAAAATTAAAGGAGTTAGATGAGGTATTTTTATACCCTCACGAAGAAACGGTAGCTCAACGGATAGAAAACTATCAGTTGTAGACGCTCGGTCGATAGGCCTGTCGATCGACCGATCGATCACCTAAAGCGATCGCTGCCTATTCTCTCTGTGTGATCGACCGACGGGTCGACTGCCAAACGCAAATCTTGCATTCCCGCAATTCGATCGACTGACCGACCGGTCGACCGACGCAAGTTGCGGCTGTGGTGATACGCAGTCCGGTCGACCGATCGATCGACCGATGCGTCCTCTACCAGTTTTTGGTTTCAATCGGTCGACCGCCTGGTCGACCGAAGTAGCTACTGCCATTTTTTTAACCCTATTCGGTCGACCGAACATAGGTTGATATTGGTTTTTTCAGCCTTCTTCTTCCGCGCTTCGTTTCCGGGTTCCGACTTTCAATGAGCATCAACTTGGAGAGATTTTCATGTGATTTTTGAGCTCGTCCAATACATCTTTGGTGCACACGTAGATCTTCGAGAAATTTCTGCGATGAACCCGAGTGCGACGATCAATGTCCTTCCAATTTTTTGATTTCTTTCGATTTATCCGATCGAGTACATCGAACGCTGACCGATATGGAACCTGAAAGATTTCTCGATGAAATATTAGTTCCATGTTTGTTAACATCAAAATCGAGATTAAGGCCAATGTTGAAAACCTAAAGCCAACATGGAGCGTCGACTGGGTCGAGGAGGAGGATGGCTGCGACATCATCGGTAGAAGGCCAGAGTGAGACACAATCTGAGTGAGGAGTGTCTGCATGTTCTAGATTATCTATCTCAACTCGTTATTCGTCCGCCTTTGCTCCTGCATCTCCAGCCTCTGCTCCTCCATCATCTGTCTCTGTTGGGTGAGCTCCGACTCCATGACCGCTATTCGGCTCTGGTCCTGCGCGCGGGATGTCGAGGGCCGCTCACCCGCAGTCGGAGGGGTCGGTGCCCCATGTGGCCCGAGCACGGTGTATGCATGACCACTGTCTGCAAAGCCATAAACACGGTTGTGGTCCCAGCCACCCGCGGCCTCCACCGAAGCTCCTGCGTGGAACTCCTCCGGTGTGCCTCCATCGAAGCTCCTGTGTGGAACTCCTCCGGTGTGCCTCCACGCTCGATCACAGTCCTCGTGTAAGTTTCCTACACATGTTTATATTTTAAATATATATAAACTATAAATAAAAATTGTGTAAATCAAATAAACATATATATATATACTTACCATTATATACGAGGCTCTGCTATCAACGTAGTCCCCCACTCCTCGTCGACGACGGTGGGTGCGTTCAAACACCTCTATCATCGACGATCGTTGGACGGTGCCGTCCTCTGCCACACGCATCATAAATTAGAAAATTAACAAATACATTAGTATCATTATACACAATATATAATTTAATTAAAAATAATTAAATTATACATATCATACGATGCTCATGAAACACAAAAGAGATGGAGCCACCAGTGTGGTGTGCGCCCGTGCCGTCCCTCCCCCCCTGACATGCAGTTTCTCGATGTAGTCCGGGAGACCTCCTGCCACTCAGGTGTGTCCCATCGCTTAACGAGCTGGTCCCACACAGGACCAGGAATCCACTCGGGGGCGTGTCTCTGAGTTTGTCTTATCTGTGTGGACCCCAACCGTCTCATCACGATCTGACGGGCCTACTAAAGAGCCCGTTATAGCGAGCGCAGGCAACATGCTCCCATCTAGCCTCAACAAAAGTGGTATGGTCCTCCGACCATGTATAATGAGCCTGCAAAAAAAATTATTATTACCGATGAATATCATGAATATTTAACATTAACATTAATTTAATAAATATACTTACCGTGAATTCTCGCCATAATAAATCTATATGCTCACGGGGCACGTGAGACCATGTAGGCCACGCCCCGCGCATAAACATCTGAATTGTCCCCGCTATCGTGCGAGGGATATCCTCTTGCTCAAATTTGCACAAAATATAAATTCATAATATGATATTTTGAAATAAATAAATTATAAGAAATAATTGATGCATATACTTATTGTCTTCCGCGCTCACTAACTGCTCTGCGCAGTGCTCCCTTGGGTGGCGGAGGGAGAATTATGTTAGGCCCTCGTGGCCTACGTCTCGAAGACGACGATCCTAGATCTACAGAGGGTGGAGCACTACTAAAAATTGGTTCTCCAGCAATGGCTATCAGTAACAGCCGCTCAAGCCGTTGCTATTTGCAACAGCGTTCTAACGGACACGTGAGCCATTGTAGATATTAATTACCTTAGAAACGGCTTTCTAACGAACACGTTAGCCGTTGCTGATGATAAACCTTATCACCAACGGCGTTCTAACGGTTCAGTGAGACGTTGCTGATAAGTTTATATAGGGCACGCGCCCGCCCCCTTCCTCCTTCTTCCTCTTCCTCTGCTGTCACCACCCGCTGCCAGCGCCGACGCCGCCGATTCCTGATGTCGCTACCGCCTCCCGTTCTATTCGAGGTATTCCTCGCCGCCTCCGACTGCCTATTTATCTCATTCTAGGTAGATCCAAGCGAAACCCTTAAAATAGGGTTTTGAACGACAGTCGACGGCTTGTGGCCACGATCGAAACATTATGCAGTGTCCGGACACTGGACTCCGGCACCAGAAATGCAAATAATAATGATTTTTATATAATTTTTTAATTTTTAATTAATTGTTTAGATTAATTATTTAATTAATTGTTTAGATTAATTATTTAATTAATTGTTTAATTTGTTAGATTAATTTTTAGGGTTTAGATTAATTGTTATGATTTTTAGATTAATTGTTAGAGTTTAGATTAAATTTTAGATTAATTTAGTTAGATTAATATTATGTTTTAGATTAATAATTGTAGGTTAATTATTTAAATTAGTTAAAATGTTGTAGATTAAAATTAATTAATTAGTTAAAATATTAGTTAGTCTGTAGTAGTCCTCAGTGGAGTCGCGCCAGAATCGTCCACTTCGGACTTGCGCCGAAATCATCCACTTCGGACTCACGCCGGAATCATCCATTTCGGACTCCCGCCGGAATCATCCAATTTGGACTCGTGTCGGAATAATCCAATTTGGACTCGTGTCGGAATTGTCTACTATGGACTCGAACTGACTCGAAATATTTAGAAAATAATCATCCATCCGACAAGTTGATACGTTTCACGTACGCATCGACAAGTTGGATATGATTTAGCAAAATCTTAGATCCGTTCGGGGGTTGTATATTCGTGTAAAAGAAGTAGATGATCTTTTATACGACGTACAACCCTTGAATTGTCCTTGATTGGACAATTTGGGAATATAGTTATTTGTATTGCACTTACGTTTTTCTTTTAACCGTTAACATATTTTAAATTTCGGCAGCATCTCTCTTGTTCTCCGATACGCGCCCAGATGATATGCGTATTCGAAGAACTATAGGGAGATGCTGCCGAAATTTAGAATGAAGTTAGCGGTTAAAAGAAATACTTAGTGCAATATGAATAACATAAATCCCGAATGGAATAGGACCATCTCACCTAAAGGCATTAACCGAAGAAATTTTCATTGATTGACAAAATCATGTGGCTGATCGACGTTGGATGTACCGACGTCTTGATCGTGGAGCTTTAACGAATGAGTTTCGATTAGGCATAACTTACTTCTTAAATTTTGCCTATTCAAATCGAAAATTTGTTAGCGTCGGTGATAAAATCTGATGTCCCTGCCGCATTTGCTTGAATGGATGATTTTTGGATCGGGAAACTGTCACTCTGCATCTATATAGTAAAGGATTTATACCAAGATATTTTCTATGGACTTGTCACGAGGAGTCACGTGAAGTCGGGACATCGAGCAATCATGTCGTTCAGACACATGGTGAATCTTCCTCTGGTAGTGTTTCTTCATCCAGTCAATCTAATCCTTATAGAAATATGATACTTGATAGTCTTGAGGGTCAATTCCACTTGAATGATAATGTTGATTGGCCAGTTACTGAGACGTCAGTCCCACCAGATACTACAGCGATTGATATCACAGAAGTACAAACTGCGGTAGAGATTGAATTGTCGAATAAAGAAGCTATAAAATTTTACGAGATGTTGAAAGCTGCCGATGAACCTTTGTATGAGAATTGTCCTAAATACACTAGATTTTCAGCAATGATCGGGTTATGCCATTTGGGTTGACAAACGCACCTGCGGCATTTATGGACTTGATGAACCGCATATTCATGGACGTTCTTGATCAGTTCATCGTGGTGTTCATCGATGTTATTTTGGTGTACTATCGCAGCAAGGCAGAGCATAAGGAGCACTTGAGGATGGTGCTTGGTGTGCTGAGAAAAGAGCAATTGTATGTGAAATTCAGTATATGTGCTTTCTGGTTGAAGGAAGTTAGCTTCCTTGGTCATGTGATTTCTGGAGCCGGCATTGCAGTGGATCCCTAGAAGATTAATGCAGTGACCGAGTGGCAAAGGCCTAGGACAGTCCACTAGATTCAAAGTTTGTTGGGACTAGCAGGCTATTATCGGCGATTTGTTGAAGGTTTCTCAAAGATCGCCTCACCCTTGACTAGATTGACAAAGAAAGTGGTGAAATTTGTTTGGGACGATCGGTGCGAGGCGAGCTTCCATGAGCTCAAGAGGCGGCTCACAAGTGCACCTGTTTTGGTAGTTCCAGTTGGATGTGACGGGTTTGTGTTGTTTACAGACGCCTTCATTCCGGGACTTGGAGCTGTGTTGATGCAGCATGAGAGAGTAGTTGCTTATGCTTCTCGACAGTTGAAGGGGCATGAGAAGAACTACCCAGTGCATGACTTGGAGCTAGCAGCGATCATCTTTGCACTGAAGATTTGGCGGCATTACCTGTATGGAGCGACTTTTGAGATCTTCACATATCATAAGAGCCTGAAGTACTTATTCACTCAGAAGGAACTAAATATGAGGCATCGCAGATGGATGGATTTTCTGAAGGATTATGATTACTCCATTAACTATCATCCTGGTAAGGCTAATGTTGTTGCAAATGCCTTAAGCAGGAAATTAGTTGGGATGTTGGCTCACCTCAGAGTTGCAGTGTCTGAACTAATTATGCAGTTTTCAGAACTGGGTTTAGATGTGATTCACCCTACTAAGAGAGGAGTACTAGCTCAGCTCATTGCTCATTCATCGATTGTTTCGCAAATTCAAGAGAGTCAGATTGAGGATCGTCATCTTCAGGTTATGATTGAGGAGATAGAGCAGGGGCGGAAGCCCGACTTGTCCAAAGATGCAGATGGTATCAGTAGATTTAGAGGCAGGTTATGTGTGCTTGAGGAGCACCCGGTAAAGGAAGAATTGTTGGCCGAAGCTCATAGATCTCAATTTGTAGTGCATTCGGGGAGTTCTCGGATGTATCAGGACCTGAAACAATCATATTGGTGGCGAGGGATGAAAAAGGACGTAGCAGAGTTTGTAGCTATGTGCTTGATCTGTCAGCGGATCAAGGTAGAGCATCAGCGACCAGCAGGGAAGCTTCAGAACATTCCTATTCCAGAATGGAAATGGGAGCATATCACGATGGATTTTGTTACTGGATTCCCGAGATCGCTGAGAGGGCATGACTCGATTTGGGTGATCGTTGATCGACTTACCAAGTCTGCCCATTTCTTACCGATGAAGAAGGCTTTTCCTCTTAATCGATTGGTAGCTATGTATTGCAAAGAGATTATTCGGCTTCATGGTGTACCAGCCAGCATCATCTCAAATAGAGATCCATGATTCACTTCGCATTTTTGGGAGCAAGCTTTGGGTACGCAGCTCCGTTTCAGCACTGCCTATCACCCTCAGACTGACGGCCAGTCGGAACGCACGATCCAGACTCTTGAGGATCTCCTGCGTGCTTGTGTGTTGGACTTTGGAGGTAGCTGGGAGGACCATCTTCATCTGGTAGAGTTTTCATATAATAACAGCTATCACTCGGCTATTCAGATGGCACCGTTTGAGGCTCTTTATGGCCGGAGATGCAGATCACCAGTGCATTGGGATGAGGCAGGCGAGCGACGTCTTTAGGGACCATAGATGGTTCAGAGGGACATAGAGTTGGAACAAATGATCAGGCAGAGGTTACTGACAGCCCAGAGTCGCCAGAAGAGTTATGCTGATAGGCGTATGAGAGACTTAGAGTTCTCAGTTGGGGATCATGTATTCCTTAGAGTGTCCCCTACCAGAGGTGTTATGCGGTTTGGCAAGAAAGGAAAGCTCGCACCGCGTTATATTGGCCCATTCGAGATCTTGGAGAGAGTGGGAGCGGTAGCGTATCGACTAGCATTGCCTCCTTCCGTAGCTGATGTGCACGATGTCTTCCATGTTTCCATGTTGAGGAATTATGTGCTTGATTCTACTCACATCTTGGAGCAGCAATCAGTTCAGCTTCAACCTGACTTTAGCTTCGAGGAGCAGCCTGTTCGGATTCTTGACAGGAAAGAGCATCAGCTTCAGGACAAGGTGATATCTCTCGTCAAGGTACGGTGGCAGCATCATTCTGATTCGGAGGCCACTTGGGAGCGAGAGGAGGATATTCAAGCGCTCTACCCTCATCTTTTTGAGACAGGTACTCGAATTTGGGGGACCAAATTCCTATAGGTGGGGAGGATTGTTATGCCCCGAGAATTCATTTAATTAATTTAATATTATGAGTCGGGGGCCTGTTTGTAATTAATTTATTATTTGAGGGTATTTTCATAAAATGAGCGACTAATCGCTTATTTAAGACGCTCTAATCCTTTTTTTGTCTCGAAGTGGCTGCTGACGTGTCCCCCGGAGATCGTGAGCATGTGGCGGATCATAGCGGCGGTGTGCGGCCTTGAAGAATCCGAAAAAAAATTTGGAGTTGGTGGACCTTTAGGTAGGATTCTTGTCCTACTCTTTTATCTGTTCGTGTAGGGTAAACTTGATGTAGGATGAGATTCGCGAAGGTTTTTCTGTCGATTTGTAGATTGAAGGTTGTTTCGTGGTTTCCTGAGATTTGATGTGTTCTCGCTGATTGAAATTTCGGATCGATTGTCGAACCAAGTTGTTTTCATTGTTGTTTCCGTTGGCGAACTGCTTGCAGTCCGAGCAGCCAGTGAGTAGATATTTGAAGACCCGATCGGCACTGTTCATGCAGTGGCTCGGCCACATGACAGTGTCGGCCCCTGTTCCCGTGCGCGAGGTCGCTGCACTTAGGTTTCAAAGTATATAGGGACAAGCCTAGGCGGGGCATAACAGTTAACACGTGTTTCAGCACTTTCAGAGATAGTATTTGGTCGGAATGAAAGAGTGTCAGGCTTTGGTCAAATACATAACTGGGTGAAAAAAAGAGTATCTTTTGGGAATTGCCCTATTGGAGTTCATTACTGATTCGACATAATTTAGATGTCATGCACATTGAAAAAAATATGTTTGATAATATTTTCAATACTGTGATGGATATTTCTGGAAAAACTAAAGATAATGTCAAAGCCCGACATGATCTGAAAATACTTTGTAAAAGACCAGAGTTGGAGTTACAAGAGGTCAACGGACGATATCTGAAACCGAAGGCCCTATATGTGTTAAATAAACAACAAATCAAAGATGTTTGTCAATGGGTAAAAGAACTCAGATTACCCGATGGATATGCTTCAAACTTATCTCGATGTGTGAACGTCGATGATTGCAAAATATTAGGGATGAAGAGTCATGATTGTCATATATTCATGCAGATATTTCTTCTGATCGTATTTCGAGATCTTCTACTTGATAATATTTGGGGTATGTTGACTGAATTAAGTATATTATTTTTTAGAAACATTTGTGCAAATGTCCTTCGAGTCGAAGATATGTCAACACTTGAAAGTAATATTGTTGAAAACATATGCAAGCTCGAGCAGTTTTTCCCTCCTGCCTTTTTTGACTCGATGGAGCATCTACCGATACACTTGGCATACGAGGCACGAGCTGGATATGCTTCAATACCGGTGGATGTACTTATTTGAAAGATTCATGAATAGTCTAAAGAAAAAAGTAAAGAACACCGCAGCTGTTGAAGGATCAATATCTGAATCGTATATCATTCAAGAAATTTCAACATTCTGCTCATTTTACTTTGAATCGATAATACATACAAGATTTGATCGTCTTCCACGTAACGACGACGGGGGAGTTCGACATTCAGATGGACGTTTAAATATATTTTGTCACTCTGGTCGTGCTTTTGGTTCTCGTCCATCTCGACACTTAAGCGACGAAGAGTATCATTTGGCACACTTGTACGTATTACTCAATTGTCCAAAGATTGAACAATTTATTGAATTATTTGACTTTGAGATGGTGCAAAAATACTCTATTCACAACGATCAAGAATTGGAGAGATTACAAAATCGTGATTTCCCTACTTGGATTCAGGCTTACAGCAAAGATCACAGAGTTGAAATAGATAAAAGAATATTTGAGTTTGTTAGTGGACTGTCTGGACTAGTGTCATGTTATAGCGAATATTTTGTTAATGGATATAAATTTCACACGGTTGAATATGCATATACAAAGAAGACGATGAATGTCGAGGTCTGCGTGAAAGGGACAACCTATGTTGAATGTGATATGGATTTTTATGGACTGATGGAAGAAGTGATAAAGTTGCACTACTTCGGCTTGAAATCTGTGATCCTATTTAGATGTCATTGGTTCGATACAACAGAAAGGGGCATGAAAGTTCATCCAAAATACAAACTTATTGAGGTTATTTACAAATCCAAATTGGCAGCAAATGAGCCTTTTATATTGGCATTACAAGCCGAACAAGTATATTACACGAAGTATCCGACTCGAAATAAAGATAGAGCAGATTGGCGTGTAGTCTGTAAGACTAAAGGTAGAGGAAAAATTGATTCGATGGCAAGAGAAAATGAGCCGATACCTGATGTGACAGATGATTTCTATCAAGAAGATGATCCTCCTGTTGTAGATCGTATTATTCCAATACTCGAGTATGCAGACACAGCGTCAATTCAATTAGAAGTTGAATATGTTGATTATGACGATCATGAAATTGAGGAAGCTGAAGATGAAGAAGATGAAGAAGAGGAAGAATTCGAAGACTATTACTCAGATGATGAGGAATAATTGTAAAGTATATCTTATATTAAATATATCTCTACTATATATATAATAATCTAATTATATGCCTATTCGACATATATGTTTGGTATGGGTTATCATCGCAGGAGAGCTCCGGAGTCTCCGATCGGTGAGACTCTAGCACTTACTCATGTTGTTGATTCTCTTGTTGTTGATCCTCCTGCCGATAATGCTGCTGAGGCTAGTACATCCAGACGCAGGCGGCCACGCGGGCCGAACAGGTGGCAGCCTCCACCAGTCGTAGAGTCACGCATATTCATTAGCGTGATTGGGGAGCGGTAATATATCATGAATTATGAATCATTGAAATTCATTATATCATAATATAATATTAAATTTTACTTTTGTTGTGCAGGTTTGAGCAAGAAGAAGTGCCAAGGAGCATTTCTTCTACCATTCGACTATACATGCATGGGGCATGGCCCACGTGGTCTCACATGCCCAATGAGCACGTCGACATATTATGGCGCGAGTTTGAGGCACGTATTATTATTATTTTTATACATGCATGATGATTAATATTGGTACTGATATTATTGTTTTGCAGGCTCGCTATACATGGGCTGAGGACCAGAGGTCCTTCATTTATGCTGCCTGGGAGGCTATTTCCCGGGCGAGGTACAATGGGCAGCTGGGGCAGGCCCGGTCCCAGGCGATGGCCCGAGCTGGGACCACTAACATAGCGGAGACTCGGGGATACGGCCTCGATTAGATTATGTCCGATATATGGGACCAGCTCATGGCGATGTGGTCGACGGATCGATGGCAGCAGGTTTCTAGGACTGCGGCTAGAAACCGCATGTCGGGGGAGCAGCACGTCACACTGGCAGCTCTGTTACATTTGATGTGCACACGAACCGTATGGTAAGTATACCTTAATTTTAATTTTATATTTTATTTGTTACTCTGTGTACTAATTAATGTATTTGTTTTGTAAATGTAGATGACAGTGTTGGACGACGAGACTGTCCAGCGACTCTCCCTGATGGCGGTGTTTGAGCGGATACACCGTCAAGTGCATGGGACGGGGGAGTACGTCGACAACCGCGTTGCATACATTATGGTAAGTATATTTGTTTTAATTATTCTTTATATATTTATAAATTAAGTTTTATGAAAAATATTAAATAAAAAATTAAACTCGAGTAGCAGACCTACAGTCAGGCGGTGATACAGCGCGGAGGCACCCCCGAGGACTTTGATGTGACAGTGTGGGTCGATGCTGCAGGTGGCTAGGATCACGACCGTGTGTATGGTTTTGCAAATAGTGGTCATGCGCGAGCCATGCTAGGGCCACTTGGGGCACCGACCCCTCCCCATGCTGGTGAGCGGCCGTCGACCTCCAGGTCCATAGATGATCATAGTAGCAGGATAAGGACACTGGAGGAGACAGTCGTGCGTCAGACTGAGTTGATGGAGCGTCAGAGTCAGATGATGGCAGAGATGCATGTTATGCTACACAACTTGTCAGGTCATCCCGAAGCAGCATCATCTGATCCATCGTCCTCGAGTCAGTCCACGCCGGTGTACACCTAGGCACTCCAGACTCCGCCATATGATCCAGACCATCCTTCATCTCATCGTGAGGTTTATTATTTTTTTATTATATTGACTTTGTTACTTCGATACTATATATATATTTGTTTTGTTTTGTTTGGATATTGATACTTAAATTTTGCATTTGAATAGTTTGTATACAATTGTGGATAATTATAAATATAAGTATAATTATTTTGATGTATATCTGGGTGTATTTGTGATGTGTGAATGGATGTGTGTATGGGTGTATGGGTGTGTGAGTTATATATCAGATAATGTATCAATGTATTAATGAAAATTTGGAATTTAAAGTTTTTTCGATTTCAGTATCTAGTAATCAGCAACGGCTTTCCCACGGCCAGCTGTGGGAAAGCCGTTACTAAAAGTGTATCGAAAGCCGTTGCTGAAGACCTACAGCAACGGCGTAGCAACGGTCTGTCACTAACGGCATTGCTATGGCACGCGGGCCGTTGCTAATAATGTTATAAGCAACGGTACCGGGTCCGTGGCAAAACCGTTGTTGATAATATTATTAGCAATGGCCCAAGCGACTATTGCTGATCCGTTGCTAAGTTATCAGCAACGCGTGTTTCTGCCAAGACTCTGTTGCAACGGGCGGAGCCGTTGCACACCGTTGCTGATGGCCATTATTCTAGTAGTGGCGGAGGTGAGGGGATGGTGGCCAGATCATGTGAGGGAACGGTGGACAGATCAGGTGGGGGGATGGTGGTAGAAGACAAAGGGTCAGTGAGTACAGGTGGAGCAGGTGGTAGTCGTCGGGGGGTCCTACGAGGAATGCCTCCTCGGGAACTGATATCTCGAACCATAGCTGTAAAAATTTAATATAATTAGATTATATATAATAGATTAATAGATATATTTAATAATTGAATATATACTTCACATTTATAATTATTCGTCATTGTTATTATCATCATCCATGTAATACTCTTCTTCTTATTCTTCTGTATCGAAATCTTGAAATTCTTCTTTGTCTCCCTCATCATCATTCTGTCCTTCCTCAACTTCATTATCGTCGTTATCAACGTATTCTATTTCCAATTGAACTAACTCTGTGTCATCATCCTCGAGTATTGGACTAACTCGTTCCACTTCGGAAGGATCTTCTTCATGATAGAAGTCATCTGCTGGCTCATTCTCTCCAACTATCGGGTCAATTTTTCCTCTGGCTTTAGTCTTACAGACTACATTCTAATCTACCCTATCTTTCTTTCGAGATGGATACTGCATATAATATACTTGTTCAGTTTGAGATGCCAATATAAATGGCTCATTTGAAGCCAACTTTGATTTGTAATTGACCTCGACCAGCTGTTTATACTTTGGATGAACTCTCATGCCCCTGTCGCTTATATCGAACCAATGATATTTAAAAAGGGCAACTGATTTACATCCAAAAAATTGCAATTCAATGACTATTCCCAATAGTCCGTAGAAGTCAACATCACATTCAGGATACGTTGTCCCTTTGACGCAGATCCCGACATTCATAGTCTTTTTTGTAGATGAATATTCAAGTGTGTGAAATTTATATCCATTAACAAAATAACCATTATAACACTGTACGAGTCGTGCTGGTGCGCTAGCAAACTCAATGATTTGGTTATCTATTTCGTCTCTGTGTTTTGTGCTGTAAGCTTGAAACCAATTAGGGAACTCACGATTCCGTAATCTTTCTAATTCCTCATCGCTGAAAATTGAGTATTTTGTCACCATCTTAATGTCATATATTTCAATGAACTTCTCAATCTCTAGACAGTTTAGTAAAACGTACAAGCAGGCCAAATGGTACTCTTCATCGTTTAAGAATCAAGACCGACGAGAACCCAAAGCACGACCGGGGTAACCAAAGATATTTAAACAACCATCTGATGGTCGAGCTCCCCCGTCATCGTTCCGTGGAAGATGATTAAGTCTTGTCTTGATGGTTGATTCAAAATAAAATGAGCAGAATGTTGAAATTTCTTGAATTATATAAGCTTCTGATATGGAACCTTCAACTGCGGTGGTGTTCTTTACTTTTTTCTTCAGACGATTCATGTATCTTTCAAATAAGTACATCCATCGGTATTGAACGGGGCCACCAACTCGTGCCTCGTATGCCAAGTGTATCGGTAGATGCTCCATCGAGTCAAAAAATGCAGGAGGGAAAAATTGCTCCAGCTTGCATATGATTTCAACAATATTATTTTCAAGTGCTAACATATCTTTGACTCGAAGTACATTTGCACAAATGTTTCTGAAAAACATACTTAATTCTTTCAATGGACCCCAAATGTTATCATGTAGATGATCTCAAAACGCTACCAGAACCAATCTCTGCATGAATACATGACAATCGTGGCTCTTCATCCCCAATATTTTGCATTAATCAACATTTACGTACACATCGAGATAAGTTTGAGGCATATCCATCGGGTAATCTGAGTTCTTTGATCCATTGATACACATCTTTCATCTGTTGTTTATTTAACACATACGGCGCCTTTGGCTTATGAAGTCGTCCGTTGACCTCTTGCAACTCTAACTCAGATCTCTTACAAAGTATTTTTACATCATGTCGGGCCTTCACATTATCTTTAGTTTTGCCAAAAATATCCATCACTGTGTTAAAAATATTATCAAACATATTTTTTTCAATGTGCATGACGTCCAAATTATGTTGAATCAGTAATGAACTCCAATACGACAATTCTCAAAATATACTTTTTTCACCCAGTTATGTGTTTGACCAAAGTTTGAAATTCTTACATTCCGACCAAAACTAATCTCTGGAAGCAATTGAACACGTGCTAACATCTGTTCACCAGACAACATCGGTGGTGACTCATCTCTTTTGACTATACCCTTGATAAATTTGCCATGATTCCTTCGATACTGATGGTTAGACGGTAGGAACCGACGATGACAATCAAAGAAGGGAATTTTCTGACCATTCTCAAAACTGGGGGATTTTGAGTGTTCCATGCAATACGGGCAAGAGAGTCACCCATGCGTGCTCCAACCAGACAACATGTCATAGGCCAGGAAATAATTGATTGACCATAATATAGCAGCTCGTAAAGTAAAGTTTTGCTTCCGATGACAATCATAAGTGACAACTCCCTCAGCCCACAATGTTTTGAGTTCATCAATTAAGGGACGGAGAAACACGTCAATTTATTTGCGAGGACCCCTATGACTCGGAATAATCATTGAAAGCTAGATAAATTCATCTTTCATACACATTGAGGGTGGCAAATTATAAACTGTTAACAGCACTAGCCATACTGAATACAGAGTTGACGAATTACCAAACGGATTAAAACCATCTGTGCACAATCCCAGCCTGATATTTCTAGTCTCCCTAGCAAATGAAGGATAACACATATCCAAATATTTTCATGCTTCACTGTTGGATGGATGAATAATTATTGTATCATCACGACTTCTTACATGCCAACTCATATAGGGGGCATTCTTTTCCGACATGAATAATCTTTGAAGCCTCGGTGTCAGTGGAAAATACTGAAGTACCTTAAAGGGGATATTTTTTTGTCAGACCGATTTCTTCTCCTTGTAACGAGGATGTTCACATACCGGGCATTTCTCTAACTGTGCATTTTCTTTATAATATAAAATACAGTTATTTGGGCACACGTGTATCTTTTCGTACCCAAACCCTAATTTCCTCATCAACTTTTTTGTCTTATAAAAGGTTGGCTCAAACTTGTTATTTGGAGGTAGCATACCATTGATAAAGCCTACAATCCGATCAAACGTAAGCCCGTTGATATTACAATCGGACTTGATGTTCAGGAGTTGTGTCATTGTCGAAAATCTTGTATAATTAGGATAATTCTCATACAAAGGTTCATCGGCAGCTTTCAACATCTCGTAAAATTCTACATCCTTCTTATTCGGTAATTCATGCTGTATCGCAGGTTGTTCTTCAGTGACATTAACTGTCGTAGTATCTGGTGGCACTACCGTCTCAGTAACTGACTCAATATTATCATTTAAATGGAATTGTTCTCCAAGACTATCCAGAATCATTGTTCTATAAGGATTAGGTGGATTGGAAGAAGAAACACCAGCAGAAGAAGATTCACCATGAGTTTGGACAACATGATTGCTCGACGTCCCGATTTGACGTGACTCTCCGTGACAATTCCATACAAAATATCTTGGTGTGAATCCTTTTGTATATAGATGCATTGTGACAGTTTCTCGGTCCGAAAATCTTATGTTCGAATATTTTCGGCACAGACATCGGATTTTATCACCACTAAGGAATTTTTCATTCGAGTATGTGAAATTTAAGAAGTTACGCCTACTCGAAATTCGTCCGTTATAGCTCCACGATGAATTCGTCGGTACATCCAACTTCGATCGCCCAACATGTTCTGTCAAAAAGTTTGCAATATCTTTAGGTAATGTCTTTAGGTGGGATGGTCCTATTCCATTCGAGATTCATGTTATTCATATTGCACTTAGTATTTCTTTTAGTCATTAACTTCATTCTAAATTTCGGCAGCATCTCCCTACAGTTCTCCGAATATGCATATCATCTGGGCGTGTATCGGAGAACAAGGGAGATACAAGCCAAAATTAAAAATGAATAATGACTAAAAAAATAAACTAAGTGCGATATAAATAACTATGTTATCAAATTATCCAATTATGGATAATTCAAGGGTTATACATCGTATAAAAGATCATTAACTTCGTTTACACGAACATACAACCCTCGAACGGATCTAAGGTTTTGCAAAATTAAAACTTGACTCCTCGATGCATATGTGAAACGTATCAACTCATCTTGATTTTTTTTCTAAATTTATGGATGCCGGTGCGAGTCCATAGTGGACGATTCCGCACAAGTCCAAAGTGGATAAGTCCAGCACGAGTCCATCCATTATGAATGATTCCGGCACAAGTCTATCCATTGTGGACGATTTCGGCGTGAGTCCACCATGGACGATTTGACCACGAGTCCAAAGTGGACGATTTGGCCGCGAGTCCACAGTGGACGATTCCGGCGCGAGTCCTCAATGGACGATTCCATTAATACTAATTAATTAATATTAAACTAATTTCATTAATTAACCTAAAAATAATTAAACTCTAATCAACAATAACCATTAATTAATATTAACCAAACTAATTACCTAATTAATAATTAATTTCTAATAATTAACAATAAAAAAATTAAAAAATATACGATTTAATTAAACCCTAATCAAACTGTGATTACTCTAATCCCAGTTTGATTAGAGGTTAATTAAACCCTAATCAAGTTATTGATTAGGGTAATTAACCCTAATCCTCAATCAAGCAGAAGTCGGCATCACTGTCGGCTACTGTTTCAATCCATTGGGGCCGATGGTAGTCGGCCCCATCATGGCGCCGTCCGGGTCGACGCCGGCGCGGGGAGGTTCGGCCGGGTCAACGTCGGCGTGGAGAGGGCGGCGGAATGAAACTGGCGAGCTGAGATCGAGGAGGAGGATCAGAGATGCATACCGGAAGGGAGACGGTCAACGGCAGTGACTGACAACGGCGGCAACTAGCAGCGACTGGACGGTAACCGGCAGTGACAGATGGCGGCGGCAAAAGGCGACAGCGGTGAGCATAGAAGAAAGAGGAAGGGTCGGGTGCGAACGTAAATAAAAAAGATTTTCACCGATGGCTCGCAAGTCGTCGGCACATAGTGGATATGTAGTTTTATTATCATCGACGCCTGCTTGAGCCGTCGATTAAGAGTGTTTTAATATTCGCGCTGCATTTGTGGCATTAATTAATAAGCGACAGCCGCCTCCAGCCGTGGCTAAAGAGTAATTCATACCACCAACGGCGGCATACAGTCGTGGCTAATAATTTATTTTATTTCGTGCCCCGTGCGCGCCATCAACTATGAGCGACGGCTACATTCGGGCGTATGTGAGCCGCGGCTGATTTGATTATTAACATCACCAATGGCTCCTGCGCCCCCGCTACGCCGTGGCTAATAACTTATTTAATTTCGCGCCCAGTGTACGCCATGAACTATAAGCAACGGCTCTTTTTGGCCGTATGCGAGCCGCGACTGATTTGGTTACATCAGCCACGGTCGCTGCGACTGACGCAAAGCCGTGAACGATTCTGACGGCCCTAGCGGCCGTCGGTGATCCCCGTGGCTGATGTGGTATATTCTAGTAGTGGAAGGATAAAGATCGAAAGAAAGGTTGGATTTGGCTACAGAATAACTCAGAGCAAAGGAAAATTAATATCCGAATGAAATAACGCATGCAAAGCTCAATCCCCTCTTGCAGCTGAGATGTGGTATGTACGGGGGGATATTTTTATGGCAAAAGAATTCGGATTGCAGCATGTAAGGGCAAATTTGCTTCATGGGATAAGGGATAATAGGATAAGAGATGGATTAATAACAATTGTTTGTTAATTTAGTGCATGGATTAGAAGAAAATGAGAATAGAAAAAAAATAAAATTAATATTATATTCGATGTACACCGATTTTAAAAAATTTATATCCAATCATCAATCATTCAAGGTCTTGTAATATGGCATATTTCTTTCTTTTTCTCTTTTTTTCTTGATCCAGCATTATAATATAACCTATTTTTAATTAGATCGAGTTTAAATTGAATTAATCCTCACATATGTAAATAGACAGTCTCATGGTAGTAGAGAATGTAGTAGTAACGCTTCCATTTTTTATGTTTGTATTAAAGACAATATTTAGTTCATTAATTTCAATAAAACTAGGGAAATATATTTATACTCAATCTGATGGCGAATAATGCACGACTATGACCCTGCTTCCTCCTCCCGCGATTGGATAGAAAGTTATCGTATCTTTAAATATATTTTTTTTAAAAAAAACATTAACAATATGATGGTGAAATTTTTCGGGCCTGGTCAGGCATGGCTCCAGTCGGATTTGGGCCTGTGCCGTCCATGACGGGCCCGGCCCATTGCCACCCGGATCACTTGTGTGGTGCACAAGTGCAGCTGGTGCTAATGCTATGCTACCTGCGCATAAAGGTGACAAACTGACAATGGGTCGGCTGATCCAGGCTGGGCCTGATCCGGCCCGACCTTTTATTGTAATTGGGCTGGACGACTTCTTCGGAGAAACGTGGGCCCCTAAAGAATTATTTACTTTATTTCAGTCTTCTAGAATCTGAATTGTTTGCTTGCACACAATCCAGTTGTTGCCGGTCTTTTTCTTAATTTCAAGGGGAAAAGATTACTTATTACTTTCCATGTTTGACTCATCATCAGTTATACATCGCTAATCAATAAATATAAGCAGCTTCATTCATTATTTAGAGGACTACTTGTGGATTTTTCCCAATTTATTTGAACACTATATAATATATATATATATATTGGTCAAAATGAATGAAGAAAATATCTCTCAGTCACCGACTCACCGTCAGATAAGAAAATAAAAATAGATGAACATTAAACAAGATAGGAATACTTTTTGAGAACGATGGTAAATACTAAATTATGCTTATATTGTTTCCTTGACTAGATAATGCAAGTAAAAAGAAATAAAATATTCTCTTAATTAAACTACATTCCTTCCAAATTCCAAGTGGTTGTTGGTTGGTGATGACAATGAACCCTAAAAATTGAAAGGAGAAGGTGTTGAAGATTGAGCTTTGAACCATTCAACACATGAAAATGAAAATATGAAGAATTAAAGCCAGCAAAATCCACTACAAAAACTATGCAAACTTCACTTCACTCGCACATCTTACAAACGCAGCAATGGCGCTTCAATCCACGCCGAAACCACTCCCCCTCCTCCTCTCCCTCTCCCTCCTCGCATCCGCCTTTTCCGACCCCGACCCCCTCCAAGACTTCTGCGTCGCCGACCTCGATTCCGCCGCCGGCACCAACGGCTTCCCCTGCAAGCCCCTCGCCGCTGTCACCTCCGACGACTTCTTCTTCGACGGGCTGTCCACGGAGGGCGACACCGGCAACGTCATCGGCTCCAGCGTCGCTTCCGCCAACGTCCTCACCTTCCCGGCGCTCAACACGCTCGGGCTCTCCATGAACCGGGTCGACGTCGCGCCCGGCGGCCTCAACCCGCCCCACAGCCATCCGCGCGCCAGCGAGCTCATCCTCGTCGTGGAGGGGCGGCTGCTCGTGGGGTTCGTCGGCAGCGCGGGCAACCGGTTCTTCTCCAAGGTTCTGGGACCCGGCGAGAACTTCGTGGTGCCCAAGGGGCTCGTGCACTTCCAGTACAACGTCGGCGAGGTGAAGGCGGTCGCCGTCACCGCGTTCGACAGCCAGCTGCCCGGGGTGGTGGTGGCGGCGCCCACCCTGTTCGGGGCGACGCCGCCGATCCCCGATGAGGTGCTGGCCAAGGCTTTTCAGGTGGATCAGAAGACTGTGGCGATGATTAAGTCCAAGTTTGAGAGATGAGACAATTAATTATATACTTGTCATTGATTAATTATGACTTCATAAAAAAATCTGCAATATTTTTTTCTGTTATTACTTATTATGAATATGATTGCTGTTTGGACTTTGAATGATTGTATCCATGTCTTCACTCAATTTCTTTCAGAGTTAATTTCACATTAGAATTCGTTTTTTCAGAACTTTTTATATAAATTAATATGCAATTAATAATTAGTCCCAAATCTCAATTTTCTTAGGATGTAAATTTTTCAATCAAAGTTTGCCACATGTCTAATACATATTTGAGGTATAATATGATGATAAATGAATTACATAGTGTTGATATATATATTCTTCTTCACCTAAAGTTAATCTCCATCTCATGATGTTCAGATTTAGGATGCTCCTCAACGGCACTACTGACTCTATCTTGTATCGAGCCTTCTCCACCTAATTGGAAAAGGTCGCACAACTATGGTTCTCCACCCTCCCATCAGGATTTGTACACACCTTTAGGAGCTCTCCAAGGCATTCATAAACCAGCTCCAAGACTGAGGACTCCCTCCTCTACAGCAAACAAAGACAAAATGAACAACTGAGAGAATATATCAAGAGATTCAATGTCGTGGCCATGGAGATCTCTAACATCGACACTCATGTCGAGTTCTATTCTACATGGAAATATTTGAGAAGCCCAAACAGTTCATGGGCCTGATAGCTTTGTCCAAGCCAAAAACTATGGCCTAGTTCTAGGAACAAGTAGTATGGTACATGGAAATGGAAGAGTTTCATGGCATTGCTAGGATGTTCTAGAAGCTATAGGTCATAAATTTCTCGAAGAATTGTCTCCCTTTTTGTGTTCAACGGGGTGTATTAATTCGTTGTATTTGGCGCTAGGTCGGGGCGGCAACCTCTTCCTTTTATCGTTATTATGTCCCTAACGATCTCGCTCGTCTCCCTTCTTGTCGGGCTTTGTCACATTCTTGTCTTCGGCATCATCTTTGTCAGTCTACTTGTCGGCCTTTCTGGCCTATTGCTCGCTAGCGCTCCTGGAACACAGCCATAGTCTTTGACCTGGATAGAGTTATCTGGTCTGCGAACTGTCTGGACTTCAGGTCGTGTTTCATAGAATATAACTCGATGTGATGGTCGAGGTTAGGGATCTCCATGTGATGGTCAAGGTTAGGGATCTCCATGTAGTGAAGTGAGTCATCGATTTTAGAGTAGATTCGAGATGAGAAAAATTGGTTGATAAATGCACTAGAGAGATCCTAGAAGGTGTGGACAGGCTCTGAGGTGGAGAACCATAGTAGTGTGGCTTTCTCCTGGATAACGACTTTCTCCAACAAGTATCAGGAATGAAATATGCAAAATGTTTGGCTTTATAGAAGGAACCTACCCTATGAAGTACTTAGGAACTTATACCAGTCCAGAAAAACTAGACATAAGTTATTATTAAGAAATCATAGTTCACAAGGCAATAGCCAGGATAGATGGTTGGGCAGGAAAAGGAATTTCTCAAGCGGGTAAAATGACTCTATTAAATTTAGTAATGAATTCTTTGCCTATGCACACTATATATTCCTCATGGATAAATGAGAGTGTAGTTAACATATTTCAATGTCCTGCAAAGAACTATCTTTGGAGCTCTAGTACAAAAAAGAAAGGCTTTCATCTCGTGGGATGGAATAAAGTCGTTCTTAGAAAAGGCTTGGGTGGACTTGGCATTAAAGATGTGAGAATTATGAAATACTCAATATATGCATACTAGGAAAATCATTCCTTTTCTGAATAAAGAGAAGCATATGTGGGCTAAAATTCTACTATGCAAATACGGAGATTGTCATCCATGATTTTACAAAAACAATAATAAATTTTCATGGTCATTCAGATGTTTAATTACATGGTGTCATTCATGAATCGTCTAAAGAAAAAAAGTAAAGAACACCGCAGCTGTTGAAGGATCAATATCTGAATCGTATATCATCCAAGAAATTTCAATATTCTGCTCATTTACTTTGAATCGACTATACATACAAGATTTGATCGTCTTCCACGTAACGACGACGGGGGAGTTCGACATTCAGATGGACGTTTAAATATATTTTGTCACTCTGGTCGTGCTTTTGGTTCTCGTCCATCTCGACACTTAAGCGACGAAGAGTATCATTTGGCACACTTGTACGTATTACTCAATTATCCAAAGATTGAACAATTCATTGAATTATTTGACTTTGAGATGGTGCAAAAATACTCTATTCACAACAATCAAGAATTGGAGAGATTACAGAATCGTGATTTCCCTACTTGGATTCAGACTTACAACAAAGATCACAGACCTGAAATAGATGAAAGAATATTTGAGTTTGTTAGTGGACCGTCGCGACTAGTGTCGTGCTATAGCGAATATTTTTTTAATGAGTACAAATTTCACACGGTTGAATATGCCTTTACAAAGAAGACGATGAATGTCGGGGTCTGCGTGAAAGGGACAACCTATGTTGAATGTGATATGAATTTTTATGGACTGGTGGAAGAAGTGATAGAGTTGCACTATTTCGGCTTCAAATCAGTGATCATATTTAGATGTCATTGGTTTGATACAACAGAACGGGGCATGAAAGTTCATCCAAAATACAAACTTGTTGAGGTTAATTACAAATCTAAATTGGCAGCAAATGAGCCTTTTATATTGGCATCACAAGCCGAACAAGTATATTATGTGAAGTATCCGGCTCCAAATAAAGATAGAGCATATTGACGTGTAGTCTGTAAGAATAAAGATAGAGGAAAAATTGATCCGGTAGCAGGAGAAAATGAGCTGATACCTGATATGACAGATGATTTCTATCAAGAAGATGATCCTCCTGTTGTAGATCGTATTATTTCAATACTCGAGGATGCAGACACAACCTCAATTCAATTAGAAGTTGAATATGTTGATGATGACGATCATGAAATTGATGAAGCTGGAGATGAAGAAGAGAAAGAAGAGGAAGAATTCGAAAACTATTACTCAGATGATGATGAATAATTGTAAAGTATATATTTTATTAAATATATCTCTACTATTTATACAATAATTTGATTATATGTCTATTCGACTGCAGATATGTCTGGTTGTGGTTATCGCCGCAGGAGAGTTTCGGAGTCTTCGATCGGTGAGATTGCAGCACTTACTCGTGCTGCTGATCCTCCTACTGATGATAGTGCTGAGGCTAGTACATCCAGACGCAGGCGGCCATGCGGGCCGAACAGGTGACATCCTCCACCAGCCACAGAGTCACGTAGATTTATTAGCGTGATTGGGGAGCGATAATATATCATGAATTACGACAATTATACAAATTCATTATATCATAATATAATATTAAATTTTATTTTTGTTGTGCAGGTTCGAGCAAGAAGAAGTGCCGAGGAGAATTTCTTCTAACATTTGATGATACATGTACGGGGCATGGCCTACGTGATCTCACGTGCCTAGTGAGCACGTCGACATGTTATGGCGCGAGTTTGAGGCACATATTATTTTTTCTAATACATGCATGATGATTAATATTGGTACTGATATTATTATTCTATAGGCTCGCTATACATGGGCTGAGGACCAGAGGTCCTTCATTTAAGTGGGGCCTCCTCATGTGGTGACAATGAAGCCACCTCAAAATTGTGTCTCATGGGTCTTGATGATGAGGTAAAATCTTTCGCTTATTGTCATAATAATGACTCTAGCAATTCAAGCTCATTTAACATGTCTTATGATGAGCTAGTTGATGAATGTAAAAAAATGTATGAATTGCTCATAAAAAAGAACAAGAAAAATAGGAAATTAAAGAAGAAAAATTTAAGACTTAGCTCTCATGTGCATGAATTAGAAAATAAAAAATTGAATGCTAGCCATTTTGATTCTTGCCATGATGCCTTAAAACTTCAAATTAAGGACTTAAAACATAGAAATGAAGAATTAAAAATTGAGAATGATGAGTTGTTAACTAAGATTTCAAAAATTAGAATTGAGAATGAAAATATATACAAAAAATAATGTGAATCTCAATGGTAAGGATTGTACAAGTGATTTCAAATTTGAGCATAATATTTTGAAAAATAAAAATTATTTGTTGAAATCTCAAATACAAGCTTTACACAAATTAATCAATGACTTAAAAAATGAGGTTGTTTTCTTGAGTAAGAAAACTAGTAATTTATCACATGCTTCATCCTTTAGAAATCCTAGGAATAAAAATGCTTATGTAAAGAATGCTAAAGTTCATCGTCATTCTCATGTCAAGCATTCTTCCTTTAAACCTCATGTCCAAAAGAAAAAGTTTCATGAAAATTATTTTTGTTGTGGTATTTTTGGCTATGCTATCCATGATTATGCATTCAAGAAAAATCCAAGTGTAGTTAAGACACTTTGGATTCCTAGGCCAACTAACTCCCATGGACCCAAAGCCATTTGGGTACCAAAGGTCTCTTGCTCTACTATAGGGGGAGCTACCACACAAGGTTAAGGGAAAGTGATGTGTTGAAGTTGGCCAAGAGTTCAATGAAAGATCCTTATGGTTACAACTTCAAGATTCTCACCTAGATGCCTATGGAAAAGAAAGTTGGCATTTAAAAGGTTTGGTATCATCTCCTAACTTTAATTGATCCATTAATAGTTGGAGTTCATGATACTTGCTTAAATTGATTATTTTTCCCGCTCATGGTATGCTTTGAAAAAGGTTTTTGATTTTTTGATCTTCGGTCTCCTCGGAGACCTATGTGGCTTGTAATGGGCCTAAGTAACCTTGTGGTTCTAAATCGTAGGCTAATTGTGGCCTTTTGGTTTTCAACCAATAGGAAGGGTTGGAGATCATGTTTTCATATTTATTTCATTTGTGATATCTTAAAATTCGTTTTGGTATGACTTGATTTTATTTAAAACGGATTTCATACCATTTAGCAAAGTGAACTTTGATAATGATATTTGATGCTTCTCTTTGGTTTTTAGTTTGGTTAGCTTGCTAAGTAGCTATATTTTCACTAAAACATTAGTGTAGTTCACTTGCAAGTTATGAGTATATTGGAAGGCTAATAACTAGGAAGAAAAAGATTAGTTTGGCAAATTATCATGAATAGGGTATAACCTTGATAAATTCAAATCTTAGTGTTATACCTCAATGCTTAAGCTTAAATAATGTCTCAATACTCATGATTAGAATTGCATGTTAAATCCTTGAACTTTCATAAGTATGTAGAATCTTAGCACTTAGGCAAATTTCATTAAATGAAACTTGCTCTAGGTTGATACTTACCATTAGAGACATTCCTTTAAAGTCCAAACTAGTTAAACATGTTCAGGGACCTTATTCTTCAAATGCTTCACATCTTAAGATCCCTTAGATTCATTTTGATATCATGATAACTCCTTAAAATGAATCTCTACTATCTAGCATAGGTTAAGTTTTTAAAAAAAATAAAACTTTGCATTGAACCTTTGCTATTTAGTATGTTAGCTTGCTAGTTGGTATATAAATTCATTTTGATACTAATAAAGCCTACTTGCAAGTTAAGAAAGTGGTAAACATAGGAAAGCTATGCTATCATGAAGAAAATTGAAAAGTAAATGACAAGTTTGGCAAAATTCTATTGAAAGAGGTATGAATTGGTTTTGCAAAATCTTAAGGTAATTTTTGAATATTCATGCTTTAATGATGTCTCTATATACTCATGATTGATTTTGCATGATAAATGTTTAAAGTTTCATAAGTAGGCAAAATTTTGATAACTTAGGCAATTTCATGATCGATATCTTGATTGAATGAAACTTGCTCTAGGTTAAAATTCTTATTAGATACCTCATTTTGAGTAAACACCTAATGAACATATTTAGATACACATATCACATAAGTCTATGTATTTAAAATTGAAAATTCATGTTTAGATGAACAATGTGATAACTATACCATTTTAGGGGACTTAAACTTGAAAAAGATTTGACCCAAGTCAACAAATCGACTTGGACACTTCATTTTAAGTCCAAACTTCATAAACATGTTTAGAAATATGTATGACATATTTCCAAGTACTTAGAGTGAGAAATTCATATGGATATGGATAAAATGACATAGAGGTCAATTCAAGCTTATCTCTTTTGAACCAAGTTGACCCAAGTCAACCAATTGACTTAAAGGCCTCATTTTTAATCAATATTTGTGGAACATGTTTAGATTTACTCATGTTAGGTATCCATAGGTCTAAGTTTGAAAAATCATGAGTAAATGATAAGATTGAAACTTAGTAAGTTTCATGAAAACTAGTTTAGTTTTGAATGAAATCATACTAGGTTGATATCTTGACTTAAGGATATAATTTTCATTTCAAACTTGACATATTACATGACCATTATGTGGTGTCATAAAAGTTTGAATGAAAACTGAGTACTCTTTGAAAATAACTAAAATTTACGAAATTGCCATTTCTACAACAATTGGTATCAGTTATTTCTAGAGAAATATAGAAAAATTATTTTTAATTGATTCTTGAAACTGCACTCTCACTGAAAAATCTAGGTTCTTCAGTAAAATTTTTAAAAAGTTTCATCAAGAATCTGATTTATAATGGAATTTTGAAATTGGATTTCAAAAATACAAAGTATCATCCTTTTTGAAATATCAATCTTTCCGATACTTTGATTTTTCTTCAAAATCTTCAAATGAAAACTCATGCATACTATTTTCTTTCATTTCTAATATCATTCTCACCATTGCTTGAGTAAAATCATTCATAGGAATGATTTTGATAATTTGAATGATAACTAAAAATATTCATTTGTTTATTAAAATCAATATATGATGAAAAATGAACTTTGAAAATTCATTTTGAGCTCAAACTTGATACATGCATTTCAAATGATCATTCAACAATTGGTATCAAAAAAATTTCATCCAATAATTGGTATTTCAAATCTTGAAGTATAGGTTGACCTAAGTCAACAAAGTAACTTAAAAATTTCATCTTAAGCCCAAACTTGATTAATAGACTTACATTCTCTCATGTTTGATGTCTAGATGCTTAAGTTTGAGAAAAACATGAGTAGATAGCAAAAACTTGATACTTAGCATTTTCATATTTTCATGCTTAATTCAAATGAAACCATGCTAAGTTAAAAGTTTGTTTAAATGACATTAGTTTCACTTCAAACTTGATATACATGATTTAAATGACCATATCTTGATATATTGATAGTTTGAATGAAATATAAAAATGTCATGAAAAGACTTGAGAACATACATGATTTAATTTTGAATTCAAATATTTAAGTTTTGAACATATCATGTATGATTTAATTTTCATATTAAATATTTGTTTTCCATCCATTTGGTTGAGATTTTCATGTTTCATGAAAAATAATCTTTAGAGTCTCAACTTCATGAAAAAATATTTGTTTTTCATCCCTTTGACTAGATTGACCTTTCTTGCCCTTTTTGATTGATGTCAAAAGGGGGAGAAATATATAAGAAAAAGAGGGAGAAAAGTATAGGAAAATTGGGGAGAAAATTATAGATTCAGGGGAGGAAAATATAGGAAATCCATGCATATAGATAGGGGGAGTTTATTTTCATAAATATGCATGTTGTTAGGGGGAGAAACCTCTTAGTTGATATCCTATATGCTTTAATGAATATATTTTCTTAAGGACGTTTGTCATCATCAAAAAGGGGGAGATTATTGGCTTTAGGTTTTCAACCTTGGTCTTAATCTCTTAATCTCGGTTTTGATGATAACAAACATGGAACTAATATTTCATCGAGAAATCTTTCAAGTTCCATATCGATTAGCGTTCGATGTCCTCGATCGAAAAAATTGGAAGGACACTGATCGTCGCGCTCGAGTTCGTCGTAGAATTTCTCAAAGATCGACGTGTGCATCAAAGACGTTTTGGACGAGTCCAAAGTTCACACGGAAAGCTCTCCAAGTTGATGCTCGTTGAAAATCGAAACCCGAAAATGAAGCGCGCAAGAAAAAGGGCTGAAAAATCAATATCAGCCTTTGTTCGGTTAATCGGTCGATCGGCCGAAGAGTGTAAGGAAAATGGTTGTAGCCATCTCGGTCGACCGAAGGATGCTGTAAAGTGGCAATAGCTACTTCGGTCAACCGGGCGATCGACTGACCGAAGCCCGAAATGGGCAGTAGCTCTGTCGGTCGATCGACCAGCGTTCGCTGAAGACGTAAACCTGCGTCGGTCGATCGGGTGGTTGACCAGATTGCGGGAATGCAATTTTGCGTCTGGGCAGTCGACCCGTTGATCAACCGCACAGAGAGAAGAGGCGTCGATCGCTTTGAGCGGTCGGTCGATCGGTCGACCGACCAATCGACCGAGTGTCTGCAATGAATATTTTTCTATCCGTTGAGCTGTCGTTTCCTTGAGAGGCTATAAATATCATTCATCTATCATCTCTAAACTTCTTCCTTGATGATTACAGATTTTATTGAGCAATTAAAAGGAAGATTTGAGTCTTCTAGAGATTGATTAAGCGCGCTCTGCTCTTTTCGCGAATATTTTCTCAAGCGTCAGTTGCTGCCTCAACTCGGGAATTCAATCGAGCTCCACGACTCGGCGAGTTGAAGGTTCCAAGGCTTGGAAAAGAGCTTTTAATCTTGGTTTAATCTTTTAGCTCTTTTGATTGTATTTTTATAGTTATTTGAACATCTTTTTTTTGGATTTGTGCGTGTGAAGACCTAGAATTGTTAGGTCTTGAAATTGGGTGGTAGCCTGTGTTTGAGGTTTAAATCCACCGGTGTAATTAAACGTAGTTTGCTAGGATTAAGTGGAGTTGTCCCTTAGGGTTGAGGTGGAAGAGTGCTCTTGATAAGAAGGCAGAGACTTCCGGGTGTGGAAGTGCCTTAGGTCGAGAGTGCGACTCTTCGAGTCAAAGTCCTCTGTGTAAGAGAAACAAGATTTAATCTAGTTAAACTAGTTTAAAAATCCTAAGTGGGGTGCTTAGGTAGTGGAGTAGGCATTGGGGCCGAACCACTATAAATTCTCGTGTTTGCATTGATTTACTGATTGTTTTAATTGCTTAATTATCTATCGCTTCCGCATCAAATCATTCAATCGAAAATTGCATAAACGATCTAAGAAAATGATTAAAATCGAATTTAGGCTAATCAATTTAGTAAATATACTATTCACCCCCTCTAGTGTTGCCATTTCGCCTACAGAAGCCACTTCAAAAGTTTGCCTCATGAATGCTGATGATGAGGTACACTCGTCTTCTTCTAGTCATGCTAATGATAATAATAATGCTAGCTCTACAAGTTCTCTTGACATATCATATAATGAGTTAGTAGATGAATACATGAAAATGTATGCCTTGCTTGTTAAAAAGGATAATAAAAATAAAAGATTGAAGAAAGATAATATATGTTTTAACTCTCATGTGGATGAATTAAAACTAGAAAATGAGAAAATGAAATCCAGTTCTTTTGATTTTTCCCATGATAGATTGAAACTTGAGCTTAAGGACTTAAAGCTTGAGAATGAAAGTTTGAAACTTGAGAATTCAAAAATTATAAGTCAAAACAATAATTTGAAATCTCAATGTAAAGTCTTATATCAATCTCTTGACTAATTAAAAATGAGGTTGTGTCCTTAAATAAGAAAGTAAACGAATTGAGAAATGTTTCATTTCCTAAGAACACAATAATGAAAAATGCTTAAGTAAAGAATGTCAATGTCCATTATGTTCAAAATGCTAAGCATTCTACCATTAAACCTCATGTTCAAAAGAAGAATATTTCCGTTAAGAATGCTCATGTTCATCATCCTCCTCATGCCAAGCATTCTAACTTTAGACATCATGTTCACAAAAATGACAAAAAGAAAGAATTTCAATGTCATTATTTTTGTTGTGGTGTTTACGGACATGCTATATATGATTGTGCATTTAAGATGAACCCAAGTAGTGTTAAGACACTTTGGGTAGCTAAGCCCTCTAACTCTCAAGGACCCAAAGTCATTTGGGTACCAAAGATCTCATCTTCTCTTGTAGGGGGAGCAATCACACAAGGATGAGTTGATGATAGTTGATGGGAGTTGCATGAGGACTTAGAGCTTCACCAAATCCAAGTTGCAACTTCACATCTTTTGGATGCCTTCGGTATGAAGAATCAGCATCTAGTTAATTTGGTATCATCTCCTTTACTTTACTTGAATTCATTTAAGTTGGAGTTTTATGATACTCGATTGATTTGAGTTAATTTTAGCCGCTCTTAATACAATTTTGTTAAAATGAGTTTTGATTTTTGATTTTCGATCTCTTAGAAGATCTGTGTAGCATGTAATGGGCTCATGCGACCTTGCGGTTTCAAATCGTAGGCTTATTGTTGGCCTCTCGGTTTTCAACCAATAGGAAGGGTTGGAGATCATGTTTTCATTAATATTATATTTATGATCTCTTAAAAATTCATTTTGGATTCATAACAACATATTTTGAAATGGATCTCAAACTAGTTGGCAAAGCGGACTTTGAAAATGATACTTGATTTCTCCCTTTGCTATTCGGTTTGGGTTACTTGCAAGTTTTCGTGAAATCTACTAATGAAGTATACTTGCAAGTTATGAATATTAATGGAAGACTAAACTGTCATGAAGAAAATTGAAAGGTAAATGACGAGTTTGGCAAGACTCCAAGAATGAGGTATGAGTTTAAATTTGGCAGAATCTTTGTAGAATATTGAATGTTCATGCTCTCATGATGTCTCTATACTCATGATTATTTTTTAATGCCAAATCTATGAAATTACATGAGTAGGTAAAACTTTGATATCTTAAGAAATTTCATGATATTTTGATTGATTGAAATTTGCTCTAGGTTAAAATTCATATTAGAGACTATCATTTTGAGCTAGTAGTTGGAAAATATATTTAGACTTACTCATATTAAGTGCTCATGTGTATATACTTGAAAAACCATGAGTATAAGTTAAGGATTGATAATTAGCAACTTCATAGATAATATGCTTGTCTTTTGAACGAAATGATGCTAAGATAAATTTTTTGACCAAATGAAATTATCTTTGTCTCAAACTTAGCATACATGATTTAAATGATCATATGTTGGTATCTAGAAAGTTTGAACAAAATCTAAAATCGTTGGACTAATGACTCGTATTTATAAAAATGCCACTGAGAACTTGTAGATTTTCTAGAAAATTATAGAGATATCCTTTTTGAGCGATTCTTGATTTTTTAGAATCCTCGTGAAGTCTAGTTTATGTGGGAAAAATTTAATAAAATTTGAATATACACATCTCTCAAAATAATTTTCTTTAAGGGTTAAAAACTCATGACAGATCGAGCGGTCGATCAACGTGCGACCGCCCGATCAACCGACGGACGAAAAACCATTTAGTTCGTCCATTTTTCCGCCAGATTTAATCCAGACCTTTCAACTCAAACTCTTAAGCCCGAAACTAGGGCTACCTTGCCTATTCAACCGGCTGCTAAACCCTTCTTCCCTTGCTTCTAGTCTTTCTACTTCCTCTCCAAGGTAAAATACTTGATATTTAGCTTCCATTCATAAATTTATACTCAATGTTGAGTGGATTCCTCATCTCTTCTTCTCTCAATGTCTTTGATTCATCCATAAAAATTATTATTCATATTTCTTTTTCTTGGATGATGATTTTCCTTGGCATGTTTACCTCAAAAACAAGTTTTTAGGGAAGAATAATAAAATATCTCATGTTTTCCTTAAATGATTCAACATTTATTTCGTTTTTTCTTTAAATGACTCAAAAATAAGTTTTTCTTGCTTTCTCGCATGAGTTATCCTCAACATTTATTTTGTCTTTCTTAAAAGATTTTTTTTGGTCAATTAGAAAATTTTTCTCATCCTCATCTAGTCAAAACAAAAGTTTTTTTTAATGATTCAAATGTATGTGTGCTCTTTTATTTGTGGCTCATTTTATATTTTTTTGGATCCTATCTTTTACTTTATTTTTTTTTTATTTTTTTCTTTGGACTCACATATGGAGATTTAATGTTAAAATCCATTTATTAAAGAATGTATTGCATGAATCTATGTCGTTCTTAAAAGTGCTTCCTCTCATTGCTTTAAAAGCATGCATCTCTCATCAAAGCTAATCATCTACACATCATCCTAATTGTCTTGCAGAATGGCGCCCAAGACAAAGCTCCCAAGTTTGCCCAATAACCTTTTGACCTCTATAGGCAAGACACAAGCTCCTAGGTTTACAGATAGGGCCATTCTATAGACTCGTCCAGTAAACTTAAGTGACCTACAGCAGTTTGACATTAGAAGTAAACGTGCAAGCATGGGTTGGATCGAGTTCTTAGAAAAGCAAGTACCAGTGTGTCCCATCCTAGTAAAAGCCTTTTTCTCCAACCTAGTAATAGATAATGCTAGATTGGGAGACGGACTAGTTCTCCGATATGAAATTATGGGAAAATCCATAGTAATTACATAATCAGGCATTAGAGATGCTTTTGGCTTTCCTCTGCTAGGAAGGCCAATATATAAGATGTCCACACACCTATTTCATGAGAATTTTCCTACTCATGAAGTAATATCAACTATCTGTCCTGAGGATTATCAGGGAATGATCCCTACCCAAAGCATCAAACTTTCAACCTCTGCTAGGATTATGCATCTCATTATTGCATATAATATTCTTCCTAGATCAGGTCACTATGATGAAGTAACCACTATGAGTTCTAGGGTACTCTTCTTTGCCATGTCTCGTATACCCATAGATGTCCCTGATCTCATGCTTCGGTATATAACAGATGTTCATGCCTCAAGGAAGAAAGCTCCACCTTATCCCTCAGTGATTTCTCACTTTATATATGCTGCTGGGTCAACAAATCTAGATTTGAAATAGAGCCTGTACCCAAAGCCATAGATTCATCCTCTCTTAACCACATGAAAATCCTTGAAAATTAGCATG
Source organism: Canna indica (assembly GCA_034359265.1). Classification (NCBI taxonomy): domain Eukaryota; kingdom Viridiplantae; phylum Streptophyta; class Magnoliopsida; order Zingiberales; family Cannaceae; genus Canna; species Canna indica. Next base: position 13,576,811 of record CP136893.1, on the reverse strand, counting down.
GTAAGAGAATGCGGGGGGCTCCTGAGGAACTCACTGATCATGACATGGCCATGTAGGCGGGCGAAGCTAGTGGAAGTTCATCATTCGGCACTCTCATTGCGCGCCTAGGTGATCTGGAGCATCGCTTTGCTCAGTTTCACATCGACCAGGTGGAATGGAACAAAGGAACAAAAGAGCTCCTAGACGAGTACGGCCGTCAGATTGACGAGTATGGTATAATGATCGGTGAGCATGGCCGGCGCATAGATGAGTATGATCAATGTGTTGACTAGTACGGTCAGCAAGTGGATGAGTACGATCGCCGATTTGATGAGATGTATGGTCGGGTGGATGAGATGTGGCAATACTATCAGTCGCATCTACCACCTCCACCACCACCCGAGCATGATTAGTATTATTTGATGTTTTGATGTTATTCATCTTATGGACTTGTATTCAATGATCGACTTCATATGTATTTGGCAACTCCTTATCATGATTGACTATTGTTGATGATTAGTAATGTAAGTGGTATTTGATGATTGAATGACATGTTGTTATGTTTGAAAAAAAAATTTGATGAATGACAAAATGGGGAGAGTTATCATAGTATGGCATGATGATAGGGGGAGAGTTAGAAATATATGCATAATGATAGGGGGAGCGCTAAATACAAAATGTATACATCATTCCTTTTAATGCTCTCATATATCCGTCTATAAACTCATGCTTCATACCAATTGACGAATACTATATTCACTTGCTCTTTATCGTCAATGGATTCTCATCATCAAAAAGAGGGAGATTGTTGGTTGAAGGTTTCTTCCTTCATGCTCTATTCTCTTCATGACTATTTTTGATGATAACAAATCAAATCTATTTAACAAAATTCTTGAAGTTGAAAATTGCAAGATCGATAAATGACAAGTCAAAGCGTGAAACGATCGATCTTGAAACAAATCAATGCATGCACAAATGGCTTGGACAACTCAAAAGAAAACATAGAAAGTCCTTCAAGTTGAAGCACGTTGAAGAAACAGAATCGGAAAACAAAGCGCAAAACGAGAAGACCAAAAGAAAAATTTCCAGCCCAGATTCGGTCGACCGAATTGTGTTGAAAATTGGCAGTAGCCAATTTGGTCGATCGCCGAATTGTGTTGAAAATAGGCAGTAGCCAATTCGGTCAACCGCTTAATTGGATCGAGTTTAAATTGAATTAACCCTCACAGATGTAAATAGATAGTCTCATGGTACGTAGTAGAGAGTGTAGTAGTAACACTTCCATTTTTGATGTTTGTATCAAAGACAATGTTCAATTCATTAATTTCAATAAAGCTAGGGAAATATATTTCTACTCAATCTGATGGCGAATAATGCACGACTATGGCCCTCTGCTCCCTCCTCCCATGATTGGATAGAATGTCTTGACAGACTCTGGGGTGGAGAACCATAGTAGTGCGGCTTTCTCCTGGATAGTGATTTTCTCCAACAAATATCAGGAATGAAATATGCAAAATGTTTGTCTTTATAGAAGGAACCTACCCTATGAAGTACTTAGGAACTTATATCAGTCCAAAAAAATTAGACATAAGTTATTGTCAAGAAATCATAGTTCACAAGGCAATGGCCAGGATAGATGGTTGGGCAGGAAAAGGAATTTCTCAAGCAGGTAGAATGAATCTATTAAATTTAGTAATGAATTCTTTGCCTATGCACACTATATCTTCCTCATGGATAAATGAGAATGTAATTAACATATTCCAATGTCTCGCAAGGAACTATCTTTGGAGCTCTAGTACAAAAAAGAAAGGTTTTCACCTTGTGGGATGGAATAAACTCGTGCTTAGAAAAGGCTTGGGTGGACTTGACATTAAAGATGTGAGAATTATGAAATACTTAATATATGCATACTAGGAAAATTATTCCTTTTCTGAAAAAAGAGAAGCACATGTGGGCTAAAATTCTACTTTCAAATATGGAGATTGTCATCTATGATTTTACAAAAACAATAATAAATTTTCATGGTCATTCAGATGTTTAATTACATGGTGCCATTCAAAGTCTAAAGGAAGGATTAAGAATAAGGATTAGTGATGGAACAAATATCAATATTTGAAATGACCCATGTTCTCCAGTATACCAGCTAATATATTTTTTTTAACCAGCTAATAAATGGCCGACATATATTCTATGGGGATGCTTTCAAAGGTGAGCAGGGTAGAGCAATTGATAAAAAAATAATGCATGAGCCTTTGAATTAATCTTGGAGCTGGTAATTTGGAAAATATCATTTCAACACATTGTTCAAATCTATATATATCCCTAAGAAAAAAAACCAAAGGCAAGTGAATTTGGAGTTCTCATGGGGAGCTAAGCTGCAAGTCAGCATACAATTTTATAGCTGAAAGGCAATCTGAGGTGGTAGACTAGGAAATCAGTTGGAATAGTATGTGGAATTTGAAGACCATACCAAGAGTTAAAAATTACATTTGGATTATGGGGTAGGCTACCTAGCTACTGCTAGGTACTTATCAAGCATCAATAAAATTGCACCTAGTTCCTGTTATGTATGTGGTAAGGAATATGACAATTAAGCATATTTTATTTGACTGCGATTTTGCTAAAGATTATTGGGTTACGATGGAGCAGGGACTCAACCTTAACTTCAAAGTCAAAGAGAATTGAAACGAGGGCAAGTGACTTATGAAAACCGGTAATCATAATGTTGTACGTTGTAAGTCAATGGACAAAAAGTTGATTGCTATCTCGCTATGGCATTTGTGAAAAAACAAAAATTCATGTTGCTTTAGAGGAAAAAAAAATGGAAATGAATTCCCTATTTTGTAAAGCTCTTGTTGATATTCAATGGAATCGGATTCAAGGTAAGCAGGTGGCTAGGGTGAGAAGGAACCTTTGGGTTGATTTACAAAATGATAAGATGTTTAAAATTAGTTGTGATGCAGCATGGAAGGATAAAGAAAGCAAGGTTGGATTTGGCTATAACTCATAGCAAAGGAAAATTAGTATACGAAGGAAATAGCGCATGCAAAGCTCAATCCCCTCTTGCAGCTGAGATGTGGTATATGTATGGGAGGATGTTTTTAAGGCAAAAGAATTGGGATTGTAGAATGTAAGAGTTTACGGTACTGATTGCTTGCAAGTAATAGACATATTAAATAAGGTTAATTACACTATATATCTTCAACTTTAAATCTTTTTCCAATCATATTCCATATTTTTATTTGCTTCAATAATATATTCAAATTTTAATTTTATTTTAATTATATTTCGCCGTGAATCAGATGTTAGATTCACCGTTAACATGTTGTCGCGGTTTATTATCCCAATTAACACATTAAAATATATTAAAATCATTTTATAGAAGTACCCGACTCAAAACCTGTTTGGCACTCCGACACCCCAACACCACGCGCCCAGAATCGCAGCCAGTGTTTGTCGCCGCCATCATCGTCGTCCCTCGATTGTACCCGCTGCGGTCGGAGGAGCCCGTACTTGACGAGCAGGATCTTTGAGATGAAGCCGGCAATCGCGTGCCCAACGTAGTTCCAGATGCTGATGAGGGAGACAAGGGTGTCGACGCTTTCGGCGTTGTAGCCGAGGGGCTTCCCGATCTGGCCCTCTGTGTTTGAGGTTGCGTTCTTAGAATCATCAAGTGCCGGCGGAGGAGTTTCATCGTTAGTGGTCAGCTGTGCCCCTTGGGATGGTAGTGCAAGTATGCACATGTTCGCTTCAGGACAAAGATTAGTCTAGGCGGCAACCTCTTTCTCGGTAGATTGCAGCTGCAATAGCGGTGCGACAATGCACGGAGAGGAGTCATCATTCCACGTCGCTAGTAACCAATCTTCGCCATCATCTTCCATCATATATGTAATATGTTTCAGTTTCGATCCTCATCAGCGGCAGTCCACCGCAATCCACCGTCGTCGGTGCACATCATCAAGAACATTCCTTTTGGGTTATCGTCCACAACGCTTACGCCCATAGGAGGAATCTTGTTTCCCCCCATTGGATTCCGCGCTGGAGAAAGCGAACGAGGGGGTGTACTACTCCGCAGCACCACCAGCAACGGTCGGAGCGGCGGAGACATCTTGTAACGAGATTGTGGATCCTATCTCTGAACTAGGCGAACGCTTCGATGTCTTGGGCGCGCCACTAGGGCTCAGCTTGGCAGGGGAATGGCCGACCCAAGCTGCTCGCGGCCATGGACCACCGCACACTGACTCGGGCTGCCCCGAGCCATCGGTCGATCGTCGTTGATCAAAACCATCATGCAGCGGCCGATTGCGCCAACGATGAACTCGCCCATACCGGTGAGCCGGTTGGGGAAGTAAGGGAGGAGGTGGTCATGGCTCGATGGAAGGTCGTCGTAATTGGTCCGAATGTAAGTCGATATAGCCACCTCCGTGGAGCCGTCGTGTTATACCCTGAAACTTTTGGACCTAGATGTAAAAATATTTCTTAGAGGGGCCTTTTCGCAAAAATACTAACCCTTTTTAATTAATCCCTAACCCTCCTCTCTAATCTGTTTTCTCTTGCGGTTCCTGTAGCAGCGGCGGTCGACAGCGGATTTTGAAGCGTCGGCGGCGTGAAGACTCCGGTGAATCGGAGTTCGGAGGAGATTTCCGGTAGGATTCTTACCCTTCTTTGTTATTCTTTCGTGTAGGGTAATTCCGTTCTTGGGATGAGATTACAAGGTTTTCGTTGCGATCTGTGATTTCGCGATATTTCTGAGATTTTATGCGTTGTTGTTCTGTATGCTCTGGTTTTGTGTTCTCGTTGTCGGATCGTCGGATCTTCGAATCGTGTCGGTCGTTGTTCTCGAGTTTTTGTTGTTACCCTGTCGGGCGGATTGCTTGCAGTCCGAGCAACCAGTGATGTTGGAGACCCGATCGGCCTTGTCGAGCGACAGTCGCCGAGTGCGCCACTGCTGGGCGCGTCGTCGCCCTGCGCGACGTTGCGAGTCGTCGTGCGCGACTTCGCGCGAGGGGCGCGATCGCCTCGGGTCGGGTGTCGTCGCTCTGGCCTTCTTGTTGTCCATCCGTAGGGCTGCGGCGAGGCATAGCGCCGACCGTCGATGGATCACCACCGATCAATCGATCATGGTGTCGTTCCAATCTCGCTGCTCGGTGCAGGCGGAGGCAGGGGCAGTAGGATGGAGGAGATGGCTAAAGTAGGAGGCGTCGATCGGCGAAATACCCTCGTCGGTCGGCAATGGTGTTGTCCAGTTCGTCGCCCGCTCGGTTCTGGCGGTGGCGACGGCGGAAATGGGGTAGGTGGCTGCGGCTGGTCGGGATGGCGACGGGGTGGCTGCGGCGTCGGGTTGAGGCGGCGGCGATGGTCGGAGGCGTCGATTGGCGAACCACCCTCGCCGGTCGACGATCGCGCCGTTCAGTCGCTGTTCGCCCAGCTTCTGGTTGCGGCGGAAGTGGGGGAAGGCGGATGGTGAAGGAGATGAATGGTTTGATTATAGCAGTGTTATATTTATGGTATCATTGTTTTGTTCATTAGATTGTAACAGTATTACTTTATCTATAACGGGTGTTATATTTAAATAGCAGTGTGATATATTTTATATCAATTGGGTTTTAATTATAAGTGTATAGCACTGTTAGAAGTTGATATGTGGTGTTGTAGCAGCATTGAAGAGTTATAGCACCGTTACAAAAGTCCGTAACAGCGATATATTGAGTAGCCATTTAGGTTATTTCTTTATTATTTAAATATTATTTTGGAGGCTTTATAGTGGGTCATAATAATCATATTTTATATGAATTTGGACCTACTCGTCGCCCCGAATCCATTGGTGGGGTCAGTTTTGTCGTTTGGCTTTCGGATGTTGAAATCAGTAGGCGTTATTGCCTCGTTTTGCCTCGTTTTGCGTGTCGGGCCGAGAATTATTATTTTATCAGTTTTCATGGTTTCTACCCGAGTTGTTCTGTTGTTGTAGTTGTTGTCAAGGTGAATCTCATCCTAGATCAGTTGTTATCCTATGTCGAAATATATCTTGTTGTTCTATTCCGTTGAAATTTGATATCTACTATCGTTGGAGCTCTTGATGCATATTTTGTTGATACATGTTTCCAGGATGATATTTTCATATGCATATTAGTTGAGAATGCTAGTATAGACGTTGCATGCCTCCTGCTGTTGTTTATATATTTGATGCATACATGATGACATGATTACTAGCATTATATTAGTTGAGTTGTAGTAGATGAGTTGTTGACATATGCATAGTTGACCTACTATTGGGCGATAGCCCTGGACAATGTTGATATACTGCCCAAGGTGTAGGGCAAGTGACACCGGTGATCACCTATTTATCACACAAGGTGCGTGTGCGGCGTCGAGGTGTTAGACGTCGGCGGACTACCATTTTTGGATAGTCGCATCTCTAGCTGGAGCGGGCTTGAGGTGTCACTCTCGGGGTGCGAGAGTGCGGGGGAAACCCAATGTCCACTACGCTCTTGATTGGGTTTATGACACATATTCATATAGATGATAGTTGACATAGTTGACACAGTTGACATAGTTGATTGGTATAGGTACATCGAGTAGATGGTTGAGTCATATCTTCCGTTGTACACATGGCATCATAGCATGTTGTTGAAATCCTACTCAGCCTTCTGCTGATGTTTGTTGTTTTTGCCTCAGCTTCTCAGGTATGACGGCATTATCTTATGGGTAGCTAGAGTTTTGGAGGAGGAGGAGGAGACGTCTTCCGCACAATATTTAGTTTTCTTATTTATTAGTTGAACTATGCATTTTTAGCTGGACTTTAGAATTCATTGTTCACTTATGGATTGTTGGACTTTTATTATTATCGGGTTGGACTTTTGATTTAAATCTGGTTGTAAATTTAAATTCAGTCCATTTTGATGTTGTTGTTCTGTTGCTAGTTGCGCTTCTCCTAGTTGAGATCCCTTATATAGGGATAAACCTAGGCGGGGCGTAACAACTTGGTATCAGAGCTTAGGATCGTCCTCCTCCATAGGATTGTTGGGTGTTTAGGTCTAAGGATGGGATTTCACCTTACTGTAAGACAATAAGTTGATTTTTAAATTGTTGGTTGTTGGTTGAATGTGAAGTCTGAGTTGTTCTTTCCTTTTAGGAAATATGGAAGCTAGAGGTAGACCAGGTGTCAGGACTGCCTTCAGAGGTGGACGCCGAGGCCGTGGCGGTAGGCAGTCTGCGCAGACTCGGAGGGTTAGTCCAGTTCCGGCTAGAGTCGAGCCAGACCTGGCGGATGATGTTCCTTTGGCTCAGTTTCAGCGTCGGGCGCGCTCGAGTTGTAGGCCCAACCAGAGTAGCGCTCGGGGTGGCCGAGCGAGAGGACAGACCGAGCGGATGGAGCCTCAACAGGAGTCCGATTTTGACTCAGCTTATAGTAAGGATTCACCTTCTGAGATGTCTGCTGGAGATGCTTCAGAGGATTCACCGGTGCAGCCGAAGCCAGTAGCTCGGCATGACGCAGTACAGCCTGAGTCTCTCGAGAGGCGGAAGGTGGACCGTCTGAATCAGTTTCTGCGCCTAGGGAGAGGCAAATTCGACAGTTTTGCTGGTACCACTGACCCTGCAGTGGCTCAGTCGTGGGTCAGCGAGGTGGAACGGGCCTTTGGTGTATTGGGCTGTCCTGAGGAGGAGCGGGTCGGTTTGGCGACTTACTGCTTTACTGGGGAGGCTTTGGTTTGGTGGGAGATGCAGCAGAGGCTACTGAGAGGAAAGGCAATCTCTTGGAAGAGATTCTTGAAGATATTCTTCAAGAAATATTACCCAGCTACCTATGCGAGGCAGAAGATGCAGGAGTTCCTTCAGTTGCGTCAGGGGACGAGACGAGTGGTAGAGTATGCCAGCGAGTTTGATGCACTCACGAGATTCGTCCCAGACTTGGTGTCTACTGATAGCAGAAGGGCAGAGTTCTTCTTCGGTGGACTGAATAACTCCATCAAGGGGCTGATGGCTAGTGACGAGCTCGGGAGCTATGACAGAGTTCTAAGGCGGGCGCTTCGGGCGGAGGCGACTCATGCCGAGATGTTCCCGAACCGTCAGCTGGTGGAGGCCAGCCAGCTCAGACGCAGAGTCAGGGTGGCAGAGGGCAGAGACAGTCAGGACAGTCTCATTTCAGGTAGCGCAGAGGGCGCAGAGATGATGGCAGAGGGTTTGGTCAGCCGCAGGCCAAGAGGGCCAGATCAGCACCGACCCAGTCTCAGGCATCTTCACGACCTACTCATCAGTCGGGAGGTCAGTCGAGCTGAGGTGAGTTCCATTGCTTTAAGTGTGGGGATGCTTCCCACTCTGTCAGGGACTGCCCACAGTCGCAGAGTTTGTGCTTTAGTTGTAAGCAGCCAGGCCACATCAGTAGAGAGTGTCCGACTAGGCAGCAGGCAGGGGGCCAGAGCTTTCAGCAGCAGCGGCAGAGAGGCCCGCAGCAGAGCACCCAGCAGTCTGCTAGAGTGTTCGCTCTGACTCAGCAGCAGGCCCAGGAGGCTTCTGGTTCAGTTGTGAGAGGTATGATTCAGATTTTTAGTATTCCTGCATCATTGTTGTTTGATACTGGCTCTACCCATTCTTTTATTGCTCCTCATATGATTGAAAAGTTGAATATGGAGCCTACACCTAGTGCGACGAGTCTGGCCGTGCATACACCATCTGGGGATGTGCTAGTGTCAGAGTTGCAGTTGAGTGGGTGTAGACTCGATTTTGGTGGCCATGTTTGTTTAGCTGATTTATTGGTGCTGGAATTCTCTGAGTTTGATATTATTTTGGGCATGGATTGGCTTTCTGCCAACCATGCTAAGGTTGACTGCCATGAGAAGGCTGTGACAATATCACCTCCAGGATTGCCTTCATTTGAGTTCTTGGGAGTAAGAGAATCTATGACTCCCTTAATCTCAGCACTACAGACCCGACGATTGCTAGCTCAGGGGTGCCTTGGCTTTATTGCATCATTGGTGGGCACTTCCGAAAGCAGTCAGAGTCGGCTTGAGGATCTACCTGTGGTCTGTGATTTTCCGGATGTGTTCCCGGATGAGTTACCAGGATTACCCCCGGTGCGTCAGTTGGACTTCACCATTGACTTGCATCCTGGTACTGCTCCGATCTCGAAGGCACCGTACAGAATGGCGCCTAAGGAGTTGGAGGAGTTGAAAGAACAGCTGCAGGAGCTGTTGGATAAAGGGTTCATCCGACCTAGTGTCTCACCCTAGGGAGCTCCAGTGTTGTTTGTAAAGAAGAAGGATGGCTCTATGAGGCTTTGCATTGATTATAGGCAGCTGAACTCGGTGACTATAAAGAACCGATACCCTCTTCCCAGGATCGATGATCTGTTTGATCAGTTGCACGGGACGAGTGTGTACTCCAAGATTGATTTGAGATCAGGCTATCATCAGCTCAGAGTTAGAGATGAGGATGTTCAGAAGACTGCATTCAGGACTCGCTATGGGCACTACGAGTTCTTGGTTATGCCGTTTGGGTTAACCAATGCACCAGCGGCATTTATGGACTTGATGAACCGCATTTTTATGGGCTTTCTTGATCGGTTCGTCGTGGTGTTCATTGACGATATTTTGGTGTACTCTCGCAGTGAAGAAGAGCATGAAGAGCATTTGAGGATGGTGCTTAGTGTGCTGAGGAAAGAGCAGTTGTATGCCAAATTCAGCAAGTGTGCTTTTTGGTTGAAGGAAGTTAGCTTCCTTGGTCATGTGATTTCTGGAGCCGGCATTGCAGTGGATTCTCAGAAGATTAATGCAGTGTCCGAGTGGCAAAGGCCTAGGACAGTCCACGAGATTCGGAGTTTCTTGGGACTAGCAGGCTACTATCGGCGATTTGTTGAAGGTTTCTCAAAGATCGCTTCACCCTTGTCTAGATTGACTTAGAAATGGGTGAAATTTGTTTGGGATGACCGGTGCGAGGCGAGCTTTCATGAGCTCAAGAGGCGGCTCACTAGTGCACCTGTTTTGGTAGTTCCATCTGGATGTGACGGGTTTGTGTTGTTTACAGACGCTTCCATTCAGGGACTTGGAGCTGTGTTGATGCAGCATGAGAGAGTAGTTGCTTATGCTTCTCGTCAGTTGAAGGAGCATGAGAAGAACTACCCAGTGCATGATTTGGAGCTAGCAGCGATCTTCTTTGCTCTGAAGATTTGGCGGCATTACCTGTATGGAGCGACCTTTGAGATCTTCACCGATCATAAGAGTCTGAAGTATCTGTTCACTCAGAAGGAGTTGAACATGAGGCAGCGCAGATGGATGGATTTCCTGAAGGATTATGATTGCTCCATTAACTATCATCCTGGTAAGGCTAATGTTGTTGCAGATGCCTTAAGCAGAAAATCAGTTGGGATGTTGGCTTACCTCAGAGTTGCAGCGTCTGAACTAGTTCGGCAGTTTTCAGAATTGAGTTTGGATGTGCTTTGTCCTACTGAGAGAGGAGTACTAGCCCAGCTCATTGCTCATTCACCGATTGTTCAGCGGATTCAGGAGAGCCAGATCGAGGATCGTCACCTGCAGGCTATAATCGAGGAGATAGAGCAAGGGCGGAAGCCCGACTTCTCTAGAGATTCAGGTGGTATCATCAGATTTAGAGGCAGGTTATGTGTGCCTGAGGGGCACCTGGTAAAGGAAGAGTTGTTGGCCGAAGCTCACAGATCCCGATTTGCAGTACATCCTGGGAGTTCTCGGATGTATCAAGACCTAAAACGGTCATATTGGTGGCGAGGGATGAAAAAGGATGTTGCAGAGTTTGTGGCTAAGTGCTTGATTTGTCAGCAGATCAAGATAGAGCATCAGCGACCTGCTGGGAAGCTTCAGAACATTTCTATTCCAGAGTGGAAATGGGAGCATATCACGATGGATTTTATTACTGGACTTCCGAGATCGCAGAGAGGGCATGACTCGATTTGGCTGATTGTTGATCGACTTACCAAGTCTGCCCACTTCTTGCCGATGAAGAAGACTTTTCCTCTTAGTCGATTGGCAGCCTTATATTGCAGAGAGATTGTTCGGCTTCATGGTGTGCCAGCCAGCATCATCTCGGATAGAGATCCGCGATTTACTTCGCATTTTTGGGAGAGTTTGCAGCAGGCTTTGGGTACGCAGCTTCGTTTCAGCACCGCCTATCACCCGCAGACTGATGGCCAGTCGGAGCGCACGATTCAGACTCTTGAGGATCTTTTGCGTTCTTGTGTGTTGGACTTCGGAGGTAGCTGGGAGGACCACCTTCACCTGGTGGAGTTCTCATATAATAATAGCTACCACTCGGCTATTCAGATGGCACCGTTTGAGGCTCTTTATGGCCGGAAATGCAGATCACCAGTGCATTGGGATGAGGCAGGTGAGCGTCGACTTTTGGGACCAGAGATGGTTCAGCGGGATATAGAGCTGGTGCAGATGATTAGACAGAGATTACTGACAGCTCAAATTCGTCAGAAGAGTTATGCTGATAGGCGTAGGAGAGACTTGGAGTTTTCAGTTGGGGATCATGTTTTCCTTAGAGTGTCTCCTACCAGAGGTGTCATGCGGTTTGGCAAGAAAGGAAAGCTCGCACCGCGTTATATTGGCCCATTCGAGATCTTGGAGAGAGTGGGAGCGGTAGCGTATCGGCTAGCATTGCCTCCTTCCTTAGCTGATGTGCACGATGTCTTTCATGTTTCTATGTTGAGGAAGTACGTGCCTGATCCTACTCACATTTTGGAGCAGCAGTCAGTTCAGCTTCAGCCTGACTCTAGCTTTGAGGAGCAGCCTGTTCGGATTCTTGACAGGAAAGAGCATCAGCTTCGTAACAAGGTAATATCGCTCGTCAAGGTTGGGTGGCAGCATCATTTTGATTCGGAGGCCACTTGGGAGCGAGAGGAGGATATTCGAGCGCTCTACCCCCATCTCTTTGAGTCAGGTATTCAAATTTGGAGGACCAAATTTTTTTTTTAGGTGGGGAGGATGTTATACCCTGAAACTTTTGGACCTAGATGTAAAAATATTTCTTAGAGGGGCCTTTTCGCAAAAATACTAACCCTTTTTAATAGGGGTGAGCAGAATTATCCGATTTACCGAAACCAAACCGAAACCGACCGAACCGAACCCGAATTTACCGAACCGAATTTACCGAATTAATTTCGGTTCGGTTTTCGGTTAATTTTTTCCGGGATTTTGGTTTTCGGTTCGGTTCGGTTCGGTTAATTTACCGTAAAAAATCGGTTTTTACCGAATTAACCGAAATTAAAAAAAAATTACCATTTTACCCCCAACAATTCAATTAATGACATCTGTATCCCAAAGACTATTAGCTGGTATTCTGGTAAGTCATTTCCGTGGTTCGGTTAAATCCGATACCCGCATACCCACTCGCCCCGCCGCCCGACCTGATTCCTAATCCTAACCTAAATACCTAATGTAGTAATGTTCTCGATACAGTCGACACTCGACACTTCGACAGACTCGAATTCACTCGACTCTCTCCGACTCTCCGTCTCTACTCTCTCGCACAGTCGCACTCGACTCTCATCTGCTCATCAGCCGGCCCTAACTACACAGGCGGGCGACGCCGGGGCGAACGCAGGCTACGCAGCGTCGCAGACTCGCAGCGTCGGCAGCGACGGCAGCTCGATCGGTCGGCACTCGCCAAGTTGCCTCCTCACCCCCAAATTGAAATCGCATTCGCCAAGTCGCCTCCCCCCCAAATCGGCCCTCGCCAAATCGCCAGGACTCCAGGCCAGCGGCAGTAGGGGACTAGGGGTGAGCATCTACTTCCCGGGGCATCCGACATCCGAGTATCCGACATCCTCAATTCCTCATCAGCCGACAGCCGACAGTCGGTCTTCAATCTTAAGCAAGGTTAAATTTTTAAAATACCTAGTTGATTTGTATTTTTGATTCTTGTTGCTAGCATCTTGCCATCTTTGATTCTTTGATTTGTATTTCCGATTCTTGATTTCTTGTTGCCATTTTCACGTGAAAGTAAAGTATTATCCTTATGTGAGTCTGTGAGTAACCAACACAAAGTATTATTCTTGTTGCTAAATCTACTTGATGTTGAGTGTAGATTTCAAGTCGGATTTAATAAATCTGTGTAGATTTAATCACTTACTGTTTTCGGTTAGATTTAATTAGTAGTCTGTGTAGATTTAATTAGTAAGTAGTAAGTAGATTTAATAAATCTACTTGATAGTAGTCTGTGTAGTCGTGTAGAAATGTAGAATGTTTCATTATAAGTTTATAACAGTAGATTTGTTTCATTATAACAGTAGATTTGTACGGGTGTGTTTCATTATAACTTGCAAGTATCTTGTTTTCATTATAGCAGCTTGCTTTTACTATTTATATCAAGTTTTGTATTGAATGGAAATAAATATTAGATGTCCAACTCTCAAGAAGAGGCAGAATCAAATACAGTAGCAGCAGTAGCACAACCAATATCTACACCCGCAAGCGATGAAAGCGGCAATGAAATCGGAAACACAACATTGCCGCCAAAAGGCCCAAAACAAAGGTCAAAAGTGTGGGAATACTTTGAAGTTTATGTTGATAAAGAGAAAGGGGAAATCAAAGGCAAGTGCAAGTATTGTCAGAAAGAATATGCTGCAGATACAAAGAAAAATGGGACAAGTGGACTCAATTACCATGTGAAAACGTGTAAGAAGATACCGGGGAATGAAGATAAAACACAATCACAGTTGTCTTTGCAACCATCGGGAGATGATGAAAGTACGGGTATGTTATCTACTTGGAAGTTTGATCAAGTTGCTATTAGAAAAAGTCTTGCACGCATGATAATTGTTGATGAGTTGCCATTTAAATTTGTTGAATGTGAAGGCTTTAAAGAGTTTATGCATAATGCATGTCCTAGATTTAAATTCCCTTCAAGATGGACTGTATCACGTGATTGTTTTCAGTTATATATTGATGAAAGGTTGAAGCTGAAACATTATTTGAAAAATAATGATCAACGAATTTCCATAACAACTGACACATGGACATCCATTCAACAAATCAATTACATATGCATCACAGCTCATTTCATTGATAGGGATTGGAAGCTGCACAAAAAAAATTTAAATTTTTGTCCAATTTCTAGTCATAAGGGTGAATCTATTGGTAGGGCAATAGAGACATGCTTACTAGAGTGGGGGATAGATAAAGTGTTCACTATTACAGTAGACAATGCCAGTTCAAATGATGTGGCTGTTGAGCACTTGAAGCGAAAATTTATTAACTGGGGGACTACTATTGCAAATGGCAAGTACTTACACATGAGGTGCATAGCTCATATAATTAACTTGATTGTGCAAGATGGCTTAAAGGACTTGGATCCTGCAATTAGGTGGGTCAGGGAGGCAGTGAAATATATTAGAAGTTCTCCAGCCAGGCTTAAGAAATTCAAGGAGTGTGCTGATTCAGTGCAAGTTGAATGTAAGAGTACATTGTGTTTAGATGTGTGCACTAGATGGAATTCCACTTACTTGATGTTGAGTGTAGCTGAGAAGTATGAGAAGGCATTTGAAAGATTTGAATTAGAAGATCTATACTTCGGAGTTGAGGTGGATGCAAATTCAAAGAGTTTCGTGGATTGGGATGTCGTGAGGAGAACGATCACTATGCTAGGGCTTTTTTATGATACCACAATACGTGTTTCTGGTTCATTATATGTTACATCTAACACATTTTGGACTGAAATTAGTGACCTACTCAGCGCAATCCTAGAATGGACTCGAAGCGATGATTCAAATGTGAAGGGAATGGGTACAAAGATGAAGGCAAAGTTTGACAAATATTGGGGAAACGTTGATCGAATGAATAAAATCATTTTCTTCGCTGTTGTACTTGATCCTCGTGAGAAATTCATGGCAATGGAAGTTTCTTTTTGTGATATTTATGGTGAAAATGAAGGGACTGAACTATTTGAAAGAGTGAAGATGTCACTTTATGACATTTTCAAGGAGTACAAGAATATGTTACAAATTGAGAGTGGTCATTCAAGTGAAACAAGTCCATCAAGCAATCCTTCAAGTAATGAATCGGTTGGTAATAGACCAAGAGGACATTACAAGTTAATTGCCAAGAAACGAAGAATTGAGAGTGGACATGTTCATGCAAAGTCTGAACTTGATATCTACTTAGATGAGGCACTGCAGGAAGATAAGGATGATTTTGATATTCTGAAGTGGTGGAAGCTTAATTCCGAGAGATTTCCGATCCTCTCACACATGGCTCGACATATCTTGGTTGTTCCTATATCCACAGTGGCTTCCGAATCTATCTTTAGTGCTGGCGGGAGGGTTCTAGATCCATTTAGAAGTTCTTTGACTCCGAAGATGGTTGAGTCTTTGATATGTGCACAAGATTGGATTCGGAAGTCTAATGGATTGAATGTTGAAGAAGATATCACAGAAGTTGAGAAGTTTGAAAATGGTAGTATGGTACTCTATTTTTATATATATTCTTTTATATATTCTGTTTAATTTTATGTGCATATTATTAATTGAATATGTTTGTCTATTTGAAAAAATTAGATTTGCCAATTATTGGATTGAGTATAGTTGGCTCGAGTGCGGTTACAAATTGAAGAGTTTTAACTCGGTGACTCAGTGAGTTTTTGTTTAAGTGTATAGCTTGTGGTTAATCGAAATTAATTAATTAATTTTTATAAAATCTTGCTGTTTATAAAATTAATTTTTAAATGGTTGCTTACAGGTTACTTGGTTACTGGTTAGGTTGCTGAGATGACTGAGAATGGTTGGTTACTTGGTTGGTATTTAGTTCATTGCAATCAAATGTTTACTTTAGTATATACTTGTTCCCGTCGTGCTGAATGATGATTGGTTTATATATATATGGTAAGATTAATTAAGGTTTTTGACGGCACTTTATGCTTGGTCAAGTGAAAGCTTAAGAAATGTTGAATCTTTGGTAGAGAAGAGAAAGTGTAGTTCAAAATAAACAGGAGTTTACTGCTTTACCTACACCACCAACAAGGCAACAACCTAAACTTGATCATTAACTTTTAAGACTGACCATTAACTTTTAAGACTGACCATTAAGACTGACCACCAACAAGGCAACAGGAGTTTACTGCTTTCTCTTTCTTTTTTTTGGCATGACCATTGGATACCTTAATTTGTTTCACTCAAACTAAAAATAGACAAGATATATGTGTATAAATTAGGTAGATATATATTTAGCTAGCTAGTCGCATGAATACTAAACCTATCAGTTCACAGTCTTTAAAATGTTGGACCACATATATATATTGGACAAATTAACCTTAAAGAGACCACCATTACCCAGATTAGATCCATGGAAGCTAGGAAATGAGGTAAATAACCAAATTGAGCTTAATTCGTAAAAGCATTATAGCATAGATTGTAACTGATCATCTCTCCATAACTTAACTATTACGCTACATCGACTCATGTTTTTTTAAGCCTGTAGTATTCATGCATGGAACGTCAAGTTTTTCATTAATTTACAGGTACATATAAACACATTTGTTAGGGTGTCTTTGTCATTGCCCTTAATTTCTTTATGTTGTTCTATAAAACATATTTGAATTCTGAGCTTACAGTGCATGTTGATGTCAATAGACAATAGTTCATGTCATTGTATATTTGTATGGCTGAAACTATTAAATGAAAGTGATATGTCTTCTTAATTTATTGGGTGCATAGATTAATAATTTTTGATAACTCATCATGAGATGTACTATTTTCTATATATGTTTTATTTGCTAACTTGCTTTATTTTCTACTACTGCAAGGGTAATGGTGGATATCTCAATTGATGCTTGAGTAATGAGTAAGATCTAAACTTTGAAGTATGAAAATATCCTTGGAAGAAACTTTGAAGTGTCAACTGTCAAGTGTGGAAACTGGAAACTGTCAAATTTGTTAATTAAGCTTGTTGTAAGATCAAATTTGTAAGCTTATGGAAACTGGAAACTGGAAGCTTGTTGGATAAGCTTGAGTAGATCAAATTTGTTCACTTGTTGTAAAGCTTAATATGTTGTAAGCTTAAACTATTATTGGATAAGCTTAAGTAAGCTTAAACTATTTTTCACTTAAACAGTTAAACTATTTGTAAGCTTAATCTGTTGTAAGCTTAATTTGTTGTTCACTTGTTCTGTATTATTGGATAATATTTATGTTTTATGTATTTTCTGTTTTATGTTTTAAATTCTCTGTTTTAAATTCACTTGTTCTGTTTTATGTATTATTGGATAATTCTCGGTTAATTCGGTCGGTTAACCGAACCGAACCGAAATTTTTTGGTTAATTCGGTCGGTTAACCGAAAAATTCGGTTCGGTAAACGGTAAAGTTTTTGGTGAAATCTCGGTTCGGTTAACCGACCGGTCGGTTCGGTTAATTTACCGAACCGACCGATGCTCACCCCTACTTTTTAATTAAGCCCTAACCCTCCTCTCTAATCTATTTTCTCTTGCGGTTCCTGTAGCAGCGGCGGTCGACAGCGGATTTTGAAGCGTCGGTGGCGTGAAGACTCCGGTGAATCGGAGTTCGGAGGAGATTTCCGGTAGGATTCTTACCCTTCTTTGTTATTCTTTCGTGTAGGGTAATTCCGTTCTCGGGATGAGATTACAAGGTTTTCGTTGCGATCTGTGATTTCGCGATATTTCTGAGATTTTATGTGTTGTTGTTCTGTATGCTCTGGTTTTGTGTTCTCGTTGTCGGATCGTCGGATCTTCGAATCGTGTCGGTCGTTGTTGTCGAGTTTTTGTTGTTACCCTGTCGGGCGGATTGCTTGCAGTCCGAGCAACCAGTGATGTTGGAGACCCGATCGGCCTTGTCGAGCGACAGTCGCCGAGTGCGCCACTGCTGGGCGCGTCGTCGCCCTGCGCGACGTTGCGAGTCATCGTGCGCGACTTCGCGAGTCGCCGTGCGCGACTTCGCGAGTCGCCGTGCGCGACTTCGCGAGTCGCCGTGCGCGACTTCGCGCGAGGGGCGCGATCGCCTCGGGTCGGGTGTCGTCGCTCTGGCCTTCTTGTTGTCCATCCGTAGGGCTGCGGCGAGGCATAGCGCCGACCGTCGATGGATCACCACCGATCAATCGATCATGGTGTCGTTCCAATCTCGCTGCTCGGTGCAGGCGGAGGCAGGGGCAGTAGGATGGAGGAGATGGCTAAAGTAGGAGGCGTCGATCGGCGAAATACCCTCGTCGGTCGGCAATGGTGTTGTCCAGTTCGTCGCCCGCTCGGTTCTGGCGGTGGCGACGGCGGAAATGGGGTAAGTGGCTGCGGCTGGTCGGGATGGCGACAGGGTGGCTGCGGCGTCGGGTTGAGGCGGCGGCGATGGTCGGAGGCGTCGATTGGCGAACCACCCTCGCCGGTCGACGATCGCGCCGTTCAGTCGCTGTTCGCCCAGCTTCTGGTTGCGGCGGAAGTGGGGGAAGGCGGATGGTGAAGGAGATGAATGGTTTGATTATAGCAGTGTTATATTTATGGTGTCATTGTTTTGTTCATTAGATTGTAACAGTGTTACTTTATCTATAACGGGTGTTATATTTAAATAGCAGTGTGATATATTTTATATCAATTGGGTTTTAATTATAAGTGTATAGCACTGTTATAAGTTGATATGTGGTGTTGTAGCAGCATTGAAGAGTTATAGCACTGTTACAAAAGTCCGTAACAGCGATATATTGAGTAGTCATTTAGGTTATTTCTTTATTATTTAAATATTATTTTGGAGGCTTTATTTCTTCTTTTTTTCTGTAATATAGCCTATTTCTTTTTTTTTCTGACCCAATATTGTAATATGGCCTATTTCGAATAGGATCTAGTTTAAATTGAATTAACCCTCACATATGTAAATAGACAATCTCGTGGTATCAGAGAATGTAGTTACTAGACAGTCTCGTGGTATTAGAGAATGTAGTAGTAACGCTTCCATTTTTTGATGTTTGTATTTATAATGACAATATTCAGTTCATTAATTTCAATTAAACTAGAAAAATATATTTATACTCAATCTGATGGCGAATAATGCACGACTATGACCCTCTGCTTCCTCCTCCCGCGATTGGATAGAAAGTTATTATCTTTAAATATGTTTTTTTAAAAAAAAACATTAACAATGTGATGGTGAAATATAAATTCATGGAATTTTATTTATTACCTTCAAAAGGAGACGAGGAGTGAAATGACATGGATATATAGCACTTGTTAGGTGCCTTTAGTCAATTAACATTACATGAATTACTATTATTAAATCAAACAATTAAATTACACATAAATAATGTAAGTTTTTTTGCTTAATTAATCATTATTATTTTTTCCGAAGTTGGATTTGATCATGTCAACCACCTTCTGATCCACCTGAAGAGCTTTGGTCAGCACCTCATCAGGAATCGCCGGCGTCGCCGCAAACAAGCTCGGAGCAGCCACCACCACCCCCGGAAACTGGCTATCGAACGCCGTGATCGCGAACGCCTTCTCCTCGCCGACGTTGTACTGGAAGTGCACGAGCCCCTTCGGCGCCACGAAGTTCTCCCCGGGCTTCAAGACCTTGGCGAACAGCTTGTTCTCCGTGCTCACAAATCCCACGAGCAGCCGCCCTCGGAGCAGCAGGAGCAGCTCGGTGGCCCTCGGGTGGATGTGCGGCGGGTTGACGCCGCCGGGGGCGATGTCGACCCGGTTCATGGACACGCCAAGCGTGTTGAGCGCCGGGAAGCTGAGGACGTTGGCGGGGGTGATGCTGGCGCCGAAGATGCTGGCGCTGGTGTTGCCCTCCTTGGCTAGGCCGTCGAAGACGAAGTCGTCGACGGTGACGGCGGAGGCGGGCTTGCAGGGGAATCCGTTGACGGAGACGGCGGGGTTGTCGGCGGTGTCAGCGACGCAGAAGTCCTGGAGAGGGTCGGGGTCGGCGGCGCGAGTTGGAGAGAGGAGGAGGAGGGATGAGGAGAGGAAGAGGAGGAGAAGTGGCTTTGCGTACTCCATGGCTTAATTGTGTTTGTGTTGTTGGAGATGAAGGAGAAGGTGAAGCTTGTGCTGTTTATATACGCATGCATGCTTGTGGAGTTGGATTTGACAGAGTCTATGCGTGCGTGTCAATATACTGGTACGAACGGATGAATATTTCTTATTGTATAAGGAAAAGAAAGAGAAAGGTGTGTCTAAATAGCATGTGGATAAGAAATGAGAAAGTTCTTGATATTATAGATGATTTAGGGGGCGAAACAGCTAAATTTAAAAACGAAAATGAACATTATATTTTTCAGTGTAGGGATCAAATTGATGAATTTTTAACAATTTTGAGGGTTAATATGAAATAAATCGGTTTGAAAAGGTGTTTCAATTAATTATTAAGTCTATCACTGTATGGAAACAGGAATTGGTCACGTGAAAATTTTGTCATATGAATTGAATTATTTGTCCTGATGTTCTATATTTTTCATCTGCTGATGAATAAATTATAGTTTCTTTTGAGGAAAAAGTGATGCTACGTTGAATAAGTAATATTGACAAATGCCAAGTCAAATTGAAAAGTCATGCTGCAGATGAGATGGTCAAAATCTGGACCTCAAAAATTCAAATTAATCTGGGAGTAAAAGTTATATTCTTACCAATACCAACTTAAAACAAATTAACAATATTTAAATTACCTTGCACACCCAGTCTTGTTTCACGTGTTCCACGTCTACGGACCAATTCCAAGATAGCATAAATATTATTCTTTTATTAAAAGAAAAATACACACTCCTTGGGATCCTCACATTGTATAATTCCAATGACGAAGCTGGAAACAAAATTTGAAGACAGACTCAAAATCGAGATATAATCAATTTGATAAAATACTACTGAAATAATAGATATCAGCAACGGCCGAAGTTGTTATTGAAAATCATCAGCAACGACGTGCAACAGCCCCACCCGTTGCAACCAATGACGGAGCCAGAAATCAACATAAACAAAATTTGAAGACAAATTTTATTTTATCACATCAGTGATAAAATAAATATAATTTTTAAAAAATAATTCATTATATTATATATAATTTAATAAATATTATTCATATATAATTCATATGCAATAAAATATAATTTAAAATTCTAAATTTAAAAAATTATAATTCTTCATGTAATTCATGCCTGAGTCGATAATATTGCATAAAAATTTCATTATCGATTAGTCGTATTGAAAATATTGCACGTTGAGCACCGCGCACATGGTTGTGATCATGGTGAGATAATAATAGTATCGTGATGTGAGTAGAGGGATAGGACAACTCAAATAATATTGAAAGAAAGAAAATGAATAAGAAATGAAAATATGATTATTGATTGCGTTTGGTTATACTTTACTTATTAAATTTGAATTTTATATTAAAAATAAAGATTAATAATATAGAAGAATTTTATTTTAAAGAGAAGATGAGAAAATATTATATAAAGAGGTGGATAATTTTGTATTAATTTTCTCTTATATAAGTTTAAAAAAATAAATGGGACGAGAGGAAACTTCACATATTGTGCAGTAACTTTAATTATCAAATTTTGAATTATTTTAAAAATAGATACAAAAAAATACAAAACATTCTATTTTGGAGAGAACATGGAGGAATATTAACTGCACCCTTGCATAATTCTACGTGTATATATATATATATAATTTTATTTAGATAACTATAAATAATCACATAAATTTTAATACAACATCAATTGTTTTTTAAAATAAACTATGGAAATAATATTACAGTCATATATGTAACATGATTATAAATTCAATATTAAAATAAGTATAAAAATTATGTTTATCATTTTTCATACCAAAAGATTAATGACATTATTATTATTTATTGACATGATAATTTTTTTAAAAAAAATATATTGATATGATAATTACATGGAATACTTTAAAGTGAATATTACTCGCTATTTGTCAAACTTCAAGGCTTTACTAAGCAAGAACCTCTAGCGATTTCTAGGGCGTTGAAAAACCCTTGGGTTTCCGACCCCTCCTCGTCGCCGCCGCCACGCCGTCCCCCCCCCCCTCCCTCGCCGTCCGATCCTCCCTTGCCTTTTCTTCATGTTTGTTACGAAAATTTTTGTATGTTTTCAGTGTGGATTTATTGGTCATCGAGAATCTAATTGTCCTTCTTTAAAAGAAAAGATCAATGTTAATGCCACTGTTTCGTCTTTCGATGTTTTTTCCGTCTAATGTTTCTCCTGTTATGGATTCTGCTTCTAAATTTTTTGATTCGGTTCCTATTTTTGAAAACCCTAATTTAGAGGGTTCGGCTCCTATTTTTGTTCCTGACCCTGATCCGATTGCAGTACCTTGGATTAAAGTCCAAAGGAAAAATTCTTGCAAATCTCGTCCTCGTAGTGCGCGCCCACCTTCTTCCTTGAAGGAGGGTTGTGCTTAGACTATGGAAATTGCCTCTCTTCCGGATGGTAAGGTTGCTGGTACTCTTCTTAATTTAAATTTTATTGCTAAAGTTTTAGCACCTTTTAATGCCTCTGTTGGTAAATCAAATTTTGTTTCTGATGTATCTAAAAATATTGTATCTTCTGCTGATAAGAATTCCAATTTACTTAATATGAATAAAAATTTTAATTCTGCTCCTTCTTCCAAATCTTGGAAAGTTGTTCTTGTGAAAAATAAGTCTTTAAGCATTAATATTGATGCCCCTAGCTCTAAGTCTCTCCCTCAATTGGCTAAGAAACTAAATCATGTGCTCAGTGCTTAAAATGATGTACTAAAACAATCTGAGGCTAATAGAGTTAATTTGAAAAAATCTTCAAAACCTCTTAGGAATAAATCCATTGTTTCTTCTATTCCTAGCATTGGTTTTTCAAATAAAAGATCTAGGACCTCTTATGTGTCTAATGATCAGCAATCTAAGAGCATTCCTGCTCTTAACTCTTCTAGTTCCATTGTTAAAGGCCAATTAATGGAGGACAATACTAGCTTCTCCTAAGCTTTCCATCCTTTCTAAGGAAGATATGATGAATGACTCTCCTGTCCCTGTGACTTCTACCTCTTCTGACAATACTTTTGTTTTATATGAACATCATTAACTGGAATGTTAGGGGTGGGTGGAGAAAGCCTGTTGGAGATTTTATCTCTATTCAACTAAAGGTCAATAATTTAAAATTTTGTATTCTTTAAGAAACTCACTTAAACCAAATTAAATCTGAAAGGCTTATAAGATCCTTTGGCAGATCATGGACTGGTGTCATTCAACCTAGTCAAGGAGCCTCAGGAGGCATTATTGTTGCTTGGAACTCAGATTTTGTGCATGCTCAAGTTATTTCTTCATTTGCTCAAGTTATTAATATTGTTATAAAATTTAATGACTGTGAACCTTTTCTTTTATCTGCATGATATGTTAGTACTGATCCCTCTCTTAGAGCTGCTCTTTGGAACTCTTTTATTAATCTAGACCTTACCTCTTATCCCTGGCTTTTGATGAGTGATTTCAATTGTATTTTAAATAGCCATGATAAGCTAGGTGACACTACTTTTAGATTTATAAATCCTATTTCTGACTTTAGATCCTTTGTTGAAAATTATGGCTTAATTGATTTAGATTTTACTGGTAATAAGTATACCTGGTCCAACAATAGATCTGGTAATGCTAGAATTCTTATTAGGCTGGACAGAGTTTTTTCTAATTCTTCTTGGCTGCATTTTTATGAGCATGCTTTTGTTTCTCATTTAAATCGTGTTACTTCGGATCATAAGCTTTTACTAGTTTCTTTACCTAATAATAAGCAACCTAGAAATAGGCTTTTTAGATTCTAAAATTTTTGGACTGAGCATAAAGAAAGTAAGATTGTTATCAATAATGCTTGGAACAATTCCTCTAGCATGTTTTCTCTAATAAACTTATAAGCACTATAGGTGCTCTAAGTCATTGGAACAAGCATGTTCTAGATAAAATTGAAGATATTTTAGACTCTACTCTTAATGACATTTCTCTAGCTGAGGACCTTCAATCTTCTGGTTTGGCTCCTGACAATATTGAAGTTAAGCTTAGATCTCTTTATAATAAATATCATGCTCTTCAAAGGCAAATTTGTCTTAAATGGTGGTCTAAATCTAAAGCTAAGTAGATTCTTGATGGTGATAAGAACTCAGTTTATTATCATCGTATTGTTACTATTAAGCGTAGAATCAATTTTATTACCTCAATTCTCAGCTATTAACCCACTTAAGACTTTTTCAATTGGGTATTTTAGATTATAAATGTGTGTTTTATGTGATTCTCATGATGAATCTATTGAGCATTTGTTTTTTATTGTACTTTTGCTTCTGAAATTTGGTGTGCTCTTAGTTCTAATCTCAATTATGATTTCTCATCAAGAAATTCTTGGTGTTCTGGTACCTGATTGTTGTTGGTCTCTTCTCCATTAATGAATTTGGGACCCTCAACCATTGTTGCTAACTCCTTATAGTTTCTTTGGTATTTTCAAAATTGTCTCTTGCATGTAGATTTGAAACCTACCATATTCCATGCTATAAATAAAATCCTTGAATTCTCGGGACAGTTTAAGAGCTTATTAAGATCTAAGGAAAATTCTCCTATGACTACAATAATCCCTCATTGATAGCCTCCTTGTTCTGACTTCATTAAAATAAATTGTGATGATTCCTTTGCTTCTCAAGAAGATGATTCTGGTATAATTTTTAGAAATCATTTTGGTAAATGTACATATGCTATGGGCAATTATTTTCAAGCTGACAGTGCTCTTTTTTGTGAAGCTATGACTGTTTTCTTTGCTTTATTTACTGTAGTAGCTTTGAACTTGAACCAGCTTCATGTAGAATCAGAGTAAATACCTTATGGATGTGCTGAACCGACTGACTTCTGTTCCTTGGAGGATTCAAGGAATTGTTCAAGATATTTGGACAATGATTCCATCCTTTTCTATTGTATTTTTTTCTTATTTACCTCGTTATAATAATAAAGTTGCCCATTTGGCAGCAAATTGTGCTCGAGTCAATAAGGTGTCCATGACTTGGACCTCCTCTCGTCCCCCTGAACTGGACAATATTTTGTCCTTAGATGTATTAAATGTTAGCCTTTTGATTGATTAATTAATACAATCTTTTTGTTTTGGTAAAAAAAAAATATATTGTTGTATATTTGATTAGGGGTGTGTATGGATATTGAGTAGATCCGAAATCAGTTAGAACCTACCCGATCAGGTAAGTTCCGAATAGATCCGAATTAAATTTGACTAAGATATGAGACAAATATTAAGGAACTGATTAAAATTGATTCCAATTTCGAATCCAACACATCGGATACCTAGAACGAAGAACTTTGCAATTTATTTTCTCCTGATGAATAGAAACTTAGAGATGATTGGAAATGAAGGAAATGCAATGTATTTAGAACAAAAAGTAGCACAGTGGAATACAATCAGAGTACACAAACACAAAAATGTCTCAAGAGTTGTGCTAAGAAGACGACCTTTTAAGCTTATAACTTTTTTTTGTTTAGCCATCATCAGCACCAACATTACCAACATCAGATAAATCAAATTTGGCTGCATAAATTATGTTACATTACATCTGTATAAATTTTGATACAACATCCATCCATGAGTCTGGAAATGAAATAAGTAAATTAATTCAATATGAGCAACAAGTAATGCATATTTAGCATGAAACAAATGATGATTCGGTCTTTCTTGCATTGAAGCACCGCAAGTAAAGCTCAAAAGCCAGCAGCAGTAGAGCAAACAAGATCATCTTACAACTTATCAGTTAGTTTGCTGTATCATCTGCTAAATTATCACTCAAAGTGCTGGTATTTCTGACACAGTAACCGTAACACTGGTTTTCTGAACAGCTTCAGCCAGTCGCATTGTTTCAGATGAAATGGACAACACAAGAAAAAAAAAAAAACAGAGTAGAAAATACACATTCCAGAATGAATATAAGTATGCAAAGATTACATGCAGTACAAAACGGAGCCGATCCACTTGTCATATTATAACAATGGAAAATGAATAAATGATCCTAAATGCCAAAGTTATAGAAAAGAATGGTACAAGATGGATTTGGACTGTATAATCAAAAGGAGTACTTACAAACTCAAAACTCCAAAAATTAGAAGATTTGCTAAGCATGAACCACCACTACCTAACACAACAATAGAATGTAACAGGGCAAAGAAAACAAAGAAACTGCTGCTTATTATACAAGGGCCTACAGGAAAAGCTGCAGAACTAGGAACTCCCATGAGATTTGATTGATGATATTGATTGGGCAGAGATGGATGCAGTCGGGCTGTTGAGCTCCCTCTCTCCATTGCCATATCTTGCTTTCCCGCTTATCCTACTTATAGTTTCTTGAGCAACATCAAAGAACCAATCATCACTTGGGAGTGTACTGCATGAAGGTCAGAGTAAGTTCCAGTTAATAGTGTAGGAATTTTATACAACCTACAATACCTACGACGCGAACAGGGATTTCTTACAATCAGTTGTATTAGAATCTATTCTATTCAAAGCATATGTTCCATAAAGAAAATCCTAAATGATGTCGCCTTGCTTCTTAGCTAACATATCCACTTTACCACACCCAAACGCAATATGATGTCAGGATATAGACCATGCGCAACAAGGGATATGAATTCCCACACGACATAACTCTGATACAAAACTTTAAATGCACAGGTAACTTGTAATATACTGGTCTACACCAGGTATATTGTGCAACAAACTACTATAATTATGCATACTGATTTATTAATACCCTGGATTAGGAACAAATGTACATGCATTCTGATGTAAATAGTAACTGAGGTATCCAATTTTTGGACAAGCAGTGACAAATTTTGTGCAAAACCATCATTGTCAGTGATCAGATTTGCAAGGCAAAAGTTCATTACTAACAGCCATGGATCTTCAGTGGAAAGTGCCATCACTGTTTCTGTGGCAAATGATGGCACTGAGAATGGATGGTCTCCATTTTAAAAAAAAACTTTTTAAGAAACCACACTAAAAGAGGAAATCAAACATAAGACAGAAAAAGGTAATACATTTGGAAGAATATATAGAGAATAGAACTAAAAATGTGGTGGACGCCCAGTTCTCAATAACAATAAATTGAGCTCTAAAAGGCTTAAATAACAGAAACATCCCGAAGACGAAAGCAGAACAAATTACTGATAACATATTCACCACATAGATTACCTGTCTGGATTCATTCCAGTTGCAGAAAATGCAGCCATAGCCCTCTCAATGATGTCTATAATAACTTGATGAACATGCCGAGACAAGAATCGACCTTGCCCAAAAAGGATTACAAACTGCATATCCAGGTAAAACTGCAAAAGAATAAATAAGAAAGCAACATTATAAACCAAGGGAAGATATAAAGCTTTTGGTTGTCCTGATTCCTGAATGATGTCACAACAAATATTACAAAATAGAAGAACATACCTGCTGAAGGCCAAGGGGACCTAGAGGTCTTTGTCCATCTTCAATATCCTCCCAAAAGCTCTGGTCCTCGGAAAGCCATAATATGACTGTCTCTGTGAGTCTCATCATTAGCAAGGTAGCAAATCTTTCCCTACCAACAAATATATCTGAGGCTATGCTTGCCATTCTATTCAATTTTTCATATAGTTCCTGAGAAAAACAATGGTTAGAGGTTTCCAATTTAGTAAATGCGTCCTTCATGAAGTCATGGAAAAATCATTAGATATCAGCGTGCCTCAAAACCATATGCAAAAAGTTTCAAGAACACTTAGTTTGTTTATCCTATAGACTACAGACCAAGGTTTAAAATCTCGGTACCGGTACCGGTACCATACCGTACCGTACCGACACACGGTATGGTCCGGTACAGGGAATAGCATACCGGTTTTTTTATTTTTTTTATTTTTTTTATTTTTTTTATTTTTTTTATTTTTTTTATTTTTTTTAAAAGAGTTAGATATAACTCTAAACAATACATAGTTGATGAATAAATGCTTAAAATCAATATTCCAATGTCAAATAGATGAATATTAAAAGTCATTTGGTACTGTATAGTCTGTATTAGGATTTTTCACAGATACAAGAGAATTACATTAGAATTAATATAGGGCAACATAAGCACACAGCCCAAAGGGTCTGAAAAATTTTCAGGAGGGGGCTCCGCCCCGACGGGGGGCGCTGCCCCCTTGACCCCCGCCCGCTAACCGGCTAGCGGGACCGCCGAAGACTCTGCGCAGCGCAACATAAGACGTAGTGCAACATAAGACGTAGTACAACATATCTAATAAAGACTGTACGTCAACTTTGGTGCCGCCCGCTAGCCGGCTATTAGATATGTTGCACTACGTCTTATGTTGCGCTACGCAGAGTCTTCGGCGGTCCCGCTAGCCGGTTAGCGGGAGGGGGTCAAGGGGGCAGCGCCCCCTGCCGGGGGTGAAAATTTTTCAGACCCTTTGGGCTGTGTGCTTATGTCGCCCTATATTAATTCTAATGTAATTCTCTTGTACACACGGCACGGACCGGTATGAAAATGCATACCGGCCGGGTTTTTTTTTTTTTCGTGACATACCACCATATACTGCCCATACCGGGCAGTATACCGGAATATACCGCCCATACCGGGCGGTATACCGGTATATACTGCCCATACCGGGCGGTATACCGGTATATACCGCCCATACCGGGCGGTATACACAATATACCCGGTTTTTTCAAAACCGGGTATATCGAATACCGGAAATCTCAAAAACCGGTATATACCGGCCGGTATATACCGTTTCGGGCGGTATTTTAAACCTTACTACAGACAATAGTTGAAATATCTTAAACCTTTTGCTACTTCACTATATTGGATTAGAAATTCAAGTGGACAACAAATAAATAAAAATCATACTAGAAGGATAATGGATGTAAAAAAGAACATGCAACTATTATGTAAAATATAGTTGTAAATATGAAAGCAAAATCTCGAGGTGTATGGTCGTGTACATTGACGATCTCTAGAACTCGTATTGGCATGCAAATTATTCAACTGGATTCCAAGTACCAATAGTAATATGATGAGAAAGGAAATGAGATTGCACTAATTCAAACAACGGGAGAAATTGATTCTCATTCTCAGGCCCTCCCTATAGGTTTAACACACGTCCTAAATGAAGTGAAATTCATCTATTGCGAAAAAATTAACAGTGTTTGAAATGCAGCAAAGTATTTTGTAAATTCTACGACACATAATAATGCAGGATAAATATTTGTTGTATTTCATGATTAATGTAATACAACATTGATTTTTCCAAAAGTAAAGGAATCGCCAAATTCACCACTACATTGGCATTGTTATATTAGGCCAAAAAGCAAAATATGATGGATCATATTTCTGAAAGGATAATTCATCCAAGAGAACATCTGTATAACAATAATGGAGTCTAAAGGTGATCTTGAAGATGGATGAAGGAAGATGCACGATATGTGAATGTTCAAACAAGATTGTAAAATTACCTGAAATATTGGAGAAGGGGCCCAGTCTGGTTCCTCAGGATTAGAATCCTTGCTTATATACATTTCTGCACTTAGATGAGTATCTCCATCTTCTGTAAATATGAGATCAAGGGCATGTTGCCTACAAAAACTATCTCGTAATCTATCAACAGTTCTCTGCAGCTTCCTTTTCCATTCTCTTTGTTCTGGCATACGATTGTTTTTATCTATTCCTCGTCTACGAGGATCATCCATTCCACCAGCCTGATACATTGGAGAAAGCTTCAAAGCTGCCCGAGGGAGCAAGTCTTCTGCCAACAAAGATGCATTTGCTAATAAAGCCAGTTGTTGTGTTTCCGATTCTGCTATTCGAACAAGTTTATTCACAGGACCGTCAAAATATGTCTCATCTTCTATTGAACCTGGCAATGCATTTATCAGCAGACTGATATATGAATTGAAGACTTTCAAAAGACCATCCATGGTGGAACCCCCTAATTGCATACTTAAAAGCGGCCCTACATCCTCAAAGAAGTCCTGCAAAACATTTTGAAATTGCATATGAAAATATGAACATTATGAATTTACTCCATATGATTTTGTTGAAAGATGAGCAAATCAATAATCCTAGTGCTACCATCATGATAATATTTCTGTCAATTCAGCTTAATGCATCACAAGCATCATCCTTTACCTCGATTATAATCATGGAATATAAATAGTTGATCACTAGTAGGTATGCAAATTTCACAAAATAAGCTGATGGATATGACCCTATCTGAACAGTTATCCTATGACTACACCAACAGTACAATATTAATTCTATTATGTCCTTCACATGCATGAACATGCCAACTGGTAGTAGATTGCTTAGGACACAAACTAAAAGATAAATCAAACATGGTTCATATAGCAAGCAGGATCTTATTATGTATGCCCCAAACTAACTTCCTAGAAGATGGACCTCCTCTAGCTGTCAGCCTGTCATGCACAGCAACAGTACCTATAAAGCACTAAAGGGGCATACATGTAAAGACAAAAAACAAACAAATATACTTTACATTGTTTCTGATAAATAAAAAACATTAATGTATACCCTATACCAAGTCTTATAAGGTTTGAAACCATCTGATGCTCCACTTAGTACTTAAATAAATATTACAAGGATATGTGAGTTTCGCAAACCTTTTCAAAATCTAATAGTTATTTTCTAGAAAGCCTCAGTAATAACAATATATTCATTACCCCTGAAATAAATGGTGAGAGACATATTTTACAAGTTTCTAAAGAATAATTGATGTTTACAAATTTCTGTGTAGTGTGCAGCATCGTGATCTTTACAAGACAGAAGTGTTGGTCAATTTACATTTAAAATTCATCTAGTCCATAATCCTGGCAAGCATTTTTTCGGGTTTAGTTAAAAAACAACTTCTAGAATAATATAACAACAATCAGATTAAATAATAGCGACTTATGCAAAGGAAATAAAATAAATTTTGGTGTTCAGTCAATCAAATCAGAATTTGACTTTCAGTCAAATAAAATCAAAATTTGACTGCTATTTAGAGAAACAACTACTAAAATGTTGCATTGCTGAACATACATGTATTCATGTTTCCATGTTTTTGTATGTGCATGTGTTTACGGCATATTGTATTTGTGTGAACTCAAAAACAACATAATTGTCAAATGTCAAGTGTCAAAATACCAAAAAAGAAACTTAGACTATAAAACATTTCAATAGAAAAATATAAATTACCTGAACCATTGAATAAAACCGATGAGCACTGCTTGAAAGTTTGGGTTGGATACCCAATATCGTGGTAGATGATCTATTTGAAGCACGTGCACCTGTAGGTGGATAGGTAAGCACCCAATCATCAGCAGCTGCTAAAGCAGCAGTACTCTCTTCAATTCTCTTTAAATTAGCATCTAGTGCTTGTTCAACACTAGGCCTAAATAGTTTCAGAAGAACAGCAGAAAGTGACAACCTCCAACGAGCTTCAAGCAAGGAGCAATGTCCAATAGCTATCTGCACACATTCCACAGCAGCTCTTAAGCCTCCAGCTGCAGCTGATGAGGCTAGCGCATGCCTCTTGACAAGATATGCAAAGGCCTCCGCCTGCTTTGTGGACCATATGACCAATTCTGATGCATATTCATCACCAAAGACTGCTTGAGAATCATTTAAAGCTTGGGCAACGGCAGAAAAAACTTGCTGTGATAGTGCAGCAGTATATGCTCCTCCATAAGAAGTATTAGTAGGATGAATAACTTGCATGTTGTACTGAAGCCTTTGGTCATGAGCACTAAGTAGTAAAGTATGAGCACGAGGACCATCACCAAGTCTTTTCAGAGCAGCAGCTGCTGCACGAAGTTCAAAACCACGTGTAGAAGATTGGCAAGCAGCTTCAGCAAGTTGATCAGCTAACTTTTGACGTTGTTGGGTAATAGCACTACGTAATGATGAGAGCACAGCATTCCCCAGAGTTTGTTTCTGTTTTGCTTCTGCAACCAGTCGTTCTGCTTCATCCAAGGCATCTAAAGCTTCATCAACTCTCCTTTCAGCTAGCAGAACTTCCAGCATATCCGGAAATTCCTCTGCCCATTTCTCTAGATCTGAAGGCTCTCGATCATCCAAATCTGCTACGCTATTTTCTGTTCTGCCTTCAGAACCAGCAGATAGGGAATCAATATTAACTCCTTCGGCTAAACCACGTATTAACCCTGTTTGGGCCCCTAGTAGATTCTTGATGGACAAAAGCTCTCCTTCTAGATCTGATATCTCCTTTGATGTTCTGTACTTGTTATAATATTTAAAAAAACACAAGATTGCTCAATAAAACTAGTAATAGTAATTTCTTAGCATGATTGGAAAAATAACAAACAGAAGAGGTTAAAAATAAATTATAAGTCAGTGAGTTAGTCACCCTATAAAGCTTTTATTCCATCTGATAAAATACTATTTTGTACAGTTCTAAAAGGCTCAAGAAACTCTAACACAAATTTCCAATAATTCTTGACAATTTTAAGGAACTAATGCAAAAGAAGGAAAAGAAGTTTTGACTGGTTAAAAAGTAAAAAATCATCTTATAGGAATCTAACTTGTTTGGTTAGCGAAACTAAAAATATTTTCATGATTTCAGTTTCACTGAAACCAAAACTACTTACGAAAACGTGTTTGGTTCAGCGTTTTCATGAAATTGGATCAAAACTAGAACGAAAACCGGTTTCGATGAAACCAAATTCTTAATAAAAATGAAAACGTCATAAAGTTATTTTCTGATGTTTCGAGATCAAAATACAGTGACAAACTTATAATTATAAATACATTTTTATAAAATCAATTAATTTACAAATAAATCAAACTATGTCTAATTTATTTAAAAAAATCAACATTTCAACTCAAACTATTATCTTAAATTGAGAAATTAATTAAACCAATTTACATCTAATTGAGCTAAACCTATTTTTTAAAAATAACTCAATTTTCTTAAAGTCGAGCTATTTATAATTTAATCAAAACTAATTTTAGACCATTAACTTATTTTTTTGAAATTGTATAATATTTATTTTTTGATTTTATATCTAATTGAACAAAAAAATCTTAAATTACCAATAATTTGATTAAATCTTACAATTATTCCCAATCTTATCACTAGCTATGCACCTAAACTAAACTATATTTTGAATTTTACTCAAGTTCTGAAAAAAAGAACATACTATTCACCAAATTGTAGTTAAGCAAGACACTCATAAACAAACAAAACAACGATCTCAACTTGATCATTGCTTCTCTGTGTTTAGCCTCGGATTCATCCCGTCAGTGTGACCTTCCTCCTCAGCGTTTCACTTATAGCAAGAAACTACCTCTGAATGTAACTCATACATGTCAGTACTACTTTTCTAAAAAAAGTAATGCTTTCTTAGTGAGATTTTCATGAACTAACTATGCATGTCATGGAAACTTTCATGTAGTAAAACCAGTTGGTCAACTAATGATCATGAACATGCTGTTTGGCAGTGTAGTGCATCTCATGCTCCCAAATGGACGACAAAGAGGAAAAAGATGAAGAGAAAAAAACATCTATTTGATTCTCGTCCTCGTCATAACTGAATAACTGATGGTGACTGATCAAACAGTAGGACTGGCTAGTGGGTAATATGACAACTTAATCTCGAGGCCTGAGTGGTCGGTCTTCTTGGAATGAACCTTAACTCATCAAACGAAAATTTAACAAAAGACAATTTGGTATGACAAAGGCTTCAACCAGCTAACTTAACAAGCTGTTGGAACTTGGAACACTAAAATCTAACAAAATAAAGGGATTTACTGTCAAAACCTGATTTACAAGTGGTCCTGAGATCCAATCTGGTAGCAGTCATAAACTGGTATGTGCTCGAATTGATTGTTCAATACTCAATAAACACAATAAAAAACATGAAAAGTGTTACTAGATGCATATCGTGCGGTAGATATTTTAGTAACATCTTGAAGTTTAAACATATGGACCTTGTGTTCAAGTGACTCTATGACATCCTATATTCCATAACCTAGATTACTTATGTTTATTCCTCTTACTAATCCAAATATCTGCTTGAGTTGCATTGTTTAATCTCCTTTTTCTCTTTTTGTCTTCTAAAATATATTCTTATGAAACACAACTATTCAACTCAAATCTCTAGTTCTAGTATCAGACTCCAATATTAATATGAAAACCAATTCCCAATCTTTGCACTGTGGAACAAGAAATATGGCTTGAATTATCAAGTGAGAACTCCAGAATCCTGGAAAATAAATTAACCATGCATGCCAATATGATTAACTTTTGCAATAGTAATGCACTAGTTTTACAAAAATAATAGAAACAATACTAAAAATGCATTTTTAGGTTCATGAAAAATATACAGAACTAGTTCGCTAAATATCTTTAATTCACCTTATGAAAGCTGCATAATTAGCATAAACACTTTTGCGCATTTCTTCTGCAGAAGCCTTCTTTAGGTCTTGCAAATAGCTGCATAAATGCCTTATTTCCTGTAAGAGCAATAGGATGAGAAAGATTCATAATTTAGCATTTATTTTAAACTAGCTTATGCTGCACTTTTTCACATAAAAACATCCATTATAATTCCGTGAAAATTTGAATTGAAAAGTAACTAAATATGCAATAACCAAAGAAAAGAAATTAATAACTTAGACGGTTAGACCATAAAAGGGTTTGTCTTGCGAAAATATGTTTTTTAAACTAATAAGCTTTCTAGAGTCATTTGTGTAAATTGGAGAGGTATAATAACCAAAGTTAACAAGTGGATCAGGAAATTCCTCCCAAAATCTTGTCTTCCATATGTGTTTCTCCTTCTAACGTGTACACAGTACACACAACCCATCTGGCTAATGGGGGTGTTTTAGTTTGCCATTAAGTGGGATTATTCCAAGGTCACTTGCAATCATGGACATATATGCTGTAAATGAACTAGTTATTCAAAATGCCGCTTGTCACAAAATGCATCCTCAGCAGTTAACACATTACTTTAGTAGGGTTATAATAATCAGATAATCATGACATCCATGGTGATAGAGGACGAGAAGTATCATCTCATGAACTATAAATTTTGACTCGATGTGAATTTTCAAACTCCAGAAACATCAAAAGTAACAGGTGAACTCTACTAGCACATATCTCTTATGAGTAATTAATAAAAAACTTTTAATCAAAAGAAGAAGCAGAAGAGATAACAGGTTACACAAAGAGGATGAATCATGGAAACAAGAGCAGTACGGAAAAGTAGTTAGTCGTCCATCACCAGCAACATATCACCTTCAGAAACTATCATAATTCACATTCTTACCAACCCAGATATTGATATAGCCAGTCAACCCAAGACTAGTTGAAGCAAAGAAATTTTATGAGACAAATGATGACATCTTGAAAGGAATTCACGTCACAAACCAATTGAACAGAAGAAAGATCGAACCTTTTCGTTCATTGTCTGGCATTTGGACTGCACGTAGGCATCGGAGTCAAAATTATTATTCTTGAAGATCTTCAGCTTATCGGCGAGCTGGACGCCGGCCTCCTGTGCGCCGCTGCCTCCATTAACCTGATGCGCCCCTGGAGGAGGGGCGAGCCCGGACGGCACCGAAGCCCTAGATCGAGACGACTTCGCCGAAGCCATCTCCAAGGAACCGATCTCCCTCGAAAACAAAACCCCTCCAAATGCAAAATCCAACCAATTCCGTAACCGATCTCCCTTCCTCCACCAATCTACCCAAGAGAAGCGACGGATCCCACTACGCGCGGCGCGATCGGGATAGCAAAGACAGCGTCTTTCGACTGGAGAGGGGAGAGGCAGGAAAGGGCGCCGAGGATCGCTTCGACGAAGACCTCAAGTTCCTGCTCCTTGAGAATGTTTCTTCTTTTGGCCTTTTGGGGCGACCGATTTGACAAAAATCTATGCTCTATGCTCTTCAGCAGGTTAGGTAATTTGTGGACTTCGACACACGAGCAAAAGAATAGTGAGTTGCTCAGCGATCTCTGAGTTGGCTTCTTGCTTTGCGCTACGGCCTACGGAGAGAGAGAGAGAGAGAGAGAGAGAGGGGGTAAAAGGGTAAAAAGAGAAGGTTGAAGCTGCCGGGAGAGGGAGACGGAATCGGGATAAGCGAAATGATTAAAAGAGATTGTTCGATCATGATAAAATAACAAATTACAATAAAAATAAATAAATAATAATAAATAATATATATATATATAATATTTTAGAACCTGATAAATATATGTAATAAATTAAGCTTTTTTTAGAAAGTAATAAATTAAGCTTTGAAAATCCAAAATAAATATGAGAATATTATTCCAATAACATTTACGGAGGTTGACCTGGGAATTTTGATCCCCTAATGATCGGGTATATGTTGATTTCGGATTTATTTCTAATTCGGGCTTGAATTAAATGCTCTCCGAATTAAATCCGATATGATTGCAACCACATTACTCTACTACTCCCCTAATGTGAGGGCATGTGTTAGGTCTTTGTATTGGGCTCTATGTCATAAATCATAATTATATAACATTTAACAACTCTTACTTTCCAACAATTAATAAATAGGGCTTCTTTAATAAAAATTACTTTCCAATAATTAATAAAAATTGAAGAAAGAATTAGGGCTACTAAGGAATTATTTTAGCTAAAAACGAGTTTTTCTTCGCGGGAGTCTATTTTTAAAAAAGTTGTTTATTAAACTAGTTTTGGTTACGAATAATACTTGCATGCAACTCCTTTTGTAAGAAGCTTTTTTAAGGGTGTTCACATTTTATTAAATGTATATTTAAATTCAACCATTTTATGTTTCGAGTATTGAATTAGAATCATCCTTTGAGGGTTTTCTTTTATTTTAAAAATAAATCAGTCTGATTTTGATATGCCTTTAAGTGGAAAGTGGAGATTCATCCTTTACAATGTTCCTTATCAAGGCTTACAAATAAGATAATTTTTCAAAATCAGTTTCTTTTCTTTTTCTATGTAAGAAGATTTTTAATTCTATTGCATATATTTGTGATCCATCATTGAAGAATGGGTTATGATGGGTTAATGTTGGATATGGATTTATTGTGTTCAAACATAATAAGTGAGAAGTTGCAGGTTGTGAAATTCTCATTGGAGCTGAAGCATTTGGTATGACATGAATAATGCGAGGAAAAAATAAGAAAATTCTATTGCATATATATATAGTGTGTGGTTTCAAATGTATCGTAGAGAAAGTTTTTCGATTGTAGATATTTGAGATAAGATTTGCTTATGCTTTTTTTAAAAAATTGCATGTAAATTTTGGAATATTGAGGTGATATTGTAGAAATTAGAATTTAAATTATAGAAATTGAAATTTAAGATATTACCGCTATGTCTTATATTCCTTGCATTAATGATATTATAGAAATTGGAATTTAAATTGAATAGAAAGTAATCTGTTTAGTAAGTTGTCTCATAAGTTTTCTTATGACTCAACAAGGAAGATTGTTGGATCTAGAAACACTACAAAAATTCTTTAAAAAAATCAACACTAATTATATGAAAAAAAATAGATGTTGAATCAATGCCCAAATTATAACTTAAGAGGCGTCAAAATTGAAGCTGAAAAGTAGGGAGGAAAGAAAACAAGATACTTGTGTCTTATTATAGGTGCCCATACTTGGATCGAGATGAGTATAACTTTTTTTATAAAGAAAAAAGTGAAACTAAATCATATGGGATTGAACCTTAAAATTATATAATGTTTAAAGTAGAATCATTTAACTTTAAGATATTTACTTAACCTTAAACTTTAAAGAAATTGAGGATTGATGAATAATTTACAAGACTTAATGATTGTTCAAAAATATTTAAATAGTCTAGGACTAAAGACGATTTTCAATTGGAAACCGGCGCTTCTTATCTGCAGGGGTTAATTTTCAATTTGAAAACCGGCGCCTAAAAACTATAAGATAAGTGGATGATGGGGTTAATACTTGTATCTCTAGTCTTGTGCTTTAACTAGTAAGACACAACATAATATATATATACTCTTTAAAAGGAATCTGCCTTTTATTATACAAGCATACAGCTTACAAAGCTAAACAAGAAACATATATATTGTCCACTTGTCAAGAAACATATAAGCTAATTAAAGGCAGAATATATAAAGCTAAAAGAAAAATAAATGACATAAATTTATTAGTAAAGGAAAAGATAAATATAAATATAAATATATATAATAGGGTGGATGATGGATATGATTGATGGCCAACCACATTGAAGGATACAGCTAAAATGTATAGTTAGGTAGTGTTGAGAAGTAGCAGGGTGGCAATGAAGAAGAGGACACCAACCCTCACCTTCTTCCCACCAACATTGTAGTAGTACCTATTCCTCCCACCACCAGCTGTTCATACTCATCATGTGCATGGTTGAAATTAATTAGAATATATATACAAATTATAATCAAGCATTAAACCCTAATTAATTAGAATATATATACAAAATTATCATGCATTGATCATATATATTTGGATTATCAGGTCTTTAATTTTATCATCGATTACATGTCACCTGCAGCTGCAATCTTAATTATTCCACATCATAAATGTTTATGGTCAGTGATTTGGGAGTTAAAGACAATCTGCAAACCTTGGTAGCCAACTGAGACAAACTAAACAAATCAAATTGTATCAAAAAAAATTAGAATAATCAAAATTTAAGCAAATAATATTTTAATTTGCTTATAGAGTACTCTGCCAATTAATGAAGAATTTGTGCCAATTAATGATAGAATTCATCACCAAATTAACTATTTTTCTCACTAATTTGTCGCAAATTTATAGCCACTAATATCCGTACTTTTCATCGGGAGTGATGATAAGTTCATGTCTTGATTAAATAAACAATTAATTACTTTTATCCTTAAAAATAAAAAGAATTAAGAGCAATTTTCCTAAATCACAACATGGACTTAAAAAATTCTCAAATTCATAACAGGAATATAGAAATTTCTAGATCCATAACTTTTTTTCTCAAAACCTTCGAAATTCCTTCGAGTTCAATCTGGTATTCGGGAAAATAGTAGGTTTCATACTTTCTTAAAAGAGTGCAATCGAAATAAGTAAAATTAATTCATCATTTTTTAATAACTATAATAATAGATACAATATATAAGTTTATTTCATATATCATTCATGAAAATTAAAATTTCTTGAGAATATAGTAGATTCCAAATTTTCTTAAAAGTATGAAACTAAAACAAGGAAGATAAATTCATCATTTTATAATAAATATAATATGTTCTGTATATTATTTATAATTACATTAATAAATTTTGAAAAAAATAAAAGTTTCCAAATTCTTACAAAAGTCTGAAATCGAATACCAGATCAAACTCGAGGCATTTCAGATCCTTGTTTTAGATTTGGGTCCATGTTATAGTTTAGGCTTTTAGGGAAATTACTCAAGAATTAATTTCGTGGATATCAATACAGGTTGACCCTACCTATCTGTTACCTTCTTTTCATACTTGATCTATTGCCATTCTCTTTATACATAAAGAGCATGTTTACTTCGTAAGATAAAAGAATGATAGGATAAAAAAAAGAAAAATTTATTTGGTGTTTGAATTAAAAATATAAAATCGATTTTATATCATATATAAATCGTATTAAAAAAATCCTATAATATTCTTTCTCTTATTTATTATCATATCCTATCTCAGTAAAACAAACGGACCAATATAATCTTAAAATCCACTTGTGCTTAAGTGGTAGTAGCATTCGAGTATGTTGTCAATAGATCTTGGATTCAATCATTAGTTGTAGTATTTTGTGCGTATATTATCACGTTTATGCTTTGTAATTACTATGTTATAAAGTCAATTATATATATATATATATATAATCTTAAAACATTCTGTAGCTCATCCTAATCTATAGATGGACAACTAATACCATTACATATTTGTGGACGCAAGAAATGAAGGGCTCTTTGTCACCATTAATCAAATCTTCAAAAAAATAGGTGTTTGTCTCAATCACTAGTACCTTATATACAAACAACATTATTTAGATAAGAATATATTTTATATTTATTTGCAAAATTTCAGTTTCACGGGCTAGCCGTGAGTAATTTTTTTGAAACAACCCAAATACCTTGTTTTAAACATATTTAATATTTATAAATATGCCACATCAATATTTGAAAATGAGTGTATTTAAAATAAAATGAGTATATTCAAAATGAATATACTTGAACAAAAAATGAGTTTACTTATAATACAAAATTGAATATATTTATCCTGCTGCACAAAAGCTGTTGCGGTGCCGCACAATTGTATCGAATATAATTTGAATATAAGGGAAAAAATAATATTTGAACTAGTTTTGGATTAGATTTTGGGTATATATACATAACATGTTGCCATCCTTAGATATATTTGGACTACTTTTATCCAATTAAATTGAAGGAATATCACCCTCAAATATTAGATTTTAGTTTTCGTGGTGCCGCTGGAAGGTTTTCAGGATAATGAATGAATAATTAAGATGCAGTATACAACACGCAATAAAAATATCATAGGCGTCCGCATATACATTTTGATGAATAAATTAAAATTCATTTAATTAATCAAGATATACGTCAAATGTACTGTGCTAATCATATCTACTCTTTTAAAAGTAATGAATTTATTTTCTCTTTAATACTAATTTCGATTAATATGTAATTTAATTCGAGAGGGATGAATCAATTAAACTGCACAAATGAGTAGTTAATTTGCTTAAAAATTAGGAAAAGATGAGTTAATAAATACCATGTTCGCTGGTTGCATTTTGTCGGCTCTCGAACTGCTCGAAGATTTGCGCTTCCTTGGCCTGCGGCGTCAATCCCAGCAGCGCTGCATCACAAAGCGCGAAATCAAAACTTGAAATCGATGGATCGATGGTGGAAACGAGGAACAAGTACGAAACCGATGCACTCGGAGAAGTTGGTTGGGTGATTGCAGTATTGGGGCAGAAGCATGGCGAGCGTGGCGTTGAACTTGATGCCGAGATCAGGCTCGTCGCGGTCCTTGATGAGGATGCAGACGCATGTCTTGTTCTTGGCGAGGACCTGGCCGACGCCGTCGCAGCAGTCCGGCGTCGGCGCCTTGGCGTTGCCCTCGACGTAAGAGATGCAGCTCGCCAGCCCCAGTAGCGTGTTCTCGCAGTCCGCCCGGTCCTTGGCGAAGTCGCTACTGGCCAAGTGAGCGAGCAGCGGCAGCAGCAGCAGAGTCAACAGGGAGGTCGTAGCCATGGAGAGATGGAGGAGAGCGAGGAAGGAGTGACCGAGTGAGTGTATGAGTGGATGATCGTCTGCTCCAATTTATTTCGATATAGCAAATTGCTATTCCCTTCAATGCAGCGGCTGGGGGCTTTAATCCACGACATTGGACTTTCGGCTCGTTTACACATTTATTTACTGTTATTATTATTATTTCTTTGTATTATGGATAAATTAAAATAACATTATTTAAAATATGAGAGAAAATATTTCAAGCTCAAGAGTCAAGAGGGACCTGATTAAAATTCACTTATGTAGAACAAATTGAGTGACACTATAAATTTTCCTAAAAACTATTGGATATTTTTGAGGAAAAAAAAGTAAGAAACAACTGACCGTTGGGTGAACCAAAACTTGGACGAGTCAATCTAACATTTCTTGCATTTTTCTAAATTTTGAAAACCAGTGAGCCCACCTGATTCCCAAGCTTCCGATCAACGATTTGTAATTTTGGAAACAACATTGGTTTCCATATTTATTCAACCATTCTTTTTCCTCTGTTGTCAATGTAAAACGTTCTTCATGCAAAAGAAAAGAACAATGCTTAACAAAAATGTACTAGCTAAGATTACATTTTGCGCAGCTCAAATTTTTTTTATCCATATTGCTCCATCTTTTCCGACAAGCCTTTTAACTGCTTCAAATATGAATTGCCAATTATACAACCTAAATGGACAAATTTAAGCAAAACATAGAATACTGTATTTTACAGGAACATGGGATGGTTAAAATGCACATGAATTGAAGGTGAATCTAGTTGCCTTTATTTTCAATGGAAATTGTAGCAGGATTTACCAGCCAAATAACTAGTACACAATAGAATAAAAGAAAACATTATGATGAAAACGACATCTCTACATCACCAATTTGATTCTGAGTGGCTTAATTATTCCAGCATCCCCAGGGCATCAGATTATGGGATGAAGGTGACCCGCAAGCAGAATCAACAGATCTCTAAAGTACTGCCCCAAGAATTGATTGTTTTTTAGTCCATTAACAGTAGCAATCAAAACTATTGCATTATTACTGCAGTAGCCCCCCTCGACAGTATGTACGAAAATAACAACAAAATGGATTGCACAACACAATTTAGTCCAACCTTAAATTGCAAAAAGAATATTTTATCAATCATGGCTAGTCAAACTTATCTCACATTGTAACAGAGTAAGAAGGTTGAGGATCTTAATAGGGTGCTGTTAATTGTCTACCGGATTAACATAAAACTAAGGGGCATTAGAAACTCGAAAGAAATAAACATATTCTGCACAATTTTCTATGACGAGATGGTACAATGATTCATTTCAAAAGGGAATCAAAGTTAACTAAAATAAGAGTACAAGGAACAATTATACCTCCTTTGAGAACGTTACCATATGAAATCTGGATCTAACATCTTTTTTCATACAAATGAACAAGGTCAAGCTAAAGAACCTAAGGAGAAAAGAAGGAAAAAGAGAATTTAGATGAACAGAAAATGTGCAAGGATACAAATTATAAGAAATTTTTCGAGAATGAAAAACAAACATAGTCAACCCACAAGCTACCGGACCAGGCCCTAGGGCATAATCATAACTACATTTGATCAGTTATTCTGAAGAAAAAACATCAGAGTCGCCTTTTAAAAAGTTACACATCAAAAGCATTGTAAACATGCTAAGAATAAATTGAACTTAGCCAACATCCAAACTCCATACATGCCAGAAAATAACTATGCAGTAACTCTACTTAAAATTATGCAGGTCAAAACCTATGTTAACTTAAACAAGAATCTGCTATACTAAACAAACAGATGCTTGACCTGCATATTGGATTCATCAAAACGTTCGACCATATGCAACAACTGACTTATGAAGAAAATCCCATTGTAGTCATTGTATCAATTATCAAAGTATAATTATATCATAAATAAGGACGTCAAAATCCTAAGGTTTAGGATTGGGATAGGAAAATGAGACAAGTACTTCAAACATGAAAGACTTGGAAAATACACAAATCAGAAATCCTTGAAATATGCAGCAAAAGCTCTCCATTCCTCCGTCTATCACCCTTTCAGATATTCACAAGTTAATCAACTATTTATGTGGTAAGTATTTTCTGCATGAAACTGTGATGGAAAGGGGTGATTTTCTTAAAGGTCGGGCAGTGCAAGGTTTTCCTCTAATAACATCCTTGGATACTTAGCTTTCAATGTCACCTCAGTAGGCTATATTAGGTTCATCCAAATTAGTGTGAAGTTCTCTTAGACCAGTTCCCCTGAGAAGCTTTGATTTAAATAGGACGTAACACTTTAATTGTGTAAGTTCAGTTATTCACTATATGGAATGTCATTAGGCAGGCTTGAATTCTGTTCATGTTCCTCCACGTATGAGAGCTCTGGAGTGAATTTCTCATTGATGGGGCATATAATCTATCTGCTATTTGCATGGTAATCCTGTTGTACCAACCCAAAATCATAAATAGGACTGCTCACATGTCGGGTTTAGGGAAAAAATCGACCCGACCCAACCCAACCAAGTATAATCGGGTCGGGTCGGGTTCAAAAATTTTAACCTCTCAAACCCGACCCAACCCAACCCGACCTAGTTCGGGGCGGGTCAGGTTGGGTAGTCGAGTTTACCCGATTAGGTAAAAATGAGTTTTTAACAATAATTTTTAAAATAATTGAAAAGTAATTAAAAAATAAATATTTTTAATATATTATTTTAAAAATAATTAAAACTATAAATAATCGGATCATCGGGTCAGGTCTTGGGTCATCGAGTTTCAAATTCTAAAAGCTGAGACCCGACTCGATTATGGTCGGGTTTGGTCGAATTGTACCCAACCCGACCTGATTACCCGACCTAACCCAACCCAAATAGGTAGCGTCGGGTCGAACCAATGAACAGTCCTAGTCATAAATAGAAGCTAAAAAAATATCAATTCTATCATACA
Organism: Canna indica; assembly: GCA_034359265.1. Lineage (NCBI taxonomy): Eukaryota > Viridiplantae > Streptophyta > Magnoliopsida > Zingiberales > Cannaceae > Canna > Canna indica. The sequence goes on along the minus strand of CP136893.1, from coordinate 13,532,621 downwards.
TTTTATATCTAAAACTGAAATGTACAAAAAAAAAATGAGTCATAGTATTGATGGCGGTATCTGATTATATATTTAATAAGATATTCAAAGCATACAAAATTTAAGGTCAGAGGATATTCCAGTTATCCCTCTATTACCCACTTATTTCTCAACTTCTTTATTCTCTGACTTGTCCTTCCTAAATTCCTTTTTCCTCTTACCCATAAATTTTATATGGTGATTGCTGAGACAATCTATGGGTTACAATGAAAATCAAATGACTCAGGAGTAACTTTGATTTCCATCTCCTGGCTACTGCTTCCTTTAAACTTGAGAAATTAATATTTGGAGCAGTCAAATGTCCTAACTCACCAAATACATGTTCCTCAAGCACTCCTTTTCTCCAAACTGTAGATGAGAGCCATTTATTTCATATTTGAATTTTTAGAGTATTTTGAATTTTTGAAGCTCATTCCCCCAACGACTTTTTGTCAAAAAAAATTGTTTTGGATGGCAGTGTGTATATAATATAGCTCTGGAGGCGTGAGCACATCCAAACGCAAATGATACTTTACAAGTCATACATGCAAAGCACAGTGCTATAAGCTAACTAAATGAACAGAGCTAATGAACATAACAAGTAGAATATAAGAATATACTTTTCACTTAGTCTCAACGTCTGATCCGAGGCTTGCACCGGAATTCTGCTAGAAGTGCTATGTGATCGGATGACCACTCAGGAGAAGGTATAGCTGTATCTTTACGTAAGTTCTCCTCATCCAAGAGTTCCAACAGAGACTCAACCATCAATGAGTCCGCTATAAGAACATAAATCATTTCTAAGATAAAACTGAAAAAAGATTAAAACAATATCCTGATACCAAAAGACAAAAGAAGAAAATTTACACTTCCTGTATTTTTATATGAAATAAAACAACATAGCTACTAAAACAAAGAGAACAGGTGGTCAAGTTTAAACCTGAATAAAATATGTAGTCGACAGTGCCAATAAAATCCCTAGTACAATATGTGAATAGAGGTTCATTTGTTGTAGGATCCATTCTCCTTCTCTGTTGCTCTACTCCAGGTGCAACCCCTCCCATTCTTGCAAAAGATGAGTATGCACTCACCTGCAGATAGGAACATTTTGTAATCACCAAAAAAAATTATCATAAGTTCACACTAAGTATAACATCAAAATGAAAATTACCAGTGGGAGCTGGTGAGATAACTTGTTTGTAAGACGGAGGATGCCAATGGGATCTATAGCCAAGTCCGGATGCAAAGGATCCACCTTGCCCATTGCAAGAAGCGAATGGGGAGAACTACATTTATGGAACACATTCAGAGATATTACATCAAGTTTTTAAAACATGAAACATAAGGGAACTGAAGATAAAACCTTCCAGGAACTGAATTGAAATCTCCACAGACCAACATTGGAATGTCTGCACTGACAGCAATTTTTTCCAGTCCTTTCAAAAGCGTATGCACCTGAAAACCAATAGAATGTACCAAACAGTTCACAAGTGGAGAAATGTTGGGAAAATACTATCACAACTACAGATAGCTAGCATGGAACCTGCCAGAGCTTAACATCCTTGTGTTCATGATGGACATTTACATGAGTGTTTGCCTGCATTTGATTGCCAAAAAGAATCACAAAACAAGTGCAAAAAGGATAAGTAAGGAATAGACAATAAGAGTGACAAGTATAGAAAGAAAAATATATGGTTTAGTACTGCCCCCTCCCTCAGAAGTAAAGGGAGTAACCATATTGGCCAGTAACATGTAGTAAACTTTGTTTTCTTTTTGTGTAAAAAACAATGTTAAATATCAAACATAACATCAAATAGCAGGCAAGAAAAGTGTGAGAAGTGAACTATTCAATTCAGTTCAGCTCCTCAACATTACACCTAGAGACCGGAGAACATGACTTGACTAGAAGTATCTCGTACACAAACAATGGCTTCACATTAGTAAGAACGGGTGCATCATAAAATAAACATATTGTGGGAAAAAGAATCATTTATTTATTGTTCTACCACTGTCCTAATTATAACCCTTTCTCTCTATATATAAACTGTCCAATATAGAGAAAGAAAGAAAATACATACCAAAAATATTGTATTCCTTAAACCAATATGAAAGGATCATTCTTCTTCTCTTTTTGGAGAATTCTCGCTTCCATGCTATCTTTGAAAGATAAATTTACTTATATATTTTATTGGAATAATTTATCTTCTTGTAGACCATCTTCAATCAAGAACAACCTTCCAATCATCTTGTATATAAGTTTGGCTGTCCCTTCATCTTCTTGATAAACTAAGGGGGTGTTTGGTTGGAAGAAATAGATAGGGAAGCCCACCTATTTCCTTATTTGGTTGCAACTTATTGACAAGGAATAGGTGGGTCATAAGAAATAAATAAGAAATAATCTTCTTCATGGATGGGGAATACTATTTCTTACCCAACGAATAACCCAACGAATAGTATTCTCAAACTATTCCTTATAATATTTTCCAATGTTGCCCTTCAATGTTTATTATATTATATAATAATATAAAAATTAAAATTATTAAATTAATTTTAATAATTACATATATTAAATACATACATTATTATTTAATTATTAAATAATATTTTATATATTATTTTATGAAGATTCAATTGATTTAGTGAAATGAAACTAAATAATATTTTTTATTATTTTAAAATTAACAAACTATTTTACATTAATTCATATTTTTATAACGTTGTTATTAATTAGAATAAATTACAATACAATCTATTATATTGTTAAGAAGGATATTTTGATCATTTTTCTCTCTATTCTTTATGTTAACCAAGAATTAGGTAATACTATCCCTTGTCTATTGCTAATGTCAACTAAATAAGATAACATGGTTTAAAATCTCGGTACCGGTACCGATTTCGATCGCCGGCCGGTACCGGTACGAAAATTGCATACCGATGGTTTTTTTTTAAAGAAATAACTCCAAATCTCCAATAACCATATAATTGATGAAGAATGCTTAAAATCAATATTCAAATGTCAAATACATGAATACAATATTTAAAATGCGGACGAATGACGTCCGTCGTACCCATACATATCTTGGGCTTCGGGACATACACGACTAAGGTCAATACCGTAGGTCTCTAATGCCCATATTTGAAAATTTTCTCATGGCATAATTCCTTGGTATCCACTATACCACATTGTCATTAGCGATTCTATGTTGGGATTCCAAGAACTAGACCTTGTATCATCAGTTGAGTAGGTACCGGATACAGAGTAGGTTGATTCAGAAACTTCTTGCAAACTACTCATTATATCGTGATGTTAATCTTGCAAAGTTGTCGGTCCACCTCCTCGACGCGGGCCTCTCTTCTTGTACACCTGAGTTGTTTGTCCGGTTCTAGCACCATGGTCATCATCTTGGGTGGCGTGATCGAAGTATTGCTCATTTGTCCATAGATCATCGGGTGACAGTGTTGATGGCACGACGGTGTCTTCTCCGCCAGCTCCATCATCATTATCATCATCTCCTCCGTCTTCTGTGCTGCTACTGCTATGAACAGAGGGCTCGTCTTCTTCGTCCTCTTCTGCTTCTGCAATCGCATCCAAATGATCAATTGGTCGTTTACCTTTGGCTTTGTCTTTTGCCTTTGAAGGTGTTGCCTTCTTTTTCCCCTTTGATTGGGAAGATGGAGAGTCTAATTCAGATCGACGTCTTGCTTGCCGAATTCGTTGAGAGTCCAAGGGAGTAATGGTCATGTCTTATGGTTGGCTCTCAGACTCAAGTGCATCAGATATAATTGGTGAAGGCAAAGGTGGTTCGCCTGGTTCATCAAGAAGAGGTTGGTCGCTCTTCATTGCACTCCACCAATCAATTATCGGGTCCGCATCGTCTTGGACGAACTCGACATCGAACGGATCTACATGTTGAATATCTTCGTTTTGTAATGTCCGCATTCGAAGCCGCATGTTGTAATGAACGTATATTAGCTTCTTTAATCGGGCATATGAAAGCCGGTTGCGCGGCTTGGTATGAATCAAGGCGAAGGTCGACCAATTTCTCTCGCATCCACTTGATGATGTGGTTTTCGAGAGGATACGTGTTGCAATCTTCCGAAGAGTTGGAGCTTTGGTTCCAAATTGCAACCATCATTCAACTGCAATAGATTTAAAATTAATATTAGTAACGAGATTACCAATTTTATCATTAATAAATAAATTTTAAAAAAAAATATATCTACCTGGATCCATAGAATCTCGGCACGATATTGCAAATGGATCTCCGAAATTGCCACTTGAATCTCGGAAAAATCTTGATTCATTTAGAGCTTGTGTCGCTTCTCTGGTTAATGCCGACATTCGTTGTATGACCTTGCGAAACGGATATAACAAACTATCCATCGTTCCAAGATCATATCGATACTGGTATGCGGGATTTAAATAATACGCTACAAAAAATTATAAATTTAATAAGTAATTTAGCATAATGAATTAAAATTAAATAAATTTCAGAAAATTAAATAAAAAATTACCCGCGATGTGTATATCATGACCCATTTGATCCTCCCACCTCTGGGAGATAATGTCGATGAAGGGTTTATACTTGGTTGGAGAAATCATAACCCTCTTGATTTCTTCTTGTGCTTGGTGGATGTAGTGGTAGAGATGACCCATTTGAGGCATCTTTTCCATATCCACCTGTCGTAGAACCTTGTATAATGGTTCTACGGCGACGACTATCTCCGCAACGCAATCCCAGAAGCACGTGTTGAGGATGTACTTCTCGGTTTGCTTTCCATCAGTAGTTCCGACATATCTTGATGTAGATCATTCCTCACTTGTAAACATTGATCGAAGGCCCGCCTTACGTTGTTGGAGCGACCTTAATGCGATGAAGTTGGTTGCAAAACGAGTCGCTCCCGGTCGAAAAATTTCACCTAAAATATGAAATTATTATTAGTAATTATCACCTAAACTAATTAATAAATAAATACTATAAATTATTTAAAAAATATATATTCTGTAAATTTTCTCATAAGGGCGTGTACCCATGTGTGGTTGTATATGAAGCGCGTAATTTGTTGCGTCTTCTTTACCGTCATCTTCACCATCGGTATAGCACCGATATCTTTCATCATTAAGTCTACACAATGGGCTACACATGGAGTCCAATATATGTGAGAATAATCTAATTCAATTATCTCACCTGCCCTTTTGAAATTGGCTCCGTTGTCGGTTATAATTTGAACAAAGTTCTGGGGTCCATTCTTCTCGATCACCTCCTTCATCAGCTTCGAGATGTAGACAGCGCTATGGACTTCATCGGACGCGTTCACCGACTTATGATAGATAACCCTCCTTTTGCAATAGATGAGGAAGTTGATGATGCTCATTCGGGTTGGCCCGGTCCAACTATCGCACATCAAACTGCATCCGTAATCCTCCCATTGTCGCTTGATTCCGTCGATCCATTGATTTATTTCATTGACCTCTTCTTCAAGGAAAGGTCCTGAAATTTCATATGGAGTTGGAGGGGTAATACCTGGGCCTACCTTTTGGATGGTAGACACCATAGTTCGGTAGTATGGGTTGTTAGCTGCATTTGCGAGAATCCGGCTGAAGTGAAACCATTTGGAGATGGCTTTCCCCAACTTCCACTTCTTCGTCTTGCCCCAAGCATCGTCTATGCGCGGTTGCTTTGTTGATGAAGGAGGAAATGCCCTGGGATCAAGATCAGAAACATCAACATTAGTTTTCCTACCACTTACTCCGAGGTTTGTGAAGAATCCACGAAGGCCTCCTCTGCTGCCTCCTCTGCTCTGAGTTTGAGGTGCTCTCATGCTAGAACTCCGACCAATATAAGGACCAGAGGGAATTGGACCGCTTCGGTCCATTGCTCCAACAGCCGACGCTGCTTATGCCGCCGCCGCCATATTCGAATTGAGATCCAGGAAAATACATCTGTTCTCGTTCGAATTCAGCATGCTCCAATGAAGCTCGGATGCCGGCTTGAAGTTCCGCCTCCTCGTAATCGCCACCTCGAGCCTCTTAATGGCCACCGCCGACATCTTGGGTAGCTCGTCGGTCGAACTCAGCTTGTTGAGCTGCAGTCTTAAGACGTTGCTCCTTGTTGTTGAGTTGCGCTTTGAACATCTTTCGGACTTCGGGCGGTACTTTGGAGCAATCAACGACGTCGCCATATCCTCCGGCCAAGTGTTGCTTCAATCGAGTGATGCCTCCACCACGTGAAATCATATTACAGTGGAGGCATTGCCAGTGATGAGCCTTCTCCGACCGACGACCGTGCTGCCATGCGGAGTCGGCTTGAGATTTCGGCGCCATTTCGACAGAATTTCGACGTAGAAATTAATAAAAAAAAATGTGAGAGAAAGAGAGTTTGAGAAAGATTGAGAGTTTAGATAGGTAGAGGGGTGAGTGAGGGTGAAAGGAGTGTTTTGGGGGCTTTATATAGCCCCCAAAACAACCCAAACCCGGCCCCAAACGGCTCTATAGCCGTTTGGGGTCACTGTTGATCATACCGGGCGGTATACCGCCCGGTATGCATGTAATACCGCCCAAACCGGGCGATATGATTCCGAAACAAGTGGCCTACAGCCCTGTCGGGCTGTTGGCAATGCCAACGGCATTGCCGCCTGATACCGCCCGGTATACACAATTTACCCGGTTTTTTCAAATAACGGGTATATCATATACCGGAAACCTAAAAAACCGGTAAATACCGGGCTTACCGTAACGCTTACGGACGAAATTTTAAACCATGTAAGGTAATACTATTACTTGTCTATTCCATTCCTTATCTATTTGTATTTCTTATTATTTCATTTAATCCAACCAAACACCCCCTAAGTGGTTTAGAAAATATAAGATGCTTCATGTGGCAACTTATTAGCTTTACAGGAATCTCTAAAAAGAAAATTATTCTAAAGAAATAATTAAACATAAATGCTTGAAACACATGATCCGAGATAACCCTAATGCATAATGGAGCGTATTAATAATAATAAACGAAAGAACTTCTTTTGTGTAATTCAGCAACAACATAACCAGAAAACAGCATACTCACCACACAGAGAAGCTGTCTTTTCCCTGGAATATCAGCCCCATGGTTACCAAATTTTGATTCCAAAACAACAATAAGAGCAATGTTATCCTATAGACAGATGAAGTATAACCATATTAGATATATGAAAAATTGCAACTAAAATAAGCTCCAACGCTTTGGTGAAATATGATGCTCAGACCTTGAGTAACCGTGTCAAAGCAACTTTCTTCTGAGCAGCAGCCATTGCCTGCTCAGTCATTGACTGTGCAGCTTTATTGAATTCAACCTGCAAAACAAACCTATCTCAATCTTCAGTCATGGAAAATAATAATTAATTGCAGGGTACGACTACCTCATATTTTTTGACATGAGAAAATCTGTCCCTACGAAAAAATGTAGCACAGCCATCAATTGCATTTGGGTTTCCACTATAAACCTGGAACATGGCAAAATAGCTTTTAATCATGTCTACATTAGAGTACAGACATTGAGATAGAGATAGAAGCAGTTGATAATGTGGAAGTCAACCTCTGATGTTCTTTTCTTGTAAAGTGCTTGATACCCATGCTTATCAAGTTCTGGAGCAAAAAACTCCTCAAAGTGGTCATATCGAACCTATAAAAGAAATCTCAGTTCCATCTTCAGTAGGATAAGACAACAAAATAAACATAATAAATACAGTGGAAAATTTTAAAGGTCTCTCTATATGTTGTCGCACTTGACCTGGAAAATTATTGTAGAATAATCAAGGAAGAAGCTGAGAATTCCATAAATCTAATAACATAAAGACTGAATCACATAACATTTTTAATATCGGAAAATAGGCAACAAGAACAACAACAACTAAGCCTTAATCCCATGCTAGATGGGGTCGGCTATATGGATTCTATGTCTCCAACTCTCTCTGTCCAAGGCTAGATCCGCCTCAATATCTAATAACTCTAGATCCTTAGACACTATTTCTCTCTACGCGATCCCAGGCCTACCTTCTATTACTAAACTATCACATTTTCGAACAAAATAGGCAATGGAAAATAATTTTTAAAAACTAGTAACATTGAAATGTTTCTTTGGCATATGCTCTATCGTGACAAAGAATGATTATAAATTAACAAACATGACTTTGGGTTTGCTTGGTGGCCCATGCTGCAAGTGGATTCACATTAAATGGGTCATTTCCTTTGTAAAGTATAGGCTATTTACAGTCATTTGAAGCATTGGCAACCAAAAGTGCCCTGGGTGCAACTGCACGAGAGTACAAGGACACCAATGCTTGAACATAAGATATTCATATAAGCAGACAAAATTTAAGAGACATACCTCTTGAAGACAAAGGATATCAGCATGGTAGCCAACAATTTCCCGCAACAAGTTCTGCCTGCGATAAGGCCATGAGAGGGCCCAAGATGGGCAGTAGCTATATGACTCAGTTGTAGCATATGCTTCAGAGAGAATGTTGTATGAAAGAACTGAGAAAGTTCCAGACAATGCACTTCGACCATCTAGATCCAACTGCCCCAAGACATCAATTCCATTTACTTGAATCATACGACGAGGAGTGGGAGAAGGGGCTGGAATCACACGTGAAGTCAAGATGGTATTTATATTTCCAACAGGCATCCTCGAGTCTGCAAATATGACCACACACTCAAATTTAAGAACACGATTAATATCATCTGCTGTTGGAGTGTATGTTCTAGAACGTCCAACTTCAACCCAAGTATCACCATTCCTTTCTGCAACAGTTGTAGGATATACCGGAGCTTGACCATTATTAACACCTGGGGTCACCACATTAAGTGTTGCACCAGAAAGACTTGCATTTAAATTCCCAGACCCACTACTGCTAAGGCGTCCAAACATTTCAACCTCCTCGACTCCATTTTCCTTCAGAGTCTTTTTTGCCTGGTCATGTAAAGAACGATGATGCTGCCAAGCATCAGTGAAACACTTAGGAGTGCAGTGGTAGCTCTTCACAATAGGTACTTTCTCCTTAAGACAAACCACGCACTGCAATGTTGCTTGCTCAGTTGGATGTACACTGCAGATTGCTACTTTTTGATCACTTTGATCACGGTACCTGTAGAACATAAGAAATGTCATAGTCAGCAAATTACAATTCTGCCATAGAAACAACTGTACTTAGCCAAGTAATATATTAGCTTACACTATGGAATCAATTTAATGCTACTGCAGCAATACAATTGAGCAGTTTGTTTATTGCACCAATAGATTTCAACTTTACTTGAACCAGAGCTGATTTCTTAACCTAAATAGAAAAAAAATTTGGGCACGCAAATATGCAAAAGAAATCAAAAGAAATCCTTTAACATGTTTAGTCAATATAGGGATGAAAAGAAGCCTAAATATCCAGTTCAATCAATGCAAACAATTATAATCAGTAAGTCGAACATCCATAAATGTCTTAAATTTAAATGTACATAAATAAAATGACAAAACCAAAAAAAAGTGTGTTTCATATGGAAAGAACTCACTCAGCTTGTAAAACTTATTGGGTCACATGTTTATTGATATACCAATTTCCGATGATGTATATAACTTTAAGGTATGTTCATGTAAGCAAATACCCAACTTAGATAAAAATCAGTGTTATTAATGGCAGATGGCGGCTCATGGCGGAAAGCCAAAAATCCGCCATACAAATATGGCGGATGGCATTGCGGCCAATGGTGGAAGCATGGTGGCTGAAATATATATATATATATATATATATATATATATATATATATAGAGAGAGAGAGAGAGAGAGAGAATATATATACTAAAAATACTGCTAGATATAACAAATAATAAAAACTAATAACATGCAACAAGAACAACAAAATTAGAAACATTATAAGAAATAAAATTCACCAAATGCAACATAATTAAAGTCAAAATGTCATAAGTAAAAAAATAAGAGAACATAAAGAAAAGCTGAATGGCTGAAATAAAAATAAAAAAGAAAGAAACAAAGAACATTAAAAAAAAAGCTGAATGGTTGAAATAAAAAGAAAAAGAAAAAGAAAAAAACAGAGAACATAAAAAACGTTAAATGGCTGAAAAAAAGAAACGGAGAAAATGAAAAAAAAAAGTTGAATGGCTGAAAATAAACAAAAGAAATAGAAAACATAAAAAAAAACTGAATGGCTGAAATTTAAAAAAAAAAGAGAGAGAGAAAGAAACAGAGAACATTAAAAATGAATGGCTGAAATAAAAAAGAAAAAAAGAAACAGAGAACAAAAAAGAAATAAACTGAATGGTTGAAATAAACAATAAGAAAGATATAGAGAACACAAAAAAAGCTGAATGGCTGAAATTTAAAAAAACAAGGGAGAGAGAAAGAAACATAGAACATTAAAAAAAAGCTGAATAGCTGAATTTTTTTTAAAAAAAAGAGAAAGAAACAGAGAACCTAAAAAAAGCTGAATGGCAGAAATTTAAAAAAAAAAGAAGAAGAAAGAAACTAAGAACAAAAGTAAAAAAAGAAAGAAACATAGAATAGAAGTAAAAAAATATAAAGAGACTGATGGAGAGGGAGGGACCAACTCTGAATGGCAGCTCGTGCTCTCTGCTGAGTCGCCAAACAAGCGAAGTTTGTCGCCGGAGTGGAGCAGCTGCAGGTAGGACTTAGGAGGCAATGGCATTAGGGTTTTTATTTTTAAGTTCTTAACCCTTACAAAAAATATAAAAACGCCCCTCCTTAAAAATAAACGCCCGCAGCTGCTATTTCCACCATAGCCGCCACATCCGCCATGGCGGAATGCGGCCGCCACAAGCCACAACGGAAAAACCGCAACACCATGGTTTTTGCGTGGTGTTCTTTCTAGAATCCGCCATGCCATGGCGGCAATTTAACAGCATTGATAAAAATCTAATCATTTGTCCAAGATATTAATTAGATTAGCTTAAAATGTATGGTATACATAGATTTTTCTAGAATAAGTTTTGTTCACACTATTCTTAGAATGAGTTGTGTTCACATTGTTGGTTTATGTTTTATATTTTTGTTATTTAGGGCTATTGTGTATGCAAAAGAACAAAAAGAAGAAGAGAAACAACAGATATATAGTAAAGAAATAGAGCCATTTAGGCATACCTAGAGTAAGATAGAATCTCAACCACAGCCTGCTAGAACCATGAAATAGGTCTTCACATATATTGATGCTCAATACAGTTCCTTATTATCAATAATGCCCACTCTCCATGTGATTATCCATTTGAATATAGCCTCCAACTGATACAGTTAACATTTGGTGGCAAAGACCCATGTTAAAACTTTAAGTGAAGGGCGAATAATGATCCATTTGACATTTTAATTACATAAAGCTACTTTGTTAGGGTAGCACACTAGCACCATATTGATATTGCTCCACTATGACCTAGGTGATTAGGATTCAAGGCATGTGCACAATCTTGCAGATTAAAATGTAAACTCTCTCCATACCCCCATGGACGAAACCCTCATGCACTAGTTGTCCCTCTTTAGAGAATATAAAATTTTGTGCCAAATAGTTATCAATCCAAACTTTGAGATCGCTTAAGCATTGTATTATTTCTGTGACATCTTTCATCCTATCTATCCAGGTCCATGGGATGAGAAAAACATATAGATAAGTAGGATATATGGTTGTGATTGCTCAAGATGGACTTAACATGACTGTGCTTCGAGGTGATAAAAACAAGTTGAATCAGTCAAACATTGTATTGATAAAATTAGAAATCAGAAGATCAGACAGAACTAGCATGATTAGTTGCACAAGACCATTATGACTAAAAAGGCCAATTGATTTTGAATTAAATCTAGCTTACCTATATCGTGGGCACTTTCATATGATCCTTGTCATATATGTCAATCTGCACTGAATTGAATAGAATCAAATACAAAACACGTGTTTTCTCAAGCTAGGCACTTTGGATAGAAACCCAATCGAGAAGCAAGTGAACAATCATTATTTGAAGCAGTTTCATCCAGAATTCTCACTTTGCTATAGAAAAGGAGGTACTTTATAGAAATAAAGGGTCATAGGGTTTCTTTGAAAGGTACTGCAAGTTATCCTTTTTTAACCTAAAATAATACCAGATGGATGCCCTACTTCATCACTATAATTATTTCATTTTCTACATTCGATATCCCTTCTTCAGAACTATAATTATTTACATTATCATAGGATTTCAGTTGCTACTTACCTTGTCCAATCAGACAAAAAAAACCGTGGATGAAACATGTTACATAAACTGTAAAATTCATTATTTATTGAAACAAAAAACAAATGAAATTACGTATTAAGAAAGAAAAAGGGAAGCGAAAAAATATAGACATCCAATAGGAAAAGTAAAATAAACATATAAAATCGAATCTTGACTCTTGAGCTATCAAGTACCATCAATACACGGAAAAGGCAAGCAGAACGATAACTGACCACTTATATCTCAGGCAATATCCATTAACTGGCGCAATCTCGGAAAAGTCATCAGTAGAGAGACTACCATCTGGTCGCCGCAATAGAACGTAGGGCGTAATCTCACAGCCAACGACGGGGATCTCTGACGGCAGGTGAACCCTTAACACACTCAGCATGCTTCCTCAACCGAATCCTTATTCTCCCACTCTCAATTCAAAACCCCGAAACAGTAACCAAAATCTCTTCCTCCTCCTCAGAATCCGATTCAGCAAAACCGGCACGGCAAATCGGATTCGCCATCAAAGTACGCCTGGCTGCTCCAGGGTTGACCAGTCAAATAACAATCCTCGAGACCGAGAACGGCTTCAATGCGCGTTATCGTCAGAAAAGCTCTACGACAGGTAGCGAGGAACGGAGATCAACCTCAGAGGCGGAATAAAGGAGTGCCCTTTTGCGGGATTGATCTGCCTCTCCGAAATCCAAATCCACCCAGACCGAGGAAGGATCGAGGCGAGCGTTGCGGCTGCGGCGGGAATCCAAGGTTAGGGTTTATAGGGTGCGATGAGGCGGGGAAGCCGAGACTGGGCGCCGCGGCAGTGGCTGTGAGAGTAGTAGCGATCGCTCGACCCCCTTTATTTCTCCGCTTTCTCTTTCTATCTCCGATGCGGCTGTCTCCTTACTCTATTCTTTTAAATGCGAAAACACACGGAGAGAGATGATTTGGTTTGGTGTACTGGTTATTCTAATTTGTTGAATAGTAATAAATGTGATAAATTTAAATTTATGATGGCATTTGATATATTATTTTTCAGATTATCCAATCATTTAAATTATCTTTCAGATAAATTATCATTAAATAAATTATCAATAATTTAAAATATAATATTTAATATGCATAAATAATATTATAATAAATTTATTAGAATTCACGTAGACATATTTAGTATAATAAATACATTATCAAGTAATAAAATATATTTTTTGAAAAAATATTTTTTTCACAAATATATTATAATATTATAATTAATCATATTATATTATATTATATTATATTATATTATATTATATTATATATATTATATTATATTATATATTATATATTGTATTATATATTATATAATATTATTATATTATATTATATTATATTATTATTATATTATTATATTATATAATATTATATACAATATTAAAATAATATAATATAATATAATATAAAGAAGATATATTATATTATATATTATTATATATATATTATAATATTATTATATATATATTATAATATTATTATAATAATATTATATGAGAGAAATCGTGGAAGGAGCAAAGAACTTGTAAAAAAAAATTTTAAGAGGGTAATTTTATCCTAAAAATTAATTCAAGATTATCACTTCAGAGGTAATTCAAGATTATCATTTTGAAGGAAATTTGAATTATCAAGATAATCCACATTATCGGCACAAGTGAGATATCAAACAAGATAATGTGTGGAGTCCAAATAATTTAAAGACAATATTATCAACAATCTGGATGGATTATTATTATTATTATTATTATTATTATTATTATTATTATTATTATTATTATTATTATCTTGTTGTTCTTTTATTCGGGACTCAGAGGACGAAAAGGAGGATCCGTGAATTGATCAGTGGTCCACAATAGGAATAGGCCAAAGTGACATGACTTTGAATTGAGCCCGTTAGCAATTAGGAAAAAATTAGTGACATATTCCTAATTTCCTATGCTTAAAAAGGAAAGACCTGAACTGACTCGGCCGATTCGATCTAACTGAAAAAAGAACCCGAACATGATGCAAGACCAAAGGAATTGGTCGAGTAGCACTGTCGAGTATTATACTCAATCGATTTGTTAATTTCGGTTGTGAATTTCTAATCACTGGTTTTAGGTTTTATTACTTAGTATTACAATTTATTTTTTATTTTAGTTTAATTAATATTATTTACCATTTTATTAGATGACAAGGAAGGAACAAAGAATGAGGTAGATGCTCAATTGAGGAATGGCGACAAGTAGAGGTGGCAACGGGCCGGGCTCGGGTTGGCCCGAAAATTAATTTTTTTATTTAATTTTTTTATTTTAAATTTTTAAAGATTTAAAATTTAATTTTAAAAATTAATGATTACGGGTGAGTTTTGAACTTGGACATCTAATTTTATTTGAGATAGCTTAATCATTGTACTAAACTTTATTATATATTTTTTAACATATTTTTTATATGTAACATTGTAACGCAGTACAAATTAATAAAAAGATTTTTTAAAAATCAAATTATAATTAAATTTTTATTTATCTTTAATACAAAAATATTCATCCAATGATAAAATAATTTTTTTAATATTATAATATATCGCACCTTAAAAGGTTGCCTACGTACCATCTATAGCTAAACTTGTACCCCCAATGATTAACTATAGAAGGACCAAGTCTACAAACTATTTTACATTTTTAATCACCCGTGGTCTAGGTGATTTAACTTGTACTTGGACCAGCAGCACTAGCTTCGCTTGTTTGAGCTTCCTCCTCTCCCGATGATGAAGTGTCGTGTCCTCCCTTATATTGTAATCTATCTTCAGCATCCAACTAGTCTTTTAAGCAAATGCACATTTCAACCGTTTCTTCACTCATTCGGCTCTTTTTTTCGTCGAGAATTCTATTTCCTGCACTAAAATAAGACTCGGAAGCTACTGTAAACACAGGAACAGTTAGTATATCACGTGTCATGATGAAAATAATAGGATACATATTTTCTTATTTTTTTCATCATGCTAAAATTTCATTATCATTTATTTCTTCAGAATGATTATGATCTAGAAAAAAAAAGTAATTCATTAAAATTAGTAGATTTAGTTTTTTTTTATTCTACGGCTTAGTTGAGAATCAATATTATTTCCACCATCATCTCTTAATATAGAAGAAGAAGATGTTGTCTTATTTGTAATTGTATCACCAAATTTTGAAGCGTAAAATACAAACATAGAATTCAATAAATTCGAAATTTTAATTTTTTTTTTCTTCAACATTGTCTAAGTGCATATTGTTATAATAATCATCTAACAACATATTTAAATCATCAATTTTCATTCTAGGATCTAAACATATTGCTAAACAAAATAAAGTAGGTATATCTGATCAATACTTTTTAAATTTAGATTACATTAAAGAAATAATTTGTGCAAATAAAGGATGATGTTTATATGAAGAAAAAATACTTCACTAATACGAACTATATGTGAAAGAGTTAAATTACATGTAGGATAATAAACACCGAAAAGTTATTCGGTAGCTTTATCAAAAAGTTCTAAAATTTGAGTAATATGCCCAGCAACTAACCAATCATTATTATTAATTGGATCACCAGACATATTTTGATTGTAAAACATTGTAAGGATATCTTGATATCTTATAGTAGACATAAACATATGATATGTTGAATTTTATCTAGTAATAACATCACCATTAAATTTTTTAAATAGGTTATTAAAAGATTGACATAATTTTTTAAATTCATGTGTTCTTGCTTTTGAAGAACGCATATATCTAATAACATCTCTTTTTTTTTTCTACATGTATATTTACTTGTTTTAAATCATCTTGTACACATAAATTAAGAACATGACAAACACAACGAACATGAAATAATTCACCATCTAATACTGGTTTAAATAATTGTATAAGAGGAGGAATAGCAGTATCATTATTACTGGCATTATCAAAACTAATCAAAAAAAATTTATCATTTATATTATAGAAAGATGTTACAAATCTAATAGCAGAAAAAATGGCAACAAAAGTGTGTGGATATTCAAAAACTTTAAAAGTAATTATTTTTTTTGCAAAATAAAATTTTCATCAATCCAATATGCAGTAACACAAATGTAAGAATTAGTAGTACGTTGACTAGACCAAACATTAGATGTTAAAGAAATATTTGATTTATTATTTTGAAAACTAGTCATTATATTTTCTCTATATATATAAAATAATTTTAAAGCGTCACTTTTCATTGTATTTCGAGTAATTTTTTTATATTTTGGTTGTAAAATATTTTGAATCAAACTAGAAAATCTTGGTTGATCAACAAAACTAAAAGGAGATTAACTTTGAATAATTAATTTTGCAAGTTCTCGACGTTGAAAATCATGATCATACGAAAAAACGGTTAAACCAGAAGAAGATAATTAAGAATTTATTGAGCTTGTACAACCTTAGTGCCATGGCCCTTTGCATGACGTAATAAATGACCAATTCCTCCGGTTGTTGAAGCCGAAAGAATTTTTTGACATTTTTTGCACCGAGCTGTTGTTATGGTGCCATTAGGTTCAATAATTTTCTCAAAATATTCTCAAACCATACTTTTTTTTCTACCTGATGGACATAAATTAATAGATAAACGTACTTATCTCTATGTTTTGATTTTGTTGAGTGGTATGAGTGGTAGGAGTAGCATGAGACATTTCTTCTAACATATTTGATCCAGATTATGGAGTATAACTTGAAAAATCTCCATCCGTCATTAGTAAAAATTAAAATATAAAAAGTATAAATATTATATTAATCAATGAAATAAATTGAAGAGATTAAAAAAATTTAACAACAATCTTGAATCATTTTTTTATTGATGAGCTTAAAATATTGTTGAGAATGATTGTAAATGAACTTAGATTGTTGAGAGTAAGAGAGTTGAGAGTTGAGAGTTGAGAGTTGAGAGTTGAGGATTGAAAGAAAGAGTTGAAGATGACGATAGAAGAAATGAATAAGGAGATGAGGTATTTATAGAAAAATTTAATTTATTTTTTTAATATATTCGTCGGCCTGAGCCAGACTTGGCTCGGGCCGACATGGGCCTAGCGCACGCCAGGCCTCCCATGCTCGGCCCGCGTGCCCAAAAGGCGAGCCTGGCCCGTCTTCTGGGCACAGTCATGCCGGGCCAAGCCAGACCCGGCCCAAAATCGGGCCGGGCCAGTGCCGCCCATGGGCTGGCCCAGCCCGTTGCCACCTCTAGCGACAAGGCAAGGTGGGTATCTTTTATCTCATACCCACCTCAGATTTATTATGGGACAGAGAAAATAAAAGTTGTCTTTTCTTTTGATGGGTTATGAAACTTTAAAGTGGATGCATCAATTTGAGATGCGAATATGCATCAATTTGATTAAAATTAGGATAAATTACATTGATCTTTCCTGAGGTTTAGTGAAATTACACTGACATCCTCTCTATTTGTAATTTTATCTTATAACCCCCATGAGTTTCGTAAAAGATTACACAAACCTCTCCTATTACGAAATAAGATTACACAGACCTCCCCTGAGTTTTGTAAAATATTACACAAATCTCCCCTAAAAAAATTACTCAAAGATTACTCAGAGAATGTGATTGTAACCTGGACAAATAGAGAGGGATCAGTGTAATTTCACTAAACCTCATAGGAGATTAGCGTAATTTACCCTTAAAATTATAACATGCTATGTAAATAAATAAATAAATTTAAATTTATTCATAGAATTTTTTTAATCTTGCGCCCACTGTATTTTTGCTATTATCAACGCATTTTATGACAAGGTATGTTGATTTATTTTACTTCAATTGTTTTCTTTTTGTTTACAAGGGCTCGATACATTTTATTCAACTATCACAATGTGATATTCTTTAGACAATCTAATGTTTCTAAATTTTCAATAACTATTTCTAGAAAAGTAAAAAAATTATCAGGAATATAATCAATACTCTAAGAAAACTCCAAAAAAACACTCACAGTAAATTAATGAAGTAATCAGCATTAATAATTCCTAGTAATCTCTCTCTAGAATCATGTATCACCTGCTCTTGTATAAGTGGAGCATTATAACAGCTCTCATGAACCATGTCTCTTCACCTTACACGTGTAGGGTTGTTATAAATAGCTATGTATTCTAATTCATTAATTCAATTCATTCTTTATTTACTCGCTCCATGCTACTGCTGTTTGGTAACCTCTATATGGTATCAGAACGGCGTATGCTCTAACGAGTCTTCTCCACTCCATCTGTCCTCTTCCTCTTTCAAAATGATGCTTCTCTGTCGGATCATTCTGCAACCTCAAATCATGGTGTTATAAATTCATTACTACAAGCAGGGCAAATAGTTACATTTAACTTAGTTACTCAAATCCCAATCAAACTTACTGGGAACAACTACTCGATCTGAAAGGCACAGTTTGATCTTCTTTTGCTTGGGCATAGCCTCATTCCTTACATTGACGGATCCCTTCCCTACCCTCCCGATATTGATCCGAGTAAGAAGGACGTATGGCTCCGGCAAGATGGGCTCATCAGACATGCTCTTATGGCATCTGTTGATCCCACCATTGCCCCTTCAATCGCATCCTCCTCCACAGCTTCCATAGCATGGCAAAAAAATCGCTCGATAGTATGCGAACAAATCACAATCTCGGGTATTCTCTCTTCAAGATAAACTATCTCGTTTAACTAAGGGATTTAAAACTGTGACTGGATATTTTAATGAGGTTCGATGTATTGCTAATGAATTGACGATTGCCAATTCCCCCCTTCCCGAAACGGCTCTTGTTATCAAGATCCTTGCTGGTTTGGGATCTGATTACGATTACATAAGCGCTGCTATTAGATCGCGTGATACCTA
This sequence comes from Canna indica, assembly GCA_034359265.1. Classification (NCBI taxonomy): domain Eukaryota; kingdom Viridiplantae; phylum Streptophyta; class Magnoliopsida; order Zingiberales; family Cannaceae; genus Canna; species Canna indica. Next base: position 13,513,495 of record CP136893.1, on the reverse strand, counting down.
CATTACTCTAGAAGAGCTTTTTGATAAGCTTTGTGGCCATGAGGCTTTCTTGTTGCATAAATAAGACAAGCCAACTATTACAGCTCAATATATGCATAAATCAAAATCATCATCCAAACAAAATCATAATAATAGCACTAGACGCAATTGGCCTCAAACCAACAACAACAATTGGCGTCGATCTCCTGTTACTAAGCAATCAAACTGGAGGCCTCCTTTCAATACTAACAACATGCCAACAATACATTGTCAGCTTTGCGATAGACCTGGCCATACTGCTCGTATTTGCAGGTCTCGATCTCACAATCATGAAGAGGCTCAGGCCAACTTCACTGCTTGGTTCAATCCAACAAGTTGGGTAATGGACTCGGGTGCATCTCACCATATCACTAGCGATAATCAGACGCTCAAATCTATCTCTGAATATAATGGAGATGATAACATTGTCATAGGCGATGGCAAAGGTATTCAAATTACTCACACTGGTGACACTTCGATTTCTTCTGGTAGTCATACATTTGCTTTAAATAAGGTTCTTTATGCTCCAGCAATACACAGAAACTTAATATATGTATCTCAGTTCTGTAATCAGAACAATGTATCAACTGAGTTCTTTCCTCACTACTTTACTGTGAAGGATCTGTAAACAGGAACAGTCCTAGCGCACGGCCTGAATAATAGCAACACTTATGAATGGTCTGATGACATCAAGCCTACAGTTCATTTTACTGCAACATCTTCTTCCAGTCTTCATCTCTGGCATCAGCGGCTCAGACATCCTCAAAATAAAACTCTTAAGCAAGTAATCACAAAATATCAACTTTCGTTATCTGATTCAATTCAAAAACCATGTAATTCATGTCTATGTAGCAAGAGTCACAAACTTCTTTTCTCAGCTTCTACATTACAGAGCTCAAAACCACTGCAGCTCATCTATTCTGATGTGTGGGGTCCCTCACCAATCACTGCTTCAATTGGACATAGGTTCTACAATATATTTGTAGAACATTTTACAAAGTACATATGGTTGTCTCCACTTAAATTGAAATCTGATGCTTTAAAAGTTTTTATTGAGTTCAAAATTTTAGTGGAAAAATATTTCAACACTTCCATTATAAGTCTTTATACTGATGGTGGTGGAGAATTTATAGCTATGAGCTCATTCCTCTCTGAGGTAGGGATTCAACACCTTATATCTCCACCATACACTCCACAACGTGTTAGTGTGGCCGAACGCAGGCATCAACATATAATGGAAACAGCTACAACACTTTTACATCAAGCTTCTATTCCACTTAATCTTTGGCTATATGCTTGCACAGTTGTTGTCTATTTAATTAATATATTGCCAATTGAAATTTTAAATGAAGCTTCACCATTTCAAACCTTGTTCAGTGACACTCCTAATTACAAATCTCTTCGAATATTTGGTTGCCTGTGTTATCCATGGATGAAGTCATATGCAAGCAATAAATTAGAACCAAAATCAAAATCATGTATCTTTCTTGGATACTCTACCAAATATCACTCATATCAGTGTTTAGATATATCCTCTTCAAAGATTATAATTTCCAAACATGTAGTTTTCAAGGAGGATATATTTCCCTTTCAGCAAGTTGACATTCATCTTCCACGAGTCATAGCTGAAGACAGTGATTGGTTTGATGCTTCCACACCTGTAGCACCAACTCTGTTTGAGACTACTGGTATTACTGAGAGCGAGATACCTTCTGTCCCTAACAATATGAATCTTGACACAAACACTGTTATATCCGACACTTCTCCTGTAAGAAGTTTCACCTCATCCTCTGATACTGCGCTGGCAGAAACCAGTTCAGCTTCTTCATCCTCTAAGTCGGCTGACAATACTACTTTATCAACGCGACCAAGAAGAATGGTTACTCGTTCTCAAAACAATATTTTTAAACCCAAGTTGCCTACAGTTTATTTTGCACTCTCGGCAAAAATCTCCTCGAACATGGATACTCCTCGAACATTTAAACAAGCTTTGAAACATCCTGATTGGAGAAAAGCTATGAATGATGAATTTGTTGTGCTAACCAAAAGCAATACATGGAGTCTAGTTCCACCTAGTCCTCACCAAAATATAATTGGCAGTAAATGAATTTTTCGGATTAAAAGGCATGCTGATGGTTCAATTGAACGATTCAAAGGCAGGCTGGTTGCAAAAGGATTCTCTCAGCGACCAGGTATTGACTTCAAATCTACCTTTAGTCCAGTTATAAAACCTACAACCATTAGACTCATTCTGACAATTGCTATCTTTCACAAATGGCCTATTTTTCAACTTGATGTTAATAATGCATTTCTTCAAAGCACTCTTGAGGATGAAGTTTATATGTCACAACCTCCGGGATTTCTTCACAAAGAGTATCCTCACTATGTATGCAAACTTCATAAAGCAATCTATAGTCTTCGGCAGGCTCCAAGGGCATGATTTAATGAATTTAGAAAGTATATTACTTCTATTGGCTTCATTGGATCCATTTCAGATAGTTCTATGTTCATCTTGAAAGCGGTTGACTTCATAATATTTTTACTTCTTTACGTGGATGATATTATCCTAACAGGGACATCAACAGCTAAGATTCAAGAAATATATCATAGTCTGGCTACCAAGTTCTCACTCAAAGATCTTCAGCCTCTTTCTTACTTTCTTGGTATTGAAGTTTGTCAAGCAACTAATGGAATCATACTTGCTCAAAAATAGTACACAACTGATATTTTGCATCGATTCAATATGTTTGACTCAAAAGGAATCAAAACTCCAATGTCTTCATCTACAACTCTAACATTACATGATGACTCTCCTTCATTCGATTCTTCTGAGTACAGAAGAGTAATTGGAGCATTACAATATTTAAGTTTCACCAGACTTGATATTTGTTTTCTTGTGAACATGTTATCTCAATTCACGCAATGTCTGAAACTATCTCATTGGCGGGCTTGCAAAAGACTCTTACGTTACCTCAAAGAAACAAGAAATTTTGGTCTGCACATCAATCCAAAGAAGCAGCTTAACATAGCAATCTTTTTTTACTCTGATTGGAGTGGCGATCCTGATGATCGTTGTTCAATAGGAGCCTATATCTCCTTTCTCGAAGGATCTCCTATCAGTTGGTCCTCCAAGAAACAAAGGCAGGTTGCCAGGTTTTCAACGGAGGCCGAGTATCGGGCACTTGCAAATGCTGCAACTGAATCAAATTGGCTCACCAATCTGCTTCAGGAAATTAATATTCCAATCACAACAGCTCCAACAATATATTGTGATAACCTTGGCGCGACATTTCTATCTCAGAACCCTGCGTCCAATACTCGGATGAAGCATCTTGTTATCGACTATTATTTTGTGCGAGAACAAGTCAGTAAAAATACACTCAACATTGTCACATTCTTTCTTATAACAGCTTGCTGATACCTGCTGATACACTCACAAAGCCTATTAATACTGCTATTTTTCATCAACACAAAACCAAGATAGGAGTCGTCAACCCAACTCCTATCTTGAGGGGGCGTAATGAAGTAATTAGCATTAATAATTTCTAGTAATCTCTCTAGAATCATCTATCATCTGCTCTTGTATAAATGGAGCATTATTATAACAGCTCTTATGAACTATGTCTTTCCACCTTACACGTGTAGGGTTGTTATCATGTAAAGAAGCTATACTACTGTTGCATACTACTGTTCTTGTATAAATGGAGCATTATTATAACTATGTATCCTGATTCATTAATTCAATTCATTCTTTATTTACTCGAAGCTATACTACTGTTGCATACTACTGTTCTTGTATAAATGGAGCATTATTATAACTATGTATCCTGATTCATTAATTCAATTCATTCTTTATTTACTCGCTGCATACTACTGTTGCTTGGTAACTATATTATATTTTACAAAATAAAGTGCTCTACGGGTATTCTAAAAGTTTTAAAAGCTTTTCCAAGTAAATTGCCTGTGCTTTCGATCTTCTCATGATTTCAAAGGTTATTTAGAAAGTATAATATAGATTTTTTTGTTTTTTTATTCATGTCTTTTTCAAATTGATTCCCTGCTCTAAAGCACGGCTTGTTTATATTCAAGTAAACAACAGCACAGCTCGGTTCAAAGTATCAAACTATAAATGCACCAAAACCAATTCGTGACTTGGGCAGTTGGGCTTGGCTTAAGTAGCCTTTGCATCAGTGCACTGAATCGATAATCTAAAATTAATTTAAAACCCAAGAATTCTAATCAAGCCTGGCTTGATCATGTTCGAGTCAAACAGCAGATTTTACATAAAGTAATGGGTGGAAACATAATCTAATGCCAGGAGAGAGATTGTTGCTTATCCACACGTGGAAAAAGAAAAGAAAAAAAAGGCGCAGAGTGCAGCTCACGCAAATGCAGATATCTTCTATCCACAAGTTGAAACTTTGAAGTATAAATCAGTAGAGGTTTCGGAGGTTTCAATCATGTCCATATAAGTCATGAATCCTTACTCGTAGTTACCTTTTCTGATTCTAAGCCTTCAACTTTCAACAACTGATGCAGCGGAAAGAAATAAGGAAGAGCCATACCAAGCACTAGACAGAGAAGAGCTGCAACTCCAACCCACCAAGCACCATGGGGAATCCCCATCATCAATTTGTCACAAACTGGAAAAACAAGAATGCAGTAGTAAATATGAGAACAATGACAGAATGGTCGAGGTTCCATTTTTTGGAATGTGCAACTGAAATGAGGCTAGAATTAAGATACTAGGACAATCAGCTATAAGCATAAAGAGTTTGTGGTACAATGCCCAGATATGCAAATGGTGATAAAATTGCATGTAGATAAATGCATGCATCAGATTGCAAAATGATAAAAAGGACTTGTATTTTCAATTTTCCAGAAACACAGTATTTCCAGCAGAGTGTTTAACTGTTCAAGAAAGCAGCCTATTTCATGTGATAATACTTTAAACAATAAATTGTGAAATTTTAGTGCAGAAATTTCATTTGTTGTGCAGAAATATTAGTTTTCATGGTAATTAAGAAACAAAAGAATGAAAATAAAACAACGTAGAATACCCTAACATGGAGAATCAACATCCACTAAAGATGTAGTACTAACAATAATTAAAATTGTATTCCACTTAAAATGCTAAGATGTAGAGCCCCAATGTCAGAGCATTAGTCTCGCCTCTGACATGTTGGAACTACTTTTTCAATCTGTGTTCTACTAATAAAATCATTGGTCATAACTCGTAATCATCCATAGCTTTGCTTAAAGTATGATCATTGGCCAAAACCCAATATATAGCTCAGGCAATCCTTGGCAACCACAGCTTTAATTTAACACCTCCTGGAGTGACATAAGGAACAAATTTATGGCATTTAGTGTCATGTCAAAAGCATGGGCACTATACTTCAATTCTTATACTATAAACATTAGAAGGATGAGAATCTAGCTACTTGCAAGATTGACTGAGATGGGCATTTGTACTGGCAACCCATACACTAACTACTTGGCAGTTGGCAGACATAGCATAGAGAGGAGAGAATAAGATTTAGTCAAGCACCATAGAAGGTGGGAATCTTTTATGAATTTTACTTCTAAACATCCAAAGTGCAAGCAATATGAATCATGATAGTAACACCAAATGAGGTACAGGGGGAGCCCAAAAATAAAAAATAAATGCATGATATTTGGTGGATTTGGTCAACCACCATAAAAGGTGGGGGTTCCTTTCATGAATATTACTTTTAAGAATTAAAATTCAAACAATCACAATGCAAGTGATATGGATCATTAGTCCAACAGCAAATAAAATAAAATTTATAGTTGCACATATTCATTGGCACTAACACTTGACTAGTATGTGTTACACTTAATATTTTGAGTACTTACTTTTAAAGAGCATAGCACACAGGGTTCCAAACTCGGATATTGACAAATATAGTAGAAACAACCACTCGTAGTAGATGGGTGCAGCATGTCATGCTGCACCTACCATGCATCCTGATGAATCATTGATTCGCTAAAGATATAAATCATTTGCTAGTAACCTTAGATAAATATGAGTTTGTGATCACTCATGAGGATAAACTTTGAATAGAACATAAACTACAAATTCACTAAGGATCTGTCAGTATTTCTTTTTGTGGCATTAGCCTACATGGTTTGAGACTCTAGAGGTCAGATCATTCAAGGGTTAATATCTAGAAAAATGCTAAATTGCATTATCCAAAGATGACTTACTAAAATTGAAGCTACCATATATCATTTTCACAAGAGAATAAAAAGCACAAGATAGGCTTGTATTTGGAATCATAATTGATGGAATATTATGTAGACATTAATCACTCATGAAGGTTATATACGGGGCATCATGGTAAGTAAATATAGCTTTTTCTGTTGGCCTGTAAACAATAATGACTATTTTTTGTGCATAACCTTTGAAATAATATATGGAGATATTTATAAATGGCAAAGTATATACAGTCCTTTCTAAATATCCTTTGCAGTACATCCTTGTCCTCAATTTGGAGAAACTTCATAAGAGAATAAAACTTAAGAGAACATTACCTCTCCTTGGTGATAATTTTAACTACATTGGAATATATTAGGATGAATAGGAAAAGGGTAGCAGACCAATTATGGTCGATGTAAATTACGAAACTGGCAAAGGGATTCCTAAATTGTTCACAAAATTTTGACAAGCTCAAATCAGTGTTATTAATAGCGAATGGCAGCTCATGGCGGAAAGCCAAAAATCCGCCATACAAATATGACGGATGGCGTTGCGGCCAATGGCGGAAGCATGGCGGCTGAAAATATTATATATATATATATATATATATATATATATAACAACTAAGCAGTAAGCATTAATAAGTAATAACATATATCAAGAACAATAAAATTAGAAACATTATAGGAAATAAAATTCACCAAATGTAACATAATTAAAGTAAATAAAATTCAAGAATATACTATAGAACAAATGAAAAGTAAAATAAAAAAGAAAGGAACATAAAAAAAAATATGACTAGAACTGTTGATTGAAATTAAAAAATAAAAGAATAGAACAAAACACAACTACAAACAAAAACACAAGTAAAATAAAAAAAGAAATAGAAAAAATATGAAGGGTTGCCGGCTGAAATAAAAAAAAGAATAGAAAAGAAAACAAGTAAAAAAAGAAAGAAACAGAAAAAAATCCTTTGTTGAGTGTGTAAATACCTAAAAAAACAAGAAAACTTAAATGAAGTGAGGGAGAGAATTGAATGGGAGAGAAATACATAAAAGAAACGACAAAAACTGCTATCTTTTATGCTCTTTAGCTCTCTTGAGTCGCCGGAGTGGAGCAGCCGCATGTAGGAGGGTTCTATGTTTGGAGTGCAGGGAAGCCGCCAACCTTTAGGCCTTAAGGATTAGGGTTTTTTATCCTTAACCCTTTTCAGAAAATTACAAAAACGCCCTTCCTTTGAGAAAAAAACATGTAAAAGGCATCATTTCCGCCAAGGAGCCACGGCGGATTGCGGGCGCCATAAAACGCCACGCAAAAACCGTGGCGTTGCGGTTTCTGCGTGGCGGTTTGGGGCCATGGCGGAAATTTGACAACACTGGCTGAAATTCACATGCACTCTACATAAGACTAAAACTTATTTGCATCAAGTGCATAATATTTGTAAGGTTCAAAACACATGGAAAGTTGCTTGCCATTTGATAAAACAAGTGAAATATCAAACTAAGTTCTTTTAGTTGAATGCTTGCATTTTTTTTGAGGCAACAATGGCTGCACTTGCATATTATACAGAATGCACAGAAAAGTAAAACATCTTGGAGGACTAATCTAATCTATCACTTATACTGGTTTTGCTGGTTTCTATAAGATCATAAAAGAGTATACATGAACAAAAAGATTAAGCTAACATGTCTTCCGAACAAAGACATCAAAGAGATAAAGATTGAAAACCATTTAACGACCACTTGCCGTCTAACTTGGAATGTATGCCAATTATTTAACTTCAGAAATTTTATAACGGTTTTCCTACGGTTGAAGCTGATTAATTAAATTGATGAAAATTATAAGAACCAATGTCGCAAATTACTATTCATCACTATGATCATCACTTCCCCAAACCATAAGACAAGCTCTTTATTTATAAACGTGAACATTAGCACAAGAAACAAACTATTCGTGCGTACCAATATTATAGATGACTAGTTCTCGCTCTGGCACATTTGCCATGGCAACCACACCTTCGGGTTCAACGGTCAGAATAACAAAAACCTAGAAGAAAGGTTCTCGCATTAATTATTTCACAACGACAAAAAATGAGCGGATCCAACTAATCATGACTGCTTACTGATTCATCACTGTCAGCCTTGAAAATTAGTTTCTCTGTATTAAGCAATCTCCTATTCTTCATTGACGAGAGTCCTGGCACGGACCTGTGTAGTTGAATGGAGAAGCTGGCAGGTATCTATTGCAAAATTAAGTTCAATGATATTCAGTTTATGTTTATATATATAAGAAAGCGAACAAGAGGTTCATTGGGGAAAAAGAACAAACAGAAGCTGGGTATGATATCTTGACTTCGTAAGACACTGATCTCCTGAGGCCGATCAGCTCGTAAATACGTTGGCCGGATCTAAGCGGTAGGGTTTCTCCTCTGATTTCTTCACCGACCTTAAGCGCCTTCACATCTGAGCTGCAATGACGGAGGAGTTAAGGATGACCGAGGGAAACAAACGGGGGAAAACCTTGCAGTATCAGCAGAGGAGATAGACTTGTGAAGGAGCGGGACGGAGGAAGCGACGAGGAAGCACGGGAGGAGGAGCGCGAGAACGCAACGCCACGGCGAGTAAGAAGACATTGCGGAGACAAAGAGAGGGCGAAGTGGCGAACCTGCTCTATGAATCTTTGATGCCCTCTCTCGGCTAGGACGAACCTGAGAGAGTTCGAGACCCAACGCGAATGCAAGAAAAACCGGATCCGAAATGGATTAGTTCGGATCGGGTTGGCGAGAAGTTGCATGGGCACCAAGTCAACATTGACACCAATCCTACATAGGAAAATAGGAAATCCTCGGTAGACGTCGTATTGAAGGGAAACGTTGCCATTTTATGCGAATGCAAGTGCAACGGGGGATTTTAGACGAAAAAGACCAATTAAAGAAGTAACTAAGGTTACGCCACCAGCATCAAACTCTATAAAACCATCTTGAAATGCTTTAATATTTGATAACTAATTATAGTACTCGCTCTTTGCATAATAAAAATATAGTTTTAAAAATAAAAAATTTATATTTATATTTATATTTTAATATATTATTATGTAATACATGATTTTATAAATAAAAAAATTTGAAATTATTTTTTTATATTTTAATATATTATTATATATAAACAGAATAGTCTATCAATTTTTTTTTAATATTTTTTAATATTTTCTAACATAATTTTAATTTGGAATCATATAAATTTAGATTTAAAATTAATTTTTAAAATTTTTAAAAAATAATTATTTTAAACTTAACTTAGAAATTAATTCTTAATTTAAATTAAATTTAAATTTAAATATTTATATACCTAGATTACCATAAATAAATTACTACATTATTATCATATTATAAAAGAATTATATTTTTAAAAATAAAAGTTGATATTTAATTAGAAGTGAAACATGCTTAATTTAATGGACTCGAAAATTTTTCAATTAATCATACATAAATACTGAGAAAAAATAAAATTAAAAATTAAAAATGCATAATATAATATATAATATTTAAAAATTAAACAAACATAATTAATTTAATTCTAACCAAATGAAAATTAATAAAATTTAAAATTAACCATGTTCAATTAAGCAGACATAACAAAATTCAAAATTTCATAAATAATTATTCACATATGGAATTAATTAAATTGAAAATTTTAAAAATTAAGTATAATTTTTTGAAAATCAAGCATGCTTAATTAAATGAATTTGAAAAATTAAAATTAAATATGCATAACGATGGAAGAAAAATAAATTTTAGTTTTCCCCCACTCCCTTAAATCAAAGGTAAAATTGTTGAGGAAGTGGAGGAAATTTAAGCAGAAAGAAGTTGTTGCTTGTTTATACTAGTATGACACATGTGCTACGCACGATTTAATTATACTATAAAAATGATTTGAATAAGGATAAATTAATTAGTTGTATGCATTTATAAATTTAATTGTAAAGTAAAAATAATTATATCTACTTTTTTGAATGAAAATTATACTAAAATGATATTAAATTAGATATTATCATTTATTGCATATTAGAGATTTAGAAATGTAATATGTTATGAAAAATATATTTTGAGTGTAAAATTTATATTTTTAAAAATAAATAAAAGAATAATATTTTAAATAATTTTTGTAACAATAATATTAAAATATATATCAATATATTAGGTATTAAATTATTTACAAAAGAAAAATTGACATTTTATTTTAAATTAAAATATAACTAAAGATAAAAATATACACGATTGCTATAAAAGAAAATAATGATTGTAGTGCTATAAAAGAATTTCTTAAAAGAATTTATTATTCGTTATAAAAGACTTCCTTCAAATCACGATTGCTGGTTACTCTAGAAATACCAACATATAGTTGACCATGAGAGGACACATATTTTTAGATATACTCCAACGTGTTTAAGACTTTGACCTTGACTCTTATTTATGGCCATAACAAAACAAATATATAAAAAAAATTATCACCGTTGAAATTTAAAATGAACTTTTATATCTAATGGCGTTAATATCAATATTGGAATAAAAATCTTATCCTCTATATTGGTTCTTGATATTATTTTTCCTTTCAACACATATTGGCCAATTCGAATTATCTCAAGTCGAGTCTCATTGCATAAACCTAAAGATTGATCTATGTTTCTCAAAAGCAGGATAACAAGAACATCGACTTTGAGCTTCAATTCGTATGAATATCATTAATTGAATCACAGCCACCATCCGATGAACAGGGGCTGTCAAAGCTTAGATAAATTTGTATTTCACCAGGAACCAAAGACAACATAAAATTATTCGCATTTTAAACTATTCCATTAGTAGGTACTAAGATAGCTCTGTGCTCCAAGTAATTGAGATCGTCCATATTGTTCAAAAATAATAGATAAATGACATTCACAATTTTAGCAAGTGGATCACCAGTTTCTTATATGAGCAAATCATCAGGAATCTTTATGTTGACATTCCCATCATTAGCATCACTAAGGGTCTCATTTTCAATGCTTGATACGATGAATTTCCTGAGTGCAACCTCATATATGTCTTGTTAATGTTAGCATCTCACATAGTAACTTCACAAATAAGATGAATTAATAGTAGCATGCACAATATCTTGTCTTGACCCTTTGGGTACAATAGACAGAATCTCTTTGAAATTATCCTACTAAAAATATTAATTTTTCTTTAAAAGGTTGCTGAAAGCTTGATTATATCCCTCAAGGTTCGATCAACAACTTCAAAATAATGCTTCATAATCATTGGAGTTTCATCACATATAATAAGTTTTATTTTTATTATCAAGTCAGCTAATGGACTACCTTGATTCATATAACAGATGGAGTTTTTATCAACATTCATAAAAATTGCAAATCTTGAATGTATCGTACTCCCACTTGGAATTAGCAAAACCACTATTCCACTCGAAGCAACTGTTAAAATAATTTTATTTTTGGATCTCAAAGTTGCTGAAAGAGTTCTTTAAATGAATGATTCCCCCGTGCCACTAAATCCATATAGAAAGAATAATCCTCCACGGTTTTCAACGATTCTAAGCATAATCTTATCGTATATATTTCTTTGTTCAACTATGAGATTAGAAAAGATTTGAGCATGTTCAACCGCTAATGATCGTTTATCATAGTTAAATTCACACTAAATAAGTTTATTTCTGCATTGATGAGGGAATGAGATATCCAGAAATGACATTTCGAGTAAATCAGCTAGACTCATGTTGTTACTCCTTAACATATTCTTAATCTCTGCAAGAGCAAAATTCTTCAATTCATATTCACTTAGATCAAATATTCACAAAAAAATCCTTAATAAAAAAATTCAAAAAGTATTTTTTTATTTTATTTTATAGAGTTTTAGGATGTGTAACGCGTTGCAGACTTTTGGAAAAAAGTTAAAGAAAAAATAAAAAATAATGAAAAATATTTATTATAATAAATATAATAAATATTATAATATGGCCATGAAATCTCGAAAATATTATTTTTGAAAATTTTGGATCACTAATTAAAAATCATTTCTAAAATTTTGGGTAATAAAATTATATTTTTACTTTTTATAGACAAATAAAATTTTTATGCGAAAATAATTAATAAGAATAGTATAATAAAAAAAAATTACCAAAAAATAATTTAAAAATATTAAATTATGTGTAGTAATTAAGTTTGAACGTAATTTGCCAAATTTTTTTAAAAATTAATTAAATGAGCAAAAAACTACACATTTTTTATTAAATGGACGAGATCTAATATTTTTTGTAACATGCTTTTATAAAAATGTTCATGAAATAAGCGAGAAATAACATTCATTTTTACCCATAGACTTTGTAATTTTTATTAAAATTTTAAAAAATTTGGATCCTAAGTTAAAAAAATTTGACCCAAAAATATCGATAATATTAGAATTTCAAAAATTTCGAATCCTAAATTAAAAACGATATTGAAAATGTATTCTAAAATTATAAAAAAATTCGTTCGTAAAAAAATCCATTTAAGAATTTTGTGAATTAACATCACATAAATATCCATAAAATAATTAAAAATCTTGATGGTTAATATTTAAAAATAAATTTGCATATTTATCTTTATAATAAAATCAGCAAGTTGCCTATAAATATTTTGATTATTGATATTTATAAGTAAATATATAATGTTGTCGTATAAAAAAAATTACCTTCAAAATTTTAAAAATATTGGGGTTTTGGAAATTTTGAATCCTAAATTAAAAATGATTTTGAAAAATATACTAAAAAATTAATTAAACAAAATCATTCATAAAAAAAAATCAATTTTTTTTTGTGAATTTTGGAGATTTTAAAATATATTTTAAGATTTTTAAAATTTCGAACCAATTTTATTTTAAAATTCATGAAATCTATATTTATCAGTATAATTATATTTCATATTTTTCGGAATATTTTTACTATTTTTTTATTTTTTTCAAACAAAATTTGTAATATGTTACACACTTTTGTACAAAATAGAATATATTTTTTCACTCATTATAGAGCTATTCTCCACTTATTTCATGGACATATTTATAAAATTCTTTAATAAAAAAAAGAGAGATAATGCTCATTTAGGGTATATTATATTTTTTTCCATTTAATAAATTTAAAAATATTTTATTCTTGGCAAATTTCATTCTAAATTGATTAGTACACATAATTTAATAATTTTACATTAATATTTTTAATAAAAATAAATTATTATATTATTCTCATTAATTATCTTCGCATAAAATTTTCTCTTTTTCATATTAAAATAAAAGTGTAATTTTATTTAACATGAATCTTTCATTTTTCCTAAATTAAAAATCACTTTGAAAATATATCCTAAAATCCTCGAAAATTCATATAAAAAAAACTTTTTTTTTTGTGTTTTTTTACGATTGAAATTTTTGTGTAGTTTTTTTTAAAATATTTTATGATACATTTTCAAAATCATTTTTAATTTAGTATTTTGAAACTTTTAAAAAAATCCTAAAATTCTCCAAAAATCACACAAATTCTAATTTATTTATTTTTTAATAATTTTTTTTTAAAGATTTTACAATAGGATTCACAATTATTATTAATATAGAATTCAAAATTTTCAAAATCCTAATTTAATGAAATTTTAGAACTAATTTTTTAATATGTGAACATGCTTCGTTAACTTATAAATTTAAATAAGTAACTAACTAAATTTATTATAAAGATAATATGCAATTTGATCTAATTTGATATAATGATGTAATATTCATCTAATCAAAATTTCAAATTTCAAATTTATTTATAATGATTTTTATTTGTAAATTTTGGCAAAAGCATAATTAATTTAATTGGGTAAATTAATTTGATATAATTAATTACCTATATTGGTTAATAAATTTCAATAAATAAATTAATTTGATATGTCAATTTGAAATTATATAGAAGTGCAACGGGAGTCTTAAGTTTTTGAGCATAAGTCCTATAAGTATTATTTCGGTATTTTCAGTCCTATATATTTGCTACGTAACACAGATTTAGTCCTATCCGTGACGATCAGTTAACTCTTCGTCCACGTGGATATAATGTTGTTCATACACGTCGATAAATTTGGTCCTATAAGTTTTAATTCAAAATTTTTAGTCCTATATGTTTGTTATGTAACACATATTTGACCCTATCAATGACGGTCAGTTAACTTTTCATCCACGTGGACATAATATTGTTCATACACGTCGACAAATTTGGTCATATAAGTTTTATTTCAAAATTTTTAGTTCTATATATTTGCTCCGTAGCATAGATTTAGTCCTATATGTGACGGTTCGTTAATTCTTCGTCCACGAAAAATAAACGGCGTTATGTACATGTTGACAGAGTTAATAGACCATTAAAGATAGGACCAAATATGTGTTAGAGATCAAACATATATGGCTGAAAACACCGAAATAAAACTTATAAGACTAAAGTCCAAAAAACTTAAAACTTATAAGACTTCTATTGCCCTTATCCCTTTAATAAAATGTCAGCTATATAGTTTATATTTATATTTATATGTAAATGTAAATACTATTTCAAAAAAATCCTTTAAACTAGAATTATCGAAATTGGGCACTCTCCACAATTGTATAGATTCTAACTAAATCATAGCGGATCATTATTTCAGTACGAAAATAAAAGAAGAAAATAATAAACTATGAAGAATAAGAGAAGAGAGAACAATTGATATCCTACATTAACCATGAAGCTAATTTTTATAGACATATAAAATTTTGGAAAATTTGTAAATTTGGTAATTAATATTCAATAATTAGAAAATTATTAATTTTAAATATAAAAATTAATTAAAAATTAAAATTTTGAAATTTTGAAATTTTACAATAATTAATAAGACTATTAAGTTATTAATTTCGATTATAATTACTCAACATTGATTATTACTCTTATTTAGTAATTTCGAATTGTGTAATTAATCACAATTAATCAAAAATTCGGAAACAATCATAGTAATTAAATAATTAAATTGTGCAAAAGGATTATTAATCACAAATTTATAAGAATTATTTATAAATTTGATAATTAATATTCAATAATTAATAAAATTATTAATTTCAAAGTTTAAAATTAATAAGAAATTAGAAATTAGAAAATTTCAAAATAATTAATAAGATTATTAAGTTATTGATTTCAGTAATAATTACTAAATATTAATTATTATTCTTATTTAGTACTTTTAAATTATGTAATTAATCATAATTAATGATGATTAATCATAATTTCAAAAATAATCACAGTAATTAAGTAAAGTAAATGGTGGAAAAGGATTATTAATAAATGAATTATTTGAATTACTAAGTAAAATTATATTAATTTTGAAATTTTTATTTATTTTCTAATTTCCTATTTCAAAATTTATTTAATTTATTTTATTAAATTTTCACATGAATTAGGAAATTATAAATATTTAATTAAAATTTTAAAGGAACAAATAGGACTGACAACGGATCAGATACAGTGCAGATACTGGATTATCTGTATCCGCACCACACTTCATATCTGCACATTCGTATCTGCACCACATTCGTATTCATACCGTATTTAATAAAAATATATTAAAATAATATATTTAATTAAAAAATCAATAAATTACCAATTCATTAATTCAAAATAAATATATAATATATTTTAAAATTCATCTTGACATTAAATTACCATAGAGCTCTTATATATATTAATAATTTATATGGGCAAAATAGTAATTCAAATATGCGGATAGGCGGTACAGATACGGTATGGATCCACAGTTATATTCGTATTCGCACCGTATCTACACGGATATAAGTTTTCTAAATCCGTATTCATATTCATATCCATTTTTACTTGCGGATATGGATCGAATACGATGCAGATGCAATTTTTAGTTAGCGGGTGCGGATAAAATTGCCACCCCTAGGGACAAAGATTAATGTGGAAGCGACACGTGTCTACACGATGATGTATTTTTATAGAATTAGAATTATTAGAATTTTAAAATAGAATTATATTAAAATTTAAAATATTTTATTAATTTTATTAAAATTAGAATTAGAATTATAATTAAAATAGAATTATAATTAAAATTATAATTAATTTTATTAAAATAGAATTGTATTTAGAATTATTAATTTTATAAATAAAATGTGTGAATTAGGAAATTACTAAGTGAAATTATATTAATTTTGAAATATTTTATTTATTCCCTAATTTCCTAATTTCAAAATTTATTTATTTATTTTATTAAATAATTGCGTGAATTAAGAAATTATAATATTTAATTAAAATTTTAAAAGATCAGAGATTAATGTAAAAGCAACGTGTATACACGAAGATGCATTTTTTTAATTTAGAAGGATTAGAATTACTAAGTAAAATTATATTAATTTTAAAAAATTTATTTATTTTTAAATATAGTCGATTTTAAAATTTATTTAAATAATTTTACTAAACAAATGTGTGAATTAAAAAATTATGAATATTTAATTAAAATTTTAATATTTACATACGTGAAAAATTAAAATAGTTAATGTTGGATCAACATTTGTCTAATTAAGATGTGTTTTAAAAAAAATATAATTACTAAGTAAAATTATATTAATTTTTAAATTTTTTATTTTAAAATTATCACGTGAAGATGTGTTTTATATAATATATAAGATAAAATAAAATAAAATAAAATGTACATAAAAAAAATTGTTTTATAAAAATATTCATAAAAACTTCTTTTTATTAAATGAACGGGAAAGAGAAAAAAAAATTTGGAAAATTACTACCTTATTTATTTCAGACTTAGTTACTTTTATTATATAAAGATATATATATAGATATCTGCAAAAAAAAAATATTTATTATAAGAAGTTTGACATTTGAAAAAGATTAGCCCGCGAAAGATATCCAAAATCCAATCAGATTTTTCAAAACTTGAACTCATAAATTTTACAACATGATGAGCCCCAAAATCAGAGATGAACGAGTCTAGGTATCCTATATTTTTTAGATACACAAATCATATTATGTATATGATCAGTTCTTAGGTTTTGGACTCGGATAATACCACGTTGTGACTTGAAATCGGACCCTATCCGAGACTTGTGGTGCAGTACAAGTTTCGAATATCCTGTTGGAACATATTCATTTTACAAGTTCCAAAATACAAATTTCGGGTATACTATTGAAATATGTTCATTTACAAGTTTTTGGTACCTTATTAGAACTTATTCATTTACATGTTGCAGGTATTTTGTTTTGGAACCTGTTCATTTAGAGATTCTAGGATACAAGTTTCGGATACCATATCGGAACTTGTTCATATACAAATTCCAAAATATAAGTTCTAAGTACCAGTTTCGATTTTGGGTACCCGATGGGTTGAACCTGGAAACGAAACCGATTTTTACTGATTCTTTTATTTTTGTCATGAACTCTGCCTGAATTTAATTTTGATCAATTTGAAACCTATCCAATCGAATAAATTCTAATTGATTTCGAGTCTACCTGATATCCATGTGCACCCGTTACCCCCAAAAATGAGAGAAGCCATATAAGGTAGGGATTAGGAAATAGTGATTTTTCATATTAACGGTTGAGATTTTTAGTTTTGATTTGATTTTTTATTTTTCGAGATAATTTTTTAATATATTTATTTTGAATTTATAATACTAACACTTGTTACATTTTATATATTGGATTTTTAAAAAAAGAGAAAACACCCAATTGTTGGGAAGAGGGTGTAGAGGGTCATTGGGGCCTTGGGGGTGCATTCCTCGCCAACAAGTTAAGTAGGAATATATTCCCTTTCAGTATGAAAAACTTTATTGATATCATCGTAAGGTTGAACATTGTTTGAGTATAAGCTATACATAGAAACAGGAACAAAATCTTTAGCATCAATATTGACATTATTCTGTAGCTCTTTAGCAGAACCGGTCTTATTGTAGACCTTCATATCTCTAGCTTCATTTCTCCTGCATATTGATGCACCATACCTCGCTAGGCAATGAGCTGTCTGGTTTAACTTTCTACTGATATGATACCATCCAATAACATTTGTTCTACTTGCAATCATCCATATATCATCAATCAGTCTTTAATAGTTTAATGTGCCAAGGGGGTCTATACTTGCCATTTAGAATATTTACTAATCTTAAGCAATCAGAAAACACCTTGATATGCTTGATGTTGAACAATCTTGCATTAAGTAAATTGAGCCAGATAATCCAGGTTTCTGCAGCCAGTGGATTATCAGCAAAGCTTTGGCTGAAACCCTTTAGAATGCAACTGTAGTCTCCATTGGTGAAGTAGTAGCCATGACCTGCATAACTGGTTCCTTCTTGCCTAGCAGCATCACAAAAAATATTAACAAAGTTGTGATTTGAAGAAGATCCATTAGAAACATTACCTAATGCATTATCAGTAAGGCTTTTGGTAGATATTCCTTGTTCTGTCAAAGCAATATATTGGAATAATTTATATTAATCCGAACAAGAGCCAAGAGGTAGGAAGATAATCAAATTCCTATAGCAATGCATATATGTATTATTATTTAATTATGTGTACATGCATCTAGCAACAATCATTAGCGCTAGGTAGATTTTTATTTTCTCATTTTAAAAATGCACATATGTTGAAATAGGCAGTGAAATATTGATAAGCCATCAATTTCTATTTTAATTCCTAATATCTAAATAATAATAATCTTATTTTAGCTTCTAATATTTATTTTTAATTTTACTTCAATCTCTATTTTTTTTTTCAATCTCTAAAATTTGAAAAGTCTTATCTTGACCCTCTGACCTTGCTTTGATTATCCATTTAGTTCTTATAAATTTTAATTATAAAATCTCATATTTACTCGTCAATCATTCAAAACTAATATTCAAAAAATAAGATATTGAGTTTGTTTTCATTGAATTATTGAAATTCAATCTTAAACCACATGTTTGAAAAATAATAAGATATAATTATAGTCACAATAATTATTAATATCATCATTAGTATTTTGTCACAAAATATATATGTAATTTTATTATTTTTTTTTGGCAATTAGTACCATTGTAGTTTTAATTATAAATGTTTGATTGGCTAGAACTTTCGAACCGAAAATTCGATTAACCGAACTGAACCAAAAGAATTTTTTAAACCGTTTATCGAACTGAAAAATTCGGTTAATTTGGTTCGGTTAATCGAATTTTCAGTTCGATTCGATTAACCGAAAAGATTTTTAAAAAATAATTATTTTTTTCAAAAAAAAAATTACATGTGCTAAGACTCAAACCCAAACAAATAAACAACCAAATCTTAATTCCATACCCCTCTAACCATCTTAGCAAATTTCATTATCAATTTATTTTTAACTAACCCATATTATATATATAACAGAACGTAAAATAAATAACATTGCACAGTAATAAAATTCAAACCTGGGCAGGCAAGAGACTTACAACTAGCAATATATTATATAAGTGTTATTATATATATATATATATATATATGGTTAATTCGATAAATTAATCGAATCGTCGGTTAATTTACTGAACCAAACTGAAAATCCAAATCCAAATTTTTTTTAACCGAAAATCAAATCGAAATTAATTCGGTTCGGTTAAATCGATTTTGATTCGATTTCGATGAATTGAAAAATTTTGCAAAAAAAAAAACAAAAGGTTTAACCCGTTGAATACGGAATGATTTAACGAAAACTACTAAAATGAAATCACACCTGAAAGAAGAATAAAAGTCTACCAAATTGCGTACCAAACACGTGTCAAAATTTAATTTGATCCGACCAACTATTGCATGTATCCTAACAGAATCAATTATCATCATCAACACAACTGTCAATTAAAATGGAATGCAGACTCTATTTCCTTTACAGAAGGAAATGTTCCCACTTATTTGGTTGTTCTGAGTTCATCATCATATATAATGAAGCACAGTTGAACATGATATAACTCCGCAATCATTATCTACGGGCTTTCTTAGATCATAGCTGGCAAATAATATTAATAAAATAATTAACAACATAAATAAATATAAGCAAATATCCAAAACCATATTTTCAAATTCATAATATTCAATTGGATATTTCCAAAACTAAGTTAAAACTTTTATTTTCGATTTTGCCCTGACGGTTGGTTTGGACGCTGTTCGACGGGTTCAACAAGGCTTGAACCGATTCAAAAGAGTTTAAGCAAAAAATCGGTTCAATAGGGTTTCTCGCTCATATCTATTTTTTACCGCTCGATCTTACTTTTTACCTTTTTATCGATCGCCCTTTCGTCTTCCTTTATTGCCGTTGTCGCCGCTTGAATTGCCGGAAGGAAACCACCATTCTCTGTTGTCTTCTCCGCCCGAATCCCCGGAAGAAAACCGCCACCCTGTGTTCTCGCGTCCCGCACAAAGCCCTTGAAGGAAATCGTCACCCTGTGTTCTCGCGTCCTCTGTTGTCTCCCAAATCGCTCCAATCGCCGCCTCATACCTCAGTGTTACCGTCCCATTCTCCGGCCAAGTTCTTCAAAGCTCCTAACCCCGCAGGTAAGCTCCTCACTGCAATTTTGATGATGTGCCCTAATTTTCTAAATTCAAGTGCTATAAATTTTAACTTTTATTAATTGCTTCCCTAGTTTTTATTTATTACCTTGAATTGTTACACATTATATATTTTGTTGTTTGCTGTTTAAGAATAACTCATTAAAAGTATAATTTCAATGCAATTTCATACTTTTGCAAAAGTATGAAATACTGTTTTATTAAATACTATTTGATTATATTTGAGTCCTTTATGAGCTTGTGCCCTAATTTTAAAATTTCAAGATTTCTAGAAATTAAATAATATGATTTTAATGTGATTTCATACTTTTGCAAAATTATGAATTTGTCAAAAATTAGGGTAATATTGCATTAATTAGTTTTATATAGACTTCTATATGCATGTATATATTGATTCCATATTTTGAATGAAATCTAGTTTTTTTTTATTAGTTATAGACTTTTAAAGAAGTATGGAATACTGTTTTATTGAGTATTTGGTTTTATTTGAGTCCAAGTACTGTTTGATTTTATATGACCCTATTACAGACATATATGTTGATAAATTTATGAAATAGTATAATGTAAATGCAATTCCATACTTTTTCAAAAGTATGAAATTGCCATAAATAGGATAATATTGCATTAATTAGCTTAATGTTGACTTCTATATATCACAAATTTATTGAAATATTATAAATTCAGTTCTCTTCCATACTTTTGGAAAAATATGGAATGATCATAAATTGGATCAATCATGATTTAATAAGATTTATGCAAACTTTTTTTGTATATTTTCATACTCTTCTTTTGTAAATTAGTTCACTTTCATGCTTTTGGTCATATATGGGTCATAAATTAGTCCAATATTGAAATATTAAGTCTTATATAGACTTCTATATGTCATTTCTCCAATAATTCATTTATTTTCAATGAAATATGGTGCTTAGTTTTTTTAGAATTATATAAAGGAATATGAGGACCCGACAAAGCACTAACAAGGTTAACTTTGCAGGTATGAGTCTGTTGTTTTCTTTATTTATAAACGATTAGATTTTATCTATTTTTTAAAATAATAAACTATTTATGTTGCAGACCCAATTGATGATAGTCAGCAAGCTCCAAATCAACAAGATGAAGATTGTGGAACACAGTTAGCAGAACCCTCTTATGCACCACCCTCAAGAGTGCTAAAAGGACATGGACATGTCCTCCAATGAACTTGCTATGTAGATAGATTTAGAAGGTTCCTTCGACTAGGTTCAGAGCACAATTGGGGCAACCTGCAAAGCATTCACATAAATCCCCAAGAAAAAGCTCTGATACAGACCACCCATTTTGGAATATTCCTGGACATAGGAGAATTTCCAATGTCTAGGAATTTGCTTCTCTTAATTATGAAGCAGTGGGTGAAAGAACTAGTTTTTAACTTCAAAGAAAAGGAGGTGAGGTTTTCGGAATCTAACGTGGCTCTCCTCTTAGACCCGCCTAATCATTGAGAAATAATTCCAACTCCAGAGGAGGCAAGTGAAGCCACTTGCGAGGGCTATATGAAGGCCAAATTTTTTCATGATGGAGCAGCACCTAGTAGGACACAAATTGAAGAAATAATGATTCAAGTGCATGGCTCCAACAATCCTGAAGATATAGAGGATTTTTGTCGTTTGTACATTTTATATGTATTTTCATGTATATTGTTTTGTACTCCCGGATATCGTGTACTGGGTTATTTGTTGTGTTATGTAGATAACCTGAATGACATTAGTAAGTATAATTGGTCTAATTGTATATATTCATTCGTAGCTGGACAAATCCCCTCCATTGGGGAAAGAATCAGATTAGTAGTTGAACAACAACAAGCTAACCCAGCTTCCACATACATGCGTGGTTGTGTTATTCTTTTGCTGATCAGTATGATATATTTTATGTCAATATTTTGTTTTATATTGTTAACATGGTTGGATTATATTTTCTTTAATATGGTTGGTTTTTTAAACATGTTCCCATTTTGGTTCCTAGAGTCATACCAAATAAGCTCAGATTGTGGAAATGAGTTATTATAAATAGGCAAACAAGGACCCTCGAGTCCGATTGGGAGTCTGTGACCCATCATGGAGTTGTTGAAAATCTAATTTCTTCACCCGAAGAAGAACTTCTATTCCGGCCACACACTAGGGTATGAAGTTACATATTGAAGTTACATATCTATTCTAGTTCAATACTTTCACCAAAGTATGGATTGATTTATTCTGATATCATGTTGACTATTTTGGAATTCAGTATACTCTTTAGAAATGACATCCAAAAAATGACACATGTACTTATATCCAATAAATTGAGTTTTAAAATAGTATTTTCTCTAATTCCATACTTTCACCAAACTATGAAATGACTTTTTATTATGTAATTTTTTTCAGACGGCGGAAGATTTGTTGATTGATTTTGTAACGGAATACTGCCAAGAACATATAAATAGATATTTGCGAAAATAAATGAGAGAAAAAATAAGGCAGAAGAAGAGATCTACCCTTGATGCATGCCCTATAACACCCAACATTGTTTATAGGACTATTGTTAGGAGGGCATCAATTCAAAAGAATAAATATAATCTGAGGGAAATGAGGGGAACCCTCCTATGGCAGAAAATAAATGGCAAAAAAGCTAAAAAAATTTAGAAGAAAGTTGAAGAAATTGTTGTTCCCAGCCCGGAACCAACCAGAGTTGTTGTTGCAAGCCTGGAACCAACCATCATTACTGTTGCAAGCCCGGAGCCAACCAAAAGAAAGAAAAAAATTATTGCAAAGAGATATAGTAAGAGGTCAAAACAAGAGAAAAAATACCACAATAATTTTTTCATTAAATTTAAGTTTGGATGATGAAGATCAAGAGAAAACTAATGATGAGAAAACTAATGTTATTAAAAAGCATGCAACTAAAGCAGGAAAAATTATTCGAAAGGTAAAAATTGAATTCTTCGAAGTGTATAAGGATAAAGGATGTAGCTAAATAACTATAATGACAATAACTTACTTCTTATTTTTGGTGCAAATAAGAACTGAATTCAAAGATCCGGAGGAGGACATTGCCAATTTACTTCTATCTTTGAATAAATTAGAGTGAGTCTAGTATTTATTGTGGGACAATAAATTAGATTGAATATGTTGGAATAGTGTAGTAGATTGAATACTTATTAGTATTTTTTATTTGATTTAAGTTGAGCAATGAATATATTGGAGATGTGGGCACTACTATTTAAATTTGGATTCTTTATGACATATATTAGACTTTGATGAGCTCATTGACGACGACACGATTGATGGCTACGCTTCAATCTTATTAAGGAATGCTCGTAACAGCCCAACTAATCATATATATTTGGGCACAATTTTCGAGGCAAATTTATCATAAACTGGTTTATGGTAATATATTAATGAAATTTTGCATTTCTAGAGTATGAAAGTTGGCTTCTTTTGTGTATTAACAAAATTCTATAGTTTTGATAAAGTATGAAATTTGATTAATGGTTTATTTTATGGAATTCCAGAATTTTCACAAAGTATGGAATTTGGTTAATGATTTATTTTTTGGAATTTCGGAGTTTTGATATAGTATAGAATAATTACTTTTGCACTTCCAGAGTATGGAAGTTGGCTTCTTTTGTGTATTAATGACATTATAGAGTTTTGACAAAGTATGAAATTTGGTTTATGATTCATTTCTTAGAATTTTAGAGTTTTGACAAAGTATGGAATCATTCCTTTTGCACTTCCAGAGTATGGAAGTTGGATTCTTTTGTGTATTAATGACATTCTAGAGTTTTGACAAAGTATGGAATTTGGTTGATGGTTCATTTCTTAGAATTTCAGAGTTTTGACAAAGTATGGAATCATTCCTTTTGCACTTCCAAAGTATGGAAGTTGGCTTCTTTTGTGTATTAATGACATTATAGAGTTTTGATAAAGTATGAAATTTGGTTGATGATTCATTTCTTGGAATTTCAGAGTTTTGACAAAGTATGAAATCATTCCTTTTGCACTTCCAGAGTATGGAAGTTGGCTTCTTTTGTGTATTAATGACGTTCTAGAGTTTTGACAAAGTATGAAATTTGATTGATGGTTCATTTATTGGAATTTCAGAGTTTTGACAAAGTATGGAATAATTCCTTTTGCACTTTCAGAGTATGGAAGTTGACTTCTTTTGTGTATTAATGACATTCTATAGTTTTGATAAAGTATGAAATTTGGTTGATGGTTCATTTCTTAGAATTCCAGAGTTTTGACAAAGTATGAAATCATTCCTTTTGCACTTCCAGAGAATGTAAGTTGGCTTCTTTTGTGTATTAATGACATTCTATAGTTTTGATAAAGTATAAAATTTGGTTAATAGTTTATTTCTTAGAATTTAAAGTTTTGACAAAGTATGAAATCATTCCTTTTGCACTTCCAGTGAATGAAAGTTGGCTTCTTTTGTGTATTAATGACATTCTATAGTTTTGTTAATGTATGAAATTTGGTTAATGGTTTATTTCTTGGAATCTTTACTTTTGCACTTCCAAAGTATAGAAGTTGGCTTCTTTTGTGTATTAGTACACTTCTAGACTAAACAAAATTGTTTTTTTTCCAGATATATTATAGAAGTCATGGGGCAGCTACATTGAATTCCATTGAAAGGTCATCAGTCGTATCTTGTATTCCTAAATATATTTTTATGCTCATTAATAGTAGCCACCTCCGTCATTCAAATCAAGAAAAAGATACAGGAGGACATTGGCATCTCCTTGTGGTGGACGTTGAGCAAAAATTATTCTTTCATCTAAATTCAATGTCGTCCTACCATGACTCCTCGCAAGATTTCGAGGACAATGTGAGTGTTTTATCCATGTTATAGTACAACTTTAAACTTTAATGATAACTGATTCCAACCAATACATATGTGACATGCAGGTTTCAATGCTTCAATCAATACTAAATGAGCATCTGGATGTCATGTGCCCCAACCTTAGCTCCCACATAAAATCTGAAGGTTGGAGGAAAGAAGTTTATGAATATCCTCAACAGGATTTGAGTATTGATTGTGGTATCTTTCTGATGAAGTACATTGAATATTTAATCAAATCAAAACCAATGGAATGGAATCAAAAGAACATGGAAAGGTTTCGGCTGGAGCTTGCAATAACTTTCTTCAATAACACTTATTCAAATGTCAAGTTGTAACGATACTGCAGATGTTATACGCGAAACTATTTATAATCCCCTATTTAATAGAGGATTATCACAGTGTAATATTATTGTGAGTTGTTGGCTAATTGGCATTCTGAGTTATTTACAAATAGTAATTATGAGACACAGTCCAAAACAAGAGAATTCACCAGTTCCATGCTTTCGAATGCCTTCTTCTGTGTTTAACTCATACATAATTTAACTTACAGACTTTAAAAAGAATATCCAATATGGCTAGTTGACATTTTGATAGTCAAAAACTAGTATTTTCATTAGTTTCATACTTTCATGAAAGTATGGAATGATTTCTTCTTAGTTGAACTCATACAGAATTCAACATACAATCTTTAGAAAGGATACCCAACATATAAGAGAATTCACCAGTTCCATACTTTCGAATGCCTTCTTCTGAGTTTAACTCATACATAATTTAACTTACAGACTTTAGAAAGGATATCCAATATGGCTAGTTGGCATTTTGATAGTCAAAAACTAGTATTTTCATCAGTTCCATACTTTTATGAAAGTATAGAATGTCTTCTTCTGAGTTGAATTCATACAGAATTTTACTTACAGACTTTAGAAAGGATATTCAATCATATATTAATAGATAGTAATTATGATACATAGTCCAAAACAAGAGAATTCACAAGTTCCATACTTTCACGAAAGTATGGAATGCCTTCTTTTGAGTTTAACTCATACATAATTCAACTCACCAGTTCCATACTTTCACGAAAGTATGACTATACATCAAATGGTATCCAAAATATGATATATACCCTCAAAATTTTATCCAACAAAAATATTATCAGAAATGAAGTGTGTTGTCAGCTGGGTGGGGGAGTTCTGCATGCACGTTTGTTGTGCACTACTTGCTTGCATCTTAAGTCTGCCTCCATGTCTTGATTTTCTTCTATTTTTTCTTTTTCTACCAGGTTGTACTAAAAATTGGGGTGGTTTCACTTGGGTATCATAAGATTCTCTATGCCAATATTGCTTACTTCTTGTCAGATGAATTTTATCCTCATATATTTTTTTATAAGTCTCAACAGTGAAATAACGCTCACAATACTGATAAGGGTCAAGACTATAATAATCGATAACGACCATGACATGTGAACAAGGAATACCATAAAGTTGAAACTTCCTGCAAGAGCATGATCTATTAGCTAAATCAACAATAACTGTTTGGTATGATGTTTGTACTTGGTAGCAATGGTCCCAATGTGGATGCACAGCATGCCAATAATATTTGTGGCGATTCTCTGCTAAAACTATTTCCATTTTTCCAGTCAAAGTAGTGGTTAATGTAAGAGAAACTTTACGTCTCTTGAAGAACCACTTCGAGACCTTGCGTCTTATCATCTCAATCAATGTTGTGATTGACAACCCACGAACCTCCCTAAATAATGCATTCAAGCATTCTGCAGAATTAGTTGTTATGATATCATATCTCCTATCGAGGAAAAAGAAATTAGCTCATTTCTCCTTCTCTAATTGAGATATCCATTGGTAACTTTGCTCATGAATAACCAATATCTTTTGCATACATTCATTAAATGAATGTTCCGTGGTTGATCTTGCAGCGGCCCAAAACAAGGGCATAACACCTTTTGAACGAACATCATATACTAAATTTTTTACAAGATGAACCATACAATATACATGCGCAGCATCCAGAAAGATATTTCTCACCGTAGCTATAATGCCTATGTTCCGATCACTCATAATACTTAATCCCCTATAACCGGGGATACATCTAAAAAGTTTATCTAAAAACCACTCTCATGTTTCTATTTTTTCAATTTCAGTCACAGCAAATGCCACGGGAAAAAGCATATTTTCTGCATCAATAGAAGTTGCAATCATAAGAACCCCTGAGTATTTACTTCTCAGATGTGTTGCATCAATACATAATATATGACGCATATATTCTCTAAATCCACGCAAGCTTGCTCTGCAAGCCCAAAAGACACGTCGAAAACAGTGGGTCGAGGAACAACTCATCAATTTAACTTTTGATTCAAAGTCATGAATCCTTAATTCTCGAATATATGTTGGCAAATCTTTGTAGCATTGATCATAGTCACCACGAACAAAAACGAGAGCAATTTGGAGTGCATTGTACGCTTTCTTATAAGATATACACATTCTAAATATCTTTCTTATCTCAGAGATAACGACACTACTATTAATTTTCTCATTGCCCAAAAGATGCTCCTTTATGTGATTCGTAACAAAAGTGGCAGTGCATTATCGATGGTCTAAGTTCAGCCTTGCAACAGTACAATTATGCTCATTGACAAAAGTCACTATTTGAAATTTACCCCTGTCGATTGCTGATAAGGTCCAACAACAATTGGGATATTTGCATCCGACTTTGATATAGTGACTATTGCTTTGGATGCGTATCAATTCAAAATTTCGCTTGATGCAATAATTGGTAAGAGCTCTCTTGAAACTATCTCTATCAGAAAATACTTGAAATTAATACAAGACTGGTATTTATTAGACTGATATCCAATAAATGATAATTGAACTGATATTTTATCTAATTCCATACTTTCACAAATGTATGGAATGTCTATCAACGAATATGACTATTATATGGACTCATATAGAATTCAAATATAATCATTACAAGTGGTATCTATTAGACTGGTATAAAAAAAATGATACTTGGAATGATATTTTCTCAAGTTCTATACTTTGCTGAAAGTATAGAATGTCTTATACTGGTATGATTATTGTAGTTTTAGAGAGGGTAACATATAAAAGTATACATTACAGTCAACAAAACTAGTATTTCCTCTAGTTCAATACTTTCAAAAAAGTATGGAAGATACCTTATTATTTTAAAATGAATTACCTTATGTAGATACAATTCTGAAGTCTGTGAATCATCATCAATTGGATAAACATTCATGGAGTTTACCAGGATGTCATCTTCTTCTTCGACTTGAAAATGATGATCCCCTTTGTCATACTGACCATCAGTGAAGTCAAAATCAATGCAATTGACATCTTCAAAAGTAAAAACATCATAGGATTAAGAAGGAATGACATCTTCATCATTGTTCACATGTGTTTCAGTCTCCTCATCACTTGTGTGGATATTCTCCACACCCTCACATGCTCCATTATTCTCGTACATATGTTCCTCCAGTGGAAAATATCTTCCAATTACACCACTAGAAGTAAAAATTAAATTAGGGAAATCTTCAATTGCCTCAACTTCTTCTCTTATCCTCTCATCAGCAAGCTTTTCCTCAATGTAGTCATACTCATCATCATCAAATGTCAAAGGGAAATTCAAATCTAAAAATGGTTGACTTGTATTTTCTTGAGCCTCTTGAGCTACAATGACAGTGTCAGTTATAGTTTTAACCTGGTTTGACGCTGGTTGTGTAGAAGTTTGTACATTGGCATATGTATCAGACACAATAAAATCATCATTGTCAAGATGCTTCGACCTGCAATGATATAAGTTGATCATTATTTATTTATCTGTAGTTAACAATAAGTGAGGATGAATGACATATATTTCAATAACTCATATAATATTATCAATATCAGAATCTTGCACCACAAAACTATGTGCATCAGCCATCACACATACACCTATAACCAAATGAAATCAGAATGATATGGAATAGACTATAGAATTTCATACTTTCACAAAAGTGTGGAATTGATCAAAAAAGATAATATCATTATTTTTATCGTTACTAATATAGAATGATTCTACTAAATTAAATAAAAAACCAAGGACACTGATGATACAAACCTGGACGGATATACTTACAGACTTTTGCGAAAGTCT
The DNA here is from genome assembly GCA_034359265.1 of Canna indica. Taxonomy (NCBI): domain Eukaryota; kingdom Viridiplantae; phylum Streptophyta; class Magnoliopsida; order Zingiberales; family Cannaceae; genus Canna; species Canna indica. The sequence continues at coordinate 13,483,627 of CP136893.1, read as the reverse complement.
TGAAATAACTCCCAAGTTACAACTAGGGTTAAATAGAGTGTAACAATCATTCTTGTTTAAAGTGGCTAATAATGAAGAAACTTTACTAATGGAACTGCATGTGTATGAAATACCGCTAAATATCCAAATACTAGGGCATTAAATACTTTCACAAAAGTATTGAATCAAACAAAAAAAAGTATATCGTTGGAGATTTGTTCACTAATATGAAATGTGTCTACATAATAAACTAAAAAATAAGTGAAACAGTAGGTACAAACCTATGACGGCTAATTCCAGACTTTGCTGAAAGTATATAACTGTCAAGGTATTAGTCGAGATCGTGGAGGAACGAAGAGAAAATCTCAGCGTCAACAAAGCAAGCCGCTAGTAGCAACAAGGTCGAGCTAATATGGGGAAGAGCACGGGGAAGAGCAAACGATTGAACGAAAGTTGCGCTTTTGCTTACGATACCTCCGAGCGGCACGGTGAAGACAAATGATTCGACGTCAACAAAGCAAGGCGCCAAGAAACCTCGAGTCTCCAGAAGCTCTAACGCCGGCCGGAGAAGAAGAGCAATAATAGAAGATAAAGAAGTTACATGCTCCCAGCTCCATGTCCATTACTTAATTCTCTTTAAACCCTGTTGAATCGGTTCAAACCTTGTTGAACCGGTCGACCAGCGTCTAAACTAACCGCCAGAGCAAAATCGGAAATATAAGCTTTAAATTACAGATTCGGGAATATCCAATTGAATGTTATGAATCTGGAAAAAAGAGAGGAGGAATATATGGTTTTGGGTATTTGCTCAATAAATATCATATTTGTAATACCCACTAAAATATTTTATATGTATTGATTTCAGCGGGTTGCGTGTGACGCGAGATGGTGTGCGCGGGCTTGAGCATTGACACTTAGCTTGAGGTGAGACCCAGATTCTTTAGAAATTCTCTTAATTAAAAATTTAAATGGTAAAATATTTTATGTGTCACGTATTTAAATAGGACTCCAAGTGGAATCCAACGGTTCAATCGGATCCAAATTCGGACTTGGATTGGGTGAGATAGAGAAGATTTAATGAACCACTTAAGTTAGGGACAGAATAGTAATTTTAGCCAAAATAAAATTTAAAATATATATATATATATCTACCTGGGAGCCTGGGGCGTACGGCCACAGTAGCCGCACGCAACCCGAGGCATTTGGGGAGAGAAGGGCGGCGACCAAGAAGTGGAGCGGGGGTGTCTGATCCGGCCGGAACTTGCGAGTCATTGGCGTCGAGCACAGCTAGGCCTTCCCTACTCCTTGTCCTCTCCGATTCCTTTCCGGTGAGTGGTTCTTCCCTAAGAAATCCCTAGAAGTGAAAATAGGGGTTGTCGACATGTATTTGGAGATCTGGGCACGAGTTCATCTCATTTTCTTACTAATAGATCTTCTTGTATGCTTCCTTGTCGTGTATTGTTGTTTGTAGGGTGCCCCTTAAGGTTTGGAGGTGGTGGCAGCTTTAGGGCATGCCCCCAAACCTTGGGAGAGCCGGCCCTAGTGTAGGAACCTTGGTACTGATGTTTAATAATTATTTCTAATTTAATTACTGATTAATTTCGAAATTTTTTTGTATTATGGCATGTTAGAATCCCATCTTTCGTTGTGGCCTAGGGTGGCCGAGTGACCCTAAGAGTGTATGGTACTCTTAAGGGTAAGTAGATGAGTTTTTCATTCCTTTAATGTTGCCATATTTTCGTCCTCAAATATTTAATATAGATATTCAATTATGCTGAAATTTATCATGGTTTGCTGGAAATTTTCATTAATGAATGCTGAGATTGATATGTTGTTGGGATGCGAGCTTGATGCGTAAAATATTGATATAACCTATCGATCTTCCTATAAGCTAGGGTTTAGGTATTCAGAAACTATCTTGATGACCTGAACAGTAGTGTACAAAAAGTAAACAGAGAGTTACAATAGGCTGGAGTTTGTTGGTGTGTGTTCAACGGGCCGGATTGCGAGACCAGTACGACATCTTCCCGGCTTTCTGTAAATTTTATAGTAATGTTGCTGAAATTATTTGTGTTTGAGACTTAGATTTCATATACTAGAATGCTGAAATTTCATTTGGTATGATGCTGAAATGATACACATAGTAGAAGCTGAAATGTGTTGTGCTGAAATTTAGTCAAATCTATGCTGATTTGATTTAGTAGTTTGGACAATCAATTTAAGGCGAAAGGTACTGATGTAACCTATCGATTTGCATGTAAAGTATATTTTGGGAACATGGAAAGTACTTAAGTGACTTGAACAGTAACGTGGGGGTAGGAAATGGATGATTTCAATAAGCTGAAATTTTCCTAGTGCATGTTAATTGGGTCGGGATGCGGGCTCGGTGTGACGTCCCAATTTGTCATAAACAATTGGGGTTTTAGTTGATACCAGGGATAGGTGAACCTTGGCTGTATTGACATGAGGATGCGACTCTCGGATAGCGGTCTGAGCCACATTGGGCCAAGTGGTGTGCACAACAAATGAGGTGTTTATGGACCTTAATAGGTCCAGAGGTGCTCTCCACGCACGAGATACATTGGGCCGGTGGGCCGAGTGGTACACATAGTGTACGAGTGATCAAGGGTCAGAGGGCCTTCCTAGACTAGTCAACCTGAGAAGAGATTCAATTGGGTACGGGTTCTAGAGGGTCTTCCTAGAACAGTGAACCTAAGAAATGATTTAGTGGGTACTGAGTCTAGAGGGCCTTCCTAGACCAGCGGACCCGAGCATAAAAATAGTGGAAACTGGTTATAGAGGGCATTCCTAGACCAGTGTACTCGAGGGGGAGAGACAGTTTGACACTGAGTCTAGAGGGCCTTCCTAGATTTGTGAAACTGAGAAAAGTGACAAATTGAGATTCGAAATTTAGAAAACATTTTCGGTAGAGTCGGATGAGAGTTCATTCCTTACATAATTAACTTGGCATCCGCACTCACTTGATATATTGCATGTATTGCCATTACTGAATTCCATTTATTGAGGATTGGGAGATCATTCACTGAGTTTTGTACTCACTTTTACTCTCATGTTTGTTTTGCAGAGCGTGATCCTGAGGTTTGGCGCAGCCAGGGGGGACCCACACTAGGGCCAAGGGGGTCACTGGCCCCCTCTGAAATTTTCCTAAATATCAAATATTAAATATAATTTGATAATTTCTTTAAAAATATAAGGTAAACTTGAATTATTATTATTAAGTTCAACTATTTTCACTAATGTATTTATAGCCTAGTGGTTAGTTGTTTTGATTTTTTACTTATAGATCTTAGGTTCAAATCTCATCTTTTTTCGTAATGACTAAATATAAAATCTGATTTTTTTAATTAAAAAAATTCAAAAATTTTTCTATTAATTTATCTCTTAAGTGCAAAATTTTCTCTATTAGTTTATAAGCTAAATTCAAAATTTTCTTCATTAGTTTTTACATCTAAAGCTCTCATGTTGGTTTAATTTATTTTTAATATTATTTTCTATGCTATTATTCATGCTCATACTATAAAGTTGTGTAAACTTTTGCGTGTGAGTTATTCAATATATGATTGAATAACTAATTTTATCATCAAGCATCCAAGAAAATGAATAAAAATTATGTTATATTTCATCCTGATTATGAAATTTATTTAATTGAGAATCCAAATCTAAAATACATTTATATTAATCATATAATACATCTTCATGGTGTCAAGTTAGTTTTTATTTTTAATGTAATATTAAGTACTATTAATACAACAAAGAACAATTATTTTTATGTATGTATTTGTAATTTTGTTAATCTCTTACTAATTTTTTAATTTTTTTCATATAACTTCATAAAGTTGGCACTCGAGATGAGTAAGACGACGACCGCATCATAGTAGAGCTTGCTTTGAAAAATTTAGATGAAATAATTTTCAGAAGAGCTTTAATTATTTTTAATTTAAATATTTTATTAATATTTTCAAAATATAAAAATAGATATTTTTTTGTACTATTATAATTTGTGATTTTAATTAAAATTTTTGAAAATGAAGAGTTAAAATAATATTTATTAAATTTTTATATCCTAAATTGAGCCCCTCTCATTGAAATTTCTGCGTCCGCCACTGGGCGCAGCTGATGAGGACGGACTCCGGTAGCGATCTCGTGAGCTGGTTGGCGTAGTCGAGTCGAGTCTTGTTTGAAAACTGAGGCATTATAGCCTTTAAAGTGCCCTAAAAGTTGTTTAAATTTTAGTTGAATCATTTTTATGAAATATCTGTTATGTGTATCATGTTTTTGTCTCTGAGTTGTTATTGATTATTTCTTAGTTATGTTATAAAAACTTTATTTTCAAGATGTATCTATTTAGAGGCTTATGTAATGGGTTAGGCTTCGGGGTGCTTGACTGCACTCTGGCCGGTCATGTGACTTAATTTTGGGGCATGATAATATTTTAATTTAATGGGTAAATTACACTGATCTTCTCTGAGGTTTAGTGAAATTACACTGACATCTTCTCTATTTGTAATATTATCTTATAATCCTCGTGAGTTTTGTAAAAGTTTACACAAATCTCTCATATTACGAAATAAGATTACACAAATTTTTCCTGAGTTTTGTAAAATATTACACAAATCTCTTTTAAAAGAATTACTCAAAGATTACTCCGGAGGAATCAATATAATTTTATTAAATTTCAGAAAAGATAAGTATAATTTATTCTAATTTAATTGATCATGAATCATCTTTTAAAAAAACAACGATTAAAATGATTAGAAAATCCTTCCACCAGCGCAGACGAAGAATGTTGGCAGCGTCGGAACTCGGAAGATGCTCCAAAATGATATCTATTTTTTGAATTATTTTATTTGGTTCATATATTGAATAATATATAACGGTAACAAAGGGCGATGCGACAGCAATCCATTGAACCGATACATCAAAGATGACATGGTGGGTGGGCGTGGGTCCCGCCAGGCCCATCAATGCCGGCACCGAAGCACCGCTCTCGCTGTTGCCAGGTGGCGATTGGTGAGCCTCCTTCCCTTCTTCTAAAAGTCTAAAACCGTGGCTTCCTTTCCTAACTCTTAATTATTTTGTTTAATTACTTAATTCATACTTGAATTTGTTGCTGATTTTTCTTCCTTTATATGATTAAAATGAACAATTTTGACACGGTTTCTTGTTTTGACCAAAAGAATATTGACACGGTTTTCCAAGAACTATTTTACGACACTCGCGGCGTCAAAGTTCCTCAGCTGGCTAGAGCCTGGCGACGGCATACGTAGATAGGAGCGGAGCCCACAGCGGTTCTGTGACGTGTCTTCGTTTCACTTGTTCTTGCTTTGGAAAATGCTGTTCTATAATTTGCACAGAACCTACAAATGAAGATTCGAATTTTGTTAGCTTAATTTAAAAGAAGAAACAAGGAAAAAGAAAAAAAGAAGCAGCCTCGCTCAAACGGCTATATCTCTTCTCCCTTCGTTCGCCTCGTCGACATCGCTCCGAATTTCTAGTGTTGAAATTTGCGGGCAGTGCCGGGGTTTTTCTCTCTACCCATGTGGCCTGCGGCCGTCGCGATCTCGGCGGTACCTTTTCACCTGTGATCGACCTTTCCTTCAGCTATTTGGTTGGAGACTTGGAGCGCAGCGCAGGCGGTGCGGGTGGAAATGAGGAGATCGAAGCTGGAGCCATCGATCTCTTTTAGCCGGAAGAGGCTCGTGCAGTTCCTGCTCGCTTTGGGGCTTCTTTACATCTCTTTCCTCCTCCTCTGCGAGTTCCCCTTCGTTTCCCGCCGTTTTTCGCCGTCCGGCGCCGGCGGCCTCCTTAGCCGCGACGGTATAGCTCGGAGGGTCGCCCTGAACGTCAAGGAAGATGCACGGCCGGAGAATACCCCAGTTCGCCCCTTCACATTCCCCCATCGTCAGTCTTCCGACGCGCCACTCCAACGCCGCCCGCTGCCTGACCGGCGGCGACGGCGTTCTCCGTTGGTCTCAGGGTTGGCGCTGATGGATCTCAACGCCAGCGGGAGCGGAGCCTTCTCGGAGCTCCATAAGTCGGCGATGGACGCGTGGGACGTGGGAAGGAGGGTCTTTGAAGAGCTGAAGGCCTCTCCGGCGCCGACTGCAGCGGCGCCATCGCAGGCGGAGGATAGCTGCCCGAACTCCGTCATGTTGTCCGGCGCGGAATTCCAGAAGCAAGGGAGATTGATGGTCCTCCCTTGTGGTCTGACTTTGGGGTCCCATATCACTCTGGTGGCTAGGCCGCGCCAGGCGCATGCTGAATATGACCCAAAGATATCCTCTTTCAAGGACGGGGCAAATATTGTGATGGTATCGCAGTTCATGCTGGAACTACAGGGGCTTAAGACGGTGGATGGAGAAGACCCTCCAAGGATACTCCATTTCAACCCCCGGTTGAAGGGCGATTGGAGCGCTAAGCCCGTGATTGAGCAGAATACTTGCTATCGCATGCAGTGGGGATCAGCTCAGCGGTGTGAAGGCAGGAAGTCTAAGGCTGATGAGGAGACTGGTATGCATTTTAGCTTAGTCATTGGTCTCATAAATTCATTTTTGCTCAGGTTAGGAAATCTATTACAAAGTGAAATGCGCGTTTCTGATTAGTTTATGGATTAAAAGTGCCACATATTGATAAAATGTGGATTCACCTTGCAATGCCTCTTTAGTTTTAGCCACTTGTTTTTTCTTAAATCTGATTTGAAGGATCGTATGTGCAGTTGATGGGCTGGTGAAGTGTGAAAAGTGGATTCACGATGATGATAACTTGGGGAAAGAATCAAAGATGTCATGGTGGTTCAACAGATTAATTGGTCGCGAAAAGGTCTCACTTGATTGGCCATATCCATTTGTAGAAAACAAATTGTTTGTTCTAACACTAACGGCTGGTTTAGAGGGCTATCATGTGAATGTTGGTGGAAGGCATGTGACATCCTTCCCTTATCGCACCGTGAGTTCATCTTCAAAGCTTTCTTTTGCTTTGCTTGGATTTCAGATAAAAAATATAGATTCCAATGATCGAAGACCTGATGTTGCCTGCAGGGTTTTGTTCTTGAGGATGCCACTGGCTTGTCATTGAATGGAGATCTCGATATCAGTTCAATATATGCTGCTTCATTGCCGTCTAGACATCCTAGTTTTAGCCCGCAAAGGATTCTTGAAATGTCTGCTCAGTGGCAGGCTCCTCCACTTCCTGATGAACCTGTTGAACTTTTCATTGGCATACTTTCTGCAGGAAACCACTTTGCAGAACGCATGGCAGTGAGAAAATCATGGATGTCTGCAGTCAGGAGATCATCCAATGTGGTAGCAAGGTTCTTTGTTGCTCTGGTAACTGTTGCAGTTGCTTCATGTTACTTTCAGTTCTTATCTTATTAGTTCAGAATCTCATAAGTTTATTGTTGCCAGCATGGAAGGAAGGAGGTGAATGCAGAGTTAAAGAAGGAAGCAGAATTCTTTGGGGATATTGTTATAGTACCTTTCATGGATAGCTATGATTTGGTTGTTCTGAAGACAGTTGCTATCTGTGAGTATGGGGTAAGTGAAACTGAAACTAGGCTAGTCAATGATTGAAGTTAGCTGTCCATCCTGTAGTCATATCTTCTATTTAGTTGGTTATCATTTTCTGATTCTGTTGTTTGCAAAAGGTTCGAACTGTATCTGCAAAGTATATAATGAAGTGTGATGATGACACCTTCGTGAGACTCGAGTCAGTGCTCAATGAAGTGAAAAAAGTCCCAGCTGATAGAAGTCTTTATATTGGGAACATTAATTACTACCACAAGCCTCTACGCTCTGGAAAATGGGCTGTCACGTATGAGGTATGTATTCTTTGCTGATCTTTCATTTACTATTTAAATCAGAATAACTCATACCTGCCACATGACAATATAACATGCTATTTCCTTGGTTGTGTTTGTGTTGGAGCCTTGGATGTTCAACTAGTCATAGCATGCCATAGTTCATTTTTGTTGAAGCAGTCTAACAATTCTGGAATATTCTTGCTAGCCAAGAAAGTATCCAGAAGTAGTATTCTTGGATGTGTTTGTGTTGGTTTTTCATGTATTTAGAAACCAGAAGTATCCAGATAAAATTGTTGAATATTAATTGGATATGATGTGAGTGTATACCGTTGTGTAAAAGACATTCAACTACAACAATTATGTATAATCTTGCTTAACTTTACGCTTTTAAATTACAATCACCACTATGGTATCATGTAATTGCTTAGTTATCAGTTGTCTCTATGCTTCATTGATTTTAGTGTATTTCTCTATATTTCTGACAGATTATAATGCCTGTCTTGTATCGATGATACAATATGCTTGTCCAACTGTAATCTCTTCTACTGGTGGCTGTTAGTTTTTCTTTGTGCCAAAAAACATGGTTTTACTTTATAGCTAGTATGCTATGTGCTGATGGAGTGATGTGCATTTCTTTTAAGGCTATTAATTAATGTTAAATTTGATTTTCAGGAATGGCCGGAGGAGGATTACCCACCTTATGCTAATGGTCCAGGCTATGTTGTATCAGCAGATATTGCAGATTTTGTGATATCTGAGTTTGAGAAGCATGCACTTAGAGTAAGATTCTGTATCTTGTACCTTCATTCATCACATCTAAGAGTTTCTCCATTTGAGTTTCTAAGTTGTCCTTGCATCGCATATTATTCCACATTTAAGTCTGAAGTAAAGTCTCCTTGTTTCACATAACTGGCCCACTGGGTGGTTTGGCATAGAAGAACAAGAATGTAAACTTAGTTAATGAACTATGCCTGTCTCTGGTTTTCAAATTTGCATGCAAAAAGTTGCATAAACAAAAAGTACCTCTTGGCACGGGTTATTTAAATTCGTATCTTAGGGCATAAAATAACTATTTGGCAAATATTATTTAAAGCATAAATGTTCGTTGCATGCTCTAACTTGTATGATGATCCTATGCAGTTATTCAAGATGGAAGATGTGAGCATGGGCATGTGGGTTGAGAAGTTTAACAATTCAAAGCCTGTGGAGTATGTCCACGACGTAAAATTTTGTCAGTTTGGCTGCATTAATGATTACTTCACTGCTCACTATCAGTCTCCTAGGCAGATGATGTGCATGTGGGATAAACTACGTGCCGGAAAACCTCACTGTTGTGACATGAGATGATATGCAAGTGGCAGCTCAGAAGCCAATTTTGCAATCTATAGCAAACCCTCTGAAGGGCTGTACTTGAAGGGATGGTTTGGCTCAAACATCCCTTACCAGATTCATTTATTATTTTGTTCTCCTAGTGCCGTGAGGGAGATGGGGTCGGCCGAGTTGGGGTTCATTTAATTAGTTCTTTCCTTGTGCATGACAAAGGATTGGGAAAAAGCAGCTTGGCTCAACTGATGTTCGCACCAACAGAAACAGCTTTCTCGGGTGAGCTAAGTTATTGTACACTGACATTTCATGCTATATATAATTCACATTTTTCCCAAGCTCGTTATGTTGTCATCTTTGAAGCTAAGATCTAATTTTGGCATGCATACATGTGTTTCCTAATTTCTTGTATGTGAGTATATTCACAATTGGGATTCACATGAAACTTCTCGTCAGCATTTGGAACTAGATATGTGCCTGATTCGTCATTCATCTGTTGCCTTTACTTTTGAAGAATTTAATCGTCCAAATCCTGGATTAGTTTTACAGCCATATTTTTGGTCGTTTCTGTGGTTCACCTGTGGAAATTTTTGATGTTTTTTTTCCTGGATGCCAAGTGAAACTTTTGACTTTTGCTTCTGCTGGATGGCTGCATGGAAGGAGAGCAATTTTCTTGCTGTTTGTATGACTTAATTATTCTAGAACTTAAACATTGGCTTAGCTTTTGTTAGTTTCGTTGAAATGGGTGATTACTACAAGAACCTATTATCTTATTATCAACAGTTAGGCAGCTAGCAAGGATTTGAGAGGTGATGCTGCTTCTGTTAGTTGGCAAAGATTTCATTAGAAGTCCTCGTTTGAATCTGAGGGAAGATTATTCAATTTGGTCTCGTCCACCTGGGCCATGTGAGCAAGACCTGTTGCAGAAACCAAAGCTAGAGAAAAAATCATTTTAAACAAAGATGGATGGGTAAATAATTTTTGTAATACCCGAGTTTAGTTCCATAATTGAAGTATATTAGATGTTGTGTTGATTTATAAGGCTTGACGAGTGTACTATCATAACTTCTTATTAAGCATTAGGCCTATGGTTAAGGTTCAGGAAGTTGATAGGTGCTAATTGGTATTAAAGTAAGGGGAGAAGTGCAGATTTGGTCCTATAAGTTTCATTTTGGTATTTTCAGTCTTATAAATTTGCTCTGTAGCATAGATTTGGTCATATCAGTTTGCTCTGCAGCATAGATTTAGTCATATTCGTGATCGTCCGTTAACTCTCTATTAATGTGGACTAACGTCGTTCATACACGTTGATAAATTTGATCCTATAAGTTTTATTTCGAAATTTTTAGTCATATATGTTTGCCCCGTAACACATATTTGGTTCTATCTGTGATGATCCGTTAACTCTTCGTCCATGAAAAAATAAACGACGTTATGTCCATGTTGATCGAATTAACAAATCGTCGTGGATAGGACCAAATCTATATGACGGACCGACATATAGACAAGTTGGTATGTTAACTTCGTAACATATATAAGTTTGCTTCGTAACATAAATTTGGTCCTATTCACGACGGTCTGTTAACTCTGTCATTATGGATATAATGTCGTTTATTTTTTCGTGGATGAAGGGTTAACAGACCATCACGAATATGATTAAATTTGTGCTATAGGGCAAATATTATATTTGACTAAATTTATGTCACGAGGCAAATATATATGAACAAATTTGTGTTACAGGACAAACAATATAGGATTGAAAATTTCGAAATGAAATTTATATGACCAAATCTGTCAACGTGTATGAACGACGTTAGTCCATATTGACGGTGAGTTAACGGACCGTCACAGATATGATTAAATTTGTACTACGGAGCAAACTTATAGGACTGAAAATACCAAAATGAATTTTATAGTACTAAAGTCCAAAAAATTAAAAACTTATAGGACCAAATCTGCACTTCTTCCTTAAAGTAAGATCTAGTTTTTGATTTGGTGAGAAAGCTTATGTGAGAAAGGACAGCGTAGGTTTGGGTGGAGTCGTTATTATGCTAGGTTTCACATGTCATTGACTAAAGTGTGAGTAATTTGGTGCTATTGTGTTAGTTCGATTGGAGATGATATTTGGTGCTATTGTGTTAGTTCGACTCAAGTGGAGACGCTATTAAGACTCAAGTGGAGATGATTAATTTTGGCTTAATCAGGTGAATAGTTTGGGTCTAGGAAATTGATAGGTCAATTATCTCATTAAGCGAGTCGTTATAATATTCTCTCTTGGCCTTATTCTCCTTTAAGGAAAAATTGTTAAACATTAGTTACTTGAGTTTTGATAATGACATCAAGACTCAAGTGGAGATGGCATCAAGCCATCAAGACTCAAGTGAAGACACATAATTTTGGTTTAATTAGGCCAATGTTTTGGGTATAAGAATTGACGAGCCGATCCCATCGAACGAGTCGTTACAATTTTCTATCTTAGCTTATTTTCCTTCAAGGGAAAACTGTCAAACATCATTATTTGATCTTCCTTCATGGCTAAATGGTCCTCTGCTATGCCTTACTGCACTCTGCTATAAATTAAAACTACTAAAAGGAGTTGGTTCACAATTTCATAGAAATCCTTAATTAATGAACAGTACAATTATGCAGCAAACATGACTAAATCTGATTACCACAACATTACCATAGAAAAATCAAATATCAGGATCAAACTAAATAGACTAAAATTCTAATTCAATTAATTTCTGCAACATGCTATCCAAGCAGCATTTCCAAATTCATGTAAATAGAGGCACACTAGTAGATACAATGGGAGGTAACTGCAAAAACAGCATTTCCAAATTCCAAAAAAAATCTCCAAGTAGCATGATTTACTTTATTAAGAACCTAAAACAATGGCTTTTAGGGAGAAATATCCAAATAAACAAGCAGACAAGTACCAAACAATCTGAAATAAATTATATGCAAAAACATTTGATGAGTTGCTAAAAGTAATCAATCAAAAGATTCAAAACTGAAATGGACTATTTCCTTGGTCAAGTAAATTAGTTCAACTGAGAGCTCCTAGTCCTTTTTTATTCCTTTTTTTATATTGAGAGCTCTGTCTCCCTCCTTTTTTCTTTTTTTTTTTACTTTAAATATTCTGTATCTCATTTTTTTACATTCTACTTTTTTTATATCATATATATTATTCTAGTACAAATTTTATTTTATTTATTTTGATAGTATTAATTTGTACTAATTCTAATGCTACTATAATTTTATTATTTTTAATTCATTTCAATTATCACTTTTTTTTAAAAAAATAACTTTACAACTTAAATCAATATCTATTAGATATTTAACATTATTATTATTCAAATATCATGTAAGAGAGCACACAAGGACAATAACAAAATACAAACTGTAAGATCAAACAAACACTTTCAACGAAAACCAATATTTCTATACAAAGAATGTAAGAGAAAAAAAATGTCATGGAGTCCAATAAAGAGTAGAAAAAAGACCGCATCAAAACCACATTCGTACTTCAATCTAGCTAATTCACCGCCGCTATTAGTCTCTATACTTGCGAAGCAAGCACAAAACAAATCAGAAGAAGACATAATAAGATTCATGGCAATATGTCAAACACCAAGTAAACACAATATCAATGATACAACATGACTTTAGACTAACTCAAACTTCATGTATTTACTAACTGATGCAAATAACTGATGCAAATAAGCACTATAATGTAACTTCCATTGTACATTAAGGATTGAGTACCAAATCATACTATTTTGGTAGTGTTCGTTTATATTATTTAGGGTTAATTACATGATATATCCTCAACTTTAAAGATTTTTCCAATTGTGCTTCGATTTTTTATTTGAATCAACTATATACTTCAATTTTAATTTTATTTCAATTTCTATCCCGACGTCAACCATCTGTTAATTTCGCCGTTTCAGCGATGACATGACATTGCTGACTTAATCCTTTTTTGCTAAGACCCGCATAAAAATACGCGACTGACGTGAGTAAAGCTAAAGCAACAGTAGTATTTATATCATTCGTGGGCGCAGCTAACTCTCCATGAGGTAACTGTATAATTTTCCAAGGTAAAAAAGCACTTGACCAGTTAGAAATAAAAATAAATAGGAACATAGTTCCAATAAAGGGAACCCAAGGATCATATTCTTCTCCGATCTGGGTTTTGCTCAAGTCTCGAATAAATTCAAGGACATATTCGAAGAAATTCTGATCGTCGGTCGGAATGGTTTGTGGATTTCTAACGGCTATTATTACTGAACCTAATAAGATAGCAATTACTACCCATATAAAAAATAATAAAAATACCCCAATGCCACGTCATCACATACACGCGCACACACATGATATCGGGTTAAGTGATATAGGAGTGGCAGGCCCTCCGCCGTCAGGAGATGGCGACAACTTTGCACGGTCGAGATCGTCGCAATCGCCGCGGCGGCCTTCTCCCTCGCCTCGTGGCATGACGCGGTGCCGATGACTGAGTCGAGGAGGTGCACCAGCGCCTGCACCACCCCTTGGCCGGTCGCGACCACGACATTCTTGTCGTCCTCACGCAGCAGGTCGAGCAAAGAACCCAAAACAACGATCCTCGAAGAAGAGCTCCCGATATGGAGGCGTGTCACGAGGCTCCTAGCCTCAGCCCGGACAAGCTCCTTGCGGTTGCTCCCTCTCGCCGCCTCTGACGGTGATGAGGGCGCCAAACCGGAGGAGAAGGTCCACATCAACCGCGAGTTGGTTAAGCACGGCTGAGGCAGTCGTGATGTCGCTCTGGGTGCGAAGCCTAGCGACGGGGAAGGGGGGGGGGGGGGGGGGGGGGGGTCAGGGGAGCGTGGTAGAGAAGGGCGAGGGCGGGGGGAAGTGTTTGGGCGAGAGATCGAAGGAGGTCAACCGCGAGCGGATTAGACGGGAGCGAGGCGAGGTCATAGAGGGCGACCGAGAGTCGGGAGATATCGGCGACCACGACGGACCACCTGCCCTGGAAATATTGCGCGCCTGCAGCAGCATCAGAGAGGGAGTCAAGGAGGCTTCGGCAGCGCCGGATCTTGTCGCCCTGCGTCCATGGAGAGAGAGAGAGAGAGAGAGAGAGAGAGAGAGAGAGTTAACAGCGCAACACAACACATTGTGTGCTGCTACACAACGTTCAGCTTGGTCTCCGACCGCGACCTCCAAATCACTGCCCGCTTCATCGGTCTCCACTCCGCCCACAGATCGCACGACTTCACTTGGATCCAAGCTCTCGGCCTTATGTACGGCAACCTTGCCTTCACCGTCAAGGCGACGCGAGTGGCCCAGCGGGATGCTGCTGTCGACCACCTCAGCTTCACGTTTGACGATGAGCCCTTCAAGCTCGCCGAGGGCCACCTCGCCGTGTGGCGGTCGTCGGACGACAAGGTGGCGGTGGAGAGGACGAGGAGCAGAAACAGTGTGATCGTCGCGCTGGAGGTGGCGCTAAACGTGGTCACGATGATGGCGGAGGACAATTGGGTTCACAAGTACGAGATACCGTCTGACGATTGCTTTTATTTTATTTTAAACTTATATATATCAGCTCCAATTGCAGGTCACGTGATCGGCTGAGATATACGTACTTATACCCCGCAGTTTAACTCATGCATATGCCAATATCATAAACAACAAGTAAATAACAGTTTTTAATAATAAAAGAACCAAAAACAGATTTTTATTTCAAAATAACAAGGTTTTAAATACATGTCTCAAGTGCGAAAATAAATCGAAGGGCAACCGTTCTTTTAATAAATAAAACTGAATAAAACGTGAATGTCCCCACGGGACTATAACTCCAAATACCAAAATAAAAGTGCATGACAACCTACTACAGACTCGACTACGACCCCTAACTAGGACTGCTATGAGATCATGTGGCCCATCTGTCCTCTAGCTGCGCCAAGTGCTTCAGCCCACCTCATCGGTCAGACTTTGCAAAACAAAAAGCACACGACAACGGATGAGTTCAAAGAACTCAGCGAGCGGTTTTACCCACCCTCACAAATAAACACAACGATAACATAAATAAATTCTATCTCTAAAAAGAAATCACGTCACAAAAGTGTGACTAGCTACTAGGCTATCCATGCCCACGACATCTGACTCTCATAGGGGTGCATCAGGCTGAAGCTCTACCATGCCCGAAGGTAACATCACCCAAAAAACGTGCATCGGACCAAAGCCCACCATGCCGACGACAACAACACATACTAGGAAAGTGCATCGGGCCGAAGCCCACCATGCCGAAGGCAATATCACATACTAGGGAAGTGCATCGGGCCGAAGCCCACCATGCCGAAGGCAACATCACATACTAGGATATTCGGGAAAGACCATCCGAACTTATCCTGCAAGTTGGGAATTTCGGCGTCCAACCACCTGGGCGTAGCCCGAACCCCGACTCCTAATCGAACCGCTCCGCCATTCCCAAGGATATGACGCATCAAGACCTAAGTCAAGATTCACCTACGGTGCCCTAGTGGTATCCTCATTATGAAGCGTCTCAACAGTCCAAACCCGACCCCTATCCCTTAGACCCGTAATGTCATGAACCCGTATGGTTCTATTTCATGAATACCTTGTAAGTTTGTTCATAACAGATTATGCTCACCCTTAAACCAAATTTTAATTATAGAATTAAAATTTAGATAATCTCAATTAGGGTTTTATTTTAGGATTTTGTTTTAGAGTTTTGTTCTGCCCAGAAGTGTTGTGTATACCCTGAATCTTCTCTCCAAAGTGTGTCATATGTTTCCAAACTATGGTTTCTGGTCAAAACGATTGGTTACACGACTATAATCAGAGATCTAATCACATATTAACAGAGAAATAAAAAATCAGTCCAGATTCAATAAACAACACATAAATTTCAGAAAGCTAAAATTTTCAGCACAACATGAAATAAAATCTGAATTTTACAGAATTAAATACCTAGATTTCTAACATCACATATTCATATCATCAAGCCAATCATGCATACAATATCATAATTTTTACTCAATAAAAACTAGCATATACAACAAGAATCCCTAAACCAAGAATTCAGGAATTAAATTAATTCTTTAGCATCTAGAACATCTAGAACTCCAAGATGAGGTTTGCACCCAAGATTCACAAGATTTAATTATAAAATCACATATCTTCCTTTAAACATAATTCCCATGATATGAGATCAAAATTTAAGATCTAAACATGGCATAAAAACCAAAAAAATCTCAAGAACAAAAATAAACATCTTCAAGATCAAGAATCTTCAAGGCGACTCAAGAGAATTCGAAGGAAACCTGAATATGAGGGATAGAATCACTCACCTTAATTTGGAAAATATTAAAAAAAAAATCCCGGACGACGGCCCTCGAATCCGGCTTTAAATGGTCGACGGCTCAACCCAAAAAAATAGCTCCAAGGGGAAAGAAGAGAGGGAGAGGAAGTAGGCGGCTCGGCTCAGCTCCTCTCGGCTCGGCTCCAAAGAGAAAGAAGGAAGAGAGGAAGAGAAAGAAAAAGCAGTGGCTCAGCTTGGCTCTGGGTGGCGGCTCGAAGGAGAAAAGGGAAAGGGGGCTGGCGGCTTGGCTTGGCTTGGTAGCTGACTCATTTTCTCAACTTTTTAGGCGTTTCCAAAATAGGAGCCATAAGCCATGAGGGGGTTTTTTATAGACCCTTCACAATCCTAATCTCTTAAACTCTTAATTCACAACCCACATCCACCTTAAGCCAAACCCAAAACTCGCTAACCCGATAGACTTAAATAATTTAATTAATCTCATTCTAGTAAATCACAAACAATTAATTAAACACCCATATGAGCATAATTAGCAATTATGCACACACAACACCAAATTAAATACTCTCAGTTACCCAAGCCTAAAAATTCATAAATTCATAAATTTATATTCTACTCACCCGAGCTCGTAAGCTTGATCTGGACCATGAGTCGACTCGGCTCGACCACGAACTAGTCCACTAGGCTGGCAAACATACGCAATAGAAAAAGATAATAAATTAGATATATATATATATATATGATGGTATGGCATTGGGATATTTTTTATACAAGTTAGCAATGCCATGTCATCGTTGAAACGACGAAATTAACAGATGATTGACTTCGGAATAAAAATTAAAACAAAATTAGAGTTGAAGTATATAATTGATTCAAATAAAAAGTCGGGACATAATTAAAAAAACCCATAAAGTTAGGGATATACCATGTAATTAACCATATTATTTATTTTTAAAGTGGGAAAAAAAATTTAGTATATTTTAAGATTGCCTTGTATATGGTGTCGTTGCATTGTATCTATTGTCTTACAATTTTGAAATGTAACAATAAAAATGCAATAGTTTTTGTATCACAATTAATGTTCATGGTGCTTTTTTGCATCATAAATTAAAGTTTGGAGGGTTTTGCAAATTTAGGGGGTTTTGTATCACAATTAATGTTCATGGTGCTTTTTTGCATCATAGTTAAAGTTCGCGGAGGGGTTGCATCGTAATTAAACTTCAGGAGGATTTTTGCATAGCATTATAAGTTGAGTCTTTAGAGAGAGAATTTAAAAAATACTTTTTCGAATATCTCTCTCTATATATATTTTAAAAAATAATATTAATATGATGTGAAAAATAAAGTTGAGAAGGATTTTTGCCCATTATAAGTTGAGAGAGAGGATTTAAAAAATATTTTTTAAAATATCTCTCTCTATATATATATTTAAAATTAATATTAAATATAATGTGAAAAATAAATTACACGTGGACGAATGAGTTGTCACTACGTTGCATTGAAGTGGAATTTTGTTAAAAAGTTAACGGATAGGATAGATGACGACATGATGTTTTTGCTAGTTTTCAATAATTCGTGGAGTTTTTTTTTCCATATATTTAAAGTTTGTGAGAGTTTCTTTACTAGTAGGCTAAAGTTTATTAGAGCTTTTTGTCTTTTGCCCTAAATTTTACTATATATTATGTGGTATTTACATACAATCAAAATTGAAAGTGTACACTCGTGAAATATGCTACCGTACTTCCAAGCGTCGAGAGCTCTCTATAAATTTATTATTATTTAATAATATATTATATATATTATGTTTTATATATTATTTATGGTATAAAATTTATTTTATTTTTGATAATGGCACTATTATTTTATATTATATTTAAACAGTAATATTTTATTTATTTATTGTCCAATAAAATTTTGATTTTGTACCTTTAAGTTTATATTTTCAATTTTTTATTCAATTAGATTACCACATATTAGAGAAAATTTGAAATCCTAAACTAAATTATTATTTTCTGCTTATATTATTATTATTTATCAAATATTTAATAGTATGATTATAATTTGAGCAATTACCCAGATCCATAACTTGGATATGAGATTCTCCAATATTCATAATATAAATTTGGATTTTTTCAGATCCATAACTAAATGATCAAAGTTTCGAATTTATCATTCATTTCAAAATATAATTTTATTTTATTAATTAAAGACTTTGATAAGTGACTTAAAATAAATAATTTTTATTATTATTCATAATATTTTTTTTCAGTAATTCATATTAATATTATAGTAGATAAAAATTTATTTTAGTGACTAATAATATATTTTTTTTAATTTTTTTTAAATACTTAAATTGTACCCTCGTTAAGTAAAATGCAATGTAAATTAATTTTTTAACAATCCTTGTAGTATTTCATTTAGTGCTTAAAAAATTTATTAGTAGCCAAAATTTTTATTTTTTTAGTGCAAATTTACTATAATTAAAAATAGTATATAATTTAGGGATAAGGGCTATATTTTCCCCTAAAGTATTCGAAAAGGTACAAATTTGTCATCAAACTTTTTTTAAAAAAAAATGCCCTCGTCGTCCAAATTTCGGGCCAAAAAATACTACTGCATGTAACAGTTTGACAAGTAAGCAAACGATTGCTTATGCGGTAATGATAAGGGTCATATTTGCCCCTAAAGTATTCGAAAAGATACAAATTTGTCCTTAATTTTTTTTTTAGAAAAATGACATCGTCGTCCAAAATTTGGGCCATATTTGCCCCTAAGGTATTCGAAAATGTACAAATTTGCCCTTAAACTTTTTATTTTTTGAAAAATGCCCTCATCGTCCAAATTTTGTGCCAAAAATATCACTGCTTATAACGATTGACAAATCAACAAATAATACCCAATATATTCACAATCTAAATTAATTAGCCACATTCTTTACGTGAGAAATAAAATAAGCCACATCATCAAGCCACACTGAATTTTAAACTGTCAACATGTAATACCCAATATATTCACAATCTAAATTAATTAGGGGAGACATTTAGAGTTCGTATATATCCTAAACACGCGTCAAATTGAACGAGCTGAAAGGATAGAAAAAATAAGAAAAGAAAAATAAGGTAGTCCAGTCGGCTGCAAAAACTAGTCGGTTAACGGGTGCTGCAAAAACACGTCCCACCACTTCTTTGTAAAACCCGAAAAATTTTAAAATATTTATTTGATTATTTGAGCGGGATAATTTAATTGCGCGTCACGATGGACCAGATGAAACGCCGGAGGGCTTAAATTGAAGATTGGCCTTTGCGCGAGAGGAAATTAATTTATGTCAGTTTGATTAGTCCTTAGATGGGTTGCTTGGTTCGAAACGAATCTGGAGGTTCGAACGGAACTCGAATGAGACTTGTATTAGTTGAGTTATGACTTATTTTAGACTCAACTTAAGTTAAGGGGTACTTTGGTCTTTTGGCAATTGAGGTTTTAGTATTTATACCTCATCCCTCAAGGGCGCGAGAGATTTTTGGCCTAAAATTTGGACGGCGATGGTAGTTTTCAAAAAATAAAATGTTTAAGAGCAAATTTGTACATTTTCGAATACTTTAGAGGTAAATATGGTCTAAAATTTGGACGACGGTGGTATTTTTTTTTTTAAAAAAAGTTTAATGATAAATTTGTACCATTTCGAATACTTTAGGGGCAAATATGACATTTATCCTTACCACGTAAGCAATAATTTGCTAACTTGTCAAAACGTTACAAGTAGTGACATTTTTTATCCAAAATTTAGACGTCGATGTTATTTTTGAAAAAAAAAACATTTAAGGGCAAATTTATATTTTTTCGAATACTTTAGGGGCAAATATGACACTTATTCCTATAATTTATGCACTTAAAGT
This sequence comes from Canna indica, assembly GCA_034359265.1. Classification (NCBI taxonomy): domain Eukaryota; kingdom Viridiplantae; phylum Streptophyta; class Magnoliopsida; order Zingiberales; family Cannaceae; genus Canna; species Canna indica. The sequence goes on along the minus strand of CP136893.1, from coordinate 13,463,292 downwards.
TTTTTGCATTAAAAAAAATAAAAAATAAAAATTTTGACTACTAATAAATTATTTAGACACTAAAAGAAATACTACAAGGTTTGTTAAAAAATTAATTTATGTTGTATTTTACTTAACACGTGTATAATTTAGGTATTTAAAGATTTTTTAAAAATATTTTAAAAAAAGAAAAAAATAATATTATTAGCAACTAAAGTAAATTTTATCTACTTTAATAATTTTTTAGAAATATCTTTAATTAGTAAAAAGAAGTGAAATGAACGATAAATTCAAAATTTTGATCATTTAGTTATGAATATGAATAAATCTAAATTCATAGTATGGATATGAGAAAATCTCATGTCCAAATTATGAATTTAAATAATTGCTATCTATTAATTCTTTATTGGATTCAATTTTTTAGTTTGTATTGAATTTTAAATTCGATTCTACTATTGTGTTATAGAGAAAATCCAAAAATCTACTAATATCTTTGTTTATAATATTATTACTTACCAATATCATTTTTCTCTTTATTTTTTTTTATTCAATATTTTTCAATTTGTTAATTTTATTAAATTTATTATTTTTAATGCTGTTTAGTTATTCGTTATAGAGAAAATTTAAAACTTCTAACCAAAATGATATCTTTTTTTATATTTTCATTAGTTATTAAATATTTAACATTATTTCATTTATTATTTAGTAATATTTAGTAATATTTTTTTAATTTTGTTTTTAATTTAGTTCAACTATTGCATTTCAATAAATATTGGATCTTCAAAATCGAATATATATCTTTTGCGTATACTATTATGATTTACCATAATGAACTTTTAAATCAATTGGATTATTATATTTTAGGAAAAATCAATTATATTACCAGATTGATGTTTTTATATTATTATTTATCACAATTCAATATTTGTAATTATATTTATTTGTTATCTATTAAAATTTTGATTTTTTTTATTTGATTTAATTTGGTTGATTCAGTTCAACTACCGCATTTATGAAAAAAAATCAAAAACGCTAACTCAAACCCATATCATTTACTTATACTTATATTAGTTAGCTTAATTAATTTTTTTCTTAATTTGGTTTAACATTTTACCTTTTTCATTAAAATTCTTTGTTTCCTTATAAGTTTTTTTTTATAATACAAAATTTAAAATGGAATAAAACTTATATACAAAAGACTACCGAAAATATTTAATTCATAAGATAATGGAGGATATGATAAGTGATGGATTAATATTCATTGTTTGTTTAGAGATTAATTAATATCCATTATTCAATTAGTGCATGTATTAAAAGAAATATGAATAGAAAAATATAAAAGTGATATTATATCCCATGTACACTAAATTTAAAAAACTCATATTTAATCCCCCATCATTTATTATCCAATCCAATCCAATGAAGCAAAACATTACGACTCACACGATAAGATAATTAATTCAACAACTTCATAGACTCAAATCACCAGCCTAATTTAAATACTTAAACAGATGGCGATGATAGCACACTTATCAAGCCTTATAAATTAATATAATATCTAATATACTCTCAATGTGGGACTAAATCATGATATTACAATTTGGGCCCACAAGATATAGTCATGTTTGGTTGATCCACATTATCAACTATATGAGTTTCCATGATAATTTCATATTATCATCAAAATAATATTGTTGATAGCCAACATGAGGGTGTCTACGTAAATTACTACTTTGATAATCCTTAATTCTTTATTCTAAAAAAATATCTACATCAAATCATAGCCTCCATCAATCTTTTTGTTAACTCCCCCACATCCTTCCTCACTCACTCCTTCAACCCCATCTGCTTCGACTATGACAAGGTCCTTGTCGACTCTTCCAACGTCTTTGTCGACTACTCGACTCCCTCTATAGTCAAGTAAATTTTTATTTTTCATCTCTATTTTTTTTACAATGAGAATGAGGTTGTTCCGACTTTGCTATGTTCCTTTTCTGACAATTAATAATTTACTAAAACTCAATCGGACTCTATTTTGTTTCAACTTTTTTGAACTCGTCATTAGCACTATTGGTTAGAGGTGGCAACGGGCCGGGCCCGGGCCGGGCCTGGCACGACCCGAATGTGTGGCAGCCAAGCCTAGCCAGGGCCTGAGCCCGCCCAACCGGGTCGGGCTCGGGCCGGGCCGAAATTAATTAATTAATTTAAATTTTTTAATTTAAATTTTTTAATTTTTAAAATTTAAATTTTAAAGGTTTAAAATTTAATTTTAAAAATTAATGATTACGGGTGAGTTTTGAACTTGGAACTCTACACTACTAGAAAAATGGTCGTTGCTGATGCCGTTGCTGAAGAGCATCAGCAACGGCTGAGCCGTTGCAATAGAGCCGTGACAGAAAGTCGCGTTGTTGATGACTTAGCAACGGATCAGCAACGGCCGCTCGGGCCGTCGCTCAAAACATTATCAGCAACGGCCGCTCGGGCCATCGCTAAAAATATTATCAGCGACGATTTTGCCACAGACCCGGAGCCGTTGCTGATAACATTAATAGCAACGGCCGCTGAGTCCGTAGCAACGCCGTTAGTAAAACGCCGTCGCTAAGCCGTTGCTGTAGGTCATCAGCAACGGCTTTCGATATACTTTTAGCAACGGCTTTCCCACGGACGCCCGTGGGAAAGCCGTTGCTGATGACGAATACCCGCAACCAGAAAATTTGAAAATTTCAAATTTCCATTGATACATTGACATATTTATCTGATACATAACTCACACACCCATACCCTCATACACACATTCATTCACACATCACAAACACCTCATACACATTCATTCACACATCACAAACACACCAACATATATACATCAAAACAATTATATTTATATTGATAATTATCCACGATAGTATAAAAACAATTCAAATGCAAAATTGAAGTATCAATATCCAAACAAAATAAGTTAAACAAGTTCAATATCCAAACAAAAAATCTCACGATCAAGATGGAGGATGGTCTGGATTATATGGCGGGGTCTGGAGCGCTTGAGTGTACACCGGCGTGGACTGACTCGAGGACGATGGATTAGATGATGCCGAAGAGATGACTGGTTCGGGATGACCTGACAAGTTGCGTAGCATAGCTTCTATATTCGCCATCATCTGACTCTGACGCTCCATCATCTCAGTCTGACGCGCGACCGTCTCCTCTAGTGTCCTTATCCTATTACTATGATCATAACTGGATCTAGAGGTGGACGGCCGCTCACCAGCGACCGGAGGGGTCGGTGCCCCAAGTGGCCCTAGTACGGCTCGCGCATGACCACTATCTGCGAAGCCATATACGCGGCCATGGTCCCAGCCACCTGCGGCCTCGACCCACGATGCTGCGTCAAAGTCCTCGGGGGTACCCCTGCGCTGCACCACCGTCTGGCTGTAGGTCTCCTACTCGAGTTTGATTTTTTGTTTAATATTTATCATAAAACTTAAATTATAAATATATAATGAATAATTTAAACAAATATATAATTACCATAATGTATGCAGCGCGGTTGTCGATGTACTCCCCCGTCCCATGTGCTCGACGGTGAGTCCGCTCGAACACCGCCATCGGGGAGGGTCGCTGGACAGTCCCGTCATCCGACACCGTCGTCTACATTTACAAAACAAATACATTAATTAGTACACATAATAACAAATAAAATATATAATTAAAAGATATACTTACCATACGATTTGCGTGCACTGCAAATGCAACAGAGCCGCCGGTGTGACGCGCTGCTCCTCCCGACATGCGATTTCTAGCCGCATTCTGAGAAACCTCCTGCCATCGATCCGTCGACCATATCCCCACGAGCTGGTCCCATATATCCGGAGTAATCCAACCGGGGCCGTATCCCCGAGTCTCCGCGATGTTAGTGGTCCCAGCTCGGGCCATCGCTTGGGACCGAGCCTGCCCCAGCTGCCCGTTGTACCTTGCCCGGGAAATAGCCTCCCAGGCAGCGTAAATGAAGGGCCTCTGGTCCTCGGCCCATGTATAGCGAGACTGCAAAATAATAATATCAGTACCAATATTAATATATCATCATGCATGTAAATAATAATAATAATACGTGACTCAAACTCGCGCCATAACATGTCGATGTGCTCGCTAGGCACGTGAGACCACGTAGGCCATGCCCCGTGCATGTATCGTCGAATAGTAGAAGAAATGCTCCTCGGCACTTCTTCTTGCTCGAACCTGCACAACAAAAATAAATTTTAATATTATATTATGATATAATGAATTTGTAATGATTCATAATTCATGATATATTACCGCTCCCCAATCACGCTAATCAATCTATGTGACTCTGTGGCTGGTGGAGGCTGCCACCTGTTCGGCCCGCGTGGCCGCCTACGTCTGGATGTACTAGCCTCGGCAGTATCATCGGAATGAGGATCAGCAACAGGAGGATTAGTAGCATTAGTAAGTGCTGGAGTCTCACCGATCGGAGACTCCGAAACTCTCCTGCGTCGATAACCACGACCAGACATATCTGTCGAACAGACATATAATCAGATTATTGTATAAATAGTAGAGATATATTTAATAAAATATATACTTTACAATTATTCTTCATCATCTGAATAATAGTCTTCGAATTCTTCTTCTTCTTCCTCTTCTTCCTCTTCTTCATCTCCAGCTTCCTCAATTTCATGATCGTCATCTTCAGTATATTCAACTTCTAATTGAATTGACGTTGTGTCTGCATCCTTGAGTATTGGAATAATACGATCCACAGCAGGAAGATCATCTTCTTGATAGAAACTAGGAGGATCATTTTCTCCTACTATCGGATCAATTTTTCCTCTACCTTTTGTCTTACAGACTACACGCCAATCTGCTCTATCTTTATTTCGAGCCGGATACTTCGCGTAATATACTTGTTCGGCTTGTGATGCCAATATAAAAGGCTCATTTGCTGCCAATTTCGATTTGTAATTAACCTCAACAAGTTTGTATTTTGGATGAACTTTCATGCCCCTTTCTGTTGTATCGAACCAATGACATCTAAATAGGATCACTGATTTCAAGCCGAAGTAGTGCAACTCTATCACTTCTTCCACCAGTCCATAAAAATCCATATCACATTCAACATAGGTTGTCCCTTTCACGCAGACCCCAGCATTCATCGTCTTCTTTGCAAATGAATATTCAACCGTGTGAAATTTATACCCGTTAACAAAATATCCGCTATAGCACGACACAAGTCGCGACGGTCCACTAAATAACTCAAATATTTTTTCATCTATTTCAGCTCTGTGATCTTTGCTGTAAGTCTGAATCCAAGTAGGGAAATCATGATTCCGTAATCTCTCCAATTCTTGATCGTTGTAAATAGAGTATTTTTGCACCATCTCAATGTCAAATATTTCAATGAATTGTTCAATCTCTGGACAATTGAGTAATACATACAAGTGTGCCAAATGATACTCTTCATCGCTTAAGTGTCGAGATGGACGAGAACCAAAAGCACGACCAGAGTGACAAAATATATTTAAACGTCCATCTGAATGTCGAACACCCCCGTCGTCGTTACGTGGAAGACGATCAAATCTTGTCTGTACTGTCGATTCAAAGTAAAATGAGCAGAATATTGAAATTTCTTGGATGATATACGATTCAGATATTGATCCTTCAACAGCTGCGGTGTTCTTTACTTTTTCCTTCAGACGATTCATGTATCTTTCAAATAAGTACATCCAACGATATTGAACGGGGCCACCAACTCGTGCCTCGTATGCCAAGTGTATCGGTAGATGCTCCATCGAGTCAAAAAATGCAGGAGGGAAAAATTGCTCCAGCTTGCATATGATTTCAACAATATTATTTTCAAGTGTTGACATATCTTCGACTCGAAGGACATTTGCACAGATTTCTTTTCGCGGACCCTTAGGACCCGGAATAATCATCGAAAGATAAATAAATTCATCTTTCATGCACATTGACGGTGGCAAATTATAAACTGTCAGCAGCACTGGCCAAACTGAATAAGGAGTTGCAGAATGTCCAAACGGATTAAAACCATCTGTGCACAATCCCAATCTGATATTTCTAGTATCCATAGCAAATGAAGGATAACATGTATCCAAATGTTTCCATGCTTCACTGTCAGATGGATGAGTCATTACTGTATCATCACGACTTCTTGCATGCCAACTCATGTAGGGGGCTGTCTTTTCTGACATGAATAATCTTTGAAGCCTCGGTGTTAGTGGAAAATACCGAAGCACCTTAAACGGGATATTTTTCTGTCGGACCGATTTCTTCTCCTTGTAACGAGGGTGTTGACTTACAGGGCATTTATCCAACTGCACATTTTCTTTATAATATAAAATGCAGTTATTTTGGCACGCGTGTATTTTTTCGTACCCAAGCCCTAATTTTCTCATCAGCTTTTTAGTCTTATAAAAAGTAGGCTCAAACTTGTTATCAGTAGGCAGCATTCCATTAATCAATCCAGCAATCCGATCATACACAACTCCGCTGATATTACAATCGGCCTTGATGTTTAAGAGCTGTGTCATTGCTGAAAACCTAGTGTATTTAGGACAATTCTCATACAAAGGTTCATCGGCAGCTTTCAACATCTCGTAAAATTCTGCAGCTTCTTTATTCGGTAATTCAATCTCTACCGCAGCCCCTACTTCTGTGATATCAATCGTTGTAGTATCTGGTGGGACTGATGTCTGAAGATCTGGCCGATCAACATTATCATTCAGGCGGAATTGACCCCAAGACTATCAAGTATCATAGTTCTATAGGGATTACATTGACCGGATGAAGAAGCACCAGCAGAGGAAGATTCACCATATGTCTGAACGACAGGATTGCTCAACGTCCCGACTTCGCGTGACTCCCCGTGACAAGTCCATAGAAAATATCTTGGTGCAAATCCTTTGCTATATAGATGCAGAGTGACAGTCTCCCGATCCAAAAATCGTCCATTTGAACAAATGCGGCACGGACATCGGATTTGATCACCCATGCTAACGAAATTCCGATTTGAATAGGCGAAATTTAGGAAGTACGTTACGCCTAATCGAAACTCATTCGTTAAAGCTCCACAATCAAGACGTCGGTACATCCAACTTCGATCAGCCGACATGATTCTGTCAATCAATGACAATTTCTTTGGTTAATGTCTTTAGGTGAGATTGTCCTATTCCATTCGGGATTTATGTTATTCGTACTGCACTTACGTTTTTATTTTAATTGTTAACTAATTATTCTAAATTTCGACAACATCTCCCTACAGTTCTCCGAATACGCATATCATCTGGGCGCGTATCGGAGAACAAGAGAGATGTTGCCGAATTTTAGAATAATTAGTTAACAGTTAAAATAAAAACGTAAGTGCAGTACAAATAACTATATTCCCAAATTGTCCAATCAGGGACAATTCAAGAATTGTACGTCGTATAAAAGATCATCTACTTCTTTTACACGAACATACAATTCCCGAACGAATCTAAGGTTTTGCTAAATCATATCCGATTCGTCGATGCGTACGTGAAACATATCAACTCGTCGGATGGATGATTATTTTCTAAATGTTTCGAGATAGTTCGAGTCCATATTGGACGATTTCGGCGCGCGTCCGAAGTGGACGATTCTGGCGCGAGTTCGAATTGGACGATTCTGGCGCGAGTCCGAAGTGGACGATTCCGGCGCGAGTTCGAATTGGACGATTCCGGCGCGCGTCCGAAGTGGACGATTCCGGCGCGCGTCCAAAATTAATCTAAATACTAATAATTAATCTAACAAATTAAACAATTAATTAACAATTATAAAATAATTAATTAACAATTTCAAAACAATAAAAACAATAAACAATAATTAACAATAAAAAATTCCGGCGCCGGAGTCCACCCTCCGGCGCCGGCGTACAGTGGTCGGACACACTGTCCGGCCACTGTAGAAGGTCCGGCGGCGGCCATAGGCCGACCGCCGCCGGCCGAAACCCTAGAAATAGGGTTTCGGCCGGATTGATACCAATACTCCGGTCGATCAACATACCGGCAGCAGCGGCAGCGGCGGCGAGAGGCGTCGGCGTCGGCAGCAGCGGCGAGAAGTGTCGGCAGGAGCGGCGGCGGCAGCAGCGGGAGGAAGAAGGGTCAGGCGCGACTGGTGCCCTATATAAACTTATCAGCAACGGCTCACTCTCCCGTTAGAAAGTCGTTGCTGATAAGTTATCATCAGCAACAGCTCACTTATCCGTTAGAAAGCCATTGCTGAAGATTAAAAAATCAGCAACGGCTCGCCTTTCCGTCAGAAAGCCGTTGCTGATAATTAAAATAATCCGCAACGACTCGGTTTTCCGTTAGAACGCCGTTGCAGATACAGATATCTACAACGGCTCGGGCAGCCGTAAGAACGCCGTTGCAAATAGCAACGGCTTGAGCGGCCGTTGCTGAAGATCATGTTTCTAGTAGTGCTAGTTTTATTTGAGATAGCTTAATCATTGTACTAAACTTTATTGTATACTTTTTAACACATTTTTTATATGTAATATTGTAACTCAATACAAATTAATAAAAAGATTTTAAAAAAATCAAATTATAATTAAATTTTTATTTATCTTTAATACAAAAATATTTATCCAATGATAAAATATTTTTTAAAATATTATAATAGACTGCACCTTAAAAGATTGCCTACGTACCATCTATAGCTAAACTTGTACTCCCCAATGATTAACTATAGAAAGATCAAGTCTACGTAGTTCTTTTTACATTTTTAATCACCCGTAGTCCCGGTGATTTAACTTGTACTTGGACCAGCAGCACCAGCTTCGCTTGTTTGAGCTTCCTCCTCTCCCGATGATGAAGTGTCATATCCTCTCTTATCTTGTAATCTATCTTCAGCATCCAACCAGTCTTTTAAGCAAATGCACATTTCAACCATTTCTTCACTCATTCGGCTCTTTTTTTCGTTGAGAATTCTATTTCTTGCACTAAAACAAGACTCAGAAGCTACTGTAGATACATGAACAGTTAGTATATCACGTGCCATGATGGAAATAATAGGATACATATTTTCTTATTTTTTTCATCATGCTAAAATTTCATTATCATCTATTTCTTCAGAATGATTATGATCTAGAAAAAAAAGTAATTTATTAAAATTAGTAGATTTAATTTTTTTTATTCTATGACCAAGTTGAGAATTAATATTATTTCCACCATCATCTCTTAATCTAGAAGAAGAAGATGTTGTCTTATTTGTAATTGTATCACCAAAATTTGAAGCGTAAATTACAAACATAGAATTCAATAAATTCAAAATTTTAATTTTTTTTTCTTCAACATTATCTAATTTCATATTCTTATAATAATCATCTAACAACATATTTAAACCATCAATTTTTATTCTAGGATCTAAACACATTGCTAAACAAAATACAGTAGGTATATCTGATCAATACTTTTTAAATTTAGATTCCATTAAAGAAATAATTTGTGCAAATAAAGGATGATGTCTATATGAAGAAAATACGTCACTAATACAAACTATATGTGAAAGAGTTAAATTACATGTAGGATAATAAACACCGGAAAGTTATTCGGTAGTTTTATTAAAAAGTTCTAAAATTTAAATAATATGCCCAACAACTAACCAATTATTATCATTAATTGGATCACCAGACATATTTTGATTGTAAAATATTGTAAGAATCTTTTGATATCTTATAGTAGACATAAGCATATGATATGTTGAATTCCATCTAGTAATAACATCTCCATTAAATTTTTTAAATGATTTATTAAGAGATTGACATAATTTTTTAAATTCTTGTGTTCTTGCTTTTGAAGAACGCATATATCTAATAACATCTCTTATTTATTTTAAGAACATGACAAACACAACGAACATGAAATAATTCATCATCTAATACTGACTTAAATAACTGTATAATGGGAGGAATTACAGCATCATTATTACTAGCATTATCGAAACTAATCGATTTTTTTTTTATCATTTATATTATAGAAAGATGTTACAAATCTAATAGCAGAAAAAATGAGAACAAAAGTGTGTGAATATTCAAAAACTTTAAAATTAATTATTCTTTTTTGCAAAATAAAATTTTCTTCAATCCAATGTGTAGTAATACAAATGTAAGAATTAGTAGTACGCTGACTAGACCAAACATCAGATGTTAAAGAATTTTTTGATTTATTATTTTGAAAACTAGTCATTATATAATCTCTATACATAAAAAATAATTTTAAAGCATCACTTTTCATTGTATTTTGAGTAAATTTTTTTATATTTTGGTTGTAAAGTATTTTGAATCCAACTAGAAAATCTTGGTTGATCAATAAAACTAAAATGAGATTCACTTTGAACAATTGATTTTGCAAGTTCTCGACGTTGAAAATCATGATCATACAAAAAAGCTGTTAAACCAGAAGAAGATAAATTAAGAATTTGTTGAGCTTGTGCAACCTTATTGTCATGACCATTTGCATGACGTAATAGATAACCAGTTCCTCCTGTTGTTGAAGTCGAAAGAATTTTTAACATTTTTTGCACCGGGCTTTTGTTATGGTGCCATCAGCTTCAATAATTTTCTCAATATATTCTCATACCATACTTTTTTTTTCTATCTGATGGACATAAATTAATAGATGAACTTATCTCTATGTTTTGATTTTGTTGAGTGGTAGGAGTAGCAGAAGATATTTTTTCTAACATATTTGATCCTGTTTGTGGAGTATAACCTGAAAAATCTTCATTCGTCATTAGTAAAAATTAAAAATATAAAAGGTATAAATATTATACTAATCAATGAAACAAATTGAATAGATTAAAAAAAATTAACAGCAATCTTGAAGTCTTGTCTTCTTGATGAGCTTAAAATATTGTTGAGAATGATTGTAAATGAATTTAGATTGTTGAGAGTAAGAGGGTTGAGAATTGAGAGTTGAGAGTTGAGAGTTGAGAGAAAGAGTTGAAGAAATGAAGAAGGAGAGGAGGTATTTATAAGATTTTTTTTTCTTTCTTTTTTATAATTTATTCGTCGGCCCGAGGCAGACTGGGTCTGGCTCGGGCCGACCTAGGTCTGGCGCACGCCAGACCCTGGTTTGGCAGCGTCGACCTAGGCTTGGCGCACGCGGGCCGTGCTTAGCACGGCCCGTCTTCTGGGCACAGACGTGCCGGGCCAGACCTGACCCGTTGCCACCTCTACTATTGGTATCACATCGTTGTGCGATTATAATTGTTCAAATTTATTTAGAAAATATTTTAGTAATATATATATGTTACAGTAATTTTGTTATTGCACTAAATAAGATAATATAGATTACCAATAAGATTATTTGTGCATATCAAACACTATAGCGCAATATTACATATAATTTAAAAGATGATAATTTGTCTAAGTGGTAATCTTTGTTGGCAATGCACCAAACGTAATCTAAGAGCTTTTCGTGTGTTTTCAATGAAAAATAATTTTAATGAAATTAATCATGAGATGATCGGAAAGAACTAACACAATGAGAGCTCCAATGCGAACTCTATAAAAATCATATTTATTCAAGAATGGTCTAAACAAAATTCATGTATTTTTTTTAAAAAAATTTTATTAGTTTATCTGTGATGCGTATTCTTACACTGTGGTTTATGTTAACTCCACTTATAATCTACCAATACCACGTTGCTAATAAATTTAATATTATATTAATCAAATATACGATATTCCCCATCCAGTCCACCGCATTATGCGAGGAATTTTCTAGCATATAATAATTATGCAAACAAATTAAAATGAAAAAAATAGCAAATCATTTAATTGGGGGGCAACTTTAATCAACGAGAATTGACGACGACCGGTATCCATTTGACTTAAATTGATACGTATAGAAAATTCAATTAATTAATTAATTTGGCGGTAGAAAACAATTCTTTTCGCAATTAATGTGTATAACGAAATGACGCCTACGCCCATCTGTCCTTCATGTTGGTACCGACCACCTTCTACTAGTCAGCATTGGACTCACTCGTCGAGCCGAGTCAAATTGAAGAGACTTTTATGCCAAATTGGCAAATCGGAACGAACCCACCTACACGTGCTCGGCGTCGATTGCGCCTCTGATCCAGAAATGGTGACCCTCATGACCATCCGTCGAATTAATGCACTTTGTAACGAATTAAAATTAACCTAATTCATTGCATTTGTGGATTGATCATGCTTAATCTATAACATCAACTGTACTCACAACCACGTTCTTAACTCAGGTATTTTTTTAATCATTTATTTTCAATTAAAAAGAGGAAATTTAACCTGTGATATATACGCCCCTTAATTCGACATCAGATCACATTTTCTTTAATTTAAAGCATAATTTATTGAAGCTCAACTGCATGCAAACGTGTCAGCTTTAGAATCGGCATGAATCAGCCAATCTACCCATACATGATCTGAGTTGATTACCCGAAATCACTTTCAGTTATGAATGAATGTTCTGCATTATTTAATTTACGAAATTTTGTCTCATCGATCGAATAGATCAATGTATAGGTAATTTTGAAATTAATCGTCTCAATTTAATGTTAATTCTTCATTTTTATTATTCGATTGGATAGATAGAAATTGATTGAATGAATGAATTAAAAACGAAAAAAAAAACCCTTATATCAAAGGAGGCCACTCCGCTCGGACACGTGTAGGGCTGTTATTAATCCACGTCATGAAAACGGTCAAACGTACGTGGTAAGGTTCGTGGATGTGAACATGAATGGTGATGATAACAATAATTAACACCGTGAGAGGAAATATTTTAAGAATCGTTTCACGATGAATCCAATGCGATGCATAACCTCGCTTCTCCCATTTTTAAATCATAAATTGATTTGGCGACCTTCAACCACCAAGAACAACACTTTGCTTTCATCTCTTTGTTTTGCTTTACACCCACCACCTCTTCGACGTAATTCCCCATCCATCTCTCTCTATTTATATTCACTTGTCTTCTTCATTTGCCCGCATCACCCAAATCTTCCATCGCCACCTTCTTCTTTTTCTTCAAGAGCTTTGTAGTAGAGCATACAAATATAGCGTTGAAATGGTGGTGTTCGACGTTGCGCCTTTCAAGACGGTGGAGCACTGCACGTCGGTGGGGCGCGAGGGGGACACGGTGGTGGCGGACATGGACGGGACCCTGCTGCTCGGGCGTAGCTCCTTCCCTTACTTCGCGCTCGTGGCGTTCGAGGTCTGCGGCGTGCTCAGGCTGCTCTTCCTGCTCCTGGCGGCGCCGCTGGCGGGGATGCTCTACTACCTGGTGTCCGAGTCGGCGGGGATCCAGGTGCTCATCTTCGCGGCGTTCGCGGGCGCGCGGGTGGAGGACATCGAGTCGGCGGCGCGGGCCGTGCTGCCGAAGTTCTACGCGACGGACCTCCACCCGGAGACGTGGCGAGTGTTCTCGGCCTGCGGGCGGCGGTGCGTCCTGACGGCGAACCCGAGGATCATGGTGGAGCCCTTCTTGAAAGAGTACTTGGGTGCGCATCTGGTGATCGGGACGGAGGTGGAGACGTACCGGGGCCGGGCGACGGGGCGCGTCTGCCGCCCCGGGGTTCTCGTCGGCCGGAATAAGGCCGCCGCGCTGCGGAAGCAGATGCCGGAGGCGGCGCCGGAGGTCGGGCTGGGCGACAGGGAGACTGATTACCCGTTCATGAGTCTCTGCCAGGTATGCCTACGTAGTCCTGCTGCAAATTTTCACAAACACTCTTAAAATTTATATAGTTATTGTTTCGGGACCTCGGTTTTTCTAAAATAAGTAAATAACTATTGATATAATTTAATTCTAATTCTTTTGAAAAATATAAATGTAAAAAATATGGATACAAAATGGTATTTAGTAATACTCTTAAATACCGAGGGTGATTTTAACAATTTACCTTTTGTCGGTGTTCTCAAAGCCACGTGTACATGAGCAAATCTTGCCTTTGAGTACTTCATTCAAATTCATGAAAGATTCATGAGGCTTTTTCTGCCAATTAATTTAATTCATACATAGCCATGCATAATATGTGAATTGTTTTATATTAAAAAATATTTGATTATTTATAATGATATGAAAGCTCATGTAGAATTGTACTTAATTGCACTTTATTTAAATGATTAGACCAACCAATTTTATCCGTTCCAATTCACTGAGTTGACTAAATGTTGACTAAAATTGACCAAAATCCAAATAATAATAATAATAAATCACTGAGTTGACTAAATGTTGACTAAAATTGACCAAAATCCCAATAATTTAAAATCATAACGGAAAGAATTGATTCGGTTGAACCAAAAATTGATGGCTCAACCGGTTTAAGATAAATTAGTATATATATTTCAGTTGAGACAAGTTAGGTTTTGGTCGATGTTGATGTCATTATGAAACGTTTCGTATTAAGCAAGGGATATATTTCGAATTAATAATGGGTTGCGATCGCTAAACATGTGCTGCGATGTGATGTAACAGGAGGCGTATGTAGTACCTGCGAACCCCAAATTGGAGCCCGTCGCAAGAGACAAGCTGCCGAAGCCCGTCGTCTTCCACGACGGCCGCCTGGTCCTGAGGCCGACGCCGCTGCTTGCGCTCCTCACCATCCTCTGGATCCCCGTTGGTTTCCTCCTCGCCTGTCTCCGCATTGCCGCCGGCGCGCTCCTCCCCATGCGCTACGTCGCGCTCGCCTTCCGCGCGCTGGGAATCCGGATCACCGTCCGCGGCACCCCGCCACCGCCCGCTAGCAAGTCCCTGGGCCAGTCGGGCGTCCTCTTCGTCTGCTCCCACCGCACGCTCCTCGACCCCATCTTCCTCTCCGCGGCGCTCGGCCGCCCCATCGCGGCCGTCACCTACTCGGTTTCCCGGCTGTCCGAGTTCCTCTCCCCGATCCGCACCGTGGCCCTCACCCGCGACCGCGCCCGCGACTCCGCCATGATCAAGCAGCTGCTGGAGGAGGGCGACTTGGTGATATGCCCCGAGGGGACGACGTGCCGGGAGCCGTTCCTGCTGCGGTTCTCGGCGCTGTTCGCGGAGCTGACGGACCAGATCGTGCCGGTGGCGATGGTGAACGGGATGAGCATGTTCCACGGGACGACGGCGAGGGGGTGGAAGGGAATGGACCCTTTCTACTTCTTCATGAACCCGAGCCCGGCGTACGAGGTGACGTTCCTCGACAAGCTGCCGGCGGAGCTGACCTGCGGCGGCGGAGGGAAGACGAGCCACGAGGTGGCCAACTACATACAGAGGGCCATAGCGTCGGCGTTGTGCTACGAGTGCACTAGTTTCACGAGGAAGGACAAGTACAGGGCCCTCGCCGGGAACGATGGCACGGTGCCGGAGAAGAAGAAGATGAAGAACAAGGTTGAAGTGGACAAGGTCATGGGTTAAGTTGCTAAATATGAAGCCTCGTCGCAGGAGATATATATATATACCTATTCAATAACTAAAGAATATAACTAAGTTTTTTTTAAAAAAATGATTAGAAATTAAAGTATGCCAGAAACTAAACATATCGATCCATTACAATACAAACGTAATTTGCTACACAGTGGGCAGCTTTATTGATCTCTCGATAGTAAAATGATATATAAGAGATATTACACTTAGACATCAAATAAAATATATCGTCGACAATAGTAGAGATAGTCCACGGAGCTGAAACAACTTTGTTGATTACATCAATAATAAGTTTAGAATTAGACTCAATGGAGAATAAATTAGTTGAATTCTCGGTCGTAAACTTCAATGCTAACTTAACGATAAACTTCAATGCTAACTTAACGACCATAGCTTCAAGTTGAAGGACACATTCCCCCGCAAAACGTACTTCAGTCGTAAGACAAGCACCGTCCAAGTTCTGCAACACAAAACCTAAGCCACCATAGGCGTCCAAAAAAGATGCAATCACAATTAAATTTTAAAAGGTCAGGAGTTGGGGGAGACCATTTGACCAAGATATTAATGTTTTTAGAATTGCCCTCGGACCTAGGTTCACTCATAAGGTCATGAGTGAAGGTCAGGATATGGGACACGAGGTTCATGGGGGAAGGCTGTCTAGCCTCATGCAACAAACAGTTTCTAGCATACCAAATGAACCAACATGAATTGACAATTAAAGTTAATCTGAACATCTCAACTCCCCGGGAGGAGGAACAAGCTAACCAATCACCGGAACTCTAATTTACCCGACTGTCTAGACCAAGGCCCATCGTAAGGGAAAAATTATGCCAAACAAAACTAGCAAAGCTACAGTCAAAGAACATATGTTGGATAGTTTCAGACTGACTTTGGTTAAAAGGGCAACGGTCAGAATCAAGAATTTTAAGGTAAGGAGCCTTGCACAAGTAGAAATATGCCGGTGAAGGAGCTTCCAATAAAGGACTTAACTTTAGGAGTGGTATTTAATTTCCAAAGAAGGTTCTACCGAGCCGGTGGTCCAGACAGAGAAGGTACAAGTTCATGGCTTCTAAGAAAACTATATGCCGATTTGGCGGTAACTCTACCCCATGAGTCCTTACTCTAAATATAGGTGTCATCCTCGGGGTTCATAGGCAACATAATTCTTGAAATGGACTCCCCTAGAATCGGACCGAAATTACAATCAATAGCATCAGACATCCAATTTTGTGCGAGTAAAAAAGAACTTACATACACATCATTACAGAGCAAATTAACATTGAAAAATATTGGCTTTAAATATAAGAGAATATCAGACACCCACAGGTCTTGCAAGACAGAAGTGTTACTTTCAGACTTAATGAGCTTGGTAAAACCAGAAAACATCATATTAAACGATTGCCTAAACAATCTCGAACTTCAAGAGCAAAGCTTATTCGGGTAAAGGAATGAGTTACTCAAGTTAATAAATGTTATATAAGTAGACTTAGCGAAGACGGAATCCAAACAAGCAAAGAAAACCAAGCAAACTAGCTGTCTGCCTAGTCTGTCCAGTTTTCGGTCGACCGATTGGTCGACCGATCGAGGCCAAAATTTGGCAGTGCGTGCATCGGTCGACCAGATTGCGGATCGCTGAAGTCGCGATTCACTCGGTCGACCGAACAGTGCGATTAATTCACAGAGAGCCAGTGGTCGCTGGGCGGTCGATCGATCGGTTGACCGACGATCGATCGGCAAGCAACCAAACGGCGGAAACAGCTAGTTTTTCGCCCATTTGAGATGTCGTTTCATTCCATTTCCTCTTGGCTCTATAAATACCCAAGCATAAGCCTTCCTTAGATACTTTTTGATTACTCTTAACCTTCATTGGGCCATCATTGATCAATTCTAAACTTTCATTGAGCCACTTCTTAGAGAAATCCTAGTTTGATCTTCTATTCCTTAAGTTTGCTTTCAAGCTTGACTTGATTCATCATCAATGCATCAAGAGGAGCTAGGATTCATTGTGTTGGAGCTAAGTATTTGTATTATTGTATTTTTTTGATCCATTATTTGTATATTTTCTTATTTATTTCATTGTAATTGAGCTTGTATAAGACCTAGAGTGTAAGTCTTGAAATTGGATGATAGCCTTGGTGTTTGAGGTTTAAATCCACCGGTGTGAACATAGTTTATTAGGATTAGTTGAGTTGTCCCTTAGGGTTGAGGTGGAAGAGTGCTCTCAGTAAGAAGGCGGAGACTTCCGGGTGTGAAAGTGTCTTAGGTTGAGAGTGAGACTCTTCGGGTCAAAGTCCTCTGTGTAAGGGAAACGATTTAATCTAGTAAACTTAGTTTGGAAATCCTAGGCGGTGTGCTTAGGTAGTGGAGTAGGCATTGGGGCCGAACCACTATAAATCTCTGTGTTAGCATTGTTATCTTTGTTTGTGCTTTCATTGTTTATCTTCATTACTCGTTTCCGCATTTAGTCATCGAATTATAAATTGCCTAAGTAGTTTAAGAAAATGATTAAAACCGAATTTAGGCTAATTATTTAGTTAACATACTATTCACCCTCCTTCTAGTGTGGCTATTTCACCCAACAATTGGTATCAGAGCGAGTCGTAGATTGAGATTTCACCATCTCCTCTACATCGTCTCTCGATCTTAAAATGACACTAGAGTTGGTAGCGTCCTCACCTCCTATGTTCGATGAATCGAACTTAGGTCTTTGGAAGTCTATAATGTACACCTACTTAAAGACTAGAGGTTTTGATGTTAATAACATGATTAAATTAGAATACATTGAACATAAGGTTGACATGCATAATTGAGTGAATATGACAAGAAAATGTTTCAATCTAATAAAGATGCTATGTATTCCATATTTTGTACCTTACCTAATAGCATCCTTGATAAAGTCATGCATTGTACATCCGCATTTGATATTTAGGCAATATTAAACATGCTATATGATTTTGCAAAAACCGAAGAGATTACTACTTATGTAGAAGGTGGTGATGACATTGGTCATCCATCCACTACTAACGTCTCTTGTGATGCCCAAAGCATTTTCGATTAAAGAAGCACGCTTAAAAGTAGGAAAAGAAAAGTCAAGTGCTTCCTTTGTCAAGAGAAGCGACATATTAAGAAAAAATATCCCTCGATGAGAAAGAAATCCAAGAAGGAGAAGAATGTCTTCAATTTTACTTCGGAATCAAGTGGAGCCTGTTGGCTTAAGGTTTCCAACCTTGGTATTAATCTCGGTTTTGATGATAACAAACATGGAACTAATATTTCATTGAAAAATATTTTCAGGTTCCATATCGGTTAGCGCATGTCGTCCTCGATCGGAAATATCGGAGAAATCGGACGTTGGTCGATACGCTCAAATTCTTTGGAAAGATAGAGTTTAGATTTAGGGTGTCTAGATATGTTGTAAATCCTCTTTATGATGCAAAGAACCCTAAAATCAAATCCGAAACCCAAAACATGAAAACCTAATAATCGCACTGAAATCCACTAAGCCTAGGGAGCTCCTTGGAGGGCTATATGTCATAGATATTTACTTGACATAAAAAATAACGATAATTATTCCTTGGGTCAAAACTAGATAACGAGGTATTTTAAAGGAATTTTTGGAAGCCTTTAGCATACCCTTATTTGACCCGAAAAATTAGAAAAGTTCTATTTTTTGAAAATTTATACTAGATCTTGATTCTTAAAAATTTTGATTTTTAAGATATTTTTATTGAATCCAAATGGGGGATAATTCTTATATAACATTTATGTTTTAAAGTTATTAACTTCGGTCGACCGACTGGTCGATCGGCGACATTTCGATCGACCGAACGTTGCCTAGATTGGGCAGAATGCTCCAATCGCTCGGGCGGTCGCTTGGTCGGTCGACCTACGATCGATCGAACAAGCGATCGACGGTCGATAACGGGCAAAAATTCGCCCGTTGAGAGCGGAGACTTTTTGATGTAAGGTCCTCATTATAAGAAAATTAATTAATCTAGTTAAACTAGTTTGAAAATCCTATGCGGGGTTCTTAGGTAGTGGAGTAGACATTGGGGCCGAACCACTATAAATTCAAGCAAAATAGCAGTCTGCCCAGTCTATCCATTTTTCGGTCGATCGGTTGATCGACCGACTGAGGCCAAAATTTGGCAGAGGGTGCATCGGTCGATCGGAATGAGGATCGCTGAATCGTGACGCTGGCTTAAGGCTTTGGTCGACCGATCGATCGATCAGACCGCGGATGAGAAGAAGTCACGACTCATTCGGTCGGCCCGTCGGTCGATCGAACAGTGCGATTTATTCACAGAAGGCGCAGCGGTCTCGGGCAGTCGATCAATTGAGCCATCCTTTGTTTACTTCAAAACCTCATTGAACCATCCTTGATCAATTCCAAAGCCTTCGTTGAGTTAATCTTGTGAAAACCCTAGCTTGAACTTGTCATCTCCTTGATTAAGCCTTCACTTCATTGTTTCATCATCAAAGACATCAAGATGAAGCTAGGAAACTTTGTTTGGAGCTAAGTATTTTATTGTTTGATTTATTGCTCCATTTAGTGTTGTATTTTCTTATTTATTTCTTTGTATTTAAACTTGTAAGAAGACCTAGTGTTAGGTCTTGTGATTGAGTGGTATCCTTGGTGTAGAAGGAGTAAAGCCACTTGTGTAAACATAGTTTACTAGGATTAGTTGAGTTGTCCCTTAGGTTGAGGTGGAAGAGTGCTTTCGGTAAGAAGACGGAGACTTCCGGGTGTGGAAGTGCCTTAGGTCGAGAGTGAGACTCTTCGAGTCAAAGTCCTCTGTGTAAGGGAAACATCATTAATATAGTAAAACTAAGTTTGGAAATCCTAAGCGGGGTGCTTAGGTAGAGGAGTAGGCATTGGGGCTGAACCACTATAAATTTTTGTATTTGTATTGATATTCTGTTTGTGCTTAATTGTCTTATTTTTGCTTACGCATCTAGTTGATAAATAGCGATTTGCCTAAATAATTTAAGAAACGATTAAAATCGGATTTAGACAATAAGAATTAGTAAATATACTATTCACCCCCCGCCCATCTAGTGTGCCATTTCACCCAACAGAGACTCCTCATGTGATGACAATGAAGCCACCTCAAAATTGTGCCTCATGGGTCTTAACGATGAGGTAAAGTCTTCCACTTATTGTCATAATAGTGATTCTAGCAATTCAAGCTCATTTAACAGTCTTATGATGAGCTAGTTGATGAATGTAGAAAAATATATGAATTGCTCATGAAAAAGAACAATGAAATAAAGAAAGTTAAAAAGGAGAATTCTAAGCTTACTAGTCATTTGCATGCATTAGAAGTTGAAAATGAAAAATTGAACACTAGTATGCTTGATACATGCCATGATGATTTGAAGCTTGAAATTAAGAACTTAAAACATAGAAATGAAAAGTTAGAGATTGAAAATGATGAATTATTAAATAAGACTTTCAAAATTAGACTATAACGATCTCATGCGACCTTGCGGTTCTAAATCATTGGCTCATTGTGGCCTTTCGGTTTTCAACCAATAGGAAGGATTAGAGATCTTACTTTTTAAAAATTCATATTTTGAGATCTCTCAATTTGTTTTGGTTTCATGACAATTCTCTTGAAACGAATTTATCACTATCTAGCTTAGGTTGAAATTCTCAAATGAAGATTTCTATTTCACATTTGCTATTTAGTATGCTAACTTGCTAGTTATTATATCATTATGCTACTAATGCTTTTTGCCTTGCAAGTTAACATTTATGAAAGTGGAATTCTAATAATTAGAAGAAAAATGATTAGTTTGGCAAAATTCTCATGTAATGAGGTATGATTTCAATTTTCGCAAAATCTTAGTGTAATACCTCAATATTAAAGCTTAAATTATGTCTCAATACTCATGATTAGAATTGCATGTCAAACTCTTGAATTTTCATGAGTAAGTAGAATTTTAGCACTTTGGCAAATTTCATTAAATGAAACTTGCTCTAGATTAATATTCACTATTAGAGACCTTCTTTGTAAGTCCAAACTAGTTAAACATGTTTAGATATCTTATTTTTCAAATATTTTATATTTTAAGATCTCTTTGATTTATCTTGATATCATGACAACTCTTTAAAATGAATTTCTACTATCTAGCATAGGTTAAGATTTTAAATGAAACTTTGCATTAAACCATTGCTATTTAGTAAGTTAGCTTGCTAGTTGGTATATGATTTCATTATGATCCTAATGAAGCTTACTTGCAAGTTAAGAAAGTGATAAATTTGGAAGGCTAAAGGAAAATGGAAAGAAAGTGAAATTTTGGAATTTCTCAAGAAATGAGGTATGAGTTTTATTTTGGTAAAATTTTTGCATAACACCTCTATTTTCTTGATAAAATGATTTCTCTATGCTCATGAATGTTTTTACATGATAATTGATTGAAATCTCATGAGAAGATAAAATTTTGATACTTAGGTAATTTCATGAAACCTTGTTTGAATGAAATGTTCCCTATGTAGAAATTCATTTTAAGTTCAAACTTGATAAACATGTTTGAGCTTACTCTTGATTCACATCCATGTGGTTAAAATTGAAAAATCATATGTAAATGGATAAATTGATAGCAAGTTCACTTTAGGAGACCTAAAGTTGAGTATAGTTGACCTAAGTCAACAAATTGACTTAGAAACTTCATTTTAGGTCCAAACCTCACAAATATATGTAGATTTACTCATGTTAGATAAAAAGGGAAGAAAATATAGGAAAACCATACATATAGATAGGGAGAGTTTATTTTCATAGATATGCATATTGACAGGGGGAGAAATCCCATGTTTTATATCCTTTGCACCTTAATGAATATATTTTCTTAAGAATGTTTGTCATCATCAAAAAGGGGGAGATTGTTGGCTTAAGATTTTCAACTTTGGTCTTAATCTCGATTTTGATGATAACAAATATCGAACTAATTTTCATTGAGATATCTTTCAGGTTCCATATCGGTTAGTGCATGACGTCCTCGATCGGAATCGAAGAAATCGGGAAATCGAAAGGATGTTGGTCGACGTGCTCGAATTCTTTGGGAAGATAGAGTTTATGTTTAGGGTGTCTAGTTTATATTGTAAATCATCATGATGATGCATAAGAACCCTAAAATCAAACCCGAACTCCAAAATATGAAAACTCGGAAATTGCCCTGAATTCACTAAGCCTAGAGAGCTCCTTAGAGGGCTATATAACCTAGATGGTTTTTTGAAATAAAAAATGGCGATAATTGTACCTAGGGTTAAAATTAGATAACGAGGTATTTTAAGAATTTTTTGGAAGCCTTTAGCCTACCCCTATTCTTGACTCGAAAAATTAAAAAATTTCCATTTTCAAAAAATTTGTACTAGACCCCAAAAACTATATTTGGATTTTTTAGATATTTTTATTGAATTTAAGTGGGGGGAATCCTTATATAACATTTATGTTTTAAAGTTATTAACTTAAAGTTAATAAATGCTATATAAGTAGACTTAGCGAAGACGGAACCCAAACAAGCAAAGAACCCAAACAATTTTTGGTGGACCGATCGATCGACCGACCGAGGCCAAAATTTGGCAGTGCGTGCGTCAGTATTAGTAAACTTAGTTTGAAAATTCTAAACGGGGTGCTTAGGTAGTGGAGTAGGCATTGAGGTCGAACCATTATAAATCTTCGTGTTAGCATTGTTATCTTTGTTTGTGCTTTCATTGTTTATCTTCATTACTCGCTTTCGCATTTAATCGTCGAATTATAAATTGCCTAAGTAGTTTAAGAAAATGATTAAAACCGAATTTAGGCTAATTGTTTAGTTAACACACTATTCACCCTCCCTCTCTAGTGTGGCCATTTCACCCAACACTCTTCTGTGTTCATCCCCCATGGATCTGGAGCCGTGAGAGACATATCTGCGCAGATCAGGGATGACAGTGAGAAAAGAGTGAATTGAGTTGGCTGATAAATCAAAGTTATCAATGTTAGGCTGAAAAATTAGAGTTGCAAATTGATACATTGTGTGCCATACCTATTGATGTATAAGACAGGGCTAAACCAAAGTACATTGTAAATTTTTTTCTCCCAATTGTTTGTTTGTTGTTATATATGACTATTCTCCAAACTTTTCTTCCTTTTTGTCATCATTTTAGTGAGCTAGTCTCCAATTAAATGTACACCACATAAATTTTGCAATGTTATGATTTTTTAAATTTTATTTTATTATTTAGTATAAATTATGATTTTTTAATTTTATTGTTTAGACTATGGGTTAAGGGTACTTCTCTGAAGAAAATTCATGATACATATCAATCATGTTATCGACATAATGGTGCATGGAGTGCTTTCTCCATCCTTTTGTTGGATATAAGTCATCATGAAGAAAACTTTATATGTATTAAGAAATATAAAATTTAATTTGTGTAGTTAAACTATAAAAGGGTATTTTTGTCATTTTGACTGATATTGTACTGAGCTATAGTGAAACAAACGCAGGATAGGACTATGTATCGTATCATGTTTTTGACGAAATAAACATGGTATAACTGCTGTCCTAGGGCACTTAGTATAATGTCCTTGTCCTTGTCCATGTCTGGTGTCCTGTGATGGGAAGTTTGCGTATCAAACGAGCCCCTAATAAATGATACTTTAATAATTAATTTTAAAATTGTTACAAATATATCTTTAATTAAAAAAAAAACTGTTTTCATAATTATTATTTAATTTGGAATAATATTCAATTTGAGAGTATGTTTAATTTAATAGGTTCTTTATTTCTATAGTGTTGCATTGTGATGCTAAGTCTTCCAACATCAAAGTTTGGAACTTTTTTTTAAAAAAAGTTTGGACTTTTTTAAAAAGTAAATTTTCTAAACTTTTCTTTGTTAAATAGTTATATACTTTTATAAATATTTGTTATATTTATTATGAGCACAACATATTATATTGTAAAAACAAAGATAATATAATATAATAATAATGTCACTAATTTTTTAATATAAAAATTAATAAATATCTAACTTTTATGTTTAAAAATTTAATAATAAAATTATAATATTAATATATTTGAATAAAATATTTTTTATAATTTTACAAAATTAATAAATATTTATACTAATTTTATTTAATTATTCATAATTATATAAATAAAATAATATATTTATATATTTGCGCAATGCACATGTTCTTGACTAGTTCTTCACAAAGATACATGCATGGCGTATACTACATCCAAATCTGAAAAATTGATCCTATGGCACGAAAGATCTCGCCACATCAATTATCAGTATTTGATTGAAATAGCCGCAAAGTAGCTTATTACTAGGATGCCAAAATTAGATAAATACATGAACGAAGGAGTACGCGAAGCCTAAGGTTATGATTTGTATAATCGGATAACTAAAGCCTTGATCATAAGTCGTGATGTTATTTTTGATGAAAGTAGGTTCTAAGTTTTTGACAAAAATATTATGATTGATCAAACTAGTGACTGACCGTAACTAAGAAGTAAGAATAAAGCAAACATGCACGATTGATTGCACCGTTAATTGATATAACTAGCTTGCAATGATTAGAGGCAAGTCTTGTTCGCTTTTTTTAAAAAAATAAAGATAAAAAATCAAAATAAGTGATTATATTAGGAATCGAATCCTAGATTTTTAGGCAATATTCAACATATTGCCACCAACTATACTACCCACAGTTGACAAGTCTCATTCGCTTGCTTGTAATTAATGTTGCAACGGAATAGTGATTATGAAATTACATTTTATTATGTTTTGTATGATTTGACTAAATAAAAATTCATGATAATTTCATCCATTATCTACATTTCGTAATAAAATTAAAGTATTTTTTTCAATTTAATCTGAGATAAATTTTTTTTAATTTTTTGTTAATGTCAGAAAGTTTTACAAATAGGGTGCATGAATTTTAAAAGATTTACATGATATCCCTTTATAAAAAAAATTACATATTCTTGAAATAATAATGTATATTTTTATTTAAAAATATTGCATGTATCAATCATTAAAATAATTATAAAATTATGTCATCAATCAAGTGAATTTTATTAATTTGTGTTTATTTTAAATAAATATATTGATTCATTAATTTAAGGCACGAGATCTGCACTTCTGTGGCTATGAGATCTTTATCCTGAGAATTAAAGAGTACCAAGTCCTTTTCTTTAGACAGGAAGTCAGATTACAGGCTGAACTGAAATTATTGACTAGTATCAGCCAAATGCATCAGAATTATTATCAAATGTCACAAAAGGACATCTCATAGTACACAGAACTGAAGGTAAGTACAATCCCGTAACAAAAGAGTTAAGTCACATTGTTAGATATCAAAAACACATGATACACGACACTCCATCTCACCAAAAAAAGGAGTGCTGGTTCCTCAGCTGACGTATCCAGAGTTAGAATTATAAGAAAAAAAAAAAAAAAAAACAATTTCTAAGCGCCTCATAAAATGTCAGAATTATTCTCCAAACTCTCTCTACTGCATCTCCAATAAAGGCTAGAGAGAATTAAGAGAAATGCGTTGATTGTCATGAAGAACTATCTTGGTACACCAAGCGCCTGATTTGGGAACCGCATCCATACCGGTACATGATGCTGAGTACACGCACTGACATGGACGAGTTACCAAACTTCTGGATATAACTCAGATCTGAGAGTCGGAATTTGATTCCGGCAAAACGATGATACTCTTCGAAGACAGATTGCAGGCACCAATTCTGTAACTTTCTGAAACAGCCCACAAGACATCCAGTCCGGTGCTGTGTTAATCATTTGTAGAAGAAAAGATGCAGATCAGTAAACTAGTAATTCATAGCTAGTATGAAAGGCACTCAATTAATGTATATTGGTAATTATTATTTTACCTTCCCTCTTTTGCAGTGGATAAGAATTGGATGGTTTCTTACATCTGTAACAAGAAATTTGAGAGATTATATTAGTACAACATACAAAGTAGACAGACAACAAGTATTTTAAATGTCTGCCTATGCTTGTACCAAGTAAAACTCTGAGGGCACCCATGATAGCATCTTCAGATATAGAAGCAGAAGGCTCCTGCAGATGAAGAAGCTTGGTAAAATGAACTAAATTAATGTAGAATGATATATGACTGCCAAGCAAGGATTCTTATCCTTCATCTTGCACTTCTAACTCGCAACATAAATTTTGAATTTTAATTTTCTTTTGTCAGGTCCAGTCCTTCAAACTATACATATCTGTATCATCTTTTTGTATCTCCATAAAGTCATTCTGAGTTTTCTGGACTAAGATAATAGTCAAATATATACGGAAAACAACATACAAGCATCCAAACAACTTAACCACAAGATCTAACAGCAATAAGAATGTTGCAAATTAATAGCATAGTAGCACTTGTAGTTAAGTTCTTTGGATTCTTGTATATATAATTTACACTTTTAATAGTTAATTTAAATAGTTACAAATCTATGTATATTATCATCATTTTTTTATAAAAAAATAACGATTATAAAATACAATAATTTTATTTTTTAAACTGTTAGTAGGTCATGTGTACAACATGAAGTCTTATTGAGTTGCAAATTCATTTGAAACTTCTAAGGTACTTGCTGTCAATCTATTTGCAGTAACCAAATGCCTCCTAATCAAAACCACTACATACACAATATTGGTATAAAAAATTGAATTTTTAAATTTACAAGCTAGTTTGCAAGTAAAAAGAGGATGTTGGTATCCCCCATACGGAGGCTATACCCTACTACTTGGGATTACTTTTACCTAGATCAGTGTTATAACTAGTTAACTACCAGTGATAGACAACTGTACAGATCCTACAGAAACTCAAGGCTGTCAAAACTTTAATAAATACAATAGAATTTAGAATTATTCACGGAATTGGAATGTAAGTGTGGTTATGTGAAATCATGATTCTGAAGGTGAATAAAGTCAACACTAACAACAACGTTTGAGAATTTAGTAAATTATGAAAGCAGCATTGACCTGATTCCTAAATTAAACCCTTTCAATTAAGGTTGACTCAACAAATGACGCAGAAAAATACACTAAATAAATGGAGGGGTCCTATCTGATCTTGAAATTTAAAAATGGGCAAGAACATTCTTCACATTATATATATGTGCGACCTCACAAAATTCAATAAGATTCAAGAGATTATAACTTAGATTATTGTTTTCAAACAAAAAACTCCTAACATCCAAACTAGAAGCATCGTACTGTTAACCACAATCTTGTATAAGGAACATGTATGCTTTTAGACTCCCTGCTCTATGAGCAAGAAACACGGGCAATGACTGCTTCTTTTGTACAATTGTTGGTTATATTATGCCATTATAAAATTAACAAAGCCAACATCCAATAAGATATGGCGAGTAAAAGAGATTCGATTGATTAAAATCCCGGAGATACTTCTACACACGGATATAGACATAACAGTTAATACAAATCTCAATATGATTGTATAGAAATTTATAACCATCTAAAATTTAAATTAAAGGGGATCAAAGAAATCAAAGAGAATGACGATTTTCCAGCACAATTCACATAGACCATTATTACCACAAGAAAGACGTATTTTGCAAAATCACCAATTAATCCCTGAACAAAATCACGGAGAAGAATGAAGGAAGCATCTTTACCTTGCTTCCTTCGATCCCGAAGTGGAACATACGAATCTCATGGGTGCGAACGAACTCCATATTATCATCAGGATACGGCTCCGGGCACAGGTACCTGCAACCCATCCCCTACCGCATTAGCACCGAGCCCTTCACCCAAAACAGGAACAAACGGAAGAAAAAGGAAAGCGAAACAAAAACAAGAAACCTCCAGAGGCAAAAAAAAAATCACAAGCTCACACGATGGATCGCAGGTTTAGCTCTTCCAAGAATCGGAAATTGGCAGGAGTAGGGAACCCCGAGCGGTAGATTCCAGTATCCACCATGCCAAAGTTTGGGGGCGGAACTAAGAACGAATCCCCGTGATCGCCTTCCGAAAGTACTCCATTACCTCTCCCCTCACCCCCGCCGCGACTTTTCCCGAACGCCTTCAGTTCCTCCTCCGGCTGCATATCCAGAGGCTCGTCCCAATCGCGGCCGCTTGCCGGACCAAGATAGTATCTTCAAATATATTGCCTCGCCTCCTCCTCCTCCTCCTCCTCTTCAGCGCCACGCGAGGGTTTCGAAGGCGGAGTCGGTTTCGGAAACCCAATCGTTGGCTATTCGACTTTATATAGCGAGCGCTACATAAGCGGCGTTTTTGGACGCGGTTCCATCTGAATCAGGAAGGGGAGGCTGTGTGCTGTGCTGTAGGCGGTCTTGGGGACCTACGTGGCGTCTTATGAGTGGTTGTAGGCCCCGTGTGAGTTGTAGGCCGATGAGGCATACGAGCTCTCAAATCTCAATGGGCGCACTTTAACGGCCGAAATGTTTTAGTCTCGACTAAGAGAGAGATCCGAAGGTCACGCGATGTTGCCGTACGCGCCAGGGTACTCGCTATTTTAGAGATTGTTCTTTGTAGGGGCCCACAAAATCCAGTGTGGGCCACCGCCTTAATTGGGTGCGGGTAACCCTCGGTAGGCAGCTCCGTAGCCGTTGGATTTGTTTGGTTTACATTAAAAATGCTTTAATTATGTTACTAAATTTACCTTAGTTTGTGTTTTATTACACCGTTGGTAACATCAATGATTTACTTTCCCATTCTTTATATATATTATGTATATAATTTAAGAATAAATTTTACTATAAATTAAGGGTGTCCATAGGTACCGAAATATACATAATCTGTTGAAACATATATTATCGGTAGATCCCAATTAAATTTGAATATGATCCGGATAAGAAATTAAGGAGTTGATTAATCCGATTATGCTTCCAACATACAGGTACTAAGAATCGAAATTGGTATTTGGAATAGATTTATGTTATTATATATTAATATATCTATTATATTCTCTCGTCACCTCTCTTAATTTTAAAATATTTGTATTTAAAAATATTTTATAATAAAAAAAATCATCAATCTTATATAAGATAAGATTTAAATATTATGAAAAATACTTTAACTAGTTCATCCCTATTACAAAGGTTGTCATTTGATAATTTATTATTAAATACAATATAAATTAAAAATACTAAATATTAATGAACATAAATATACCCATAATTGATGATATTATATTGAAAATTAAAAAATAATACCTTAACACCAGTGTTCAATAGAATATCGATAGAATAGATCATTTCCATTGGAAAACTATAATTTATAATTTTATCACTTACTATGTCATTAATGATATATATGCTCCTATAAACGTGCAAATTAAACAGATGATATGAACAATTCATTGTTATCTAAATAATAACCTATAAGGCATGTTCGTTTTGCAAGACTTGATTTTGATGAAATAAGATTCGAAGTGGATACACAGATATAAATCTAAGGGAATTTTTTAAAATTTTATCATATGTTTATTTTGATATTGGATAAAAAGTTTGAATAATATATAAAATCCAAGTCTTGTGTTTGTTTTATGGAACGTTCGATTGCCCGCAAGTACAAATTTTGCAAAAAATATTTGCATGCAAAAGTAAATGCCCGTGTATAGAATTTGCAACATACTATTTGGTTGCCCGCAAGTAGAGTTGCAAATTCTATTTACCAGCATTTTGTTGACCGCAAATGAAAGTTACAATTATACTTGCAACTTGCATCTTCGTATCTAGGTCTAGTATTTTGGCATGATCTGATATAGGGGTGGCAGTTTTCGGCTAGCCCGATAGCCCGACCCGACCTAGCACAAAAAATTGAGTTTGGGTCGGCTTTGATCGAGTTCGGGCCATTATCGGGTCGGCCCGATAAGGTCGATCCCTTATCGTGCAGGGTCGGGCCAAGTGTTATCGGGCCGACCTGGCCCGATAGCCCAATAAACACTTTGGATCGATATTAGCGGGTTTAAAATTCGTTAACTATCGGGTTTAAATTCGATTTTAAATATTTTTAGTGGTATTGGGCTAAATGGGTCAGGCCGTGCCGACCCATTATTTTTTTGTGTCGGGGCGGGCTAGCCCAGGCCGAAAACTTAGGCAGCAATAATTTGTCAGGTCTAGTCTGATAGCCCGACACGATAAAATCATGATCAGGACACACATTATCGTGTCGAGCCAGAGGATATAGGTCTGACCCGACCTTATAGCCCGAGCCCGAAGCGGCGACCCCGTGCTGGGCTGGGTTGGACTGCCCCTCTGGGAATTCGAGTCGTGTCAAACACGTCCTAATTGACAACGGGCCTGACCGAGTTCGGGACTGGGCCGACTCGAGCACGGCCCATTGGAGGCACGAAGTTGTTAGTCGAATAGAGGTAAAAGTATGGGTGAGCATCGGTTCGGTTTGGTTAAAAACCGAAACGAATCATCGGTTAACCGATCCGAACCAAAGGTAATTTTTTAACCGTTTACCGAACCAAAAAAATTCGGTTAATTCAGTTCAGTTAATCGAATTTTTGGTTTGGTTCGATTAATTTGGTTCAGTTAACCGAAAAGATTAAAGAAAAAACTAATTTTTTTTTTTCTAAAAACATACCTGAGCTAAAACTCAAACCAAGGCATTTGAGAACCAAACTATAATTTCTACCTCTTTAACCATCTTAGCAAACTATTATCAATTTATTTTTAACTAACACATATTATATATATAATCGAATGTAAAATAAATAATATTACACAACACTAGAATTCAAATCTGGTAGGTAGGAAGCTTAACATTACATTTAACCACCAAGGCAAATACCAACATCTAATATAATTGTTATTATATATATATATATATATGGTTAATTCGGTAAATTAACCGAATCGTCGGTTAATTTACCGAACCGAACCGAAAACCAAAATCCAAAATTTCTTTAACTGAAATCCGAACCAAAATTAGTTCGGTTCGGTTAAATCGATTTTGATTCGATCGGTTTCGGTTCGATTTTGGTGAATCGGTGAATTTTGCTCACCCTTAGGTAAAAGGGTAAATATGTCATTTTACCCACCAACAATAATTGATCGATTACAACAAAATTAATTCGACTCATAATAATATTATTTTATACTCTAAATCATCATTTAATTTAGTAAAATATATTTTATATTATTTAATTATTTATCAAAATAAATTAATAATTTTTAATTATTGTATAATACTAAAAATCTATTTAAAAAATCTATCAAACGACACAGATCTAAAATCTGACACTACCATCATGTTCAGCGTATGAAAACCTATAATTTTGATATTTATCATGTATCCATCCAATGACTCTAAGTCGCCAAACTTAATTATTTTTCAACACTTAAATTATGGTATTTGCAGCCCACGATCTTGTATTGCGGGTTTTTTGAGTTGCAATTTCATTTGTAGTCTACAAATGATATTAGAAATACAAGTTACAACTAGTAAATGCTGCAAAATATTTTTGCAGCCAACCAAATAAATTTATTATCTAAATATTATAATTAGAGTTACAGCATTTGTACTTATGGACAATCAAACACCCACTTAGTCAGGATAACCAAATCGGATAACAACATTATTAACAAATAAATTAGAAAATAATATTTTCCCCTGATAACTAAATCCCACCCCCTCCTAGGTTTTCGAAATTGGGCCGATATCGAATTTGGGCTTCCAACTCATTTCCAATCCACTTCCCCTCACTTGTTGCAACAAATCGGATTAGATTTTTTAAAATTCAATCTTTCACCCTTATCCACCCAAAGAAATGTGCTTAAAAGTATTTTAAAAAATAATAAAGTTAGAAAATTATAATAAGTAATCATACTAGAGATCGACTCCTAAATCTCTATGCAACATATAACACGTTATCATCAACTGTGCTAGATGACATAAAAAATAAATGATAAACTGTACTTATTTCCGCTCTTAAACATATGCATTAATCTTTACGTGGTTAATTGCATTAATCTGTCCTTTATTTAGAACTAATTAATCATTTGACCACGTAATATGTGCAACGTAAAAGTTTAATTACTTTTAATATTAATTGATTATAAAATAAATTATTGTTATTATTTAAATATTTTTGTCCGAATAAAAAGTATTGCTACAATGAATACTAAATTTATCATAAATTAAACGATTAAATAAAAGTTAAGACATGTTTAGCTGCGTGAATGGAAAAGACAATGGATAGGTATAGATAAAGAATAAAAATAGAAGAAAAAAAAATAATTATTCCTTATTTGGTTCACATCAAGCATAGATAAAGAATAGTTGTTTCATTATTTGATTAGTATAATAAATAGACAAATTGACAAAAATAACCTAATAATATAAATATATGTTTATACATATTTTAAAATTTATTCACAAATTATATTTTACTCTAATTATATTATAATATTTCTCTTATATTTCTAATGATATTATGATATATTTTAAATTGACACAGATATTAAATATTATAATTTATAGTGATTTATAATAATAGAATAAAATATAAATTTTATAATCAATTTTTAAAAATAAAATATTATTTAAAATATTTTTGATTAATTAAATATTTTTAAATTAATATAATAAATTTAAAATTAATTAAAATTATTTATATATTTCACATTTGTTAAAAATAATATGCAGCTTAATTATAATGCTCAAATTTAGAAAACACAATTTGAAATAATTGTTCCTCATCCATTAGTAACAGAGGAGGAATACAAATCACTATTCCTTGTTCTTAAAACCTAACAAACAAGATAATCAGACAATAAATATTTATTATGTTCCTCGTCTACGTGGACAACAAAACATAAATAGATGTCAAAATCATAATTTTGAAAATTAAGAATTATAAATAAAAATAAATACAGACTAAATATTAGTTATGTGCAACTTAGAAAGAAAAAGTATTTCAAGTCTAGTTAGATAATAAGAAAAAAAATTGATTTAGAGTTGAAATTGGTGAAAAAAATTAATTTTTAACTCTGAAAAATTTATTTTGCCGATACAAGTTATGGAAGTGATTTAGGAAAAATTTATGAATAATAGTTTTTTTGTGAATTTAGGATGAATTTGCCGAACCTGTTTAAAATTGGTCGAACTAGTTGAAAATGATCTGCGAAGGGTAATCTGGGTATATGAATATTTATTTTCTAGTTTAGAGAAAAAATGAATATGGATTTTGCTTTTGAGAATAAAAGCATTTCTTATTCCATTCTAGAAAAATCGCTGTTAAAATTTTATATGAGTGTTGTATGCATCTAATATATATGAGTGTTGTATGCATCTAATATTCGTATACCTACTTTGTAGATTATGAAGTCGTTCTGCATCATATCATAAGCGAAAGAGTTGAGCAGTCGCTATCGGAAGTTGCTCCTACTCGTTTCAACCCTTCACAAAATAAAAATTGGTTTTAGTCCTCATAATTTACTCAGATTTTGGTTTTAGTCATCATAGTTTAGTCAAATTTTGATTTTAATCCCCATATTTTTAGTGTGTTTTTAAGGATCGCCACGTTAGTAATATCCAGTCAGCAACCGTTAGCCATGTTCGTTGTTTAAGCCTCAAGTGACGGCATAACTAATTTCTAAACGAAAATATAGGGTGAGAACTAAAATCAAAATTTTTAAACTACGATAACTAAAACAAAAAATCAGAGAAACTTTGATGACCAAAAGTATTATTTCCCTTTAAAAAATAGGAGATTTTTAAATAAAAAATTCATGGAGAATAAAAATGGTATTTTGTGACATTAAAATATTATAATTTTGTTATCCCTCCTTACTACCCTATTTTGGTAGAACGAAGGTTTGAGGGGTTTGG
The DNA here is from genome assembly GCA_034359265.1 of Canna indica. NCBI lineage: Eukaryota > Viridiplantae > Streptophyta > Magnoliopsida > Zingiberales > Cannaceae > Canna > Canna indica. The sequence continues at coordinate 13,429,026 of CP136893.1, read as the reverse complement.
TGGGATTTGGAGGTATCTAATCCTTGTGAAATAGGGAGGGATAATAAGGGATGAAAAAGAACGGATTAATTATCTCATGTTTGTTTTCAATTTTAGAAGGAGGTGAGAGATTCGAAGTTATTAGAAACCCATCCAAACATTATCAAACCCCTCCTTTTATTCCAATAGCTCTTTATTCTTCCCCTCCCTACACCTCCTCCCCTTTGTATCCAAACAGAGCATGGTTATTAGTAAAAATAGCTTGAACTTTGACGAAATTTTTATTTATGGTCAATCCTTTTATTGATTTCAATTGTATTCACAAACTTATATATTGGTTCTAATTATAGTGTGTTGTCTGCAATCTATAAGTTTGTCAGTTAACTTGATGATATTATGATAAAAAAAATGATTAAAAATTTTCAATCGTCATGTCATCTTTGTACATGGATGTATATGATGGTCTATATTTATTCCACTACTCTTTTATTTCCCCCTCTCCTCTTCCTCCTCAGACCCCTTCTTCTTCTTTTGTTCTTGTCGCTCTGGGTCTACTGGTTTCCTTTCTTCCTGCTTCTTTCACCGCCTTCTTTACCCCTCCCCCCCCCCACAAGCTTTATCTTTTTATTATTTGGTGACGAAGGAGAGGCACAAAGGAGCAAGAGCAAGCGTGATATTGCTGGGAAGTGGTTGCAGCCTCCCATGCGGCAGACCACCAACATGGCCAAGTTTAAGTGATAAAAAAGTCAGTTTTGAAATCATCCACAACAACCTACGCATTTATTTAGGTTCTAATCCAGAAACATAAATAAGAAGATAAAAATCATAAAAAATAGTGTGGAACATCGATAAGTAGAGCGAAGAGATTAAATCTTTAATGTGATTCATGAATCAGAAGCAGTACCTATACATGAATATATTCATGCCGGATCCAAGGCAACATTTGTAGAGGCTACAAGACCTGAGAAAAGACACTCTCTCCATCATGGCGAATCGCTAGAGATCCTACGATTCCTTCCACCCCTCGACAAGGGCACTATGTTTCCATTGTACCTTGTCGCCTCGCCTCCATCCAATCCGCGACGTTGGTGGACATATGTTGGTCCCTCGGTGGGTTAGGTTGGTGGTGAAGGACGCTACTGAGCTTGTCGTGTTTGTTATGAGGTTGCGTTTGTTGAAGAAACTAATGCAGAATTGAATCACTGAAGTGTAATGAATCATCATTGTTGGCATAAGGTTTTCTATCTTGGTCTTAATCTCGATTTTGATGATAACAAACATGGAACTAATGTTTCATTGAAAAATCTTTCAAGTTCCAAGTCGGTTAGCGCACGACGTCCCCGATCAGAAAAATTGGAGAAATCAGTAAGGACGCTCGTCGTCACTCGGGATTCTTCGGAAAGTTAGAGTTTAGTTTTAGGATGTCTAGCATGTGATGTAATTCTCTTTATGATGCAAAGAGCCCAAAAATCAAACCCGAACCCCAAAATATGAAAATTCGATAATCGAAACCGCCCTAAAATTCACTAAGCCTAGGGAGCTCCTTGGAGGGCTATATGACCTAGATATTTTTTTGACACCAAAAATGGCGGTAATTGTTCCTTGGGTAAAAACTAGATAATGAGGTATTTTAAAGGAATTTTTGGAAGCCTTTAGCATACCCATATTTGACCCGGGAGATTAGAAAATTTTTGTTTTTCGGAAATTTGTACTAAACCCCAAAAACTAGATTTTGATTCTTAAGTATTTTAATTTTTTAGATATTTTTATTGAATCCAAATGTGGATAATTCTTATATAACATTTATGTTTTAAAGTTATTAACTTCGGTCGATCGACTGATCGATCGGCGGCATTTCTATCGACCAAACGTTGCCCGGAACGGGCAGAATGCTCTGATCGCTCGGACGGTCGCTTGGTCGGTCGATCGACGATCGATCAGACAAGCGATCGGCGATCGGTAACGGGCAAAAATTCGCCCGTTGAGAGCGGAGACTTTTCGGTGTAAGATCCTCATTGTAAGGAAACTAATTAATCTAGTTAAACTAGTTTGAAAATCCTAAGCGGGGTGCTTAGGTAGTGAAGTAGACATTGGGGCCAAACTACTGTAAATCATTGTGTTAGCATTGTTATATCTGTTTGTACTAAATTATTTTATTATTGCTCTCATATTTAGTTGATAAATTGTAACTTACCTAAGTAATCAAGTAAACGATTAAAATCGAAATTAGACGAAAAATTTAAATAACACACTATTCACCCCCCTCTAATGTGGTCATTTCATCAACAATCATATTCAACCAAGCCTCGTCTCTACAATATTTGGATTATCACGTCACTAAGTTAATCGATAAACTTACGAATCGCAAACGACGTACTATAATTGAAATCAATATATAAATTGTGTATACAATTGAGATCGATAGAAGAATTGGTTATCTAATAACTCTTTAATTAATTGTAGAATGGTCGACATTTAATCGATTTTAGTTTTGATGGTAATAAATTAATCCGTTTTAATTTCAGTTTCGGAGAATAAATTTATTAATAATTTCGGTTATGATTATCTAAATATATATAAAAAACTGTTAACAGAACCACCCTTAATTGTTCATGACTTCACGGTGTGCGCTCCGCTGTTTAACAGTCTCGAGAGTCGTTATAGCCGTATCGAAGCGTACAAACACGTAAACGAGTCTTCCAAAAGCTAAAACCCGAATCCCGGCATCTCTATTTCGCCACCGAAGAGAAGTGACGGGAGTGAGAAACGCGGGGGGGGAACGGTAGGGAAACGAGGGGAAACATGGTGGGGAAGAAGAAGGGCGTGCCCGAGTGGCTCAACAGCCCTCTTTGGTCCTCCAATCCCCCGAACGACCGCATCTTCTCCTCCTACGACACTGGAACCCTATCGCCGGATCCTCCTCCCTCTCCTCCTCCTCCGCCGCCGAAGGAGCCATCCCCTTCCCGACCAGGTCTGGACGGGGCTCATAGATCGGAGATCCGAGCCCCCGCCAGGGAGTCGAGCCAATCCTGGTCCTGGCCGGAGGATGAATCCCTTGAGGCCCAGCTATTGGTTGACTTCCAGATCACGGTTAGGGTTTCCTCATGAACGCAGCCGTTCCCTTGTTCCTCTTTGTTTTTTATTTTGGACGATTTTGGTGATCCCAGCTCTTTTGGTTGCCAGTTGTCGAAGAGAATCATTAATCTCGGGGAGTTGCGGAGGTTGGCGTGCCAAGGTATTCCGCAGAGTCTTCGTCCCACAGTATGGAAGGTCTTAATTTATTTCTATCTTATGTTTACTTTATTCAAAATAAAATGCACCTTCACCCGTGAAGTCTGAACTTGCACTTCTACGATCGAATAGTTTTGAAGCTTGTCAACAATTCAGATTTAGAGTTGCTTTATCTTAGTTGATGTTAGGAACGATGTAGGGCCAAACTAATTTACCTTAACTATCTGTCATGCTTACAAGAAATATAGACAATAACCCATAGGGTTGAATTTTGATGTATGTTATTCTCTTTTGATTAAATTGCTATATTTTAATAGGAACTTATGAGATTTTTCTTTGTAGTGAACAGCTTTTGTTGGGTTATTTGCCACTTGATCAGACAATGTGGGCTCACGAATTGGGAAAAAAGCATAACCAGTATAAAACTTTTAAAGATGAGTTTCTGCTATACCCTGTAAGTTTATGAGAACTATTGTAATGGTTGTCTTGTTTGATTTATTATTGTACCGTTATCTATTAGGACAATGTGGACCTACAAGGTTCATTCGTACAGTGTCAATTTATTTACTTATTTCTAGAAATTCTGGCCTTTCTGAAACTTTATTTTGCTAGTCAGTCGGAAATCACTAGCAGAATGGAAGCATCAGAGGGTTCCAAATATGAAGAACTAAATTGTCTACAAAGGCTTGGCTTGCTTTCAAGATCAGAGATTAAGAATGGGGAGCATCCTCTTAGCCTTGCAAAAACTAGCGTGTGGAACCAGTACTTCCAGGTATTATTTTATATCAAATTCTGGGTTTTGATTGAGAGAACTGGGAAATTAAAACTAGCCTCACAGAAAACCTCTTTCTTGTGTACTTTGCTGCATGTTATATTAGAGAAAAAAAATGTAGAAACCTTTTGAAAGTGAACTGTCTATTATCCCAATTAGTTAACCTTAAATCATCACCTATTTGTTAGAAAATTTTGAACAAGCTTGGCAAACTATTTATCTGTCAGGAATTCCTATATCTTCTATTGGTCTAAAGATTCTAAACTTAATGCATGGACATGCTGCATTTGAGCAGTACTGCTAAGTAAAAGTTTCCACCATGACTATGGTGACAACTCCATAGTGCACAGGCCAATTAGATTTGAGCAGAACATTAGCCCTCATAGCTAATTTATTTGTGGAAGTATGGCAATGTGGAATGTATAAAATAGAGATACATGGTATTTGTACCTTGTCTTTGGCATGTCATAAATTAATAAAATCAAGGTGAAAGTGTGAAGACCTAAAATTGTATGCAGGTATATTATTATGTAAAAGCGGGATGCACATGGATCATTCAGCTCGTCTGTTACCGTTGTTGGACACTTGGACAGAGAAATATAGTCAGGAGAATAAATTCAACTTCCTTTAGTTGTTAAAAATCCATCTTTGAATCACAGACAATGGATAATATTTGGATAAACTAAGTGAAGATGGATTTTTGCTAGTTTATCTGTATCTGAATCTGATTTTTCTAGTATGCATCTCCTTGTAATCAGATTGTCTTATCTGCATTCATACTCTTTGTTCTGTTTGCAAATCCTTCTCTTCTACATATTCAAATAATTTAAGAGTCTACATTAATCAGGAGAAAGAGATCCTGGAACAAATTGAACGAGATGTAAATCGCACTCATCCAGAGATCGAATTTTTCTCTGGAGGCTCATCCTTTGCTAGGGCTAATCAGGTAACTTCAGCACCATTCAAATATTTAACCATTAGTTTGCTCTATTTAACCATTAGTTTGCTCCATGTGCTTTAATTCTGAATCGTTTTTTGTTTTTCCAGGAAGCTTTAAGGCACATACTTGTTATATTTGCAAAATTAAATCCTGGTATAAAATATGTACAGGGAATGAATGAAGTTTTAGCACTTGTCTTCTATGTATTCAGGAATGACCCAGATGAAACTGATGCAGTAAGTATACTGTTATATATAATGAACAATTTATGTTTATAATCTTGATAGATAAATACTTTGCTACCGTTTCATAGTCCTGGTTTAATTATTGTGATGGTATTGTACATATCTAGGGAATGATACAAATACATGCTTAATCAAGTGCACTGTACCTATTTTCAGTATAGTTGTTCACAAGGGTCCTCACATTTAAATTTATGATTGGATTGAAACCTCAATTTTGATGATTTAATTTCGCATCGAAATATTAAGACATCTGAATTTTCAAAGTTGTCTACGCTTGTTACCTAAGCTCTCTAGAAAGTGGCCTTCAAAAACACAATATTGGAGATAGGAACCTTAATGTATTTGTACCTGACTACCTATACTTGTATTCTATGGGATGGGTACCACACCAATCAGTAGACACCAAATGAGTTAACATGCTTCGAGGCATACCAAGGTGCATGCTTTGGGTTAACCCTGGTTCCTCCAATCTACACACATAAGGCTTGGTTCATCTGGAAAGTACATTTGTTAGTTATAAGCCAAAGTGACTTAATACTGGATGAAACATGGTATTTTGATAGTGAAGTGAACAATCAATTACATTGCATGGTTCATCTGAAAAACTATAAGCGCAAACATAGTATTCAATATATGAAAGTAAATTGAATGATCATTTATGTTGCTAGTAGAACGAGATGGTGAAACTGAATGAGAAGGAGATAAAATTTATAGAATTTCAAAAAGGGTGTCAAAATGGTTCGAAAAACCAAAATCAGCTGCTGTGGTTGTAACAGTCCGTAGTTACATTGTGAGCCAACATACCATATGCCCATTACAATTGACACACTTAAGTGTACCATTCTGAGTGCCAAAGACTTGTCATACCAGTATGTACTGGGTGGTACAGCTCAGTATGGTTGTTACTTTGATCCTTGCTTATTACATATTGACTGTTAGAAATTCTTTTGATGTGTGTTGAGTCAAAAATGACATCTGGATGGGCCCAGAAATATATACTCATGTCCCCATGGCCATTTTATGGAACATGATATCCTAAGTTTTTGAAGAAGTATGTTTCCATAAGTTTCCTCCTATTTCTATGCTTTCTATGGAACTTTCTTTTACTGTTTTGTGATCATGTTGTATGCAGGCTTGTGCAGAAGCAGATACATTTTTCTGTTTTTCTGAGTTACTCAGTGTGTTCAGGGAGAATTTCTGTAAACAACTTGACAATACTGTTGTTGGCATCCGCTCTACAATAGCTAAATTATCACAACTTTTGAAAAGACATGATGAAGAGCTTTGGCGTCATTTGGAGGTAACAACAAAGGTAAGCCATTTATAAGTTCTGATTTTTTTAATATTCTGTGTAATATCTATTTTGTTTTAAGAAAAATTATTGGAGTTTGCTTCATTTCCTTATTCTGTAATATTGTAAACTGCTTTTTATTCTAGAAACTAGCAAGTTATGCCGTATTCATAATGGACAACTATAAAAGACTATCATCATTACTTAAAAGTAACTGTAGATGGATTCTCTGGCAGTGGCAATTATTATTGGTCTTATTGGAAATGAAATTACATGATAATCAATTGATTTCCTAATCACAAAATTTTAAAAATTATAGCAAATATGTAAATTATGTTACCATAGTGGAGAGAAAGGAGATGAGAGAAATCAAAGAACGGCTAGATAAATAAGTCCTTTGGGGATTTCTACTTAATAATTTTCTTATAATATATGGTAGTTTAATTTCACTAAAAAATTGTTTGTGGTGGTTGAGTGGAATGGGAATATTTGTTTTTTATTTGACATCAGCAGTTATAGTCTTCTCTTTGTTTTCTGAGTGGATATAATATTAGGTGTTATTCTTCAAGAATATTAGGTCTACATAAATTTGATTTTTCTGGTTGGTTAACTGGAAACTCCTAGTATTGAGCAAAATTGCAGTGGCACAATAGATATGCCTTGGATGTGCATATGTAGTCTCTATTAAACAAAATGTTAAGAACATATGTATAAGTTAGGTCCCTTCCAAATTCTAATAGCTTAAACTTTTGGGAAGAATTTTAAAAAATAAAATACCCTCAGTTAAAGTAGTTTGGTGTATCCCCTTAGACATGAAGGGAGTGTAGGAATATAAATATATAGAATTACCCCCTTCTTAATAGTTTAAGCTTTTAGGAAAGATAGTCAACGACTCACATTTAACTAAAAGAGTTGCAATTTTGTTAGACCTATATTAAGCCCCTCTTCTGGGTTTATAATCATTAGGAAGAAGATTCTACCATCTTCTTCCAAGCTATCTGAACTAGTATGCTATGGCTTATTATCTAGGCACTATAATTGCAATGTGATTCTCTGGTGATCAACACTAACAAGTCCTTTTAAGCGAAAAACACACACACTATCTTCTCTCTAACTATTGGTGGTGTGATCTTCTGAAGCCTTTATTCATTGACCCCCTTCTCTCATTCATACCAAGTGCAAATGCATTCATATATATATTGACGATGAGATGATACATCTTTTTTTTTTAGATTTTGTAACTATCTTTTATATACTTAGCACATAGGACACTGCTGTTTGGTATATCCTTGGACATCTAATGCTTTTGATCGTGAATTTTGATCTTCTGCCACATCTCCCTAATTCCCACATGTTTCCAATGGAAATCTCAGGTAAATCCCCAATTTTATGCATTCAGATGGATCACACTTTTACTGACTCGAGAGTTCAACTTTACCGACTGCCTTCGCATTTGGGATACTCTTTTAAGTGATCCAGAAGGTCCTCATGTAAGTAATGATTTCAGGCATTTGGCCCACTTGTTTGTTGAACTTTTAAAGTAAGACATTTCTGGATTCTTTTGCAGGAGACACTTCTGCGAATATGCTGTGCAATGTTAATACGAGTTAGAAGACGTCTCTTGGCCGGTGATTTCATTTCTAATCTGAAGCTGTTACAGAATTTTCCAACTACAAACATCAATCATATCCTTCATGTTGCTAACAAGTTGCGAGGACCAACAGTTGACTAACTATCCATTCTTTTAAATCGAGTTCTTTCGAACAGTTGGGTCCATTAAATGTTGGCCATTATGATGTCTTATCAAGAACATTGGTTACCCAGATGATCAAATAATGGAGTTTCAGAAATTTCTGGGTATTAAGAAGGATGGCTTTTCTTTCCATTGGTTTCTACTTTCTACTCCTAAAGTTCCTCAGCTACCTTCAACATCTGCATTATTGAATTGGCATTCTCATCTATTTATGCATTGAGGATTCTTCGACGCATCGACATATCTTAAAATTTGTGTTCGTTGCAAAACTGTCATTCTGGTGGTTGGCTTGTAGGAGTATTGGAAAATTGAACCAACAGGTGGACTGTGATTCAAAGATGTTGGTCAGAATTTAACTGGATTCTATGGTCGGATTTAAATAGTAAGTGGTGTAACTTATCCAATAATGTAACCAAATTTTCATTTTGCTAGTTCACATGTAGATATTTGAAGGGTTTTGTAATTGACCTAATGTCATGCTTCTTGAAGTGGGTGATCTGATACCCTTGCTTATACTTCTGATATTGAAAGCGATGCATCTGAAATTGTACCAGAAATAAATTTTGGTGGTTATAACATATGAACAAATATTTGCCCACCTTTTCCGGATTAAAATTATCAAACTAGAAATGCGCTTATAATTGTATTATATTTTTCTAAGATGTTAATCCCGTAATATATATATACATCCGCAAAAAGGAGAATATCCTTTTACAGTGGTTTAATTCTTTAACGTAGAATTTTTTAAAGTCGAAAAAATCTTCATCCCATTCACATTATCGAAATTTAGAAAAATAAGTTTTGAACTGCTTATGCGGACTGGCAGTTTGCTGAAAATGTCATTCCATGTCGGCTTTTATCAGGTAATGAATTGCCCATGCGTTGGACAAGATCGTGTGGATGCTTGATCGACTATCAGAAAGGAGCTGAGAGTACTTCACATTTTCGCTGAAATATAAAAAGTTTTAGAGAAGCAAGTATCGATTCACATTTTGCTAAGCAAGCGCTCTACCACATGAGCTACGTCCCCTTTGAACACAAGTTATATTACATTTTAAACCAAGATTAACTGTCATGTTTGGAAAAGAGTTTATAACAACGGCTTGCTTCTATAGATGCGTTGCTTGATAGTTTGCTTTGGAACTTCCAATCTGGCCTATTTTTTAATCCTATTTTAATCATTATTTAAAATATCTTCGTTTATTTTAGGATTTCAATTAAGAGTGTTTGATGGAGAAATTTTGAATGATACTGTAACCTACTCCAAATGAGGTTTATCACCTCAAAACATATTATTGCTCAACTTCTGAACTGTTGAAAGAAACTGACCCAACAATCAACTTTTTTTTTTATTTGAGAAAAGCTAGGCACCAAGGTCACACAAATTCATTTCAAAAGCTTGGAAATAAGGAGTACAACATATACACGATAATTGATCGATGGTAAAAACAAATGAGGGAGAAGAAGGTAGTAGAATAGTTATAAATAGAGATTTAGAGTTGGATAAAAAAGCTAGAGGAGTTTGATAAACATGTACAAAAGAAAAATGCTGGCTTCGGTAGATGCCTGTTGGTCTTCAAATATAATAGGGCTCCAAGTCAAGGACAACGCACACTTAAACTTTTCCCATGTGGCTGGAGTCAAATTCCGAGTTTGGAAGTTGGGGAAATCAGGTTCGCCCAACTGATAAAAGATTTCCAACCCTACAATTCTTGAATAAATGAGCTCTTGGTTTCCAAATTTCCCTTGAATCATCATAAGGCATAAATTATCGTCAAACCTAGTAATATACGATGCTACATTTGTTAATCCTGTAACATTAAAAACCAATGGATTGATACGCAAAGAAGGATGCTTGCAGTACTTAATTCGGCCCCTATGTGCAAGTGATGTGAGACATGTTAAAATATTCACAAGTTTAATATATACATTGACGAGCTCAAGAAAAAAAATCATGATCTAGTAAAGCTTCCTTTACAAATTTATTACAATTACAGCGCATCTTCAGAATTCAAGACAATCTATTTTTGGAACACACGGTGAAGAATAGTATGCAGCATAATCGTTACAGCTTTGGTATCACCGAGTGTACGTAGATAAACATCATCCCATGGCAAAAGACCAATGAGTAATGATGTGATAGCATACATAATTAGTAAGAATAAAGTGAACAATCTAATGGCAAGATCAAGGGGTAACGAACTGTCAGCTAACATTATGAGATCACATTTCAACTAGAACGCATGCCTCCCATGAAGGTTCGAGGATCAGGGCAGTTTCCACTAAATTGGGCCTGAGAGAAGTCAAATCCTGGATTCTGCATATTGAAATGAAACGGAGATATCATTTTGCATCTTTCCTATGACCAAAAACGCTCTATATGTTTTACCAAAAAAACGAGCTGATTGCAAAATGCAGGATCTTTCAAATTTTTAAAAATTAATAAAGGGCAAAAGGCAATAAATTCAAAAGGGTCAACTTTCAACCTCCACGCCTATCTAGTTACTGAGGTCATTTTCCCATAGGATTTTTTCATGTTTCTTTCCATCTTAATGGGAGTATAATTCTGATGTTCCCATATGGATGGAAATACAACTTTCTCATGAGAGCACAAATCAAAAATACTATTAGACTCTCAAAAATAAATATCAGCAAATTGAGAATAGAAAGCAACGTGCAATTAAGAATTAAATATATAATAAATTTTATATAATGTAATTATCTTTCTTTCTCGACTGATCCTCAACAAACCAGTATATTATCACATGACCAACCCAATACTTAAACATTAAGGCATTTTTCATACTGACATGACATCAATTGCACTATGACACTTTTGTAAAGGGGCAAGGCTACAGATAGGTGCGAATCTACCGGTTGTCATCCCTATTCACATCATAAGAATTATGATTTGGTTATTTCTTAAAACTAAAAGATGCTCTATCATTCTACCTAAAGATAATTGGGGGAGCAATCAGAAAGTGAAGGATTGTGTATTTAGTCCTATCATTGTTGCCATGGTGATAATTATCTCTAAACTACTGTGTTTTGTCTATTGGACCTCCTGGCCTTTGACATCAAGATAAAAAAAAAAAAATAGAAAACTTATTCTTGGGATAATTATTAGGAAAAATCAATTTTTGGAAAAGTTAATTCTAGGATTTTGCAAAAATTATGTGTGGTATCTAACAAGAAAGTTGTAATTACTTTAGTAGCCTTATCATACTTACAAGTTACAGCTTATATAACGTCTTCACTTGGAGTTAGGGTGCAAGAAACCATATCATGAACTACTTTTAGAATAATCAGAATGTAGGATGACAAAGAATATCTCCATTGAGTAAGGAAGTACACAAGAAAAGCGCTCTGCAAATCATAAACCTTCTAAAGGATAACTTACCTCTTCTTGGAACCTCTGTAGCATAAGTCGCTTCTGCTCAAGATCAGCTGAATATGGATCCAGCAGACCCTGACCAAGTATTGGAGATGACCAGGTTTGTCCTTTGTCTCTTTTCTGCAGCGTAACGTGCATTATTTCGTCCTCTATCATAGATAAATGAAAAAAGGACGTAAATCCAGCATAAGTTTTAGAGTTTAAGGATGTGTAAAGGTGACAAAAAGGTAAAAGAGAACACCAATAAGTTACTTTAAAATCAATACTGTTAGACAGCTAACTTATCTTTAAACTAAACCTATTAGTTACAAACTAGCATATTAAAGATAACTTAAGGATGAAATTCAGCCTGACCAAGACATAGGAGACTTTAGTCTTTTATACTTAGCCTAATTGTTGTCCAGGTGAAGACGTTTAATTATACTTTCCCATAATTGATATGATTCGGCTAATTTTATCACCACCACTTCCATTTGTAGTCCACACAAAGGGTCAATCAGTTAGATCCTTAGTAGGGTTTTCTCTTCATTGATTGTTTAATAAACACAGGGAAGTGGTTTATCTAGATTTCTAGTTGAATCAAGAGTGAAATAGCTGGGTAGTCAAAATAACCATAGCTCTAGTATAATGTTTGTGACATTATAACAAGGTGTCAGGTAAGAAGGAAACAATAGGTAAAAACACCATCTTGTTAGTGCCAAACTGGATCAATAGGTAAAAAAACCTTCGCTTCTTAATGATTTCATGCAATTTACTTGCTACCAATGACAAATGAATCACCAATTATAAAAGCATGAGGAAATATTGGGCAATATGAACACAGTAAAGGATAACATGAAGCAACATCTCTCCCCATTCATCACACAGTAAAGGATAACATGAAGCAACATCTCTCCCCATTCATCAGACTGAGAGTAGGGGTAACAGACTAATGGGGCTAAGACTTTTTCTGGACTGACATTTGGCATGGTGAACAGTGACTTAAGGAATCCTTCCCTAATATTTACTCGGTTTCATCCTTCCCATATACCCTAGTTCAGGAAAACACCATCCTTCACAACAATGGACAACGACACTAGAACTTCTTCCTTAGAATGGATCTTCCAATCACACATAATTCCTTTTTGCAAACACGGTTTCCCGATCCCTCAATGAATAGAAGACCACGTAGTTGGTCCTCTCACTCTTTGATGACCTGCATTGTTTCCTCATGTTACAAGATCCTCAAACTTCGACAGACCCTTGCTCCATGGGCGTGCCTCTATGGATTACGATATCCCCCACTAAATACAAATTCCTCAGTTGTATTATCATCAAAGGGCGCTTGCACACCAAAACATTCCTAAAGAACTACGGTGATACTATGAACGATTTTTGTGTCACGTGAGAACTTCTGGATCTACCAGAAAATGGATCAAGACAAATTTGATCTAAAACATGTTGCCTTAGGAAGGTTTGCAGGCTATGGAATTCATGAAGGCAAACTCCATTATCACCTTTCTTTTAACCCAACATTCTTTAACTACCATGGACCCAGGTACTGCAGAAGTCAGGCTTATTTTTGGTAAAGGATACTAGCACAGTAGATTCACTGGTCAAATCATCAAATTGTTCCAATGCTTCTCATATTCTAATAATAAATTGACATTCAAAATATGAGGTTGCCTCTATAAACCCAGAGATGCAAGGAAATGGCTTTGATAATTTTCAATCATCATGTAATGTATGCCAAGAAGATTTTTTATATTTGACTGTATTTTGTTGAGTGAATCTAAATTACAAAAGGCCACAAATGCAGTTTGCCATTAGTTAAGAGGGAGCACACATCTGTGGTAGGGGCAATGAGATCCGCAACAATATGTTGTCGTGTGGTCTAGGTCTCAATTATTCTGGGACGGCTTACATGGATCTTTTACAGTCATTGAGATCCATAAAGAGCAATATAATTCGTTAAATGAAGAGCATTGACATGTTTATTTTATGTCTCCAACTACCAACTAATCTCAACTAATTCACCAAGTGACTTTGCGTCTATAGGTCTTCCTCAAAGAAGTCCATGTCATCTAAAATGGTTTTCAGTGAGATTCCACAAGGAAATTATGAAAAAGCTGCGGCCAGCAAGAACGACAGCGGGTTCCAAATATGAAGAATTAAATTGTCTACAAAGGCTTGGCTTGCTTTCAAGATCAGAGATTAAGAATGGGGAGCATCCTCTTAGCCTTGCAAAAACTAGCATGTGGAACCAGTACTTCCAGGTATTATTTTATATCAAATTCTGGGTTTTGATTGAGAGAACTGGGAAATTAAATCTAGCCTCACAGGAAACCTCTTTCTTGTGTACTTTGCTACCTGTTATGTTAGTGAAAAAAATGTAGAAACCTTTTTGAAAGTGAACTGTCTATTATCCTAATTAGTTAACCTTAGATCATCATTTATTTGTTAGTTAGAAAATTTTGAACAAGCTTGGCAAACTATTTATCTGTCAGGAATTCCTATATCTTCTATTGGTCTAAAGATTCTAAACTTAATGCATGGACATGCTGCATTTGAGCAGTACTGGTAAGTAAAAGTTTCTACCATGACTATGGTGACAACTCCATAGTGCACAGGCCAATTAGATTTGAGCAGAACATTAGCCCGCATAGCTAATTTATTTGAGGAAGTATGCCAATGTGGAATATATAAAATAGAGATACATGGTATTTGTACCTTGTCTTGGCATGCAATAAATTAATAAAATCAAGGTGAAAGTGTGAAGACCTAGAATTATATGCAGGTATATTATTATGTAAAAGTGGGATGCACAAGGATCATTCACCCCATGTCTGTTACAAAATAAAACTTCTGTTGTTGGACACTTGGACAGAGAAATATATTCAGGAGAATAAATTCAACTTCCTTTAGTTATTAAACTTCATCTTTGAATCACAGACGATAGATAATATTTGGATAGACTAAGTGAAGATGGATTTTTGCTAGTTTATATGTATTTGAATCTGATTTTTCTAGTATGCATCTCCTTGTAATCATATTGTCTTATCTGCATTCATACTCTTTGTTCTGTTTGCAAATCCTTCTCTTCTACATATTCAAATAATTTAGAGTCTACATTAATCAGGAGAAAGAGATCCTGGAACAAATTGAACGGGATGTAAATCGCACTCATCCAGAGATGGAATTTTTCTCTGGAGGCTCATCCTTTGCTAAGGCTAATCAGGTAACTTCAGCACCAATCAGATATTTAACTATTAGTTTGATCCATGTGCCTTACTTCTGAATCGTTTTTTTGTCTTTCCAGGAAGCTTTAAGGCGCATACTTGTTATATTTGCAAAATTAAATCCTGGTATAAAATATGTACAGCGTATGAATGAAGTTTTAGCACTGATCTTCTATGTACTCAGGAATGATCCAGATGAAACTGATGCAGTAAGTATAATGTTATATATAATGAACAATTCATGTTTATAATCTTGATAGATAAATACCTTGCTATCGTTTCATAGTCCTGGTTTAATTATTGTGATGGTATTGTACATCTCTAGGGAATGATACAAATACATGCTTAATCAAGTGCACTGTACCTATTTTCAGTTTAGTTGTTCACAAGGGTCCTCACATTTAAATTTATGAGAAAACTTGGATTGAAACCTCAATTTTGATGATTTAATTTGGCATCGAAATATTAAGACATCTGAGTTTTCAAAGTTGTCTAGGCTTGTTACCTAAGCTCTCTAGAAAGTGGACTCCAAAAACACAAAATTGGATATAGGAATATTAATGTATCTGTACCTGACTACATATACTTATATTCTATGGAATTGGTACCACACCAATCAGTAGACACACCAAATGAGTTAACATGCTTCAAGGCATACCAAGGTGGATGCTTTGGGTTAACCCTGGTTCCCCCAATCTACACACATAAGGCTTGGTTCATCTGGAAAGTACATTTGTTAGTTATAACCCAAAGTGAGTTAATATTGGATGGAACGTGGTATTTTGATAGTGAAGTGAACAATCAATTACATTGCATGGTTCATCCGAAAAACTATAAGCTCAAACATAGTATTTCAATATATGAAAGTAAATTGAATGATCATTTACGTTGCTAGTAGAAAGAGATGGTGAAACTGAATGAGAAGGAGAGGAAATTTATAGAAGTTTATAAAGGGAGTCAAAATGGTTCCAACCAAAAACAGCATCTGTGGTTGTAACAGTCCGTAGTAACAATGTGAGCAGACATACCATATGGCCATTACAATTGGCACACTTAAGTGTACCATTCTGAGTGCCAAAGACTTGTCATACCAGTATGGTACCATATGCCCGTTAGAAATTCTTTTGATGTGTGTTGAGTCAAAAATGACATCTGGATGGGCCCAGAAATATCTACTCATGTCCCCATGGTCATTTTATGGAACATGATATCCTAAGTTTTTGAAGAAGTATGTTTCCATAAGTTTCCTTCTATTTCTATTCTATGCAACTTCCTTTTACTGTTTTGTGATCATGATGTATGCAGGCTTGTGCAGAAGCAGATACATTTTTCTGTTTTTCTGAGTTAGTGTGTTCAGGGAGAATTTCTGCAAACAACTTGACAATACTGTTGTTGGCATCCGCTCTACAATAGCTAAATTATCACAACTTTTGAAAAGACATGATGAAGAGCTTTGGCGTCATTTGGAGGTACAAACAAAGGTAAGACATTTATAAGTTTTGATTTTTTTATATTCGGTGTAATATCTATTTTGTTTTAAGAAAAATAACTGGATTTCCTAGATAAACTGCTTTTTATTCTAGAAATTAGCAAGTCATGCTGTATTCATAATGGACAATTATAAAAGACTATCATCAGCTAATTAAAAGTAACTACAGATGGATTCTCTGGCAGTGGCAGTTATTATTGGTCTTATTGGAAATGAAATTGCATGATAATCAATTAATTTCCTAATCGCAAAGTTTTAAAAGTTATAGCAGATATGTAAATTATGTTACTATAGTGGAGAGAAAGGAGATGAGAGAAATCAAAGAACGGCTGAATAAATAAGTCTTTTGGGGATTTCTACTCAATGATTTGCTTATTGTATATGGTAGTTTAATTTCACTAAAAAATATGTTTATGGTGGTTGAGTCGAATTGGAATATTTGTGTTTTATTTGACATCAGCAGTTATAGTCTTCTCTTTGTTTTCTGAGTGGACATAATATATTAATATTAGGTGTTATTCTTCAAGAATATTAGGTCTACATAAATTTGATTTTTCTGGTTGGTTAACTGGAAACTCCTAGTATTGAGCAAAATTGCAGTGGCAATTAGATATGCCTTTGATGTGCATATGTAGTCTCTATTAAACAAAATGTTAAGAATATATGTATAAGTTAGGTCCCTTCTAAATTCTAATAGCTTAAACTTTTGGGAAGAATTTTAAAAAATAAAATACCCTCAACTAAAGTAGTTTGGTGTATCCCCTTAGACGTGAAGGGGGTGTAGCCGTGTAGGAATATAAATATATAGAATTACCCCCTTCCTAATAGTTTAAGCTTTTAGGAAAGATAGTCAGCAACTCAAATTTAACTAAAAGAGTTACAATTTTGTTAGACCTATATTAAGCCCCTCTTCTGGGTTTATAATCCTTAGGAAGAAGATTCTACCATCTTCTTCCAAGCTATCTGAACTAGTATGCTATAGCTTATTATCTAGGCACTATAATTGCAATGTGATTCTCTGGTGATCAACACAAACAAGTCCTTTTAAGCGGAAAAAAACCCACACTATCTTTTCTCTAACTATTGGTGATGTGTTCTTCTGAAGCCTTTATTTATCGACCCCCTTCTCTCATTCATATCAAGCGCAAATGCATTCATCTATAAATTGACGATGAGATGATACATCCTTTTTCAGATTTTGTAACTATCTTTTATATACTTAGCACATAGGACACTGCTGTTTGGTATATCCTTGGACATCTAATGCTTTTGATTGTAAATTTTGATCTTCTGCCACATCTCCCTAATTCCCACATGTTTCCAGTGGTAATCTCAGGTAAATCCCCAATTTTATGCATTTAGATGGATCGCACTTCTACTGACTCGAGAGTTCAACTTTACCGACTGCCTTCGCATTTGGGATACTCTTTTAAGTGATCCAGAAGGTCTTCATGTACGTAATGAGTTCAGGCATTTGATCCACTTGTTTGTTGAACTTCTAAAGTAAGACATTTCTGGATTCTTTTCCAGGAGACACTACGGCAAATATGCTGTGCAATGTTGATACGAGTTAGAAGACCTCTCTTGGCTGGTGATTTCATTGCTAATCTGAAGCTGTTACAGAATTATCCAACTACAAACATCAATCATATCCTTCATGTTGCTAACAAGTTGCGAGGACCAACAGTTGACTAACATCGATATTTTAAATCCATTCTTTTAAGGCGCATACTTGTTATATTTGCAAAATTAAATCCTGGTATAAAATATGTACAGGGAACGAATGAAGTTTTAGCACTGTTCTTCTATCTATTCAGTTACTACTTACTAATATTAGTAAGTAAATATTGGTTCACTAGATCAAATGAATAATAGTGGGGCGTTACCAAGGGTCCAGAACGACGAGTCAGTCTTCACTGGGGAGGCGAGATCATGCTGAAATCCAATCCAAGATAAAAAGAACTAGTGAGTCGTCAATCTAACACGGAGAATACACAAGAAAGGAGATGTCGTTACAGACGTTGAGATAAGGCGGATTGCCCTTGATGCCGACTTCTATGTGCTCAGAGAGGATCTTGCAGTAGAAGAGTTTCTTGGGAACGTCGGGAGGGAGGTCGATATAGATGTTGGCCTCCTCTAGGGTTTGGTCCCATTCGAACACCTTCTTACCTAGGAGATCGAAATCGGAAACAGATGAGAAAGGGATTCGTGGAGGCTTAGAGCTTGCGGGCGATTGGGAAGGGGGAATCGAGCTCCTTACCGCCATGGATGAAGCTGTGACGTTTGTCCGGTGCTAGCTTCTCCGCCATGCTCCGCGTTCTCCTACGTGACGCGCCGCCCAAATTGTTGTGGGCGAGAGCCGAGAAGAGGCGTTTGCAGGATTATTAAGCACGTCTTCGCTAACCATGAAATCGTTAGGTCGTTGCTTTTTTTTATTCGGCGCCGAATACTAGAGATTTCTTTTTTGTTTTGTCGAATTATTTTTTTTCAAAAATTTCAGTATTTATTTATTTACTGAAAAGGACAAATTTATTTTTAGAACAATTTCTCTAAAACATAATTTGGATTTAGGAAATTCTCAAATCAATAACAAAAATTTGAAAATTTTCAAATCTATAATTTTTTTTTCAAAATCCCTAAAATACCCTCAAGTTAAGACTGGTATTTAATTTCAAATTTTTGTAAAATTTTAAAAATAATAAGTTCTCAATTTAATGTATAATGTATATAATAAATTTTAATAAATTTATTTGGTATATTGTCTATGACATTTAAAACATCTTGAGACTAATAAATTTTAGATTTTTTAAAAAGTATAGAATTAGTAGGTTCTAAACTTTGAGAATCGAATAGCATATTGAACTCCAGCACAGTTTGAAGATTTTGAAAAAAAAATTATAAATAATTTTTGAATCTTTATTATAGATTCGAGAATTTTCGAGACCCATGCTATGCTTGAAGAAAATTGCACTTCTTTATTTTCATAGCTTTCATTATTATCTCATCGGATCGTTGTAATTTTAATTCTGAAACCAAAAAATGATTCGTAGTAGCTAGAGAAACTACATCATTGCATCTAGCAAAACCACCTAAAAATAAAATGATTTATTTTCACTTTGCTGTAATATGCAAAAACTATGCTTGTGGTCAACGAGAAATGAGCATCAGATTTCTGTACAACTTCGACAAGTAGAAGCTGCTGTGGAAGCCATGGCTCAAATTGACTTGTAATCACAATAATGTTGGCCACTATGGAGTGGAGAAGGCAGAGTAAATTGAGATGCAAAGAGATTCTCAAGTGAAGGAATATATGCCGATCAATCATGAAGTCATAAAGGATAAAAAAGTGTCAAACGTAACTCAAATTTGAACTGGATATTATAGAAATTGAATAGGAATAGGAGTAAGATCACAGGCCAAGTTAATGTCATTCATACACGGGCAACAATGACACAAAATGCAACCTAAGTAACATACAAACAAGAACAGCAATTATTCTCCCAGCCCTAAGCTACAACAACAGTACCATAGACAACGTACCCAATGTGACCCTTCTTCATGCCTTGATTGTCACACTCCACAAACACAAGCCAGAAGGCTTAAGTGAAGATGTTTGCCACTCAGATCCAACTGGAGCATCAGGATCATAGAGCAGTGTCTGGTATCCAGGTACATCCTCAAGGGAGAAAAGCAATAGCTTTCCATTAAATATCCCAAAGCGGAATGCTATGGTTGAGCTCCCGGCAATAGGCACTGGGACCTTATGCCATGAGTTGTCAACTGGGTTAAATATTCCCAACCTGCGTTGGTTCTTCCACTCAATGCAGAACAGCTTATTGCCCAGCACAGCATGTGCAGTGACCATAACACAGCCACTTTTCATCTCACACCACGAGTGGTGCTCTGGGTTATACACATCCACAAACCTGGAGTTCCCAATTGTGAAACTAGAACGCCCACCCATTACATAGAGCCTACCTTTGAAACTGCAAGCAAAGCAACCCCACCTTGGGCAGCGAAGGCTTTCAATCAAAGTCCAATTATTTTTGTTTGGGTTATAAACTTCAGCACTTGACAAACTGTCACCATTGGCATCAAAGCCACCTACAGCATATATAAAACCATCAAGCTCAGCACAGGCAAAGTCATGGCGAGCAACATTCATCTTGGCCAATGTGCTCCATCTGTAACAAAAGAATTAGACTTGGTTATGAGTATACAAAAAGATTAAACAATTTCCTAACTGAACAGGATTGAAAATTATCAGTGAAGCACGGTAGCTACAGTCCTTATGCATGCACAAAACTCGGTGGTTCTCAAGCAAAGACATCAAATTGCAAGAATGAACCATTCACTCCCATGTCAAGGCTACTGTGAAGGAATTGGAACATGGTTGTTTATTTGGGAAACTTGAAAATCATTAGAAAGATAACTTGCTGATTGGAATGGCACATTTTGTAGCTCAAAGAACTTGTTTTCTTTCTTGATAAGAAAAAACCTACCATCACATTATATTATATGCATCTCAATGAAGGGCCAGCAAAGAAAATAACAAATCAAAATTGCTTTAGCTACTCTCAAAAGGCCACTACCATTAGCATTATATTTGTTCACTGTTTCTTTAAAAAAACCACATCAATAAGTGGAACCCAAGCTAAAAGCCTAGTAACCACAAGCTATGGTTCATCTAAATGTGTCAGTGAAGATGAAGATACAAGTAACATAGAAATCCTAAGCAAAATAAAAGAAACTTATCTTGACAAATTTTGACCTATCTTATTCACAACCATCAGTAACAATTTATATTTTGAGTACTAACAATAAACTGTATTTAGAACCTAGAAGGTGTGATGCTGTTGTCATTCTTAATCTCTTAAAAAAATCCATTAGAATGAAGAAAACAGTTTTTCAGATCATTTTCGTACATAAATAAGATGAAGAAACAATGAGAAACAAATATTGCACTATTGTAATTGTTTATATATGTTAAAGTTGGCACTCTAAGCTCAAGCATTCATTACCTCAAGGAAAAAAGCAAAGAAAGTCCATTGCTTAACATTTCACAGTCATGATTTTAACCTATTTGATATTTCCCACTCCAGAATAACAAAAAAGTAAATTCTCTTGGTTCCTTTATAATTATTGAGCAGAAATATATTGTCATCACACTCAAGCTTGAACAAGAATTCACACAAAACTATAATTGCAGAAATCTAACAATCTGTAATTATTGGCATTCTCAACAATTAAAAAATAATCTCAAACATGAACATAAGCATTAAGGCAAGAAAGTATAATACAGCTATTAATTTCTCTATAATACATGTAAAATTGTGGTGAATATCAGTTAAACTGAAGTACCCTTCATTTATATTATCAGGCAACAATGAGAAATTAAGGGCATTATGATGGAAAATTGTGTGAGATACCTATTAAGCCGAGAATCATATTGATATACATCATCTGAAACACACTCCTTTCCAACGTCAACTGAATAACCAGCAATAACGAAAAGGTTGGTGTCTATAACAACAACTCCAAAACCAGCTTTCATAGGACCAGGCATTGGAGGAAGCACCTTGTTTTTATCCCCCAAGCCAACTAGTACTTCCCAATGGTTCTCGCTTCCATTGGCATCACCAGTTAAGATATATACCCACTCCTCAAGCTTACCAGCTTCCTTCCTTATAACAAGGAACTCCTTACTTTTGATGAAAGACCTCCACCTCTTGCAAACAGCACCCATAACAGGGAGGTCTTTCCGGGACACAAGTGCAAGACAAAACTTAGCCACATCATCAGGTAATCCAGGTATGACAGAGCAATACAACTCTTCTTGTGCCTGCAAGGTGTGCCCAGTGGAAAACTTTTGAGTTGGAAAATTAGTCTGAACTGAAACCTTCAGATGCACCTCTGAATCAGCAAAAGTTTTTCCATAACCAAGAAAGCCAGGCATTGCTAAACTGAGCATCTTGAGAATGGGTTAAATCCTACACAACCAAATCTTTGAGCTTCTTGAAATAACAAGGAACAATGCTATAAAAAACAACAATCTAGAGATAAAGATTCGTGATATCCATCATTGATAGGGATCTTAAGAGATAAAGGAATAAATGATGGCAAAGATTCAAACAGCACAGACGACCCCACAAATGTTATCTGTTTTCTTAGGCTTGTTCTGAAGGCCATTCCACAATTGCTACCCTTAGGAAACTTCTGAACGAATAGGTGGGCTCTGTGCGTCAAATTGATGTATTTGTTATTCTCTCCCCTGAACATTGCCTCAAAATCTACAAAAAAAATTATCGAATGAGACTATGAGAGTAACCCATCACAACATCTACAAAAAATTAACAAATGAGACCGACCTATCAGAGAGAGAGAGAGAGAGAGAGAGACAACTCACCAACGGCCGTACAAATCCAATGAATTTACCCAGCAGTAGCATCCATTTAGAACCAACTGAAACAGACAAGAGAAGGATATTGTCAAAATTTCCTATCTTTTTCCCTCCAATTTATCCAAGAAGTGCTTTTCATTACCCAGTAAATGAATCGTTGATTTACAGGGATGGATCACACAAAGAATGATGTACAAACTTAATAGGTATAGAAATTAGGACATTAGCACTTATAGTGAATGCATGACAAAAAGAAATTTTCTTGTTTACCCAAAATAGAATAGAAGATAGACCCCGTTTATGAACTGACCATTTGATGTGCTAAAATATTTCATTTGGTAGATCCGTTCAGAACTGTGAGACTTTTGAGCTTCCTTGTCCAGTTTAGACGAAAATATTTGATAAAATTTGACGTTGAAAACCATTTTCTCATGTTGTCAACTTGTTCATTTACCAAATCCAACAAAATTCAATGACGCAGAGAGCTTGAACAAACTATATAATCCAAGAGGGGCAAAAATCCCTCTAGTAGGACAAATATTCATAAAGCAAGCTAAGGATCTTATTGATGGAAGAGTAGTGCAGATAAGTCCGTAGATTTGTTGCATTTAAGATAATAAAAGGTTTTCTCTCGTTTTTTACAAAATTTTTAAAATATAGCATTTAAGAAAATCAGTTCAATAAGAAAAATTATCTCAAGGAAAACCTATTACCTATCATAGACTCACTACCTACAGTTGAAAGTCTACTCCTTTTATTGTCACATCATAATTCGTTACTAAAAAGACATCAAAATAACCTAAATCTATGAGGTATGACAAAAAAAGGGCATCAAAACCAAATAGACCTAATCTAAAATGACCAGCAAGAAAAGCCAGAATCTGAAGAACACAGTACGGATCCACAATACACTAAAAACAACAGATCTGTAATTAGTGGAGGGGGGAATTCAAAGGCCAGAAGAAAAAAAATACCTTTCTTAATTACTCCAATAAAACGAAAAACAACAGCTAAAATTTTTCAATAGTAGACGAGAAAATCAGCAAAATATTTCCAAAAACAAGTAGAGAACCGAAGATAAGGTCACAACAAGGCTTGTGCAAACAATTACTAAAGAAACAGAAAGTTCAAAAATTTGAGAACGCCGATTTGTAACCGAGATTGATTCAAATAACAGAGAGATCAGCGTGGAGCTTACCCAAATTTGTAGCTAAATCTGTGAACTACGAGCACCGGATTAGGAAGGAGCGAAACAGATACGAAACGAGATGGGAGAAAGAGAGCCGAAATGAAGGAGGCGGAGTATTTAAAGGGAAGGGGGAAGGCACTAAGAAGATCGGAGAGCATAAAAACGTGCACAATAAATAAATACAAGATGTACTTCAATTTTTTCTTGAAACGTTTTAATATTTGTTCCTTTACAACGAGTGCGTGCGACGATTGAACCGTTTTATATCCATTGTAGCGGCCGTTACGGACCGCTACCAGGCTACCAGCATACCAGGCTACTACCAGCTCCGTTAGTATTAATTGAAAAAAAAAATCCAAATCTGATAATTGTGACATTTTTATTAGATAAAAAGATAGGAAAAATACACTAAAATGCATCTCACGTTTGTCAACGGGTGTTATTTTGTCCCTACAATTAATTTTAGCTAAAAAAATACTTCTAACGTTCCAGAAAATGATACTAAAATTTCCTTGATGTCAATATACACTTAACGGCGCTTATGTGGTACATGAGTGAACGCTAGGGTGTCATCCATGTGGAGAAGCTTTTATTATGTCAGATTTCAAATCAGAACCACGTCAGTTGGGACCCATCATCTTTGACATGGAATATGACATGGCAGAAGCTTCTCAATATGAACGATACCTAAGCGCTCACTCATGTGCCAAATAAACGTTGTTAAGTGTATATTGACGTTAAGGGCATTTTAATATTATTTTTCGAAACGTTAAAAATATTTTTGAGCCAAAATCAACTGTATGAGTAAAATAGCATTCGTTGACAAACGTCGGATACATTTTAGTACAATTTCTCTATCTTTTTTATCTAATAAAAATTCCATAATTATCAAATTTGGATTTTCTTTTTTTTTGCAAAAACTATGTGGTCTAGGTATTTAGTCTATCAAATAATTATCTGGGCAGAAATGTTATGGTGTAAATAGGCATGTAATTAATTATTATTGATGGAATTTTAACCATTCCAACTTTGCAACAACAGTTGGTCCAAAATTAGAGTGCAATCAAAGATTTTGTGTTGTCAATGAGCTCATATAAAGTTGTTCTTTCATCAGCTTATACGAAATAGATTTTTGATCAATGCAACATATAGCCAAATAGCCAGGGATATAATTGAGTCTTTAATCTAATAATATTCCTTCCAAAAATGCTAGCTAGCTCCTATCAATATATTTTTATTTGGTTATTCAACATATATACAATATTCTTAATCAATCTGGAATTAAATGTTCATCAAGTCAAGGCTCAATATCAAGTGCAAATTATTGTTGTGGACATTGCACCAACTTGTGGCGGATGTGTTAGGTTAGGTTGGTCAATAATCAAAGATCCGTGAAGATATTGTCAAAGAAAAGAACCATTGTGGCCATGGAAGCTTGAGGGAACAAGTTCATTAAATACAGGATACTGAACTTGATAATGGATGATTTGCCGACTACAAATGGCATGTAAGACTATTTGTTAATATTTTAAAGACAAAGCCCTCCCCAGTTATCAGAGTAAAGAGGAATCTTCAACTCACGGTTTTTAGTTTTTTTTGTATATTTTATCGGATCACAAGAACGATTCAGATGAATCTTTTGCGTGGTCTAACATGGGTTAGATTTTTACATTGACGGAATGAAATAAAAGTCCACCTGATTTGGACTAGAGATGTGCATGGGTATCGAATAGATCTAAAATCAGTTAAAATTTATTCGATCGAATAATTTCTAAATAGACCCGAATTAAATTCGAATAAAATCCGAATAACAAATCAAAGAACCGGTTTAAATCAGTTTCGATTTCGAGTCCAACATGTCAAGTACTAAGAATCAAAATCGAAACCGAAATTGATATCCATATCGGGTTATATATTTAATTATTTAACCTAGATCTGATATATTAGATAATAGATAAATTCCTAAAAGACCAAAACCCGTTAACCCAAATCATAGAAATTCTTTCGTGGTTGCACTCTACATATATTACTATTTTTTGTCATAAAAAATAGTAAAAATTATGGTGAACATTAACAGAACATTTCATTCATTCATTCATACGTTATTTTCTATTCATTAATAAAAATTATGGTGAAGATTAACAACATTAAATAGGTTCTAACATGTTCCAATCGGTTCTGACCTACAACCTTGGTTGCAACTTGAAACTTGTAGTACAAATTCCAACAGGTACTCGAAATCGGAATCGGAACTTATGATTTCAGATAAAATCCAATTCTAAATTTCAACAAAGTAAAATCCGAATTCAAAATATGAGAATCGATCCTATATATGATATAATCCGGGTCATGAAAATTACAAAGTGCTGAGTCCCGCTCACCCCCTAATTTGGACATAAATGCACCGTAATGGATTATTCTTTAATTAATGTAATAAAAGATATAGCAAATGCGCCCCTTTTCAGTAATGGACATGTCACTTTGATACGCAATAAAGAGTTTTAAATGCAGAGAAATCTGTAGAGGTGTGAGAGCCACAGGATTACATGGCCATAAGATTAGCAGCATCTTCTAATCTTTGGGGACAGAAATTAAACCTGTGTCATTCAAAGGAAGTGTTGAATCGCCTTTATTCGGGTGAATCCTCCGTGCTGTTTTTAGGAACTCAGAAAAAAAGAGCAACTTGGAAATTCCATATCAGGATAAAATATTGGGCACAAAGAAAAAAAAAGGGTTAAGAAATGCATAGAATTTCCCAACCAAAAAATAGGCGTTCACATGCTTCATGTCATTGAAGCTTCACTAGCGACGGGCAACTTATCATGGACAGCAGAGAAGAAGGCAAACAATGAGATGATAGAACAAGACAAGACACTTGATTAAATTAGAGCAAAACAAGATTATATAGACACTTTGCATAGCAAAAAAGAATCCAAGTCTTCGGCTTGTTGGATATCAAGCCAGCACAGAAGATTAGGCCAAGAAAACCAATTGATTTTGATGGAGGTAAGAGAGGACCACCGTGCCAAGCACTTGGCTGTGCATTGTCTTACCACAATAATGTCAACAAATGGGAGAATCTTGTAGAAATTTTGTGGCAAACAAACATACAAAAGATCCAGTTACTGTCTTCATCAGTTCACCATCATAACTATGTTATCAATGTCACTCTCAATTTTATCATTTATCATCACGGTCATCAATTAAGTCTTTTATTATTATCTATCCACCGTATATCAACAACAACAACATCATGGAATATATAACAAGATATTGAAGCAATGAGAACAGGACCTATAATCCATCTAAGTACAACCAATGACCATATTTGGTGCTAAAAAAATTTTGAGTTACTTTCATTTGTTTAATTAAGATGGTGATGAAGACAATTGCAGTTGCTGCTTGCTTGTTCAAGAGATGAGAAGCCAAAAATAATACGTGTAGCAAATGGAAAAAGAGTAGCTAAAAGATGTTCACCTTATAACAACTCATATAGCTAAATATTGCAACTGTAAATGTAGACAACACAACCACACTCCTGATTGCATTCAGCAAACTCATGAGTATACATAGATAAGTACCTGGTAGGCTTCACCAAGTTGCAGAAAATAATCCACCTTTGCAGGGTGATCCTTCATATATAACAGGAGGGACAACAACAATAAACCCAATAGAAGTACTATGCTAAATTCAATGAACCACATGTGGTAAAGGCTCTAATTTACTCAAAATGACCAGGACCCAAGATTGAAAACATTTTTATTAGACTTTAGAGCACAAACATGTCACTTGAACATAGCCCAGAAAATAGAGTATGAACATGCAACATAATGAATAACTCTAGCTGATTTCAATAGTCATGTTACTTAAATATGTTTAACAATCAATTGGAAGGCCCAGCTACTGAATTAATATGTTAACTATAATACATAGACATTCAACTCCTAGCCCTCCCTATCTCCAACACCATCATACAGTCCAGGAAAAAAAGAAAAAAGCAAACTGAAAGCTGAATCTCTTGTTTTTTTTCGTTTGCTCCTTTAAAACAACTTAAATATGTTTTCACACAATTTACCTTTTGTTTCGCTAATGCTTAACATTGTTAACAAAGAAGCAGTGAATTATGAAGTTAACAGCAAGTCTATGATTGGTTTTCAGAAATTTTCTTACAGGCCTGAGATGACTCACAAATCGTGATCTAGATATATATCAAGCGTTAGAGAATATTTTGTACTTGTATATTTAACATACTTGAGATTTAGAAAGTTTTCAACACTCGCGTCTTGGCTAAGGATGAATAAAAAATAAGATTAATTACATAATATATCTCAAATTTTAAGAACTTTTCCAAATATATACCAATAATTTCTTATATACCCAAACTTCTAATTTATTTTAATAATATCCTACTGTCAAATAGACATAAAATCAATCATTTAGATGACGACGTGACTTCGTTGACGTGGATCAACAATCTGATTAGCATTTCTAAATGCAATAGAAAATTCCAAAAATGTCTCATCACCTCTCTAGTTTCATTAAGAAATAGAGTTAATTACATAATATATTCCCACTATTAAGGATTTTTCCAAATGTATCATGACATTTTATTTGTACCAATAGGATACTCCAAATTTTCGATTATTTCAATAATATTCTACCTTTAGGCAGCAATAAACAGTGGAATCAAAATCAATGGCAAGCGAAATTGATGATGTATCTATAACCTCATTAATGTATTCATTTTTTTTCTCGGCATAGCATAGTGGTGTGCTTGTTAACATCAATTACGAAGAAAAATTTCGAAAGGAAATTCTAGACATGCATACATTGAAATTACAAGTACTTATAATGACAACTAACACTCTCTCCTGGGTACGAATTCGATTAGAATGATCCTTATTCTGGTTAGGCGAAAGAAACAATGCAAAACTTAATAAGTGAAAAAGAAAATTATGGAACATCACGTCATGCTACTTCAACATAAAAATGATATTCTTGTCAAGAAATTATCAATTTGTGAAAATATAAGGCATGAAGAATGATGTTCCCGTCGAGAAATTATCAATGCATGATGTTCTTGTGCAAAAAAGAAAGTTCGAATACCTCATTGGTACAAATAAAATGTCATGATAGATTTAGAAAAACCCCTAAAGTCAAGATATATTATGTAATTAAGCCAATGGAAGTAACATGGCATTTTTTGGAATCTTTTACTACATTTAGAAGTTCTCATCCACGTCAGTAGTGTCACGTCATCATCCAAATGGCTAATTTGTTGCATGTTTGATGGTAAAATATTATTGAAACAAATTGAAAGTTTGAACACCCTATTGGTACAAATGAAATGTCGGGATAGATTTGGAATATCTCTAAAGTCAAGATATATTATGTAATTTACCCTAAAATAAAAAATATGACGAAAAAAGTAACTAAACCTTGTTGCAATTCAACCAAAACTGTGATAATATAGAAAACAAGACAATAATACAGTTTAAAACAAAAGAAATATGGTGGATTAACATGTCTGATCAATATTAAGACAAGTTAGATGAGAAAGGAGAAGGGAGGTCAACTCAAATGACCATCAGCCTAGAATCATGCCTACTTCAAAACTTAATCCAAATGATCATTTAATACTAAAAACTAAATCAAAAATAGTTCAAGGTACAAAAGGAACAACATAGCAACACTAGAAGTAAATGCTCCACTGGAATTATGGAGACAATTTGATATTCAACCTTCTGCTTATGCATACAAAGTCTCTTCCGTTGTAAATTTAATGGCATCACAGAACAGTTCAAATTTACATTACTGCTAACGTAGTAAAAATTTTATAATCTTATTGGTATTGGGTGCATCCATGAAATAAACCATCTAGATAGGAATCAATAGCTTGATGTTTATGGTAGAAAGCACATGATAAAGGTTAAGGAAAGCATGACAAAGACAAAACAGATGTTAGCCCAGTTCAAAATTTAAAAGTTTAACTAACCATTTGCTTAAATGTATATATGGCAACATAGTTGCTTTAGGATCAACTTTGTAAACAGGATGATAGTAGATGATATTTATGCATTTCTAGAACTTTAATCTGCAGAAGAACAAAATGTAAACCACAACAACATGCCATCGTTGCTAGAAGACCTATTCCTACTTGTGCTTGGGCGCCTTCTTCTTGGAATTTGCAGTAACATTCACCTGTGGCTTCGGATGCCGTTCTGCTTCACTTGAATCCAACCACTTCAAAGGATGGCGATTGAAGAAGGGCCAATTGGGAACAGTGACTAATGCAGTAAGCACCACTCCGCCGGCGTACGTAAGCATCATCATCTGGAAGGAGCCGATGGTGTATCCAATCCCGAAAGTAGCAATCGCGGACACCAGAAGCATGATCTGCATCAAAGCCTCCGCGCGCTTTTGCCCTTGCCAATCCATCTACAAAAATGATAATTATGAGAGAAGACATCGAGCATAACGAGATCGTAAGGGAAGAGAAATCTCAATTCACAATCAATCGATCGCTAAATTTAAGAGATCCGCAAAGGAATTAAGATGTAAATTGCACTTGGGAAAAGAAATCTTGAGGAATCAAGAACCTGATAAGACCAGAAAACAAAACCAGGACGGATCGGATGATTGAGAGAAAGGGTGATTAAGGAACCCTAATACCGATTCCAGATCCTTTTGATCACGAGAAATTGAGACTTGAGAGGGAGATTAGGGGTGGCAACGATTCAGTTAACCGAAACCGAGCAAAAAACCTGCTAGTCGAAACCGAAACCGTTCGGTTTCAAAAACCAGTATCCGAACCTGAAACCGGTTCATTATCGATTATCCGACGGATAACCAAAACCGGTGAATTCGGTTCGAATACTAATCGGTTAAACCGTTTAGTAAACGGGTGACCGGTTAGTAAAGTGATTTTTTTCTAGATATCCATAAATTAATGAGATAAACTAAAATTTAAACTAGCTAATAGAATTATAGATTTGCACAGTTTCTCAGGTACAAGAAGAATGACATGAAATGAATATATACAGCAGAAATTAATCAGTACAAGAATGTAACCTTAAGCATATAAATGGATCGTATGCACAAGAACTAATGCAAAGCTTCTGAAATTATCTAAGCAATTGTGCAACTGTTTTGGTCCATTTACTGCAACTTTCCATCATATTCATCCATGGATCATCTTTAGAAACAAACCCTCGTGCATGCATTACACTAAGCAATTGTGTAACACGCTCCAAACTTGGTGCAGTTGAAATAGATGCAATAAGATCTGTTAATACTGCTTCAAATATAAAATCTTGAGATGCAAGACAAAGGACATCAAGCTTGAAACTACTTTGCAAAGGAGATCAGTTACCTAATTCATCTCATAAGACAGAAACCACAAAAGCAAAGCAAGATGGGAAAGAAAAAAAAGGACATGCCTGAAGAGGATGACAAGGAAACTGCCACCCATGCTTCCTCATCTTTCAGCTTCTGTTGAGCTGATAAGTGCCAAGATGAGTCCGATGTTTAGATTCTATGAAGCCAAATCCAAAAGGAAAGATGTGTGCTTTTCACCTTAATCTTTTTTCCTAGAGTTTTGTTTTCTAAAAAGAAAGATGATGTGACAACAGCTGCAAACCAAAAGCTCTTTAATGGTAGAAACTCAGCAGAGATGACAATGACAAGAATGGGAGATTTCTAGGGCAGCTGAAGAAAATGATTATTCAAGATTTAGACTTGAACAAGCTAATTCCAAGCATAACCCAAAACAAACAGAATGGGAAAGATGAGCAAGCACTCATCCTCTTAAATCTCTTTTATCAGGCCGCAGCTGCCAAACAGCAAGCCTGCGATGGTGGAACCTCAGAAGAGATGGCAATAGCAAGGAGGGAGATCAATAGAATGGCTGAAAGAAGAGGAACATCTGGGTCAAGGAAAGAGGGCAAGAAGATCAATCTAAATTGAACATCAACAACAAAAAGAATAAATCACAAGGTACATACAGCAAGAGTGATAGGCGACTGCCGGTGTTGAGCGTCGAGCGGTCGAGGACTCCTGCCGTCCGTCGCCGACTGTCGAGGAGACGATGTCGAGCGGTCAAGGTGTGCGTGATGCGGGGTGCGGCAACGCCTAGGATACGGGGAGTCGGGGACGGGAGATAAAAGGAGCCGAATGGGGGAGGTGAGGCGGAGAGGATTAGGATTTTTTAGGGTTAAGAAGAGGGATGGGTCTACTCGCTACTCGCTACTCCCTACCCGCTACTCGCTACTCGCTACCCGCCCCGTGAAAGAATAAGGTACCCACTATTCATTTATTCTCGGCGGGTAAAAAAATGGGTACCCATTTAATAATTCGTGGGGGGATGAATACCCACAAGTATTGGCGGGTGCCCATGACACATAAAAAGTATGTAAATTGTAATATTTTAGTAACACTTCAACTCTTCGAGTATTTTAATAACAATTTCATTTTGATAAACACACAACATTTTAATAACAACATCATTATAAGATTTCAAAACATAAAGTATATATATGTATTGAATTGTGTTAGATTTTTTTTAGTATATGTACCGAGTGTAATATTGTAATTTATTAATTCTCACGGGTAATGAGTACTTACGGGTACGGGTACTACAATATCCATACCCGTCCATATAATAAACGGATAAGAAAAATTACCCGCAAAATCCTCACGGGTAAGAAACTACCTCCCATACCTATCATAAACAGGTAAATACCCGCGGGTATCCGCCTAAACAGGTAATATTATCATCCCTAGTTAATAATATATATAATCGGATAATGAGTTTCGGGTAATCGGGTTCATTACTTAACATATATGTAATTATAAAATATATAATAAATTATTATCTATTTTGAATACCAATTAATCGCATATAATCGGCAATCAAAACCGAAATGAAACATATAATCAATTTCGGTTATCGATTATTCGCAACTCGGTAATCGAAACTGAATAGATTTTAGTCATTTTTGGATTTTATTAATCGAAATCGAAACCGAATCCGAAAATAAATTTTGCGCTTTGGTTAACGATTTCAATTGTCACCCCTAAGGGAGATTGAGTTGGTAAGCTTACCGTGGGGAAGGGCATTATTGAAAAGCCCAAAAGTCGAGCTGGATTAGGTTGGGCTCTTAATTGGGTCTTAATATTTTTAAGAAAAAATCATCATATTTAAGCCATCTAATGTAATAATTAAAAGATATTGAAACAAACATTATTTTGTTTTTGAATAATTAATTACATAATAATTATTTTTATTTTTATTCTCGAGAAAATTTATTATCATTAGTTCATATAATAATATTAATTTATATTGTATTCATAAACTTATTTGCATGTATACATATTATAGTTTTCAAATAAATATTTATCAAAGTATCTAATTTAATTTTAAATATAATTTATTATTCGTTTAAATTATTATACTTTACTTTATCTAAAGAAAGAAATTTGATAAACTTATAATAGTTATTCATGTTAAATTGTTATAAGAATAAATAAAAAATTAAAAAAATATACAAAATAAATTTTAAGATTATGATTGTTCTCAAACATATGACAATGAGACTGCTGTAAAGAAAGATTACTAGCATTGATATCATCATGAGTGGATTGATTTATCAATGTATTGAGAGCAGATGGAGCAGGATCATAAACGATCAAATCTTTTAGCATTTTTAATATGAATTTTAATTAATCCAAATATGCTTAGTAAACTTTTAAACTGTATATATATATATATATAATGTTATAATATATTTATTTATCATTGTGCAAAGTGAGAGTTTATAATCAATATTGAGTTAATTGAAAATAAAATAAAATAGGGTAATTACCTGAATATATTCTAAACTTTGGACTTTGTCTCAAATGTATCATGAACTTTCATTTCACCAAATTATATCCTGAACTATTAAATTTGTATCAATTGTATTCATCCGTTAAAATTTCATCACCTACTCCGTTAACAATGCGACATGGCTTGCACACGTGAATTAAAATATTTTTATATATATATTTTAACACTTTCTCTGTCATCGTCTCGCCGAAAAAACCACCGGACCTCGCTAGAGAAACCACCAAACCTCGTCGGAGAAATCGTCGAACCTCGTTCGTAAACAATTTCAATAGAAAAGGATTCTCTGGCGAGGGCCAGCGATTCCTCCGGTGAGGTCAGGCGATTCCTCCGCGCGAGGTCCGACGATTTCTCCGACGAGGTCCGACGATTTCTCTGGCGAGGTCCGGCGATTTCTCCGATAAGATCTGACGGTTTCTCCAACGAGGTCCGGCGAAGTGGTGATGGGAAAATTGTTAAAATATAAAAGAATATATTTTAATCCACGTGTGCAAGCCACGTCACACTGTTAACGGAGTAAGTGCCATAATTTTAACGGAGGAATACAATTGATAAAAATTTAATAGTTCAGAATATAATTTGGTGAAGTGAAAGTTCATGATACATTTGAGACAAAGTCCAAAGTTCAAGATATTCGAATAATTACCCAATAAAATATTACGATGGTATCAATCAGGACTCAAGTAATTTTTACCATCTGAATCTAGATACAAAATTTAAAATGGGCATAAAACCCGACTTAAATGTAATTTTATACTATCTGAATATAGATACAAATTTTAAAATGAGCATAAAACTCGACTTAAATGGGATGGTTCATTCATTGCCATTCTGACTTGTTGAATAGAATAAAAAAAAGAGAGGTTTGTACCGAGTAGCTTCGGTCAATGGAGTGTCTAGTTCATATATGGTTAAATATTCTTCAGTTATCATGGCATTTTATTTGAATACTCTCTATTTTTTTATGGTTAAATAGCTTGATGTTTATGGTAGAAAGCACATGATAAAGGTTAAGGAAAGCATAACAAAGACAAAACAAAGATTAGCTCAGTTCAAAGTTTTACTAACCATTTGCTTAAATGTATATATGGCAACGTAGTTGCTTTAGGATGGACTTCGTAAACAGGATGATAGTAGATGATATGTTATGCATTTCTAGAACTTCAATCTGCAGAAGAACACAATGTAAACCACAACAACATGCCATCGTTGCTACAAGACCTATTCCTACTTGTGCTTGGGCGCCTTCTTCTTGGAATTTGCAGTAACATTCACCTGTGGCTTCGGATGCCGTTCTGCTTCACTTGAATCCAACCACTTCAAAGGATGGCGATTGAAGAAGGGCCAATTGGGAACAGTGACTAATGCAGTAAGCACCACTCCGCCGGCGTACGTAAGCATCATCATCTGGAAGGAGCCGATGGCATATCCGGTCCCAAAAGCAGCAATCGCGGACACCAGAAGCATGATCTGCATCAGAGCCTCTGCGCGCTTTTGCCCTTGCCAATCCATCTACAAAAAAGATAATTATGAGAGAAGACATCAAGCATAACGAGATCGTAAGGGAAGAGAAATCAATCAATCGCTAAATTTAAGAGATCCGCGGAGGAATTAAGATGTAAATTGCCCTTGGGAAAAGAAATATGGAGGAATCAAGAACCTGATGAGACCGGAAAACAAAACCAGGATGGATCGGATGATCGAGAGGAAGGGAGGGATTGTGGAACCCTACTACAGCTTCCAGATCCTTTTGGGCACGAGAAATTGAGACTTGAGAGGGAGATCGGGACGGTAAGCTTACCGCCGGGAAGGACGTTTTTGGAAAGCCCAAATGCCGAGCTAGATTAGGCTGGGCTCTTAATTGGGTTGTATTATTTCTTTTTAAAAAAAATTATCATATTTAAGCCCTCTAATCTATAATAATATATATATATATATATCTATATATCTATATATATATATATATATATCTATTAAAAGCAAAAATACAAATAAACCATGTGGCAATTTCATGTCAAATTGAGATTTTTCATAATTATTTTTTTCTTTCTTTCACCTCTCTCACTGTCACTCGTGTCTCCCATTTCTCTCCCTCTCTCTCTCACCTCTCTCTCACAGTCATTCACGTCTCTTTCCCCTCTCTTTATAGTTTTGTTTATTTTATATATTTTTTCTCTACAGTTCCTCTCTCTCTCCCACCTATCTTTCTCTCATTCACGTTAATCCGTCAACACTGCTTAACCTCAGCCTGCGTCTTCCTGGAAGCCTACTTCACTCAGCACGGTAATCACTCAGCATGCTGCATGCGTCCTCTTCGTTTCCTAGCGCACTGTTTTGTATATGTGCGTGCGTCCTCTTCGTTTCCTGCACACCGTTTTCTATTTGTGTTTGGTGCATTTTTGTCTACTGTGCATGTACCCTCTTCGTTTCCTGCAGTGTTTTGTATCTGTCTTTCCTGCATATTTCCTTCACTACTAGTTTTGAAAAAGGGATTTATTTGCAAACCGGTACAACATGCTAGAGATTATGGCCAATGGCCACACCCATTTGTTCGAGGTTA
Organism: Canna indica; assembly: GCA_034359265.1. Classification (NCBI taxonomy): domain Eukaryota; kingdom Viridiplantae; phylum Streptophyta; class Magnoliopsida; order Zingiberales; family Cannaceae; genus Canna; species Canna indica. The sequence continues at coordinate 13,392,682 of CP136893.1, read as the reverse complement.
ATATTAATATCTGGAATTGTATCTGACTTTGGCAACTACTTTGGATTTTGACTCTTGAAAGTTTGTCTTTGCAAATACTGTTAGAGAAATCAAAATAAGCATGAAAAAGAGAACAAAAGGAGAAAAGACAGAGTTGACCTTCAAGCATCAATAATTGAATAAGATGAAAAAGGATACACTTGTAATTCTCATATACGTAGAAAAGTTAAATTATTTACAGAGAACTATATATATCTTTTCTTTATTTTTACACTAGATTAGTCTTTTGGTCTCCTGCGGGGACTGCTCGTTGGTTCTTTTTTCTTTTTTGTCTTCAAAGAGGTCAGAGAGAAAAGTACTCTGTGATGTAATAATTTTTTTTACAGAAAATGAGAGATGTACATCTTTACTCTCAAATATTTGCATTCTCTACTTTTTGTATCATGGTATCAGAGCAGTAGCTTTTTTTCTCCCCTCTCGAGCATGAGATCCAAATCACCAGATCGCCTCTCCATCAACCTCAAGATCTAAAATTAGGGCAAATAACTTCAATCGACATTTTGGACATCTGATATCGGTAGCGGCCAAAGAGCAAGTTACCAATCAAAGGATGGAGAAGATCACTAGTGATATGAGCATGGTACCAACAACGATCGATGATCAAATGATCGTGCATAACAGTGAAAATCCAGGTACACATCTCGTATCAACTCTATTGATTGGAAGTGCAAATTACTTACCATGGAAGGAATCCATGCTGATGGCATTGTCGGCGAAGAATAAGCTTGGCTTCGTCGACGGAAGTATTAAAAATCCTGGAAGTGAATCTCCAATGTTTGGTCAGTGGAGAAGATGCAATGACTTGGTTAGGTCTTGGATAACCCAGTCATTGAGTCCAGAGTTGAGCAAGAGCGTGATGTACTCCAAAACAGCTGAGAAGATGTGGAGTGATCTTGAAGCTAGGTTCGGCAGAAGCAACGAGCCTCGGATTTTTGAATTTGAAGCTGAAATCTACAGTACATGTCAATCAACTATGTCTGTAGCATCTTATTACACACAATTAAAAGCATTGTGGGATGAACAAGACTTAGCAGAAATGGAAGATGATTGCTGTTGTCGGGTAGGAGTCAAAAAGCATGAGAAGCGAAGGCTAAGACAATTTCTTATGGGTTTAAATGAGAATTATGTGGGAATAAGGGGGCAAATTCTACTCATGAGGCCTCTCCCAATTATTGAGCAAGCATATCCAATGTTAGAACAAGAAGAAAAACAAAGAGGAATGACAAATGCAATGATTGGAAACATAGAATCAATAGCCCTAAAAAGTTCATCAAATAGTTCATACAATGGAGCAAAATATAAGAGCACTCAAGGAAGAAAGGAATGTGAGTTCTGTGGAAAAATAGGACATACCCGAGATGTATGTTACAAACTACATGGGTATCCTTCAAATCAGAAGAGTTTTACTCCAAATCAAAAGTTCTCAAAATGAAAAGCAAGAACATGGGAATCTGGATCAAAACAAAAAGTAGCATATCAGGCTCAAAAGGCAGAAAGTGTATCAGATTCTAGCAATTTAGAATCAAATGAAAAGACTCAGTGTAAAAGCACTGTAGGTGGATTTACAGAAGAGCAGATGAATACTCTGATGAGTCTGTTTAACAGTGGAAAGCTCACTGCAAATGAAAAGTCAACAAATTCGATGGTAAACTGTGCAGGTAACTTTAATTCAGCTTGTTTTTTATCAAATAGATACATTCATAACTGGATACTGGATAGTGGTGCTACCGACCACATAGCTTGTGCAAAAACTCAGCTTTACAACTCCATAAAACCTAAGTCCACTGAATATGTAGCCTTACCTGATGGAACCACAAGTTTAGTATCACATATAGGGAATACCTCCATAAATGAACATTTGCATATTAATCATGTCTTATCTGTGCTCACTTTTCATTTCAATCTCTTGTCTATTAGCAAAATTACCCAAGAATTAAATTGTTCAGTAACTTTCACTCCAAAACATTGTTATGTTCAGGACCTTTCTACCAAGAGAGTACTGGGGATTGGTAAAGAGAAAAATGGCTTGTACATGATAGTTGAAGAACCTTCAAGCTCACCTCCAAAAGTTCTTTCTGTTTGCAATAATAAACCAGCATTATGGCATTTAAGATTGGGCCATATGTCTCATTCTAGAATGTTATTATATATTAGCTGATTTAATTCCTGATGTAAAGCTTAGTCCAAACTTGCATTGCAATGTGTGTCCATTGGCTAAGCAATGTAGGTTACCTTTTCATTCTAGTAAAATTTCAACTTCATCTTCATTTGAACTATTACATTGTGATGTATGGGGGCCATTCAAGGTCAAAACTCAATGTGGCAATTCTTATTTTCTTATAATAGTAGATGACTACTCTAGAAGCTGTTGGACTTTTTTGATGCCTTCAAAAAATCATGTGTCAAGTTTGTTATTAAATTTTGTTACCCTTGTGCAAAACCAGTTCAACAAAACTATCAAATATTTTAGGACAGATAATGGTGGAGAGTTTTTCAGCATGGAAATTAAAAAATTCTTCATTGAGAAGGGAATAGAACACCAAAGCTCATGCCCCTACACACCACAACAGAATGCTGTTGTAGAAAGAAAACATCGACATTTGCTTCAAGTAGCTAGGAGTTTAAAATTCCAATCAAACATACCTTTGAGTTTTTGGGGAGAGTGTGTTTTAACAGCAACCTATTTGATAAATAGGCTTCCAAGTCCACTGCTTAATAACAAAACACCATTTGAGCTACTCTACAACAAACCACCATCATTGAACCATCTTAGAGCCTTTGGATGCTTATGTTATGCAAGCACTCACCAACTAGGGAGGGGAAAATTTGATCCTAGGGCTGATCAATGCATCTTCATAGGATATCCTTATGCACAAAAGGGATACAAACTTTATAACATCTTGACACACAAGTTCTTTGTTTCTAGAAATGTTGTATTCATTGAGTCCATTTTTCCCTATTCAAAATCAAAGAAAACTGAAACCATATTTTCAATACCTCTAGTTGAGCAAAATGAAGAAGAAGCTGAAGACTTCTTGTTCACTTCAGTTACATCATCACCTATCCACGCCAACCAGAACCCAACATCATTGCCCTTGGAAATCAGTGAAACTTTTCTACCAGTAGAATCAGAACACTCTTCTTCTCCCACCTCTCCACCTGATTCTACTTCTTCTCCTGCCTCTGCCTATAGCTCAAAGAAAAGAAAAAAGAGCTATAAAAAAACCTGCCAGGTTTGATGACTATCAGTGCAATGCCATAAACTCTGAATCAATTCCCAGGGTAGGGAAATGTGCTTCAAAGGGCACATCAGAATTGTATCCAATTTCAAACTATACATCACTCAATCAAATAAGTCCTGAACATGCGTCTTTCCTAACCAAACTGAACTCTTGTCAAGACCCTACAACCTATGAAATTACTATCCAGGATCCAGTGTGGATTGAATCAATGAAAGTTGAATTAAAGGCACTTGAGGAAAATGAAACATGAGACCTATGTGAGCTTCCACCAGGAAGAAATTTGATTGGTTGTAAGTGGATATACAGAACCAAATATAGGCCTGATGGAAGCATAGAAAGACATAAATCCAGACTTGTAGCAAAAGGTTTTGCTCAAGTGGAGGGGATAGATTATCAGGACACATTTGCACCTGTGTCCAGATTCACAACAGTGAGAGTAGTGACAACCATAGCAGCTGCAAAGGGTTGAAAACTATACCAACTTGATATAAATAATGCATATTTACATGGAGAACTAGAGGAAACAGTGTTCATGAAAAAAACCCCTGGATATGAAATTGATGATGGAAGAGTGTGTAGATTAAAAAAATCAATCTATGGATTGAAACAAGCTGGCAGGCAGTGGTATGCCAAGCTCTCATCAAGCATTGTTTCACAGGGTTTTCAACAATGCAATAGTGATGCCTGTATGTATGTGAGGCATGAAAATGAGAGGATTATAATAGTCATTATATATGTGGATGACTTGATAGTCACTGGAACAGACATAGCAGGCATAGAGCAACTGAAACAATTCCTTGATTGTGAATTCAAAATAAAGGACTTAGGAGAATTGCATTATTTTCTAGGTCTGGAGTTTCATAGAACACCTGAAGGCATACACATAGGGCAAAGAAAGTACATACTGGACATGTTGAAAGACTTGAAACTTGAATCATGCAAACCTCATGATACACCAATCAAAATTCAATCAAAGAGGCACAGTGCTGAAACTGCCGCAACAGAGAAGAATATAAATGATAGGTATCCAGATGAAAAGGCTTTCAGAAGTCTTGTGGGAAAATTGCAATACATAACAATGACAAGACCTGATGTGTCATATGCAGTTCATAACCTCAGTCAACATGTACAAAACCCCACTGTAGATCAATACAAGGCAGCAGTAAGGGTAGTGAAATATCTCAAATCAACACCAGGACTGGGTTTGTTTTATGCATCAAGTTCAGATCTAATGCTCACTGGTTTTTGTGATGCTGACTGGGCAAGCTGCCCATTGTCAAGACGTTCAATAACTGGATATTGCATGAAACTAGGAGGAGCTTTGGTGTCATGGAAATGCAAAAAACAACCTACTGTCAGTAGGTCATCAGCTGAATCTGAACTCAGGGCAATGTCTAGTGCAGCTGCTGAGTTAGTATGGCTATCAAAGATGATGAACGAGATCAAACTTCAAGTGCAATTGCCTATAAAATTGCTGTGTGATAACCAAAGTGCAATACATATCACTGAAAATCCTGTATTCCATAAGCGCACCAAACACATAGAAACAAATTGCTACTTTGTTAGAGAAAGATATCAGCAGGGTTTTATCACACCAGAATACATCCCAAGTCAATTTCAAGAAGCTGATATTTTCATCAAACCAATGCCAAGAGAAAGACATCACTACATTGTTAACAAGCTGGGATTGCAAAATCCTTTTGCAATCTCCAGCTTGAGGAGGGTGTGTTAGAGAAATCAAAATAAGCATGAAACAGAGAACAAAAGGAGAAAAGACAGAGTTGACCCTCAAGCATCAATAATTGAATAAGATGAAAAAGGGTACATTGTAATTCTCATATATGTAGAAAAGTTAAATTGTTTACGGATAACTATATATATCTTTTCTTTATTTTTACACTAGATTAGTCTTTTGGTCTCCTGCGGGGACTGCTCGTTGGTTCTTTTTTCTTTTTTGTCTTCAAAGAGGTCAGAGAGAAAAGTTCTCTGTGATGTAATAAATCTTTTTATCGAAAATGAGAGATGTACATCTTTACTCTCAAATATTTGCATTCTCTACTTTTTGTATCAAATACGGACTTACAGATTGCAAATTATGAGTACCTGTTCCAGAATAAAGCAATTATTCTCATCCATAACAGATTATATCTGGCCTGTGCTCACAATGTCGAGATATAGAAATTTGATTTCATCTCTTTTTGGAATCAATTTTTTTATGCTCATAGAAGGATCAAATTGGATGATAAGAAGAAAGAAAGACAAACGAAATTGTAGGCACACAACCCAATCACAGAACAGAAAAATAGCAGGCAAAAAATCGATACAGAAATTTGATTTCATCTCCTTTTTAAATCAATTTTTTTATGCCCATACAAGGATCAAATCGGATGATAAGAAGACAGAAAGACAGACGAAATTGTAGGCACGCAACTCAATCACAGATCAGAAAAAATAGCAAGCAAAAAATCATAGAAGTAATATATTTCGTGAAGAAGCCAAAAAAAAAAACCTACATTTGATGAAACAATATAGATCCAGCGAAGATAAAGATATTTAAAACGGGTGAGGAAGACACACTCGTGTACAGGTTCGGTCGTCGTCGCCTGCCGCTGTTCGCCAAGGAAGAATACGTCGCCGCACTCTGCTAGGGTTTCGTAGGCTGAAGCGAGGTGATGAAATGGGGGAGGTCGGGTTTTGCTGGGTCAAAAGTGAAGACATTGATTTCAGTTTATTTTACAAAAAAGCCACCGTATTTTCCATTTTCTTAAGACTATTTCTATTTGATCTGCAACCTCCATTATGATTTGAGATAAATGGATTTGATTTCAAAATTGCTTCGGGTGGTAATATCAAGAATACAACTTACACAAGTGTTAGATTGTCGATGTATATAGTACTAATCTGATATGGTAACTATTCTAGACTCCTAGTTAGGGGTGTTCACGGGTCGAATTTAGGGAAAAAATCGATTCGACCCGACCAAGTATAATCAGGTCGAGTCGGGTTAAAAATATTTCACCTCTCAAACTCGATCCAACCTAACCCGACCTAGTTCGGGTCGGGTCGGGTCGGATTAGGTAATCGAATTTACCATTTAGGTAAAAAATGAGTTTTTAAAAAATAAAATAAAAAAATAATTAGAAACAAATATTTTTTTAATATAAATATTTTAAAAATAATTAAAAAAATATAAATAATCGGGTCATCGGATCGGGTCTCGGGTCATTGGATTTCAAATTCTAAAACCCGAGACCCAACCCAATTATGGTCGAGTTTGGTCAAATTGTACCCGACTCGACCCGATTACCCAACCCGATTATGGTCAGGTTTGGTCAAATTGTACCCTACCCGACCCAACCCAACCAAAATAGGTCGGGTCAGGTCGAATTCTCGGGTTCATTAGTTCTAGTGCTGTGATTCTTTGAGTTTGAAGTAGTAATAAAAATTTGGGTAATTATATTATATATAATTTATCTTTCATATATGTATATATATTTAATAGGGTAAATATCCAAAAAAATACGAACTTTGGACATTTTCCTATTTTTAGCATAAAATTTTTCTGTTAGCAAGAAAATACATGAACTATCATTCTGTTATCCCGTTTAGCATGCACCGTTATTTTTGACGATTTTTGCTGACATGGACATTAACGACGACAACGTGGTAAATTTTGTCATATGTGGATTATTATTTTATTATTTTAATCAGTGTTATTATTTTATTATCCCTCCTCACCCTCTCCCACGCAGCCACCTTCGACATCGCCAATCGCTGCTCTTACACCGTGTGGGTCGCCATCCGGGACCCGGGCTAGTCCTGAACCATCAACGTCAACGTCGGCACCACCGGCGCCCGTATCTGGGCACACAACAGTTGTTCCTTCGACGGGAAGATGGACTCTACGCCTTCCCATCCTCATTCATCGCAATGAAGCCCGCTTCCAGCTCCGTCAACGTGCAGCTCATCGGCCTCCTACAGGAGCTCCACCCGCCGCTCGACGAGAAGTGCCTCGACAAGTACATGGACGAGAGCTCGCGCATCTTGGAGGCATGCCACGTTCTCAAGCTCGGTGTCGCTGGCATGGAGAGCTAGTGCGCCGTCGGGGCCGATATAGTCGCCGCTCTTGAACGACACCATGGTAATTCACAACTCCTCCGGCAAGTTTGCTTCGTCTTGGCCGTTGAGGAGAATAGAGTTCTTGCGGTCTCGTCGTCATGCAATGAGGAATATGAGCGCGTTCCTCTTGACGGTCCTGCTCTGGGGACTCGTATGCTGGTGGCCGAGCTGTAACTCGAGCAGAACAACCTCCTTCGTCACCACAGAGTCCTACTTCTTCAAGCATGGATACATGTTCTCGAACGCCAAGATGAAGCAGAGGGTGGCGGGTGAGGTCGACGATGCGAGCAGGCGTCCAGGAATTCTGGCATCCCATGAACCAGTGTCTCTCATGAACCACTGCTTCTGCACACGACGACTAAGTCTCTCTCTCGTGAATTAGCTTTCGGTGGTGAGATCGCCGAGTTCTAGGAGACAAGGTCTCAATCCTCCATCGCCTCGAACAAGTGCATGCTTTGCCTCATGCCACTGCACTTTGCATACATGGGATCGAAGACCAGCTTTTCTTCTTTGGCATGGGATTAAAGACTAGCTTCATAAGCATCAAGCACTACAAGATGTTGATGTTCCTATCTTGATTGTGGGGCACGTCTTCAAGGTCCTTGTCACCCTCGCCCCTGTCGTCTCCTCAAGCACGTGCTCGGTGGCTCGAGTCCTGCGCTTAATCCCCAGTTCAATGAGGCAACGATGTCCGCCAAGTTCGAAGAGTCCTGCGGCATGTGGCGCGTGCACACGAGCACCGCAGTGGAGTTCGACAAAAATGGAAGGGATGATGGAGTTCGGCAGGGAGGTGATCCACGTCGGCGATTACGTCTTGACTCCACTGCGACACTCCTCAAATTTGACTCCACGAACCACCTTAATCTCCCCAGATTTGATCTTCCCTGGCGCGCCGAGATCCAGCATAGGATTCTTCCCCTGCTTGTGCTTGAGCTCCAGAGGACCGACACTACAGGGGGCTGGTTCTGATCGGAGAGGAAGGGAGGATGCAGAACGGTGGGCGGCTGATCTGCTTGTTGGGGATGGGATCATGTGAAATTACCAATTTGCCCATCTCTCATTATCACACATGAGCGATTGGAGATGGGCAAAATGGTAATAGATGTCACGTAGGATCGTCACTTGTCACGTCATCGCCGTCAACGTGCCACATCAGCTAAATCAGTCAGAAATGACGGTGCGTGCTAAACGGGGTAACAGAATGATAGTTCGTGTATTTTCTTGCTAACGGAAAAAGTTTATACTAAAAATGAGAATGTCTAATTTTTTATTTTTTTTTGTGTATTTACTCTATTTAATATACCAGAGAGAAAACCTATATTATTATTAAGTTGTTCTTTGGTTGACACAACTTACTTTTTGTAGGAAATTGTACTCCTCGGATATAAGAAAAATTTACTAACATGAGTCCATATAAGAATATTAAATTAAATTTCATTCATAAACTAATTTCCATGTGGAAATATTATAGTTTTCAAATAAATATTTCTCAAAGCATTTAATTTAAATTTAAATATAATGTATTGTTCGTTTAAATTACTTGAATTCTTATATTTAACTCTATCTAAGGAAAAATATTGATAAACTTATAATAGTTATTCATGTTAAATTGTTACAACTTATAAGAATAAATAAATTTACGAAAATAAGTTTTAAAAGTTTAGCATTTCCAATATGAATTTTAATTAATCCAAATATGTTTATTAAAATTTTAAACTATTTTATTATATTTAAAAAAAAACCATTTTGAATTAAAACATGAATTAATATGTAAATTAAAATATCATTTATTTAAAATGGTTTTTTGCACATATAGTCTTTGTTAATTAGAAAAAATAATATTTATAAGTTCAAATACAATTTTATAAATAATATGCACCTCCGCCTAATTGGATAAAATATAATACCGTTGCTTTCGTTGATAAATTTCATAAGCTTGGTTCATATGCTTTTGTGTGTAGAAATCATTTGAGTACTTATTTGATTTTTTTTTTAAAGATAGTGATTATACTGAGATTTGAACCCAAAATTTCTAAGTAATGTACCGATATTATTATAAATTGTGCTACCCACAGTTAGCGTACTTATTTGGCTGTTGTTGTTATTATTATTATTTTCATAAAAATGATTTTATGCTCGTCAATAAAGCTTTGGTAATAAAAAAACTTTAATTCATACTAGTGATTATAAGTTTTAAAATTTTATCATTGGATGTGATTCAAGTGTGGTTATTGATATATGTAATGATCAATTGTAATATTTTTGGCAAATTTATAATATTATCATCAATATATATATTTTCTTGTAGGATCATTTGAAGCAATTATTTTTTCAGGAAAATTGAGCAAAATTTTGTTTAGATTAAAGATTGGCATCCTGACCTAAGAGTTTGATGTAATTTGTTTTTTTTGTGTGTGTGTTTTTTAATTTTTTTTGGAAAAGAAATACAATTTAAGTTTAAGCATTAGGAGAAAATTTGACATATTTAATAATTATCTTTTAATAAAATTTTAAATACCTACATTAGTATAAAATATACAAGTATGTGAAAATATTAAAATTAGAAATAAATATCTTTCAAGGACTCCTTTGTAAAAAGTATAAGAGATTTTTTTACCCATAAACTTTAATGAAATGTGTGAAAATACCCTTAGGGGCTGTTTGGTTAGCGAAATCGAGCCCGTTTTCGTGGTTTTGGTTTCGTCGGAACCAAACCAATTTACGAAACCATGTTTGGGTCTCGGTTTTCGCAAAACCAAATTAAAACTGATCGGAAACCAGGTTTCTGCGAAACCAACTTTTTTTAAGGAAAGTGAAAACAGACTTGAGCTGTTATCATCGGTTTCGAGTCACGCGGTTTCAAAAAATGAAATCACGGCGGCAAACTTGTAATAAAATAGAAATCTTGTTTACATTACAAAACCCAATTTCTGCGAAGAGGCGACTGCTTCCGCGAGACTTCTCCAAAGCATGTGATCGAGGCGACAAGTGCTGCGAGACTTCTCCAAGGCATCTACAAGTGACTTTCTTCCCTTCTCCCTTGGTCAGATCTGGCCTGAAGCCTCGCTCTTTTTCTTCTTCTCGGCCAAATCTGGCCGGACCCCTTCTTCTTCTTCTCGGCCAAATTTGGCCCGACCTCTTCTTCGTCTTCTCGGCCAGATCTGGCCTTACCCCTCTTCTTCTTCTTCTCGACCAGATCTGGCCCGACCCCTTCTTCTTCTTCTCAGTCAGATCTGGCCTTACCCCTCTTCTTCTTCTTCTCAGCCAGATTTGGCCCGGCTCCTTCTTCTCGGCCAGATCTGGCTCGAGTTTTCACTCATCCTATCATTCATCTATATATCCTTTTCATATATTTTCTATATCTCAAACCCTTCATTAAGCTGATTCATTTACATGGTGATGGTTTGGATGAATCATGAGCTGATTGCTGAGTATATGTATATAATGCAAAGTTAACTGCATTCATGCAAAGCCAAACAATGAGTCGAATCATGATTAAGTGCATGAGTTAATTAGCTATATAGGAAGCCATGAATGATTATGAGTTATACTTGTTTGCTTGAATGATTATGTGTTAATTAATAATTAGCATCGGGAATCATTATAGTTGATCTTTTGACTAAGTTTTAGTCTAGAAAAGCATGTTTTTTCATCATACTTTAGATTCATTAGAAGCTTAACTGAATTCCACGTAAAGGAAAAGTTAGGATACCGCACATGCCAAAGCTCATGGAGGCGTATTCGTATTTGGCGGAGTAGGCGAACGTACTCGTGAAGGAAATGATCTTTACATGGAAATGAAAGAATCCAATTTCTGCTTTGTGAAGCATTGAAATGTTTTTTCATCATACTTTAGATTCAATTGACCATTCTTTAATGATTTCAATTGAAAAACAAATATGTCTACCTCATCTTCATTACTGGCCAAAGCTTCCTGCAATTGCTTTAATGAGAAAGTTTTGGATTTGGGATGCCTTGAACCTTATTTTCCTCTATTTGCCACTAACATGTTTTTTTATATCTCCCGAGAGAGGAGAGATCAAACTTAAGAAACAAAACAATTTACAAAGAAGTAAGACACAGTCACGACAATTTCATACCTTTTAGCATCACAAAAGCATTTCAGTTTATGCAACCAAAAGAAAAAATCTTACTAAGCAATAGCATCGGTAAACTTTTATATTAAGATAAAGTTCCTCTGTAATATCAATAAATAGTTAAAGTGCAGTGCAGTTTTCAATTTGTTTCCTTTCTAATGACCTAATTGTATTTATTCCAGAAGTACCATCATAGTGGAAAAAATCAAGTTCGAGCTTTATTATTATTGCTTCAAGTACCATCAACATGATGTTTACGTATGTGAAAATTGGTTTGGAGGGAACAGCCAATGACTCTTGTATATTTACAAACACTATACATGAGCCAAATTTTGATTTTCCTATGCCGGTTCGAGGTAAAAATTGTGATAAATTATCTCTATATGGTCAACTATATATGATATATGCTAATATGCTTACAATCATATTTGTGTAGATGAATTTTATGTAGTCGATGCAGGATACCCCAACATCTCTGGATTTTTAGCCCCTTATAGAGGTGAACGATACCACCGCTCTGATTATCGTAGTCGAGCCCCATCTACAAAGCGAGAATTATTCAATCAAAGACATTCCTCTGTGCGAAATGTCATTGAATGTTGTTTTGGTTTGCTTAAAGCAAGATTTCCTGTTCTAAAACAAATGTCTAATTATAAGTTGGCTAGACAAAGTAATATAGTCCTTGCTTGTTGTGCGATTCATAATTTCATAATTCGACACCGTCAATGTGATGATTTGTTCGAAGAGTGGGCAAATAATGAAGTTAACAATGACGAAGATGAATACCAAGGTTCGTCTACCGCACAAGATGGTGTGGGAGAATCTTCTGACCAAAATGTGATGCACACAATTAGGGAGGAAATTGCAAATCAAATTTGAGCAAATCGGCATTGAGAGATTGTCAATTGAGTTTTTATTTATAATTATGTCTCAATAATATTTTCTAAGGATGATAAAATAAGCAGCACTTGTAATTTTTATCTAAAATTAATCATGTCAACATAGTTTTACAAAGTTGTCAGTTTTCACTAACCAAACACGTTTTCACTGAAATTGCATGATGAAAACTAATAGTGTTTTCTATAACCAAATAAGTTTTCACTGGTTTCAACCAACTGAAATCGACACTGGTTTTGCTAACCAAACGCGTTTTCAGAAAATATGTTTTCTAAAACCAAAACCAGTTTTTCGAAACCAAGTTTTTGGTTTTACTGAAACCAAGTTTTTGGTTTTACTGAAACCAAACCAAAAATTAGTTTTCGCTAACCAAACGCGCCCTTAAATTTTCTTTTGAACCCAATATACCCCTAAACTATTGAAAATAGTGTAAAAATACACTTTTTGGATGGTAAAATGATTTGGCAAATGGTGTTAGCATCAACTTATGAGAGCCCGAAACCTCGTCAATGAGGTGTCAAAAAAATCCAAATTGAATCATACATGGCATCTAAACCAGACTAAGTGGCACCCAAACCTGGGTTAAAAAATCATGTACACTTACTTCCAGCACATGACTCTTCAACTCCCATTGTCTCTTCGAGACCATCCCATTGCTCTGAACTTTCATGAACCTAGTTCGACTGAGTTCTTCACTGCCCGACAAAGAAAGTGCAAGTGTCAAAGGCATCATCTTTTGTTGAAGCTACAAAGCGGTGGTTTTGATTTGCAATCGCCTATTAAATTAGCAAGTCATTACATAAAAGTAAGCATAGCTTTGACTATTTATGTGGATTATGTAATATTTTTCTTGATTTCTGAAGTGTAATGTTAGGGTTTCTACCATATTTTTGATTTGCATGAGCTTGTAAATGAGTTTATGGAAATTTCGTCATTTTTCTTGTTTGCATGTAACTATGTAGCAGTATGGTAGACAAAATTTATGTTGCATTTCACTATAAGAGGGGGGGTTGGAGATATGAGCCTCGGTTTGAATATCTAAAAATAGTCGTGTATGTGAAAGAAAATATGGATCCTGATGAGCTTTGCTATTTTGATTTGGTTAGCGTGTTTACTAAGAAATTAGGATACAAAAAAGTTAAGCAGCTTATAGTGAATGTGCTTGGGAAAAATCATGAAGAGAGGTACTTTTTAGATAAAGAAGATAGTGGAATCAGGAGGTTGCAAGAGTTGATAAGTCAAAGCTTTGACTATTTAGATTTTTTTGTTGTGGTTGATAATGAGTTGACAATTACACTAACAGACATAGTTGATTTTAAAGAAGTTGATAAAGAGGGGGGTGGTCATATTGAGAATGAACCTAGTGGTGTTGCTGCAAATGTTGAGCCTACTGATATTGAAGAAGAGCATGTTGATGCTAGTTTAAATGATGATTGTCATTCTGTAGATTCTGATACCCCTGTGTGTAAAGAAGGTTTGCAAGTTGAGGCTGATAATGGTGCTTGGTCTGTTGAAGAAGATTCTGATGAAAGTGGTGCAGGAGTTTCTGATGAAAGTGACTTTGATGTTGAAACTATTGAGGAATGGAGAAATGCTAGAGATAGAAAGTTTTCTAAGAACCTTGTTCATTTCAAAACCATATCACCTAGCATGAGATTCAAGGATATTGCAGAAGCTAGAAAAGTAGTGAATTTTTATTTTGTGTCTAATGGTTTTGGATTGAAAGTTGTAAAGAGTGACAAGAATAGAGTTAGATACAGGTGTCACGAAGGATGCCCTTTTGTTTTGTATATAGCAAAGGATGGTAAATGAACTAGTGTTTGGGTGAAAACACTAAATCTAGAACACAAGTGTTTGACTGCATATTTCAATCCTAGAGCCAATTATTCACTATTGGCATATTACTCCAAATTGAGGGTCCAAAATAACCCTCAATATAGGTTGAAGGACTTAAGATTAGAAGCTGAAAATGAGCTTAAGCTCAATGTTAGTGAGCACAAGATCAAAGCAGCAAAGAGGCTTATTTTGACAATGCTCGAGGGAAGTTTTATTGATGACTTCAAAAATTTGGAAGCATATGCTGAAGAATTGAGAGACAGCAATCCTGGCAACAAGATTATTGTGAATATTTCTAGTGATGAGCTACAAAATGGGAGAAGGGTTTTCATGAGGATGTTTGTTTGTTTCAGAGCACTCTAACAAGGTTTTAGACATGGGTGCAGACCCTTGATTGGACTGGATGGAACTTTTTTGTTTGGTAAGTGTAAGGGTCAACTTTTGACAGCGGATAGTCAAGATAGCATGAACAAGATTTACCCCATTGCTTGGGCAGTGGTTGACAAAGAGACTAGCAGAAACTGGAGTTGGTTTGTCCAACATTTATCTGATGCTTTAAATCTAGATCAAGGAGCTGGAATCACTTTCATGTCTGACATGCAAAAGGTAAATTTATTCATTGAATACATGTTCAATTGTGAGCTTATTTACATGAGTAACTAATGTAATCAGATGTACTCTTGTGCAGGGTCTAATAGATGTTGTGGAGAATATCCTTCCAGAAGCTAGCCACAGATTTTGTGTTAGACATAGAGAGTCTAACTGGTGCCAAAGATGAAAGGAATGTGAATTGAAAAAACTTCTTTGGTGGTGTGCTTGGTGCACATACAAAGAAGAGTTCAAGGACATATTGAAGGAGATGGGCAAAATGTCTAAAGAGACAACAAGAGATTTATTGAGATATCCTCCTCAAACATAGTGTAGAGCTTACTTTACGACAACTTATAAGAATGATATGGTTGACAACAACATTACAGAGTCTTTTAATTCATGGATCAAAGAGCCTAGGCATAAGTCTATTATTGGGATGTTGGAGGAAATAAGGGTGATGGTAATGAATAGATTAAGAGAAGAGGAAGAAAAAGTGGAGCACTGGCCACATGAGTGGAGCCCTAATTGTTGCTTCAATTCAGAGATTACATGGGGATTGCCCAAGGCTGCAAGATTGAGTTCAATAGAGATGTTGGATGTGAGATGACTGAAGGAGAAGATAGGAATACAATGAATCTCAAGAAGAGGATGTGTACCTATAGGGCATGGGATCTCAGTGGAATACCATGCCCACATGCAATTAAGGCTTATTGGCATGATGGCAAAGACCCTCAAAAGGAGATTTCATACTGGTATCACAAAGATACTTACAAGTTGATGTACAAGTTCAAGGTACAACTCATTAGGGGAAAAAACTATTGAAATTTTGATGAAGCATTGCCCATGGAACCACCACCGGTCCCCAAACAAGTTGGAAGACCTAGAAAGATAAGGATTAGGCAAAAGAATGAGCAAATACACAGAAAAGGTGCATGGAAGGTTTCAAGAAAGAACACAATCATAACTTGTGGGAACTATTGTTTAGTTGGACACAATAGGAAAAAATGCTTCTTTACGCAAAGACTTGACATATATGTAGATCCAGAGTCAGATCTGGTGTCTGTTGATGCACATGGGAAGAGAAGGTCAAGACAGTCAAGCTATGGTGACAAACAGCCCAATGATGATATCCTATATGATACTGATCCACAATTAAAGCACCCTATTCCATGTGAAAGACAGCTTCGGATTGCCGATGAAATTTCAAAAGCCAATAGGAACAAGAAAATTTGATTTTGTAGGGGATCACACTGGAGCATCAAAATCAATAAAATTTTCATACTCTCCTTCAAAGCTAAAATTTAGAGGTAGAAAAGCAACCACTGGAGCTGCTATCAATAGAGAGAAGATGAAAAAGAGGCTGGAGATGGAGGCAAAGACCAGTGCTATCCACGATGTGTTGAACACAGGTGATGCAAATGCATTTGTTGCCCCTAGCACCATAAATGAATGACCTGATGTCCCTGCTACCATGACTGAAAAAGCAATTGATTCTGCAAAAATGATGCATATGCATGCTTCATAGAGATGATGAATGAAGATTTTTTTTAATAATATGATTTAGGATATTTTAAAGTCTATTTGCAGTGAACATCTTAAATTGCAACTTTTTGTGGATACTTTTATGTGTTTTTTATACACCAATAGGCTGTCTGTTAAGATTACAATATATTTTGGAGCAACACTTATTTTGAAACATATTCTATTTTGAATAGGGTGCATATTTAGGACAC
The DNA here is from genome assembly GCA_034359265.1 of Canna indica. NCBI lineage: Eukaryota > Viridiplantae > Streptophyta > Magnoliopsida > Zingiberales > Cannaceae > Canna > Canna indica. Next base: position 13,376,128 of record CP136893.1, on the reverse strand, counting down.
ATGTATTAAGACAACATGTGTTGAATAGAACAAGTTGACCAATTTGGTCATATGTATTTCAGATGTTGTCCATATTATATTGCATATAAGAAGTTGACCAAATTTATTATACATTGCAAAATAAGAGAGTAACTTAGTCCATTACAAGCATTGCTAAAAACATATAGTAGTTTGCAAACTAAATGCATTAAAAATATTCACATTTCTTACATCAAAGTATAAATTGATTTTCATTGAATTCAAATAAATTTAGCTACCAAGAAATCGACAAGAGCAATACTCTCGGAGAAGAATCATTTCCTCCTCTACCTGGTGCAACTAGTAAACCAAAGCTTGTACAAGAATCAGAAGGGTTGACCAAAAATACTCTTATTGGCCGTCTCCAACGTAACAGAGCCTATGTTGTGATTGACCTAGTTCCATCTAGGCCCTTAGAATATCATGAGATGTTCTCATCCTCTTCTCCGTTGAGAAATACTTCAAGTCATGATCTTACATCATCTACTTCTACAAGTTCAATTGGGAGCAAAACCAACATCAAAATCAACACGAGAAAAGACACCTTCATCTGCTAGTTCTGATAATAGGATGAAACATTCCAAATCAACTCCTAACCTTGTTGAGCGGCGAGTTCATGTCCTTCTGCTCAACTTCCACCGTGAACCCCTTTCGGTGCAATTTCCAGTAATCCGTGTTGGGGTGGATCTTCTCCGGCTCCGGCAAGTGCTGACGGTGAGTTCATGTCCTTCTGCACCACGTCCACCACAAAACCCTTCCCGTGTAGCTTCTAGTAATTCACATCGAGTAGATCTTCTCTGGCTCCCGCATCTCTTTCCTCGACTTCTTTAGCACCTCACTCGACACCTCGTACTTCTCATCTTGCCTCTTCACCAATCACCATTTCCGGTTGCGCAACGTAGGGGTGAGAGAAAAAAAACCGATTTTTCGATTAATCAAAAAATTGGTCCGAAACAGAACCGGTTTTTTTGGTTAACCGAACCGGTGTTTACGGTTTCAATTTCGGTCCGAGAGGTAAAAAGTCCACCGGTTTCGGTTAATCGACCGGTTCGATATAATTAATTAATTTTTAATAATGTATGTATTAAATAATGATTTATAAATTATAAAAAAATTATAAGAAATTGCAAAAAATTAAAAAAAATTAAAAAAAGTCAAAAATCAAAAAAATATTTTAAAAAATTAGTTTTTATAGAACATCATCTTAGTTCAAGTGGTTTCACTTTTTTTTTAAATTTTTTCTCAATGAGATTTCGGTATTTGTTTAAATTTTTCTCCATAATTTGCATAATATTATTATGTTTGTAGGTTAAAGTTTTTTATTGGTTAACCGAACCGAAAAAACCGAAACCGAAATAGCGATTAACCGAAGTTAATGGACCGGTTTACGGTTAATGATTTTGAAAAATCGAAATTAATGGATCATTTTTTTTTGTGCTAATGGACCAATTAACCAGTTCATGCTCACCCCTAGCGCAATGGGAGTTGAAGAGTTCAGAGTAGGCAGGAAGTATATGTACGTAGGTTTTTAACCCAAGTTTGGGTGCCACCTAACTTAGTTTAGATATCATGTATGATTCAATTTGAATTTTTTTTTATACCTCATTGATGAGGTGTAGCTATCATAAGTTGATGCTAACACCTTTTGCCAAATTATTTTACCATTCAAAAAAAGTATTTTCATATTGTTTTTAATAGTTTACGAGTATACCGGGTTCAAAAGAAAATTTAATAGTATTTTCAGGCAATTTATTAAAGTTTAAGGGTAAAAAAATCTGTTATCCCTCAAAAAAAAAACAGAGGATACTACTATTGTCTGTCCTAAATTTCCGTGCTTCACCCACCCAACTCGTCCCCCGTCTCGTCGACCCTCCTCCTCCTCGAACCCTAGTCGAAGGAGACGGTGATGGAGTCGGCGGCGCTGTCTCGGATCGGGTTGGCAGGGCTCGCGGTGATGGGCCAAAACCTCGCCCTCAATATCGGCGAGAAGGGTTTCCCAATCTCCGTCTACAACCGCACCGCCTCCAAGGTTGATGAGACCGTCTCCCGCGCCGCCGCCGAGGGTGGCCTTCCACTCTTCGGCTACCGCTCTCCCCAGGACTTCGTCCTTTCCCTCAGCCGCCCCCGCTCCATCATCATCCTCGTTAAGGCCGGCGCCCCTGTTGACCAGACAATTGCCGCCCTTTCCCACTTCATGGACCCCGGAGATGCCATCATCGACGGCGGAAATGAGTGGTATGAGAATACCGAGCGACGCATCCGCGAGACCGCCGCCCGCGGGATGCTCTACCTAGGCATGGGCGTTTCTGGCGGCGAGGACGGCGCCCGAAACGGCCCCTCTCTTATGCCCGGCGGATCCCTTCAGGCATACAGGAATATTGAGGACATCCTCACCCGCGTCGCCGCCCAGGTCGATGACGGACCGTGCGTCACTTTTGTTGGTGAGGGAGGCGCGGGTAACTTCGTCAAGATGGTCCATAATGGCATCGAGTACGGCGACATGCAGCTCATTGCCGAGGCATACGACGTGCTCAGGATTGTTGGTGGCCTTTCTAACGCTGAGCTTGCAGAGACCTTTGCTGAATGGAACAGGGGAGAACTTGAGAGCTTCCTCATCGAGATCACCGCTGACATATTTGGAGTCCGCGATGAGCATGGTGATGCCGAGCTCGTGGATAAGATCCTAGACAAGACCGGGATGAAAGGGACGGGCAAGTGGACGGTCCAGCAGGCAGCTGAACTATCAGTTGCTGCGCCAACCATTGCTGCCTCGCTCGACTGCCGGTACCTTAGCGGGCTCAAGGAGGAGAGAGAGGCTGCAGCTAAGGCTCTTGACCAAGCTGGGATCAGCAGTGACGATTTTTCCAAAGACCGATCTGTAGACAAGGAACGCCTAATTGATGATGTCAGGCAGGCTCTCTATGCTTCTAAAATCTGTAGCTACGCTCAAGGCATGAACTTGCTCAGAGCTAAGAGTGCGGAGAAGGCATGGAACCTCAATCTCGGGGAGCTGGCAAGGATTTGGAAGGGAGGGTGCATCATAAGGGCAAAGTTCTTGGACAGGATTAAGAAGGCTTATGAACGTAACCCGAGGCTTGCAAACCTGATTGTTGATCCAGAGTTTGCAAAGGAGATGGTACAGAGGCAGGCAGCATGGCGGAGAGTTGTGGGACTTGCAGTTCAAGCAGGAATTAGCACGCCTGGCATGTGTGCCAGCCTTGCATATTTTGACACCTACCGTAGGGCAAGGCTGCCTGCAAACCTGGTTCAGGCACAAAGGGATTACTTTGGTGCACATACCTATGAGCGAATTGATCATCCAGGATCTTTCCACACAGAATGGTCCAAGATCGCGAGACAGAGCAAGACTGATGCTGGAATCCTTAACTGAGTCAATCCAATTTCTCTATTGGTGGTAACTAGTTGTTCGAGAAACATCTTTTATGGATGCTCTCATTTTCTGCATAATTAGGTTGAAATTATTTGTCAATAAAAGTTTGCCTACTGAAACATTCTTGCAATGAACAAATTTTGGGTGACGGTAGTTGTATCAAGCAATATGGGTGTTGATTAAACACCTACAGCCGATGAGCTGTTCTAGATATGGGTTTGTACTTGCAATTTTACATGGTCTTAGGCTTGCTTGTCTTTTGCATATGGGCTACTTTGTTGTCAAAACTTATATTCATTTAATTCTGATTGCCTTAATTGAAGGGTGGACCAGTATAATAGTGCTTTTTAGCAATTATTTAGCTTTCACTCGAGCAACATCTTAAATCCTGCTCAGCTCACTTTGGTTACAATCAAATTATCCAGCTATTTTCTTATGTTCAAATATTAGTTCAGCCACACAACTTTTGTGCAGGTTCTGCAACTTCTTTTAACAACCTTGTAGATAATATGGTTATGACAACTTTATCTTGTAGGTGACAAGTACTCTTTACTGTGGTTAAGACTTAGTATGTGTTTCACTTTGTTTTTCTAGTTGTTTAAATGGGGCGATGCAAGTGTATGACTTGTTTGGGATCTTTATTTGATTCTTGAATCTGGAAGAATGAGATTGATTATGGTGCTAGAAAATTGCTCTACAAGTCTATGGCCTCGTTTAGTCTGCAAATTTAGAATCTGGTATTATGAGAAATAAAAAGATTCTAGGAAAGTTGTTCACACGACATGATTCTTAATTTCTTATGAAATCATGTCTTGAATGGTGAATAGATGGTGTTCTAAAGATTTATTCACATTGGCGGAGCCCTAAGGATATTATGTTTGTAAATCTCATCCAAATAGAAAAGATAAATTAGATAATATGCTATTAGTCTTCTACATTCTTAATTTATTGAGATTTAATTCTTGCATCTCATGGTAATTGTTAATATGGTAGATCACAGATAACTAAATCCTTATCTTTCTTAGCTAAAACATATTCCAAGACAAACGTCCAAGTCTTGTCCCCTTTGGACTTTGATTTGATGCTTGAATAAACTTTCACTTTAATTTACATCCAATGAACACGCTGAACAAACCAAATGGACGAATAATTAGTTTATATAATTTGTGCAGTGTCAAAAAAAAAAATTTGTGCAGTGCCATCTTATTCTCATTATGTCAATTGATCTATTTCAGGTTCCCAGTTTATGTATAGCGGATCTATAACTGGTTTAAGCTATCTGCTGATCCCCTCCTTTTCCTTCAGTATGTGTTTAACTTTTTAGGGTTCACCTGCAGATGCATAAAAAAGTTGCAGCTAGTAAACAGTCAGCATTCTTGAGCATAATTATTTATGAATGTTTAAGAATCAATACTGGAATTGTTTGCCCCTCTTCAGATCTTCTTCGTTGTAGCTAAAGCTTATAAATACTGATTTCATTAGAACAAGATTTGCATATATTGATTTCGTTCTGCAAGCAGGAAATTCTGAGTATCATGAAACATAAGTTCATTTCATACTTATGAATCATATGATGTGGATATTGTATTCTTAATGTGTATAATTGTATATGTTGCTCGTTGAATGCTAATGATTTGTACGCCATATATTGTGTTGCCTGACGTATTTTTTTACTGTTTTCAAATCAACGATTAATTGTTGAAAATGAGAAGCATGTTGGAGTTATTCCAGCAATCCAGCCACTATTACTTGTATCCATCATTAAATGATTTTTTGGTTAGTGGAGCCAAACAAACAAAATTAAATTGATTTTTTTTTGCCAATTTTCATAAATTAATATTAGAAATCAACAAGCTATACCAAAATATTTAACATTTTTAGATAATGTTTTTTTTTGTATTTTATGATGTACGTGCATATTATTTCAAGTTAAGTCAGAAAATAATTTTTTATTTAAAAAGTTAGGTCAATTGTTATAATTGTTGTAATACTAAAAATTTATCGATATAATTATTACAAATAAAAACTTTATTCTACCCCGTGAAGCAAACGGACCATAGATCGCGTTTGATGATTATGGTCTAAAGTTAGATTCGCATCCGGCATTTCGGGTCGGATTTTTTTTAGCTCATCAATTCAGGCTCAGCGCCACACCCCTCAGCTTCGCTTCGGGCATCTCTGCCGCGGTCCTCCCCTGCGGGTCTGCGGCCATCCGACAGGCGAGCTACGAGCGCCGCTCTCCACCATGAAGACCGCCGTTGGACTCGTCGAATACGCCACCATCTGCTGTGGTATTCCCGGCGCCGGGTTTCGCCACAACAGGTTTCACGCCGACGGAATGGGGTCGGGAGCGCAGTGGAGGTAAGATGCTTGACCAATTGCTTCTTCGTGACCGCCGAGTCTTCTTATCAGTGAAAACCCAGCCCGACAGTTTCCCATTCCATCCCTTATCTATATTGCCTTCTCGTCGCCCTTTGTGCCCAATCCCACCGCAATACTAACGATTCAAAATTCTCTTTAGTTATGTTCTTCGATGGGATTACGCTTATGAGGGATCTTGGGTATCTCCTAACCCTATTTTTTTTGTCAACAAGGGTTTGTTCAAAAGCGCAGGCGCTTCGGATCTCATCTGATCATTCCTGCTTTGAAGTAAGTCCCTGTCAGCCTCCAATGTTTAAGATTTGCTTTATTAAATGTTGGACTGTAGAGATTTGATGTCTGCTTTATTAAATGACTGAAATCAACATGATTCGTGTGAAGAGGTGTTAGTTTTAAACTTTTTACTCTTTGAAGAAAATGGATTATGGATATTTCCTTTCAGATGGAATACGCAAACATGATTGTATTATTATCAAGATGGCACATCTATCAAGATGGCACATGAAATTATTTCACTAAATTTGATTTTCCTATATGAAGTGCAATGTAACTCCTCTGATGTTCGTTGAGTTCTGTTATATAGTTCCTGGGTTAAGTCTAAATAGTAAATCCCATGTTTAAGTTATTCCTCTTTGACATTAAAACTTAATTTTACTTATTTTAACACACCTGATATCATTTATCTTGCGACTGACTAGATTAACCAAATTTATATTATTGTAATATACTCTAATTGTAAATGAGAAGTTGTCTTATGTTCATCTCTTATTTTATCCAGAAATATCGCAGCCCAAGTTCTGCATAGCTTTTACCCTTCTAACATGTCACACATATTAGATCTTATTACGTGATTTTTTGGATATTGCAATCTTCCTTAGTTATGCAAATTGTTTTTGTATTTCAGGTAAGAAGGGTCAACTATCGGCCACCTGGGACTGAGAACTACCTCTTGAATGAAGTTAGTTTTTCTCTTCCTGAGAAAAGGTATGTTAGAAAATAAACTAGTCTCAAAATGTTAAGATGCAACTTAGAGAACTCCTTAGTCATGAATTCGCTTTTTTGCTGGTCCATGCAGCTTTGGTTTGATATTTGGACGAAGTGGAGGTGGAAAAACTACTCTCTTACATGTCTGCCTTCATGCCTATCGTAGTCGTGGTCCTTGAGGATACTGATGATCATCTCACAGTTCCTTTATTCAGCTTACTCTTTTTATTTTCTTAACGCAGCTTCTGGCTGGATTATCCAAACCTACATCAGGGTCAATCATCATTCAGAGATATGGAAATGATGGAAACCCATGTCAATTGCCTGAACCATTGGCACCAGAAAGGGTTGGTATGGTGTTTCAGTTTCCTGAGAGGTATCTAATCCTACTTTGTAATTGTTAAATCATCGATTTTTCCTATATTAGTAAGAGCTCTTTTTTTTTCCAATAAGAACCTTGCATTAATATCCTTAGGTAAGAAATGTAGCAAGATCTGACCTGAATAATAGATAAGTAGATAGTCCATCTAATAGTAATAGCTACGTATTTGACTGCTAAGATCTAAATAATAGTTCTCTGGCAAATGGTTTGATTTCTTGTAAAATTTTCACAACATGATTAACCAGTTCCCAATATATTACTTTAATCAAACTTGTCCTTTGATCCATCTTTCCAAGTTTTATTCCTTTCAGATGCTATGTTGTATTCTTTATACTGCTGGTTATTGTTCATTCTCCGAAAGACTTTTGTTATCAGCTTGAGTTTGTTATACATTAGGTACTTTTTGGCTGATACCATCATTGAGGAATTGACCTTTGGATGGCCAAAGCAGAATGCAGACCATCTTTTGAATTTGCAATATGCAATTAATGCGGTAAAAATTCACTTTCTTTTTCAATTTCCTACCTGTGGCACATTTGCATCCATGCTAGAATTTTGGAAGTTACTGAGTATCTTGTTTCACTTATATTTACATGGGGACTCCAGGTCGGTTTGAATACAATCTCTTTGGATGACGATCCTCATTCTCTCAGTGGTGGCTATAAGCGGCGCCTTGCCTTGGCATTTCAATTAGTAAGGAAACTATTATTAACTGGTGCTGAGTGCTGACTGGAATTTGGTTACATTTGATGGTGGTCAAACAATTGCTGATTTTTTCTAAGTATCCGACCTTCAAATTTTCAGGTTCGAATGCCAAAACTATTGCTACTAGATGAGCCGCTTGCAGGTCTTGGTATGATCCATTACATTAGATCCGTGAAACAATCATAGAAGTCTTGTTGATTCATTCATCCTGGACTGTTTTAAAAAAAAAATCATATTTGATGTTTCTCTTCTTCAATGGCATTCTGAGTACTTGATGCATAGTGTTCTTTTTTCCAATAATGCAAAAAAATTTCTACCTTATTCACTGTGATTCTTCACTTAACCAGATTGGAAAGCTCGTGCGGATGTTGTGAAGTTGCTAAAGCATCTAAAGAAGGAACTAACCATACTAGTAGTCAGCCATGATCTAAAGTATGATCAGTCATTTCCATCTGTCATTTGCTATTTTAGGAATCCATGACATGTTGATATGGTGACAAATGTGATCTTCTGCTTTTGTTACTAAGGAAAGATAAAGAACAAAAACTATTTAATTAGTTAATCATCTAATCAAAATTCTGAAAACTATACTAGGATATATAATAGCAGTCATATTAATAGTGTATCCATATTTTCTTGATCCTAGGCATCCATCAAATTGGTTATATGTTGCATTATTGCATACATTTCATTAACTTTATATGCCATTTTACCCTTGTCACCAGTCCTGAATTACTTTTTCACCTTACTGATTATGGAATCAATAACTATTTTTGTTATAGAAGTACGATAAACATGCATGGTAATCTGAATCATGTATTATTTTTTGTTTGCATGATGCCGAGGTAGATGAGTCATATTGTTTGCATGCAGGGAACTGGCATCTCTAGTAGATAGATCATGGAGGATGCAAATGGGTGGAATTCTCAAGGAAGAAGCCATACCTCTTTAATTCTCACCATTTTTTTGTTTATCAAGGTAGATTATTTAGTGTTAATTGGTTTAAAGGTTTTTATACCATATTCTTATTTAGATGTAAACTAAATATGTCCAAAACTACAAAGATTGCCGCCGATCTATTCAAAATTAAATTTTGAAACAAATATATCCAACATTGAACTGTCTCTAATTAATATTACTGCTGAACAATGACATGGCAGTGTCATTTAAAAGCCAAATCATGGTTTTTAACATGACATAGTGGCATGATATTGATAATAAATAATGTTAGTGGCAAAATTAGCCAAATCATGGTTCCACATTATTGTTAGTGGCAAAATTAAGTGATAAAGTCTAAAGTTGGTCTATGTATACTTATTTTATTCAACAGATCTATTACTAATCCTAAAATTTAGAATATATCAAGTAATTTATCCCTTAAAAAAATGTATTGTCCCTGTATACATATGTTTGATTAAAACATTCCAACTAACCAAGAAAAACCAAGTAAATTTGCACTTAAAAATAGACAAATTAACAACCAACTCAAATTTTTAATGATCTGTAATTTTGTCCACATTCACGTATCAAATTCAATAAAATTAGATTCAATTAATAAAAAAAACAAGTCTATAATAGAATATTAGTATTCAATTATATTGATAGGTATAATAATAACATATTGATCAAGTGTTTTGTTTTTTTACCAAGCAAATTAATTAAAGAAAAGTCCAATACATGTCCACCAAGAACTTAAGAAACCATCACAAGGCTTGCACGCTAAGAGACTTGCTCATCTCATTCTCTCCCTGTCGATCGATCGCTTTTAATCTCCAACTACGTAATCCATCCTTGATAAGCTACATGGCATCGGCTCTCCTGCAACTTGTCTTCTTGGGAGTCAACCTATTGAGCGCCGTCATCTGTCGCGGGGCAGCCGCAGCGCTCGCGGCCTTCATCGGCCTCCTCAAGCTCCCCAGGGAGGCCGGCGACGAGGCGATCGAGCTCGCCCGGAGTTTTCTCGGAGGGCTGTCGCAGTACGCGTGGGAGCTCGTCAAGGATGCTGCCACGTCGATCGTGGCGGGTTTGTTCGAGGCGCTCGTGGCGGCCGTGGGCGCGCTGGTCCAGCTCGCGATGTCAGCCGTCGCGGGGATGGTGGAGATGAGCAGGAATGCGGTGGAGGGGTTGTCTGAGGTTTTGGCGCAGGTGGTCGCCGGCGCGGTGCAGGTGGCCGTCGTGATAGTGGAGTGTGTTTGGAGCAGCAGCATCAGTGCTCTCGGTTACATCATGGAGAAGGCTTAATAGCCATAAAGATAGGTATACTGAGATATGAATTCCAAATTTCTAAAGATTGCCACCAAATGTATTACTCAGTTGATTTTGTTAAAATTAGTAGAAAAGATTGCCACCAAATGTATTACTCAGTTGATTTTGTTAAAATTAGTAGAATGATGATATTTATCTATGAAGCACAGGACACGTACACAAACACGAGGATACTAATTTTAAAAATTTACGAGATACGAACACGACATATATAACATATATATATAAATTAATTTTTTTTTTAAAATCCACGGTATATATATATATATATATATATATCAAGAATTTATAATAATATCACGACACTTTTATTAATATCAAACTTCTAATTTTCAATTTTTCTAGGTCCTTTTCAAAATATATTAAACGTTCTAGATAATTTTTTGTGTCAATACTTATTATTTCTTAGCTCCTTCGAAAAGCATGCGGCACAATATCTATTGACATCTACAATTTTTTTAAAAAATTAGCATGTCTTAGTAGAACGAGTCATGTACAACCACACATTAATAAAAAGTTAAGTAGAGTCACACTATCTTCTTCATCAATCATTGTTGTTATCTTCTTCATTGAAAAATATTACTCTCTCCAACTCTGGTTCATCAAGAGAAAGATTGACAACTTCAATGATTCCATTATCTTCATCAATTAAAAATTTATCTTCTATAATATTACTAATATCGTCTCACATTATTGTTTCTCCTTTATTGTATTGAGGAGTTTTTCTTGAAATGAGACGAAGATGACTATGGATAAATACTAAACTCTCTGCACATTTAGGCTTCATCTTGTTCCTTTTAAGGGAATAAATAGATCAGTAAGTGCTCCAATTTCTTTCACAACAACAAGAAGATAAAATACTCAATTCCTTGGATTTTATTATTATTATTTTTAAAAAGATGCATGGCTGGCCATGTTCGGGCGTGTCCAAGCCGTGTCTGAGTGTGTCCGGGCAAAAAAAAAACTTTGACTAGTCAAGACACTCTTGGACACATGGGACACGTGTGTCGGACGAGTGTCTTCGTGTATCGGTGTCCACGGCGTGTCGGACACGCAGACACGACAATCCCACGGAGTGTTCGTGCTTCCTAGGTTTTTTATTAAAATTATAATTTTTTTAATAACATACTCAATTTTCTCTCAATTCTATTCATTTAGTTTAGATTTGACATGTTATGAAAGTAATAAACTTAACTTTTTAAGTTTGTTAATGTTATAAAATAGGTAAAATTATTTTTTTCCTATACAGTAAAACATATATATAAATTCTTAACTATCAAAATAATTACGATTAATATTTCATTTTATCTCGTTAGATTTATTAATTTCATAAGCATATTAATTTTTTTTAAAAAAATTATAATAAAATGCATATATTAGTTGTTAAGACCTTGATCAAATACCCTAATTATTAATATAATTAAAATTTTAACTATCAATATAATTATGATTAACATCTTATTTTAGGTAGTTATATTTATTAATTTCATAAGCAAATTAATTTTTTTTTAAAAATTACAATATAATGCATATATAAGTCGTTAAGATCTTGATCAAAGACCCTAATTATTAATATAATTATAATTAAGTGAAGGAATAGAATTGATTAAAAATTTGAGTATATTACTAAAAATTTAAGATTTTGCTAATAAATCATAAAATTTTATGATTTCCCAAAATTCTCCACCAGTAAATTGAGTTTGGGCTGGCTTGACATTGGGAATTATATTGTCAAGGTTGACTTGGATCGTTGGGAGAATGGGCTCTCCGAGCTACAATTATTGCTTTACCTCATCCCATCTAGTGTTGTCTTACTCTTGATAGAATAATTATTTGTTTTATTTATTAAATAATTACCCCCAACCTCAAATCCTAACCTTTCTCAATGTTATGGATCCATCGATAACTAAATTGCTGTGTTTTTAATAATTTTTTATTAAATTATGTGAATTTTCTTTCATCCCATCTTCATCTAACCTACTTATTTTTAACAATTATTATTACTGAACAGTATAAAATTATTAAATAGATATGAACTCATATATGTTACTCCATTATCTATATTTTAAAATCATTTCATATTTTTAATTATTAGTAGTAATAATAATATTATTATTATATATTAATATTCAGTGTTAATTATCTATATTGTTATAATTTTATAATTATATTTTTTATTTAATATGAGCATGTTTGCTTCGTATGATAAAAAAATATTTTTATATTCGATGTAAATTAGATTACAAAAGTTTATAATATTCTTTTTTTTATTTTTTATTTTTTTTTATTCTAGTCGGTGAATTAGGAAAGACGAAATATCTTGAGAAGATATGTCAACAATCATTCTTGAAGAAAAAGAAGAGTAGATATGACCCTATTTACCAAGATTAGGATTCGTTTTCGGCCAAATGCTCACGACACTTGCATAGGAAGATGAGGGAGTATCAAGATACCCCTTTCTTGGCAAGAGGAAAAGAGAAACTTAATCTTTTTTTAGATAGCGGAGCGTTAACGGCAGAGGAGCCATCGACACCATCAGGATTTGCCCCTATAGTGATATTGTAAGAAAAATATTAAATCCTCCTACTAGTTCTTCTAATATTATGGATGGTAACTGTTCGGTTAAACATATTTTTTGTGATTAACCGAAATCGATTAAAGCCAGTTAACCAAAACCAAAACTATTCGATTTCAACAACTAGTATCCGAAACTGACTCAGTTTCGGTTATCCATCGGATCACCGAAATTGGCTAGTTCGGTTCGAATAGAACCGATTACTTCTTTATTAACTAGTTAACCAGTTAGTAGATGAGTAACATGTTAGTAAACTAGATTTTGGAATATCAAAAAATTATTAAAATAATTAATTATAACGATTTCGGATTCGATAATCCGCGAACCTATAGCACAATTTCGATTATCGATTATCCGCGAACTAATAACCGAAATTGAATTGAATTTAATCGGTTTTTCATATTCACTAATCGAAATCGAAACCGAATCACAAATTCATTATTCAAAATTGAATTTTACAATTCGGTTAATCGGTTAACCATGATTAATCAATTTCAATTGTCATTCTTATTTAATTAATACTTATATTTAATTGTCATTCTTATTTAATTAATACAATATAAGTGCTTATGATTATTGATAAAATTATAACTCATGCCACTACCAGGAGTTAGGAAGATTATTTAGCACGTTTTTAAGAAAACGTAGCAACACCTTTTGACGTGATCCATCAGTAGAAAGCAACGCGACGTGCAGCCAACACCAGGAGATACGACACTTTTTAGGCGCAAAATGAAATTAACGCTTTTATATGTATTATTAAACTAGTTGTAGCACCCACGCTTTGCACGGTTAATCTGTAATTTTAAAAATAAAAAAAATTGAAATTGAAGGTTATATTTAATATATGTTTATATTCCAATAGAATAGTTTACCAAAAAATTCTGATATTTTTCATATTTTGTAATATAAATTTAATTTAAAATTATATAAATTTAAATTTAGAACTAATTTTATAATTTTAGAAAATAGTTATTTAAAATTTTAATTGTAAATTAATTTACAATTTGAATTGTAAATTAAATTTTATCTATAATTTAATATTTTTAATAATTTAAATAAAAAATTAGTATTAAATAATTATATACCTAGATTTTTCAAGAATAAGTTACTATATTATTGACATTTTACAAAAAAAAATGAAAATGAAAATTATATTTTTAATATATTATTATATATAAATAGAATGGTCTATAGATTTTGTTTTGATGTTTTAACATTTTGTAACATAATTTAAATTTAAATTTATATAAATTTAAATTTAAAACTATTTTTTATATTTTTAGAAAAATAATTATTCTAAACTTCAATTATAAACTAATTTATAATTTTAATTTTAAATTAAATTTGTAACAATAATTTAATATTCATAATAATTAAAATTAAATACATATATTTTCAAAAATAAATTACAGTATTATTATCATATTATAAAAAAAATATGTTTGATAATAAAAATCAATAGTAAGATATTTAAATTAAATTATAATTTTAAATAATAATATATAAATATACCATAAATTAATATATATTAATTTAATTTGATTTATATAATTATAAAAGTGTGCATGTATATTTATATAATTTAATTTAAAATAACTATAAGTAATAATTAAATTTAAAATAAAAATAAGAATTAAAAAGGTAAAAGATGAATTATCTTATATTAATAATTAATAATTATTTATAAAACTTAAAATAATATGTTCATATAGAAAAACATAAAAATATAAAAATTCATATAAATAAATTTATAACATAGTGTGACATACAAAATAAAATATCAATAAGGTATAAATCTGAAAGTGGTAACAATCTTTTTATATAATGATATTAATTTATTTTAAAACGTATGCATCTTAAAGTAAAAATTTTTGAATAAAAATTTAAATTAATAATTTTAAAAATAGAAAAAAATCAAAACTATTTCAAACTAAATAATACTATATAGGTTTTTAACAAAAGAAAATGTATAGAAAAAATAAAATGAGAAACTATTAATAATTTTAATGGTAAACGTCAAATATAATGCAAATATAAAGTATATCAATTAAAAATTTATAAGTATAGATAATTAATTCAAAAATAAAAAATTTGAAATAATTTATTTTCTTTCAAAAATAAAGAAAAAATGATATTTCATAAATATTAAAGTAATACAAAAAATAATTATATATATTAAAAAAATAATTTATATAGATTTTAATGATAAAAAATTAAAAAATAATAATATTTTTATGGATAAAATTAAATATAAGATAACATAAAAAAATAGAAAAAAAATATTTAAATTATTCTAAGTTACGTAAATTTCTTTGATTTTGAAATACTATTTTTCATTAACAAACTCAAAAAAATGATATGTCAAAACCCAATTTTGATAGTTGTGGTCTCTCTAAAACATGACTCGGAAGAAATAGTCATTGACTCAGGCAAAATAACAGAGTTTTAATACTTGTTGACATTCATTATTACCCGAGTCTGAAACTATTTTGCCATATTTTAGAGACAATATTTTTTTTTACTAATATATTTTATAGACTATTTTTATAGGCTATTTTGGCTGAGTCAAAGATTATTTTGCCCGAGTCATATTTTAGAGTAGGGATGACACTGGGGAAGGTTTGGGACGGCGAAGTCAATCATATCCCAAACCCATTAAGAAAACTCAATCCTAAATTCATCCCAAATCCGTTAGTATTTTGAAGGATAATTCTCAAACCCATCACACTAATTTAACGGGTACCCACCGGGTATCCACTTTTCGTCCGTTAAAAATTTTATACATAAAAAAATTGGTCTACAATCTACACACTAATCATAACATCTAAGAATAGTTAATAGAATTTATATAAAAAAATTATTCTATATACTTATCATAACATCTAATATTATATGACTTAGATGAATAGTTTAAAATTATAAAAAATTATTAAAATTAATAGCTGCCGAGCTACTTCTTTGAACCTCTCAACTCTTGATGGTGTATTGTTATATTATATAATGTGTTAGGAAATAGGGTATAGGTAATTAAATGTGTTATTATTGTATAATGTACCCTTAGCTTTAATTAAAAAAATAAATTATATTAAACTATAATTAAAAAGACATAATTATCCTGTATATATGGATAATATGAGGGGTATTTTAGTAATTTTATACTTAAACAAATTTGAGACGGGTTTTAGACTAAAATCCTGAACTCGTCTCAAACACTACAGGTTTTTACCTCAAAATCCTATACCCGTCCCATGATCCAACGGGCAAAATCCGCTAATGACCTATCAGGGTCTGGGACGGGTAAATACCCATTTACAAAAATCCACTGCCATCCCTATTTTAGAGGGACCATTTTGACAGATTTTTTCTTTGGAGGATCACTCTAAAAACTCGTGTATATTTGAGGGACTATTTTGTATGTTATCTCACAAAAATTTGATGGAGAGAGTTTAGGCGAGAATGATACGTTGCTTATATATGTATAAGAAATTTTAAATTATTTAAGTTTTTTCACGAATAAAAAAAAATAATATTTCATAAACATAAAAGTAATATAAAAATAATTATATACATTAAAAAAATTAATTTATATGAATTTTAATTATAAAAAATAAAAAAATAAAAAAAAGAATAAAATTTTTATGAATAAAAGTTAAATATAATATAAGTATAATGTAATAAGTCGAAACAATAGAAAATATGATATTTAAATTATTCTAAACTGTATATTTTTTTTTATTTTTGAAATACTATTTTTCAACAATAAATTCAAATAATAATATATTTTTTAAAAATTAATATTAAAAAATTTAATAAATAAAAATATTTATAATTATTATTAAAAAATAATAAATACAAAATTAAAAATATCAAAATAGGTGCATATAAAGAAAATAAGTAGGGTAATTTTTTTTTAATTATATATTTAAGTGGGTAAAAATTTAGAAGAAAAAATTTAGTTGAAGAGAGAGAGGGTAAAGTTTGAGGGGAGGGATAAAAATATGGGTAAAAATTTGAGAGAGCGATGAAGTTTAGGCGGAAATAAATAGTTTATATATATATATATATATATATATATATATATATATATATATATATATATATATAATAGGATAAAAAGAAAATAAAAGGACTCGCTGCGCCGACGTGTCATTATTCTTCGCCAGTCTTTGCGAGTACAAATGCGCAATATATATATACGATAAAAAGAAAATAAAAGGACTCGCTGCGCCAACGTGCCATTATTCTTCGCCAGTCGTTGTGAGTACAAATGCGCAACCGCTGTCCCGTCGAGCCCAACTTGCCAGTGTACCCCATATCTGCGCCGGCGCTTGTGCCCTCATAGATCGGCCCTCTTCCTCCGCTCCTCCTGCTCCTCCCATGGCCGGAAGAACCATGCGCGCCGTCCAGTACTCCCGCTACGGCGGTGGCGCCGCTTCTCTCGAGGTCCGTACCACGTTCTTCCTTCCCTTGTATTCGCTATGTTGTCTTGCATTCCTATTCGCTGTTTCCATTGTCTTCGCCACGGCTAAATGCTCACTTGATCACCAGTAATTTGTTGATGGACATTCTAAGTTGTTTTTGGAGAAGAATGTAGCGTTCTTCACTTCTTCCTTCGTAGTATTAGAAGCAAGACCTATTTTTGAGGGATTTGTAACCTTTCGAGGTTTTATTGGAGCAAGAAGGGAAGACCCACCTAAATTTTATATAAAATATATGCATATGAAGTCAAGACGTGAGCATTACATCCAGTGCCGATAAACCTTCTGAAAATTTCAATATTCACCCAAAGAATGAAACCAATTCCCAGAATGAAACAGAACAGAGGAAATAAATCTTGGAAAATTTTAATGTTAAATTATATTTAAACCCAAACAATATGCAGGAAAGTTTGATTCAATGTGCCTTCCAGTAAAGAAACAGAGAATTTATTATCTAGACCTACAACTGATTTTTGATGGAGTTTCATATTCACTCATCGACTCTTCCAAATTTCAGCATGTTGAGATCCCCGTTCCGTCGCCCAAAAAGGATGAGGTGTTGTTGAAAGTGGAAGCAGTAGCCATCAATCCAGTTGACTGGAAAATCCAGAATGGAGTTATGCGGCCTATCCTACCATCAAAATTTCCATTTGCACCAGGTATTTGATGGACATTAAACTTGTCATTCTCTATGAGAAACGCTTCAAGAAATTAAGATAGAATAAAGAATGGTAAAGATGATACATGAATGATGCAGAGAAACGTATGAAATAGAGCATTCAATAGGTGATGTAATAAATAGAGCAACGTATGAAAAAGGCATTCAATAGGTGATGTAATAAATAGAGCAACGTATGAAAAAGGCATTCAATAGGTGATGTAATAAATAGAGCAACGTATGAAAAAGGCATTCAATAGGTGATGAAACGTTGAGATGAAATGTCAGTCCTATGAGCCTATAAATATGTAATGTTTTCATGAGTAAAAAAATACAAAACACACTTTAAGACCATCTCCTCTCTTCTCCCCTTTCTTTCTCCCTTCCACTTCATTTCTCTTTCATTGGCCTGTACAACTTAGAGGCCAACAATTGGTATCAGAGCCCGGAGCAACAATGGCGTCGGCCAGTTCCGTTCAATCACACGTGCCCAGATTAACCAAAGACAACTATGGAATGTGGAGTATCCAAATGAAGGCACTCTTGGGTTCTCCCGACGTATGGGACGTTGTGAAGAACAACTATACAGAATCCGGCTCCGACTCCGACAACAAGGATGAGGAGAAGCCTAAAGAACTGAAGAAAAGAGAGAAGAAGGCACTATTCACAATTTATCTGGGAGTTGATGAAGCCACGTTCGAGTTGATTGCTCCAGCAAAAACATTGAAAGAAGCATGGGAGATATTGAAGAAAGCATACGATGGAATCGATAAAGTAAAGAAGATTCGCTTGCAATCTTTGCGAGCTCAGTTTGAAGCACTACAACAAGGTAACTTGGAGACGATCTCTGACTACTTCTCTCGAGTTATCTCTATTGTCCATCAGATGAGAAGAAACGGCGAGAAGGTGGAGGACGTTCGTGTCGTAGAGAAAATCTCGCGTTCTCTAGACTCGAAGTTCGACTTCGTGGCCGTCGCGATTGAAGAATCTAAAGACTTGGAGGAGATGACGGTGGAGGAACTCATGGGATCTATGCAAGTGTACGAACAGAGAATACAGAAGAAGAAAGGTGATGAAAGAAATTTAGAACAAGCGCTGCAAACAAAACTCTCCCTCAAGAAGCATGAAACATCCAGAGGTGGCTATCAACGAGGAAGGGGCAGAGGTGGAGGCCGAAGCCGAGGCAGCCGATCTTCTAACTTCGAGCAAGCCAATAACCACAGTGATGGAGATGAATATGTTCAAAGAGAGTATGGCCGTGGAAGAGGAAGAGGCCGAGGCCGAGGTCGCGGACGTGGTAGAAATGTAAGTTATAACAAATCTGAAACACAGCGTTTCATTTGTAAGAAGTTTGGCCATTACTCTTATGATTGTTGGTACAACACCAACAATGGAGGAGAAAAAACAAATCTTGTTGACAAAGAAGAAGGTGATGAAGGGTCAGTGTTGCTGTTGTCATACAATGAACCAGAACCACTTCAACATGTTACGTGGTATCTCGACACTGGAGCATCCAATCATATGTGTGGAAGAAAAGATTTCTTTGCCAAACTTGAAGAAATGCAGCTGGGCAACATCACATTTGGCGATCTCTCGAAGAGGCCAATTGAAGGGAAAGGTGATGTAATCTTTGAACTCCATAATGGAAAGAAACTTTGCATCTCTGATGTTTATTATGTTCCTGATATTAAAAGTAATCTCCTAAGCATTGGACAGTTATTGGAAAAAGGTTATGATGTAAGAATGAAAGACTTAGCTCTCAGCATTCGTGATAAGAACGACAAGCTTATCACTCATATGAAAATGACGAAGAACAGAATGTTTCCATTAAAGCTAAGTGTTGGTGAGAGCTGCTTGAAGGCAACAATTGTGGACAACTCCAGTCTTTGGCATCTTCGTTATGGGCATCTCAACTTTGAAGCGTTGAAGCTGCTGGAGAAGAAGTGAATGGTACTGGGGCTACCAAAGATCGAAGCCCCCAGCAATTTGTGTGAAGTATGTGTCATGGGAAGCCTTTTAAGAAGTACAAGTCAAGAAGAGCATCCACATGTCTCGAGCTGGTGCATTCAGATGTGTGCGGACCCATCAAACCCATCTCCATTGGTGGAAATAGGTACCTTTTAACATTTACTGATGATTATAGTGGAAAAACATGGGTCTATATGCTGAAGGAGAAAAGATAAGTTTTTAGCAGATTTAAAGAATTTAAAAATCTGGTTGAAAAGCAAAGTGGCTGCCAAATAAAATATTTGCGGACTGATCGAGGAGGCGAATACACATTCTTGGAGTTTGATAATTTCTGCAGGGAAAATGGAATTACACACCAACTCACGATGCCTCAAACACCGCAACAAAATGGTGTTTCAGAGGAAAAACAGGACGGTTCTTAATATGGTTCGATGTATGCTAAAAGAAAAAAATGTTCCAAAAGAATTTTGGGGAGATGCTGTGGCTTGTTCTGTTTATTTGTTAAACAGGTTTCCAACAAAGTGCATTGGAGACACCACGCCGGAGGAAGCCTGGAGCTTGCGTAAGCCAAAAGTTGATCATCTCATAATCTTCGGGAGCATTGCTTTTGCCAAAGTGCAGGAAGAGAAGAGGACAAAGCTCGAAGATAAAAGCCAAAAGTGCATTTTCTTGGGCTATGGCGAAAACTTCAGCGGGTACAAACTATACAATCTTGTAACTCGCAAGATTGTAATGTCAAGGGATGTTGAATTCGATGAAGAGCAGATGTGGGACTGGAAGGACAACAACCAACCGAAGCAAATCTCTCTTGATGAAGAATTGGAGCCGAACAACGACACACCTGAACATATTGAAGAAGCATCGTCACCTCATCAAGTCGGAAATCAGTCCGACAGTGATGAGTCAAGTAGCCCTATTGTGAGAGACAAGGAGCATTCAGGAGATTTACAACTCGAGCCAAGGAGTTGACATTAATGATGACGAGGAGTTTAATAATATGTGTCTATTTGGAGGACTTGATTCACTAACATATGAAGAAGCTTCCAAGAAAACAAAGTGGAGGAAGGCTATGGAGGAAGAGATTCATGCTATAAAGAAGAACAATACTTGGAAACTAACTTCACTTCCTCAAGGACACCAAGCTATAGGTGTCAAATGGGTATTCAAGACAAAAAGAAAAGCAAAAGGAGAAGTGGAGAGGCATAAAGCAAGGCTGGTCGTGAAGGGATACAAGCAAAAACATGGGATTGATTATGAAGAAGTATTTGCACCAGTAGCTCGGCTTGAAACTGTGAGGTTGCTTATCTCTCTAGCAACTCAAAGAAGATAGAAAGTATACCAGATGGACGTGAAGTTAGCATTCCTAAACGGAAATCTAGAAGAAGAAGTGTACGTCGAACAACCACCCGGCTTCATTATCGAAGGACAAAAACAGATGGTGTACAAACTGAAGAAAGCTCTCTACGGACTCAAGCAAGCCCCAAGAGCATGAAATTCCAGAATTGATGCATATTTTGTTCAACAAGGCTTCACAAAGTGTCCATACGAGCATTCCTTGTATGCAAAGACCAATTCAAATGGTCATATATTGTTGGTGTGTTTATATGTGGATGATTTGATCTTCACATGCAACAACAGCAGGAGTTTAAGCAGTCAATGGAGAAGGAATTCGAGATGACCGATTTGGGATTGATGAAATACTTCTTGGGGATCGAGGTGCGACAAGACGAGGAAGGAATTTTTGCTTCACAAGAAAGATATGCCAAGGAGATACTAAAGAAATTCTCAATGGAAGATTGCCGGCCGGTGGACACACCAGTGGAGTGCGGCACTAGATCAACGAAGGAAGGAGAAGGAAAGCCGATGAATCCGACGTATTATGAAAGCCTTATGGGGTGTCTAAGGTATTTAACTTGCACTCGACCTGATGTATTATTTGGAGTTGGTCTAGTAAGCAGGTATATGGAAACTCCAAAGACTTCCCACTTGACGGCGGCCAAAAGAATCCTTAGATACATCAAAGGAACGATTGATTATGGACTGCTATATTCCTCTAAAGAAAGTATGGAACTTGTTGGCTTTAGTGATAGTGACTGGGCTGGAAGCTGTGATGATCGCAAAAGCACTACAGCATTTGTGTTTTATTTTGGTGATGCTGCATTCACTTGGTCCTCAAAGAAGCAAACAATTGTTGCTCTATCAACTTGTGTGAAGCAGAATATATAGCTGCAGCCTCTTGTGTGTGTCATGCCATTTGGCTGAGGAGACTGCTCCAAGAACTAAAGTTGCATCAAGAAGATGCAACCAAGATTTATGTGGATAACAAATCTGGCCAAGAATCTTGTCCATCATGAATGTTCAAAGCATATTGACACTCGTTTTCACTTCATACGAGAACATGTCAAGGCAAGGGATGTTTAGCTGCTGTATGTGAAGTCAAGCGATCAAGTTGCAGACATACTCACAAAGGCTCTGAAAGTTGAAATTTTTCAGCACTTGAGAAAATTGCTTGGTGTTAAAGCTCGAGGAGGAACAAGTTTAAGGGGGGCAAATGATGGACATTAAACTTGTCCTTCTCTATGAGAAACGCTTCAAGAAATTAAGATAGAATAAAGAATGGTAAAGATGATACATGAATGATGCAGAGAAATGTATCAAATAGAGCATTCAATAGGTGATGTAATAAATAGAGCAACGTATGAAAAAGGCATTCAATAGGTGATGTAATAAATAGAGCAACGTAAGAAAAAGGCATTCAATAGGTGATGAAACGTTGAGATGAAATGTCAGTCCCATGAGCCTATAAATATGTAATGTTTTCATGAGTAAAAAAATACAGAACACACTTGAAGACCATCTCCTCTCTTCTCCCCTTTCTTTCTCCCTTCCACTTCATTTCTCTTTCATTGGCCTGTACAACTTAGAGGCCAACAGTATTCACACCCTCTTTGATTTATAAAATATGAATGATTTGCATTTTGTTTGTGCTTATTTGGTTTCTCCTGCAAAAGTCAAGATTTAATATGCCATGTAATATCTTCTTATTTAAATATTCTTTTTGATGATATTTCAATATTGTTGTTCTAGTCAGCGTACTGAATTGAGTAAATGTGTAAAGAAGCAAATTAAACTGGTCTTTTACTATTTGGTAAACAGGAACAGATGTTGCAGGAGAAATTGTTGAGGTTGGACCCGGTGTTGATGGCTTCAATCCAGGTGACAAGGTGGTCTCGGGGCTTTCACTTGGAGTAAGAGTTCTGAACCTGCTACTGAGCTTATATCTTGGAAAACTATGCATCCAGTTATTAGTTTCTTCATCTTCCTGAATTTAAAGTTATGCACAATGCCAGAAAGCAGGTGGATTTGCGGAGTTTGCTGCTGCACCAGCAAACACAACGGTCCAAAGGCCCCCTGAAGTAGCAGCAGCAGAAGCTGCATGTCTTCCCATAGCGGCTGTTACTGCTCTCCAGGCATTGAAGCACATTGCAACCAAGTTCGACGGCACCGGCGAGGCAGCAAATGTCTTGGTCACCGCCGCCTCAGGTGGGGTCGGAACATACGCCGTCCAGCTCGCTAAGCTTGCGAACCTTCATGTCACTGCAACCTGCGGAGGTCGGAACATAGACTTGGTGAAAAGCTTGGGTGCAGATGAGGTGCTGGACTACAAAACCCCGGAAGGCAACAGCTTAAAGAGCCCTTCGGGTCGGAAATATGATCTCGTTGTCCACTGCACCACTGGCATTGCTTGGTCCAGCTTTGAACCAAATCTAGCAGCTCATGGAAAAGTCATCCATCTCACTCCTGGTGCTGGGTCTATAGTTCAATACGCTTTCAAGATGTTGACCTTCTCGAAGAAGAAGTTGGTGCCACTGCTTGCTTCCGTCAACAGGGAGGATCTGAAGTTCTTGGTTGATCTGGTGAAGGAAGGGAAGCTTAGGACGGTGGTGGACTCAAGGTATGAGCTGAGCAAGGCAGAGGAAGCTTGGGCTAAGAGCATGGAGGGTCATGCTACTGGTAAGATCATCCTGGAGGTGTGAGTTGTTAATTATTGCAGTTATCTATCATGTGTGGGCTGCATAATTAAGTTTGTCCGAATGACATGATGATGAATATTGAATAATCAAATCCCTCGCTTACGTTTGAAATGGGTGTATAAAGAGTTAGAGTCTTGATATATCTTCCTAAAAATTAGTTTAATAATCGTTCTAACCACTCATAATGGCATGATTGATAATTTCATCAATAATCATGATCACTTTATTATATGTGAGTACTAGGAGGATTATTAGGCACATAAGTTAGAAGAATTTAATATTTCTCAAAGTGGATTGTCGGGGAAAGTACGACCACTTTACATTGGCCAAACACTTTTGCTTTTTCGGTAGTTTTCCTAAACAAGAATATGAAAATTTAAAATTCTCAAAACCAAAATATAGTATCTTAAATGTTTAAAACTAAAATCAAATACTTTATACTAAAATTATTCAATTTCAAAAAAATCACAACAATTATAAATTAATGAATGAAAATTTTAATAATTTTATGAAAATTTTAAGTTGTATTTTTATGGTCAAATGACTATTTTCAAAAGTTTCAAGTGACTATTTTAATCATTAAAATGCATTCTAAAATTTGAAAAAATTATAAAAAAAAATCATTCACTAATTTAGATTTATTACGATTTTTTTTTTGAAAATTTTAAGATAAATTTTCGTAATCAAAATGATCACTTTATGTAGTTTTAGTATAAGAGTATTTTGAGTATTTTGGTAGGTCGGGTTGACCCAATGAACAATCCTATGTATAAGTTTAAGAGGGAATCTCTCTCAAGTCTCAGTGCCATTATCTTGTGCATAGAGGTGGCAAAACGGGCCGGCCTGGCACGCTACCTTTGCTAAAGGAATTTAGATTTTAGGGTAACGTAAGTCCCATCTAAAGCTCCAAGATAATTCTAAAAAAATATATATAAAATAAGTCAAATTATGATCATAAGATAAATAATAAAAATTATATTTGCACATAAATTATTTACCTTAAATCATTTCCATCTTCCATTCGTAGAGTTCGATGGTATAGGCTCGGGCTTTTTAAACTAATGAACTGACAACCTCAATGTCGATGCCAACACCTTATGGAAAATTCGACTAATAGTCTCACCCGACCTACCAAAATTATGCTTGATTACCCTATTTTTAACATGATGTGCAAGAAAATTGCTACTTGTTCGTCAACCATCATATCTTTAGTTGGTTTCAAACCTCTTAGGGCATGTTTGGTTAGCGAAACCAAGTCTGTCTTCATGGTTTCAGTTTCACTGAAACCAAAACTGCTTACGAAAACGTGTTTGGTTTAGTGTTTTCGTGAAACTGAATCGAAACCAGAATGAAAACGAAACCAGTTTTCTTAATAAAAATGAAAATAACAGAATGTTGTTTTCTGTGGTTTCGAGACTGTCGGTTTCGTTATCAAAATGCTGTGACAACTTTGTAATTATAAATATTTTTTTATAAAATTAATTAATTTAAAAATAAATCAAACTATATCGAATTTTTAAAAATAAAAATAAAAATCATCATTTTTAACTCAAACTTTTATCTTAAATTTATAAAATAATTAAACCAATTTATATCTAATTGATTCAAACCCAAATTTTAAATAACTCAATTTTCTTAAAGTTGGTCTATTTATAATTTAATCAAACCTAATTTTAGATCATTTGACTTATTTTTTTTTGAAATTTTATAATAACTATTAATTAATTTTTATATCTAATTGAACAAAAAAAATTTAAATTACCAATAACTTAATTAATTAAATCATTTAAATATTTTATAACCATATTAACAAATATTTAATTTTGTAAACTAACTAAACATTTAATTACTACTAAAAATGTTCAAGGAAAATTAATATTATTTTTTATAATCAAATAAATATTTACTGATTTCAACTAACTAAAATTGATGTTGTTTTTATTAACCAAACGCGTTTTCAGAAAACTGAAAACTAGAAACCAAAACCAAATTTTCGAAACCAAGTTTTCAGTTTCACTGAAACCAAATCAGAAAATAATTTTCGCTAACCAAACAGCACCTTATGATCTCTAACATTTCACATAACTTGAAAAATAATAATCTATCTATTCTTAGTTGATCAATACACGCTATATCACGACCATTCAAAAGTTTGAACATATAAGATCTAGAGTATAAGATTGTACGTGACGATCAAAAGTATATGAGTTGCTGATTGTCATCAACACAATGTTAACACTAGATATAATTATTACTAATTGAAACCATATTGATAACATAACTGGTTGCTTTTTTTCTTCACATCGCCAATTTTTGCATTGATACGAGCTATGACTGCACACAAAACATAAGAAGGTATTTAATATTTACTTCACATGAACTATTATAACTTATATATAATATTCTCTTACTTGGATGTTTACTGAAACTCCTACTATTCCATCGATCAAGCAACATGCTCCTATTCCTGAAATTTAGATTAAAAATCTAAAGCAACATGCTCGAGCAGGAAGGCTCTGAAATGATAAGACAGCAGTGCTTTCTACCCCAGGTAGCAGTCATTTCTTGGAACCTAATTTTCACTACAACAAAATCCTTATATATCGACGTTAAATTTTTGACGCTTATGATAAGTGTCGAAACGTAAAACAATTAAAATATTTTAATATGATAAATTTCGACGTCTCTCACAGGCGTCGAAATTTTTCGACGTCTATTTTGACGTTAACTCAAAGACGTTGGAGCATTTCGACGTCTGAGAATAGACGTCGAAATCTTTCGACGACGATTCTGACGTCAACGTCTATTTTAATATTATATATTTTGACGCCTGAGAGTAGACGTCAAAAAATTTCGACGTCTGCTCTCAGACGTCGAAATGCCACAGCAGACGAGTGAGCGGATGAGCGCATTTTGACGCCTGAGAGTAGACGTCAAAAAATTTCGACGTCTGCTCTCAGACGTCGAAATGCCACAGGAGAGTGAGCGGGTGAGCGCGTGTGGCGCGCTTGCCCGCCTAGGCAAGAGGCGGGAAATCTCCCGCCTCTGCTTTTTTTTTTAAAAAAAAAAAAAAATCACTAGAGAACTCATGCAGGCTGACGTGGAGTGCTCCCGCTGCCGTTCTTCTTCTTCTTCGTCGTCTTTGTGCCGCCGCCGTTCGTCTCCTCTTCTTTCTTCTTCTTCTTCTTCTTCTTCTTCTTCTTCTTCTTCTTCTTCTTCTTCTTCTTCTTCTTCGTGCCGCCGCCGTTCGACGCCAAGGAG
This sequence comes from Canna indica, assembly GCA_034359265.1. NCBI lineage: Eukaryota > Viridiplantae > Streptophyta > Magnoliopsida > Zingiberales > Cannaceae > Canna > Canna indica. The sequence continues at coordinate 13,349,027 of CP136893.1, read as the reverse complement.
ACAAAGGCGATCGCACTCTGACGTGGAGTGCTCCCGCTGCCGTTCTTCTTCTTCTTCTTCTTCGTCTTCGTGCCGCCGCCGTTCGTCTCTTCTTCTTCTTCTTCTTCTTCTTCTTCTTCTTCGTGCCGCCGCCGTTCGACGCCAAGGAGACAAAGGCGATCGCACTCTGACGTGGAGTGCTCCCGCTGCCGTTCTTCTTCTTCTTCTTCTTCGTCTTCGTGCCGCCGCCGTTCGTCTCCTCTTCTTCTTCTTCTTCTTCTTCTTCTTCTTCTTCTTCTTCTTCTTCTTCTTCTTCTTCGTGCCGCTGCCGTCCTGCGCCATCACCGCCGTCGGCATGAATCTCCTATGGCGAGGCCACCACCGCTGTCGTCCCGCTGCCGTCCAGGCTCGAGCCTCCGGTCTCCCGCCGACAGCCACTCGGGGAACCCACCGTCAGTGGAGACAGCAGCTTTCAGTTGCCGACGGCGCTTCCCCATGCGGCAGCGACCATCTTGTGCAGCAGCTTGAGGCAGTTCTCGATGCCGGGCAGTCCTCGACGCCGGGCAGTCCTCGACGCCGGAGGGCGACCGCGTGCCGGAAGGGGACTTCTGGGTGCCCGACACGTACGCCACCTAGGCCGCGCTGGGCAACGGCGGGAGGGGACGGCGCGAGCGGGGAGTGCTGGGAGATGCTCACGCCATCAAGCCGCGCTGGTGATGCGGCGCGCAGCGGCGACTCAAATTTTTTTTTTTTATTTTTTTTTTTTGTGCATATCGACGCCTGCGGAGGCGTCAATATGCTAAACATATTGACGCCACTTATTGACGTCAAAGGCGTCAATATGTTGGCGTCAATATTGACGTCTCGTTTCGACCGTAAACGTCGTCGAAATTTAAATATTGACGCCTCTTTTTTTTTACGGTAGGAGACGTCGAATTTTAAATATTGACGCCTGCATAGACGTCAATATTTAAAATTAAGCGGAATGTTTTCTACACGCGTTTTCGACGGATTCACTGCCGTCAGAATGCAGATATTTACTCCCTCCGACGTCAAAATTTCTTTATGATCTGCCGTCAGAATTCCAACGATGTATTGTAGTGTTTGAAGGCTCTGAAATGATAAGATGTCACTTATTCATGTTATTTATAAATATATACATTACAAATGAAAGTTGCCGGTGATGACTAGTTGGTACAAAGAACAAGCCAAAAATAAGCAACCTTTTATAACAAGATTGTTCAACTAACTCAAGCCAAGAAGATGATCTACAACACTGCTTTGTGATTTTATTACTCTGTTAGCAACTGAGTGGGATTTGGGGTGGAAGGTAGAAAAGCTGAAGCAGGGAATGACCATACTAACAAGCTAGATAGCAGAGACCATGTCCAATATGCTCAATGATCGTGCTGTAGTTGTCCTTATTTATTTCGCAGAGTGGTGACCTCTTCTTCGCCGGAGAGAGGTCTGCGCGCAAATAATGATGGGTAAAATGATAAAAAAATCATCCGAAATAAATAAGGATTGTTATTTCTTTCCTTGAGCCCGGCAATATCATCCCTCATCTATTCCGGAGGTCACCTATTCCAAATTAATTTGGTGCAACTAAATAAAAGAATCTACAGGGAATGGAATAACATTTCATTCCCTTTTTATTCTCTTCAATCAAACACTATCTTAGAGATCGTTTAGCATCAACTTGGGAATTAAAATTTCATGGAATTTGTATTAATTGAAAACTATAGTGTGCTTAAATTTTTTCCCATTAATTTTTGCGTCCAGATTCAATGAACTTAATTGCGAATTATAGAAGTCGTCCTGTGCCGGTTAATAGTGGACACAGCCTTTCCAATTCAATATGTAGTTTGAATACAGCAGCGCGTGCTGCTCATCTACCTTTTATTAATTATTTTTCTGCTTCGGAAAATATAGCGGTAAATGAGGTTTAAAGGAAGGACTAGTCTCAAAAAAGAAGAAGGAAGGAACATGTCTCAAATCAACTTTGTAATTAATTAATTTCAGATACCTCAAAATTTTATACACATGATCAAATTTATTATTTGATATTTTTGTACGCATGTGCAATTATTATGGCACTTGTAAAAGTTTAAGAGGAAATCTCTCTCAAATTTCAATGGCCTTTTCTTGTGTTAAGTCTTCCTCAAAGATCAAATGTTTCTAACGGCTGCTTGTCAATGTAAGTAATACTCAAGTTCTGCCTAGAGTTCGGAACTTACCAAAACATATTTCTAGAATAAGCTTAAGTGGCACATGAGTGAGTGCTTAAGTCTCGTCCGTGTGAAGAAGCTTCTATTGTGTGAAATTTCATATCAGAGCCACATCGGTTGGAACCCATATATGAAAGAGGGAGTTAGTGGATAGGTGGATCCTAGCTGACGTGGCTAGAGCTTCTCCGCATAGACGACACCTAAGCGCTCACTTGTCACATAAGCGCCGTTAAGCGTATATTGACGGTAAATGCATTTTAGTATATTTTCTGAAACGTTAGAAATATTTTTGAATTAAAATTAACTATAGGGATAAAATTCGCGTCGTTAACGATCTTCATTTGAGTACCTTTTTCCCTTAGGATTAACTTACGTCGAAGGCTGCAAATTAGGAAGTAAAAAAATTATTATTTGATATAAAAGGACATAAAACTAATATAAATAGTTCACTTTAATTTTTTCACATGCATTGTTTTAGAAGAAAAAAATTCAAAGTTTTCTTCGTTTTAAGTAAGTAAAAGAACCTCCAGGAAAGATATTTACGGGACTTTTCCTTTGATTTCTCTTCTGGCTGAGCTTTGGAGTTTGGGCGTCGACTTAGAAACATTACTGAGGATCCGGTGGTACAATGTAGCCCAATGTATCCAGCCTTTGCCAACCTTCACGCTGACGCAAGAACATGCGTGGCGACGGGAGTGGTTCAGGCATTTCGTCGAGCGCTTGGCGGGCACAAAGGCCAGAAAGGCATTCGTTAGCCTAACTTCCACTTGGAAGCGTTCTCGAGTTCCTCTCCGGCGCTGGTGTCGTCCCTTGTATTCGTTAGCCTAGCTAGCTATGAATATCAACTATCTGATGAACCTGAATCATCGAACAATTAGTCCCTGTATCTAATCTATTTAATTTACATCTATAATAATTAAATGCCTTAATAGAACCTTGGGCCAATTTAGTAGGCTGTTTGCAGAGAAATTATCTGATATTTAAAAGAAGACCAATTACTGGAATATTAATTCTAAACTTATTTGAGTCATTTTTTAGAGAAAAATGAGCCTTTATTGAATAGTAACAATGAGCATTGGGAGGATTCAAAGATTGAAAAAAAAAGTTACTACAGGAAGAGAAAGAAGATGCAAACTCATAATCCGAAAGCTGGACTTTTATTCTGTCTGCTTTCCAAAAGTTGACCTTCTCCCAGAAGAAGCTGGTGCGACTGTATGGTGATGTGAACAAGGAAGACTTGAGGTTCTTGGTCGAGCTAGTGAAGGAAGGAAGGAAAACTTAGGACGGTGATCGACTCAAGACACGAGCTGAGCAAGGCGGAGGAAGCATGGGCTAAGAGCATGGAGGGTCGTGCTACTGGTAAGATCATTGTTGATACGTGAGTTGGTAATTAATACCCTCTCAGAGTCTCAGTACTCTTGAAATGAGGTGTATAAAGTAGATTTGTCTGCAAACAATGCCTGCGAATTTATTGTTTATTAGTTAAACAAGTGAATTAACAATCTATTTGTCTTGATGGATTTGGTCAAAACTTAATGTACGACCTTTATAGCTAACAACTGATCTAATTGAATCATGTTTTTTTTCTTCTATACTTCTGAATTGAATTAGTTAGACGTCCAAATCAAAAAACAAAGAATTCAATCTCGGCTTTTGAAAACACTGCTCCAAGTGAAACTGGATGTATATTCTATTGGCGAAGCGGCTCTCCGCAGTTCGGTGAGTCATTTCCTCGAGCGCTCAGCGGGTACAAAATGTCCGAGCCAGCCGCACTTCTCGAGACTCGAGATCGCCCCCTTCCTAGCTCCTCCCTGCAATGGCCCGAAGAACCATGCGCGCCGTCCAGTACTCCGGTTACGGCGGCGGCCCCGCTGCGCTCAAGGTCCGTACACATCGTCTTTGCATATATGCCTCTTTGTGCTGTGGGAGCTTTTAAGTTTTGCGGGCGAGTCTTTCTATGTGATTTATATTGAGTTCTTCGATGAAATCGACGGTGGTTTATACTTTATTTCCTCCGTCTTTTCTCCTCGAAAGAAGATAGTTTTGCAGGCGGCGAGCTCTTCCTGGATTTGAACTCACGCTTCCATTTTTAATTTCCTCTTTCTTGAATGCAGAGGATGGATTTGAACTTTTAGTTTCGTTTGAATTACTAGTTACTTAATTTGCCTAACTGTATGCATGGTGACGAAGAATACAATCAACTTTGAAATGAGCATAATCGGTATTATTTATGAAAATTGAAAAAAAAAAGAATGCAAATTGCAGTGTTCTTCACTAATTTCATTTAAATTTTAAGCAAGAGTTTTGTGTAACCTTAATTACAAGGCTGCTTTTGAAGGAAACTCGAGTCTTCTCCCATGCTGGTCTATACTTTGACTTTGACTAAGGCTAGTGTGAACTGATTTAAAAGTAAAAAGGCCACCGATGTTCACGTCATTGTTTTTTTCAATATTAATTAAAGATTATGTTTTCTACTTCTTGAATTGTATGGTTTTTTACATGGGCAATAATGGTACAAATCAAGAGCCTGATCACGTATCAAAATGTGAACAATTCTGTTCCACACTGTTTTGATAACAAATCAAAAGCCTGTTGGTTTGTAGTTGACTGCCTCATGGTTTCTAGAAAAAAAAACTTCTAATTCATTTAGGTAGTGTTTGTTTGAATGAAATAGGTGGGGAATAAAATATTATTCCTTATGCCCCACTTATTTTTTTGTTCAGTTGCAATTTATAGACAAAGAATAAATGGACCATAAGGAATAAATAAGAAATACTATTCCTCATGCATGGGGAATACTATTTCTTGCCTCAATTCAAGAAATAGTATTTCATATTTATTTCTTATGATATTTTTCTATATTGTCTTTTAATATTTATAATATTATATAACAATATAAAAAATTAAATTATTAAATTAATTTTAATGATTGCATATTTTAAATAGATAATTATTATTTTATTATTAAATATTATTTTAATAATTTTTTTTTGAAGATTTAGTTTTTTATGAAAATAAAATAAATAATAGTTTTTATCATTTTAAATTAATAAATTATTTTACATTAATTCATATATTTATTATGTTGTTATTAATTAAAATAAATTATAATATAATTTATTATATTTTTAGAAGGGCATTTTAGCCATTTATCTTATATTGTCATTCAATATTTATAATAAGAATATAAAAATTAATTTGTTAAATTAATTTTAATAATGACATATCTTAAATAGATAATTATTATTTTATTATTATATAATATTTTAATTATTATTTTTTGAAGATTCATTTATTTTTTATAAAAATAAAATAAATAATAGTGTTTAATTATTTTATATTAATCCATATTTTTATTACGTTGTTATTAATTAGAATAAATTAGAATATAACTTATACTATTTTTAGAAGGGCATTTTAGTCATTTTTCTCTCCATTCATTATCTATTCTTTATGTTAAACAAATAAAGTATATATTCAGTTTTATTAAAAAGGATATTTTGGTCATTTAATTTTTTATTCCTTATCTATTCTTTATGTTAACCAAACGAAGTAATTTTATTCTTGGCATATTTATAATGTCAATCAAACAAGATAATACTATTCATTATCTATTTTATTTCTTTTCTATTCCTATTTCTTATAATTGACTCTATCCAATCAAACGCACCCTTAGACTGTTATATAGAAGAAGTGAAAAAGGAAGAACAGGAAGTGAAAGGAAGAGAAGTGAGGAAAAAAAATAATGAGAGGTTCCCTTGTTTGGATTGAGAAACACAGGAAGGGAAGAAAGTTTACTTTTTCGGATTGCATCAAATTGGGGAGAAATAATTTCCCATATCTTTGTTCTTTTTTGTTCATAATCAACAAGGGGAAGAAACTACTATCTTGCCTCTTACGTTTTCTTCTTCCCACATGGGCACTTCTCTCCTATTCAAACAAAGCTTCATGGGCATTTGACAACTCAAATTCAGTACCATGCTGGTTGGATAAATCAGAATTCATTCACCATTTTATGGAAAAAAAATTCTTCTACCAATTTTCTTGATCGGAATGCATCTTGGCTTCAGCACGTTGAGATTCCAGTACCATCACCAAAAAAGGATGAGGTGCTGTTGAAAGTGGAAGCAGCAGCCATCAATCCGATTGACTGTAAAATCCAGAGTGGATTCCTGCGACCTATTTTGCCACCGAAGTTTCCATTTGTACCAGGTACATAAATTATGACTTGTTAGCTTCATTGAGCTTATTTAGTTGATTTCCAGTATATAATTAGGCTAATCCAATACATTTGTATGATGATCTATATATATTTGTAGGTTTGATGCTTTGATCTAGTCAATGCTGTAAGAATTCTAAAACGTGTAAAGAAACAAAACTTATGTTCCTGGATAGGGAAAGTGTAAGCAAATTGTCAAACAAGATTTACTCTCTGATAAAGAACAAGACTGTGGATGTTTTCTTTAGAGAATGGTGTTTGGTATTCATAAGCAAGTCTTGAGCTTCTCTCCCTGTGAAAAATATGTTTGTATTGAATATTGAATTGCCAATTGTTTCAGCTGCTGAAATGAAACGTATGTTTTAGTTGAGGATCAGAAGTTAATTCTTAGAACTTTTTGGTCAAACAGTGACAGATATTGCAGGAGAAATCATTGAGGTTGGACATGGTATTATTGATGGTTTCAAGCCAGGCGAAAAGGTGGTCTCATGGCTTACATTTGGGGTAAGGTTTTTCAAACCTTTCAAAAATTGCACACATAGCTTATAATGATTTAGTTTTAAGTTCCTTCTTCCTTCTAATCAAATCTAAGTTGTATTCAATGCCAGAGACCAGGTGGCCTAGCAGAATATGCTGTTGCACCTGTGGAAGTAACAGTGCACAGGCCTCATCAAGTTTCAGCAGCCGAAGGTGCTGCTCTGCCAATAGCGGCTCTATCTGCACTCCAAGCATTGAAACACATTACAACCAAGTTCGACGGCACAGGTGAGCCAGCAAATGTCTTGGTCACAGCAGCCTCGGGCGGGGTCGGAACTTACACACTCCAGCTCGCCAAGCTTGCAAATCTTCATGTCACCGCAACCTGCGGAGCTCGAAACATGGACTTGGTGAAAAGCCTGGGTGCAGATGAGGTACTGGACTACAGAACCCCAGAAGGCAAGAGCATGAAGAGCTCTTCGGGTAGGAAATATGATCTAGTTGTCCACTGCACCACCGGCGTTGCTTGGTCCAGCTTTGAGCCAATTCTAGCAGCTCATGGGAAGGTCATTGATCTCACTCCCAGTGCCGGGACCTTTATTCTGTTTGCTTTCCAAAAGTTGACCTTCTCAAAGAAGAAATTGGTGCCGCTTATGGTTGCCGGAAACAGGGAGGAGTTGCAATTCTTGGTTGAGCTGGTGGAGGAAGGGAAGCTTAGGACTGTGATGGACTCGAGACATGAGCTGAGCAAGGCAGAGGAGGCTTGGGCTAAAAGCATGGAGGGTCACGCCACTGGTAAGATCATTGTTGAGATGTGAGTAGGCCATGCTCCCAGTTATATCAGTATATAGTGTGTATATTAATTATGATTACAAAAATTGGGGTGTATAATTGGACATGATGAATAAAGAAAGAAAGATTTATATTAGAAACATTTCAAAACAATTAAACAAGTGCTTCTTCATAAATCTAAAGACCATAGGATGAAATCATATAAAGATTAGTCAGTTATCTTCTATTAGAAAATAAGCCTGTATAGATTGACAAATGAAGCTAATAATTGAGAAACGTTTGTTAGCATTATATTATTTCAGTAAACCTGTACATCTGAAATAAAAAGTAACTCTTGCCCATAACTTGAGAAATTCATTCTACCATCCTTATCTTAACTATTAAGTCTATATAAGATGGATGCCTTGTCACTAGAGCCAAGCTCCAAATGAAATAAAATATGAGAACTTAAAGATATCTGGAACACAATTCTAAGGTTCCAATTAGTGTGATGATTCTGGCCTTTGTCTCCTCATTCGAGCTCCCCAAGATAGGTTGCCTTCTGAATCATTATTCCTGTTCCTTCTTTTCAACTCAGAGAGCTGGTCTTGCCACCGGCTTCTCCAACCAGATCTCTCCTCCACTTCCTGACAAAAGCCCACAATTATTTAACATATAGTAAGAACAATGTAAATAATCTAACAATGAACCAAATGGAAGAAAGAAAAAGAATTAGAACAAGGACTATCAGGTTTGATATAGGAGGAAATGATAAGATGGTTATGTAAATACAAAACCTATTCTCTGCAGAAAGGAAAAAAGCCGGATGCAATTGAGAAAGTATAGGATAAAGTAGAGAATGGGGACTCAGAAAGTGAAGCAGCTGACTAAAGACGTTATGCCTAGTTTTTCTTCAGATATAAGAAATCAGTAGTGGACGATGACCAAAGATGGAATGACATCATGCACACGGAAGGTCAAAAACTGAGTAAGGGATAAAGTGCTAAACAAAAGATTAGATGCCACCTGCTTCAAAAAAAAAATTTAAAATGCTTCAAAAAAAGATTAGATGCCACCTAAACTAGAATACAGAATTCAGGAACGGCATAATACAATATGACTTATGAAGCACGAACAGGAACACAAACCACGGGACACATAGATGGGCATGGGACACACCAACTTCAAAATTTTACGGGACACAGACACGGTATATATATATATATATTATTTTTTTTTAAAAAATCCACAATTCATATAGTTCAAGATTTATAATAATATCATGATATTTCATTGATGTCAAACTACCAATTTTTTGTATTTTCTAGGCCCATTTCAAAATATATGAAGCATTCTAAATAATTTCTTGTGTCAATACTTACTATTTCTAAGCCCCTTCCAAAAGCATAAGGTACAATATCTATTGACATCTAAATTTTTTAAATTAGCATGTCTTAGTAGAACTAGTCATGTACAACCATATGTAAACACAAAGTTAACTAAAGTCCCAAAAAGTTAACTAAAATTAGCGTATCTGATTTTTTTCGGGCCGTGTCCGGGCTATCTCTGAGCAATCTTTTATTTTTTTGGTCAAGACACTCTTGGACACGTGGGACACGTGTGTCGAACACGCGGTGTGTCGAACACTCGGACACGACGGTCCCACGGAGTGTCCGTGCTTCCTAGAATATGACAAATATAAACATAGATGCGTACTAGGAGAAAACTGACAAACACATACTCACCGCGAGAGTCAACTAAGTCAAACACATAAATCTATGTTCAAGCATTTTAAAGGAGCAATTTTCCTAAATCATAATATAGATCATGGAAATTCCTAGATCCATAATAAGGATTTGAAAAATTTCAAATCCATAAATTTTTTCTCAAAATCTCCAAAATGTCCTCAAGTTCCGGTATTGGATTTCAGAAAGTCTATAAAATAATAAGTTCGAGACTTTCTCAAAAGTGTGGAACTGAAACAAGTAAGACCAATTCATCATTTGTTTGATAACTATAACGATGATTATGATATATGCAGTGTTTTTAATGAGTTTATTTCGTATATTGTTGATAACATCTAGAACTTCTTGAGAATATAGTAGGTTCCAGAATACTAGACCAAACTCGAGGGCATTTCGGGGATTTTGAGAAAAAAATTATGGATTTGGGAATTTCCAAATTCTTATTATGGATCTATAAATTTTCCTGATGTTATGATTTAAGGTAATTGCTCATTTTAAAGTTGATACGAATTTCCATATATGTTTTATTAAACATTATGCTCGGAAGCTTGATGCAAAAATAAAGAAAACCATAGAAGTTGCCCTTTCAAATCGTGTTGGAACTTCAATATATGACAGCTTTAAAAAAAGTTGAAATCCCGTGGAATGATAAAAATTGACAAATTAGGCTAAAAGATACATAAAAAAGAAGTAAGGTAATAAAACAAGCACAATAGGTGCTGGTTTTCGTATTTAGGTTACCAATCAAGCAAATTTTTTTTGAGAGATTTCCCAAATCTATAATAACTTAATAAGAGTAGATGAAATCTTAGATCCGTAAGGAATTCAATATTTCCAAATCCATATCATACTTTACGAAATACTATGTATAGGAAGAATGCTAATGAAACAAGCACAATAAATGCTGGTATCCATATCAAGTTACCAATCAAGCATAACAATTTTTTGCTACTATGTATAGGAAGAAAGATGAAACATGACATCAAAAGCACTTCACAAATGGATCAATCATTAAAAGTAAAACGTAAACCACCAATTTCTATGAATTTTCAAGAAATGTAGATTAGAATATTGCATAAACCTATTAACCTAAAAACCAAACTTGCGCTATTCGAATAAGGTTTTGAGAAGAAGAAAAGGAGCTGTAAACGGATAGTGCTATTATATCATAGAAAGATCAAAGTTTTCAAGTATCAGACGTCAAATTTACCAACCTCATCGGCCCGCCTCCTGGCGGAGAAAGCGAGATGCAGCCCCCGCGCCAAATCCCGGTCGTACAGCGCCCGGAGGCGAGGGTCCGACAGCGTCTCGTAGGCCTCGTGCACCTCGATGAACCGCCGGGTATACTCCTCCGCCCGATCCGGCGGCGACACGTCCGGATGGTACTTCCGGGCCATCAGCTTGTACGCCCGCTTAATGTCGTCAACGCTGCTGCCGCTCTCCGAGATCCCCAGAAGCTCGTAGAAACTCCCCTTGGCTCTGGCCCCCTCGCCGACAGCCGATCGGGCCCGGAAGGCGGAGGCCGAGAGCCGCGGCCACCTGCCGCCGCTATCCCGAAGGCGAAGAGGCAGATGGAAGGGCCCACTGCCGCCTCGGAGAGGGGCAGGGGAGCAGCGGCGGGGGTGGGTGGCGGTCGGTCGGAGGGCGGTGCGGCTGTTCCCAGGAACAAATCCGAGGCTCATCTCTTCGGCACCCTTCCGTCTCCACTCCTCTATCGCTTATATTTGTGAAAGATTCTGTTTCTTTACCCACTTGATCGTTACGCATTTTACACCCGGCCAGCTGTACTGAAGCCAAGTGGATTATATTATATTATTCTTCCTACTAAGTAGCTGGTAAATAGATCGGGTAAAATTGCATAATAGACAAGAATAATATGCAGCAGTAATATTTGGTATTCTTTGAATATATTCGGTGCATGTGATGTTGGGTGCAAGGAGAGATTAGCTATACTGTCGTTTAAGGTTATTGAAAATCTAAATTATCAAATTATATTATCATATTTGGCTAATAGAGGTAGAGATGGTAGCGGGCTGGATCGGACCCGGCCCGGCCACATTTCGGGCCGTGTCTGGCACGGCCCGAACAATTGGCAGTCAAGCCCAGCTCGAGCCCAAGCTCGGCCAGTCGGACTCCGGCCGGCCCGAAAATTAATTATTTAATTTAAATTTTTAATTTAAATTATTAAATTATTAAATTTAAATTTTTAAAAGTTTAAAATTTAATTTTAAAAATAAATGATTATGGGTTAATTTTGAACTTGGACCTCTAATTTTATTAATCATTGTACTAAATTTTATTATATATTTTTTAACATAATTTTTATATGTAACGCAGTACAAATTAATAAAAATATTTTTAAAAAATCAAATTATAATTAAATTTTTATTTATCTTTAATACAAAAATATTCATCCATTGATAAAATAATTTTTTTAATATTATAATAGATCGCACCTTAAAAGATTGCCTACGTACCTTCTATAGCTAAACTTGTACTCCTCAATGATTAACTATAGAAGGATTTTTACATTTTTAATCACCCGTAGTCCCGGTGATTTAACTTGTATTTGGACCAGCAGCACCAGCTTCGCTTGTTTGAGCTTCCTCCTTTCCCGATGATGAAGTGTCGTGTCCTCCCTTATCTTGTAATCTATTTTCAGCATCCAACCAGTCTTTTAAGCAAATGCACATTTCAACTGTTTCTTCACTCATTCGGCTCCTTTTTTCGTCGAGAATTTTATTTTCTGCACTAAAACAAGACTCGGAAGCTACTGTAGACACATGAACAGTTAGTATATCACGTGCCATGATGGAAATAATAGGATACGTATTTTCTTATTTTTTCCACCATGCTAAAATTTCATTATCATTTATTTCTTCAGAATAATTATGATATAGAGAAAAAAGTAATTCATTAAAATTAGTAGATTTAGTTTTTTTTATTCTACGATCAAGTTGAGAATTAATGTTATTTTCATCATCTTCTCTTAATCTAGAAGAAGATGTTTTCTTATTTGTAATTGTATCACCAAATTTTGAAGCGTAAAATACAAACATATAATTCAATAAATTCAAAATTTTAATTTTTTTTCTTCAATATTATCTAATTCCATATTGTTATAATAATCATCTAACAACATATTTAAACCATCAATTTTTATTCTAGGATCTAAACATATTGCTAAACAAAATAAAGTAGGTATATCTGACCAATACTTTTTAAATTTAGATTCCATTAAAGAAATAATTTGTGCAAATAAAGGATGATATCTATATGAAGAAAATACTTCACTAATACGAACTATATGTGAAAGAGTTAAATTACATGTAGGATAATAAACACCGAAAAATTGTTCGGCAGCTTTATTAAAAAGTTCTAAAATTTGAGTAATATGCCCAGCAACTAACCAATCATTATTATTAATTAGATCACCAGACATATTTTGATTGTAAAATATTGTAAGGATATCTTGATACCTTATAGTAGACATAAGCATATGATATGTTGAATTCCATCTAGTAATAACATCACCATTAAATTTTTTAAATGATTTATTAAAAGATTGACATAATTTTTTAAATTCTTGTGTTCTTGCTTTTGAAGAACACATATATCTAATAACATCTCTTATTTTTTCTACATATATATTTACTTATTTTAAACCATATTGTACACATAAATTAAGAACATGACAAACACAACGAACATGAAATAATTCACTATCTAATACTAGTTTAAATAACTGTACAAGGGGAGGAATAACAGCATCATTATTACTAGTATTATCAAAACTAATCGAATTTTTTTAATCATTTATATTATAAAAAGATGTTACAAATCTAATAGCAGAAAAAATGACAACAAAAGTGTGTGGATATTCAAAAACTTTAAAACTAATTATTTTTTTTTGCAAAATAAAATTTTCATCAATCCAATATGCAGTAACACAAATGTAAGAATTAGTAGTACGTTAACTAGACCAAACATCAGATATTAAAAAAAAATTTGATTTATTATTTTGAAAACTAGTAATTATATTTTCTATATATATAAAAAATAATTTTAAAGCATCACTTTTCATTGTATTTCAAGTAATTTTTTTATATTTTGGTTGTAAAGTATTTTGAATTCAACTAGAAAATCTTGGTTGATCAACAAAATTAAAAGGAGATTCACTTTGAACAATTAATTTTGCAAGTTCTCGACGTTGAAAATCATGATCATACGAAAAAGTTGTTAAACCAGAAGAAGATAAATTAAGAATTTATTGAGCTTGTGCAACCTTAGTGCATGTCATGACCCTTTGCATGACGTAATAAATGACCAATTCCTCCGGTTGTTGAAGCCGAAAGAATTTTTTGACATTTTTTGCACCGGGCTGTTGTTATGGTGCCATCAGGTTCAATAATTTTCTCAAAATATTCCCAAACCATAATTTTTTTTTACCTGATGGACATAAATTAATAGATGGACTTATCTATATATTTTGATTTTGTTGAGTGGTAAGAGTAGCAGGAGGCATTTCTTCTAACATATTTGATCCAGCTTGTGGAGTATAACCTGAAAAATCTCCATCCGCCATTAGTAAAAATTAAAAATATAAAAAGTATAAATATTATACTAATCAATGAAATAAATTAAAGAGATTAAAAAAATTTAACAACAATCTTGAATCCTTCTCTTCTTGATGAGCTTAAAATGTTGGTGAGAATGATTGTAAATAAACTTAGATTGTTGAGAATAAGAGAGTTGAGAGTTGAGAATTGAGAGTAGAGAGTTGATGATTGAGAGAAAGAGTTGAAGATGAAGATAGATGTAATGAAGAAGGAGAGGGGGTATTTATAGGTAAATTTAATTTTTTTTTATAATATCTTTGTCGGCCCGAGCCAGACTTGGCTCGGGCCGACCTAGGCCTGGCGCGCGCTAGGCCTCCCGTGCTCGCCCAGAGCACGGGCACGCGGGCCGTGCTTAGCACAGCTGTGCCGGGCCGAGCTCGTGCCGCCCATGGGCTGGCCCAGCCCATTGCCACCTCTAGTTTGACATGAACGATAATCTAATCAATAATTCATATTATCTTATTTAATATAAAAAAGATTACTAAATAATTTATATCTTTAACTAAAATACCCTCCGATTAAAAATTAAAAAAAAAAGTAAAAAAAACTAGGTCAATTAGGAGAAGTACATTGTACAAACAATAGGTAATTTGAATTAAGTAAAAGTAGGTCAAAGATTATCTTGCAAATTGCACGGAAGATGAGGAGGGCATTGACGGGTGAGAAGGGCACGAGAGGAGGTAACAGTGTGCACAGATGAGATGATACGATAGTTTTTTTCTATATTAATAGAGAGTATTTAGTGAGGGATATTTTTGTCAAAAATAAAAAAAATAACATTACCACTTTACTGCTAATCCACATAACCACCATTTCTCTTGGTAATATGAATTATCAGTTGAGTGATAATATAGATTATCATGGACATCCAGTTTATCGGTAATCTATTTCAATTAAATCAAATGTGGTAATCTGGTAGACTCACATAACTTTAATTCAGATTATCTCATATCAAACACCTTCTAACTGTAATGTTGGGTGATGCATTTATTTATTTGATGGGGTTGGCAAAATGACAAGTGATTGATGATCGTTTTTTTCTATGTTAATAAGAGGTATTTTAGTAAAGAGTATTTTTATCAAAATAAAAAAATAACATTATCATTTTATTGCTAATTCACATAATCATCATCTCCCTTGGTAATATGAATTATCGATAATTCATTTTGATTATCTTATATCAAACACTCTTAATTGTAATATTGGATGATGTATTTATTTATTTGATGGGGTTGGCAAAACGACAAGTGATCGGTGACCGTTTATTGGCCGGATAAAGTCACTTTCAACTCGTTTGTTATATAATTGGAGTATCTATCAATTAGAAATAAATTCGTCCTATGAAGAAAAGCCACGTCATTAATAATACAGCCATAAATTATTTTCCTGGTTACTTTTATTAATTTAGTTTTCAAAGAAAAGGGCCTGAACCCTATTTTATTACTGTATGATAATCATATATAACAAGCTACCTATTCAATTTAGGTGGTCTGTGTCTAACTGAAAGTGATGGTAGAGAAAAATGAAAGTTTGCAAATCAATACAGATAGCATTAAATTAAAGTTTGCAAAGCACATCCAATACCTTCCAAAATAGTGACAACCTCATTAATTATTTAAAGCGGAGGATGATGTGGTCTGCATTAGATGAAGCTTCCCATGTAATCTCAGATCACCCATCCAATACCAACTTCATTGCCGTGAAGGAAGCATCCACATTCATTTTTAGATTTTTAATATAGACGAATATATCCACTTAACAATGATATAATTTACTATTTTATTGCCCTTCAGATAAGTTTTTTATACCTGTGGAAGTAAAAATCACAATTCTATGCATTAGACTAAATAAATCTGCAGTCTTTCATTTGTGACGACGTGCTAGATGAAACATAGAACAGTGGCAATGATGGCACAGTAAACTTGAACTCTCGAAGCCCAGTTATCCCTTGTAGAAAAATCAACATTCATTTTAGAACCAAGTAAAGATCGGACATTACATCACACTGAAAAAATAAATGCTCAGCAAATTCAACAATACTATAAAAAAACACATGCATCAAAACCAAAAATATCAATTTATTTCAATGAGAAAAGAGTAGTCAACCTATCTTGAAGAACTTTGTGAGGGAGAGCGAGATATTATCTTTAGTTGAACTAGAAAGTTCCATATATAGAGGAGGTGCGCGAATTAATCATCTCAATACTAAAATATGTTGGTTTAAAGGCGAGGGGTAAGTCCAAGATCCACTAATCACACAAAATTTGAATTTTTTACGCCCAGAAACAAATGCCCTTACTAAGAACACTTAAGAGGACTAGAGCAGGATTATGATCATATCACAATACAAGAGGAAATTCACTTTTAACAATTTGCATTAATAAAGAATCAACAATACTCATATAAGATAAAAAAATGCTTTACATGCAAGGCACTACTTTTAAAAAATAGATCATGAATACCAAAATCTTTTTGATTCTTTAATTTGGAAGAGTTACAACATCCCCGTGAGCCCGAATCAGAAAGTGTTATAGACAAATTTAAAATTAGAATCAAAAGAAAAAATATTACGCCCCACTTAGGATTATCCTCAAATGGAGGGAGTCACCTAGGACTCGCGTAACGAAAATCCAAAAATACAACATATATAGACCTCAATCACTTGGAGTAGAATACTATTTATTACAATAATGAAATGTTATTCAAGAAATTTTATACAACTCTACGGAAATCGACCACAAATCCCAACCACCCCTTTTATGACTATATTCTAACTCAATTCAATATAATAATATACCTCTATAATTATAACCACTCCGATCCTTAAACAACTTCATCACTATCAAGCTCAACTATTTAATTAATTAAATCTCATCTTCTAATCTCCATATCAACTAATAATTAAATACTTAAATATAAATCGTATCCATTGAGCCCTTTAATATATTAATCAAATATTAATACAATATTTTAGAACTCAACCTCCGTTATCAACATCTCTAATCATTTCATTCAAAATCTATTTACAAACCTTTCCAATATACTCCTTATAACTAATCATATAATCTATGTAGTCATACAATGCAAATTAATGTCATGTCGCAAATTCATCAACCACATATAGACCAATATGCATGCAGTCGTAACGGCTTGGCTGCCGCCTGCCCTTGCGGCCTTGTGCTCCGAGCGCGACACAATCTCCGATCACCCTCCTCCATGCAACATACCTTCTTCCTCTTCCACGACGATCAACAATATCACACTTTAATTCCAAAAGTCGAGACAATGACGAGTAGAAAATGACGAAAAGAAAGGAGAAATAGATATGAATCCTACCTCGAATCCTCGCTCCGATCACCGATCATCGACCGATCACCACTCCGACCTCCCCCTTCTCACGACGGCTGCCCTCTCCAAATGAAAAGCCCAATGAAATTAGGCCTTAATCTAATTTGTGTATTTTACAAAAAGCCCCTACGATACTTAAATTCACACATATACCCTTAATTTATAAAAATTCCAAAAATTACTCGAAAATCCAAAAAAATATATTATTCAAACTTTCGGGTATAACAAAAAATCTTGGAATAAAATTTGAAAAATTATTGATGTCATCTAAATTCTTCATGCACTGCCATTTCTAGGTGGACATAAAATTGGTAGCCCTTTCTTTCAATAGTGGTAAGAAACCAGAGCATTTAAGGATGAATTAATTACTCTATATTTGATAGCAGCTCTTCGAGGCAAAATATAATCTTCAACCGTCTCAATAGTTTTGGCATTGAAATCAATTGTCAAATTGAGCACCAAAATAAATACAAAATTAAATCGAATCTAGATCTATCAAAAATCAATCTTTTGTGGCAGCCAACATGTTTCTTTTGGTAGATTTAATTTCGTATACTTGGCTATTTTTCATGAATATACCATATTTCCTTCGGAGTATTAAATGTTGACCAAAATTTTTTTGCCTCTACAACTATAAAATAACAGTCTCCTTCGTGATCATCTCAAGTAATACCTCCTTAGATAATTCAAGAGCTCTTTGTGTGAGAGAAAGGAGACGGTGCACATTCTATGAGTGTCTTGGGTACTTTGATATTGTAAACATTCTCTCAAGTCAATAAAGTTATCTCCCTAACTCTTCTCTCGGTGACGTAGGAACAACTCATCATCATCTCTGAACCAAGTAAATTTCTTGTGTCTTATTACTTTCACAATTTTTCGATTTGTTTTGTGTATCTCTAATCGTGTTTGGGTTTTGTGGATTCTGCAGAAAATTTCTCATAATTCCCTAATAAGTGGTATTATAGCCAACTTTCCAACCACGACGAGCACTAGGTATGAGATCGAGAGGTTGGATCGCAATGTCAACTATGCACTCTCGTCAATGAAAATGAAGATGATTCTAATTATGGAAAAAATACAAGACAATATTCTCGGTAAGGATAAGATGCAAGGGAGTGAGGAGGCCAAGAAAGAGCAGAATGAGCAAAAGGCGATCGTGGTTCTGTATTTGAGTCTCTTAAATGAGGCACTTCGAGAGATCGCGTCGAAGAAGACATCAAAAAATATTTGAGACAAGCTTGCATCCTCTCAAGGAGGAGTCCACGAAATGTACTTTAGAGGCAATATGAGGCAATATACACATGGAACAACTTGTACCGGATTGATCGTGCTATGTTTAGAGACTCGGAAAAAACTTCGAGTGGAACAATAGTAAATCAAAATGGTCAACGACCTTTGCATGGAAAGATTCTTGTTCATGACCCTTTACCCAGATGCACGATCAATGAGGAGTTTCAAAAGGCTATCTGTGTGGCTAAGTTGGTTGGCAGCTTAGCCAATTCGAGCATTGTAGAGGCCTCACGAGAGAAGAGGATAATATTACACTGGGCTCAAATCTCATTAAAAAAGTTTCAAACGATTAAATGTTGATCCGATATGAGCCCGAGCCAAACTCCATCAATAGGTGTCATGCACAAATTTGGAGTCAAAATTAAAAGAAGAAAATTTAAAAAATTATTGATGTCATCCAAATTCTTCATGCACTTCCTTTTCTAGGTGGATGAAAAATTAGCAAGCTTCTCTTCAATAATGTCAAGAAATTAGAGCACTAAAGGATAAATTAATTCCTCAATATTCGACAGCAGCTCTTCGAGGTAGAATATAATCTTCAATCATCTCAATAATTTTGGTATTGAAATCAATTGTCAAATTGAGCACCAAATTAAATGCAAAATAAATGAGATCCAGTTCTCTCCAAAATCCACATTTTGTGACAACCCACATGCTTCTTTTGGTGGATTTTATTGTTACATGACTATTTTTCATGAATATACCATATTTTCTTTGAAGTATTAAATACTAATCAAATTCCTTTGGCATCTACGGCTATGAAAGGGCATCCCTCTTCTTGATGCATGTCATGATCATCTCAAGCAATACATCCTTAGATAATTGAAGAGCTCTTTGTGTGAGAGAAAGGAAGCGGTGTGCATTCTATGAGTGTATTGGGTACTTTGATATTGTAAACATTCTCTCAAGTCAATAAAGTTATCCCCCTCTTCTCCCCATGGACAAAGGAATGACTCACCATCATCTCCGAACCACGTAAATTTCTCGCATCTTATTATATTTGTAATTTTTCAATTTGTGCTTGGTTTTGTGTTTCTCTCATTGTGTTTGGATTTCGTGGATTCTGCATGAAATTTTCATAATTCCCTAACAAGTGGTATTAGAGCCAACTTCCCAACCATGACAAGCACTAGGTATAAGATCTAGAGGTTGGATTACAACGCCAACTATGCATGTCAATGAAGATGAAGACAATTTTAATTATGGAGAAAATACAAGATACTATTCACGATAAGGATAAGATGCAAGGGAGTGAGGAGGGGAAAGAGCAGAAGGAACAAAAGGTGATCGTAGTTCTGTATTTGAGTCTCTCAAATGAGGCACTTCGAGAGATCGTGTCGAAGAAGAAATCGAAAGATATTTCGGACAAGCTCACATCCTTGTACCAAGACACAACCCACCGGCAAAATAACGTTTAAACAAAAGCTTCATTGTCTCCATATGGCTGAAGGCACATTGGTTAAAGAGCACATTAACATTTTTCAAACAATCATTATGGATATGGAGAATATTGAAAGGTTGTTAAGGCACATTAGATAGGGGGATGAATAGTGTGAGTCTAGATTTTATTCCCACTTTTGATTTTATCCCTAAACTTGTTAAGTACTACAATGAGAGTTCACTACTTGATGAATGATCAATTAAAATAGGCAAGTAAATAAGCAATTCAATCCATACAAATTAAGTAATGCTAATAAGATATTTTAGAGTGGTTCAGGAACCTTTCCTACTCCACTAGCTGGGCTCACCATCAAAAATTTTACAACCATTTGTATTAATTTTCCTTTCCTCCTAATGAGGGTCTACCAAGGCTTTATCTCTCACACTTGAGAGTGCATCTACCTCAAACCTAAGGAACATTAAAGTTACAACAAGTGAAACCAAGGTGTGTCACTCACACCTTCTTACAAACACAAGTAAACAATGTATTTAAAATAAACTTAAACAAGCATCTCGGTCAATGCACAAACTAGTCATGGGAAACGACAGTCTTGACAGCTAGGTGTGGAAATAGGCCAGGCGGTCTGTCAGGGGCCTGCGCCCTGGCCTGTATTCGGCCTGGCTTGGCCGAATTTATTAAAAAAAAATTCAGGCTTAGGCTTATTTTTAAGCTTGTTTTGCTTATCAAGCCAGGCTCAGGCTCATTGTAAAGCCTATTGAGCCTGACAGGCCGGCCTGAGCCTGTTAAGATAATATAATATATATATATATATATATATATATATATATATTATTAATTTATTATTAATTTATATTATATATAATAAAATATATATTTTAAAAAATATACCCAGCCAAAGCCAAGCCCTAATCGTTCCACCATTTCCCCACAGTGCCCACGCCGACTTCCTTCCGCCATTTGCCCAGTCGCTCGCCCATGCCGCTTCCGCCCTAATCGATCCTCCATTTGCCTAGTCGCCCAGTCGGCAGTCGCCCACGCCAACCTGCTTCCGCCCGCAGGCCGCAAACCCGCAGTCACGCTGCTTCCGCTTCCGCCATTTGCCCGCAGTCTCGCCGCTTTCGCCGTTCGCACGAGTCACCACGAGCCGCCGACGCCCGAGGTAACACCCGACACTGCTCCTTGGCTTTGCATCATGGTCCATTAGTGTCTATGGTTTGATGATCTGGTTTGATGATTTTTTCTCCTTAACTTTGAGTCAATTTTGCTAATTTTTCTTATCAGGTTGTGTTACCATTTCCGGTGGTGAATGATGATGGTGTTTTGCTAATCTTTTCTTATCAGGTTGTGTTACCATTTGCGTCAATTTTTGCTCCTTAATTTTGTGCCATCCCAATTCATGCTAGCATCAGTAGGCATTTAAGCATGTAGAATGATGTTCATCAAGGTACAGAGGTATGATGTTCATCAAGGTCATGGAAATAAATTGCTTGTTAGGTACAGAGGAGTGGCAAAATTATTACTTGTTTGTTAGGCATTTAAGCATGATGTTCATCAGTGTCTTACTTGTTAGGTACAAAGGTATGATGTTCATCAAGGTCATGGAAATAAATTGCTTAGTGGATAATTAACGTAGTGGATTGATTTGGCGATTTACTGCATATTTTATGCTAAATAAATAGTTCATTGAATCTGGATGCGATCTTTAATTCTAGGGTTGATTTGACGACTTTACAACATTATTTCAACTTATTTGTCCATTTTATGCTTCATATTCTTATTATGTTCTCTTGGCCATCAATTTGGATATACTTTAACCTCACATGATTGTTTGAATGCCAATTTTTTTTGGACATAAAAGTTTATGTGATAGGCTGATAGCCATGCTTTGGTAGATTTTACTCTTTTGTTTTTATTATTCATCTACAAATTATTTGTTGGTTTGTGCATGTATGGCACTAAAATAATTGGAAATCTTACATTAAATATTCTGGCAGTATATGAAGGGTATTATCTCTTGTCTTTGTATCATTTATTTATTTTTATATTATAAATTTACAGATTTAGTTAATGTCATCTCCATTTGAGAGTGAAACAATGTCATCTGCTTCTGCTCCCCCTAATGCTCAAAATGATGGTGAAACAATATCACAAACACCAACAGATTCAAGTCAACCAACTAATGATCACAATGATGAACCTGATGGTGATGATAGTGTCATTAAGAAGAAGAGAAAGAAAATCTCACAAATTTGGGATGATTTTAATCTAGTTGAGAATTCTGAAGGGGCAAAAGTTGTTTGCAAGTTTTGCAAACATGTATTCTCTTACTCGGGAAAGGGAGCTAGCACTACGCATCTGTGGAGACATTCCAAAGTTTGTTTACAAAAAAGGTTGCATGTTGCTTCACAACAGAAACAATCCACCATTCCATTTTAACCTTCCAGTTTGAGCATTAATCCATTTGTGACCCTAGGTGCTAGATATTCTAATGAGAAGATGAGACAAATAATTGCTACTGCAATCATGGTACATGAGCATCCTTTTAATATTGTTGAGGATGAAGTTTGGATGTGGGGCTTTCAGTATGCAAATTCTGAATTTCAAAAGATTTCTCGCAAAACAGCTAGAAGTGATTGTTTAGCTATATACAAGGCAGAGAAGAAACAATTGAAGATCTTATTACAAAGCGTGAGCAAGATCAGTTTAACTACTGATATGTGGAAATCAAGTCATCAAGTAGCTGAATACATGGTTATCACTGGACACTTCATTGATGCAGGATGGAATCTTCAAAAAAGGGTTTTAAGTTTTGTGAAAGTGCCTATTCCAAGACGTGGAATAGATGTGGCAGATGCTATTTTCAAATGTTTGAAGACTTGGGGGATAGAAAACAAGGTATTTTCAGTGTCTGTTGATAATGCTTCCTATGATGATTCATGTCTAAGGGCTCTTAAGGATAGCATATCAGATAGTAGTTCATTACCTGCTGGTGGTAGCTTGTTTCATGTCAGATGTTGTGCACACATTTTGAACTTGCTAGTGCAATATGACCTTGGTAGAATTAAGGACATTATTCATAATGTTCGTGAGAGTGTCAAGTATCACTACTAGAAAAATGGGCATCAGCAACGACCGCGCCGTTGCAATAGAGCCGTGACAGAAAGTCGCGTTGCTGATAACTTAGCAACGGATCAGCAACGGCCGCTCGGGCCGTCGCTCAAAACATTATCAGCAACGGCCGCTCGGGTCGTCGCTAAAAATATTATCAGCAACGGTTTTGCCACAGACCCAGAGCCGTTGCTGATAACATTAATAGCAACGGCCTCTGAGTCCGTAGCAACGCCGTTAGTAAAACCCCGTCGCTAAGCCGTTGCTGTAGGTCATCAGCAACGGCTTTCGATACACTTTTAGCAATGGCTTTCCCACGGACGGCCGTGGGAAAGCCGTTGCTGATGACGTATACCTGGAAACAGAAAAATTGAAAATTGAAAATTTCCATTGATACATTGATACATTATCTGATACATAACTCACACACCCATACCCTCATACACACATTCATTCACACATCACAAACACACCAAGATATACATCAAAACAATTATATTTATATTGATAATTATCCACGATAGTATAAAAACAATTCAAATGCAAAAATTGAAGTATCAATATCCAAACAAAATAAGTTAAACAAGTTCAATATCTCAGTAACAAGTTCAATATCCAAACAAAAAATCTCACGATCACGATGGAGGATGGCCTGGATCATATGACGGGGTCTGGAGTGCTTGAGTGTACACCGGCGTGAACTGACTCGAGGACGATGGATTAGATGATGCCGAAGAGATGCCTGCTTCGGGATGACCTGACATGTTGCGTAGCATAGCTTGTATATCCACCATCATCTGACTCTGGCGCTCCATCATCTCAGTCTGACGCGCGACCGTGTTCTCTAGAGTCCTTATTCTGCTACTATGACCGTAACTGGATCTAGAGGTGGACGGCCGCTCACCAGCGACCGGAGGGGTCGGTGCCCCAAGTGGCCCTAGCACGGCTCGCGCATGACCACTATCTGCGAAGTCATATACGCGACCATGGTCCCAGCCACCTGCGGCCTCGACCCACGATGCTGCGTCAAAGTCCTCGGGGGTACCCCCGCGCTGCACCACCGTCTGGCTGTACGTCTCCTACTCGAGTTTGATTTTTTGTTTAATATTTATCATAAAACTTAAATTATAAATATATAATGAATAATTTAAACAAATATATAATTACCACAATGTATGCAGCGCGGTTGTCGATGTACTCCCCCGTCCCATGTGCTCGACGGTGAGTCCGTTCAAACACCGCCATCGGTGAGGGTCGCTGGACAATCCCATCATCCGACACCGTCGTCTACATTTACAAAACAAATACATTAATTAGTACACATAGTAACAAATAAAATATATAATTAAAAGATATACTTACCATACGGTTCGCGTGCACTGCAAATGCAACAGAGCCGCCGGTGTGATGCGCTGCTCCCCCCGACATGCGATTTCTAGCCGCATTCCGAAAAACCTCCTGCCATCGATCCGTCGACCATATCCCCACGAGCTGGTCCCATATATCCGGAGTAATCCAACCGGGGCCGTATCCCCGAATCTCCGCGATGTTAGTGGTCCCAGCTCGGGCCATCGCTTGGGACTGAGCCTGCCCCAGCTGCCCGTTGTACCTTGCCCGAGAAATAGCCTCCCAGGCAGCGTAAATGAAGGGCCTCTGGTCCTCGGCCCATGTATAGCGATCTTGCAAAATAATAATATCAGTACCAATATTAATATATCATCATGCATGTAAAAAATAATAATAATACGTGCCTCAAACTCGCGCCATAACATGTCGATGTGCTCGCTAGGCACGTGAGACCATGTAGGCCATGCCCCGTGCATGTATCGTCGAATAGTAGAAGAAATGCTCCTCGGCAGTTCTTCTTGCTCGAACCTGCACAACAAAAATAAATTTTAATATTATATTATGATATAATGAATTTGTAATGATTCATAATTCATGATATATTACCGCTCCCCAATCACGCTAATCAATCTACGTGACTCTGTGGCTGGTGGAGGCTGCCACCTGTTCAGCCCGCGTGGCCGCCTGCGTCTGGATGTACTAGCCTCGGCAGTATCATCCTCATGAGGATCAACAACAGGAGGATCAACAGCATGAGTAAGTGCTGGAGTCTCACCGATTGGAGACTCTGAAGCTCTCCTACGTCGATAACCACGACCAGACATATCTGTCGAACAGACATATAATCAGATTATTGTATAAATAGTAGAGATATATTTAATAAAATATATACTTTACAATTATTCCTCATCATCTGAATAATAGTCTTCGAATTCTTCTTCTTCTTCCTCTTCTTCCTCTTCTTCATCTCCAGCTTCCTCAATTTCATGATCGTCATCATCAGCATATTCAACTTCTAATTGAATTGACGTTGTGTCTGCATCCTCGAGTATTGGAATAATACGATCCACAGCAGGAAGATCATCTTCTTGATAGAAACTAGGAGGATCATTTTCTCCTACTATCGGATCAATTTTTCCTCTATCTTTTGTCTTACAGACTACACGCCAATCCGCTCTATCTTTATTTCGAGCCGGATACTTCGCGTAATATACTTGTTCGGCTTGTGATGCCAATATAAAAGGCTCATTTGCTGCCAATTTCGATTTGTAATTAATCTCAACAAGTTTGTATTTTGGATGAACTTTCATGCCCCTTTCTGTTGTATCGAACCAATGACATCTAAATAGGATCACTGATTTCAAGCCGAAGTAGTGCAACTCTATCACTTCTTCCACCAGTCCATAAAAATCCATATCACATTCAACATAGGTTGTCCCTTTCACGCAGACCCCAGCATTCATCGTCTTCTTTGTAAATGAATATTCAACCGTGTGAAATTTATACCCGTTAACAAAATATTCGCTATAGCACGACACAAGTCGCGACGGTCCACTAACAAACTCAAATATTCTTTCATCTATTTCAGCTCTGTGATCTTTGCTGTAAGTCTGAATCCAAGTAGGGAAATCACGATTCCGTAATCTCTCCAATTCTTGATCGTTGTGAATAGAGTATTTTTGCACCATCTCAATGTCAAATATTTCAATGAATTGTTCAATCTCTGGACAATTGAGTAATACATACAAGTGTGCCAAATGATACTCTTCATCGCTTAAGTGTCGAGATGGACGAGAACCAAAAGCACGACCAGAGTGACAAAATATATTTAAACGTCCATCTGAATGTCGAACACCCCCGTCGTCGTTACGTGAAAGACGATCAAATCTTGTCTGTACTGTCGATTCAAAGTAAAATGAGCAGAATGTTGAAATTTCTTGGATGATATACGATTCAGATATTGATCCTTCAACAGCTGCGGTGTTCTTTACTTTTTTCTTCAGACGATTCATGTATCTTTCAAATAAGTACATCCACCGATATTGAACGGGGCCACCAACTCGTGCCTCGTATGCCAAGTGTATCGGTAGATGCTCCATCGAGTCAAAAAATGCAGGAGGGAAAAACTGCTCCAGCTTGCATATGATTTCAACAATATTATTTTCAAGTGTTGACATATCTTTGACTCGAAGGACATTTGCACAGATGCTTCTAAAAAACATACTTAATTCAGTCAACGGACCCCAAATATTATCAGGTAGAAGATCTCGAAATGCGATCGGAAGTAATCTCTGCATGAATACATGACAATCATGGCTCTTCATCCCTGATATTTTGCAATCATCGACGTTCACACATCGAGATAAGTTTGAAGCATATCCATCGGGTAATCTGAGTTCTTTTACCCATTGACGAACATCTTTGATCTGTTGTTTATTTAACACATATAGGGCCTTCGGTTTCAGATATCGTCCGTTGACCTCTTGTAACTCCAACTCTGGTCTTTTACAAAGTATTTTCAGATCATGTTGGGCTTTGACATTATCTTTAGTTTTTCTAGAAATATCCATCAAAGTGTTGAAAATATTATCAAACACATTTTTTTCAACGTGCATGACATCTAAATTATGTCGAATCAATAATGAACTCCAATAGGGCAATTCCCAAAAGATACTTTTTTTCACCCAGTTGTGTGTTTGGCCAAAACCTGACACTCTTTCAATGCGACCAAATACTATATCTGAAAGTGCTGAAACACGTGCTAACATTTGTTCACCAGACAACATCGGTGGTGGCCCATCTCTTTCGACTCTGCCCTTAGTAAATTTATTACGATTCCTTCGATACTGATGATTAACCGGTTGGAATCGACGATGACAATCAAAGAATGAGATTTTTCGTCCGTTCTGAAGACTGATTGACTTAGAGTGTTCCATACAATACGGACAAGAGAGTTGCCCGTGAGTGCTCTAACCCGACAACATGCCGTACGCGGGGAAATCATTGATTGTCCACAAGACCGCGGCCTTTAAATTGAAGTTTTGCTTCCGATGACAATCATAAGTGACAGCTCCCTCAGTCCACAATATTTTCAATTCATCTATCAAGGGTCTGAGAAATATGTCAATTTCTTTTCGCGGACCCTTAGGACCCGGAATAATCATCGAAAGATAAATAAATTCATCTTTCATGCACATTGACGGTGGCAAATTATAAACTGTCAGCAGCACTGGCCAAACTGAATAAGGAGTTGCAGAATGTTCAAACGGATTAAAACCATCTGTGCACAATCCCAATCTGATATTTCTAGTATCCATAGCAAATGAAGGATAACATGTATCCAAATGTTTCCATGCTTCACTGTCAGATGGATGAGTCATTACTGTATCATCACGACTTCTTGCATGCCAACTCATGTAGGGTGCTGTCTTTTCCGACATGAATAATCTTTGAAGCCTCGGTGTTAGTGGAAAATACCGAAGCACCTTAAACGGGATATTTTTCTGTCGGACCGATTTCTTCTCCTTGTAACGAGGGTGTTGACATACATGGCATTTATCCAACTGCACATTTTCTTTATAATATAAAATACAGTTATTTTGGCACGCGTGTATTTTTTCGTACCCAAGCCCCAATTTTCTCATTAGCTTTTTAGTCTTATAAAAAGTAGGCTCAAACTTGTTATCAGTAGGCAGCATTCCATTAATCAATCCAGCAATCCGATCATACGCAACTCCGCTGATATTACAATCGGCCTTGATGTTTAAGAGCTGTGTCATTGCTGAAAACCTAGTGTATTTAGGACAATTCTCGTACAAAGGTTCATCGGCAGCTTTCAACATCTCGTAAAATTCTGCAGCTTCTTTATTCGGTAATTCAATCTTTACCGCAACCCCTACTTCTGTGATATCAACCGCTGTAGTATCTGGTGGGACTGATGTCTGAAGATCTGGCCGATCAACATTATCATTCAGGCGGAATTGACCCCAAGACTATCAAGTATCATAGTTCTATAGGGATTACATTGACTGGATGTAGAAGCACCAGCAGAGGAAGATTCACCATATGTCTGAACGACAGGATTGCTCGACGTCCCGACTTCGCGTGACTCCCCGTGACAAGTCCATAGAAAATATCTTGGTGCAAATCCTTTGCTATATAGATGCAGAGTGACAGTCTCCCGATCCAAAAATCGTCCATTTGAACAAATGCGGCACGGACATCGGATTTGATCACCCATGCTAACAAAATTCTGATTCGAATAGGTGAAATTTAGGAAGTACGTTACGCCTAATCGAAACTCATTCGTTAAAGCTCCACGATCAAGACGTCGGTACATCCAACTTCGATCAGTCGACATGATTTTGTCAATCAATGACAATTTCTTTGGTTAATGTCTTTAGGTGAGATTGTCCTATTCCATTCGGGATTTATGTTATTCGTACTGCACTTACGTTTTTATTTTAACTGTTAACTAATTATTCTAAATTTCGACAGCATCTCCCTACAGTTCTCCGAATACGCATATCATCTGGGCGCGTATCGGAGAACAAGAGAGATGTTGCCGAATTTTAGAATAATTAGTTAACAGTTAAAATAAAAACGTAAGTGCAGTACAAATAACTATATTCCCAAATTGTCCAATCAGGGACAATTCAAGAATTGTACGTCGTATAAAAGACCATCTACTTCTTTTACACGAACATACAATTCCCGAACGGATCTAAGGTTTTGCTAAATCATATTCGATTCGTCGATGCGTACGTGAAACATATCAACTCGTCGGATGGATGATTATTTTCTAAATGTTTCGAGACAATTCGAGTCCATATTGGACGATTTCGGCGCGCGTCCGAAGTGGACGATTCCGGCGCGAGTCCGAAGTGGACGATTCCGGCGCGCGTCCGAATTGGACGATTTCGGCGCGCGTCCGAAGTGGATGATTCCGGCACGAGTCCGAATTGGACGATTCCGGCGCGCGTCCGAAGTGGACGATTCCGGCGCGAGTCCGAATTGGACGATTCCGGCGCGCGTCCGAAGTGGACGATTTCAGCGCGCGTCCGAAGTGGACAAACCGGCGCGCGTCCGAAGTGGGCGATTCCGACGCGCGTCCGTAATTAATCTAAACCCTAATAATTAATCTAACAAATTAAATAATTAATCTAAGCAATTAATTAACAATTATAAAACAATTAATTAACAATTATCAAACAAAATAAAAAATATATATAATTATAAATTCCGGCGTCGGAGTCCACCCTCCGGCGCCGGCGTACAGTGGCCGGACACACTGTCCGGCCACTGTAGAAGGTCCGGCGGCGGCCATCGGCCGCCCGCCGCCGGCCGAAACCCTAGAAATAGGGTTTCGGTCGGATTGATTCCCGTCGGCCGCAGGGAAGAGACGGCCGGCCGATCAACATACCTGAACAAGTCGGCAGCAGCGGGAGGAGGAAGAGGCGTCGTCGGCGTCGGCAGCAGCGGTAGCGGCGGCGAGAGGCGTCGGCAGGAGCGGCGGCGGCAGCAGCGGGAGAAAGAAGGGTCGGGCGCGAGAGTGTGCCCTATATAAACTTATCAGCAACGGCTCACTCGCCCGTTAGAAAGCCGTTGCTAATAAGTTATCATCAGCAACGGCTCACTTGTCCGTTAGCAAGCCGTTGCTGATAATTAAAATATCAGCAACGGCTCGCCTTTCCGTCAGAAAGCCGTTGCTGATAATTAAAATAATCAGCAACGGCTCGGGTTTCCGTTAGAACGCCGTTGCAGATACAAATATCTGCAACGGCTCGGGCGGCCGTAAGAATGCCGTTGCAAATAGCAACGGCTCGAGCGGCCGTTGCTGATAGCCGTTGCTGAAGACCTAATTTCTAGTAGTGTATGTCAACTATAATGATTCAAGGCTAAAATCATTCTGTGATATTGTTGAGCAAAAGCGTTTGAAAGATAAGAAGCTCATCATTGATTGCCCAACAAGGTAGAATTCTACGTATAAGATGTTATCTACTGCTTTGAAGTTCAAGATTGTCTTTCCCGCTTATATGGAAAGAGAGCCACACTGCAATTATGCACCATCAGAAGAGGATTGGCAGAAGGTTGAGAAAATTTATAAGCTTCTTGAGGTGTTCAATCTAGCCACTCATGTCATTTCAGGTAGTGACTATCCTACTGCAAATTTGTATCTTCCTGAAGTTTGGAGTGAAACAAGTAATTGACAATGCCACATAGGATGATGATTCCTTCATGAGACATGACAATCCCAATGAAGGAGAAGTTCGACAAATATTCGGGAGAATGCAATATGGTAATGGCTCTTGCAAGTATTTTGGATCCTAGATGCAAATTATATGTTATTAATTATTGCTTTCCTTTGATTTATAAACATGATTATGTGGCTTCTGAGAATGTGGATATATAAAGTGATGAATTAATTGCAATTGATGTATGATGAGTATGCTGACAAGTATAGGGGAGAGACAACTTCTAGTCATGAAGTTGGCAATAATGACAACAACTCTTCCTCCAATGTAACTAGCTCAATAGTTACTGGATTTGATCAAATCATGAGCATCATTCGTGAAAAACAAGCAATTCCTCCAATGAAATCAGAATTGAAAGTTTACCTTGAGGAGGGTGTTTACATTCCTAAGGGAAGTTCTAACTCCTTTAGTGCATTGGAATGGTGGAAGAACAATAGCTTAAAGTATAAGGTTTTATCTAAAATGGCTGCTGATATATTAGCTATTCCAATTTCAACAGTGGCATCAGAGTCCACATTTAGTGCTGGGGAAGAGTTATAGATGAATATCGTTCCAAATTAAATGAAGAGTCAGTTGAAACACTTATTTGTGGTGGGGATTGGCTTCGCAACAAGTATGGTTTAAAGAAAAAAACAAAAGTACATTTTACATTGTTTAGATATTACATTGTTTTATAATTATTGCTTGTTAATTTGTATTATGATCTAATGATATATTTGATTTCTTATTTTTTAAGGTGTTTGAACGAGAAGAGAAGTTACATTGAAGATTTGATGCCTTGTTGAGACTTGAGAGTGATCAACTTTATTTTGTATTGGTTCCAATTATGGTGTTTGTTGTAATCATGTTCTTAAGTTAGTATTTTGGAAAAACAAGTTTGTAATTTATTTGGATTATGATGTTTGATGTAATCATGTTATGTGTGAATGTTTGACTGTTTGGCTTTATCTACTTAAGTTGGTACTTTGAAAAACAAGCTTGTAATTTATTTGGATTAGTATTTTGAAAAAACATGTTAAAATTATTGTGTTTGTTGTTAACTTGTTATCATGTTATGTTTGATTTGAAAAATATGTTAAAAAATAGATGTTCTCATGTTATGTTTAAATTATTGTGTGTTTATTATTATGTTTAAATTTGTTGTTATGTTTAAATTGAAAGTATATTATTTCAAATTTTAGTAACTTAGCAGGCTTTATAAATAGGCCACAGGCCACAGGCCAGGCCAAGCCTATGAACAAGCCAGGCTCAGGCCAAAAAATTAGCCTATAACAAGCCACATGTCAGACTCAGGCCGATTTTTAACTATATAGGCCTGGCCTGTTTCCACCCCTATCGACAGCGACACCACACCTCAGGCAACACCAATCATGCTCAGCTTCATCTAGGCTTGTAGGCAAATAACACCACTAGTTTTGTCGATACGTAGTACCTAGATTCTGGATATTCCTATTAGATGGCACCACATTGTGGTGATTTCGTCAAATATCAACACATTATTAATGGAGTAGCTCGTGTCGAAAACGTTGCTTTCTGTAAGAGCATCAGTATAAGAATAGTGAAGATCAAACTACATGATGGTTCGATTTTAACTCTACACGACGTTCGTCATATTCTGAAGCTTGTAATGAGTTTACTCTTTCTTGGAATTCTTGACACTATTGGTTATTTCATCCTCTTAAGGAGGTGTCTTGGAAGTCTGCAATGGAAAAATTGCAATTTTGAAGGCACTATACATGTCGAACAACTTTTTTCATATTGATGGTGCTATGCTTAGAGACTCAGAATAAACTTCAAGTGGAACAATAGCAAATCAAAATTATCACTGACCTTTGCATGAAAAGATTCTTGTTCATAATTCTTTGTCGAGATGAACAATCAAGGAGGAGTTTCAAAAGGCTATATGGGTGGCTAAGTTGGTCAGCGACTTAGCCAATTCGAGCACCGTAGCGACGTAGGCCTTATAAGGCATCATGGTAGAACAAGAGAATATTACACTGAGCTTACATTTAATCAAAGGAGGAAACTATTAGTGTTGACTCGATTTGAGCCCGAGTCAAGCTCAATCAAAAGATGTCATGCACAAATTTGGAGTCAAAATTAAAAGAAAAAATGTTGGAACACAATTTGAAAAATTATTGATGCCATACAAATTTTTCATGCACTTCCTTTTCTAGGGGGACAAGAAATTGACATGCTTCTCTTCGGTAGTAGCAAGAAATCAACGCATTTATTATTAAATTAGATCCCTCATATTTGACAACTGTTTTTCGAGGTAGAATATAATCTTCAACCGTCTCAATAAATTTGGCATTGAAATCAATTGTCAAATTGAGCACCAAATTAAATACAAAATAAATGGGATCCAGATCTCTCCAAAATCAACCTTTTGTGGCAGCTTACATACTTCTTTTAATGGATTTAATTGCTGCATGCTTGACAATTTTTCAAGAATATACCATAATTCCTTTGGAGTATTATAAATATCGACTAAATTCCTTTGGCCCCTACGGCTATAAAAGGGCAGCCCTCTTCTTGATGTCATGATCATCTCTAGCAATAAGTACTTAGATAATTCAAGAGTTCTTTGTGTGAGAGAAAGGAAGCGGTGTGCATTTGATGAGTGTCCTAGTTACTTTGATATTGTAAGCCTTCTCTCAAGTCAATAAGGTTATCTCTCTCTTCTCCATGTGGACGTAGGAATGACTCATCATTGTGTCTAGACCACATAAATTTTTTGTGTCTTATTATTTTCGCAAATATTTCGTTTCGTTCTTGGTTTTATGTTTCTCTCATTGTGTTTGGGTTTTATCGATCCAGTAGATTTTTTTTCATAATTTCCTAACAACCCCAAGCAATCAAATGTAAAACTTTCTTATCAGAATCATGATTCCAAAAAAATCCTAATGGTTTCAGTGATTTTATCAAAACAATTCTTAAAAATCCATGATAATGCAAGACTATGTAAAAATACTACATTTAGTAATGAATTGATTAAAATCATATTATAAGCCTATGAGAGATAGCTAAGTTGTTAATTATCCGACTTATGATTAATTTGCTCATGAAGATGGTCGAAGGATTCTGGGCCCATTTAGGAGAAATCGTGATCCTGACATATTTGGACGGAAAGTGGCTCTTTTCATATTCAATTCTTGACATATATTTTGTATAGCAACATTACTTGCAGCTCTTGGAAAATAGATTTTAGATTTGAGAAAATTCAAGCTTTGACAAGTAAGCACTTCATATTGGTAAAAATGTGTTTAATACATCTAAGAAATTTCTTATTGGTTCTAATAGGAAGTAAAACATCATTTGCAAATATTAGATGACCTATCTTTAATGAGTTTTTTACTTTGAAATTAGTGTGGATTAAAAAAATTTCAAAGAATTGACCATTTACTATGCATGTAAGAGAAGATGCGGAAATGCAAGCCGTTACCGGTCAATAAATCTAGCAAGGAAAATTACAAACATTCAAGACATTCAATATAGAAGTTCAAGACAATCTATCATAAGCCTTATCAAAGTCAAATTTAATCAAAATATAAGGATTATTGATTCTAGAAATACAATGGGTGGGTCAGTTCTTGGGCTACCAAAATGTTATCATGGATGTGATTTTTTAAGAATACAAATTGTTCCAAGGAGATTAAAGACAACAAACATACTTTCAAGCAATTAGCGAGTATTTTGGATAAAATTATACATGATAAATTACAAAGCGCAATGCGCTAATTTTTTTAATAGTTTTAGCCTTTTAGGGCTTTTACATTTCAGAATAAAAGTTGTGTTCTAGTCAACAAGTAAATAGGCACTATAAGACCATAACCTAGTATAGAGGTGACAATGGGCCATGCCTAAGCCTGCCTCTTCGGGCTCAGGCCGAGCTCGGGCCGACCCGAAATACTCGAAATATCAAAAATAGTTATTATTAAGGCCGACGATGAGACTTAAACCGCCGACCTTCAATCTATTTTGTGATGAACTAACCACCACACCCAAACCAATTATTTATTTCTATATAATTTTAGTGAGTATAGTAACTATTGCTCAAGCCTGACACAGAAGACCAAACTAGGCTTGGGTGGCGCTAGGCCTAGCCTGCGGGCGCAGGGTCAGGCCTGTGCCGTGTCCGACTTGTGCCATATCGGGCTCAACACGGCCCACGTGCCCAAGGGGGCGAGCCCAGCCCGCCCCTTGATCATGATCATTCTATGAAAGAATAAAGTATTAGCATCTTCGTTAGAGGCGGTAGAAATGGGCACGACACAATAATTGCTGGTCGGGATGAAAAATTTAGCACTATAACTTTATCGGCCCGGCACGATAACATTGCGGGTCCATGCGGGCCGGCTCTTATCGTGTTGGGCCGACCCATTTGGCCCACTAAGCATTAAAAAAATATGACTGACCTGTTTTGTTATTTTATTAAGCAAATGATATTTGGTTTGAACTTCATTTTGAATGAGGATAAAAATATGATTATGTGAAATATGTGAATGAGGATAAAAACATAACTCTATCCTCCTTGATTCTGTGAAATCTGTGAATGTGGATAAAAAAAATATAATTATGTGAAATTATGCGGGCTCGTGGGTCGTGCCGGGCGGCCCGCAAATATTGTCGGCCGTGCTGGGCCGAGATTTTTTGGCCCACGAAGTTAGTGGGCCGGGCCGGCGCGCTCGGCACGCCACCTTATTGTGCCGGACCGGCCCATTTTACCACATCTAGTTTTCATCATTGATCCATTTGATTTTTGACTTCATCCACCACTTAGAATGTAATTTGCTTGTAAGGCTAGGGCTTCGTTACGAAGGGATCTTAATTTGGTTTCATGAACACTAGAAAGACCTAAAGAGGCTTTGAAGTTCTCAAGCAGAGTGATCTCATTGAGAGTGTTGCTAGGGTGGTCTTTAATAATCCTAAAATCTCCTTGTTCCAAACATTAAGAACATACCTCTTATTTTTAAAGCTAAGTGCAAAATTGCTAAAAGGACCAGAGTTTATCATGCAAATACTCCAAGCTTAAAAAATAACAACCTTAGACGGATCATACTTAGTCCAATATTTTTGAAAAGAATAATAATTTACTATTAACAAATTTAGTAGTTTGCAATGTAATTGAAATAGGACAGTAGTGGGATATTGTACGATTAAGAGATGTACTTTAGCATTGTCATAAAACTACAACTAAGTTTAATAGAATCCATATTCTATAATTCCACATGCATCCTGATCCAAACATGGGTAGTGGTAATTTTTTCAAACCATGGCCGGAATAATGGACGATAGGGGATTAGTTAAGTGACATCCCCCCTAGGGCTGCAATCGACCCGAGTCGAGCTTGAGTACAGGTAAGCTCAACTCGGCTCATGCTATACTTGAGCAACTCAAGCTTGGCTTGTTAGGCTCATTTATTTTTTAAGCTTGAGTGTAAACGAGCTCGATTAAGCTCAACCAGAGGTCGAGCTTTGTCGGCTAGAGTTCTGTTGAGCTCACCTGTGAATGAGCTCGAATTTAAGCTTACATGCAATGCTCGATTAGGCTCGCAAGCTCATCAAGTCGAGTATTCATTAGCTCGAGCTTGGCTCGCTCACATGTAAAGCTAGGCTCAAGCTCGACGATCAAGTTGAGTTTTCATCGAGTCGATCCCGAGTAGCTTGCGAGCAACTATGCTCATTTTCACCCCTAGTCCCCTTGCAACAATCACAGACGATCTTTAAAAATAGAAGAAGTAGCGACATCAACAGAATCAAATAGAAAAAATAAAAAAGTCATATTGAATATTAAGGATCAAAACCAAACGAATGCCCAACTAGAGACGTTTTGCTTAATTGTGAACAATATTAGAGATTGAATCAAATTGGGTTCGAACTGAGTCCGACGAACCTGATCAGATCCGAATCGGAATTAATTTGAAGCTCACTAGTGCGGGATTAAAAATAAAGGGAGAATCATACTTTTGGTTCCCACAGTTTACTCGAATTTTGATTTTAGTCCATATAATTTTAAAATTTTGATTTCAGTCCTCATATTTTATTTCCGTTAAGATTTTTCTAATTTGATTTGTATTTTTTAAAATATCAATTTGATTCTTCAACTTTTAGTTTCATTTTAAGTAGTTTTAAATTTTTCTTATTTTATTTTATTTTATTCTTTTTTTAATTTCATTTCAATTTAAATTTTTTTGTCACCCAAGAACATTCACAACATATAACATTTTATCTTTTTTAACCATACATGAAACGCTTATTATACACATATTATTTAAGCATGTAAATAAATTGACACTTATGTCATTGCACAAACGCTAGTAGTTGAATCGAAGGTCAAATATAAAAAAAATGTAATTGACAATGATAAACAAAATAGATTAATTTGACTGCTAGCACTTGTAAAAAGATATAAATATCACTTTATTTTTTATCTAAAGGGCAAGTATTTAGCACGTGGCATTTTGGGAGTAAAAATGTTAGAGATTGACTTAAATTGGGTCCGAACCGAATCCAACGAGTTCGACCAGATCCAAATCGGAGTTGATTTGATCAAGATATGCTTGAACCAATTTGCCAATTTGATTGAACCATGTTGAACCAGACTCGATCAAAATAAACTATGATTTTATAATCATAGGCCTGGGAGCCCAGCCCACCATCTTCTCAAGATACCCATGTCAATGTTGCAGCGGCACACGTAAAAGTTTTTCAAATTGATGATAACTTCAGAAGTTTTTAAATTGATGATGTGGAAATCAAATACTGCTTTTGACTAGTCAAAGGGAGAAAAAAGTGGAGGCATCACGTGAAGCCACCAAGCATTTTGAAAGTTTCTTTGGTCAAAAGAAGCTTTTCAGCCATCCGATTAAATCAGACGGAGCAGCAAATTCCTTGGAGATTTTTTCTCCACTAAAGTAGACATGAATCGGCTCTCCCCCTCTATTATAAATAGGGGCCTAATATACAGTTCTAAGGGGATCTATCACAAAGAGAGGAATCCCACACCAAGAGAAAATCCCTCATATGAGAGTTTCAGAGATCCAGAAAATTAAGAGTGCCGCTACGACCCTTTTCCTAAGGAATGCCCCTTCTCAGTTTCTGACATACAGCAGTAGGAGTTCAGTTTTCAGGCAGATCTTGCAGAGACAGTGCCTCTACTCCGTACCAGTTTCAAGTTTAATTAATTTAAGATAGTTTGCTGTATTCTGAAGGGGATTTAGATTATTGCACTGTTATTGTAAAAGTTCTTTTTCTGGATTTAGTAAAGCTGTCTCCTTTTCTCCCTGTGGACGTAGGATCGACACCCCGCCGAGTCTGAACCACGTTAATCTTCTTGTGCCTTTTATTTTTCTTGCATTATTATTATCAGATTTGGTTTTCCGCTTTTCTCGTCGGGTTCGG
Source organism: Canna indica (assembly GCA_034359265.1). NCBI lineage: Eukaryota > Viridiplantae > Streptophyta > Magnoliopsida > Zingiberales > Cannaceae > Canna > Canna indica. The sequence goes on along the minus strand of CP136893.1, from coordinate 13,310,837 downwards.
GTTTTGTAGATCCTGTAGGAAATTACCCCAAATTTCCTAATAGTTGGTATCAGAGCCTACTTCCCCAACCATGGCGAGCACCAAATTTGATATTGAGAAGTTAGATCGCAATGTCAACTATGCACTTTGGTCAATGAAGATGAAAGCGATCTTAACTATGGAGAAAATACATGATGCTATTCTTGGTAAGGATAAGATGCAGGGGACCGAGGAGGAGAAAGAATATAAGGAGCAAAAGACAATTGCAGTTTTGTACCTAAGCATGTCAAATGAAGCACTTCGAGAAATTGCATCCCAAAAGACAGCTAAACGTATTTGGGACAAACTCGCATCCTTGTATCAGGACAAAACTCTCACCGGTAAGATGACTTTGAAGCAGAAGCTCCATTTCCTACGTATGGCAGAAGGCACATCAGTCAAAGAGCATATCAATACTTTTCAGACAATCATCATGGACCTGGAGAATATGGATGTCAAAATTGAAGAGGAAGATAAGGCTTTATTCCTTTTATGTTCACTTCCTACTTCTTTTAAAAAATTTCGTGAAACAATACTTTTTGGAAAGACTACTATTACTCCAGAACAGGTAATCACTGCTCTTGTGTCTAAGGAGCTCATGAACACACATCTTATAACAAATTCATCTGGTGGAGGGAAAGGAGAAGCTCTCTACTCTAATGAAGCAAGAGGAGGTAACAAAACAAATGTCACTTGTTATTACTGCAAGAAACGAGGTCACATCAAGTCAGAATATCGCAGTCTTAAGAAAAAGTTACAACAGCAAAATAAGGGTCAAGACGCACATGTGGAGGCCTCTTATGCAGATTTTGAGAAAGTTGAGGTACTGGTCGTGACAGATGACACACGCACTACTAAGACACGCCGTGGGCAACGACGGTCTCGTCGGCGACAACACACCTCAAGTCAAAATTCCTCTTCTTCTGATATGTCTGATCATGCAACATGCAATCCAGGTCAGCAGGCGAACAGATCAACCACCAGTAGCATTAATGAGTGGTTTCTGGATTCTGGGTGTTCCTATCACATGACTCCACACCGGACGGCCTTTGTGGATTATCGGCGCACCAATGGTGGAGTAGTTCGTGTCGGCAACAACGTTCCTTGCAAAGTTGTCGGATTCGGAACAGTGAAATTAAAATTGCATGATGGATCGACAAAGATCCTAGCAAATGTTCGCCATGTCCCGAAGCTAGGATGGAATCTAGTGTCTTTTGGAGTTCTTGACACTAGGGGCTATACGACATCCTCTGCAGGAGGAGTCTTGGAGGTACAGGATGGAGCCACAGTAGTACTGAAGGCTCTAAGGACGTCGAATAATTTGTACAAGGTGGACGGATCCATCTTTCGTGAAACAGTTCAGATTCCGAGGCAAAACACAACAAAATCAAACACCAGGTCAGGTATAAATTTTGCTTTCAGGAAAATCCCTTCTCAGAAATACACAATGAAGGAGGAGACTCGGAGGACTATGTGGGTTCCTAAGGTTAAGCAGGAAGCTGACTCGGCCCACTTGAACACTGATTCGACGTAGGCCCTGTACGGGCCTTGTGGGAGAGGAGGACAATTTTTTGAGGATTGCATCGGCCCCAATTTTCATCAAAGGAGGAATTGTTAGAGATTGACTCAAATTGGGTCCGAACCAAATCCAACGAGTTCGACCAGATCCAAATCGGAGTTGATTTGATCAAGATATGCTTGAACCAATTTGCCAATTTGATTGAACCATGTTGAACCGGACTCAATCAAAATAAACTATGATTTTATAATCATGGGCCTGGGAGCCCAGCCCACCATCTTCTCAAGATACCCATGTCAATGTTGCAGCGGCACACGTAAAAGTTTTTCAAATTGATGATAACTTCAGAAGTTTTCAAATTGATGATGTGGAAATCAAATACTGCTTTTGACTAGTCAAAGGGAGAAAAAGGTGGAGGCATCACGTGAAGCCACCAAGCATTTTGAAAGTTTCTTTGATCAAAAGAAGCTTTTCAGCCATCTGATTAAATCAGACGGAGCAGCAAATTCCTTGGAGATTTTTTCTCCACTAAAGTAGGCATGAATCGGCTCTCCCCCTCTATTATAAATAGGGGCCTAATATACAGTTCTAAGGGGATCTATCACAAAGAGAGGAATCCCACACCAAGAGAAAATCCCTCATATGAGAGTTTCAGAGATCCAAAAAATTAAGAGTGCCGCTACGACCCTTTTCCTAAGGAATGCCCCTTCTCAGTTTCTGACATACAGCAGCAAGAGTTCAGTTTTCAGGCAGATCTTGCAGAGATAGTGCCTCTACTCCGTACCAGTTTCAGGTTCAATTAATTTAAGATAGTTTGCTGTATTCCGAAGGGGATTTAGATTATTGCACTCTTATTGTAAAAGTTCTTTTTCTGGATTTAATAAAGCAGTCTCCTCTTCTCGCTGTGGACGTAGGATCGACACCCCGCCGAGTCCGAACCACGTTAATCCTCTTGTGCCTTTTATTTTTCTTGCATTATTATTATCAGATTTGGTTTTCCGCTTTTCTCGCCGAGTTCGAGTTTTGTAAATCCTGTAGAAAATTACCCCAAATTTCCTAACAAAAAGAATCAAATTAAAACGAAATCCAAAACTTTGGTGACCAAATTAACAAAATCTTGAAAATTAATTTAAATGTCAAACCGAAAGCAACAATTTAAAATACATCAACTAAATGTGTGTAGCACGATTGATGACAACATATTATATATTGTCTAGAGATCTAGAATTCAATCCTTAATATGACACCTATTATGACTTTCTATCTTCGGGGTATGATTATACCAGCACTAATGCACCGAATCCCATTAGAACTCCGAAGTCAAGCGAGCTTGGGTGAGAGTAGTACTAGAATGGGTGACTCCCTGGGAAGTCCTCATGTTGCACTCTTTTTGGCCAAATGTGAGTAACACAATTGGTGATAACATATTGTATATTGCTTAGAGATGTAGAATTCAAATCATAGTATGATCACCTATTGTGACTTATTATCTTTGTTAACAAAAATAATTTAAAATACATCACAAATTCATTATTTTTTATTTCACTTTTGCCTCTAAATTTTACATAAATTCTCACTTTAATTTTTAAATTTCGAAAAGATTCATTTTGATCTTTAAAATTTATTTTTAATTTCACTTTAACCCTTAAAGTTTAAAAAGTCTAATTTTGACCTCTCAACTTTATTTTGACTTTTATCTTTGGGATGCAATTATATCAGCAATAATTCACCAAATCTCATTAGAACTCCGAAGTCAAGCGTGCTTGAGCGAGAGTAGTACTGGGATGAGTGACCCTCTGGGAAGTCTTCGTATTGCACCCCTTTTGGCCAATTATGAGTAGCACAGTTGGTGACAACATGTTGTATGTTGCTTAGAAATCTAGGATTTGAGTCCTAGTATGATCACCTATTGTGACTTATTATATTTGTTTAAAAATAATAATTTAAAATACATCACAAATCCATTATTTTTAATTTCACTTTTGCTTCTAAATTTTACATAAATTCTCACTTTAATTTTTAAATTTTGAAAAGGTTCATTTTGATCTTCAAAATTTATTTTTAATTTTACTTTAACCCTTAAAGTTTAAAAGTCTAACTTTGACCTCTCAACTTTATTTTGACTTTTTATCTTTGGGGTGCAATCATATCAGCACTAATGCACTAGATCCCATTAGTACTCCGAAATCAAACGTGCTTGGGCGAGAGTAGTACTAGGATGAGTAACCCCCTGAGAAGTCCTCGTGTTGCACCCCTTTTGGCCAATTGCGAGTATCACAATTGGTGGTAACATATTGTATGTTGCTTAAAGATTTAGGATTTAAATATTAGTATGATCATCTATTGTGACTTATTATCTTTGTTATAAAATAATAATTTAAAATACATCACAAATCTATTATTTTTAATTTCACTTTTGCTTCTAAATTTTAAGTAAATTCTCACTTTAATTTTTAAATTTTGAAAAGATTCATTTTGATTTTTAAAATTTATTTTTAATTTTACTTTAACCCTTAAAGTTTAAAAGTCTAACTTTGACCTCTCAACTTTATTTTGAATTTTTATCTTTGGGGCGCAATCATATCAGCACTAATGCACCGAATCCCATTAGAACTCCGAAGTCAAATGTGCTTAGGTGAGAGTAGTATTAGGATGAGTAACCCCCTGGGAAGTCCTCATGTTGCACTCCTTTTGGCCAATTGTGAGTAGTACAGTTGGTGGTAATATGTTGTATGTTGCTTAAATATCTAGGGTTCGAATCCTAATATGATCACCTATTGTGACTTACTATCTTTGTTAAAAAAAATAATTTAAAATACATCACAAATTCATTTTTTTTAATTTCACTTTTGTTTCTAAATTTTACATAAATTCTCACTTTAATTTTTAAATTATGAAAATATTCATCTTGATCTTTAAAATTTATTTTTAATTTCACTTTAACCCTTAAAGTTTCAAAGTCTAAGACTTCTCAACTTTATTTTGACTTTTTATTTTTGGGGTGCAATCATATCAGCACTAATGAATCGAATCTCATTAAAACTTCGAAGTAAAACATGCTTGAGCGAGAGTAGTACTAGGATGAGTGACCTCCTGGGAAGTCCTCGTGTTGCACCTCTTTTGGCCAAATATGAGTAGCACAGTTGGTGACAATATATTGTATGTTATTTAGAGATCTTGAGTTTGAATCATAGTATAGCCACCTATTGTGATTTACAGTCTTTGTTAAAAAAGATAAATTAAAATACATCTCAAATTCATTTTTTTTTATTTCACTTTTGCTTCTAAATTTTACATAAATTCTCACTTTAATCTTTAAATTTTGAAAAGATTCGTTTTGATCTTTGAAATTTATTTTTTATTTCACTTTAACACCTAAAGTTTAAAAGTCTAACTTTGACCTCTCAACTTTATTTTGATTCTCACATTAACTCATATATTTTGAAAAAATATACTTTAACATGTTAAATGTATTCTTGATTCATTTTTATCAAAAAATCATACTTGTACATTAGTGAAACAATGTTAATAATTATTGTGATAAGAATTATGTCTTTTCTTTCTAAAATATGTGATTTTGAATTATTATTGTAAGAATTTCATTTAATACAAAGACGATATTACTTAATTAGTAATTCTTGAATAGCGATTAATATAGGTACTAAATTGAGATTTTTTACAAATTAGAAAAGTTAAAGTAAAAAATAAAAATAAACTTAGTAGACAAGTGAAACTTTTGAAATTTTAGAGATTAAAACGAGATTAGAAGTAAACTCTACACTATACTAAAAGTAATAAAATTGCATATATATCAACCCACCATCTCTCATGCTATTTTTACGAGAGAAATGCAGATTTGATCCTATAAGTTTTCAATGTTTTGGATTTTAGTCTTATAAATTTTATTTTAGTATTTTCGATCTTATAAGTTTGCTCCGTAGCATAGAATTGGTCATATCTGTGACGGTCCGTTAACTCTCCGTCAATGTGGACTAACGCCGTTCATACACGTTGATATATTTGGTCATATAAGTTTATTCAGTCATATATGTTTGTCTTGTAGCACAGATTTGATCATATCTGTGACGGTCCATTAATTCTTCGTCCACGAAAAAATAAACGACGTTATGTCCATGCTGACGGAGTTGACAGACCGTCGTGGATAGGACCAAATTTATATGACAGACCAACATATAGACAAGTTGGTATGTTAACTCCGTAACATAAATTTGCTCCGTAACATATATAAGTTTGCTTCATAACATAGATTTGATCATATTCATGACGGTCTATTAACTTTGTTAAAATGTACATAATGTCGTTTATTTTTTCGTGGACGAAGAGTTAACAAACCATTATAAATATAATCAAATTTGTGCTATGAGACAAATATATTGAACCAAATTTGTACTACGGGGCAAATGTACAGGACCTAATCTCTTCTACGGGACAAACATATAAGATTGAAAATTTCAAAATAAAATTTATAAGCCCAAATCTGTCAACGTGTATGAACGGCGTTAATCCACATTGACGGATAGCTAACGGACCGTAATGGATAGGACTAAATTTATACTAAGGAGCAAACTTATAAGACCGAAAATACCAAGATAAAATTTATAGGATCAAAGTCCAAAAATTTGAAAATTTATAGGACTAAATATGCACTTCTCTCCTATTTTTACCTATCCTTGCCCTTAAATTCTTTCTCATCTCTAATTTCAGCTCTGTTTTGCTCGCTTCTTCAAGAGCAAGTAAACTGAGTCATCACAGAGAGCAACAAGAAATGCAATCTCTCTAATAGTACATTGAGACATACACAAACCAAATTAACTAAAGAATTACAAAGACCTTGATATTATTCTGAATGCACTCGCATGCACTACACAAGATAAAAGTTAAATTGTTACAGCCCAAGAAAACCAGCAGCTTCCTACACAAATTCCTTGTGATTAAGGGCTGCCACCCCTGCAGCCACTGATGATCTGGCAGCCCCTGCTGTAGGGGCTGGCAGTTGGGAAGGAATGGCAATTGTAGTAAGGGACTCCAGGCTTGGTGCAGGGCACCACATCTCTCCTGAGAGCTCCATAGCTGATGTACTTGCTCTTTGTGGCAGCCCACAATAGCCTCCTGTTCTCCTCTGAGTTCATTTCCATCTCTATCTCCATATCCACCATCCCCTGTCTTCCAGTGCTCTTCTCCAGGAGAAAGGTTTGTAGCAGTACTAGGAGCAATGGCAGAAGGATGAAGCTCTTCTTCATCTCTTCCTCCTCCTGGTTGAGATCTAGAAGGGGGGTTTCTGGTTGGGAACAGCTTTTGTGTCAGTGGGAGGATTTAATGAGTTGTCTGATGCTCCACCAGATTTATAAGTACAGTGAAAGGAATAGGATGAATGACTGTGAAAATGGATGCCTATCACAAACTGCAATTGCCTGATTTGTTTCAAGGCAATTGAAACAAATATCAAGTTATTTTCCCATATAAAAGCAAGTCTCTTCAGTTATTTTCCATTCCACTTCTTTTATCAAATTGACATCCTTAGTCCTTACACAATGAATGAGTTGTCAACACAAGGAAAATTGTCAATAAGGTCCTTGCAGCTGAAGGTACAGAGGATTGATTGACAACCCTACTTTTCCTACAAACCCAGCATAAACTTGAACTTTGCTGAGTAGGGCAAATTTTTGTTCCACAGCTGGCATGAGCTGGACATATGAAGGTAGCTTTTATCCTGGTCTGCTCGACCCACACTCATCATTTGTCCTTCAAATATCAAGTTCATTTGTTTTTGGACAAAATATATCCCAAGTAAAGATGCATGCTGCTGAGTGTGATTACTATTGTTGGTACATGAAGCTCATGAATTGGAACAGGGGAAATAGTTTCTTCATGCGTAGCTTTTGTCAAGTGCTTGACAAAAAGTATTTACTCTGTCTTGTTTCTTTTCTTCCAAGATTTGGTAAATTGAAGCATAATGTACACAAAAATCACTGGGCAGAGAAAACCTAAAAGAATTGAAGAATCCTGTAGAGGAAATCAGAAGAATCTCAAACCTGCTAATGCGGAATTACTTCCTCAAGATCAGGGAAATTTTTGAGTAGTTTGAAACAACGATAAGCAAATTTATAACAAGGGAAAATATACTAAAATGTCCTTGACATTTGTCAACGGATGCTTTTTTGCTCCTACGTTTAATATTAGCTCAAATATGCCCTTAACGTTCCAAAAAATGATATACTCAACGTCGCTTATGTGGCACATGATATACCGAACGTCGCTTATGTGGCACATGAGTGAGTGCTTAGGTATCGTCCATGTGGAAAAGCTCTAGCCACGGTAGAGAGCTTCTCCGGCATCAAAGAAATTAAACATTCAAGTATTATCATCTATACAAGTACCCAGATAAGATTAGCAAAACCAAGGCACAACAAAATTAAACATCCATTTGTGGCATGTCAATTTTACAATAAATTCCCGAAGGCAAGAAAAAATACAGAAGAATACAACCAGAACAACAAATCATTGAAACAATGAAATGAATGGGGAAAGAAGAGAAAAAATAGTAATCAGTTAATCAATTACAACAAAACAAAGTGAGTGCTGGCATAGTAAATCCAAGTAGAGTTGAATTCATTGTTTATGGCATTTTTTTATGACTTCCCAAGCGAGACTCAAAGACAGTCATGAACCTTCATTGACTATCATCAAAAAATTGCATGGCACAAAACACCGAGATGGTTCTTTTCCTCCGGCAGCCAGATCATTGCAGAAGAAATTAATCAAGCCGTATGAATGTTACCACAAATGCATGATTAGACTTCATTTGAAGGTGCTACCAAATGTTGCTGACATGCTGTCATTAGACTCCCATTTCCGAAACCTTTCTGGGAGGCCCACGCTCGAATCTCCATCATCATCCTCGTCTTCATCACTAGTTTCACTGCTGTTGGTGGGCTTCCATTGTTCTACTAGAGGAGCTAGTCGGTTGACAGCATGGCTCATGTCAGGCCTCTGATGGGGCTCGCGAGCCGTAGAGTGCCAGGCCAAGTCAGCAACTTCTGCCAAGCTTTGATGAGCTTCCTCATCAAGAACAACAACTTGGTCAACTATGCTTTTAAGAAAATTTTCCTTTTCATGGGGATATCTTCTACGGAACAGTGCAACCAAATTGCAGTCCTCCGGAGGCAATGATTCATCTAAAACTTTCCTTCCAGTAATCAGCTCCATCAATATCACTCCAAATGCATAAACATCGATCTTAGTCGTCACCTTTCCAGTGGCTGTTGGAATATATGATTGTTAAGATCAACAACTATATATACAATCAAAGAAGAATGCAATAGCTGAATCCTTATTCAGTAACAAGATCGAATAAAAAGAGAAAAGTGCATGCATTTTCTACATGCTGAATATCTCTGCTAAATTATCTTTCACCTAAGCAAAATCTTCCTTCCACGAACATTGGTTTCTTAAGGAAACAATCAATTATCTTGAAGCACATCAAAATGGTCAAAATGATCTGTAAGCAGTAAAGTTGACAACTAATGCCTCTTAAGTTCTGAACTAAATTTTCCTACGTGAATATGGTTATTTTCAGAATCTCAAGTTCTTAACTCTTCTGAGAACATAGAGCAAATTAAGCACACTTACTAGCATATTCTGGTGCAAGATACCCGAATGTCCCTGCTAATCGCGTCATCATGGACTTCTGATTGTCATTGGCAAGCTTGACCAGACCAAAATCAGAAACTTTGGCCCTCAAATCCTTGTCCAAGAGTATGTTAGAAGGCTTCATATCTCTGTGAATGAAACTCTCCTGAGCTAAGCTATGCAAGTACTCTATACCTCTGGCGACATCAAGAGCAATCGTTAGCCGCTGCTTCCAGGTCAGCGGGGGTTCATTTCTACTCTGCCATTCGAACAAATGTTCCCCCAGTGTGCCCCTCGGCATGTACTCGTACACCAAAAGCCTTTCGTGACCGTCGTCGCAGTAGCCTATGAGCGCGACCAAGTTCTTGTGCTTGACTTTTCTAAGGACGTCAATCTCCGCTTTGAATTCCTCTTGTCCTTTTTTGCCCATTATATCGTATTCGTTTTTCTTCACTGCAATCATCATCCCATTGTAATCCCCTCTGTAAACGACGCCGAATCCACCCCTGCCCAAGATATTATCTTCGCTGAAGTTGTCGGTGGCCCTTCGGAGGGCCAGGCTCGACATGTGCATGCTTTGAGAATCCGGAGAGTACAAGGCCGAGCTCTTGAAGCTGTTTTGGTTGTTAAGAGGCGCAAAGCCATCGATACTGATGTTCAAACCGTTCAATCCTATCTTGAAATTTTCTTGTTCAGTTGGCAAACGTAGTAACTTCTTTTCCTGCTGTTTCCTGCGATAACGCAGACAGAGTACCACTGAACAAGCAACAAGAACCAGCACTCCTATGACTAAGCCAGCAATCAAGGCTGCTCGCGATGATTTCGATCCACCGAACGGAATAATGCCAGCAATAGAACTCTCGTCGTCGTCCATCCCTATCCTGGGGTTGCCGTCGAGCTTGAGGCTGACGGAGTCGGGAAACGCCGGCACCTTTCCTGAGATATTGTTATTGGTGACATCGAGAACCTCGAGCTGCGGGAGCTTCGTCAAGCTTTCCGGGATGGGGCCGACGAGGTTATTGTTGCTAAGGATCACCCGACGCAGCGAGGTTATGTTGGCGATGGCTGGCGAGATGACCCCTTCGAAGCGCTGGTTTGCGAAGTTGAGGGCGATGACGTTGTTCTGCGCGTCGCAGGTGACACCCAGCCATTTGGAGCCGCAGGGATCGTCCCCGCTCCACGCCTTAGCGAGCAGAGCCGGGTACCGGAACCCGGCGGCGACGGCGAGCAGCATGGTGGCTTGGGGGCTGCACGGCCCGGGAGTGGGCTTGCAGAAGTTGTTGCTTTTGATGACGTCGAGGGTGACGGATTTGCTGGCGAACTCCGGGAAGGGCCCCTGGAGCAAGTTGTGGGAGAGGGAGGCGTTGTTGAGGGTGGTACTGGCGATGAGGGAGTCGGGGATGACACCGGTGAGGGCATTGTCACGGAGGTTGAGGGACTCGAGGGCGGTGAGATTCGACAAATCCGGGATGGGGCCGGTAAAGCTGTTGGAGTGGAGCCAGAGCACAGTGAGCTGGGGCATCTTGCCGACGACATCGATGCCGCCGGATAGCTTGTCTGCGGAAAGCTGGGTATTGAGGAGCAGCTGCTGGATGCCGGATCCGGCGAGGGAGGAGGGGAGGGTGCCGGTGAGATAGTTGTAGGAGAGGCGGAGTAGACGGAGGTTGGGGAGGGAACCGATGAAATCAGGGAGGGTACCACTCAGGGAGGAGTTGGTGGCGGACATCTCCGCGAGACCGACGGCGACGTCAAGGTCACGTGAGAGGTTCCACGGGGCGAGGGGGAGGTTGTCGAGGGAGAGGATCTGGAGGGCGGTGAGGCCGGCGAAGAAGCCGTCGGGGAGGGAATTGAAGTCGTTGTCGTCGAGGGAGACGGATTGGAGGGAGGAGAGGTTGGAGAGGCGGGGAAGGGGGCCGGTGAGTCGATTTCGCTGGAGGTGGAGGGAGGTGAGCGCGTCGAGGGAGGAAAGGGAGGCGGGGAGGGATCCAGAGACGCCGCGGGAGGCGAGGCTGATGCCGGTGATGCGGCCGGCGGAGCAGGTGATGCCGTCCCACTCGCAGGGATCAGAGTCGGGCTGCCAGGATGCAGGCAGGCCGGAGAGGCCGCGAGCGAGCTCCCACATGACGGAGGAATCGGATGGAGAGGCCTTGGGGCCGGCGCGACATTGATTCAGGTGGAGGCAAAGGGAAAGGAGGAGCGTGAGGAGGGGCCAGACCTCCTTCTCCCTCGCCATGGTAGAGGTGGAGATCAATGCAGGATAGGGGGAAGAAGAAAAAGAGATGTCGGAGAAGGATAAAAATGGGGTGGCAAAAGGTGGCGAGAGAGACGGAGGTGGACGTCGAGCCTCAAGGTTCGGGTTGGCTTCCTCCGCGCCGTCCCTCTGCAATAATTATGCGCTTACTCCGCATGCATGCAGACCACGACATTATTTAGATCTAAAATAAGGTGATATATCATATATTAATAAATATTATATATATAAAGGCAAAATTTTATTGTGCTCAAAATTAATGTCTCCAACTAACATAACTGTCTTGTTGACGAGTTATCCAACATTTGTCATCTTATTTTACCCTCATTTTCTTTTGAATCCACGTGCATTTATGTAGTAGTACTGAATATTAATAAATATGATGGCATGTTGTATTTTATAAGAATAATTTAAATTCCGCCCCTAAAGTTTTGTTGATTTAATTTCTAGATTTAAAATATGAATTTGGCCTTAAAATTTTTAATTTCATTTATTTGATAGTTGAAGCTTTCGATTTTGTCTCTAAAATGCTCGTGGCATCTCAAATATTTCTATCATTTTGCGAGCAGTGGTTGAATTGAAAACAATTGAAGGGTAGAGAATTTGGCGGATGAGACCGCAATGACAAATGAAATGAATCAATTCGACTAAAAATGAAATTGCATAGATTGGTTCTTTTGGGATAAATATTTAAAAAAGAGACACTTACTCAATATAACTTTTGGTTAAATTTATATGAATGGACAAAAATACTCTCCATCCTTATCTCATCTTCCCCTTTCGTCACATGCACATATGTGTGGCCTCCCTTGTTCCGTTGTTCTCCCTCTCTAATTTATTGGATTTACCATCAATGGTTGCCCCTCGCCACTCCCCCACCCACCCCCTCCTCTCATCGACCAATGTACAATCTCGCGTCGCAATTTCTTCGACCCATTTTTGACATTCCGTAATTATCTTTGGCATGAACCAGATTCTCATCTTCCTTATAAGTGATCTTTAGTACAAATAGAAATCACACAAGCAACAGAGATATGAGTGTGAGCTGTATTGTCTTTGTCTCAGATTATTGACTCTATTGACGGGTTATCCTGAGTTGTCGACAACCTGGATGGGTTATTCTTGGTTGTCCTGGGTTGTCGACATCCAGAGCGAGGTATATTGTCTTTGTCCCTTGTTGTCTTGTTGGCATATGGGCGGGTGTTCTCGGGTTGCCCTAGATTGTTAACATCTAAGGGCGGGATGTACGTGTTGTCTTTGTTCATTATTTGTTGGTATATGGACGGATTATCTTGGGTTGTCGATACCTAGACGGGTTGTTAAAACAGACACATCTTTTTATCATATGTGTCGGGTAGCAATGAGATCATTTTTTGCTCAAAAAACTAATCCCTTTACTAGATTTTGTTAAACTTATAAAAATGATCACTTTCTAAAATGCATATCCCAAAAATATCATATAAAAGCGCCCCTTGCAAAAAACATAAATCACCCGTGATGCTTAAACAATAAATATTTCATATGTAATAAGAAGATGGTAGAATTTAGATGTAAGGAGCCCTGAGAGCAAATGTACCAAATTGACCCAAAATTAAAAATTTTGAGACCCAAATTATTTTTTTTAAAAATAGAATGAAAGTCAAAATGTAAAGTCGACAAAACCTTAAAACTTCAAGTCAAACTAAAATAATTCAAATATTTTTTACAAATAAAATCGGGCGAAGCTTGATATTGCGAATGGCATTAAAGCAGTTGGATCAAAAAGGTCATGTACAAAAATTGACACCGGTTCAGGAGGATAAGGAGAAGACCATGAAACAATAGTCTGATCAATCTTAACCCTAGTTGCTACCAAATGAGCAATTTTGTTTGTTTGTCTATTTAAAAGTGAAAAATAAACTTAAGGAATTTTACAAAGCATGAGCATGATATCCTCAATGATATTATGGATACACCATATAGCTTAATAGAATTGAAAACACCAAATAATATTTTGCAATCCAATTCACAACACACCTAATAGAAATGATGTTGAACAACCCATGAACCAACCATTTTAAGTGTCATGGCTTCATTGTGCAAGGCCGAATTTACAACTACAAGCTGACCATGAAAGTACAAGTCAACTCGACCCATGAACAACCCTACAAAGGGTAGTGGCTATGGTGGTACATTAAGTAATCCGATTAGGATTAATGTTGTGTTCCAATCCCATAACCATTCTCTCAATTTTTCTATTGGAGAAATTCAATTGTTATTTTTATCCAATAGTATTCCTAACACAGTTAATAAATCCACGTTCAAAGAATAAATGTGTTATAGATTCTAGAAAACATAATTTTTTGAAGAAAAATGCCCAAGTTGCTACAAGAAAACTCTAGTCGGCAATCAGTTATAAAAAATTTTCAAAGAAAAAATTTTATTTTTGGAGGAACCGAAAGCTTCCAAAGACATTTTCAAATTTTAGAATTCTCCAACATGGAATAGTCACGACTTTTAAGAAAATGATAAGTTGATCATTTGGTAACAATTCCATCAATCTCACTAACCCAAATCCATATGTCATCACTAGCTAGGTTGCAATGGCAAATCTAAATAACATATGGTCTCTCATAAAGATTTTCCAAACCATGCATTACCCAAGTCATGATTCCATGAATTATCTTGTATATATCAAAACATTAATGATATGTTTGCTTCGTTGGATAGAATATAATTAGATTGAATATGAAATAAGGGATGATTGGATATAAATTCTTTAAATTCGATGTACATCGGATATAATATCAATTTTATACTCTTATATCCTCATTTTTTTTTAATCCATGCACTAAACAAATAATGAATAGTAATATATTCCTTATCCTATCCTCCCCTATCCTATGAAGCAAGCATGCACTAAGTGCTTGTTTGCTTCATAGGATTAAGGGAGATAAGATAAGATATGAATTTGAATCCATTGTTTGTTTAGTACATTGATTGATTAGAAAAGAATATGATTAGAATAATATAAAATTAATATGATATCTGATGTATACCGGATTTAAAAGATTCATATTCAATCATCTTCCATTTATTATCTAATCCTATCCTATCCAATCCAATGAAGCAAACATACTATAATCGAAGTGTGTAGATTCACATTTTGTGTAGTAATAAATGTAGGTTTCAAAATGAATGGAATATTAAATAACCAAAGATCACGGAAGAATTGCAGCCAGATTTAATATATTTTTGAGAATTTAAACTTTAGTTCACTAAAAGCCTTCAAGCAAAGTTTTTAAGACCAAGAACAATTCTTGGGAACTACATGATGGTATGTATGTGCAGTTATGGGGTATTTCATTTCAACTACCTTCACCCATAAAGATGAGTCATCATTTAAGTAAGCTTGAATCCTTTTGCTTAATAGAGAGGTACTCATAAGATGTAAACCTCGAATACCGAGACCTCCTTGATTTTTAGGGAGGGTTACAGTAGACCAAAGGAATCAAATGAAGTGGGTGTTTTTTATTTGAGCCCTTAGTCCAAAGGAAAGCTTTGATAATACTATAAATTTTATCCATACACTTCTTGGATAGCCACGAAACAACTAAATTGTGTAATGGGACAACATTTAGAACAGAAGAGATTAAAATAGCTCGATCGACTTGAGAAAGGTATTTAGACTGCCAAGATCTCATTTTAGTTTGTGTTTGATTGATTATGTGATCATGGGAATTAGGGAGAGCTTTCCTAGGGGAAATCATAATACCAAGATATTTAAAAGGAAACTTGTCTTGTTTGATATGTAAGGCTTGACATATTGAATTAATTGTATCTCTATTAGTATCCTTAGGAAAATGAATATACCAAGGCTTTTCCTATTAGCCCTAATTGCTCTGCAAACATTAAATGACTCACTTTAATTGAATTTTCAATGGTAGAAGGAGTCAACCTCTTTTCATCTAAGGCCTTATTAATTGATTAGATTAGTTAAAGTTTAAGCAACCGAGATGCACAGGAAAGGAGATAGCTAGCCTCCTTGACAAATACCCTAGTATGCTTTAAAAAAGGGAGATAGTTTTCCATTGATTAGGCACGCGAAAGAAGTGGTAGATATAATTAAATTGGGTCAAAAAATTATTGGCTTTGAGGACATGAAAAATTGCTGTCTAGAGAGCCTTCCATATATAGTCTTTCTCTAAATCAATCTTTATTAATATGTACGAATATTTACCCTTTGATGTATTGAGAGAATGTGCAATTTCATATGCTACCAAGATATTATCATGTATGCTACGAGATTTAATAAATATTGATTGCTCAGCAGATATTATAAATGAAGGTGTTATTTAAGCCTATTTGCTAGAGTTTTTGATAGGATATAATAAGAGAGATTATTAAGGCAATGGGTTGATAATCTTTAATTATTTTAGGTTTTCTATTCTTGGGAATGAAAGTTAACATTTCTTTGTTCCAGTCCATAGGGAGAGCAGCATGTTCTTGAAAATACTGGTAGCAAGCTAAAAAAATATTTGATATAATTGACCAATATTTTTTATCTATAAAACCATCATATCCCAGACTTTTCCTATTTGACATGGATTTAGTTGTGTCCCAAAGCTCTTCTTTGTAAAATATTTAAGCGGATCTGGATGAGTATCTTCATTTAATTTTTTGAACGAAGGCCATTGCATATATAGCCGAAACTCTACGTGAGTTATTGGCCCATGATGAAGCATAATGATGGGCGAAAGTTTTAAGAATATCCTCATCTTTTGTGAGAATATTAGATTCATTAATCATAATAGATGAGATTCCATTTTGATGATCCATTTTACTTTGGCTTGTGAGTTGTGACCACCGTTTAAGTGACAACAGTCTACGGCAAGCAAGAGCTTTATTATGTAAGGTTCTAAGCATTAATTGTTGATCATATATATATGTTAATGTTTGGGTAGCCTCCAATGTTTCCAGTTTATTTATTTCCTGGGTAGTATATGTTATTTTCAATCATACCTAAAGAATCCATGTCCCAATTACTAAGGGCCCTTCTAGTGTGAATAATGGTACGGGTAAATGTATGAAAAGGACTAGTATCAATATTGTCATTTGACCAATGATCACTTATTACTTTATAAGAATTTGCATATTCAGCCTTCCTAGTCTGGAACCTAAAATGTTTAGTCTTCCTAGTTTGGAACCTAAAAAGTTTAGGATTATTAATCAGTCTTGGTTTAATATCAATCGATAAGGGGCAGTGATCAAATATAATTCTAGGTAAGTGTTTAACTATAGCTTTATCAAAGAAATATAACCAAGATGCATTCATAAAAGCTATATCAAGCTTTACAAGGATACGAAACTGTGATTTCCCGAGATTAATGTGTTCACGTGTTCTGAAATTTCGAATCTGAAAGTGTGCCGTCGAATCTCGTCATTTTTGTCAGTGTTTTCGTCGAGTTGTTGTTCTGATTGGCTCTATCAATTATAGATCGAGTCGGCACTGTTCATGCATTTGGCTCGACCACATGATAGTGTCGGCCACTGTCACCGATTGTGTTGTCGTAACCACGCACGTCGACGCCACCAGATGAGGCGTCGTCGCCAAGCGACACCGCCGCTAGGCGTGGCGTTGCCTGGTGATAGTGCGAGGGACGCAATCGCCCAAATCAGGGGTTGCCGCCCCTGATTTCTTCGTCACCGCCTGTTCGCAGTAGGGGCAGCGACGGTCGATGGTGTCGATCGGCGAGTCATCGTCGCCTGTCGGCAATGGTGCAGTCTCCACCTCGTCACCCGGATCTCGGTGACGGCGACGACGGCAGTAAGGTGATGATGCGCTGTAAACCTAGAAGAGGCTGGTATGTTTTGTTGTAGCACTGTTACATTCAATGTAACAACGTTATGTACATTTAGTATTAATATATAATCGTTGAGTAGATAACATTGTTATATGTTGTTATATGCTGTTGTGAGTGGTATCATGGGTGTAGCTGTGATATATAGATTCGTAACACTGTTACGAAAGTTTGTAACAATATCTTATTAAGTAGCATTTATGGTATTTTCCTTATTATTTTAAATAATTATTTAAAGGCCTTTAAGTTAGTAAAATTAGTCATATTATATATGAATTTGTACCTACTCGACGTCCTGAATATATTGGTGAGGTCCATTTCTCCGTTTGACTTTCAGATTTTGAAAATAGTAGGTGCTCATTGCCTCATTTTGCATGCCGAGTCGGAAAACATTATTTTAATTATTTTTATATTTCAATCTGAGTTGTTTTGTTCTATAATAGTTATTAAGGTGAATATCATCCTACATCAGTAGTTACCCTATGTCAAAAATTGACATCATAACATTTTATTGAAATCTTACTCAGCCTTCTGTTGATTGTTGTTGTTTTTGCCTCAAATCCTCAGCTATGACAGCATTTCTTTATGGGGTAGCTAGAGTATTGGAGGAGGAGACGTCTTCCGCATGTTATATTAGTTTCTTATCCCCTTAGTGAATTGTTAACTTCTATTAATAAGTATTATTTAAACTTTTGGACTGAACTTTGATCTCCTTTTTCATAGATGGACTATTGGACTTTTACTGTTTGTTATTATGTTGGATTGTTGCTTTGAATTTGAGTTGTGAATCTAGTTGTAATTTAAATTCCGTCCACTTGTCATTTGTTGTTCTGTTGCTAGTTTGCACTTCTCCCGGGTGAGGTTCCTTATCTAGGGATAAGCCTAGGCGGGGTGTAACACTTTCACTTCCCAAGATACAGAGGAATTGGATGAGATTGCAATTTTAATTTTGTTTAATTGACTCTTTCACTTCCCACCCAAGCCCCACCCCCTTGGTACTCTCACGCATCGAGCCTCCCCCATCAAATCTAAAATAATTAACAGATCTATTCAATTGGTATATTGTATACATGAACGAAAATTGTGCCCCTTTCATCTCCGTAGTCCGAACTCTTCATCTTCTCCATCTTCATTTGGCTCCAAGCCAAACGCTCGGTCGTCCACACTCCACGTGTCTAGATAAAATATGGTTTTTACAGTAATGTTCGGCCTCCTCAAACACTCATTTTCTTCCTCTCCGCCTCTCGCCTCGATCTTTTGAAGCAGTCCCAACTCTCGTCTCTCGTCGTTGCCACCAAGTTGCGGTCTTGCTCTTGCAGACTACATTCTCCGTCAATGTTGTTGCCAGGTTGCAAACTTGCAGCACCAAAGCAGTCCCAACTTGCGGTGTCGCTGCCATTAAGTTGTTGCAATCTACATTATCCGACCGAACCCCAACTTGCGGTGTTGCTATCGCAAATTATAGTTTGTCCATCTCCGTTGCTCGCCCTAAAATCCTTAATCCTCAGTCAAAAGGTAATGTTGCCTACTAGTTTTAGTTTTTATTCTAGAGAGTGAATGCATCAACCATCTCATACGAGCCATATAGAGATTTAGGGTTTTGTTGTCATGGAAAATATAGCTTATTTATATTTGTATTCATTGTCCTTTTATTTTTTTTTCATTTTATTTCTCGATTGTTTGTAGCAGTGTGGTAAGAAATAAATAATAAATTGTTGAGAGTTTTGTTGAGAAGAATTGACGCAATAATAGTACAATCTCGAAGCAATCTCTATTGTTCTGACATTATATTATCTCTTATATTTGTATTACTTTTTAGTTTATACTTAGCTAGTGAGAATATATTAGTTTGTTTATGTTATTGGTAAGAAATTAAATATGTCAAATAGAAAAATATGAATTTGATTATTCAAAACTCCTAAAAAGAGAAGACTTGAAACTTTAATAACTCAACAATGAGCTCTTGATAAACTTTTTACAAGTAATAAAAATTTTTTAGAAACATGAGAGATTATTCCTTGAATGAACAAGTCAATAATGCCATTGAATTAGATGATAATAAAATAGTGAAACTAGTGAAAAGTCTCACATAAACCCTTTTAAATGAACCATACGATTTCATCTCCAAAAATATTTATGATCTTAGTCATATGAACTAATATTGATAGAAACTTGATAAATTTATTAGTTGAAAAGAGGCCAATTAGAATTGTTGGTATAGATTTTTCAAATGATAAATTTTCAAGACATTTTCCTAGTACATATTATATCCAAAAATTAGCAAATGACAAAAAAACATGAAAAAAGATGGTTAGTTTATTCTAAAGACTTAGATAGAGTATTTTGTTTTTGCTGCAAATTGTTTAATTCTATTATTTGTACTAGTAATTGAGTTTGATGGTGTTGAAGTTGGTTTAGGAGTGTTATTATCATGAAGTTATGAAATTATATTAAATTAAAGGGAGAATGCAATCAAAGTCCTATAAGTTTTAAATTTTTTGGTCTTCAGTCCTATAAATTTCATCTTAGTATTTTCAGTCATATATGTTTGCTCCATAACACATATTTGGTCATATACGTGACGGTCCGTTAACTCTATCAACATAGACATAACGTTGTTTATTTTTTCGTGGACAGAGTTAAAAAATCGTCACAGGTATGATCAAATCTGTGCTACGGAGCAAACATATAGGACTGAAAATTTTGAAATGAAACTTATTGGACGTACCAAAACTTTCAACGTGTATGAACGATATTATATCCATGTGGACGGAGAGTTAACATGCCATCACTGATATGACCAAATCTGTGCTACGGAGTAAATATATAGGACTGAAAATACTAAAATGAAATTTATAGAACTGAAGTCCAAAAAATCTAAAACTTATAGAACTTCTATCGTACTTCTCCCTTAAATTAAGTTAGAATTTGGTCAAAAGGGGTGGTTGGGATTTGTGGATCGATTTCTTTGTAGCCAATGATTTTTGACGAGTAAAATGACGAAAATCCCCTTTTGCTTCTTCTGCTAGTGTAGTTTTGGATTCAGTTGTACTCTTGTTGCATTTTTCTTGGACATGACATATTGTCAATTATATAGTGATTGGTGCTATTGCATTGTATGATTACTGATTTGTTATGTTTAACTATTAGTTATGCTGCTCTTAGTTGTATTATTGTTGTTGACCTTATTATTGGTACAAATGGAATTTTGCATATGTTGGTATTATTCATGATTGACATGCTGCACTTGTTGTTATTCATTATGGTGGTGAGGTTTAGGTGTGCATGTTGCATTTGTATGATTTATTATTGGGCCCGTTAAATACGAGTGTATTGGAGGCTTGATCATGTGGATATTTTATATTGTTGGCCCGAGGTGTATGGGGTGGTGACACCGGTGATCATAAATTTTTTACATAGGGTACAAGTGTGCAACATCGAGGTGTGAGATACTAGTTGGCATCGCATTAGTTGGCATGAGCATAAGATAGTTGTTGTGATATTTATATAGTTGTGTACAAAATCATCATGGCATAATGACTTGACATCTTCTCCGTTGACATATTGAGAAATCTTACTTAGTTTTTCACTGACATTTGTTGTTTTTATCTCAGATCCGCAAGTGTGAATTAGTGTTAGATAGAGTAGATGAGGCGTGCTCTAGCGTCAATTTCCGTAGTGTTGTATAATTTTTTTCTTGTGAATATTTTATTATTGTATAAAATATTATTCAACTGCAAGTGATTTCAAGTTCATATTGTGTCTTTTTGGATTTCCATTACGTAATTCCTAGCTGACACCCTTCATTTGGGAATAATCCTAGGCAGGGCGTAATAAGTAAACTAGCTAATAAAGGTACTAGTGATTGGAAAAATCTTAGTGCTAAATTTAAAGCTCGCGAAACGAGCAGTGAGCACACTATTAATATGAGTTCATGGATAGATTTAGAAATATAATTGTTGAAAAATAAAACAATCAATGAAAATGTTCAAGAACAAATTAATATGGAAAGATAATATTGGAAAAAAATACTATTAAGAATTATTGCTATAATAAAAACTCTTGGTAAAAATAATTTGACATTTAGGGAAAAAAATGAAAAAGATCTATCAAGAAAGCGATGGAAAGTTTTTAAGTTTAATTGAAATGATGTCGAATTCTATCTAGTGATGCAAGAATATATTTGACGAATTAAAGATGGTGAAATTCAAAATCATTACCTTGGACATAAAATAAAAAATGAATTAATTGATATGTTAGCATGTAAAATTAAAAATTGAATTATTGAAAAAGTATAGATGTAAAATATTTTTCAATAATACATGATTGAACGTTGGATACAAGTTAACGAAGAGCAAATGTCTCTCATATTACGAAGCGTTGACATTTCTTTAACTCCAATAAAAATATTGATCTTTTTATAATTTTTAAATGTAGACGATACAACTGGAAAATATCTTTTTGAAGTTATAGTAGAAGAAATAGAAAGTATTTGCCTTGATATTCATAACTTAAGACGACAAGGATATATGATAACATATCAAATATGATGGGGAAATACCAAAGGGTGCAAAAAAGACTTCTTGATATAATTAAATCCGAGAGCATTTTACACACCATGTGGTTGTCATAATTTAAACTTAGTACTTTGTGAAATAGCTAATTCTTGTCCTAAAGCTATATCATATTTTGGATAGTGCAACACATATTTCACTATATTATTCTTCTACTAAACGATGGAAAAATTTTAAAAAGATTATATACCTACTTTATCTGTTAGATCATTATCACATACACGTCGAGAAAGTCGTATAGAAAGTGTTAAAGCAATAAGATTTCAAACCCCACAAATAAGAGATGCTTTATTAAAGTTAGTAGAAGTTACTGAAGATTCGAAAACTAAGGTGTGTTTGGTTAAAGTAAATTCTTAAAAAAAAATGAACTTTGGACATTTTCCCATTTTTAGCACAAATTTTTTTCGTTAGCAAGGAAATACACCAACTTTTATTTTGTTACCCCGTTTAGCACGCATCGTCATTTCTGACGATTTTGGTTGATGTGTCACTTAACAGAAAATACGTGACAAATATTTATCCTTAACTGAAGCCATATAGAATAAATAAAATCACGTACACTCTATTATTGACTAAAATATTGACCATCTTCCCTAGTTGTCTTCTCCACCACACCCTCCTCCTCTCCTCCCCTCTTCGATGGCGACGACACCCTTTTCAAGCCTTGGGACTTTGCCGATCTCAGACAAGAGGTCGCGCAGACATCTCAGACAAGAGGTCGGCGACCTCTCTGGCGGAGAGGTCTGCGCTTCGTCTGCAACCTCTCTGACGGAGAGGTCTGCACGACCTCCCTGCCGGAGAGGTCGTGCAGACCTCTCAGATGAGACATTGATCACCATCGGGCTGACATCGTTGCCGACGAGCTCATCCCCGATGACGACGATGACCCATGGAGTGCAGTTAGCGTCGAGGTCTTTGAGAAGAAGGACCACGTCATTATTGTCACTTAAAGTTATCAATTTGTCTTTTTTGCATTAAATACTTGCCATATAGGATAAACATTTACCGTGTATTCTCCATTAAGTTACACATTAGCTAAAATCGTCAACAATGATGGTGCGTGCTAAACGGGATAACAAAATGAAAGTTAGTGTGTTTCCTTGCTAACAGAAAAAGTTTATGCTAAAAAAAGAAAAATGTCCAAAGTTCGTAGTTTTTGGGTATTTACTCGTTTGGTTAGCAAAAACTATTCTTTGGTTTAGTTTTAGTGAAAATGAAAACTTGATTTCGAAAATCTAGTTTAAGTCTCTAATTTTTAATTTTCTTTGGTAGGTGTGTTTGGTTAATAAAAACATCAGTTTTAGTTGGTCAACTTGGTTGAAACCAGTGAATTTTTATTTGGTTATAGAAAATAACATCAATTTTCATTAAACAGTTTTAGTAGTAATCTGATTTTGATTAAATAGTAAGCTAATTCAAATGAAATAGTTCATAAAACATAATATAATTGTACGCATATTGATAAAAGTAAGATGGATAACTATTTAACATTATTATTTGGACTACAAACAACTAAGATAAATTTACCAAAAATCAAAATATGAATTTTTTTTATCCATTTTAAAAGAAGTTGATAATATGTGGTTTCGACGGTCGATTTCGATACCGAAATACAGTGTCAAACTTGTAATTATAAATACTTACTTAAGATCTTTCGGTAAGATTTTATTAATAAAATCTTCGATATCAAAATACAATGTCAAACTTGTAATTATTAAAAGAAGTTGATAATCGGTGTCTCAAGAAAGATCAAAATACAAAATCATACCTAAGATCTTCAATGTCTCAAGAAAGATTAAATGAATTAGTTTTATTATCAATTGAGAAAGAAATACTAGATGAAACTGATTATAAAAATTTAATTAGTAATTTTGCATATTAAAAAGTTTGAAAAATAAAATGTACATAAAAATTTATATTAATTTTATTGAATAAATGAAAGACCTCATCTTAAAATTTTACCTTGGGCCACAATATCTATTGGATCGCCTCTAACCGTCGATGGTGATCGTGGAGCCTTCTAGGCCGATAGAGTAGAACGTTGAGCGAGAATAAAATGAGAAGATTGGGTTCCGTCAAGCGGATTCCACGAAGGATGCTGGGACGAACTGGTTGGGGAGGGAGGCGAAAAGTTTTAGCCACTCATCGTCTCTCTCTCTCTCTCTCTCTCTCTCTCTCTCTCTCTCTGTGTGAACATCACCCACAATGATAACTATACTAAGTTAATTAATTCAAATATTTAACAAAAACATATTTTCATGTTCTTAATCAACCGATAGGTATTATATTTATATATATCCCTGCCGAAATATTTTGTCTTATTTTATTATTTAAGACGACTTTGAGAGCTAGCTTATTTTAACCAAATATTTTTTGGTTAAGAATATTCAATTCTACAAAATCAAAGTTGTCCTATTAAGGTTATTCCAATAAGTTTTTTTTGCTATTCATTACATCAAACATATCAGCACAAAGCTAAGAAAATAAAATTTAAACAGCCAGAAAGATTTACATCATGGAGAAGATTATTACAATAGACCTATTCTTGGCTTAATTTCCTTTCATTTTTTAACTTTCACTTTTATGTGGATATATTTCAAAGGTATATATATATATATATCTTTTTTTCCCTTTTAATTTATAATTTTTATTTTCTTTCACACTGCACTTTCTTTTTTCTCATCTTTTTCTATCATCTAAACATAGTCTAAATTAGATTCGCAAGAGTTAAATAGTAGGAAACACAAGGTTGAAACTTCAATTAAATCGAACCATATATTATAGTTTAAAATTCACTAGCAATTTTTAAATTTAAGAAAAAAAAGAAGAGAAAATAGATAGTTTCCCATGTTGAGTCAAATTGGGCTATATGCTCACTTGAAGCCCAAAACTGCCTCATCCTGGCCGCCATCGCCTTCCTATTCTCTCTGCTTTCCCATTTCCCGCCACAAGACCGATTCCAAGGCGAGCGAGGCACAACCCGCACGCTATCCCTCGGTGCACCCACCGTATCCTCACTCGCTCCTCAGCGACCAAGATGCTGAGCGCGGGGTGCAGTTTACTGGACGGAGAAGCCGCGAGATGTGAGAGATGGTAACGCGGTGAAGCTGCATGAGATGGGCCTGACGAAGAGTTCATCCCTGCACACCACCTGATAACCAAAATGCCCAAGTAAGCAGTAAATGTTTTTTTCGTTCATGAACATTAGATATAGCCAACATTAATTAGTCATACTGAAAGGTTCAAGGTTGACTTGTAAATTAGAAGCCAGATCATGGTAATCATGATGCCATTACTTCCTGATGTGTGAACTGTGAAACGCTGGAATAGAAGAAAAATGTGAAATTTTGAGATTCTAATGAGCTTTTAATACAAAGAGGCAAGCTAGTATCAAAAGTATGTGTTTTCTTTAATAGGTGAGAGGTTCTACCGTTCTAGGAAGATAGAAGCCCAACAGAGAGTATAGTGTGCTGAGAAGGAACACATTAATTCTTAGTTGGAAACCCCCTTTAGAGTTCAAACACATACTTAGCTTGTAAGCAAACATAAAAAATATAATATCTGTGGTAAACTACCATTGCATATTATAAATTGTCAATAAAAAAGTAGTCACCTTTGCATTAGCATGCATCTCGACCTCTCACCAAACATATAATATACTAATGAAGCAAATAGTTATGAATCAAGAAACACTAATCAAGTGACATGTGTACTAAGTACTCCGAATCAGAGGCATTCTTTGACGCGGCAACAGAGGGGCTGAGCACATGGGTTTCATCAATATTCCAGGCACAGGAGACATGGATTGTGTTGTTTGCTTGCGTTGTCTTTGATGCCATCTCTTGTTCTGTCAACAAGGGGAAAAGGAAACCTTGCTCTTTAGACATTGCGGGAGGCATCACCCGGCAAAAACCTACCCTACTTACCTTTTATTATTCTAATATTTATTTAATCGAAAAAGATTTGCTGAAGGTTATTTTTAACAGTTTTTAATGCTGCAAAATATTAGAGTCCTTGTGATGGTTGAATTTGATTCCCAAGCTTATAGGATGGAGAAGACAAAGGATAGAAAATTGATTAATGCAGATATTTAAGCCCCACAAATCATCCAAAAATCTAAATGTAAGAAAATGAACATGTTGGTAAAACTTCAAATTTGGTTACTGACCTCAAGGGTGTTAGTATATTACTACTTTAAACTTTATGCAAGGAGAGGGTCACAACCATGGAACTACCTTAAAAAATTCTAGTCGGCTCATTTAGGCATAAATAAATCAGCACTTTGGAAGCCAATGCAATACTAAAGAAGGATAACTCAAAAAATTGATTGTTTATATGCATTATTATGAATGATTAAAGAAGGATTGTACAATGGTAGCAACATAGAAGACAAAATGGACAGGAGGCTAAAACAGTGAACTACTATCTGTTCTAACACATGGGGTGCTACTGAAAACAAAGGATAGAAGAACATTCTTTTTTTTTCTTCAACACTGTATTGAAACAAAGACAATAGCCTTTCTCATTGTTAATGGAATTTTTTGTTGGGGAGATATGTTTAATTATCAAGTAGACCTCACAGATAGCAGTGACAAAAACAAGCCTACAAAAATATGGATGACACATCACACATGAAGACAAGTAGCAAGTTTTACATGGATGTGCTTGTTTTGTTTTCATCTTTTTTTTCCTTTCTATGAATGTGGATGTTGTTCACTCCTGTAAGCATGTGATGGGGTAAATTTCCCCAAGGAGTTACCACATGTGTCCAGTAGGAGGCCATATAACAGAGCATTTATCCAGGTGATATATGGCAAGAAAGGCCCAATCCAACTTGGGCCAGGCCACACATAAGTAGGTTTCTTGACAAGGTAATCGCTTCGGTGCAACATACCCCGACAAGGCGACAAGGCTTGCAAAGTCATTGTTAGCTAGACCTTGGTGAGTCGTGGCTATCTCATCACATAGTGGAGGATGTTTCTCCTTAGTCCATTCCAGTTGAACATGGAACAAAAATGAACATTTAACTTTTTCAAGGAGGGAACCTTGAAATACATAAATTGATCTCTAATGATAGATTTGTTTTGTCAGATGTCCACTACCTGCTCTGCTTAAGTTATCAGTCACTTGACCAGACTCAAATGGGCGTATATATAATAATAGAGGAAGGGCTGCATTTTAGAAACCAAATCAAACCAAGAATGAGAGGGTGCCAAAATAACAACTTGCAATAGCAGAGGAGAAAAGCTACCATCACCAAGATAATTCACTCCAATCATTAAAAACCTGACAGTTTGATTCTTTCTGCCACAGCTTTTATCGGACACAGGTTTTCATGGTTTTCAGTGAGGCCTCTGATTCAGTTTTGAAAACTGAGTGCAAAGAAGCCTAAACAAAAGCATCCATCCTTTCTTTCATTCACCACATATGTTATCAGTGTCCAAGCCACTAGGGCTATGACAAGTATGCTGCAACCTTGGTTTTTTTATTAGCTCTTTTAGTCTTTTCCATCAATCTCTCAGTACTCCTGTAATTACAGGGACACATGGGTCTAAGCATTTCAATCATTGAAGGCCATGTTATCCAAGCAATGGAGTGGCAAAATTCATATGGAGTTATTGAGAGTTACAGGAACCTAGAATAGAAGCAACTTTGAAGCATGAACAATACTCATTAGTGAATGAATTGTTGCTACAATTTTTTAGTTACATTCAGGAGGAAGTGAAGGATAAAAAGACAAGGGAGGAAATGCTGGAGGAGTGGGCTAGCATTCTAATGTTGAGCAAGGGAAGAGTGGTTGTTGGATCTTGGTTGGATGCAGTCTGCATTTGTTTATTTTATCCCTCATCATATTGTCTAGGCATACATGTTATACATAATCTCTTGTATCATGTGACCAACAACACATCAAAGTAGTATCCCCCCAACTGCTTAATGTTATTGTCACTTGAAAAATTATGACACCAGGTGTGGGCTCTTTACTCTAGATTTCTTACAAAGCTGCTTGAACCAGAGCTTGAACTACAATTTGGATCTACTTGGGTAAGTAATCCTTACATTGGGACCATGGGAATAGGACTTGATTCACCTAATATGTATTGTAAGATAAGGTTAAGAGTAACGATTTGGGGGAATATATGCATGGTGACAGAACTAGATACCCAATTAATCATGGACTTAATAAATCCAAAACCTAACTGAGGTAGATAGAGCATATAAAAAGCTCAAATGCATACAAATGATTGGTTGATGGAATGATCTATCCAATAGCTACTAGCCTACAGAGAAAAACATTTATCATCAAAAGCCCCAAGATTTTGACTTTAGTTCACCTGATTTCTAGCCATTATGTTCTCCAGATTTTGACTTTATTGTCACCTGAATCAATCTGAATTCACACTTGATCATTTTATTTTGGAGCCCTCCTCATCTAAAAAAAAGGAAAATAACTAAAATTCCTTGATCAGTCAAACAAGTAAAATTAATTTAGATTGCATAAACCATTAATTCCAGTGGAAAGTGGATGTTGAACCAGGATTCACGAACTCGACCGGGTGCGAGTAACCTGGCGATTTGCTGGAAATAAATGCAAAGATTGACCTGGGTATTGTCTAGCTTTTCTTTAATCCTGAACCCCTCATTTTAACACTAGTAAACAGCAAGTGGATTAAACAATGCTATTACTTCTCTTTGATTACCCTTCACTCCCGCTCTTTACCCTCTCAATGGCCATATCTTTCTTTGATTCCAATCATTGCTCAAGGAAAAGAAATGCCAAGAATATTCCATGTATTTCACCTTGGTTGTGATTAATAATGATTTAGGGAAGAAAACAGGAGGGGGTGGATGCATTAAACTAACCAGTTCTTTAATGCATTGGAGTAAGAGGTGGGGAACAAAAGAGGATTGGTGGAAAGGCACCTCCAATCAAATCATAATATGTTCAAGTTTTTGCCCTCCATAGCATGTGATTGCGAGCAAACCAAAGGCACTGGTGATAAAATAAGAATAAGAACACTGTTTAGAGTTAGGTGAAAGAACACCTCAAACTTTTACAGCTAATGAACACTTTTATTTTTTTTTCTTTGCTTCTTCTTTTGATCAACAATTATGTCTTGTTTCTTCCTTACTACAACCTGGCAAGGACTAATACTTCAACAGAAGCATGATTCAATCCATAGGAGAGATGAAGTATCTCTCAAAGGTTAGAATGATTTTTCATGATCTGAATAAAAACCAATTCTAGCCATGTTGATGAGTTCCTGTAGAGAAAGCTATAATTTTGTCTCTTTCTTCACATAAACTCAGTCTTTCTACTATTTGCTGTAATGTCTTTGTTTGTTTCACTTTGTTGATCAATGATCTTGACTAGAGAAACCTATCAAGCTCCCAAAGTGTCATTATCAATATTTATTGTTATTACAGTAATTAATACATATTTTGCAAATCATTTCACTTACTCTTTGCAAAAAAAAAAAATAAAAAAATCCACCGAACTTTCATTGCCAAATACTATTTTGTTAATTTGAAGCTTTAGAAAATATTTTTAGCTTTTCTATGAAATATTAGGGGTGAGCGGGTCCGGATACTTGTATTTTTAATGATACCAAGATCCTACTTTGTATACGATTGATTCCTAGGTTTTGGAACCGGAACCCACCATGTTGGGAGCTAGAATCGAACCCTATTCGGAACCTCTGGTGTTGTACATTTCCGGGTACTCTGTTGGAACCTGTTCATTTACAAGTTCCAAGGTACAGGTTCCAACATGGTACAAATTCTAGGGTACCGGTTCCGGTTCTGTGTACTCGATGTGTTGGACCCGGAACCGGAATTGATTTTAATCGGTTTCTTAATTTTTGTCTTGGACCCTACCCGAATTTAATTCAGGTCTACATGGAACCTATCGATCCGATCGGGTAGATTCCAACCGGTTTCGGGTCTATCCGGTACCCATGCACACCCCTATGAAATATGGATCAAAACTATTGCAATTATTCTATTTATTTATTTTTTCTTTTGCTGATGATATGGTGACTATTAATCAATGTTGAGAACTCTTTAAACTTCAAAAAGGATCAAAAGACATGAGATCCAAGGATGCCGGATCCTAATGTGAAAAACCATTATCAATTATTTTATTTTTTTGAAAAGAAGCAATTGTATTAATTCATGAGATATAATTGAATACAATGAGGGGGAGGAGAGAAAGAGTTAAAAACAACAAGACAAAGACAAACTTAGGAAAGAACTAAGGTAGCACAAAAGAGGGAAAAACTATAGGTTGCAGTAAAGGCGGGAGAAAGAAAAAAAGGAGTTGATAAGTTCGGCCACTCCCCGACTACGGTCTTCGAAGCATCGACGGTTTCTTTCCCCCCTAGATGAACCAACTCCAAACCAAGAGAATCCTGAACCTGCGTAAGTTGAGTTTGTTTGGTTGGCCCCGACGATAAAGTTCTGAAGCTCGTGCCAAGTTGAAGAAAGGAGTATTCAGCATGCGTAACCAGAGACTCCAAGCTTCTTGAGTGTAACAGCAACGAGAGAACAAGTGCTCATGAGATTCTGGCAGTGAGAGGCAGAGAGTACAAGAAGTGTCAATGGCCATTCCCCATCCCGCCAACTTGTCCCGGGTCAGCAATCTCTTGCGAACCCAAAGCCAACCGAAAATAGCAACCTTAGGTGGGAAAGAAGATTGTCATACCCAACACGAAGTGGAATCCTCAATCCCCCTATAGACCAGAATACGATACAGATACTTAGTAGAGAAGAGCCGGTCTGGAGATCATTTCCAAAGAATGAGATTATTGTTGTCCGAGTGTTGGATGTTGTCAAGCATAAGAAGAAAAACCATTATCAATTAGGTTGACATTCTTATATATATATATATATAAACACACGCGGAAATTCAGTATATATCAATCTCGCACTAAATTTCTGATGGTCAACTCGACAACATTCTCATATTTTTCCAAATCTTAAATTGCTGCGCGCCATGCACGAAGCTCGCAAGCACTCCGAGAGCAACAGCTAACGAACGTGATGAAAAATGAAACGCCATGACTTGTTGGCCGCCCATTTCGACCAATCAAATCAGCTTTTTTGCATGGCTGAATCTGAAAGCTATTCTTCTTCCTGCACGGAAAATTTACCCAAAGATTTGTGTCTTTCTCACAAACATAGAAAATCTTTATACTATATTAAGAGCTCTGTCCAAGACAGACACTGGAAAAGGTGAAACCCACGATGGGTTTTTGTCAATTTCTCAAACACAGCAATTTAATCAAACTAGTAGTTCCTTTTTATTACTGAGAGAAGAAGATATTGTAGTTCCTTCTTTTTTTATCAAGGGATGTCCTAGTTTGTCCCTCAAACTAGATGCCGTTCATTCACTGAGTCACCGCAATTAGTCAATCACCATTTCTCTCTCTCTCTCTCTCTCTCTCTCTCTCTCTCTCTCTCCGAACATGTAACGCACGCACAAACAAACACAGGAACCAAAGATGAGGTGATTCCCATGAAAAGGCTTCCGAGAGTAGAGGGGCACATACGGCTCCTCTTCTGGCGTTCAACGCCCGGCTTCCCCTCCGTCGATTGCGCTCATTTCTGATTCCCCTCTCTATATATACCCAAACCTCAACCACTCCACTTTTCTCCCTCCCTCCCTCCCTCTGTACTTCGTATTCTTCTTCTTTGTTCTTCTTCCTAAACTCGTCATTAAATTCCTACTTTTGCCCCTTGTTTGCTTTCTCGCTGCGACTTCCTTCAGGTGGAATGGAAAAGGAGAGATTTTTCTGCGTAAGCTCGCAGTCGCCGGAGGCGGTGATGCCAGTGCAGATTAACTGCGGCGCAGCCACCGGCCAACTGCCGCAGCCTGTCCTAAACCTCGGTTGGGACCAACTAATGCACCATGGTGTTCGTTTTGATTCGGCGCTCGGCTCCCTTGTCCCGTCGTCGCCGTCTTCTAACCAGCTCGCCGGTAGTGATAGTGTTGGCCTCCGCGAGCTCGTTGGCCGGCTCGGTAGCTCCGGGGATATGTCGTTGACCTCGCGGTACCAAAATGCTAACTCTTCCCATTACAGCACGCTGTTGAGCTCCCCTTCGAAGCTCGGCATGGATCACCAGCAGCAGAGCAAGAGAAGCCTGCCGATGGCGGGACAATTCGCCGCCCCATTTTCCACCAACCCGGGATTCGTAGAGAGAGCCGCGAGGTTCTCTTGCTTTGGAGCTCGGTCATACGATGGGCTTCGTGGCCAGTTCGGGCTCCCCGAGGCTGGAAGGCTGTCGAGGGTCTCGAGCAGCCAGTCTCTGAAGGCAACCGGCGGGATTCCGGTGGGTGTTCCTGATAATGGAAAGGAAACAGCTTCGACGCCGGAGGAAACGGAGTTCAGCAACGGCCAAGAGGCATCCTCGGCATCAGACATGATGCCGGCTAGCAGTGCCGAGAATAATGCGAGGAAGCGGAAAGCGGCCACAAAAGGCAAAGGAAAGGCGGCACCTTTATCATTCTCCACCATTAGTCCTCCAAAGGTATGCTCCAAATCCACTATGAATTCAGTACACAACTTATGCATGCATTAAAGACATGACATTCCTCGAATTGCAGGAAACCGAGGAAGAAATTTATGAAGCCAAGAGATGCAAAACATCTGAAACCAGTGAAGCTGACAAATTTACAAGAACAAAGCCGAACACCGAGCAGAGCAGCGACGACGGCCAGAAACAAGGAAAAGATAACAATGCCAAGCCGCCGGAGCCTCCGAAGGACTATATCCATGTCAGGGCAAGAAGAGGACAAGCCACCGATAGCCACAGCCTCGCTGAGAGGGTAAAGCGCTGTTCATGTCGATCAGCACTTCCTGTTTTCCTATTTCCAGATTTCTCATCCTATTATTTACCGATTCAGGTTAGAAGAGAAAAGATTAGCGAGAGGATGAAGCTCCTGCAAGATCTTGTGCCGGGTTGCAATAAGGTCTGCAAAGCTTCTTTATATGTGTTCAGAACATGACCATTTCTTTTCTCCAAGTATAAACTCCTGATGCCTTTGAATTGTAGATTACTGGCAAAGCTCTAATGCTTGATGAGATCATCAACTATGTGCAGTCATTGCAGCGTCAAGTTGAGGTATATAGAGTTACATTTGAGCAGAATCAAATTTTTTGTATTGCTCAGTGAATTAAATTTCAATGAACATTCAATCATCATGTTCCCAGTTCTTGTCAACAAAACTGGCCACCTTGAATCCCCAGCTAGATTGTAACATGGATAGCCTCCTTCGAAAAGATGTAAGCTTTTGCATTCTCTTTGATCCCCTTTATCTAAGTGTGCCCAATTTTGTGTTAGGTTTACCTGACCTTTTTTCCTTCACAATTCAGATGCATCAAGAAGGAACATTGCCACAGCAAGTCTATCCTCCATTAGACCTGACAAGCACAGCATTCTCATATGCTCAGCAAGACATGCAGACATCATTAAATCCATTAGACTCGTTGAGACAGCCTCCTGGTGTGCAGCTGGATTCTCTCGAGGGATTTGCTGATGCCAACTCTCAGGTAATTGATTGTGTTGCCACTGGATGTCTACAAACAGCCATTGCATGCAACAAATTTGTAATAGAAGAGTAAATTTATAATTAAGATTTAAGATCAATGTTGGTGTTTTCAGCTTGGCAATTTCTGGGAGGATGATCTCCAGTATGTGGTTCAGATGGGCTTTGGAAAGAGCCAGGGAACTGCCTTCTCCTCCCAAAGTCTCTGTGCAGAGTGAGTTGGAAGACTAAAATTTGGCTGATAACTGTTCATTTAATGAAGGCAAAATGAGAAGCAAACTGTAGTTTTTTTGTATATAACCAATGAGATGCTGATATCAAACAGCAAGAGGAACGTCATTGAGTCGACAGTGAAACAATTTGTTCTTCCACGAGGTGTAAGATTTTTACAAGGCGAAAAGGAGAGAGACGGCAATCACGGAGAGATTATGGTGTTGCTGTTTTCTATTGTACTGATGAAACTATTGAATCAAATGTGATTTAGTTGTTTGTCAAAACTTTTGCTTTACTTCTGGTTCTTATAAGTAAGTGGGAAGAAAATTCAATAAATTTGGGAATTCTTTTTATCACTTCAATTTAGAAAGATGGGTGTCTACTCATTAACAGCTGTGATTTTGATACAAGTTGCTTCTCTCAACACTCAAAGGCTTTACAGTTTGCGAAATATAAAACAGCACTTAGATAGTTAGATGGGGCCAAAGTGGTTATGATTCCTTACAGCAATTTAAAGTCTCATATGTTATATAAAGCTCTCTATAAGAAAGGCATCTTCCCCTTCACTCTTCTTTCCCTGTCAGATTAGCTGTGGACATCCATTCATTATTATCAGCTAAAACAAGGGTTAAGGTTCTCTTCTCTGAAGCACCCAAACAAGGATGAAGGTCATGTGTCATTAAGTCTTGTGACCTAATTTGGACAACCAACATCTACTGTATTCTGAAGCCAACCACAATGGCTTATCATCTTTATTTCTCCATTGGTTGTGTACATGTAAAGACTCCTAGTTTTAGCTGATGATCTCTCTTTGCCGGATTATTACCTGATTCAGTGTTCAGTAAATTTATACTTAAATTTTCAACTTCTTTTTCCCCTAACACAATGAATTTTCTGGATAAATACAAAGATTCCAATTAAGATGCAGATCCGAAGCATTTCCATGCTTGAACTATTTTGGATGGATTCACCTTAATATTGTCATCTGTACCCGAAAAGGATAAACAGTACTGCCATAAATAAGACTGTATTTGAGAAATCATAGCCAGCCCATTTGACCTAGTCACCTTAGCACGAGCGAATTACACCACTATAAAAGAGCATGCTCTCTAATCCATAAACATTCTCTTAACTTCGATTGATGCAATCCTCTTGTAGTCACTTATTCTCTAGTTGCCCTTTTTTTGGCCATCTGCTCTCCTCTAGAACGGGTTTTAACTTCTCGTATCGCTCTGCCTAGGCTTCAGGCAATTGGCTTACTTTCTCTTTCTCTACCCTTGAATGTTTCCCGCTGTTATTTTCCTTATTGCGAATACCTATTGGTTCATCTGGCACGTTAGGAATCTTTTGTTGCACGAAGCTAGGCAGCATGTCCCCTCCATCCTTGTGATACCAGTCCCTACTAGCCACATATTCAGTCTGAGGACTCTAGCAATACTTCCTATACACTCATCAGATGGATGTCGCCGGCACCTAATATTTTTAAAATTAATTGTGATGCTTTATTTGTTGATTTTGTAGGTGGTATTGGGTCTGTCATTCGCTCTTATGATGGCACCTATCTTGGGGCAGGTTCCTTTTTCTTCCATGGCGACTCCGCTCTCGTGTTGGAAGCTTTGGCTGTTCGGGAAAGCCTACTCTATGCTACCCAACATGCTTTGCCGCATTTTGTCATTGAATCTGATTCGAAGATCTTGTTTTCAGCTCTTAATGCAGAAATGTTTCATTCGTGGGAAATCGACTCTTTGGTTTCTGATATTTTGCTCCTAAGGCATCAATGTAGTCTTAGCTTCTTGTTTTGCTATCAAGAGGGTAATAAAGCTGTCAATTGAGCAGCAAATCAGGCTCGAATTTGTAAGGATGGTATGATCTGATCCACTATTCGACTTCCTGAGCTGGATGATATTTTGTTGGCCACACAATAATATAGTTCCCTTTTTGTTGGTAAAAAAAAACTTCGATCTTTTGGAGGGACCCACAGTGCAATCCAAGGATGAGCTTGCTCGATGCCAAAGTCCAAAGACACAAGAATTCTACCAAAGTCTTGAAAAGTACTATCATGATCTTTCTCATTTTACCTCAACACAAGGATCATTCTTACTGTCAGATTAGTTGGTAGAAATCAGGCTGTAAACCATCATTGGCTTCACCGGTCATCAAAATCAGGAAAAATCTCCCTATCTTTTCCACCCAACCATAAATTAAGAACAAATGAAGCAGCTCAGACTTGCTTGTCACAATACATATGGATTTGGACTAGTCATGTCACCCTTTGACACCCCTCATCTTCTTGTCCTTTTCTTGTTCTTCTCCACTAATCAAGCACCTGGATGTATTATTAATCATGCTCTTGGACCCCCCACCCCACCTTGCCAAATCACATCCACTGATTGAGGCAATATCAATTGAACTTCTTTGGTTGTTGGTTCATCATTCGTCATAGTTTTGGAGTGATTCAGAAATCTAATCAGCATCTTCCCCTCATCTAAAGTGTTTAAGATCTTGTGCCCCAAACTATACAGGCAAGAAATATTTTTGATGCATGAGTTTCATCACACTTTGGTCCTTGCTGTTCTTCCTCCTGTCACCATCACCATCGGTCATGATTCAACTCCTGTATTCAGTAGGGCCATGAAATCTTCAAAGTTGCAGTCTCTTTGACATTTTTAAGATCTGCTTACTGAAGCACTTATCTTAATATGCGAATACATCTCAAATGAAGCAAAGGACTTTGTCTTCATCAGCACGAAGGTTTAGCCTTCTGCAGGATATAATTGACATTCAAAAGCAACCAAGAAAAATGATACTCAGTTTAGGAGTAGTCTTGAAAACTAGACCTGATGACAAGCTGGTTTGATCAGGGTCGACCAAATCCGATGTGTTGGGCTAAAGCTTGCGAAGATCTGATCAAAAACCAGTCAAACCCAACAAGATCCACGACAACTCACCCGACCCGAATTATATACATTATCTGATCGGGTTAAACCACTAATCAAAAACACTTAAAAAAAGTGAATGAGATTTTCTTTATATGATTTCCATTACATAAGTTACTAATCTTTTATTTCTGTATAGTGGTCCATGTCTTAGGTTAGGTGGCTCAATCCAGGTGCATGGAGTGTTGAAACATCCTTGTCAACCAATTATCCCCAATTAATCATCCTTGTTATCACAAACATGTTTTTGTTACACAAAAGTTCCCATTAGTTTTAGAAGCTTTTTTGAGTTAATAGATAATTAAAGTTGTGGTTAATGATTAAGAGATAGTGCCAAATTATCATTATGAAAAGCTTAGATAAGTCTACATGACTTCAGAAAATAACATCCCAATTCCTGATATAGACAAGGAGTTGTGCTTACACGCCAAAAAAGTTATAATTATATTGATTAGGGGTCCCACGTGTTTTTTTTATATGATTTATTTTTTTATTTTTTTTTACTTTTTATCCTTTGGACCAGAATCAGTACAAGGACAAGTCCAAGGTTCAACAACACTGGTCTAAAAATATAGAAATATATTTTATTTCTATATTTTTTGGGCCAGAATCATACGCGACTTAGAAAAACTCATTTCTAAAAAAAATTTGGAAAAACTATACTTTTGGTCCTTGATTTTCTTCAATTTTGATTTTGGTCTCTATAATTTCAAAATTTTAATTTTAGTCCCGATACTTTACTTCCGTTTAGGATTTGATCCCTACCGTTAAATAAGATTTAAACGATGCTGATGTGGATAACATGTGTTGACTGGACAATGCTGACGTGGAGCCTGTAAACTATAGGGACTAAAATCAAAATTTTATAAACTATGAGGATTAAAACCAAAATTTTGTAAACTATAGAGACTAAAACCAAAATTTAAGTAATTATTTTTCCTAATAAATATAAAAAATTATATGATATTACCTGGCTTGGCTCAGCCTAGTCCGAAAAAATTCGTGTCCGATCCGGCCTGAAAAAATTTCATAACCAACCCGCTCGGGCACGAATTTTTTCGAGTCGGGAACGAATTTTTCGGGCCGGGTCGGGCACGAATTTTTTTTGGGTCGGGTCGGGCACGAATTTTTTCGGGCCGGGTCGAGCACGAATTTTTTCGAACCGGGTCGAGCACGTATTTTTTTGGGTCGGGTCGGGCACGAACTTTTTCGGGCTGGGTCGGACATGAATTTTTTCGGGCCAAGCTGAGCCGGGCCAGGTAATATCATATAATTTTTTATATTTATTAGAAAAAATAATTACATAAATTTTGATTTTAGTCTCTATAGTTTATAAAATTTTGATTTTAATCATCATAGTTTATAAATTTTTTGTTTTAGTCCCTATAATTTACAAAGTTGGTCCCTGCAGGCTCCACGTCAGCATTGTCCAGTCAGCACATGTTATTCACGTCAGCACCGTTTAAATCTTATTTAACTGTAGGGATCAAATCATAAACGGAAGTAAAGTGTGAGGACTAAAATCAAAATTTTAAAATTATAGGGACCAAAACCAAAATTAGAAAAAATTATAGGGACCAAAAGTATAGTTTTTCCAAAAAAAATTAATGTTCTACGTTGATTCGCTTGCATGCATGTTCTAAAAATAAAAGTTAATGTCCAAAAAAAAGTGATGACTTGGCAACCAATTGTATGCATGTTCTATGTTAAATTTGATTGGATATGCTTTTGGAAAAAAAAAAAAATTTATACATTTATATTCTTAACACTCTCACTCGCTTGTGGGTGTGTAAACTTGAGGAGACTGACTCAAGCTCAACAAATAGATCAACTTAATTGAGGTGAGAGATAATAATTTTTTTGAGAAATTTGAAAAAATCATAAAAAGTTTTCTCAAATTTGTAGAAACCTTAAATGGATTTGAAAAATTAGAAAAATCATAACATTTTCATGAAGTCTCCAAATTACCCCTCAAATTTCATAAGGCGATCGATTCACCCAACAAATAATTTATTAAAAAGTATGTTTTGTTTTTTTTTTCATTTTGGGTTCAATCTTAAACCGGTTAATTTCTTTCATTTTGGTTCAATCTCTAATCGATTTTATTTTTTTTCATTTCTGATTCTATCTCAAATCGATTCAACTTAGCTTGAACCCGATTTTTGCATGAGGTGTATACATTATGCATTGGTATCGTTTGAAATGCATTGTATCTGCATGAATCAAATATGAAAAAAACCAAAACCTAAGATTGAACCGAAATGAAAAAAATTAACAGCTTTGAGATTGAATCGAAAATGAAACAAAAAACAAAACCGACTTCTCAATGAACCGATTTGTTGGGTGAACTAGTTGACTTATGAAATTTGAGAGATAATTGTGTTATGATTTTCTTAATTTCTCAAACCTATTTATGGTTTTGACAAATTAAAAAAAAATATATAATTTTCCCAAATTGAAAATGAAAAAAAATATAGGGAAAAGGTGTAAAATGGTCCCTAAACTTTGTCGGCATTTTCACATTGGTCCCACAATTTTTTTT
Source organism: Canna indica (assembly GCA_034359265.1). Classification (NCBI taxonomy): domain Eukaryota; kingdom Viridiplantae; phylum Streptophyta; class Magnoliopsida; order Zingiberales; family Cannaceae; genus Canna; species Canna indica. The sequence goes on along the minus strand of CP136893.1, from coordinate 13,271,749 downwards.
CGAGTCAATTGGGTCCCTGAAGATTTGTAAACGTCACTTTGGTCCCTGGTCATGACCCTGCCGTTAAAAAAAATCCTACGTGGCTAACGTTGTGACGATGTGGCATTTGGTTTTGTTGACTTTGCTTACGCGTATTAAAAGGTGCCTACGTGTCTGATTATAAATTATCCCTCTAAACTAAATAATACTCGACGGATGAACTCTTCCTCAAAAACGCACCTCACCCCTAATCCCTAACACTCGCCCTTCTAAATCCCTCACTGTCGACGAGGACCGCCGGAGGACCGCCGAAGGATCGAGAAGGAAGGAGCGAACCATAGAAGAATGACGAGGACTTCAAGAAATTCGCAAGGGTGTCGCAAAAGAAAGAGGACCAATTTGCAACCCATTGTTCCAACTCTTTCACCACTACCACCTTTCAACCCGATAGTCAAAAACGGTAAACCCTTGACTGTCAATGTAAATTTTCTATTTTGGTAATTTTTTTTGATTAAGTGTGTTTTGGTAAACCCTATGCACTAGTTGTGTTTGTCATTAGGTGATTCAGATGCTCTTTTTACTATTGAAATACATCACGGTGGCCACTTTATTGATGGAGAGTATATGGAATATGTGGGGGGGACAATGCATAGTTTATGTAACTGTGATTTGGATAGATGGTCCCTACAAGAAATAACTTATGCTTTGAGGGAATTAGGATACAAATATTATGTAAACTTATACTTTTGTAGATTTGATTACCCATTGGAGTTAGGGTTAGAGGAAGTGAAGAATGATGCACATGTTGCAATTCTAGGGAGGACTGCTCTTAGTCTGGCTTCAAAGAAAATAAAGTTGTATGTAATAAGTGGTAATTGTGATGGGGTGAAGTTGACAGAAGTTGAAGATGAGGCTGAGAATACTGCTGTGAATGAAGATGACAATGAGGGTGAGAATGTGGCTGAAAATGAGGCTGAGAATGCTGCTGTGAATGAAGATGACAATGAGAGTGAGAATTTGGCTGATGTGGCTGAAAATGAGACTGATGTGGGTGAGAAGGAGGATGAGAATGTGGCTGATGTGGCTAAAAGTGAGATTGATGTGGATGATGATTTAGAAGATATAAATATTGATGATTCTGAGGATGATGATCAGTTTGGGGACTACATTGATGCTACTGTCAATGAAGTTTCCCCATTTGCTACAAGAAGTAAGGCACCAAGGCCCCAACCGAGCACAAGCACAGGTGCTAGAACAACATTAGAACCAAATATTGTCGAGGATAAATATTTGGAGTCAGAGCAAGAATCTGAGCAGTTGTATTCTGATGATGATAGTGAGAATGAGGGGAGAAGGCAGGGTTGCAAATACAACTCAACAGATATGGAACCCAATTTCAAGTTTAAGCTGGGTATGCAATTTTCAACAACTGAGCAGTTTAAGGATGCAATCAAAGAGTATTCAGGGTTGCATGGTTATGGAATAAGATATAAGAAGAATGACAAGTTGAGGTGTATAGTTGTTTGCAAAGAATGATGTAGTTGGCTGTGTTTGTGTAGTAGGATTGGTAGGAATGATGTTTACCAAATTAACACCTTAAATGACAAGCATACTTGTTCAAGAGTCCATAACAGTAAGATATTGAATAGAAAGTGAGTTGCTCAGAAGATACAAAAGACAATGACCATAAACAAGGATTTGAAATTGAGGGGAGTAGTTGAGGAAGTAAGGCAAAACTATTTTGTTTATATCACTATTTCTAAGGCCGTAAGGGCTAGAAAAATTGCTAAGCAGAAGATTGAGGATGATGTAATCAAGCAATATGAGAAGTTGTATGAGTTTTGTTCTGAGATAAGAAGGACTAATCCTGGAAGTACAACAATCATAAAGACATAACCTACAACCTCAAATGCAGGGCAAAGACACTTTCAGATGATATACATTTGCTTGAAACCAATTGTAACAAGTTTCTTAACTTCATGTAGACCTATACTTGGTCTAGATGATTGTTTTTTGAAGGAAACATATGGTGGAATACTGTTAGTGGCAGTTGGGAGAGATCCTAATGATCGATACTTTCCTCTGGCTGTAGCTATGGTAGAAAGTGAAAACAAGGAATCATGGTCTTGATTTGTGGAGCTTCTATTGTCTAATTTAAGGAGAGATGGAAGATGGATAATTATTTCAGATATGCAAAAGGTAATGGTGACTTTAGTCCATCAACTATTTATTATTGTCACTTTATGTATCAACTAACTTATTTGTTATCACTTTTGTCCCTCCCTGCAGGGTCTGGTACCAATATTAGAAGCCTATCCTTGTATTGAACACAGATATTGCTTGAGGCATATCTATTCAAATCTGAAGAAATATTATGGAGGGGCTACAGTACTAAGAGACGCAGTTATGGCAGCAGCTAAGGCTACTTATGTGGCTGAATGGCAGAGGAAAATGAAGGAGCTGCAACTAATTAATATGGATGCCCATACCTAGTTAATGCAGCATGAACCAAAGAGATGTGCAAAATCTCATTTCAGTATGTGAAGTAAGTGCGATATTTTGATAAACAACATTTCAAAATCATTTAATGGCAGAAATTTGGAGGTCAGGGAAATGCCTGTCATTAGTTTAATGAATTGGATAAGAGAGTACCTGATGAGAAAATTTGCAAAGAGCAAAATTTTGTGTGAGAGGTACAAAGAGAGTTGCAAGATTTGCTCAAGGCCAAGGAAAAGACTTGAAAAGCATGTGATGGAATCTGCCAAATGGAGAGCACCATGGGCAGGGGGATCAAAATATGAGGTGAGAATTTTGATATGGTACAATTTACAGTTGATCTGGAAACTAGAGATTGTTCATGCAGGTTGTGGGGTTTATGTGGATTGCCATGTCCACATGTTGTGCTTGCTATCTATGCACACAATGGAGATCCTAAAGAATTTGTGGAGAATTGCTATTCAATTGACACATGTGAGCATTGTTATGCGGCTTCAATTAACCCTATAAATGGGGAGAACATGTGGGTTCCCGTCCTTGACATGCCCACCATAATTCCTCCCATTTATAGGGTACCAATTGGAAGATCAAAAAAACTTAGAAGAAGAGATGTGGATGAGCCAACTTTGAAGAACAAATGGAAGAAGAGTTATAATTGAAGCACAATAATTTGTGCAAATTGTGGAAACTATGGGCATAATAAAAGAACATGTAAGAATCAAGGGTGTGAACCTAGGCCCAAAGTTTCAAAGCAGAAAAAAACTCAAGCTAATGAATCTTCAACTCAAGCTTCACAAGCTGCTACTTCACAGCCTTCAACTCAAGCTTCACAAGCTGTTGATCCTATTGTTGCAGCTTCACAACCTTCACAGCCACAACAAGTGACACCTAGGAAGAAAGGTTGCGTAGCTAAGGTCAAAGTTTAATTTCATAAGTACAGTCCCCAAAAAAAGAAGTGACAAACTCATGTGGTCTGCTGTAATGAATACTTTAAGTGGTGTTTTTAATGTTTTATGGTGGACAGATTCTGTTTTGTACGGTCCCAATGAAGTGGTGGATCATACTTTATGTTGCTTTTTGTTTTGTTGGTGGTCCAAAGTTATTAACTTGTCTATTTAGTTGACAGTTCATGTGTTACTTGTTTCATAAACTTGACAGTGTAAATTTACTTGCTTTCTGTTTTATTTTGTTGACAATGCATGTGTTACTTGTTTCATAAACTTGACAGTCTTATGTTACTTGTTATTGTACTTGACAGTGTTATGTTACTTGCTATTGTACTTGACGGTGTTCTGTTGCTTTTTGTCTGATGATTGTCACTTTGGTCCCTCAACTATCCGAGGACATTCACTTTGGTCCCTCAAACAGACAAGTTGCAGAATCACACTTCATTGCACTAAAGTTCAGATAGTCTACAATAAAATAGTTCAAAAAGGATAACTTCATTGAAGTAAAAGAGTTTACAGATAGTTCAAAAGGGCATCTTCATTACAATAATCACTGTTCATACCATTAACCTAAACTCACACAACCAACACCACTTCAATTCCTAGATACAATTATCACTATAATAAACATTTAAAAAGCTGTCACTCCCCATGAAATCATCATCATCAGTTTGTAAAGCCTCGTGGCAGCTGTCGCCATTTGAAGCTTCTGGAAATGGTTTTGAGCCCATTGCGACCGGCTCATCAAGCTATTCGAAGAACTGAAATGACCAACGCTCCTGGAAATGGTTTTGAGCCAATGCGGCACACAGATTAGTTTCAAGCTCCAAATTTACAGCACCATAATTCCTTGGAAGGAGATACTTACCCGGAAATTAGGACACCTATAGAACCGCTGACCCTTATTAAGACCATTCCGTGATGTGTAGGTCACAATTTGGCCTCCACAATCACAATATTGTTGGTGTCGAGCTCCATTACACATTGTACTAGTGCTTCGTTCGGCGTTGTTGTCTGCATCGGGGACGATTGCCATTGTTGCAGAGAAATCTAGCTTCGTTGGTGATTTAGGATTTCTTCATTTATAAGCCATCTTCATATGATAATTTATAATCAGACACGTAGGCACCTTTTAATACACATAAGCAAAGTCAACAAAACCAAATGCCACGTCGTCGCAAATTACTTAGCCACATGGGATTTTTTTTAACGGCATGGTCACGACCAGGGACTAAAGTGACGTTTACAAATATTTAGGGACCCAATTGACTCGAAAAAAAATTGTGGGACCAATATGAAAATGACGACAAAGTTTAAGGACCATTTTAGACTTTTTCCCAAAAAAATAAAACCGACTTCTCAATGAACCGATTTGTTGGGTGAACCAATTGACTTATGAAATTTGAGGAATAACTATGTTATGATTTTCTTAATTTCTCAAACATATTTATGATTTTGACAAATTAAAAATATATATATATATATTTTTTCCAAATTTCTCTAAGTTCTTTTTAGATATTGACACTAAGATTATTCGAACTCCAAACCCTCCTGCTCCAATTCTATGTTAAATTTGATTGAATAATCGACTTTAAACTTAGAAAGAGAGCATCTTGGAACAATTGAGCATCTTCATGAGCTAAGTAAAAGATTAGGTAGGAAAGGCTTATTGTATAAAAGATATACCAAGAGGTTGCGGAAGCATAGCATGAGCAAGTCTTTAAATTTCCAATGTACCAAAGCAATTTTATGAATATGTTTTTACAACACTCCATTATAGTGGCCCACAATAAACAATAAGATTACAAGTTTGTTCACAAAGTAGATAGATTTTAATTTAGTTCTACGATAACTTATGAGAAAGCTCAAAAAATTCTGAACTTGACAAACAAAAACCATGGTTTCAGAAAGGAATAGGGGAGAATAAGAAAACTCCTGAGACTATGTCATATTGGTTGAATCCTAAACAAAAATCATTTTAGCAGCATGACGACTTGCCTGAAGTTTGCTTTGTCTCGTCGTTCCCATTGCTGGTAAGGCTTACCCTATTGACAGACAATTCTGCTTTGTAGGAATCTGAGTTCAGGACCTTCCTGCTGACATTGCTATATATCTCCCTGATGACAATTTCGAAGGCTTTCTTCACATTTGTGGAATCCAGAGCTGAGGTCTCGATAAAAAACAACCCTTCAACTTCTGCAAGGCTTTTTCCTTCTTCAACTGATATATTTCTGATGTTATCCAGATCACATTTGTTGCCCACCAGCATCTTTGCAACAGTGGTGTCAGAGTGTGCTGCATAAAATTTTGATTTAGTACTGACATGGATGAGTACATTACTTTTGGTATGAACATAGTTGAAGTTTGTCCCTCAGATCTACTTGATAAAGATAACATGCATATGAACATGCAAAAGACACCAGAAAATCTGCTGAAAAAAAGATCAAATTATTTGATAAATATCTATAATGATTTAAATAACAACAACAACACACACAGATACACACAAGAAGTAAGGTGTGACGGGTAGAGTAGAAATCCTTACTATCCACAGAGTGCTTAATACCACAGCAATTCACATGCATATACATGTAATAGACTTTTTAGGTTGCTAACAAGATATGAAACTGTTAAAGTCCCACATTGGTTAAAAATATGGTCAAGATAGCCTTTAAATAGTTTGGGCAATCATCTCCTCAGGAGCTAGCTTTTGGAGTGGAGTTAGGCCCACTAATTTCTTAACATGGTAAGGTTGATATTGTACCACCCACATATGTCCAGTCTAGCAAATTCCACGCTCCCGATGTCCAATTCTGAGCGTGAGAGGGTGTGTTAAAGTATGGTCAAGATAGCGTTTAAATAGTTTGGGCAATCCTCTTCTCAGGAGCTAGCTTTTGGGGTGGAGTCAGACCTACTAATTTTTTAACAGAAACTACTATAGTTTACCTCCAACCTTCTAAAAGAAAATGAATTCAAATCTTTTGAAAAGAGAGTTTTATTGCAAGGTTTTTTGCATCAGAAGATGTTAAGAAATTAGTAGGCCTAACTCACCCCAAAAGCTAGCTCATGAGGAGAGGATTACCCAAACTATTTAAAGACTATCTTGACCATATTTTTAACCAATGTGGGACTTTAACACACCCCATCACTAGGGATGACAATATTACCCGTTTAGGGGGGTACCCGCAGGTATTTACCCGTTTATGACGGGTATGAGGGGGTAGTTTCCTACCCACGGAGATTTCGTGGGTAATTTTTCTTACCCGTTTATTATATAGGGCGGGCACGGGTACTGGTACCCGTTACCCGCGAAAATTAGTAAATTACAATATTACCCTCGGTACATATACTAAAAAAACTCTAACTTAATTCAATACCCATATACTTTATGTTTTGAAAACCTTATGATAATGTTGTTATCAAAATGTTGTGTGTTTATCAAAATAAAGTTGTTATACTTGAAGTTGTTATCAAAATACTTGAAGAGTTAAAGTGTTATTAAAATATTATAATTTATATATTTTTAAAGTGTCATGGGTACCTGCCAATACCCGTGGGTATCCGTCCCCCCGCGGGTAATTAAATGAGTATCCATTTTTGATACCCGCGGGGAATAAACAGGTAGTGGGTACTCGTTTATTTCGCAGGGCAGGTAGCGGGTAGGCACCCCTCATACCCGCCCACCCCATTGACATCCCTACTCCTCACACCCAGGATTAGACATCTGGAGTGTGGAGTTTGCAGGACTGGACATCTGCGGGTGGCATAATATCAACCACGATTTGCTCTGATACCATGTTAAGAAATTAGTAGGCCTAACTCACCCCAAAAGCTAGCTCATGAGGAGAGGATTGCCCAAACTATTTAAAAACTATCTTGACCATATTTTTAACCAATGTGAGAATTTAACAGAAGATTCCTACAGATTGTCATACTCCCATATTCTGGTGTTTGTTTATTGGATTGTGATGATGAAGTAAGACATGCCTAGAAAATTAATTCATGTTTGTTAGTTATTTAATTCTTTTTTTGCTACATTTTCTCTTGAAATTACTCTAGCACAATTAATTAGCAAGTTAACTATAGAAAATTACTCTAGCACAGTTCATTAGCAAATTTACAAAAGTTAACGAGAAGAGCGGTTGGCATGGGGCACTCCCACAATGTACAGGCAACCATATTCTCTACGTTTTTTTTAAATTTAATTCAACATATTCTAGCAGTTCAAGATTTTGGTATATTCTTCTAGAGTTTTTTACTTTGACCCTGCATATTCTAGCAACCCTCTAACCGTAACTGATATAATTACATCAACTACCAAGTGGTTATTTCACTTAACTAATTTACTTAACACAACTCTGACATTAGAAAATGAAGAAAAGCAACTAATAAATAGAACAAAATAGACACTTAACAAACAAGATAAGTATTTTGCCATCTACATAGTGCTAATATGCATAAGCTAGTATTATGAGGTAAAATAACAAACTTTTCAGACAATAAAGTAAACTACTTAGAAAATATCTCTAAAACAATTAGTTTTCTCCAAAGATTTCCCACATAGCCTACAGGATTTTATACAACCTAGAAAATGCTTATTGTTGAGTTCCCGAAAACAAGAAATGAGGGTTCTCTTTTTAGAAAAAGAAGAGGTTCTCATATATTGATATAGCCAATCATCTATAGAGTATAGATGCACACAATAACATATTTATAAGTACCACAAAGGGCAATAAAAATGCAAGGCCCAAGGGGGAATGTCTTGTGTAGTCTAAATGTCTTATCCTTGCATAGAGACGAAAAATGAAACAAAAATATTATCACATATAGTATTTCAAAAATTTAAATTTATAAAGAAAACAACATAAACAAAACTGCAAATTGTGACATTCGTCTTGGTTCCACAACAAATTTAACCATAGTAGTCTAGTTGCGTATGTGCCAGAAAGATAAAAGTAATATTACCAGGTTTTAATCTCAGGTTGAAAACCTTCTCTATAACATTCTTAAATGAGCAATGAGGTGGAAGGAAAATAACGGCTGAAAGATAAGAACAGCTAACTACTGGGCAGGAAAGTAATTTGGACATGTTGTTCAACAAGTTGGTAAACTCTCATTTTTAGTCAATTAAGTTTTGGGAAAAGGTACAAAAATATCTGTGACATTTTCTCACGGGTACTAAAATGCCCCTAACGTTTTCTTGGGATCAAAAATACCCCTCACGTTATGAATTAAGTACAAAAATACCCCTATAAGTAAACGGTGTTAGTTGAAAGATAACGAAGCTGACGTGGCTGATGACTGGGACTGATGACGTGGACATCTGTCTGATGACTGGGACTGATGACGTGGACATCTGACGCACATGCGGGCCAAGACGTTTTCTCACGGGTACTAAAATGCCCATAACGTTTTCTCACAGGTACAAAAATACCCCTAACATTTGCTCACGGGTACAAAAATACCCCTAACATTTGTTTTGGACCTAAAATACCCCTGAGGTTATTGAAAATGGTACAAAAATGACATCAGACTAACTTTTGTAAGGTGAGACTTAACGGAGATGTCATGGATGCTGATAAAGATGTTGACTTTACACGTGACGCATATGTAGAGAGCAACTTGCCACGTAAGCGACACATAATAAATCGAGAACTGCAAAATTTGGTTCGGTTTCAAACCGGTTTTTTAATTAACCGAATTTTTGATTTTTTTTATTCACCCCTATGATTGCGTGACAAGTTGCTCTCTGCATATGCGCCACGTGTAAAGTCAACATCTTTGTAGCATCCATGACATTTCCATTAAGTCTAACTTAACAAAAGTTAGTCTGATGTTATTTTTATATCATTTTCAATAATCTCAAGGGTATTTTAGGTCCAAAACAAACGTTAGGAGTATTTTTTTGTAATCGTGAGAAAACATTAGAGGTATTTTTGTATCTGTGAGAAAACATTATGGGCATTTTAGTACCCGTGAGAAAACGTCAGGAGCATTTTAGTACCTGTGAGAAAACGTCGTGGCCCGCATGCGCGTCAGATGTCCACGTCATCAGTCTCAGTCATCGGCTACGTCAGCTATGTTATCTCTCAACTAACACCGTTTGCCTATAGGGGCATTTTTGTACCCAATTCATAACGTAAGGGGTATTTTTTATCCCAAAAAAACGTTAGGGGTATTTTAGTACCCGCGAGAAAACGTCAGGGGTATTTTTGTACCTTTTCCCTTAAGTTTTTATAATAGAAATTCAACCTTCCTGTTCATTAATGATATCCTCCTTTTTTCCAGACCTGGATCTCTTTAAATAAAAGATCTTGCTCACTATACTATTTGAGCTTCATGAAAATACTTCTATTGCTTTTTTTTCCTCCTATTGTTTGAATATTATATCACTTTTATAGTGGATCATTCATTTTGGTTAATTTGGTCTAGAAATAATTTTTTGTATTGCTTCATTTTTGTGGTATCTAGTAAGTATCCTATCACCAGTGAATTGAGATTTACCCTGATAATCTCTATGCTCCATCATACTACATGTATATTTTGAAGATTTTGATTATCCCATTAGATGTTTGATTCTAAAGCTTACATATAGTACATGATTATTCTTCCATTTACAGGCTTTGCCTAAACATAAGCAAATATTTATTGACTGCTTGACTTGCCTTTTAGATAATCCACTATGTTATCCATATAAAATTCTATCTAAAATCGCAATAATAAGAAAAAGACCATTCACTATGACCAAAAAGATCAAAAGAGAGAAATGGCCCATCATGGGATAGTTTGAGTCTGAAAATAGAGATTAAAAAACCCACAATATTACAGTATTACTGCTACAATTAGTGTAAATATCATCAGAGAACAATAAGACCAAAAGAGGAAACCTGACTATGCTAAAATAAGCCACCTTCTCATGCTCAGCCATTAAGCATGGACATTAAAGTTTTGTAAGATTCTTTTAACAATATTTTTATGAGCTCTTAGTATGTACTTAAACATGTTAAATTTTACTTAAGACATTTATAGAGATTCTCAGGTCCAGTTCCTTACCTGAGGAGGTGATGATAGATAAGGGAGGGGGGGGGGGTACCTAGAAAAAGTCTTTTTCAATAGGTCATCAACCTATTCTAAGTTTCTAACTACAGGATAGAGAGATTAAGTTTTTTTACTTAACTCAATAGTGATTGGAGCAAAGATGCTCTTAACAAATAAGGTATGCAGATAATTTCTTTCTCAGTACACAGTCAAGATTGGGGATACAGATAAATGTTTGTTTCAGTAGTTTATTGAGCCATTTAAGCTACCCAATTAAACTATCCAATTGAAGTAACAAATCTTCAAATGGATGGTATACGTAGTCAATATACCAACTCCATTTTAAGTTTCAACTCCATAAAAATATTGCTAAGAAGACTTTGGGCGTAGCTGGATTAAGCTGCTTTTGAAATCTTATCAGTAGCATGTTTTCTATTTTTTATAGTAAATAAATCAGAAATTTCCATAAAGATCTCAAAACATCATATAGCCTAGTTTTCATTCTTCTTGATATTAATTATTAAACTAACAACAAGAGGAAGTAGAGCCGAAGAAACCAATTTCTCAAATTTATGAGACCCAGAAAAGATAGTTTGGAATTCATGACGCACTACTAAATAGTAAATACTGCAGTAAACTATCGCCTAGATTCAACCCTTCCTTCATCGTCTACTGAATTGAATAAAGCTCTGGCAAGAAGTCAGATCTACCAGAGTAAAAGGATCCAATTTTGACGAAATCTACAGCGGGATCGGAATCAATAGTCAATCAGGGAGATCAAAGCAAGAAAGAATATTTGAGCACATACTGTTGAGCTCCTGGAGCCATCGGGGGACGCTGTCGAAGGTGGTACGGCGGGATATGTCGTAGACGATGAGCGCACCCACAGCACCGCGATAGTAAGCGGAGGTGACAGCGCGGAAGCGCTCCTGGCCGGCGGTGTCCCAGATCTGGGCCTTGACCTCCTTGCCGTCGATCTCCATGCTCTGGGTCTGGAACTCGACGCCAATGGTGGCCTTGGAGTGGAGGTTGAACTCGTTGCGGGCGTAACGCGAGAGGAGGTTGGATTTCCCCACAGCGGAGTCGCCAATGATGACGATCTTGAAGAGGTACTGCTCGCCGTCTTCCCCATCCTCCATTGCTGCAGCAGTCCAACAATGAGTTGCCCTCCTCTTCTTCTGTTGGTGTTGGCTGCTGCCTGTAGTGAGTGTGGTTTGACCAGAAACGAAGGCGGTGGCTTCTGCGTAGACTCTACATGAGTGTGTTTGAGCTGTTTATTATTATTATTATTATTATACTCTCACATCAATAGTTTACTATTATTATTATATCATTATTATTCATATGATTAAGTTACCATGTATACGTAAGCATATGAGAAAACATACTTGAACTACTACTTGAAATGGACAAGGAGGTCAATCTTTACGCGGTCGTCATGCGGTCATGGATAGTTTGCTCACGGTCACTTAAAATTAGGGGTTTTCACTATTCGGATAACATCGATTTGAATCAAAAACCTGACTCGAAATTGTCGGTTTAATTCACTTTAGCCCAGGGTAAGTTCGATTCCAAATTAAATCGAATCCAAATAAGGAATCGAAATCGATTCGGCTTCGGTTCCCAATTTGGGGATCGAACCCAATCACGAATTAAAATATATAAAATTTAAAAATTACTTTTATTTTTATTCAACAATCAAAACAGTCAGTCAATTGACTCAATTAACCAACTATGGAAGAATCGAAATATGAAAATAATATCTTAATTTCTTCTATGTCGCTTGATGTTCGATTTGTTTGGAATCTCCAAATGAATAAATTTCAACAAGGTATTTGAAATCTATTATTTACGTATTTCAACAAGGTACCTCGGAACTTATATTACACCATAAGTTTCATGAAAGGTCCAATTTTAAGTTCCAACATGATAAGATACATGATCCAAAACCTAAAAATCGATCATATACATGATAAGATTCGAGTATCATAAAAAATACAAGATACTCGGATTCACTCACCCCTAATAATTTTGGTATTTCAATTCTCTAATGAATTAATTATAGAATAAAAAATAGTAGTTTCAGATATATGAAGAAGATATCTACAAGGTAAAACAGTATATATAGGACTCCGTATCACAAAACAATGAGATACTAATTTAAGTTGTTCATATTGAGTCAACAATCATTTTTACTCCTTTTAATAGCATTTTAGCTATTCGCTATATAGATGGGTTGGGGAATGGGATTAATTTGGATGATCAGTTTACTTGGCAGTGACCTATTCACGGATTTGGTTAAATCATCTTCCTCACTACGCAGTTCCCGAGCACTTTGGCAGTGTACTCAGTTAACCCTCGATGGAGAAGTTTAAGCTTTAGACTCCTTGACCAAAGCTTTTGATCCTGTGATAGCAGACCACTCCAAAGCTTCCTATTGGCCACAACGTCAAACACTCCAAGGACGCGCCGCGCGCGATTCCAAGCGTGTGGGTGTGGCCATTAAAATACCCACCTAATCAACGTCGGCTTTTGATTCCAAGCATCCACAAAGCGAGCAAGGAGCAGCAGTAGAAATACTCCTCAGAGGCAAGACTCGCCATTCTTCTCGATCTCTTGCTTCTACTTGTTGTTGATCTCTCTGTCTCTCTCTACAGTTTCTGCTATCTATTTTATGCTGGGTTCGATTGATGAAGAAGGTAGGTGAGATTGAATAGAGTAGAAGAGGTCTCACAGCAACAGCTGGTGCATTTGGTTGCAGGAATCGATGAGGAACAGGATCCAATTTCCAGCATTTGGGAGCTGGGACTACTGCGATGACCATTCATTCGCTCGCTACTTCGAGTCATCCACAATGCCTGCTGGTTGCGGTGAGGATGATGATCTCTTTAAGGTGGCAGCAGCAGCAGCAGCTGATCACCACCACCATCACCCGATGAAGGTTCCTTCTTTGTTTATTTGTTAAAGATGAGTTCTTGCTCTTATGTTATGGTTTGATATGATGCTGGTCGATCTCAATGTGTTGGAATTAATTAAGCAGGGGCACGAGGGGCAGCAGAGGAAGCAGGGGAAGGTGTGCGGCGTTGTGAGAACTCAAGGTCAAGGCACGGCGAGGAGGGGGGCCGGCAGCCGAGGGCGCAAGGCTGTGGATGAGGACCTGTACCAGATCCCACCTGAGCTGATCTACCAGAAGCCCAAGAGGGTATCAGAAATCTTTTGTTGCTCTGGTTGTGATAAAGATTGGATTTGATCATTGTTTGTCTTAACGTATTGAACGCAGAAGAGGATGCTGGGGATCTTGTGGTCAGGAGGATGCCTGGGACTGAACTGCGTCTGCAAAGTTGCATGAGAGAGAAGAGGAGGAGGAGGAGGAGGACGAGCGGAGTCAGAGTGCGGCAGAAGTTTAGCATCAGTAGGGGAGTAATGACTGTGCAACTTTTTGCATGTTTCCTCCATCTTTCATGAATGTGATGTGTAGGGCAGTACAGCATTAGAGAGTAGATATACAAGGGAAGATGCTTCCTTTGTCGACTTTTTTGTTCGGTTGATGCTCGTATTAATGTCTTCAAACTCAGACCGGACCACCTGTTCAATCTAGAACTGGTCCAGTTAGGGTTCTGTCTCAAAAACATTGAGTTGGTGGTGATATTTATGATAAAAAAAGTAAAAAGGTAGAAACAAACTTTCATTGCAGTAAAATTGGAGTTGATATTTTAAGGAGTTGAGTAAAGAAGCATTACAATGAAAAGAAATTAAAATCAACAATGGGAAGGAAAGAAGAAAAAGAAATCATCCTTCACAATCTGATAAATGAAAGAAAAGAAAGCAATCACCAAGTGTTTTAGCATGAAGAAACATGATCAAACTAGTGGTGACTTGAGACTGAGGATTGTATGAATTTCCCTCCATGAAGGAATCAATTACTAACTGAGAAAAAGCTCTGGTACCGACGAAATAATTTTTTAAAGCCCTCCAGATTTCAAAGTTGAAACAAGCTGCAAACTTTTATGCCATCAAGCGGCAAGGAACAGGAGATGGACAATGCCTACTCGTATTTATGCCCTTACTGTTCGTAGAGTTTTATGAATTGTCTCCATAAAGGCTGCGCTACTTTTCTTGTTATAACTTTCTGAGCCTACACTCAGCACTCTACATTCAGTCCAGACCACATTTCCATAAAGTAAAGCAAAATATAAAGACAATTTTATTTTTTTTCTCTTGCGTTGTCTCGTTGTCATGAATCTTCTTTTTATTTTTTGTTGAGAATTACGATGTGATTGAGATTGTTTTTTCCCTAAATTACAAAAATGGAATAGTTTGGTTAAACTCAAACTATAAAGAAATCCTATGTTTTCCCTCAAAATTGAAAGAGTTCCCAAGCTAGCTTTATGGGCTAACTTGCATAGCATAATGGAAATATTTTGTACATAATATTCATGATAAAAATACATCAGTGTGATAAATCAAATACACATCATGCATTTCTCTTTCTGCATACATTGAATCCGACAAGTAGAAAAAAACAGGGTTCAATAAGATGTAAAAGAATAAACTGATAAGCATAGCAGTTTACTCCTGTTTCTATTGGATATAAATATTGATTCACAGAATCTAAGAGAAGGCGGAAAGAGATAAACAGAAGATTGCAGTTTCTCATGCTCACAAATAGAACATTTGGGGAATCTCATGATGATCCTTCTTATATAGAAAAGGTAAACTCTAAGCATCCGAGATTGACATGACAATAGTTAATTTCAATTAGTTAGATGCTGATGTCACAAGCACAAAGAGCTTTGACCAGTACTAACCAATTGCTTAATCTCTGGAAGTCGGGGGAAAGAACTTCTTGGCATCAAAAGGCTGAACTCTTGATCTTGGGTCTCGAGAGTCGAAACTATTTGCCATATTAATAGGAGCAAATGCTGTATGTTTATGAGAAGGTTTAGCACGTGTATGATATCCCAAAATGAAAGATAACTCATATGTGAAATATTGAAATGCAATGCATGAGCAATCCAATAAATAACTATTGTTACATGGAAGGAACAAGTGGAAACTGTTACAAATATGTTTTGGTCGTTAAACTAGTTCAAGCATTTGACTCAAAAAGCTTCACTTGAAAATCCAAACACATCTCTAAAACCAAAGTCCATACTGCTGTTATGAATCAATGCAGACTTTTATACATGTGAAAAGTGGAAAACCATGACACGAGAACAGAAGATCTGTGGCTCTGAAAGAAGAAGGTATCTAGCTAACATAGAGATGTGGTGCTCTCACGAACTAGAAGCACTAACATGGCATGTGGGCTAATTCTAAAATAATTGAAATATATGAATTTACAGCCTATGCATGTTGGCTAGGTCATATTACATGAAAACTTACAAAAAGTTTTATAAAATTAACCAACTGAAATTCTACTCGCCATAATTTTGGCTTATTAACTAAATTAGTTTAGAGCTTTTGTTCACAAAGAGCAATAATACATAGTACAGAGAGTTCATGAAGAAGACAAACCAAGAAGAAAGAGAAAATATCAATAGAAGGAAAGAAAGAAGAAAAATGATGTGGTGCACCAAACTGTGTGAAAATTCACTCTCCAATATCTTTTCCTTTCCCAGCGAAGGAGAAAGCGTGCCACTAGTTGGCTGCTTTACTTTCTTAAAAAGAAGAAATATTTCAGCTCTTTCACGTATAAAAATAAGTAACAATTAACACTAGTATGTACCTAACATTAAGACTCATCATTGATAGTTTGGGAATATATTATTAAGTTCTCCACAAGTTTCTTAAGAAAATGTATGCTTCCCCTTTTTAAATAAGATAGCAAAAGAATCTCCAATACAATATAAGATATTCAATTTGATTATTTTACTAGACTACCAATATACTTATTTAGTTTTAGTTACAATAGTCGAACTTGGCAGAATTCTAGTGGCATGAGCAGGTATGACTGGACACTACCATGGGCATTACTTTTTTCCACTAAGGCTATTTAAATATAAGCAATTAAGAATGATAATGAATACAAAAAGAATGCAGGTTTTCAAGAAGAAATAAAATAATTCCAACAAGAAGGACATACCTCTCTCCCTCATTCTTCGTTCTCTGTCGTATTCAAATTTATCCCTTACTTCCCTAACCCTTTGCCATGTCTCATTTCCCCTTAGTCCTTGTTCCTGCATTTGTAGGAAAAAAATTATCTATCATAGTATTGTTGGGTAACAGGATGATAGCAAGTTTCCATGCCAATACAACCAAAGCTTGTAGTGAACTACTAGGCTCCTAAACAAGAGTCATTAAGCATGGGTAACATTAATCCACAACTAACAATATGATTACATGGGAAAATAAAGAAAGAAAAGTAAGCATGCATTTACCTCTTACAAAAATTCCATTCACCTAGGGATACTTCTTTAGGTTCTCAAAGCAAATATATTTTTATAAAGCCAAAAGGCCCAAAACTATAGAGAAAATAGTCTATTCCAAAGAAATGAAGCATATAATATAGAACATATGTACATTAAGCAGAAACTATGCCAGAAATATTTTGGAAATTCAACAACCACGTTATTACTTAAAAATCTAAATTAGCAGGTGTATAGAACAAGCTTCCATGAGATCTATCAACCAGGAGGATAATCAAATGAAGTAGACTTATTTTCTCACATATGTAATTTCTTCACTGACCTAAAAGATGATCTGAAGTTTCATTTTCTTTCATAATGATTGATCCTTTATTAAAAGAAATATTGTAACCCTACACACTCATCTCCATATGAGTTTGGAAATAGGAATATACCAAACTGAAACATATTCAAGGTTGATAATTTTTTGTAGTGCTTAAATAACAAACTGCACTAGCTGCTATAAGTAAAAGGATAATTCAAGTGATTTATTCTAAGAAAAATAAATTATATAGAAAAAAAAAAGGCTAGGACCCCGACCACAAAAATCATGGTGATGGAATGATAAAGTACAAAAGGCTATCCAAGAGAAAAGACATTGGTATAGAAGGCTACCAAAGCTGAAGATGGGGAAGCTTTTGAGAACTATAAGAGGGCAAAGAAAGAGGCCAAGAAAGCGGTTAGTAAGGCCCGAGGTAAATTCCTAGCTGATTTGTACCAAAAGTTAGGGACATGAGAAGGGGAAAAGGAGATGTACAAGCTTGCACGGCTAAGAGAGAAAAAGAGGAATGACCTGAATGGAGATAAGTGCATTAAATATGAGTCCCAACAAGTATTGACATGAGATATAGAGATCAAAGAGAGATGGAGAAGATATTTTGATCACCTATTCGGTGCAAGACATGAAGATGACTTAACAAATCTTAATACATCTACGATAGATAATAACCATAACTACACATGTAGAACCAGGTCTAATGAGGTCAAGGAGACCCTAAAAAAGATGAAGGTTGAAAAGTCTGTGGCTCATATGGTATCCCAATTGAGATTTGGAAGCGCCTTGGAGAAGTAGGGGTAGCATGGTTAACCAAGCTATTCAGCTCTATCTTAAGAGGGGGAAAAATGTCAAACGATTGGAGAAAAAGCATTTTGATTCATATATATAAGAATAAAGGGGATATTCAAAACTATACTAAAGCAAGGTCCATACTCATTATTGCAAAAACAAACACTAAATGTCAAAACTATACTAAATGTCAAAACTATTGCAAAAAGTATCTGTTTTAGCTTTGTGGTTTGTCCATACTCATAAAGCAAGGTCTTCAGCATATGAAGAAGTTTTCTGACCTGTATAGATGAAAGTTTACATACACTAGTCCCCATTATGTAGAAAATATATTGGCTACTCACATCATAACAAGTTCTCTGTAGATTGTATCTTTTGAGGTAAATCCTTATCAGTTATTAACATTAGCTTTAATCTCTCTCAAGTATCAGTTAATATTAATGATCTGAAAGAACACAGAATCAACTTTACTTTACCATATCTTCCATGTGTTCCAATATGCTAATATTTAAAAAAATTCTACAAGAAAGTCACAAAAGATATAATATCCATCAAAAAAACTTTTAAACTTAAGCATGTAACATTAAACACTTCAAAATTAAGTACAGCAGTACCTTATTTGGCTCAGCATGTGACTGCCGTCTGCAACAAAGAGAGGAATAATTTTAATCACAATAGCTAGTAAACAACTACAAATGTTGATATCTAGAGATGGTTAACTATTTTACTAGAATCTTATATAGGGAATAAATGTAACAAGGAAACAAACAACTGTCTAAGTGCATCAACCCTCCACATATTACATTTATCAACTATGTCAGGGAAGGAAAAGACAGTAGCCAATAACTTTTTCTGCCAACTGATTTTCTTGGCATCATAATATGGACATAGCCATATTGTTGCAATTTTTTTGTCATGACAAACGTGGTTTGTAAGCCCCTTTTCAATGATACAGATCTTTGGCTGTGGCAAAGCTTACTACCTCTTAGAAATCTTCCTTTAATATGTTTCACCAAATTGGCATGAGAAAAAGTGAGCATCAAATTAAAGGTAGAAAAAGTACTAATCTCATCATATAATTGTGGCATAGAAAGCAAACATTCAAAATAGAATATTTTTGTACCTGTATGGTGAAAAGTCCAAATCATCATCTTCAGAAGATTCATAATTGGCATGATCTTGTGCAACTTTTTTTGAATAGCCTTCATCCCAATAAAGCCTTTCCCAATTTTCCCTAAGCTCTTGATATAATTCCATGTACCTTTTACACCAAGGCTCATGCTCCTGTAAGTTAATAAACTTGGCATCTTCAAACTTAAATCCATGACATGTTTATTTTTCATTTTGATGATAGTGTATAGACATTTTGAAACATTACAGTTTAAAAAGGATAGAAATTCCATTGTATTAGACATGCATATACACAATGCAAAAAGTAATTATTCATCAATTTTTTTAATATGAAGGCACACTTTTGATAATCGTGTTATTTACTAGCCAAAAGATAACTTGTCCAATTTCATATAAAGTACAAGTTTATGATGATCCTAAATGAGTGAGGGTATAGTTTTTAAAATTACTAAAATTGACAAGATTTGAACACAGAGTGACCACTTTTTTTCAAAACGACTAATCTATTCATTTGTATTCTTAACAACTATAAGAAAGTAGTACATTAAGTCACATGGATGCTACCGCTACCAACTTAACGAACAAAAATAACACAGGTGCAATTTCTTGTTGGAAGTATAAACCCACAAACATAAGCATAAAATATGCAGCAGTGATATGGCACAATTCAGAAAGAAGATTGCTGAACAATGAGCAGAAACAATATCTTGCAGACTAAATGGCTTCAAAATGTCCTCTTTCTTTCATTATCAGATTTGAAGTATTTATTTTTGGCTAAATTATTCATATTCTTTATAAAGGAACTAAGAAAATTAGAAAAAAAAATGTAAAATCTTTTCAGCAGGTTATGAAGATCCATTTGAAGCAAATAATAAGAAAAAACTTGCAAAGCACAAAATGCCCTATTAGTCTCTGTCGCAGTGCTCAAGTCTTCAGGCTCAGGGCTCAGGCTACCTAGTAACTATACAGTTTCGATCTGCAAGAATATTGATCTCTGGTAAGTAGACAACCAGAAGAGCTAAATCAATAAATGGGATAGAGTGCTGATGAACCTTTAGCAGTTCAACAAAGGAAAACGCAAAATCCAGATTATGAGATTAATCAATTAGCTTATTACATGCATTCAAATGCATCAGTCTGACAGCCACTGACATTCTTCTTTGCCAGGGCACACATGTCTTCTTGTGCAACCTAATAGCCTTCATGAACGGTAGCAGAAACAGCAGGAAGTAAACAGGGTGCGTGAACAATAATTGACAAACTAGCAAGAAGAGATCTACCAGTTCATACGATCAACAATAATTTGATTCCTGGCAAAAACATGCCACCCCAGAGCCATGGAATATCGCCTACATACATTTTCTCCTTATGCTTGCATGTCGTTCGACGAATCGTCTCTTAGAGGTTCTCAAAACAAACAAAAACAAAGAATGTTTTTTTTACAAAAAAATCTACACAAAAAGCTACGGGTTCATATGGACTGCCCGAGAATTCTCGGCCATTTCCCGACTTCGGGTCGGAGGGGAGTGAGAGCGCGCGCCATAAGAGAAGATAGGGGGGAGGAGCCTTACCGAGTCTTTCAGGACGAGACGAGTGCGACGCATGAACTGCTCCCGCATCTGCTTGCGGCGCTTGTTAGGGAGGTTGTCCCTGGGGATGACAAAGCGTTCCCGGTGGGGGACGTGCTCGCCAATCTCGTGCATCTCCCCGTCCACCGTCCACCACTCCGAGTTCCCCTTTTTTTCCTTCTTTCCCAGCGGCGGGGCGCGATGAGGGCCGGGGCGCGCCCAGCGTAGCTGCTGAAGGCCGAAGGCGCCATGGGGCCGCGCGTGCCGCCGGACGATCCCACGCAGCATGGAAGGAGGCATCGGCCAAACTCGGGTCAGAGCTCGGACGGAATACTGATACTGAACCGCCACATCGATTACAATTTCCTTTTGTTCGGCTTATGCGAAATAAAATGTGAATTTGGGCTTTTTTGCACGAAAATCCTCGCAATTTGAAAAATAATATGAAAACTTTTTCCCTTTTAAGAAACAACCTAGGGTCTCTAATATAGTAATATTAAAAATATTTGGAGTAGCTATGATGTAACTGAACCGAAATTGGTCGGTTCGGTTTTGTTCGGGTAGTTATGATGTATTTGGTTCGATTTTCGGGTTGGATTTTCATCGGAAAAAAAAAAAATTGGTTCGATTCGATTTGTGAATCAAATGGACTTCCCTAACTGGACTAGCACTTTGGGCCCGACAGGATTAGATCTAGAAGTGCTCATATTTATAAGGGATAATAGACTAAAAATTCACAAGATTTGTAAAAATTTTATGTTCTACCTACGATTTCAAATTTAGCCTGTAAATGCACAACATTTGTTTTCGTTTATACCATCTACCAAATCATCACGCGTCATCTCAACTTAGCTGACGTGAAGGTAAACATCATTTACGTGTCCCGACGGCGTCATACGTGGTCTGCCACATCATCTAAAATTTAACTTTTTGCTTAACTTTTTTACTTTTTACGTTTTACCCTAAAAATCAAAAGGATCGAGCTCGTTGCGGGTGGACGAGTTGGGCAGGAGATTAGGGTTCTTCTCAAGGCCATCTCTGGGCGGGCAATCGTGGTGCCGTCCTGTCGGCCATCTCTGTCGGTCATCTCCGGGCTAAGATTCAAAGATTCTGTGGATCATCTCTCGGCGCAGGTGAGTACAATAGTTCTTTAGTTGTTTATTTTGCCCAAAAATTCAATATAGACCATTAAGTTGTTGTATTCCACCACTTCAATTTGTCTTCTTTAGTTGTTTAGTTCCCTTGTTTAATTTTGTCTCCCTATGTTGTCTGGTTGTTGTCTCGATTCGCAGGGCAGTCTAGACAGTGAGGGCAGTTGTGGTCCCTGATATATCTGGTCCATTTAATTTGCGTTTGTACCATAGGGGAAAAATGTTATAAATTCATTCTCGAACAGAATATGTAAAAGGGGATGTGAGGGAAGTGAGTTTAACAGAGGAGAATAGTAAAAAAATGTCAATGGGAGAGCTCGAATCGATTCTACATGATTTAGGCTATGGTCGACCTCAAAAAATATGGTATCGAGTTCCAAAATACGACCTCGATAATGGGATTATGGAATTAAAGACGGATAGTCAGGTTAGGGAGATGGTTGAGCATGGGACCAGCCATGGCATGATTGATGTGTATGTAGAAGCTATGAAAGAAAGAGAGACTGCGAAACATGAAGTTCCTGAATCTGATGATTCTGATTATCTCCCAAAAACTGATGGTTCTGAGAGTATGGCCGATGATGACAATGCCACCGATATTGATGATGATGATGACTTTGTGGTTGCAATGGAGAACATGAGAACTTATAAGCAACTGAAGAAAAATAAAAGAAGAAGTAGAAGAAGGATGAGTGAAGGACAGCAGCAGCATGAGGAGCAGCATGGTGTGCAAGAAGAAGATGAAGCAGGAAGTTCTGATGAGAATCCTTCCACTCCTAATACTAGTGAAGATGAGTGTGCAGGGAGCAAGGGAAATGAGAAGAGGGTTTACTTCAATCATAAAAACATAAGATCAGGTGATCCTTTTCCTGTTGGAATGTGGTTTGAATCACATGTCCAATTCAAGCATGCAGTACAAGATTATGCTATTATTGGTGGCTTTAACATACAATGGAGGAGGTCAGACAAGGATAGATGTGTGGCAGTGTGTACTGAGGGTTGTAAGTGGACTATTAAGGCTAGCATGACACGAAAGAAGGAAGCATTAAGTGTCAAAGAATACACAAAGGAGCACACATGTACTAGACCTTCTAGGAATAGGCAAGCCTCATATCAGTGGCTTGCAAGACATTATTTGGAAAGATTTAGACAAAATATAAATTGGGGGGTGTTAGATATGTTGTTAGATCTTGATAAGGACTATGGCATCAGGGTTAGCTCAACCACTTGTTACAAGGCAATGAAACAAACACAAAAGATGATTCTTGGAACTTTAGAAGAGCATTACAACTTGGTTCCCTCATACATGGCTGAGTTAAAGAGGGTGAACAGGAATAGCTTCTTTGATTTACAAGTTGAGAGAGGTTCAAACTTAAAAGCTATATTCAAGAGATTTTATGTAGGATTTGAGGCACTGCGAAGTGGATTTTTACATGATTGTAGACCTGTAATCAGTTTGAATGATTGCTTCCTAAAGACACAAATTGGAGGACAACTATTGAGTGTCATTGGTCGTGATGGGAACAACCAGATGTTCCCAATCGCTTGGGCAGTAGTTGAACGTGAAAACCAAGACTCTTAGACTTGGTTTCTTGAAAGGTTGGCTTTAGATTTGCGCATTACAGACGGCTTTGGGATGACTTTCATAAGTGACCAACAGAAGATAATATTGATAGATCTTAAAATATTTTGAAACCTTATGATTTTTATTTCTTAATCATTTACTTGTTCATGCTTTCAATTTGTTAAGGTCTTGAAAATGCTATGAGGACAATTATGCCTCAGGTTGAGCACCGTAATTGTGCTAAACATATTTATGTAAATTGGAAAAAGACATACAATGGATATGGCCTGAAGAATCTATTTTGGAGGGCTGTCAAAAGCACTACAGAAGTAGACTTTAGAGGGGCTTTGGATGAGATGAGGGCAATGTCACTTGAAGCAATTGAGGTTTTTACACAAATTGGGGTTCAAAAATTTTATAGGTTGTACATCAATGTACTGCCCGCCTGCGAGGTGGTTGACAACAACCTGTCAAAGTGCTTCAATGCATATATATTGAAGGCAAAAACAAAGCCTTTAATTGATACGTTAGAGGAGATACGAACTAGTATTATGCAAAGAATTACATTGAAGAGGGAGAAGATGTTGTCTTGGACTGATGAATTATGCCCAAGGATCAAGAAAACTTTAGAACAAAATAAGTTAGATAGTAGAGGTTTTACTCCAACATCAGGTGATCAAAACAGGTAACTATGTGATAGTGATCTCATGCAACTACGTGATTTTGAAAATATTGGTAGATCTTAAAATATTTTGAAACTATGTGAATTTCAGGTTCGAAGTTTCCAAAGATGGCAATAAGTTTGTAGTCGATCTTCAGCTCAAAACTTGCGGTTGCAGGATGTGGCAACTTTGTAGGATCCCCTATCCCCATGCAATAGTTGCTTTTAATTATTTAGGTCGTGACCCTGCTCACTTCGTGGACAGTTACCTGAAGAAAGAAACCTACATGTCGGCTTATCAATTATTGAGCCTATGAATGTCCAAAAGATGTGGCCAATAATGAATGAACCTTTACTGCCTCCAAAATTTTTGTAAAAGGCAGGTAGACCCAAGAAAGTTAGGAAGAAAGACAAGTCAGAGAAAGATCCAAACCCAAAGAAAGGTGGCACAGTCAAGTGCACCATATGTGGTGGATATGAACACAATAAAAGGACTTGTCCAAACAATGGACAACAACAGGCATCAAGCTCTGGAGCTCAAGTGCAGAAGAAAAGAAGTAGACCTCGAAAGGATCGACACCATTGTTCCACCTCAGTAAATTAGTTTAGCAGAACTTGAGAAACTTGTGAGCCAAGAAAATGAAGCATCAACTGAGAGGAGATCTAAAATCCCAATAAGAAAATCGAATGCACCATCAGCTCCTCCTACTGAAGCACCATCAGCTCCTCCTACTGAAACACCATCTCATCAAAGCCAAGACACCTTCTCAGCATCTCATCAAAGCCAAAGCACCTTCTCAGCATCTCCAAGAAAGAAGGGCACAGTAATAAAGAAGAAAGTACCTTATGAGCAGTTGGTATATAAAGAGAGGGCCAAAGCTATGCAGGGTTATGGAACTCTCACCAGCACTGAAACAAGCAATGTTTACGTGAGGGTAAGTAATAGCCTCTTTTATTAAACTAAAAAATTCACATACTTTGATATTATTTTAAGTTCTACCAATGTTTCTGTCTCAGATGCCTGGAGAATAGCTCCGCACGACTTATATTGGTACACGTGGAGCTCAATTTATAATTGTGATAAACCAACAGCAATCATAGAGCACAAGCATAGCAGACAAACTAGACCAACACCAACAAGAAGCAGAAGCAGGCAACTTGGGCACACAGCATAGCAGCACTAGCACAAATAAGGGGAAACAGAAAGAATTTCAATCACCGACAAGAAGCATCCAAAAAAGAGGAAGAAAAAAACTTTTTTTGAATGAGAACAAAACTATGTGGTCCTGAATTATGACATGTGATTTTGAATGTTAAACATGTGATTTTCAAGGTGGATAGTAACTCTGAATGGTGGTTGTTGTTAAACATCTGAATTATGACTTTATTGTGACTTTAGATGAAATGGTTGTTGCGGATAGAAAACTTTATTATTTCATTTTGTGAAATGGTTATTGTGACTTTAAAATGTTCTTTTTGTGAATTGAATCATTGAATGTAATATAAAGTTTTTTGGTTGTTGTGACTTTGAAATGTTCATTTGGTGCATACTTTGTCATGATGTAATCAGACTCATGAATGTAAATTTATAGATTGCTATGTGTCAAAAATTAGTAGATCGTAAAATTTTAACAAACTATGTGATTTTTTTATCAAACTGAAAAAAAACTATGTGATTTTTAGTCAAAGTTACAAAATGAGAGCTGAGAAACGACTCGCTTCTCAGATTGATTGCCATACAATAAACAAGTTCTTCATTACTAACAGAAACATATTTTTAGTCTAACAGAGTGACATTCTTTCCACTAAAAGCTATTATACTGACAATAACACCAAATACAATCAAGAGGACCATGATCGAATACATGGCTATTCATCATTGACATGTTCGCTTTCATCTTCACTTTCATCCTCAAGTCATTTAATTCTTCTTCTAGAGCCTTGTTCCTCCTTTCCATTGCTTGAACCTTCTCTTCAAGAAGCTCAACTTTCATTAGATTAATTTCATTCTTGCCTTTTAATAGTTTAATTTGTTCAATTAAACTCTTCTTCTCGGATATTAAAGAGCGCAGTTGATTTGCCTTGAGCCCTTGGTCCTTTGGATCATGCCATTCGAAAAATTTGTAATCCTCAACCTACAGAATGTTCAATCATTAACACTACAAAGATTAAGATGAGTTTAACAAATGAAATATGACGCACCGGCCAAAATCTTCGCCCCGGATTCTTCTGGCTCCACGAGGTCAAAAGTTTAGCTTTGGTTCCATGTCTGCAAAATTTTTTTCCTCCCGACAATGTAGAATCAACGGAAGCTTCGCCGATCTCCATACTTGACATGTTAGCTTGGAATTTAGATAGATTGGGGAAAAAATTTCTCCTCCCGACAACGTAGAATCTTAGCTCAGAGATGGCCGACAGGTCGGCACCACGCTCGACCACCTAGAGATGGCCTTGAGAAGAACCCTAATCTTCTGCCCTAATCTCGTCCGCCCGCAGCAAGCTTGATCCTTTTGATTTTTAGGGTAAAACGTAAAGAAGTTAAGTAAAAAAGTTAAGTTTTAAATGATGTGGTAGGCCACGTATGACGCCGTCGGGACACGCAAGCGTCGTTTACATCCACGTCAGCTAAGTTGAGACGACGCGTGACGATTTGGTAGATGCTATAAACGGAAGCAAACGTTGTGCATTTACCAGCTAAATTTGAAATCATGGGTAGAACGTAAAATTTTTGCAAACCTTGTGAATTTTTAGTCTATTATCCCTATTTATAAACCAGACCCAAGTCAAGCTAAACATCCAACCATACGAGATTCGTCATTAATTACGAGAATATTTACGTCCTCATTAATTACGAGAGATTCGTCATTACGAGCTCGACATCTCCGGGATGGGCCTCAACCCATTCTGAGCACATCCATACGAGATTACCGAGAGACATTATCGCAAGACATATATCCCTCATCCTACATTATATACAAACATAATGCCTAGATTCCAATTTCTTCCTCACCAACTCTTTCTTACTTGAGCTCTTTTGCAAGTCAGTATATTATAAATTTGTACAAAACTATACAATGAGTAATTTCGTTTCGCACGGCACTAGACACCAAATGTAGTGATATATATCTTACGTCTGTTTCACATTATCACAACACATGACAAGATAATTTAACGAAAATATTTTTTTGTACTATTTATTGTTAATTTGTTTCATCATACAAAGAATAAGAATCATATATTATTACTACTATAAAATATTATTTTTGATTAATATAATAATTAAAATATTTGAAATATATTAAATTACAATTATATCACAAGTATATAATTAAACACACATAAGAAACTAACCATTGGGTCAAAGAAAAATAACTTGATTCTCAAACGCTAAACCTACGTACGTACAATTCATAAACACTCTATTATATATATAAACAAATATAAACATGATATATTTAATTTTATTAGCTATATGAATGTATTATCTGAGAGTATATTTATGTTGATCGAACAATCAAAAAAAATTCTTATTAACACTAGTAAAACATTCAGAAGTATGAATATATTTATTTATTGGGCGGGAAAGCCTCCAAAAGAATGGTGAGAAACTCATGAATAGATTTAAATTAATTTAATTTGGTTTCGTTAACTTTTTTTTCCCCCAAAATTTAAAATAATAATATAAGTTTTGAATCATATTTGTAGAAAGGCCACAACATTGACGTCGACGGTCAGGAGACTGCGACATATATCGACTCGGAGTGCAACTTCTATGAGCAGACTGTCCATAGAAAATCTATGAATGAGTGGATATGAACTTTAAGCGACTGAACATGAATAGAAAAGAAATGAATATGAATATGGATAAAAAAAGAATGAATATGAACATATCCATTCATTTTCTATCGCATGTTCAGTCATTTAAAATTCATATTCACTCATTCATAGAGATTTATATGGGCGGACTGCTCATATAAGTTTTTTTTCCGGTGATGTGTCTTGCATGTTCCAAGTAATATATACATCAATAGCTACCATGTCTCCTTCATCGGGTAAGACAATTTAACTTGCAGACCTTCTTGCGTATGATATTTTTCCCTTTGCCTCCATTCCAGTTAATTAAGCGCAAAACCACTTTAATTGTTATGACCACGCACTTTAATTGCATACCTTGTTTTCAGGAAAGAATGTTTAGTTAAGTACAGTATATTAAGAAGACTATATAGTTCTGAGAAACCACTCATCTTCTCAGGAAAGAACGTTAAGTACAGTATCTTCTCGCTCAACGCCTCTCGCTCCTTGGTCTTCCGAAGTACGTAGTCCAAACTCTCGTCTCTCTCGCCGCTGCCAGGTTGTAGCATCGAAGCAGTCGTTGCCACCAAATTTCTCTACTTATCTGGTTATTCCGACTCCTTAATTCTGTTCCGCCTCTCTATTTATATTAATTAATAATTTTACATCTCGGAAAGCTAAAAAATTAAAGCATACATAAAAAATTAATTTTATTGAATAAATTAATGAAAGACATCATTCTAAAATTTTGCCTTAGGCCACAATTAATATTTTTTGGCCGTCGTCCTTGTCGACGCCACGACCTCCCTGATAGTGCATCATTGACGTCGGCCTCTTTGGTGTAGCATGAATGGTGAGGGTTAAGGAGAGATAACCTACAGATCGAGGTCGCCATCCATCGTCATACACGGCAACAAACAGAAGAGATGTTGGGTGAAAAAAATTGGTATTGAATTAATTAATGAAGACTATTTGCTGTAATTTATAGCCTTGTACCAAAGTAATAAATAAGTAACAAGAAAATGATTCCACTGTATTGTATATATTAGAATATAAGTTATGTTTTGTTTATATATTTTTCTTCAGAAACGAACACGTACCAGACAGCAGCTACCTCAAAAATATGCAAAAAGAATGGAGTCACTTTAAACATATATATGCATGCATTCACTGATGGCGCTCCTTGAAACCAGCTTCAACCACTCCTGCACCATCCAGCTCGATCTATTGCTGCTATCGTGGATTTGCATATATATATAGCATGATCAGGATTTGATGACCTTATTAGAGAAAAATCAACACCATAACCTTGCTAGAGAAGGAGATGGCGAGGATTGGAACTTGGCGTCCCAATAGAAGACACTAGCAGTTCTGTACTCTTTCTACACGACTAAAATATACAGATTGAATTGCAGGTTGCGAAGGTTTCCTTGTCTCTTGTGGATGTGGGCTATTGCTCTTTGTCAACAGTCTTGGCGTTGATGATGCTGCAGTAGAAGTTATATTAACCAATTCGACAATGGAGATTCAACAATGGAAATCTAGGATGTCAAGGAGAGCTAGACAATTAATGTAGGGATTTAGATGCAAAAATTAAACATACAATATCTGCTATAACTTTATTAAAAATAAATGTAAAATGTAATTATTTAAGTTATGATGTCACATCACTAGCTATATATATATATTAAATCAACATAAATATTATTATTTGGATTGCATCCAGCATCCGACTTGTCAGTTAATTAGAATTATCGAGACAAGATCGAGTAGAGAGGTTCAAAACTCAATTGTATAGTACTGATTTCCACAATAATTATTTTATCTTCTTGTAAGATATATCCGATCCTCAACAACTAAAATGCAGAAGCCAAAAGAAAAAGTATCATTAATTTGGGAGCTTCAGATTTTTCGTTTTTTCTAAAAAGGATGTCTAAATCCTGGGCCAAACAAATTGCTATATTATTTGAGAGAGAGAGTAGAACAGCCGAAGAAGAAGAAGAAGAAGAAATTAAATGGGTACAGCAGCTAGCTTCCCAAGAAAAATTCTCATGTGCCCTCAGTAAGATCTATAGACTACGTACTATATATACAATAAGTTAAACGTAACTAATATATTAAGTAGTACGTCTACATACCTTGTACGTATAGAGTTTGGAGATGATTATATAATTAAAAAAAACATATATACACAAATATACCTACATAGATAGACACGGGAAAGTAAAATTAAGCTTACTTCCATCATGGACCAAGAGAAGAAGAGAGAGGGTACAGCCTTGAGTTAATCAATTAACCCATATATATCTGCAAGTAGCCGAGGCTGTACTCTCTCTCTTCTCCCATTAGCCTCGATGGCTTTTTATCTCTTGATCATATATATCGATCTCCTCCTCTTTCCCATATCCCCTTTATATAGGCAGCAGCAGCAGCATGCAGCTAGCACTGCCTTCTTACTTAATTATACTATATATTTATATGCTTAAAAAATAAATAGAATTGGACGATATGGATGGTGGCGTAAACGACATGGGCAATCATGCAGTCTAGCTGTGATGTGATAATTTGGCCTTTCCATTGGTTACCCTCCTTTGGGCTTGCCGGCCAACGTTTATCACAATGTGATGTGCCGGCAAAGGCAAGTGCATGACTCCCTCTGGGGGATCTAATCTTGGCGTTTTGCGAGTGCAGCCAAATAATGCACATCCATATCCATGCACCAGTAATATCACATGTACAGTAAAGGAAAGCTTTGATTGGCAGCCAAGTTTATTAAATGAATGAATTTTTTCAATTCCACCACCAGCTATATAATGCTATAGACATATACGCACTGTGGTTGAATCATTGCCATATATGGTGAATAGGCCATGGCTTGTCTTTATGTGGTAATTAAAAACAAGCACTATTGCATGCGAAGACTTTGAAAGAGAGAGAAAGAAAGGGGAATTGATGGCGGCAATTGACTGAGAAGACGCGACCCATTTGTTTTCATGTATGCATGATTCTGTATACATATATCCAAGAGAAGGGAACATGGAAATTGGATTAACTAATTAGCAGCAGACTTGTCACCTTCATTGGGACAGGATAAGTCCCCCACTCACATGTATATGGATCATAATTCATGCATTCATACCTAATAAGTTGTTTATTGTATTATTTTCTCCTTCTACAAGAGTATAAGTAAAGGGTTTTAATTCCATTATAAGAAGAAAAAGATTAAATAGAGACAAGTGGAAGAAAGAGTATATATGACTTTTGGGCATCCAAATCAGTAGAGCCAGAGAAAGTGGAGGACCAACCTGAGTTCCCTGTCAATATTGCAAGAATCCTGTTCAAATACCAGGGACATGTTTCGATTTCGGATTGGCAGGAGAAAAAGATACACTAGCTAGCTTGATATGATATGATGTGCTGTGCTTCTTTCTTTCTATTGATGCACAATATAGTTTTAATTTTTGAACTTTCATATTTCAAATTAATTTTAATAGCAGTTATTATAATTAACATACATATTTAAAATTTAAATTTATTTGAATAGCTGATATATATATATATATATTATGATATGCATATATGTCAAGCTAGCCCCTCCCAGCCACTCGATCCCAGCTAGGATCATTCCTTTCTAGGTCAATATCGCATAGAAGAGTCCATGATAAGAACTATTAACTCAAACACCTATGGGTCTAATAAATATTTACCATTTAAATAAGTTAATTATAATAATGGTTTTTTTGAACCAAAGAAAACTTGTATTCAATTCAAGATAGATGAAAAGAATACAAGTAGGGGGCAATAGATTAGAGCAAGAAGGAAAAGTACAATGGTTCAGGCCGACGTCTCCAGAGTCGGCCCGAAGTTACAACAACAAACAAAAACAAGCGGAGGCTTCGGCCGAGAGCTCCGCAAAGGAGCGAGAGCTCTGCTTGAAAATGCATAGGTTACGTTCATACCAAATCTTTGATCTCCAGAACATTACCATTCGGAACATCTTATTCTTGTTGTTGACACCACTAAGTTAGAAATAATACAAAAGACAAAAAAAATCACAATGTATAAGGAAAAGAAAATGACAACGAAGCATGCATTATCTACACTGACTAAATCTCCTTCGCTACTAACGCATTGCTGCAAAACTAAAACAAACATAAGAGAAATCAGTGGAAGGCTGAGCAATTAATGTCAATATATATCAAGCACTAAAATATAACTATACGAATGATGTATCATAATTTATGTAGACTCATGTCGCAGCACCTGGACTCACTGCCCATCGGTGCCACCCTCGACATCAAGGGCCCGCTTAGCCACATCAAGTACGGCGACTGCGACAACTTCATTGTGAACGGCAAGCCATGGTTCGTACGACGGCTTGCCATGATTGCCAGCGGCACGAGGATAACACTAGTAGTGTACCATGCGATCCAAGCGGTGCTCCGGCATGCCCGAACCTCGCCATGGTCAAACCTCCAGAGATCTGCCTCCTGATCCTGCCCATGCTGCAAATCATCAATCCCCATCGTCCCATCCCATGAATCAACTATTACAAGCTACCCAACGTCGGGAACAACAACCACTTGACTTTTTCTCTTATCAATGCGAACTTCCCCCACAATGGCGTCGACTTCACTGGCCGGCAACGAACTGGTGGAGCGAGTGGGGTCCGAGTGGAGTAAAGATGAAGCATACGTGAAAACAAAATATTAAAATAAAAAATTATTTTTTTAATCCACGTGTGCGAGCCACGTCATACGGTTAACGAGGTAGGTGATAGAATTTTGACAGAGGGATGCAATTGATACAAATCTAAGGGCACGTTTGGTTAACGAAACCAAATCTGTTTCCATGGTTTCGATTTCACTGAAACCAAAACTGCTTACAAAAACTATAAGACCCAAACAAATTTTCCTAATATAAAAATCTATTTTGGTGCAGCGCACCGGATCGGATGTTAGCCGGGTCGAGCCGCGAAAATCGCCTCAAGTAGAAGGTATAACCCGACCCATGGAAATATGAAGTTTAAATTAGCTCAATGGTTATTTCCTTTCTTGCTTATGATGTCTTATTAAAGTCGAGTTCGACTCATGAGTGTGAATAGGATCGGAGTCCAAATCGGACTCGGATCGAATCGAGTAGAAGTTAGGTCAAGTGAGGGGCAAATAGGTTATTGGATGAGGGGAATAAAACCCCTCACCCAAGCCACCCGTGCGGCTCAAAGGGAGAGCCGCACGCGGCCCATCAAGAGGGAGAAAGGGAGAGAAGGAGGAGGAGATCTTGTCAGCGTCGAGTTCGCGACGACGCTTGCGGAGATCAGAATCTCGTTTTCATCAAGGTTTCTTTGTGATCCGATCAAGTGAGTGGTTAGAGTAGATTCTGAGGGGAGGCGAGTGGCCGACCCCATAGGTTTTGAAATCGGGATTTTTCTTCGCGAGTTTTGCCGATCAAGGTGTTTCTCCATGCTAAATCTTTAAATTATTGTTCATACTATGATCTCGTGTTTGTAATCGTGTCGGTTTCTCATTTTTAAGGGCTGACCAAGTCGAGGAAAAAGGGGAAAGCTCATGCCAAAATTTTCCCCAATTTCCTCGCTCGTTTCGCAACTCGCGTATCGTCTTATATTCGTCTTGTTTTGGCTTTTGGATTGATACACGTGTTGACGCCGCAACCAAGTCCACCACCCCTAGGGGGTTCGGCCGAGCATGGTTCTCACCCTGCTCGAGTTGGCCAAGCAGTAGAAAGGGGGGGGAAAGTTGGGCTGTTTGTATTGAATTGTTAGATCCCTTGTTATATCGCCTTAACTTACACTTTCATGCTTAATGTTAGATTAAACTTAAATTTTATGTTTATTGTTCAACTTGTTAGAATGCAAAATTTCCAGCCCCTTCCCACCTAGATGGTTCGGCCGAGCAAGGATTACCTTGCTTAAGCTTCGGCCGATCAAGGGTAAAGAGGGAAAAACAAATAATTTTGAGTAGTTGTTCATATCTTTCCGTTCAATGTTAATTCATATTCATGCTATGAATTGTTGATGATACACTACTAGAAATTGAGTCTTCAGCAATGGCCGCTCAAGTCGTTGCTATTTGCAACGGCATTCTTACGGTCGCCCGAGCCGTTGCAGATATGTTGTATATGCAACGGCTTTCTAACGGACACGCGAGCCGTTGCTGATGATTTTAATTATCAGCAATAGCTTTCTAACTGACAAGTGAGCCATTGCTGATGATAACTTATTAGCAACGGCTTTCTAACGGGCGAGTGAGCCATTGTTGATAAGTTTATATAGGGCACGTGATCGCGCCCGACCCTTCTTCCTCCCGCTGCTGCCGCCGCCGCCTCCTCCTCCCGCCTCTCGCCGCCGCTGCCGACGCCGACGACGCCTCTTCCTCCTCCCGCTGCTGCCGACACTGTCAGGTATACATCGCCGGCCGGCCGTCTCTTCTCGTTTCGGCCGGCGGTGGTCGGCCGATGGCCGCCGTCGGACCTTGTACAGTGGCCAGACAGTGTGTCCGACCACTGTACGTCGGCGCCGGAGTCCACCTGACTCCGGCGCCGGAATTTGTAGATTAATATATATTTTTTAATTGTTTTTTAATTGTTAATTGATTATTTAATTAATTATTTAGATTAATTGTTTAATTTTTTAGATTAATTATTAGAGTTTAGATTAATTTTAGAATTGTCCACTTCGGACGCGCGCCGGAATCGTCCACTTCGGACGCGCGTCGGAATCGTCCACTTCGGACTCTTGCCGAAATCGTCCACTTCGGACGCGCGCTGGAATCATCCAGTTCGGACGCTTGCCGAAATCGTCGAATTTGGACTCGTGTCAGAATTATCCAATATGGACTCGAACTGTCTCGAAACATTTAGAAAATAATCATCCATCCGACGAGTTGATATGTTTCACGTACGCATCGACGAGTCAGATATGATTTAGCAAAACCTTAGATCCGTTCGGGGATTATATGTTCGTGTAAAAGAAGTAGATGATCTTTTATACGACGTACAATTCTTGAATTGTCCCTGATTGGACAATTTAGGAATATAGTTATTTGTACTGCACTTACGTTTTTATTTTAACTGTTAACTAATTATTCTAAATTTCGGCAACATCTCTCTTGTTCTCCGATACGCGCCCAGATGATATGCGTATTCGGAGAACTGTAGGGAGATGCTGCCGAAATTTAGAATGAAGTTAACGGTTAAAATAAGTACTTAGTGCAATATAAATAACATAAATCCCGAATGGAATAGGACAATCTCACCTAAAGACATTAACCAAAGAAATTGTCATTCATTGACAGAATCATGTCGGCTGATCGAAGTTGGATGTACCGACGTCTTGATCGTGGAGCTTTAACGAATGAGTTTCGATTAGGCATAACGTACTTCCTAAATTTCACCTATTCGAATCGGAATTTCGTTATCATCGGTGATCAAATCCGATGTCCGTGCCGCATTTGTTCGAATGGACGATTTTTGGATATCACGCGAAGTATCCGGCTCGAAATAAAGATAGAGCAGATTGGCGTGTAGTCAGACAAAAGGTAGAGGAAAAATTGATCCGATAGTAGGAGAAAATGAGCTGATACCTGATATGACACATGGTTTCTATCAAGAAGATGATCCTCCTGCTGTAGATCGTATTATTCCAATACTCGAGGATGCAGACACAACGTCAATTCAATTAGAAGTTGAATATTCTGATGATGACGATCATGAAATTGAGGAAGCTGGAGATGAAGAAGAGGAAGAAGAGGAAGAAGAGGAAGAATTCGAAGACTATTATTCAGATGATGAGGAATAATTGTAAAGTATATATTTTATTAAATATATCTCTATTATTTATACAATAATCTGATTATATGTCTGTTCGACAGATATGTCTGGTCGTGGTTATTGACGCAGGAGAGCTTCAGAGTCTCCGATCGGTGAGACTCCAGCACTTACTCATGCTGCTGATTCTCCTGTTGCTGATCCTCATGCCGATGATACTGTCGAGGCTAGTACATCCAGACGCAGGCGGCCACGCAGGCCGAATAGGTGGCAGCCTCCACCAGCCACAGAGTCACGTAGATTGATTAGCGTGATTGGGGAGCGGTAATATATCATGAATTATGAATCATTACAAATTCATTATATCATAATATAATATTAAAATTTATTTTTGTTGTGCAGGTTCGAGCAAGAAGAAGTGCCGAGGAGCATTTCTTCTACTATTCGACGATACATGCACGGGGCATGGCCTACATGGTCTCACGTGCCTAGCGAGCACGTCGACATGTTATGGCGCGAGTTTGAGGCACGTATTATTATTATTTTTACATGCATGATGATTAATATTGGTACTGATATTATTATTTTGCAGGCTCGCTATACATGGGCCGAGGACCAAAGGCCCTTCATTTACGCTGCCTGGGTGGCTATTTCCCGGGCAAGGTACAACGGGCAGCTGGGACAGGCTCGGTCCCAGGTGATGGCCCGAGCTGGGACCACTAACATTGCGGAGATTCGGGGATACAACCCCGATTGGATTACTCCGGATATATGGGACCAGCTCATGGGAATATGGTCGACGGATCAATGGCAGGAGGTTTCTCGGAATGCGGCTAGAAATCGCATGTCGGGTGAAGCAGCGCGTTACACCGGCGGCTCTGTTGCATTTGCAGTGCACGCGAACCGTATGGTAAGTATATCTTTTAATTATATATTTTATTTGTTACTATGTGTACTAATTAATGTATTTGTTTTTGTAAATGTAGACGACGGTGTCGGATGACGGGACTGTCCAGCGACCCTCCCCGATGGCGGTGTTTGAGCGGACTCACCGTCGAGCATATGGGACGGGGGAGTACATCGACAACCGCGCTGCATACATTATGGTAACTATATATTTGTTTAAATTATTCATTATATATTTATAATTTAAGTTTTATGATCAATATTAAACAAAAAATCAAACTCGAGTAGGAGACCTACAGCCAGACGGTGGTGCAGCGTGGGGGTACCCCCGAGGACTTTGACGCAGCAACGTGGGTCGAGACCGCAGGTGCCTGGGACCATGGCCGCGTATATGGCTTCGCAGATAGTGGTCATGCGCGAGCCGTACTAGGGCCACTTGGGGCACCGACCCCTCCGGTCGCTGGTGAGCGGCCGTCCACCTCTAGATCCAGTTATGATCATAGTAGCATAATAAGGACTCTAGAGGACACGGTCGCGCGTCGGACTGAGATAATGGAGCGCCAGAGTCAGATGATGGCGGATATACAAGCTATGCTACGCAACATGTCAGGTCATCCCGAAGCAGACATCTCTTCGGCATCATCTAATCCATCGTCCTCGAGTCAGTCCACGTCGGTGTACACTCAAGCACTCCAGACCCCGCCATATGATCCAGATCATCCTCCATCGTCATCGTGAGATTTTTTTTATATTGACTTTGTTACTGAGATATTGGACTTGTTTAATTTATTTTGTTTGGATATTGATACTTCAATTTTGCATTTGAATAGTTTTTATACTATCGTGGATAATTATCAATATAAATATAATTGTTTTGATGTATATCTTGGTGTATTTGTGATGTGTGAATGAATGTGTGTATGAGTGTATGGGTGTGTGAGTTATGTATCAGATAATGTATCAATGTATCAATAGAAATTTGAAATTTTTTCGTTACCAGGTTCACATCATCAGCAACGGCTTTCCCACGGCCGTCCGTGGGAAAGCCGTTGCTAAAAGTGTATCAAAAGCCGTTGCTGATGACCTACAACAATTTCTTAGCGACGGGATTATACTAACGGCGTTGCTACGGACTCAACGGCCGTTGCTATTAATGTTATCAGCAACGGCTCCGGGTCCGTGGCAAAACCGTTGCTGATAATATTGTTAGCAACGGCCCGAGCGGCCGTTGCGGATCCGTTGCTAAGTTATCAGCAATGCGATTTTCTGCCACGGCTCCATTGCAACGGCTCGACCGTTGCTGATGCTCTTCAGCAATGGCTCGACCGTTGCTGATGCTCTTCAGCAACGGCTCGACCGTTGCTGATGCTCTTCAGCAACGGCATCATCCGTTGCTGATGCTCTTCAGCAACGGCATCAGCCGTTGCTGATGCCCATTTTTCTAGTAGTGATAGATCTATAATATCATTTTGGAAATGTTCTTACCAATGCTCATATGGTATATGTATTCAAAAAAGATTTCATTTAATTGCTCATATCATGTTTAATTGTTACTATGCTTAGTGTATGTTCTATATTGGTTTAATCACTGAATTGTTACCTCTTTAAATTCGGTTTCTTCATGATGTTGCTACCCAGGCCATGACTAATTTGGTAAGTGATGTGATAATGGTAGGCCAAGTGCCTTCATAGTCGGCAAGTTTGCTCATTCTAGGAAGAATGGTTTAAATGACTAGTAGTAACATTTAAACTAGATACAAGATATACTCACTAGGTTCTTCATTTAAGGAAATAGTGAGACCCTAGGGTAAGGGGTCGGATATGGGCAATGCCTGGAAAGCAAAATAATATACTTGTGCAACCTGGTTTTGGGTTGTGGTTGATGGTCTACTGAGAAGTGTCACTAGCCGAATGACAACCACACGACTCAACGGTTTATAGGGTCTTGAGATTGCACCAGCGGGCCTACTAGGTGTTAGACCCAAGTGGCGGAGGGTCTTGAGATTTCGTCAATGGGTCACGCTAACGGTAGACCCGAGTGGGTGGGACTAGCTATCCCTAGCCCGAAGGATCTCTGAAACTAGTGGCCATCCTAGTTGACGGATCCGAAGTATAATAGTTTCTAAATGAGTAGCCCGTAGGGGCTGGTTTGAGTAGGCCGACCGGCTGAGTTAAGTAGAGGAAGGACCGAACCTTCCATATATACTTTAGGTCATTATTAGCCAAGCTTCCATCATGGATATGGGCTTGAGAGGCCGGTTCATCCATTCATCCATTCTGGCACACTGATTACTTATGGAATGTGATTTTACATTGATTCCTTATATATGTGATTGCCGAGGTTTTAAGTGGAGGTTCGAAAGAACCGCTCACTGAGTTCCTCGTGAACTCACGGTTTTCCTTTATTGTTGTTTTGTAGAGCCCGACCAGTGAGGTACGGCTTGGTGGCATGGCGCGCAGCAGAGCATGTGTGGGTGCAGATCTCATAGCTCGCAGTAACTAGCCGTAGTCGTGTATGTTAGAGTCTGATGTATGCACTGGGTTAATTTTGTAAAAACTATGAAATGTTTTATTTGGAAAAACTTTCGGATGTTTATTTGAAACTTGTGGTGTTTTAGAATTTGGTGTGATCAAACTGATTTTAAACTTTTAATAAAGTTGTTATTGTTTGTTTTGGTCATTACTTGATGTGTTCTATTTATGTTTTTATGAGTTATTGGTAGTGCATAGAATAGGCATCGGGGTACCGACTCGTACCTTGGCCGGTCACGCCCACCCTGAGTTGTTGGTCACGAGTGGGGTCCGAGTGGAGTAAAGATGAAGCATACGTGAAAACAAAATATTGAATTAAAAAAATTATTTTTTAATCCACGTGTGCAAGCCACATCACACGGTTAACGGGATAGGTGATAGAATTTTTGATGGAGGTATGCAATTGATACAAATCTAAGGGCACATTTGGTTAATGAAACCAAATCTGTTTCCATGGTTTTGGTTTCACTGAAACCAAAACTCCTTACAAAAACGTGTTTGGTTCAACGTTTTTATGAAACTGAATCAAACCAGAATGAAAACAGGTTTCAACAAAACCAGTTTTCTTAATAAAAATGAAAACACTAGAATGTTATTTTATGTGGTTTCGAGACTAACGGTTTCGTTATCAAAATGCAGTGGCAACTTTGTAATTATAAATAATTTTTATAAAACTAATTAATTTAAAAATAAATCCAACTATATCTAATTGATAAAAATAAAAATAAAAATAAAAAATATCATTTTCAACTCAAACTATTATCTTAAATTGATAAATTAATTAAATCAATTTATATCTAATTGACTCAAACTTAAATCTTAAAATAACTCAATTTTCTTAAAGATAATCTATTTATAATTTAATCAAATCTAATTTTAGACGATGGACTTATTTCTTTTTTAATTTTATATCTAATTGAACCAAAAAATCTTAAATTATCAATAACTTAATTAATTAAATCTTATAAATATTTTATAATCATATTAGCAAATAATTAATTTTGTAAACTAACTACAAATATAATATGTGACTTTCTTCTACAACTGTATTAAGTATTATGAACTATTTCATATGATTTAGTTTATTATTTAATCAAAAATTAAATTACAACTGATGTTTCAACCAACTAAATATTCACTGGTTTCAACCAACTAAAATTGATGTTGTTTTCATTAACCAAACGTATTTTCAGAAAACTGAAAACTGAAAATCAAAATCAAGTTTTCGAAACTAAGTTTTCAGTTTTACTGAAATCAAACCAGAAAATAGTTTTCACTAACCAAATAACACCTAATAGTTCAGAATACAATTTAGTGAAATGAAAGTTCATGATACATTTGAGACAAAGTCCAAAATTTAGAATATATTCAGGTAATTACTCGTGTAATTATTAGTGGATTTCTTTATTCTACTCTCACGATTTAAGAAATTTGTTCAACGTAATTAAATAGATGTGATTGTGTTCCATGTGTACTCTTTTTTTAATATATGCTAATTGTTGATCCATTAATAACTTGGTTCTGAGATATACATCTGAGTATGTTATCAATGGATCATGCTCGATCCCTAGTTATTACACTTTATGCGCCCATTTTCGTGTTTATGTATATGTCTTATAATGCATCTTGTGCATATATTTCCACGTTTGTGCACTCTCTATAATGACTATGTTATAAAGCCAACTAAGTTAATTAATGTTAAAATTTAGATGAAGCTTATCCTCAAATTAGGTCCAACCAATTTAATCAATTTGTTCGGGTGGATCAAAGGACTCTTGAGTCCTTGTCCAATAAAAGCTCACGTCACATACCTAACATATAAAAAATCCCTTGTATATATGTAAGCACTTTGATGCTCAAGTTAGCAAAATAAATTATTGTCGAGTGAAATTCATAGAGAAGTTAATTAACATTCATTCTATCAACTTAGGCGACCTTATCGTCCTCGTTAAGCTTGCCCTAAGATGATTATTTTGTTTTCCAACTTTTTATTTTAAAGGAAAATTGACATCTAAAGAGATATGCATGGGTTGATGTTAAGAAATTAGTAGGTCTAACTCTACCCCAAAATTAAGCTAGCTCTCGAGGAGAGAATTTTCCAAATAATTTAAAGATTATTTTGATTATATTTTTAACCAATGTGGGACTTTAATACATCTCATCATGTCCAGGATTAGACATCTAGAGCGTGGAGTTTGCAGGACCGGACATCTGCGGGTGACACAATATCAATCATAAGATAGCTCTGATACCATGTTAAGAAATTAGTGAGCCTAATTTCATCTCAAAAGCTAGCTCTTGAGGAGAAGGTCTACTCAAACTATTTAAAGGTTATCTTGACCATATTTTTAACCAATGTAAGACTTTAACGTATGATCAAAGTTAAAACACATCACTTTAATATTGTTATATCAGAAACCTCAAATATTTATTTTTATTAATTTTCTAATATATATATATCAATTTATTTAAGGAGCATATGCTTATTATTTATGAATCATTAGAGGACTTTTTCGTAAAATTGCATAAGCTTGTTTCTCTGTAAAGCCCACATATATTTTTTATCGGGAGGATTTGCATAGTGGTAGTCGTGGTAGAATTAAGTGAGAAGGAGGACGGTAGAGGGATTGGAGATTGAGGATGAGTTCGTGTGGAGGAACCACATGTCACACCCCAATTCCACAATGGTGTAACCGGCCAGGGTATACAAGCATACCCCGAAGCCTAACTCAAATCACAAACCATAGAGATAAACCAAACTTTTTATTTCAACTCCAACCACTAATAAAAGGTTATAAACAAAATAATTTCATCCTTTGTTAAATAAAACACAGAAACATGAATGTTCAACCGAAACAAACTTTAAAGAATGTTTGAAACCATAAATGAAATAAAGAAACCACAAATGAAATAAAGAACAATAAGTCTCGATACATGACTCTCTTTAAACTTGACTACTATCCTAACTCTAACTTCGACTTGTCACGAGATCAGTCCTGAACCTGCCGCTCCTAGCTGCGCTACTCCAACACCTCAGTGCTACTACTTGTCCTGACCTGGTGCTGAAAGGAAACAAGAAAACAAAAGTAAGTCCACATTAGACTTAGTGAGTGGCTCGGTCCTGAGCCCACCACTATCCACAGTTGACAGTTATATAATAATATAATGGCCACATGATAT
This sequence comes from Canna indica, assembly GCA_034359265.1. NCBI lineage: Eukaryota > Viridiplantae > Streptophyta > Magnoliopsida > Zingiberales > Cannaceae > Canna > Canna indica. The sequence continues at coordinate 13,229,546 of CP136893.1, read as the reverse complement.
ATAACTTCCATAGTACAATGAATAAGTTCTTAACTCGGAATTGAATATTTTATTTATATAAATCCAGAACATAACTCAATTAATACGAGTCGGTCACTAGAACATGTCTAGTGAGCTTCCCGCCCATGGTTCCCGAGCTAGGTAGGCCCTCTAGCGTCGGTAACCCCAATTGGTTGGGAAAACCCTCCAACCAGAGCCACTCCGGGTCGGTCGTCAGTGTGGCTCGCTGACGAGCTTCCCGGTCCACACCTCCTCCACCGATCCACTCAACCATACCCTCATTCCATTCACAAACGTGAGCACATTACGCATAATGAATACACCAACAATGTATATACACACTAAATACAACCAGTTCGTTCAAATTAAATGTTACCAAGTACATGTTTAACAACAAAATATAGCTACAGGAGTATTCTAACACTGTAACTAAACATATTTGCAACACCCCAAGGTTCACTTATCCCTGGTATCAACTAAAACTCCAATAATTTATAACGGATTAGGGACGTCACACAGAGCCCGCAACCCGGCCCGATTAACATGCACTACGAAAATTCCAGCTTATTGAAACCGTCAGTTTCCTATCCACACTTTACTGTTTAGGTCACCCAAGTACTTTCTATGTTCCCAAAACATCTCTTACATGCAAATCGATAGGTTACATCAGTACTTTTCGCATTAAGCTGATTATCCAAACTCCTAAATCAATTCAGCATGAATTTGACTAAATTTTTCAGCACAGCACTAATTAATTTCAGCAATCAACCATATATGAACCTCCAGCATCCAACATATGAAATTTCAGCACATCTATATATATATATTTCAGCACAGAATATAGGAAATTTCAGCATCAATAACTTGTAAATTTCAATATCTATACACTTAAATTTCAGCATATAATCAGTACGTACACATCTCATTTTTAGCATACCAAGCAACCTATAAATCAATCGTTCATGCATCAAGCACTTGAGGAAGCCAATCCAAAAACAGAAAAGAAAATCCCAGATTTCTAATATCTCAATCACCTCTCTTGTGTACCAATGCCTACTGTTAGAGAACCCCCTTTAAATAGGGTATTAATTTCTTCAAACACACCTCACACAAACGAATTCCAATTTAACATAGAAAACAAAAAAAATATTTCTCCCCAGCAGTAGGCGATCGTGAGGAAATCGAACCCCCCCCCCCTTTTATTATTATTATTATTATTAATATTCATAGGAATTTATATAGGAATTAAACCTCAATTCCTATGGAATAAATCTGCATCAATAATCAATCAACAAAAATTCTAGATTTTTCCTCCTCAACTAGGGATCGGTAGCAATTGAGAACTTAAAAGAGATTGGAGAGAAATCCACTCACCGGCAAGGGAAATCGAAGTGGAAGATGTTCCCTAAAGTCCTTGAGTCGATGATCACCGGCGACGGCAACACCACCGGCGGCAATCCCTCCTTCCAATGCCTCCTCCGTTGCCCTCTGTCGCCGCCTCTCTGCTCGCCTCTCTTTTTTTTTTTTTTTATTTCGGGTGTGTGCGGCTGTAGCAACCGCACACCCAATTAAACCCCCCCCCCCCTTTTTTTTTTTTTACACCTATATATATATATATATATAATCTTATTTTAATTTATTTTATTTTTACGATTCTACCCCTCACTTAACCCAACTGCGGCTTCTACCCAACTCAACCCACATTTGCCCAAATTAGATTCCGATCGAATCGTCGGACTCGACTCGACAATTAATTCGAAACCTAAAATAAAAATAAATAAAACAAATCACTAAGCATGCGCAAAGGCCTCACCTTAATTCACATTATCCGACACTTCTTCCGACCCGCTTCGATGCGCATCCACATCGTCCGGCTAAAAAAAAATAACTAGATTAAATTATATAAAATTTACGGACATAACAATCTTCCCCCCTTAAAAAAAATTCGACCTCGAATTTAGGGTAGAAAAGAACTCACCAAGGAATCAAAAAGATAGGGATACTTCTCCCTCATCGCACTCTCCACCTCCCAGGTAGCTTCTTGACTAGTGTGGTGTTCCCAACGGACCTTCACCAGCATAACTTCCTTAGACCTCAGCTTCCTAACCTGGCGATCCAAAATCTCTACAGGTTTCTCCTCATATGAGATTGCCGAATCAACCTCCACCACTGACGGCTCAAGAACATGAGTCTCATCCCTAACATACCGCTTCAACATCGAAACATGAAACACTGGATGCACCCTATCTAGGTTAGGCGGTAAGGCCAACTCATAAGCTACGGCTCTTCTTCGCCGTAAGATAGGAAAAGGTCCTATAAACCTAGGACTTAATTTCCCCTTCTTTCCAAACCTCACCACTCCCTTCATAGGAGACACCTTCAAAAACACTAACTCCCCCTCTGCGAACTCAATATCTCGGGCCTTTCCATCTGCATACATCTTCTGACGACTTTGGGCTGCCAGCAATCGATCCTTAATCATTTTTACTTTTTCCACGGCATCCTGTACCAAATCGGGCCCCAACAACTGAGACTCCCCAGCCTCGAACCACCCCACGGGGGATCTACATCGCCGTCCATACAGGGCCTCAAAAGGCGCCATACCAATACTGGTCTGGAAACTATTATTATAGGCGAACTCTACTAAGGGCAGGTGCTTCTCCCAACCATCCTCTAAATCCAAAACACAAGCTCTTAACATATCCTCCAAAGTCTGAATGGTCCGCTCGGACTGTCCGTCCGTCTGCGGATGGAAAGCGGTACTGAATTTGACCTGAGTGCCCAAAGCCTCCTGGAAAGACTGCCAATACCGCGCAGTGAACTGAGTACCCCGATCAGAGATGATCATCACTGGGATACCATGATATGCCACAATCCGATCCAAAAATATTTGGGCATACTGCTCTGCGGTGAAAGTCGTCTTCACCGGAATAAAGTGCGCCGACTTAGTTAGCCGATCCACCACCACCCAGATGGAATCATTCCCCTTCTTCGACCTGGGTAGTCCAGTAACAAAATCCATAGTAATCTTTTCCCATTTCCACTCCGGCACCTCAAGATTCTGAAGCAACCCTGCAGGTCTCAAATGTTCAGCCTTAACCTGTTGACAGACCAAACACTTAGACACAAACTCAGCCACTTCCCTTTTCATCCCTCTCCACCAGTAATGCTGCCGCAAATCACGGTACATCTTGGTGGCTCCTGGATGCATAGTATAAGTGGAACTATGAGCCATCTCAAGTACCTGACGGCGGACTTCTGCCATATCCGGTACCACAATCCTATCCTTGAACCTTAACACACCCTCGGCATCAATCCTAAACCCATCGCTCGCATCTCCCCTCTCAACCAGACCTCGAGTTATAGCACAATATGCATCCTCACCCTGGGCTATTCGGAGCATATCCACCAAAGTAGACTGGACGCGAAGATGCGCCACCATACCACCCGAGTTAAACACTGATAACACCGCTCCATTTCCCAGACACTCAGCAAGTTCCCTCGCCAATAGCCTTCTTCTCAAAGTCAAGTGTGCTAGACTACCCATAGATTTCCTGCTCAATGCATCAGCTACTACATTAGCTTTCCCAGGATGGTATAGAATGGTGCAGTCATAGTCTTTCAACAACTCCAACCACCTTCTTTGCCTCAAGTTCAATTCCTTCTGAGTAAGCAAGTACTGAAGACTTTTATGGTCAGTATAAATCTCACAAGCTTCCCCATACAAATAATGGCGCCATAACTTTAGTGCAAATACTATAGCTGCCAACTCTAAATCATGGGTTGGGTAGTTCTTCTCATGAGGTTTCAACTGCCTAGATGCATAAGCAATCACCCTACCATGCTGCATCAAAACACAACCCAACCCTACCATAGAAGCATCACAGTACACTACAAAACCTCCAGAACCTGACGGTAGAGCCAATACTGGAGCCGAAGTCAACCGGTCCTTGAGCTCCTGAAAGCTCTCCTCGCACTTGCTATCCCACTCAAATTTGATGTTCTTCTGTGTCAACCGGGTTAAAGGAGCTGCAATTCTAGAAAAGTTCTCTACAAACTTCCTATAGTACCCGGCCAAGCCCAAGAAGCTCCGGATCTCAGCCACACAAGTCGGATTTTTCCATCTCTGCACTGCTTCAATCTTCGCGGGGTCTACCTTCACCCCGTCCCTCGATACCACATGTCCTAAAAATCCCACACTGTTCAACCAGAACTCACACTTGGAAAATTTAGCAAATAATTGATGCTTCCTGAGGGTCTCCAAAACTACCCTCAAATGCTCACAATGCTCAGCCTCACTTCGGGAGTAAACCAGGATGTCATCTATGAACACAATGACAAACCTATCCAGAAATTCTTTGAATACACAGTTCATCAAATCCATAAATGCAGCCGGTGCATTAGTCAACCCGAAGGACATGACCAAAAATTCGTAGTGACCATATCTCGTCCTAAAGGCTGTCTTCTGAACATCCTGATCCCGGATCCTCAACTGGTGATACCCTGACCTTAGGTCGATCTTAGAGAACCACTGCGCTCCCTGCAACTGGCAACTGATCAAAAAGATCATCAATCCTCGGGAGTGGGTAGCGGTTCTTGATCGTCACTTTATTTAGCTGCCGGTAATCAACACACATCCGCATGGATCCATCTTTCTTTTTAACAAAAAGTACCGGCGCTCCCCAGGGTGACACACTCGGGCGAATGAAACCCAGATCCATCAATTCCTGCAACTGAGCCTTAAGCTCTCTCAACTCAGCCGGTGCCATACGGTATGGGGGAATTGAGATTGGCTTCACCTCTGGCTGTAAATCAATACAGAACTCAATCTCTCGAACCGGCGGCAAACTCGGAAGCTCTTCCGGAAAGACATCCGAATATTCACTAACCACCGGTGTCTCCTCTACCTTTCTGACCGAAATTTCACCTTCCTTAGCCACGGACACAAAAGCTAGAAATGACTGACAGCCATTCACGAGCAACTTCCGGGCCTTAAGGGCTGAAATAACCCCGAAAGATTCCCCTCTACCTTCACCCTGGAAAGTGAACGACGGCATGCCTGACTTATTAAAAGTAATAGCCTTCGTTCTACAGTCCATAGAGGCATAGTGAGAGGATAGCCAGTCCATGCCCAATACCACATCTATCTCTAAGGTGGGTAGAATTACCAATTCTGCTTCCAAAGCATGCCCACCAATGGACACCTCACAGCCCTTGAAAACTATCTCAACATGGACAGAATGTCCTGACGGTGTTGATACAACCAAGGGTACCTCAAGGAAATCTTTTTCTTTATCAAGCTTAATAGCAAAGTTATCAGAAATAAAGGAATGAGTAGCTCCAGGGTCAAATAGAATAAATGCAGGTATGGAACAAACTGCAAGGATACCTGTTACCACGGTCTTAGACACCTCAGCACCATCTCGGGTCATAGTGAATACTCGCGCAGGAGCTCTCCCAGATCCACTGGCACGCGGCTGCCCTGAACCCTGAGGCTGACCTCTTTGTGCAACAGAAGCTGCGGACACTGGTGCTTTCCCTCTAGACTGTGCTGCACTAGAACCACCTCTGACAGGACAGTCCCTCCTGATGTGACCCGGCTGTCCACACCCGAAGCAGGCATTTGTACGACCAAAGCACATCCCGGTGTGCCTCCGCCCACACTGCCCACACTGCGGTACCTCAACCCTTCTCTGCACCTCAGACCCTACTGTCCTTTGAGTGGCCCCCGGCCCGGTACCTGGGCGACCTCTGAAACTGCCTTGCCCCCGTCCGAATGAACGGGCTGCTCCAGACACCATGCCCTCAAAAAAACCCTGTCGCTCGCCAAATCCCTGCGGCCTGAATCTCTTCCTAGCTGGCTCCTCTTGTCGATCAGTCGATACCATCGACTCCTTCCGAATTGCCTCATCCACCACCTGGGTGAAAGTAGAGTCCTCAGTAAAGTGAATTAGTCTGCCAATCTGAACTCTCAGTCCCTCCACGAACCGCCTGACCCTGTCCGCCTCAGTCGCCACTAGCAGGGGATGGTACCGTGATAAACGTGTAAACTCCACCTCTTACTCTACCACTGACATACTGCCGGTCTGCTCGAGCTGTTCGAATTCCCTTGCTCTCTTCTCCCGCACACTCCTGGGAAGATATTTCTCCACCATAGCTGCTCGGAACTCCTCCCATTCAGGGGGTGGTGCATCGACCCCCCTACAGGACTTCCATACTTGGAGCCACTCCTTAGCAGGTCCCCTCAGCTGCAAACCCACCATCTGCACCATGGCTACTGAAGAGCATCCCAACACCTAGCACAACTCCTGACAGTCGTTTAGAAAAGTCGTCACCTCCACACCAGGGTCTGTGCCTGTGAACTGTGGCGGTCTCAATTGAACAAAATCCTTGTATGCAACGCTGCCTGACACTGCTTCCCTAACGACTGGGGGTACCAATTCCGCTGCCCCCTGTGCCACAGGTGCCACTGGCGGCACAGGTTGAGACTGCTGCTGCCTCAGCTCTCGCTCCCTACGAAGCTCCTCAGTCAACTCGGTCACTCGAGCCTCTAGCATGGTCACCCGAGGATCCTGACCAGCCTCTTCCTGAGTCGGCTGCCTACCGCCACGGCCCCGGCCCCGTCCACGGCCGCGACCACGACCGCGCCCACGTCCACGTCCACTTGAGGAATTACTCCCACTACCACTCACCACAGCATCATTGAATGCCTCCATCACTAATAAGAATAGCAACCAAGAACAGATAAATTAATCTAACAAGAACAATGAATAAAAATGATATGTACCGCCGCTGGTGCGTAGGCTCAGTTCCCCGATCTCGTGACTAGGACACACTGTATGCCGACATGCTAGCAATACCGATACAGCACCCCAATGTCCCTAAAATCGAAGTCAAGACCTAAACCTGGCTCTGATACCACTTTGTCACACCCCAATTCCACAATGGTGTAACCGGCCAGGGTATACAAGCATACCCCGAAGCCTAACTCAAATCACAAACCATAGAGATAAACCAAACTTTTTATTTCAACTCCAACCACTAATAAAAGGTTATAAACAAAACAATTTCATCCTTTGTTAAATAAAACACAGAAACATGAATGTTCAACCGAAACAAACTTTAAAGAATGTTTGAAACCATAAATGAAATAAAGAAACCACAAATGAAATAAAGAACAATAAGTCTCGATACATGACTCTCTTTAAACTTGACTACTATCCTAACTCTAACTTCGACTTGTCACGAGATCAGTCCTGAACCTGCCGCTCCCAGCTGCGCTACTCCAACACCTCAGTGCTACTACTTGTCCTGACCTGGTGCTGAAAGGAAACAAGAAAACAAAAGTAAGTCCACATTAGACTTAGTGAGTGGCTCGGTCCTGAGCCCACCACTGTCCACAGTTGACAGTTATATAATAATATAATGGCCACATGATATATAACTTCCATAGTACAATGAATAAGTTCTTAACTCGGAATTGAATATTTTATTTATATAAATCCAGAACATAACTCAATTAATACGAGTCGGTCACTAGAACATGTCTAGTGAGCTTCCCGCCCATGGTTCCCGAGCTAGGTAGGCCCTCTAGCGTCGGTAACCCCAATTGGTTGGGAAAACCCTCCAACCAGAGCCACTCCGGGTCGGTCGTCAGTGTGGCTCGCTGACGAGCTTCCCGGTCCACACCTCCTCCACCGATCCACTCAACCATACCCTCATTCCATTCACAAACGTGAGCACATTACGCATAATGAATACACCAACAATGTATATACACACTAAATACAACCAGTTCGTTCAAATTAAATGTTACCAAGTACATGTTTAACAACAAAATATAGCTACAGGAGTATTCTAACACTGTAACTAAACATATTTGCAACACCCCAAGGTTCACTTATCCCTGGTATCAACTAAAACTCCAATAATTTATAACGGATTAGGGACGTCACACAGAGCCCGCAACCCGGCCCGATTAACATGCACTACGAAAATTCCAGCTTATTGAAACCGTCAGTTTCCTATCCACACTTTACTGTTTAGGTCACCCAAGTACTTTCTATGTTCCCAAAACATCTCTTACATGCAAATCGATAGGTTACATCAGTACTTTTCGCATTAAGCTGATTATCCAAACTCCTAAATCAATTCAGCATGAATTTGACTAAATTTTTCAGCACAGCACTAATTAATTTCAGCAATCAACCATATATGAACCTCCAGCATCCAACATATGAAATTTCAGCACATCTATATATATATATTTCAGCACAGAATATAGGAAATTTCAGCATCAATAACTTGTAAATTTCAATATCTATACACTTAAATTTCAGCATATAATCAGTACGTACACATCTCATTTTTAGCATACCAAGCAACCTATAAATCAATCGTTCATGCATCAAGCACTTGAGGAAGCCAATCCAAAAACAGAAAAGAAAATCCCAGATTTCTAATATCTCAATCACCTCTCTTGTGTACCAATGCCTACTGTTAGAGAACCCCCTTTAAATAGGGTATTAATTTCTTCAAACACACCTCACACAAACGAATTCCAATTTAACATAGAAAACAAAAAAAATATTTCTCCCTAGCAGTAGGCGATCGTGAGGAAATCGAAACCCCCCCCCCCTTTTATTATTATTATTATTATTAATATTCATAGGAATTTATATAGGAATTAAACCTCAATTCCTATGGAATAAATCTGCATCAATAATCAATCAACAAAAATTCTAGATTTTTCCTCCTCAACTAGGGATCGGTAGCAATTGAGAACTTAAAAGAGATTGGAGAGAAATCCACTCACTGGCAAGGGAAATCGAAGTGGAAGATGTTCCCTAAAGTCCTTGAGTCGATGATCACCGGCGACGGCAACACCACCGGCGGCAATCCCTCCTTCCAATGCCTCCTCCGTCGCCCTCTGTCGCCGCCTCTCTGCTCGCCTCTCTTTTTTTTTTTTTTTTTTCGGGTGTGTGCGGCTATAGCAACCGCACACCCAATTAAACCCCCCCCCCTTTTATTTTTTTTACACCTATATATATATATATATATATATATATATATATATATATATATATAATCTTATTTTAATTTATTTTATTTTTACGATTCTACCCCTCACTTAACCCAACTGCGGCTTCTACCCAACTCAACCCACATTTGCCCAAATTAGATTCCGATCGAATCGTCGGACTCGACTCGACAATTAATTCGAAACATAAAATAAAAATAAATAAAACAAATCACTAAGCATGCGCAAAGGCCTCACCTTAATTCACATTATCCGACACTTCTTCCGACCCGCTTCGATGCGCATCCACATCGTCCGGCTAAAAAAAAATAACTAGATTAAATTATATAAAATTTACGGACATAACACCACATGATTCATTATGATCGAGGTGAGATTCTTTTCCTTCTCTTTTCCTTATCTTTCATAGAGGATAATAACATGTATGGGGCAAGAGGATGAAGCCTTGATTTGATTCTTGTGATTTACCTTTGAATTGGACATCTATTTCATAGAATTCCGTGCTATAATTTTTGTGCAGTGTTACTTGTTGTGGGAAGGGAGCAAGGGCGAAAGCAAGGGGTCGGGAATTGTCGCAACACCCCTATCCTTCCTAGATGGTGGAAGAGGGAGCTTAGTGGCTCCCTCCTCTTCATCTGGAGATGAGGTGTCACAGGGAAGCCCCTTGCCCTCCTCGGTCGGAGGCAAGGGAGTTGCCAAACTCCCCTGTTGTCCCCAACTAGGGGAGAGGGAGTCGGATGATCTTTTTTGTTTATATAATAGCTTAGCTCTCTCTACAATTTGCTTATTTGGGGATGACAAGCTAACATCGTGGATATGTTTGCATTTCACTTGCTCTGGTACATGTTGGAAGATCGTAAATGTTATAGTAGAGCATTTGATGTCAATTTTTAAAAGTAAAATGAAAAATCAGATTTGAAAAGATATGCATATTAAAAGCTAGTATCTCTAGTTTGATGAGAGAAAGAAGATGAAGAATCGACGAGCATCCTAGCCAAATGGGACTTGTGTACGTCTCAATCCAATCAAAAAGACTCCATTTGCCTTGTTTTAGAGCAAGATGAGAGCAGTCACTGGCTCGAATTGGGCAAGGGTGGTGTTGGCTTTAGATTTTCAATCTTATCTTTAATCTCGGTTCTGATGGTTTTGATGATAACAAATATGAGACTAATGATTTCATTGAGAATATCTTTCAGGTTCTATATCGGTTAGTGCACGACGTCCGTGATCGAAGAAATCAGATAAATCGACAAGGATGAAAAATGGACTTTGATTTTTAAACTCATTTTGAGTTCAAACTTGATACATGCATTTCAAATAACCATTCAATATTTGGTATCAAAAAATTTCATCCAAAAATTGGTTTCAAAATTTTCATCAAAAATATGATTTTGTATAAACTTAAAAGAGTGATTTTTTTAAAACTAGAAGTATAGGTTGACTTAAGTCAACAAAGTGAATTAAAAATTTCATCTTAAGCCCCAACTTGATTCATGTTCTTACATTATCTCATGTTTGATGTCATAATGCCTAAGTTGTGAGAAAACATGAGTAGATAGCAAATCTTGAGACTTAACATTTTCATAGTTTTCATACTTATTTCAAATGAAAACATACTAAATTCATATTTAGATTAAATGACATTAGTTTTATTTCAAACTTGATAAATATGATCTAAATGACCACATCTTGATACGTTGAGAGTTTGAATGAAATTAAAAATATCATGAAAAAGAATCAACATTCATAGTTGAATGCATATTTGAATTGTATATCAATTTATTTTCATGTATGATTAATTGTGTGTTCATATCAAAAATTATTTTCCATCCCTTGGTTGAGATTTTCATATTTCATGAAAAAATACTCCTTAGTGTCTCAACCTCATGTAAATATGTGTTCTTCATTCATTTGCTTAGATAGACATCTCTTGCACTTTTTGATTGATGTCAAAAGGGGGAGAAGAGTATAAGTAAAAAGGGGAGAAGTGTATAAGAAAATAGGGAGAAAACTATAGATAAATGGGAGAAAAATATAGGAAATCCATGCATATAGATATGGGGAGTTTATCTTATAGATATGCATGTTGATAGGGGGAGAAATCCATTAGTTGATATCTTATATGCTTTAATGATATATTTTCTTATGGATGTTTGTCATCATCAAAAAAGGGGAGATTGTTGGCTTTAGGTTTTCAACCTTAGCTTTAATCTCGGTTTTGATGGTTTTGATGATAACAAACATGAGACTAATGATTTCATTGAGAATATTTTTCAGGTTCCATATTGGTTAGTGTGCGACGTTCGCGGTCGGAGAAATCGGATAAATCGACAAGGATGCTCGTCGGCGCTCGGGAATCTTCAAGAAAGGGAGTTTAGGTTTAGGGTGTCTAGAAATTAATGTAATCCTCATGATGATGCATAAGAAACCCAAAAATCTATCCCGAACACCAAACCATGAAATTTTGGGACCGTCCTGAAATTCACTAAGACTAGGGAGCTCATTGGAGGGCTATATGATCCAAACTTTTTCTTGAAATAAAAAATGGCGGTAATTGTTCCTTGGGTCAAAACTAGATAACGAGTTATTTTTTAGGATTTTCTGGAAGCCTTTAGCATATCCTTATTTGACCCGAAAGATTAGGAAATTGTCGTTTTATACTAGATCCCAAGAACTAGATTTTGATTTTTTAGATATTTTTATTGAACTCAAATCTCTTCGATTTTGGCATAATCATATAAAACATTTAAAGTGGCCCATAAGTCATAAGCCGAGGAGCAGTGCATAACTTTATCTAGGATGTCATTTGGTAATGCGCAAAGAATACAATTCATGACATCTCCATTATATTTAAACATTTTCTTATCTAATTCACTCCAAGCATGCATGTCAACCTTAGGTTCAATGAATTCCCAATGTAACATGTTAAAGACTCCAAAACCTTTAGTCTTTAAATAATTGTACATCATATGTTTCCAAAGACCAAAGTTTGAGTCATCAAACCTAGGGGTTATAGATGCTACTGACTCCAGAGCCATTTCAAGATCGAGACGAATTGTAGAAGGGATGGTGAAATCACAATCTACGACCCGCTCTGATACCAATTATTGGCGAAATGACAACACTAGTGGGGGGGGCGAATAGTGTGTTTACTAATTTATTCGCCTAAGTTACAATTTAATCATTTACTTAGAATGTTTAGGCGCGTTTCAATTATGCGATTAAATTTGGAAGAAAGATAAAAACAATTTCGCACAATCAAATGTAACAATGCAAACACAAGAATTTTATAGTGGTTTGGCCCTAATGCCTACTCTACTACCTAAGCACCCCGCTTAGGATTTCCAAACTAGTTTTACTAGATTACTTTATATTTCCCTTATACACGAGGACTTTTCACCAAAGAGACGCACTCTCGACCTAAGGCACTTTCACACCCAGAAGTTACCGCCTTCTTATCGAGAGTCCTCTTCCACCTCAACCCTAAGGGACAACTAAACTAATCCTAGTAAACGCTAAGTTTACACAAGTGGCTTTACTCCTTCACAACCAGGAAAGCACTTCACACAACAAGATCAAACACTTGGTCTTCACACGCACAAATAAGACAAAACGTTCAAATAACAGATAAAATTACAATCAAAAGAGCCTAAGAATTAAACCAAAGAATCATGCTCTTTTGCAATGTCTCGAAACCTCCAACTCATCAAGGGAATGAGCTCGAATTAACTCTCGAGTTGAGGTAGTAGCTGGCGCTTGAGAATGTGTTCGCAGAGGGAGCAGAGCGCAAGCAATCTTTCTTTTGGAAGGCTCAAATCTCTCTTCTTGATGGCTCAATAATTTTTGTAAGAGTGTGAGAGAGAGATTAAAAGAAGTTATAACAGGTATATTTATACCCTACGGAAGAAATGGTTGCTCAACGGATAGTTTTCTATCCGTTGCAGAGCGTCGGTTGAATGGTCGATCTACCAGTTATTCGACCGCTTCTCTTTACTCTGTGGTCGGTCGATCGACGGGTCGACTGATTATCGTGAGCCTCGCGATCCCTCAGTTCGGTTGACCAATCGGTCGACCGCTCGAGGCTTTCCGCGATTTCTTTCCCAATTTCGGTCGACCGATTGGCTTCTGCCAATTTTTGCCACCATTCGGTCGACCGAACTTGGGCTGAACAAGGCAGACAGCTTTGTTCTGCTTGGATTTTTTGCTTCCGTCTTCACTACGTCTACTTATATAACATTATATAAGGATAACTTTAAAACATAAATATTATATAAGGATTATACCCCATTTGAGTTCAATAAAAATATCTAAAAAATCAAAATCCCTAAGGATCAAAATCTAGTTCTCGGGATCTAGTATAAAACGGAAATTTCCTAATCTTTCGGGTCAAATAAGGATATGCTAAAGGCTTCCAAAAAATCCCAAAAAATACCTCGTTATCTAGTTTTGACCCAAGGAGCAATTATCGCCATTTTTTATTTCAAGAAAAAGTTTGGATCATATAGCCCTCCAATGATCTCCCTAGTCTTAGTGAATTTCAGGGCGGTCCCAGAATTTCATGGTTTGGGGTTCGGGATAGATTTTTGGGTTTCTTATGCATCATCATGAGGATTACATTAATTTCTAGACACCCTAAATCTAAACTCTCTTTCTTGAATATTCCCGAGCGCCGACGAGCATCCTTGTCGATTTATCTGATTTCTCCGATCGCGAACGTCGCACACTAACCAATATGGAACCTGAAAGATATTCTCAATGAAATCATTAGTCTCATGTTTGTTATCATCAAAACCATCAAAACCGAGATTAAAGCTAAGGTTGAAAACCTAAAGCCAACAATCTTCCCTTTTTTGATGATGACAAACATCCATAAGAAAATATAGAATTAAAGCATATAGGATATCAACTAAGGGATTTCTCCCCCTATCAATATGCATATCTATAAGATAAACTTCCCATATCTATATGCATGGATTTCCTATATTTTTCTCCCATTTATCTATATTTTTCTCCTTATTTTCTTATACACTTCTCCCCTTTTTACTTATACTCTTCTCCCCCTTTTGACATCAATCAAAAAGTGCAAGAGATGTCTATCTAAGCAAATGAATGAAGAACACATATTTACATGAGGTTGAGACTCTAAGGAGTATTTTTCATGAAATATGAAAATCTCAACCAAGGGATGAAAAATAATTTTTGATATGAACACACAATCATACATGAAAATAAATTGATATACAATTCAAATATGCATTCAACTATGAATGTTGATTCTTTTTCATGATATTTTTAATTTCATTCAAACTCTCAACGTATCAAGATGTGGTCATTTAGATCATGTTTATCAAGTTTGAAATAAAACTAATGTCATTTAATCTAAATATGAATTTAGCATGTTTTCATTTGAAATAAGCATGAAAACTATGAAAATGCTAAGTCTCAAGATTTGCTATCTACTCATGTTTTCTCATAACTTAGGCATTAAGACATCAAACATGAGATAATGTAAGAGCATGAATCAAGTTGGGGTTTAAGATGAAATTTTTAATTCACTTTGTTGACATAAGTCAACCTATACTTCTAGTTTTCAAAAAATCACCCTTTTAAGTTTATACAAAATCATATTTTTGATGAAAATTTTGAAACCAATTTTTGGATGAAATTTTTTTATACCAAATATTGAATGGTTATTTGAAATGCATGTATCAAGTTTGAACTCAAAATGAATTTAAAAATCAAAGTCCATTTTTCATCCTATATTGATTCTAATCAAACCACACCAAATATAGTTTCTAGCTATCATTCAAGAATTTAAAATCATTCCTAGAAATGATTTTATGCAATCAATTGTGTGAATGATATTAGAAACATAATCAAAATGGTATACTCAAATTTTCATTTGAAGTTTTCGAAAAATCAAAGTATTAAAAAAAATGATATTTCAAAAAGATGATACTTTTCATTTTGAAAATCCAACCTCAAAATTTCACTAAAAATTAGATTATTGATGAAACTTTTTGAAGTTTTACACAACTTACTAGATTTTTTGAATGAATGTGTAGCTTCAAGAATCATCTCAAAATTAATTTTCTATATTTTTCTAGAAATAACTAAAATTTACTAATCGTAGGTTGAAATGATACATTTGTAATTTTCAGTTATTCTAAAAGACTTTCAATTTTCATTCAAACTTTCATGACACCACATGATGGTCATGTAAAGAGTATATGTCATGTTTGAAAAGAAAGTTATGTCCTTAAGTCAAGATATCAACCTAGCATGATTTCATTCAAAACTAACTAGTTTTTATGAAACTTGCTAAGTTTCAATCTTAACATTTACTCATGATTTTTCAAATTTAAACCTATGGATACCTAACATGAGTAAATGTAAACATGTTTATCAAATATGGATCATAAATGAGACCTTCAAGTCAACTTGTTGACTTGGGTCAACTTGGTTCAAAAGATGTTATCATGAATTCACCTCTATATCATTTTATCCATATCCATATAAATTTTTCACTCTTAGTGCTTGGAAACATATCATACCTATTCCTAAACATGTTTATGAAGTTTTGAACTTAAAATGAAATGATCAAGTCGATTTGTTGACTTGGGTCAAACCTTTTTAAGCTTAAGTCCTCTAAATTGACTTAGTTATCAATTTGCTCAATCTCTTATGAATTTTCAATTTTAAACAAATGACAACTAATCATTAACACACATAAACATGTTCATCAAATTTTCAACTTAAGATGAAGTCTCTAAAGAAAAGTATTAACCTAGTTCAATTTCATAAATATCATGATATCATGAAATAAGCTAAGTTATCAAGATTTTTCCTACTCATGAAAATTCAAGGATTTATCATGTAAAAACAGTCATGAGCATAGAGACATCATTAAATATGGATATTCAATTATTTTACTAAGATTTTTATAAAATTAAATTCATACATTTTTCTTGGAAATTTGCCCAACTTTTTCATTTTCTTTTTCATTTACTTCTAGATAGCATTACCTTCATTGTTTACCACTTTCTTAACTTGCAAGGAGGCTTCATTGGTAGCATAATGAAATAATATACCAACTTAACAAGCTAATATACTAAATAGCAAGGTTCAAAGCAAAGTTTCATTTATTCCCTTAACCTATACTAGATAGTAAAGATTTATTTTTTAAAAAAATTACTATTGTATCAAAATGAATCTAAGGAGATCTTAGGATGTGAAACATTAAAGAATAAAATCCCTCCATATGTTAAACTAGTTTGGACTTACAAGAAGGTCTCTAATAATAGATATTTACCTAGAACAAGTTTCATTCAGAGAAATTTGTCTAAGTACTAAAGTTCTACCTACTCACGAGAACTTCAAGGGTTTTAACATGCAATTACCATCTTGAGTATAGAGACATTAATTAAGCTTAAATATTTAGGTATAACACTTAGATTTTGAATCTTCCAAAGTTATATCCTATTCATGATGATTTAGCCAAACTAATCTTTTTCTTCCTAGTTAGCCTTCCTAAAATACTTATCACTTGCAAGTAAGCTACACTAATATTTTTAGAGAAAATATAGCTACTTAGCAAGCTAACTCAACCAAAAAGCAAAGAGAAGCAACAAGTATCATTATCAAATATCACTTTGCTAAATGGTTTCAAATTCGTTTCAAAATAAAATAGAATGATATCAAAATAAATTTTAAGAGATCACAAGAATAATAAATGAAAACTTGATCTCCAACCCTTCCTATTGGTTGAAAACCGAAAGCCACAATTAGCCTACGATTTAAAACCACAAGGTCGCTTAGGCCCATTACAGGCCACCGGGGTCTCCGAAGAGATCGGGAAATCAAAATCAAAAAATATTTTCAAAAGAACTCTTTTGCAAGAGCGGGAAAAATAGCTCAAATTAAACATATATCAAACTCCAACTATAATGTTAACAAGAGGGTATAGGAGATGATACCAAGGACTTTTTGATGCCAACCTTACTAAGGCATCAAGATGACTTGAAGTTGCAACCAAGGGAGGATTCATCATTCAATTTCATGGTCAACTTCAACACATCATTTCTTCAACCATGTGTGGTAGCTTCGCCTACAATAGAACATAAAATTTTTGGTACCCAAATGGCTTTGGGTCCTTGGGGGTTAGTTGGCCTAGGTATTCAAAGTGTCTTAGCAACACTTGGATTCTTTTTAGCAACACTTGGATTCTTTTTAGCAACACTTGGATTCTTTTTAAATGCACAATCATGGATTGCGTGGTTATAAACACCACAACAAAAATAATGTCCATGAAATTTTTTCTTTTCATTTTTAACATGGACATAAGATTTATTTTTAGAATGCTTATCATGTGAAATATGATGAGTATGAGCATTCTTAGAAACCTCATTCATCTTCTTATAATTATGAGGTCTAATGGTAGAATGCATGACATGGGAGGCATGATGAGCATGGGCATTCTTAGATAAAATATTTTTATTTTGAACATGAGGTTTAAATGTGAAATGCCAAACATGAGAATGATTATGAGCATTGACATTCTTTATTCTAGTGTTCTTAGGAAATGAAACATTTTTCAATTTATTTACTTTCTTATACACAACATCCTTTTTTAATAAATCAAGAGATTGATATAAGGCTTTAGATTGAGATTTCAAATTGTTGTTTTGACTTATAGTTTTTGAATTCTCAAGTTTCAAACCTTCATTCTTAAGCTTTATGTCCTTAAGCTCAAGTTTTAGCCTATCATGGGAGAAATCGAAAGAACAAAATTTTATTTTCTCATTTTCTAGTTTTAATTCATCCACATGAGAGTTAAGCCTTATATTATCTTCTTTCAATTTTTTATTCTCGTTATCCTTTTTAACAAGCAATGCATATATTTTCTTGTATTCATCTACTAACTCATTATATGATATGTCAAGAGAACTAGTAGAGCTAGCATTATTATTAGCATGACTAGAAGGAGAAGAGTGTATCTTATCATTAGCATCCATGATGCAAACTTTAGAATTGGCTTCATGGACATTAAAAGAGGATGCTTCACTTGAGTAAAATGTGGAGGTGGAAGCACTTGACCTCTTCCTTGCTTTGTTCTTCATGGTAGGGCAATTCTTCTTCACATGCCCTTTTTCCTTGCATGCATGACACACTACCTTCCTTTTTCGGCTCTTGGAGCTACTTCTTTGACTAGAAGAGCTATAGGCATCAAAACCAAGATTAGTAATAGGTGAGTGACCATTGTCATCACCACCTTCATTAAAAGTGTCAATCTCTTCGGTTTTGGCATAATTATATAAAATATTTAAAGTGGCTCAAAAGTCATAAGCTGAGGAGCAATGCATAACTTTATCTAGGATGTCATTTGGTAATACACAAAGAATACAATTCATGGCATCTCCATTATAATTCTTAAGCAAACCAATTGGTGTGAGGGAAGGGCACACCTTCACCTTATACCGTAGCAAACCCGAGCGCCCTCGGCGTTCGAGTGTGACTCGGCCCGCCAGGCCTACACACCAATAATCTCCCCCTCAGTAATCGCCAGCCGAGACTCGAACCTGAGACCCAAGCTCTGATACCAGCTCCCAGGACTCTGGCGTTAACCAACGACGACCCCCAAACCAATTGGTGTGAGGGAAGGGCGCACCTTCACCTTATACCGTAGCAGACCCGAGCGCCCTCGGCGTTCGAGTGTGACTCGGCCCACTAGGCCTACACGCCACGAGGCGATTGATCACTCGGCCCGCCAGGCCTACACACCAATAGGTGGTGTGCTTTCATTTGAAGCAGGGCCGCCTCTCTGTGGTCTTCGCTCCAAGGCTCCCTCGAGCAGCGGACCACTCTAAGCTGATTGGGGAATGGAGGCACATCGTCGACAACGTGTGGAAGATGTCAGATCCGGTCATGGGATGAAGAGATGAGTAATTTTTGTAGCTGTGTTAATTGGGACATTACTATTCTTATTTATAACGGTGTTATTTTCATTTTAATGATGCTATGCACTTGATAACAGTATCCTAGTGTTAAATACTGTTATTTTTAATACATCAACATTATAAACTTAAAAATGGTGTTTTGTATATATGCTAGTGTTATAAAGGTTTATATTCATTTTTATTATCTATTTAAGTAAATATTTTAGAGTTTTCTTATACAAACTTTTTAAAATTAAATATTAATATATTATACATGAAATTAAATATTAATAGTGCTAAAAAATTGTCTTGACTTTCGTGAATTTCAATTAGTGCTCTAATAATTTTATTGAGTTAATTGGAGTTATAGGGTCGCAGGAAAGACTAATCCTCACATGAATACATGTATTTGTAGATGAAAATTACATATTGGAGGGTGGTGAATAGTGTGTATTAGCTAAGTGTAGGATGTTGGCCCAAGGGTTTCTATCACACTCTAAATCTGGTATGACTGGCCAAGATACGCCACGTACCCCGAAGCCTAACTCAACTCAAACACCACAGCAATAACTTGAACGGTAGGAGATTTTTTTGTTGTTGAAAAGAATAGACATGACATCACGAACAAAACCAAACCAAAACTCAATATGAATACACTGAACAAGTTATTGAAAAAGAGTCAAAATAAATAAACAAGTCTTCTACAATAAAAATAAAATGCGGAAACAATAACCCGAGTCAACATGACTGAACAACTCAAAGAGACACTAAAACGACTCAGGTACCCTCCTCGATCACGACATGTCACGAGACCCGCTGCCCTGTCGCCACCAGCCACGCTACTGCACCCCGGTACCTCTTTGATCTAGCTCAGGTGCTGCAAAACAACAGTAATGAGGGATAAGTCCAACTAGGACTTAGTGAGCAGATCAATCCTCAATCCACCAAATCAATCATCATGCATAAAAACACAAATAGCATATATATAACGTGACAACAACGTCAGGAGAAATCATCAATAATATATCAACTACTCTATGCATGAAATCAACATTCGCCAACAAATATAAAATATCCTTAAAATGACGGAACAAACATCAATAACACATCCACCACTCTACTCATGATAACCACATCCATCAATAAGTATAAGCATATCCACGGTAATAAAATAGGATGAATGCAACACCTCAATCATATGCATGATCCCCGGATCCGTCGGTCCCACATATAGCCACATAGGGTAGGTAGTCGGGTGGCCGCCGAACTAACACCCAGCTCAGCTCACCGGCACTGGCTCTTTCGATCCATCTCTTTGGGGCAAACGTTCCCTGTTGGCCCAAGGGTTCCACTTTGGCTTTGATATCTATTTTGATGATAACAAATATGTATTTAATATATGTGTGAAGTTTTGAGTTCAGGTTGAGGTTACGATACGAATGCGAACTTCGCTCGGAGAAACACAAAAATTGTCAAAAATGCTCGGACGTAGATTAAGTAGAATTCATATATTATCAAATAGATTCTATGTAATATATCCCTAGGAACTCATCTCAAGCCTATTTGTAAAGTTATCCAAGTCAAAACTTGGTAACAAAATCCATGAAAAAGCGTGTAACAAAACAAATGTAAAAATAACCTCAGCCTAGGTTCGGTCGACCGGTTGGTCGATCGAACGAGGCAAAAAATTGATAGTAGCCACTTCGGTCGACCAGTCGGTCGACCGAACAAAGCCAAAAACTGGCAGTGGCAAATTTGGTCGACTGGACGGTCGATCGGACAACAGAAAAAATTAGCAACGACCAATTTGGTTGACCATCCAATCGACTGAATATGGCTATAAAAGGGCAGAACCCCAACGGTCATAGGGTGGTCAATCGGTCGGTCAATCGACGATCGACCGGCAAGCGATCGGTCGGCGTCCAACGGGCAGAAAAATGCCCGTTGGAGAGCTATTGCGTGTGAGGGGTTATAAATACCCCTCACCAACCTCTCTTATCTTTTCTTAATGGTGATTAATGCATTTCTAAGAGAGATCTAAGCCCTCAAAGATTGATTTATGCTCGCTTGCTCCATCGATTGCTTCATCATCTTCAAGCGATCTTCTCGTCTCAACTCCAGCAACGATTCGAGCTCACCATCTTGAAGAGTTGGAGACTTGGAAGGCTCTGGAAGGAGCTCACACTCTTAGTTTTCTTTTAGCTCATTCTTGTCATTCTTCATTGTTCTTAATTTGTAATTGTCACTATTAGCTTGCTATGTGTGATAGGGTAAACACTTAGGGTTTCATTCATAGAATTGTATTTTGCTTAGGTGAATAGGTTTGAGGAGTTCTCAAAGGATTTAGAACCGAGTCCTCGATTGTATTCAAAGGAAAATACAAAGTCTATAAAGGATTTGGTTAGAAATCCTTGGTGTAGAGCCAAGGTAGTGGAGTAGGCGGTTGGCCGAACAACTATAATATCTTATGTTTGCATTGTCATGTTTGATTACTTATAATTTCTTTTCATACTTGCTAATGAATATCATTTAGTCGCACTTAGTTTCGGTTGAAGTAGAAATTGATTTAAAAAAAATTGAAGTAAAAGAAAAAAGTCACCTAACATTATTCACCCTCCTCCCTTCTAGTGTGGGTATTCACTCAACAATTGGTATCAGAGTAAGGTCGTAGGATTAGATTTAACCACCTACCATATAATTTAGAATGACTAGTGAAATCCAACTAGCTCAAGGGTCCTCTACTCATACTCCACCATTGTTCGATGGAAACAACTATATCTATTGGAAGATACGCATGAATGACTTCCTACAATCACTAGGCATGGATGTATAGAGAATGATTCAAGTAGAGTATAAGCAACCAACTAAGAATATGGATGAGTGGGATCAAGAAGAAATCAAACTCTTTAATGCAAATGCAAAGGCCGTCAATGCACTATATTGTGGTCTATCAATTAATGAGTTTAATAGAATTTCTACCTGTAAGTCTGCATATGAACTTTGGAAAGTCTTAGAGACTACACATGAAGGGACTCCATAAATTAAGGAATCTAAGATAAACCTACTCATGCATAATTATGAAATGTTCAAAATATTATTGCATGAATCTATTGATATCATGTATGCTCGCTTTCAAAATATTACAAATTGATTAGCTAACCTTGGTAGAGATATAAGGGAAGAGAAGAAGGTAAGGAAGCTCATTCGTCCTCTTCCAAAAGCTTGTGAGCCCAAGGTGATCGCAATCATGGAAGCGAAAGACATGAGTACCTTAAAGATCACCGAGCTCATTGGGTCTCTCATGACACATGAAACTCATATGAAGCAATAAAAGGAGGAAGATGCCCCCAAAGTCAAGACCATTGCTTAAAAGCATCACACCGAGGTGAAGAACTCTCATCATCCGAGGAAGAGACGGACGATTTTGAAGAAATGGCAATGTTGGCAAGGAGATTCATGAGTTTCATGAGAGGATGCATGAAAAAGGGATGAGGAGGCTACACATGCTTCAATTGCAATAAAACCGGGCATCTAAGGAAGGATTGCCCACTTCTCAAGATGACTTCCACTTCAAACCCTCACAATAAAGACAAATACAACAACAACAACAACAACAACAACAACAAGAAGAAGAAGAAGAAGAAGAAGAAGAAGAAGAAGAAGAAGAAGAAGAAGGCGATAATGGCTTCTTGGGATGAAAGCGAATCTTCGTCAAGTGAAGAAGACTCCAAAAGTGAAAAGGCAAATCTTTGCCTCATGGCAAATGATAACGAGGTAAAATTTACTTTTGGCGAGCTTTCATTTACTCAAGAAGAACCAGAAAATAAGTTTGAACAAATGCATGATGAATTTAATACCATTAGGAAAAAGTTTAAAGAGCTTAAGAAGGACAATAAATCTTTAGAGCTTGAAAATGATAACTTGCTACTTTCATGCAATGCATTAAGGAAAGAAGTAGATACCCTTAAGGAAGAAAAGCATGCCTTAGATAATGCTAAGAAAAACTAGAAAATGAAAACAAAAAGTTGGAGAATGAAAATAAGTTCTTAAGTGATCAAGTAGAGCACTTGAATGATAGCATGCTAAACTTAAAAAAAGGACTTTACATGCTAAATGAAGAAATGACAACCTTACAAAATGTCATGCCTAAGGTTGTACATGCTAGAAAGTCATCAAACAATTACACTCATGCACACTTCCATGCTTACACACGTAGTCCAAGAAAGTTTAATGAAAGTTATTTTTCATGTGGTATTTTTGGTCATATGGCTAGAGATTGTGCACTAAGAAAGAACTCTCATGCTAGGTTCACTTGAGTTCCTAAGATGACTAACACTCAAGGATCCAATAAGATTTGGGTACCTAAAATTATCTCTTCTCCTTTTGTAGATCGAGAAGCATCCTCAATCAAGTAGAAGCACATGGATATTGGATAGCGGTTGCTCAAAACACATGACGGGTGATATCAATCTTTTCGCAACCCTATCAAGCAAGGATGGTGGACATGTGACATTTGGAGACAATGCCAAAGGTAAGATTATTGGCATTTGTGATATAGGTATACTCCCATACCCATGCATTAAAAATATCTTACTAGTTGATGGGTTAAAGCATAATTTGATTAGCATATCTCAATTGTGTGACAATGGATATGTAGTCATTTTTGAAGCATCTAAATGCATTATTAGAAGTGCACCATCTAATGATATTGTGTTTATTGGAAATAGGCAAGAAAATATTTACACATTAATTTTAAATCTTTTGCCTAAT
Organism: Canna indica; assembly: GCA_034359265.1. NCBI lineage: Eukaryota > Viridiplantae > Streptophyta > Magnoliopsida > Zingiberales > Cannaceae > Canna > Canna indica. The sequence continues at coordinate 13,205,801 of CP136893.1, read as the reverse complement.
TCCCGTATTAGATGCTTGGTTGCCATAGAAAATGATTCTTGATTGTGGCATAGAATGCTAGGACATGCTAGCATGAGCCTCATCCAAGAAAATATATATCAAAAAAGGACTTAGTTAAAGGAATACCTAAGTTAAAATTTGAAAAAAATAAACTTTGTGATGCATGTCAACATGGAAAACAAGTTAAGTCTTCATTTCATAGCATTAATAAAGTGAGTACATCGAGAACACTTGAGCTAGTACATATGGATCTTTTTGGTACTTGTGATGTAGCTAGTTTAGGTGAGAAGTTATATTGCTATGTTTTGGTTGATGATTTCTCGAGATTTATATGGGTTTTCTTCTTAGCTAAGAAAAATAAAACTTTTGATTTTTTCAAAAAAATTGCTAGGAGAGTTACAAATGAGAAAGGAACTTCAATATACCAACAAATGATATATTTGTTGGTAATTTTGTTAGTAATACCAACAAATGATATATTTGTTGGTAATTTTGTTAGTAATACCAACAAATTTTGTTTGTTGATAATTATTTGTTGGTGAAGATCTGTTTTCTTGTAGTGAAATGAGACCTTTAAGTCAACTTATAGACTTGGGTCAATTAGGTTCAAAAGAGGTTATCATGAAACATCTATGTCATTTTATCCATATCCATATCCATATGAATTTTCCATTCTAAGTGCTTAGAAACATGTCATACATATTCCTAAACATATTTATGAAGTTTGGACTTAAAATGAAGTGTTCAAATCAATTTGTTGACTTGGGTCAAATCTTTCCAAGTTAAGTACCCTAAAGTAAGATACCAATTGTATTTGTTCATCTAGACATGAATTTTCAAGTTTTAAATATCTAGACTTATGTGATATGTGTATCTAAACATATTCATTTGGTGTTTACTCAAAATGAGATCTCTAATAAAAAATTTTAACCTAGAGCAAGTTTCATTCAATCAATATATCATGAAATTGCCTAAGTTATTCAAAAAAATTTTACTCATGAAAATTCAAACATTTATCATGCAAAATCAATCATGAGTATATAGAGACATCATTAAAACATTAATATTCAATTATCATACTAAATTTTTTGTAAAGTTATATTCATACCTTATTTTTAGAAATTTAATTTTATTTCAAGTTTAACTTAACATGAAGTCTCTAAAGAAGAATTTTAACCTAGTTCAAGTTTCATTCAATCAAGATATCATGAAATTGAGCTAAGTTAACAAAAATTTTCTTACTCATGAAGATTCAAATATTTATCATGCATAATCAATCATGGGCATAGAGAAATCATGTAAGCATGAATATTCAATTATTTTACAAAGATTTTTGCAAAATTAAATTCATACCTTATTTCTTGAAAATTTGCCCAACTTTTCATTTCCTTTTTCATTTTCTTTTAAATAGCATAGCCTTTCAAATTTTTAACTTGCAAGTAGACTTCATTAGTATCATAATGAAATAATATGACTACTAGCAAGCTAACATACTAAATAGCAAGGTTCGATGCAAGGTTTTCATCAAAAGAAAATTCAACCTATGCTAGATAGTAAAGATTCATTTTAATGAATTTGTCATGATATCAAAATGAATCTAAGAGATACTAAGATGTGAAGCATTTGAGGAATAAGATCTCTAATCATGTTAAACTAGTTTGGACTTACAAGAAATGTCTCTAATAGCAAGTATCAACCTAGAGCAAATTTCATTTGATGAAATTTGCCCAAGTGCTAATATTCTATCTACTCATGAGAATTCAAGTGTGTTAACATGCAAATCTAATCATGAGTATAGAGACATAGTTTAAGCTTAAACATTGAGGTATAACACTAAGATTTTGAATTTATCAAAGTTATACCCTATTCATGATAATTTAGCCAAACTAATTTTTTTCTTCCTAGTTAGCCTTCCTATAATACTCATATCTTGCAAGTAAACTACACTAATATTTTAGCGAAAATATAGCTACTTAGCAAGCTAACCAAACTAAGAAGCAAAGAGAAGCATCAAAATATCATTATAAAGGCTCACTTTGCTAAATAGTTCTAAATTCATTTCAAAATAAAATAGAAGGATATCAAAATGAATTTTAAGAGATCACAAGAGTAATAAATTAAAAATATGATCTCCAACCCTTCCTATTGGTTGAAAATCGAAAGCCACAATGAGTCTACGATTTAAAACTACAAGGTCGCTTAGGCCCATTACAGACCACTTAGGTCTCCGAGGAGATCGGGAAATCAAAATCAAAAATATTTTCAAAAGAACTCTTTTGCAAGAGCGGGGAAAATAACTCAATCTAAACATGGTACAATAATCTTCAACTAAGATTAAGCAATGCAAGTTAGAAGATGATACCGGAATAGTTTTGATGCCAACTTTACCTAAGGCATCAAGGTAGTTTGAAGTTGCAACCAAGGAAGGATTCATCATTCAAGTCCATGGTCAACTCTAATACACCACTTCTCATTCATCCTTGTGTGGTAGCTCCCCCTACAAAAGAAGATGAAATCTTTGGTACCCAAATAGCTTTAGGTCCTTGGGGATGAGTTGGCCTAGGAATCCAAAGTGTCTTAGCAACACTTGGATTTCTTTTAAATGCACAATCATGAATTATATGGCCATAAATACCACAACAAAAACAATGTACATTAAATTTCTTTTTATTTTTGTTATGGACATGAGATTTATTTTTAGAATGCTTGTCATGTGAAACATGATAAGTATGAGCATTCTTAGAAACCTCATTCATCTTCTCATAATTATGAGGTCTAATGGTATAATGTATGGCATGAGAGGCATGATGAGCATGTGCATTCTTAGATAAAATATTTTTCTTTTGAGGTTTTCTAAATGAGACATTTTGATGTTTAGAGTTAAAAGAGGAAGTATTAACTTTTTTACTCAAAATCAACATCTCATTTTTCAAATCATCCATGGATTTATGCAATGCATGCAATTTAGATTTTAACTTGCAATTCTCACTTTCTAAATTGTTATTTTAAAGCTTCAAATCCTTAAGCTCATGTTCTACATTTTCATGGCATGAATCAAATGACCTAGATCTCAATTTTTTATTTTTTAGTTTGGATTCATGCAAATGAGAATTAAGCATCACATTTTCCTTTTTCAATCTTTTATTTTTATTATCTTTTCTAACAAGCAAGGCATATATTTTTTGACATTCATCAACTAGTTCTTCATATGGCATATTGAATGAACTAGATGAGCTAGTACGTACTAACATTATTATTATTATGACTAGAAGGAGAAGAGTGTACCTCATCTTTGGTACTTATGAGGCAAACTTTTGAAGTAGCTTCATAGTCATTGCTAGAGGGTGCTTCAAATGTGTGAGAGGTGGAGGTGGAAGCATTTGACCTCTTCCTTGCTTTGTTCTTCATGCTTGGGTAATTTTTCTTCACATGCCCCTTCTCTTTGCAAGCATGACAGATTACTCTTCTTTTTCGGCTCTTGGTGCTACTTCTTTGACTAGAAGAGCTATGGGCATCAAAACCAGGATTAGTAGTAGGTGTGTGACCATTGTCATCACCACCTTCATCAAAAGTGTCAATTTCTTCGGTTTTGGCATAATCATATAAAATATTTAACGAGGCCCATAAATCAAAGGCCGAAGAACAATGCATGACTTTTTCTAAGATGCCATTTGGTAATGTGCAAAGAATATAATTCATGGCATCTCCATTATACTTAAATATTTTCTTATCCACTTCACTCCAAGCATGCATATCATCCTTAGGTTCAATGAATTCCCAATGTAGTCTTTAAATAGGTGTACATCCTATATTTCCAAAGACCAAAGTTTGAGTCATCGAACCTAGGGGGTGTAGACGCTACCGACTCTAGAGCCATTTCAAGATCCAGACAATGTGTAGAAGAGATGGTGAAATCTCAAGCTACGGACCTGCTCTGATACCAAATATGGGCGAAATGGCGACACTAGAGGGGGAGTGAATAGTGTGTTTACTAATTTAATTAGCCTAAATCCACTTTTAATCGTTTACTTGATTCGTTTAGGCAATATGCAATTTGACGATTAGATGCGAAAGCTTATAAATGATAAAACAATTAAGCACAACAATAAATCAATGCAAACATAGAATTTATAGTGGTTCGGCCCCAATGCCTACTCCACTACCTAAGCACCCCACTTAGGATTTCCAAACTAGTTTTACTAGATTAATTTAAATTTCCCTTACACACAAGGACTTTTCACCGAAGAGACGCACTCTCGACCTAAGGCACTTCCACACCCGGAAGTCGCCGTCTTCTTATCGAGAGTCCTCTTCCACCTCAACCCTAAGGGACAACTAAACTAATCTTAGCAACAACTATGTTTAATTACACCGGTGGATTTAAACCTCAAACACCAAGGCTACCACCAATTTTAAGACCTACCAGCATGTCTTCTACAGACTCACAAATCAAACAATTTAAATAACAATTAAAATACAATTGAAAAGGGCTTAAAATAAATCAAGAATTCGTGCTCTTTTGTAATTCTTCAATCCTTCAACTCGTCAAGTAGTAGAGCTTGAATCAACACCCGAGTTGAGAAGCAGAGCTTGTGCGCTTGTAGAAGAACTCGACAGAAATCAGCGCGCGCTCCAAACAATCTCTTTGAAGGCTTTAATCTCCTTTTAAATGCTCAATAAAAATATGTAGTCGTAAAGAAAGAAACTTAAAAATGAGTAGAAGAGGTATATTTATACCTTACGAAGAAACGACAGCTTCAACGGATAGAAAACTATACGTTGCAGGCAGTTGGTCGAATGGTCGGTCGACCGACTGGTCGACCGCCTATGCGACCGCTGGTCCTCTCTCTGTGGTCGATCGACCGACGGGTCAACCACCCAGATGCGAAAATGTCGATCCGCCCTTCGGTCGACCAGTCGATCGACCGACACGATCTCGTGTCTTCAGAAAACATAGGTCGGTCGACCAACAAGTCGACCGCCCGAGCTACTGCCCAAATTGGGCTTCAATCGGTCGACCGCCCGGTCGACTGAAGTAGCTGCTGCGATTTTTCTTCCCTATGTTCGGTCAACCAACGGGTCGACCGAATGGCTACTGCCAAATTTTACCTACATTCGGTCGACCACCTGGTCGACCGAACCTAGGCTGAATTTGATTTTTTAGCCTAGTTTCTTCCGCGCTTTATTTCTGGGTTCCGGCTTTCAACGACTATCGACTTGGAGAGCTTTCATGTGATCTTTGAGTCCGTCCAATACGTCTTTGGTGCACACGTCGCTCTTCGAGAAGTTTTCACGATGAACCCGAGCGCGACGATCAATGTCCTTCTGATTTTCGATTTCTGATTTCTTTTGATATTTTTGATCGAGGACATCGAACGCTAATTGATATGGAACCTAAAAGATATTCTCAATGAAATCATTAGTCCCATGTTTGTTATCATCAAAACCGAGATTAAGGCTAAGATTGAAAACCTAAAGCCAACAAGTGGTCCAAGGGTATAATCAAGAAGAAGGAATAGACTATAATGAAACTTATGCTCCCGTAGCTAGATTAGAGGCAATTCGCATGCTTTTGGCTTATGCTAGTTTTAAGGATTTTAAACTTTTTCAAATGAATGTTAAAAGTGTTTTTTTAATGGTTTTATCGACGAAGAAGTTTATGTTGAACAACCCCCCGGATTTGAAAGTTTTGGAAAGCTGTTTATGTTAAACTTAAAAATGCTTTATATGGTTTAAAACAAGCCCCTAGGGCTTGGTATGAAAAGCTTTCCACATTTTTTATTGATCAAAGCTTTAGCAATGGAAAAGCCGATGTTTCTCTTTTTATAAAAATCAATGAAAATGATATTTTACTCGTGCAAATTTATGCTAATGATATAATATTTTGTGCTACTAATGAATTGCTTTATGAGTGATTTGCAAAGTGCATGCAAGAAGAGTTTGAGGTGAGCATGAAGGGAGAACTTTCCTTCATGCTTCGTCTCCCAATCAAGCAAACCAACAAAGGAATCTTCATAAATCAAGCTAAGTACACAAAGGAGCTCATCAAAAGGTTTGGAATGAATGAAGCCAAGATAGCTTCTACACCAATGAGCACATCCATCAAACTTGACAAAGATGAAGATGGTGTCAAAGTAGATGAAAAACAATATCGAGGTATGATTGGTAGTCTTCTCTATTTAACCGCAAGTAGACCCGATATCATATTTAGTATTTGTGCATGTGCTAGGTTTCAATCTTGTCCTAAAATATCTCACTTAAGTGCGGTTAAACGCATATTGAGATATTTGAAGGGCACGATTGACTTAGGATTATGGTATCCATGTAATACATTTTTCGATTTAATTGGTTTTTTGGATGCCGATTATGCCGAGTGTAAAGTAGATAGAAAAAGTACTAGTGGGTGTTGTCAATTCCTAGGGATGCGTCTTGTTTTTTGGTTCTCAAAGAAACAAAACTCGGTTGCACTTTCAAGTACCGAAGCGGAATACATTATTGCGGCTAGTTGTTGTGCACAAGTTTTTTGGATGAAACAAACTCTTTTAGATTATGGACTTAAATATTCATGTATACCTATACATTGTGATAACACTAGTGCAATCAATTTAACAACAAATCTAATTTTACACTCTAGGACCAAGCACATTGATCTAAGGCATCATTTTCTTATGAATAATGTAGCTAAGGGAAATATATTCGTGGAATTTGTATCCATCGACAAATAACTTGCGGATATATTCACAAAACCCTTAAGTGAAGAAAACTTTACAAACATAAGAATGCAATTAGGGATTTTTGCTTTTCCAAGTAGTTGAAAATTCAAAATATACACGTCTTTTGAAAAATTGTATTTCATGAAGTATCATCATACTTATGTATTGTCTTGTAATGGGGCTTTGCGACTTATCGATGTTTGTCTTCTATAGGCTTACATTGATATGAAGGACTATAGTGGTAGATGATACTCGATTTTATGGTTTTCTTAATTTTATCGTTGGAACTCATTAATAGTTCCTTAGTTCTTGCCCTTTTTTAATTGATGTCAAAATGGGGAGAAAAAGCAAGGTCACATATGTTTTATGATGCATATAGATAGGGGGAGTTACAAGCATGATATGCATATTGATAGGGGGAGCATATATACGTTACACATGCCTTAACTCAAACTCATAAATGATACTTAGAATCTCGTTTTATATAAAATTTCATATTGTGTTTGTCATCATCAAAAATGGGGAGATTGTTGGCCCAAGGGTTCCCCTTTAGCTTCGATCTCTATTTTGATGATAACAAACATGTATTTAATATATGTGTGAAGTTTTGAGTTCAGGTAGAGGTTACGATACGTACGCAAACTTCGCTCGGAGAAACACAAAAATCGTCAAAAAGGCTCGGATGTAGATTAAGTAGAATTCATAGATTATCAAATAGATTCTATATAATTTATCCCTAGGAACACATCCCAAGCATATTTGTAAAGTTATCCAAGTCAAAACTTGGTAACAAAACCCATGAAAAAGCATGTAACAAAACAAATGTAAAAAATAGCCTCAGCCCAGGTTCAGTCGATCGGTTGGTCGACCGAACGAGGCAAAAAATTGGCAGTAGCCACTTTTGAACAAAACCAAAAATTGGTAGCGGCAAATTCGATCGACTGGACAACGGAGGGAATTAGCAATGACCAATTCGGTTGACCATCCGGTCGACCGAATATGGCTATAAAAGGGTAGAACCCCAGCGGTCGCTGGCCGGTCGATCGGTTTGTCGACCGACGATCGACCGACAAGCGACCGATCGGCGTCCAACGGGCAAAAAAACGCCCGTTGGAGAGCTACTGCGTGTGAGGGGTTATAAATACCCTTCACTAACCTCTCTTATCTTTTCTTAATGATGATTAATGCATTTCTAAGAGAGATCTAAGCCCTCAAAGATTGATTTGTGCCCGCTTGCTCCATCGATTGCTTCATCCTCTTTAAGCGATCTTCTCCAAAACACAATTCTATGAAGGAAACCCTAAGTGTTTACCCTATCACACATAGCAAGCTAATAGTGATAATTACAAATTAAGAACAATGAAGAATGACAAGAAGGAGCTAAAAGAAAACCAAGAGTGTGAGCTCCTTCCAAAGCCTTCCAAGTCTCCAACTCCATCGATTGCTCAAATCGTTGATTTGTGCCCGCTTGCTCCATCGATTGCTTCATCCACTTAGGGTTTCCTTCATAGAATTGTGTTTTGCCTAGGTGAATATGTTTGAGGAGTTCTCAAATGATTTAGAACCGAGTCCTCGGTTGTATTCAAAGGGAAACACAAAGTCTATAAAGGATTTAGTTAGAAATCCTTGGTGTGGAGCCAAGGTAGTGGAGTAGGCGGTTGGTCAAACCACTATAATCTCTTGTGTTTTGCATTACCTTATTTGATTGCTTATAATTACTTTTCATACTTGCTAACGAATATCATTTAGTCGCACTAAGTTTCGATTGAAGTTGAAATTGATTTAAAAGAAATTGAAGTAGAAGAAAAAAGTCACCCAATATTATTCAACCCCTCCTTCTAGTGTGGGTATTCACTCAACATTCCCCTCACTGGTCCGGTCTTCGGACTATCTCTTTGGGGTATGATCTCCTCTCACCAGTCGGACTTTCGTAATAAGATCAACGCTGTCTCTTTGGGGCATACCCCCCCTCTCACCAGCGATACTTTTGAGAAATGCAAAAAGCATTTCACAACACCACACACACAGGTATATAAGCATAAACAAGATGTGTTATCAACATGTAATAAAGGGTATGTTAAGGGCATACCTCATCCTCCACCTCCTCCTGTCATACATCACAACCACATACATGTATATATGTAGAAATAATGCTCATAAATCATGAATACTTAATATAAATAAATAATCATGAAATAGAATTATAGCACGTCCAGTCATTATAGTAAAAGAAGCATGTGTATCATGAAAGTAGTGCAAAAAGGGAACTACAATCGTAAATTAATGGACTAGAACAACATGATAAAATAACTCGTTAAAGGAATCACTAATCTAGGATAAGATTCAACTCATTAACTAATCCATGAATCATCTCAGATTGAACCATAAAAATATATAAAATATAATTTTTCAACTTAATTGGCACACAAAATGATGCACTAATCGCCAATTGCCTTCAAAATCTGGAGGTCTGATAGCGAAACGGACCTCGCCAATGAATCCAAAACGTCGATTAGGTGAAATTTCATATATAACATGAATATTTTTGCTAACCTTAAGGCCTCCAAATAATTATTTAGAATAATAGAAGAATTACCTTAAATTTATTTCATAAATCACTATTACGAACTAATATAACGGTGTTACAAACAATAAATCAGTAATGAAATATCAGCCCTTCATCTAAACAGGATCAAATCATAGTCTTTCATCTAATATGATGCAATCACAGCCAGTGGCGGATCCAGAAAATTTTATTAGTGGGGGCAAATTAATATATAAAATTTCAAAAGTTGAGACTTTAAATTTGCGCTGAAATGGAGGCGGTGTATCCTTATAAAAATATTTAAATAATTATTCACTTATTTAATTGTTAAAAAAATTATATTCATATATCTAACTATTTACTCGACAAATTTACTCCAAATTTTTTTATCTATTTTTTTAAAAAAATAAAATTAATTAAAATCATAAATATAATAAAAATTTCAAAACATATTTAAATTTTTTTTTAATCAAATTCAAATACAAAATTAAATTTAATCAAGAACAAGTAGCAATTGAAGAAGTATAAGTTAATTAAGGATATAATTGTAGAAAGTAGAAGTAGAATGGTGTAAGAAGAAATAGAAGCTTGCTGCAAGTTAATAATCATTAGCAGCAAGTTATTTGACTTAAAGTATATTTGAAGAGTAGTAACAGGCTAGCAGCAAGCTAAAAATGGGGGCAGTGGGAGCCACCAAAATCTCAAAAATTGATATGAGGTCAAGTGAAAAAATATGATGTCAAAATTTAAAATGCAGCTAAAGAATAGTAGCAGCGAGCTAAAAATGGGGACAGTGGGACCACCAATTGTGTGTGTATATATATATATATAATATATATAAGATTTTTTTAAAAAAAATTCAGTGGGGGCCACCGCCCCCACTGCCCCCACCCTGTATCCGCCACTGATCACAGCCCTCTATTTAACATGATGCAATCTCAACTTTACATCTAACCAAATGCAATCACAGTCTTACATTTACATGATGCAATCTAAGCCTTAAATCTAACCTGATGCAATCTCATCCCTCCATCAACACAAGATCAAATCTCTGCCATTCATCTCAACCAATTCAATCCAGTCCTTCATCTCACCCAAATCAATCTCAACCCTCCATTTTATCTCCTCACCTAGGTCATCATCTTCATCTCCTCCTCCACTCATCCCGTCGCCGCCGCCGCTCACCGCCGGGGATCCGACCGGACGGGATCCACGTCGGGTCCCCCGCCGTCCAACGGCGGCCTCAAAGGTAGCGTCTAGTCCGGCTACCCGAAGGGTCAGGCAGCCGCCCCAGCCACGGGCCACACCGACCTAGACAGGCTAAGGCCCGGCCGATGGCACCGTCGCCGGCCTAGCCAGGCCACGGCCTAACCCACCGCCGCCTGGCAGCGGCCGCACCAGCGGCGGCAACACAAGGCCAAGAGAGAAAAGGATTATATATATATATATATATATATCAACAAAAGGAAGAACGACAGTTTTATTTTCGATTCGATACGAGAAAAATGCGTCAAAAATTGATGAAAAATCCCGAGACATGGGGACAGTGACATGAATCAAGATTTGGGGAAAAGAAAGCCTAAATTCACTCACTCACCGAATGGAGAGAAAGTGGAAGGAAAAGACGTGTAGGATCTTCCCTCGAACGACACCGACGAACTCGCGAAAATTCGACTCCGGTGGTTCCTCATCCTCGGCAGTGCCCTCTCTCTCCACTCTCCTTTGCCTCGAGTGACATGCAGCTAAAACCCCCTGGCCGCACACTCCAGGGTCTAATTAATTTATAGACACTGGTTGGGTCCAAATAACCAAAATACTCCTACCTAAGTTATCCGACTTTAACAACCCATAACTCACCCGTTCTAACTCCGATTCGAGATCCTATTGCACCACTAAATTTGCCTCGAGATCCTCTATCATCCTAGCATGCTAAGTCACAGAGATAAGACAAATAAAATTTTCTTAATTCTTTTACATTAAATACTTACTCGGGTCTAATCTCGAAACTTTCCGCCAATTCGCGTTAACTAGGGCCCACGATCTTCCACTCAAGAATAAAATATTATTATGAAAATTTTGGGCATTATAGTTTCGATCTTGGGTACACTTTCGGTTTTGGTATTAACAAACATTTAAGTAAATGCATTAATTTATTAAATGTTATTCAGATGATAAGAATAAGATATATAAGAAGTTCGCATTTGAAATCATAGAGGGCATTTTGAATGAAGAAATAGACATCATGGGCAATTGATACTTGAATCTTATAACCTTAATTTGGGTGTGCTTAGAGTGTTGACTCTTTTTTAATCTATTTCTCCAAAAAAAACTTTAAAATCCTAAACAGAAACCTTAAACTCTTACCATATTATGGTGACGTTGAACACTTTTCCATTATCATTCTTACCATGTTATCATATTTACACTCAAACTTGAAAACTAGTCTTCGATCCTCTTTAGACTTTCGAGCATTGAGAAATGTATTTTTTATTTTTTTTGTTTCGCTTTGATCTTTTCGATTGTGGACATTGCATGCTTATCAACATCAAATCTGATCATATTATTTTTCATTCAAATATTAATTTCTTATTTATTATTATTAAAATCAAGATTAAAACTTAGGTTAAAAATCAAGATTCTTATTTATCTTTAAATTCGACATGGAACAGCCAATACTGATAGACTAGCTATTGTTCTATTAATCTGGTAACATACCGATAATTAAAAATAAACAATAGAATAAATTCTGCATGAAATAAATGAAATACTAGAGAACAAAAACTTTAAGCACAGAAGAATCTCACAATCCGTAGAACCGAAACGTCGAATCGCCCTGTAGCTAGAAAGAAGTGGATCAACCACACATTTTAAACTCACACAATTTCATTCTAAAAAATAAACTACTGTTGAAAACTTAAAGAACAAAATAAAAGAGAAGGCTAAAGCTAAGAATTGTTAGCCCTAAAAATTAAAGCTAAAAACTAGCCTAAAAACTAAAGCTAAGAATTGCCAGCTCATTACAACTTTTTTTCTCTTATAGGAGAATTTCAAACCTAACTAAAATAGAAATAAAAAATCAAATCAACTATACATAGTAATAAACTTACAACTAAATATCTTGGTTTAATATTTTAGACACAAAAGGAGAATCCAAATTCATATGAGAACTTAGAAACAAAATTTTAGCTTTAAACTTGATAAATTCTGGGTCTGTCACATGTATCTTCGCTAAGGCGTGGGCACGTCCAAGGTAGTGCGACCAGGTCCAACTGTCTTTCCAATTTCCAGCTTTCAAAAACGTGCAAAATGATTTTTTTTTATTTCTTTTCATCATTTGTTGCCTAAAAGTTAAACAAAACAATAAACATATTTTAGGAAGTATTTAATTCAAATTTAGCATAAAAATAAGCAACAAAAGATGAAAAATAAACATGTCATCAATTAATAATATTTATGTGCTATTATATGATTCCGTGAAGTGTGACATAGTACGTGTTAGTAAAGTTACTCTAATATTGAATATAACACTTGAGTTAATTAGAGTGTATATCGTTTTACGGCCCTTAGCCTTCGGGCTATTGGGCGAGGACACTTTATGACCCGTTGAACTCGAGGGTGTTCTTGGATGGGAACACCGGTGATCCAATGATGTGATACAGTACGAGAGAATATGCGATTATGCGCAGTGCTTACAAGCTATTTTTTAGATAGTCGTTCTCCTTGTAGGTATGCACAAGGTGGATTCTTGAGTGCGAGAGTACGGGGAAAAACTCACGGAGCGATTTTCCACTTCCTAACTCGCGATTGGTATACAATGCTAGGGTTCATAAGAGTCGGTAGAATGTGGTGCTTTCCTTGATTCATAAAATGACTTGTAGTGTTACTATTATGAGTTGGCATTTGAGTTAGCTGTTGGGTACGCATTATGTTAATGCATAGTTGCATGATATAGTCCATACTATTTTATAGTATTTGATTAATTCTTTGATGCATCGTGAGAATTACATGATAATATAGTACCTCCATTAGGGAACTTGGGGTGCTCGCCCTTGAAATAGACCTTGATGAGGAGCTCGAAGTGGCCGACCTTGTCGACCACGCTCGTAGGCGTGTAGGGCCGCATGCAGAGCTTGTCGTCGATGGTGGCGCAGAGGAAGATGTACTTCCCGACGGGGAGGCCGAGCACTTGGTTGGAAGACGGGAGCGCGAAGGGGAAGAGGCGGACGTCATAGGAAAGAGACGTCTTAGAGATCACACACAAGCCACGTCTCGCCGCCGTCAAGCGTCACCTAGACTCGTGTCACCTTTCGTCCGCCTCCTATTCGACGAGAATACCAGTTAGCGATCATAGAATTCTCTTGTCATCCCCCTTGGCATTTCTGACAAACAACATTATCTAAGCGATCACAGCATGGGCAATTTCCTACCATCGTTTTCTCTTCCTTTCTCATGCAGGTTATCCCATGAACCAGCTACCGCAAGCTGCCCAACGCTGGGAACAACGACCACTTGACTTTCTCACTTATCAAGGTGGACTTCCCCCACAACGATGTCGACTTCGCTGGCCGGCGACGAACTCGTGGAGCAAGCAGGGTCCGAGTGGAGTAAAGGTGAAGCATACGTGAAAATAAAATATTAAAATAAAATATTATTTTTTAATCCACGTGTATCTATTTGTTCAGGATACAATTTGATGAAATAAAAGTTCAGGATACATTTGAGATAAAGTCCAAAGTTCAGGATATATTCAGGTAATATATATATATATATATAAGCAAAATTCAAGCATGCCACGTGGCACTTTCACAAAAAAAGTTGGCTGATGTGACATTTTCTAAATTTTTTTAAATTTTCTATTTTTTTACCCCTTTAATACAAATGTGTTTTTATGTTACCGAAATTTATTGAAATTTATTGATGACTTTTAATTTTTTTTACTACCGAAATTTATTATTGTGCCTATTAAAATTCCATTAACTATTTCACACATCTTTTAATAATGATAGTTATTTTTTTTAATGCTTACCATCCTCTCTCACACACAATTAATGTCCTCTTTTCTCCCACTCTCTCAATTAATTCTCTCTGCATGGAGGGGTGAAAATTATTTTCTCTTCAACCTTTCATCTCTCAATTAATTCTCCATTTGGAATCCAATTCTAGAAATCCTCTTTAAATACTCACCTAAGCCAACCTTCTTTGCATGCTATTATTTCATTTAATTCTCAAACGGTATAGTTGAGTCGCACACAGACAATGATATTTTCTTTTTCGCATAGTTCAGTCAAACGCTCACAATGATATTTCATTTCTCATCAATACAGGTTTTAATTTATTTCAATTTGTTATATTATTACTATTCATAATTTTTCTTTTCTTATATATTTTTATTGTTGAAATTTCTTAACATTTTATTCTTTTATAATTATAATTTTACACTATTTATATATTTTTTACTTTATTTATTCTTAGATCTATTATATTTTTTATGCTAATAATTATAGATTTACTAAATTATCGTTGAAAATATTTTTAAATGTAAAAAATTGTTTTTTTATATTAGCTTTGTGTTGACGAAGATATTTTCTTTATCATTAATTAAAGTTTTAATCTATTATCACCTAAAATTTATATTGTTTAAAATAATTTAATTTTTATAGTTTCTAATTTATTTTAATTTTTTATATTATATATAATAATTAATTTTTGTCTATAAAAATATTACTATTCATAATTTTTTTTTTCTTATATATTTTTGCTGTCGAAATTTCTTAATATTTTATTCTCTTGTGATTATAACTTTATACTATTTATATATTTTTTTCTTTATTTATTCTTAGATCTATTATCTTTTTGTGCAAATAATTATAGATTTGCTAAATTATTGTTGAAAATATTTTTAAATGTAAAAAATTATTTTTTATATTAGATTTTTGTTGACGAAGATATTTTTTTTATTACTAATCCAGGTTTTAATTAACTTTTACCTAAAAATAAATAATTTTTTAGTTTCTAAATGTAAAAAATATTTTTTTTACTATTAGCTTTGACGAAGATATTTTCTTTATCATCGATATAGGTTTTAATCCATTTTTACCCAAAATTTATTTAGTGTAAAATAATTTAAATTTTTTAGTTTCTAATTTGTTTCAATTTGTTATATTATATATATAATAGTTGATTTATTTTAATTTTTTTATTCTAATTTGTTTCAATTTGTTATAATATATCTATAATATTTGATTTTTATCCATAAAAATATTACTATTTGCAATTTTTATTTTCTTATATATTTTTGTTGTTGAAAATTTATATATATAATCATGTAAAATATAATTGCCATAAAAAAATTTATTAAAAAATTACTATCTAAAAAATAAATATATTTTGAGCAACTATGTACAATTATATAGAAGCATTATTATGTATTAAACTCTTTTTTTTCTCTAAAGAATACTAACATTGATTCTATATTTACATCTTATTAACATTTGTTCTTTTATGATTATAATTTTACACTATGTTTATATATTTTATTTATTTATTTATTTCTAATAATTATATATTTACTAAATTATTATTGAAAATATTTTCTATTGTAAAAAATGTGTTTTTTATATTATTTTGTTTTTAATTTTGAAGAAAAAATATATAATTTAAAATATCTTAATTTTAATTTAGTTATCTACCCTTATTCCATTTTATTGGTATAGTTTACTTCTACTTTTATATAAGTTTTAAAAATTATAATAAAAAATTAGTTTAAATTATATTATATTTTTAAATAATAATCATCATATCTAAATAATTAAGACTAACAATAAATATCATATATTTATTTAATTTGAATTGTTATTTTAAAAAAAAATTATGATAATGATGATATCAACCAAGTAATATATGTTTTAAAAATTTTGATAAAGAATAATTATCTAATTTGGTAGTGAAGTAAATGTTTACAATTGAATTTTTAGAATATATTATTTTAATTTTTAATTTTTTACTATATATTTGGATCTTTATTTTTTTTATTTGTTTTAGATTTCCTAAAAATAGTCTTATTATTTTGTTACTTTAAATTATATATTTGGCCATAGATTTTAATTTTATAATTTACTACTATTAAATAATATCTAAATTAAAAATGTCAATCAAATTATTATTAATTAATAAATTAATAATTTAGTTATTAAAGACAAATATGTGTAATTGGAAAAAAATGAATAAAAATAATTAAATTACCAATATTAGAATAATGATATATAAACATAAAAGTTAATTATAATGAGTTTTAGTTTATTTTTACATCTTATGAATATATTAATGTGTTTGATGAATTTTAACAATAAACAAAAAAATTCATATTTAAAAAATATTTGTATACACTTATAAATTTTTTTATGAGCGAGATTTATTATTACTCTTAATTATTTAAGTACGAACACTATTATTGAAAAGTATAATTTAATTCAGAATAATTTTGATAACAAGTTTACAAATTAATTATATACATATATAATTGTGCAACACATGAGTATATATATTCGAATGAAATATTTAAACATAAAAAGTTAATTACATTGAGTTTTAGTTTAGTTTTTATATTTTATGATATATTAATATGTTGGGTGAATTTAAAAAATTAAAAAAATCATATTTTAAAAGATATTTGTATATATTTTTTTTACTTTTACAATTATATAGATTATATTAAACTAATATTTACTATTTTATCTACGCTTATAAATTTTCATATATATGATATTTATTATTACTTTTAATTATTTAGGTATGAATATTATTATTGAAAAGTAAAATATTATAATAATTTTATAATTTAATTATATACATATATAATTATACGAAGCACGAGTATATCTATTCAAATAAAATATTATATATAATATTACAAAATTAATAAATTTATACTATATAAATTTATTTAATTATTCATTATTATCGAAATAAAATTAACATAGGCTGTCTACTAATTATCTTAATTACACAAGTGCCATTGATATGAGAAAGAGACACCTTGGGAACACCGAGTTCTCTCTCTACTTTTCTAATGCATCCTAGAAAGTCCTCTAGGGCTTTTTATATTTGTGAATTGTGATGCCATCAAGCTAGGGGCGGCAAAAATAGGCACGGCACGATAGCACGGCACGAGCACGGCACGATAACTGCGGGCCGGGCCGAAAAAATTGGCCCGATAAGCTTATCGGGCCGGGCCGGCCCGGCCCGATAACATTGCGGGCCGACGCGGGCTGGCTCTTATCGGGCCGGGCCGGCCCGTTTGGCCCGCTAAGCATATATATATATAAAAAAGTCTAAATTAGGGCTTGTTTAGTACTTTAAAATTGAAGGTGAAGTTAATCTATGGAGTTTTTCATGTGAAATGTCATATTTGATGCTTATTTAGTCTCTTAAATATTTTAAATTATTTTTTAATAATTTTTTTAGAATTTTTTTAATAAATAAGAGGGCTCGCGGGCCGGGCCGGGCGGCCCGCAAACTATTGCGGGCCGGGCCGGGCCGGGAATTTCCGGCCCACTGAGTTAGCGGGCCGGGCCGGGCCGGCACGCCACCTTATCGTGCCGGGCCGGCCCGGCCCGTTAACTGCGGGCCGGCCCGTTTTGCCACCCCTACATCAAGCCCCGTACTTCTCAGTTGTCCAATTCAGGAAAAAATCAAATATTTCTAAAAGACCCATCAAAAAGTCCAATTCAGAAAAGAGTCAAATAAATCCTATTATTTATGCAATATTTTCAAAAGATCCATCAATCATGCAAATTTTCAAAAAAACACCTTCCATCAATTAATATAATCAATAAAACCCCATTTGGTTGATAAATAAGATAGGAATAAAAAAGCAATATGAATAAATAATAAATAAAATAGAAAAAAAATAATATTATCTTATTTAATTGACATTATTTAATTAGCATAAGAAATATAAAACAAATGATCAAAATAGCATTGACGCATTGTTCACAATATTGAATATTTTATGTTTTCAAATTATATTGTATCCTAATTTATTTTAATCAATAAAAATATAATAAAAATTATATAATATAGTATTTTTATTTTTAGTATATGTAAATTAATTTAATAATTACATCATATATATTGTTATGTAATTATTTCAAATATTAAACAGTAGTAATAAGAAATTTCATAAAAATAGATGAAGAACACTACTCTTTGGACTGTGGTAAGACATTAATAATATTTTTCATCCATAAAAAATATTACACTAATTTTTGTCAAAAAAAAAAAATGCAAGCAAATAGTAGAATAAAAGAGGCGTCACGGTTACTATTTCATTCCCGTCTATTTTATCAATCAAACACTCTCTAAACTCCTGGTTAGTTGCTCATTTAATCAAGATAGATCTACCGGCCATCACAAGTCACAACAATCTAGGAATTGTTTGTTACTAATTAATTTGGTTGTTGATCTCAAAATTTCTAGCAGTCAATAATGCAATTTACAATATTATCACATTGCACTTGATTTAAAGACAATTCAAGACTTCAAGTTGAACTGAATAGGCTTGGTTTGAATCAAAATCCAACAATACTAAAAAAGAACAATGAATAAGCTAGCTCTTTAGTTGGTTGCTCATTTAATCAAGACCTTGTTATTATTTGATGACATCAATGACAAAAAAAAAAAAAAAAAAAAAAACTTGATGTATATACCTTATTAATATTGGATATATTTAATATTTTAAAAAATTAAATAAAAGGATTTAACAAAAAGGATAATGAGGATAAGGTGGTCGACTCATTTGCCTTTGCACATGCTTAGATGATTAAAAAAACTTTTATAAATACAATTACTATATTTTTAGACTATACATTACTAACAATCTTTTGTTGGTAACAATTTTATTGATTACTTATAATTATATTGTTCACATGTGCTCAAGTGATTGTAGCGTTCGGGTATGTTACTTATAGGTCTCGAGTTTAATATCTAATTATAGCATTTTATACGTTTTTTTTATATTTTTGTACATCTTGTTTCTCTTCATTTTGCCTCATTCCGCCTAATGAAGAAGGTAAGAAAAGATTGCGATAAGAATTACCCTCCTTATTTACTATATATCAAGATATTAATTAGATAATTTGATCAAACTACATCATGACGATGATGAATCACTTTTTATAGAAAATGGTGATATTTTATTTCCTTACTACAATAGTATTCTCCCAAAGTAAATGAACATATGTTGTAGTAATTGGTGGATTCTCCATTTTGTTGCAATAAGTTTCTAAAATTTTATATGTTGTCGATTCTTTTATATTTGATAATGTTGCAAATATCGTTATAGTGGTCAAACGAGTTTGGTTTTATAAGCACATTCCATCAAAATTTGAGTAATGCTTTATCCAACAAACTATGATTATTTTGTTAGTCCCATATTTCATATAAATAGGGAAAAACCTATATCCTATACATTTATCATCTATGGAGAGATTGAAAATTAGTCATGTTATACAGTGATATCTTTAATCTTTTACATGATTTTCTCTATATTATATGAAAAATAATTCAATCTTTCGTCTAATAATTATAGATTATATAGAGGTTTGTAGTCATCACAAGATAAATTATTACGAAATGTCCGAGCACAAGAAATCAAGGTATAAATTTATATTATGTTAGGAAATTTAGGGTAATTTATTGCAGAATCGATAAAATTTGAACCCGGCGAGAAAAATGGAAAATCAAATCCAATAATAATAATGCAGGAAAAAAAAAAGAGAGACAAGAGGATTAACGTGATTCGGACTCGGCACGGTGCTGATCCTACGTCCACAGGGAGAAGAGGAGATTAGTTTATTAATTCCATAAAAGACCTTTATAATAAGAGTGCCAATAAACTAATTTTCTTCAGAATACATCAAATTATCTTAAATAAATTGAACCTGAAATCGGTATAGAGTAGAGATACTATCTCTGTAATATATGCCTTGAAATCGAACTCTGTTGTTGTATGTCGAAACCTGAGAAAGGCACTCCTTGAAAAATGGTGGTAGCGACACTCCTAATTTTCTGGATCTCTAAATCTCTCACATTATAATCTGAGATGGTGTGTCGGTGTGGAATGATATTGAACCCCGTGTTCGATCTCACTACAACAAACCATTGATATTTCGACGTCAGAATAAACTAACATTTCAACGCCAACAGCAGTCGAAATGAACATACCGACGCCAGCAAAAATGAAAAAAATGAGTGGAATATGACGAAAGCCTATATGTTCGTTTCGATGCCCGAGAAGATATTGAAATATTCGACATATCGACGCCTGCGTATAGGCGTCAGCAGACGTCGAAATGTTCGACATATCGACACCTGTGTATAGGCGTCAACAAGCGTTGATATGTTGAACATTTCAACGTCTGCTCAGGCGTCAAAAAAAATTTTAAAAAAATATTTTTTAACATGCTGATGCTTGTCAGATGCACCTGTATTTTTATTTATTTATTTATTTTTAAAAAATAATCCTCGAATTCTGCTACATTGCAGCAAAATTCGAGGAGCCACCGTACGCGAAATTGGAATTCCACATGCGGCGAATTAAGGCTAGGCGTGAATCCACACCGCTCGATTTTCACCGCACGACGAAAATCGAGCGGCAATGGATTCGCGTCACTCGATTTCCGCCACATGGCGAAAATCGAGGGGCGCGCCTGTTCAAAAATTAAAAAATTAAAAAACATATTAAAATAGTAATAAATTTTAAAAATTTCGATATAAATAAAAGTTTAAAAAAATTACCAACCTTGTACAAAATTTAATATCTTGAATGAATTTGATAACCTGTAAAAAAGAAGAAGAAAACATTAGTGAAAAAAATAAGTAAGAATAGAAAGAAGAGGTTAGAAGAAAGAAGAAAATTGAGGAAGAGGAACAGAAAAAAAAAATGAAGGAAAATGTATAAATAGAAAAAAATATTAAAAGATAAATTTTTAATATTTTTTTTTTTAAAAAAAACTACAGGAGGCGAGAGATTTCTCGCCTCCTGCCTGAGCGCGCATGCGCGCTCGCCCGCTTACCCGCGCCAACTAGCGCGGGTTAACAGGTTGGCGGGGCCAACCCGTGGATACCGCCGCCAGCTGTTGTCAGGCGTCGAAATTTTTTCGACGCATTCAATAGACATCGAAATTTATTGTTTTAAATTTTTTTAATAGTTTTACATTTCGACGATTATAGCAAGCATCAAAATTTTGGTGTCGATATATAACGAATTTATTGTAGTGCCTTCTTTTTAGAGTGAAAAGAGCCGACCTTATTTTCGTGAAATCATGCATGAATTTCGTCAGATTCCTCTTTCTTTGTCACACCCCGACTCAGCATCGCGTGATCGGTCAGGGTATGTGTCAATACCCCGAAGCCTACACATGCACTAACCAAAAGTAACAAAATCGACACTGAACCAACAAGCAAGTCATAGAATAAAACGGCGACCAAACTTTATTTAAAATCAAAATAGTTTTAAGTTTAGAGAAACAACTCAACTTTTCAAGTAAACCGTTCAAGTTTTGAAAGCAGTAAATGTTTACAAAAGACTACTCAGTGCATGACCATCGACTCCAACGACACGACTACGACTCTATGGACGTTTTCTACGAGATCCGTGTCTCCACCTGCACTCTAGCTGCGGCATGCTACCAGGTCGTACCTCACTAGTCGGGCTCTGCAAAATGAAAGAAATAAATCGTGAGTCCACAAGAAACTCAGTGAGCGATGCTTCCGAACCTTCACATAAATCCCCAATATAAAAACATGCATATAAGTCAGCCATTTATAATGTTTAGGGATCTAAACTAGTCATGACATCATCCGGCCCATAGGCCAACCTATGTAAATAATATATATCCGGCCATAGCGGCCCTCCCAGGTTGGGCAACACTCGGCCACAAGAGCCTGCTCAAGAACAAGTGGTTCGACTATGCCCGGCCTTCACCACAAAACAGTAATCGATGACACGGCCCATAAAACACACAAGGAAAGTCAGAGGCAATCATCGGGACCGTCGACTAGGATGGTCAACTAGTCTCAGGAACCCACCGGGTTAGGGATAGCTAGTCCCACCCAACTCAGGTCTACCATCAACATGGCCCATTGATGGAATCTCAAGACCCTCCACCACTCGGGTCTAACACCTAGCGGGCCCACTGGTGCAATCTCAAGACCCTAATCACCCGCCGAGTCAAGCATTAGTCGTTCCGACCGGTCATGCTTCTCAGTCAACCATCACAATCACATTACACAAGCAGTGCACTTAATAGTTTTCCTTATATGAAACTTTCGGGCATCCACCCGTATTCGACCCCCACTCAGGGCTCTACCAACTGCGCACTAGTGCCCGCTGACTATTCTCTAGATGTGATTACAAACTATCCACATTTATGGTCTTTCCAACAATGTAGTCACTAAATTTTCCCTAAGTGTAAGATACATGTCATAAGCTTGGAAATGCACCCAATAATAATACAACACAACATATAATTTATAAATTAATTATTCCACGTCATCTACTATGCATAGCCACATGATTCAAATAATAAAGAATTTAAATCCTGCATTAAACAATAATTTCAACAAGGAAAGAAATTATCTCACATGATAACAATTGAGCATAAATATTAGAAATTGTTAAGCCCTAAATTAAGCCCCCAAAGAGTATCTCTTATTAATCATAGAAAGCACTATATATAAGCAAGAGACATGATAAGCTAAGCCTAGGAACAATATAAGTTAACCTATGCCAATAATAAATACAATATTAAAACTAATATATTTAACATTCCCCCTCAAGCTGGAGCATAGATGTCAATCATGCCTAGCTTGTCACATAATACTTTGAACTGAGTCGAGTTGAGAGATTTAGTGAAGATGTCAGCAATTTGGTCTTGAGAGGAGACATGAGGCGTGATAATTTTCTTGGAAAGGATGGCATCCCGAATAAAATGATAGTCGACTTCAATATGTTTAGTTCTTTTGTGGAAGATCGGATTATTAGCAATATGAATAGCAGACTGGTTATCACAGTGCATCACCATAGGCTTATCAAAAGAGAATCCTAGTTCTCCCAGAAGACTTTTTGCCCACATTAATTCACATGTGGTATGAGCCACGACTCTATACTCAGCCTCAGCACTTGAGCGAGCTACCACATTCTGTTTCTTACTTCTCCACGTGACCAAGTTTCCTCCAACATAGGTGCAATACCCTGAGGTGGATCTTCTATCATAGATGGACCCGGCATAATCTGCATCTGAGTACCCCTCTATTTTAACATGGTCGTTCTTCCTCAGCCACAATCCTTTACCAGGAGAACTCTTGATATGGTGTAGGATTTTTAACAGAGCACTCTAATGAGAATATTTCGGTTGAACTGACTAACAACACCAACAGCATAGGAGATGTCAGGTCTGGTGACAGTCAGATAAATAAGTTTCCCAACTAACTTTCTAAATTTCACAAGGTCCTCGAAATCTTTGTCGCCTTCAAGCTCAAGAATAACACCTGTATCAATAGGTATACTAGCAGGTTTGTATCTGAGCATACCTACCTTACTCAGGAGATCCATAGCATATTTCCTCTGCGAAAGTACCACCCATGTCTCATTATAGGCAAACTCAATGTCAAGAAAGTACCTCAGATGACCCAAATCCTTTGTTACAAAATGATTTTTCAGATGAGCTTTAACTGTCTCAATCTCATTGCTATCACTGCTAGTGAGTAAGATATCATACACATATACTGCAAGAACCACACAACCAGCATATGACTTTTTCATAAAAATGGAGTGATCAGATTTGCATTCTTTTAGCCCAACAGTAGATGCGATTTTGCTTAGTTTGTCAAACCATGCTCGAGGACCTTGTTTTAGGCCATATATTGTTTTCTTAAGATGACACACTAGATTCTCCCCCTGAGCAACATACCTAAGAGGTTGCTCCATAAAGACAATCTCAGTTAAGTCCCCATAAAGAAAAGCATTCTTAACATCCATTTGATGCATGCACCAACCCAGATTTATAGCAAGAGAGATAAAAATTCTCACAGAGTTTAGCCGAGCCACTGGAGAAAAAGTCTCGAAGTAGTTTACACCAAATTATTGTGTAAAACCTTTTGCAACCAAGCGTGCCTTGTACCGTTCAATGGATCCATCAAGAAGATATTTTAAGCTGAACACCCACTTACATGCGATGGAACAAGTTCCCAGGTTCATCTGGTCATGAGAGCATCCATCTCCTCATCCATGTCACTCTTCCACTTAGGATGAAGCAGATCATATTGGTATATCCTTGGAATGGAAATAGACGACAAGGAGAAAGCAAACTGGCGAAGCGAGAGTAAAAGTTGAGCAAAAGATACATGATTGCTAATGGGATGAACAGTACAACTCCGTTTACCTTTCTGTAATGCAATGGGAAGTTCAACTTCGAACAAAGGATCTTAAGAGTAAGTCGGAGCTGGCAAAGTAGCTTGTCTAGAGAGTTCACATGTATCTTTATGTTTTCTTTGATAGACTAACAAGGGAGGATCACGAGACACTGACTCATCGGAGTGATGGGTAATAGAAGAAAGAGATGGATGAAGAGGTAGAGACTCCTAAGTAGGAGTTTCAGGACTCAGTGTAGAGGTGAAGTATCGAATATCTTCAAAAAAAGAAACATCAGCAGAGATAAAGAGTTTTTTTGAAATCGGGTCATAACAACGATATTCCTTTTGAGTGCGAGAGTATCCAATGAAGACACACACTTCACAGCTCTAGGAGACAGTTTGTCATAACCAGGACAAAGATTATGAACAAAGCATATGCAGCCAAAGGTTTTCCGAGGAATTTTAAATGGAAGTTATTTGGGAAACAAGACGGAGAATGGTGAGCTATTCCCCAAAACAGATGACGAAACATGATTAATAAGATATGCAGCAGTGAGAATAGCATCCCCCCAAAGATATCTAAGAATATTCATGTGAAACATAAGTGTCCTAGCCATATCTAGAAGGTGACGATTTTTGCGTTCAACAACACCGTTCTGCTGAGATGTGTAAGGACATGAGGTCTCATGAAGAATACCATAAGAGGCAAAAAAATTTACAAAATCAAACTAAAAATATTCACGAGCATTATCTGTTCGAAGACTTTTAATGGAAGTGTCAAATTGATTTTTTATTTCAAAATAGAAAGTTTGGAATACATGGAATACATAGACCGACTTTTTAAAAGAAACACCCAAGTCATACGAGTGTGGTCATCTATAAAAGTAACAAAATACTTGTACCCCAAATGACTCACTACAGGACTAGGACCCCAAAAATCAGAATGAATAAGTTCAAAAACAGACTCTCTACAAGGACTAGAGCTTTGTGGAAAGGGCACCTGATGGTGCTTGCCTAACTCACAAGCTTCACATTTAAAAGGAGAATAGGACACAGACTCAGGGATGGAGGACTTGAGCTTTTTAATAGAGGGATGGCCTAACCGACAATGCCATTGAAATACAGTGATAGAATGATGGGCAACAGGAACACATGTGGATAACAGGTAAATTCCTCCAATTTCAGCTTCCCCACCAATCTTCCTTCTCGTCTCTAGATCTTGTATCACATAATGAGAAGGAAAAAAAGTTACAGAACAATTATGACTTTTGGTAAGCTAACTAATGGAGAGTAGATTCATGGAAAATTTTGGAAGATGAAACACTCTATCTAATTTTAGGTTGCTAGAAATAGTGATTGTGTCAAGACCATGTATAGGAGAAGTGGAGCCATCGGCTATGCAGACATGTAGTGGGTTAGACTTAGGTTTATAGTTAGAGAAAAGATTTTTATTACCAAACATATGATTGGAAACACCTGAGTCAAGAATCCAAGACATACCAGAAGAAGCAATAGCCGCAGTCCTAGAGGAGGAAGTCATGGCTGAGGAAGTGACTGCTTGCATGAACTTTTCATATTCAGACTTAGAGAAACTAATAGTCTCCTCTTTTTTATTTTCGTTGGTACTACTGGAGAGAGCTTGGGTAGAGATAGCAGCCTTAGCATGAGGAGGTTTTCTAAACTTCTGCCAGCACCTATCAGGTGAATGATTGGTTCTTCCACAATGTATGCAGGGATGAAAGAAATTTCTACCTCTCCCCCTTCCTCCCGCTCTGCCACCACGATGACCCTGGTGGCCTCTACCTCCGGCAACAAGCGCTGAGTTATCTCCTGTAGGAAACGATGCAGGATTACAATTAAGTTCGGTAACTCTAAGTATTCTGGCCATAGCACTTCTGAGATCAGAAATGATATTATCTGCCATGAGCTGGGACTTAACATGATGGAGTGACGGTGGTAGGGCGGATACAAATCTTGCAACAAGAAATTCCTCTCTTTGCTTCATTTGTATAGAAACATCAGCGGTGAAAGGGTGATATTCAATTAATTCATCTGTTTTTCCCTTCAAAATGACGTACTCCTGAATTGATGCGCCCTCCTCAAGTTTCATATTAAAAATATCAGAGTACAAGGTGTAAATTCTAAAGATATTTGCATATTAAAAGTAATTTATTCTGAGAGAATCCCACATACTTTTGGTAGTGTTAAGAAAAATAACTGTTGAGGCAATTTGCGGCTCCAAGCTATTGATCATCCATGAGAGAACAACATAATCATTTGCCTCCCAATCAAAATATTTTTCAATGTCAGCCGGATCAGGAGGATCATCATCAAGGTGTCTCATTTTCTTTTGGGAACCACAGAAAACTCTAAAAGCACGAGACCAAAGAATATAATTTGTGCCATTAAGTTTGATAGTTATACCAATACTTGTAGTTTTAGGATCTACCATAGAGTTTGACATACTTAAAATAAAGTAGTTCCAAATGGAGCAGTAGAAACAAATTTTGAGTTAGAACCAAAAACCTGGATGGCGGAAAAAAAATCTCCTCGAAAAAATCAAGAATCTAGAAGACCAGCCTACTGTGAAGAGAGTGTTGTGAAGAGAAAAAAAATAAGTGGCTTGGCTTCAATTCGGCTCGGCTGGAGGGCTGGAGAAGCGACTCGGCTGGAGAGGCGGCTTGGCTGGAGAGATGGCTCAGCTGGAGGTAATCGGTGCCCGTCAAAAACACAAGGCGCGGCTCGACTGGAGGTAATTGGCGCCCGTAAAAAAAAAAAGAGCGGCGCCCATCAAAAACATAAATCTGGGCACTGATTTCGATCGAGCCCCTCAAAGGCAGGCGACAAAAATAGGATGTCGTCGAGATTGATCTTCTTCAATTGAGCGGGGGTCGTCGAGATTGAGAAGGTTCGTTTGAGCAGGGATTCGACCCATGACGGAAGAACAAAAGATCTATCTCCACAAGCGGTGGAAGAAAGAAAACAAGTTCCTTGTCGATAATTGGGAGATCGCCTATGCCTTCTCACAGGAGAAATCCTTTGCCTCGTCAATCGCACCTTCTCACAGGCGCAAGAAGCAGAGATAGGCTCTGTCCTGAGTGCGACGAAGAAGGAAGCCGCCGGCTTGGCGGCGCAAGGAAAAGAATGGAAAAAAAAACTAGAAAATAATTAATAATAAACTCTAGGGCTGCTCTGATACCATGTTACGCCTTAAATTAAGCCCCTAAAGAGTATCTCTTATTAATCATAGAAAGCCCTATATATAAGCAAGATACATGATAAGCTAAGCCTAGGAACAATATAAGTTAATCTATGCCAACAATAAATACAATATTAAAACTAATATATTTAACAGAAATAAATGAAACATTCCCATGATTCACATGCCATACTAAAATCCTAACCATGTATGTATTATCAAGAACATTTCCTTATAATATGTTAATCTCAATCTATCACTACCAATGTTTCATATACTGTGTGAGTAATCTACAACATAAAATAATTTAGCACCCTACATGTAAGCATGAACCATAACGAGCTCTTTCTCCCCTCCTTGTACCCACTCGATCGAGCCTAACTTAAATTGCTCATGCTCGGTCGAGACTGACCAAGTTGGAAGAGAATGCCCCTCTTTACTTAAGGCCCCTCATTTAAGTTATCGAGAGAAATTTTCTCATTGCTCATTTTAGAGGGGATTTTAGTCATGATCGAGAGAAATCGAGTCATAGATTTCGAAATGATCTTGATCTAAGGGTTTACGACCACTCTAGGAAATTGGGGAAAAATTTGACCTGACATTTCCCCTTTTTCCTTCATGTGGCCGGCCCTAATCATCAAGAAAAGTCCAAGAAATCTCTATATAACAATGTACATAAGTACTAGAATCAAATCTCGAAAAATATTTCGGTGAATCAACGGAATTACTCGAGAAATCGGCAAATCCCTAAAGCCTAGGGTCGGCTACCCGCCTACCCTACACAACCAGGTTCGATCCACTCACCTCGACTAGAGAAGGGGATGGATGGGATGAAGACGATCTCGATTCTCCGACAAGGACGCAATTTCGGCACCGCCCCAAAAGCTCTCATCTCCTCCCTTCCTCCCTTGGGCTGCGTGCAGCTCCACTTCCTTAAGCCGCATAGCAGCTTGGGGGTGAGGGGTTTATTCTTTCTTTCTTTCTTTCTTTTGACAAGAATGCCCCTCTTTACTTAAGGCCCCTCATTCGACTCCACGTAACCCGGATCGAGCCCGGATTCGATCCGCGAACCCGATCTCAACCCAACTTGAGTCAACCCACACATTCATTCCACAATTGTCCACAATTGGTCAAAAATTAAATTATACCTGCTACTCGCGGCGATTTCGCGACTTGGCCCGACTAGTTCCCATTCCAATGAGCTGCACCACAAATTTGGTGGTCGAGGATCTCCATCGATCTTTCCTCGAATGAGACAGTTGAATCCACCTCAACCATAGAAGGTTCAATCACATGCGAATTATCTCTCACATATCGCCTGAGCATTGATACATGAAAGATCGGGTGTACCCTACTCATGCTAGGGGGAAAGGCCAGCTCATAAGTTACAGCACCCCTCCACCGGAGAAGGGAAAATGCCCAACAAATCGGGGACTCGGCTTTTCTTTCTTCCCAAATCGAACTACCCCCTTCATGGGGGAGACCTTCAGAAACACTAGGTCACCCACTACTAGAAAAATGGGCATCAGCAACGGCCGTGCCGTTGCAATAGCGCCGTGACAGAAAGTCGCGTTGCTGATAACTTAGCAACGGTTCAACAACGGCCGCTCGGGCCGTCACTCAAAACATTATCAGCAACGGCCGCTCGGGCCGTCGCTAAAACTATTATCAGCAACGGTTTTTCCACAGACCCGGAGCCGTTGCTGATAACATTAATAGCAACGGCCAATGAGTCCGTAGCAACGCCGTTAGTAAAACCCCGTCGCTAAGCCGTTGTTGTAGGTCAACAGCAACGGCTTTCGATACACTTTTAGCAACGGCGTTCCCACGGACGGTCGTGGGAACGCCGTTGATGATGATGCCAACTGGGAAACAGGAAAATTTTATATTTCCAATTTCTCCAATTTCCATTGATACATCGATACATTATCTGATACATAACTCACACACCCATATCCTCATACACACATTCATTCACACATCACAAACACACCAAGATATACATCAAAACAATTATATTTCTATTGATAATTATCCACGATAGTATAAAAACAATTCAAATGAAAAATTAAAGTATCAATATCCAAACAAAATAAGTTAAACAAGTTCAATATCTCAGTAACAAAGTCAATATAAAAAAAATCTCACGATGACGATGGAGGATGGCCTGGATCATATAGCGGGGTCTGGAGTGCTTGAGTGTACACCGGCGTGGACTGACTCGAAGACGATGGATTAGATGATGCCGAAGAGATGCCTGCTTCGGGATGACCTGACATGTTACGTAGCATAGCTTGTATATCCGCCATCATCTGACTCTGGCGTGCCATTATCTCAGTCTGACGCGCGACCGTGTCCTCTAGAGTCCTTATTCTGGTACTATGATCATAACTGGATCTAGAGGTGGACGGCCACTCACCAGCGACCGGAGGGGTCGGTGCCCCAAGTGGCCCTAGTACGGCTCGCGCATGACCACTATCTACGAAGCCATATACGCGGCCATGGTCCCAGCCACCTGCGGCCTCGACCCACGATGCTGCGTCAAAGTCCTCGGGGGTACCCCCGCGCTGCACCACCGTCTGGCTATAGGTCTCCTACTCGAGTTTGATTTTTTGTTTAATATTTATCATAAAACTTAAATTATAAATATATAATGAATAATTTAAACAAATATATAATTACCATAATGTATGCAGCGCGGTTGTGGATGTACTCCCCCGTCCCATGTGCTCGACGGTGAGTCCGCTCAAACACCGCCATCGGGGAGGGTCGCTGGACAGTCCCGTCATCCGACACCGTCGTCTACATTTACAAAACAAATACATTAATTAGTACACATAGTAACAAATAAAATATATAATTAAAAGATATACTTACCATACGGTTTGCGTGCACTGCAAATGCAACAGAGCCGCCGGTGTGACCCGCTGCTCCCCCCGACATGCGATTTCTAGCCGCATTCCGAGAAACCTCCTGCCATCGATCCGTCGACCATATCTTCACGAGCTGGTCCCATATATCCGGAGTAATCCAATCGGGGTTGTATCCCCGAGTCTCCGCAATGTTAGTGGTCCCAGCTCGGGCCATCACCTGGGACCGAGCCTGCCCCAGCTGCCCGTTGTACCTTGCCCGGGAAATAGTCACCCAGGCAGCGTAAATGAAGGGCCTTTGGTCCTCGGCCCATGTATAGCGAGCCTGCAAAATAATAATATCAGTACCAATATTAATATATCATCATGCATGTAAAAAATAATAATAATAATACGTGCCTCAAACTCGCGCCATAACATGTCGACGTGCTCGCTAGGCACGTGAGACCACGTAGGCCATGCCCCATGCATGTATCGTCGAATAGTAGAAGAAATTCTCCTCGACACTTCATCTTGCTCGAACCTACACAACAAAAATAAATTTTAATATTATATTATGATATAATAAATTTGTAATGATTCATAATTCATTATATATTACCGCTCCCCAATCACGCTAATCAATCTACGTGACTCTGTGGCTGGTGGAGGCTGCCACCTGTTCGGCCCGCGTGGCCACCTACGTCTGGATGTACTAGCCTCGGCAGTATCATCATCATGAGGATCAGCTACAGGAGGATCAACAGTATGAGTAAGTGCTGGAGTCTCACCGATCGGAGACTCCGAAACTCTCCTGCGTCGATAACCACGACTAGACATATTTATCGAACAGACATATAATCAGATTATTGTATAAATAGTAGAGATATATTTAATAAAATATATATTTTACAATTATTCTTCATCATCTGAATAATAGTCTTCGAATTCTTCTTCTTCTTCCTCTTCTTCCTCTTCTTCATCTTCTTCATCTCTAGCTTCCTCAATTTCATGATCGTCATCATCAGCATATTCAACTTCTAATTGAATTGACGTTGTGTCTGCATCCTCGAGTATTGGAATAATACGATCCACAGCAGGAAGATCATCTTCTTGATAGAAACCAGGAGGATCATTTTCTCCTACTATCGGATCAATTTTTCCTCTACCTTTTGTCTTACAGACTACACGCCAATCTGCTCTATCTTTATTTCGAGCCGGATACTTCGCGTAATATACTTGTTCGGCTTGTGATGCCAATATAAAAGGCTCATTTGCTGCCAATTTCGATTTGTAATTAACCTCAATAAGTTTGTATTTTGGATGAACTTTCATGCCCCTTTCTGTTGTATCGAACCAATGACATCTAAATAGGATCACTGATTTCAAGCCGAAGTAGTGCAACTCTATCACTTCTTCCACCAGTCCATAAAAATCCATATCACATTCAACATAGGTTGTCCCTTTCACGCAGACCCCAGCATTCATCGTCTTCTTTGCAAATGAATATTCAACCGTGTAAAATTTATACCCGTTAACAAAATATCCGTTATAGCACGACACAAGTCGCGACGGTCCACTAACAAACTCAAATATTCTTTCATCTATTTCAGCTCTGTGATCTTTGCTGTAAGTCTAAATCCAAGTAGGGAAATCACGATTCCGTAATCTCTCCAATTCTTGATCGTTGTGAATAGAGTATTTTTGCACCATCTCAATGTCAAATATTTCAATGAATTGTTCAATCTCTGAACAATTGAGTAATACATACAAGTGTGCCAAATGATACTCTTCATCGCTTAAGTGTCGAGATGGACGAGAACTAAAAGCACGACCAGAGTGACAAAATATATTTAAACGTCCATCTGAATGTCGAACACCCCCGTCGTCGTTACGTGGAAGACGATCAAATCTTGTATGTACTGTCGATTCAAAGTAAAATGAGCAGAATGTTGAAATTTCTTGGATGATATACGATTCAGATATTGATCCTTCAACAGCTGCGGTGTTCTTTACTTTTTTCTTCAGACGATTCATGTATCTTTCAAATAAGTACATCCAACGATATTGAATGGGGTCACCAACTCGTGCCTCGTATGCCAAGTGTATCGGTAGATGCTCCATCGAGTCAAAAAATGCAGGAGGGAAAAACTGCTCCAGCTTGCATATGATTTCAATAATATTATTTTCAAGTGTTGACATATCTTCGACTCGAAGGACATTTGCACAGATGCTTCTAAAAAACATACTTAATTCAGTCAACGGACCCCAAATATTATCAGGTAGAAGATCTCGAAATGCGATCGGAAGTAATCTCTGCATGAATACATGACAATCATGGCTCTTCATCCCTGATATTTTGCAATCATCGACGTTC
Source organism: Canna indica (assembly GCA_034359265.1). NCBI lineage: Eukaryota > Viridiplantae > Streptophyta > Magnoliopsida > Zingiberales > Cannaceae > Canna > Canna indica. The sequence goes on along the minus strand of CP136893.1, from coordinate 13,172,704 downwards.
ACACATCGAGATAAGTTTGAAGCATATCCATCGGGTAATCTGAGTTCTTTTACCCATTGACAAACATCTTTGATCTGTTGTTTATTTAACACATATAGGGCCTTCGGTTTCAGATATCGTCCGTTGACCTCTTGTAACTCCAACTCTGGTCTTTTACAAAGTATTTTCAGATCATGTCGGGCTTTGACATTATCTTTAGTTTTTCCAGAAATATCCATCACAGTGTTGAAAATATTATCAAACATATTTTTTTCAATGTGCATGACATCTAAATTATGTCGAATCAATAATGAACTCCAATAGGGCAATTCCCAAAAGATACTTTTTTTCACCCAGTTGTGTGTTTGGCCAAAACCTGACACTCTTTCATTGCGACCAAATACTATATCTGGAAGTGCTGAAACACGTGCTAACATTTGTTCACCAGACAACATCGGTGGTGGCCCATCTCTTTCGACTCTGCCCTTAGTAAATTTATTACGATTCCTTCGATACTGGTGATTAACCGGTAGGAATCGATGATGACAATCAAAGAATGAGATTTTTCGTCCGTTCTGAAGACTGATTGATTTAGAGTGTTCCATACAATACGGGCAAGAGAGTCGGCCGTGAGTGCTCCAACCCGACAACATGCCGTACGCGGGGAAATCATTGATTATCCACAAGACCGCGGCCTTTAAATTGAAGTTTTGCTTCTGATGACAATCATAAGTGACAGCTCCCTCGGTCCACAATGTTTTCAATTCATCTATCAAGGGTCTGAGAAATATGTCAATTTCTTTTCGCGGACCCTTAGGACCCGGAATAATCATCGAAAGATAAATAAATTCATCTTTCATGCACATTGACGGTGGCAAATTATAAACTGTCAGCAGCACTGGCCAAACTGAATAAGGAGTTGCAGAATGTCCAAACGGATTAAAACCATCTGTGCACAATCCCAATCTGATATTTCTGGTATCCATAGCAAATGAAGGATAACATGTATCCAAATGTTTCCATGCTTCACTGTCAGATGGATGAGTCATTACTGTATCATCACGACTTCTTGCATGCCAACTCATGTAGGGGGCTGTCTTTTCCGACATGAATAATCTTTGAAGCCTCGGTGTTAGTGGAAAATACCGAAGCACCTTAAACGGGATATTTTTTTGTCAGACCGATTTCTTCTCCTTGTAACGAGGGTGTTGACATACAGGGCATTTATCCAACTGCACATTTTCTTTATAATATAAAATGCAGTTATTTTGGCACGCATGTATTTTTTCGTACCCAAGCCCCAATTTTCTCATTAGCTTTTTAGTCTTATAAAAAGTAGGCTCAAACTTGTTATCAGTAGGCAGCATTCCATTAATCAATCCAGCAATCCGATCATACGCAACTCCGCTGATATTACAATCGGCCTTGATGTTTAAGAGATGTGTCATTGCTGAAAACCTAGTGTATTTAGGATAATTCTCATACAAAGGTTCATCGGCAGCTTTCAACATCTCGTAAAATTCTGCAGCTTCTTTATTCGGTAATTCAATCTCTACCGTAGTTTGTACTTCTGTGATATCAACCGCTGTAGTATCTGGTGGGACTGATGTCTGAAGATCTGGCCGATCAACATTATCATTCAGGTGGAATTGACCCCCAAGACTATCAAGTATCATAGTTCTATAGGGATTACATTGACTGGATGAAGAAGCACCAGCAGAGGAAGATTCACCATATGTCTGAACGACAGGATTGCTCGACGTCCCGACTTCGCGTGACTCCCCGTGATAAGTCCATAGAAAATATCTTCGTGCAAATCCTTTGGTATATAGATGCAGAGTGACAGTCTCCTGATCCAAATATCGTCCATTTGAACAAATGCGGCACGGACATCGGATTTGATCACCCATGCTAACGAAATTCCGATTCGAATAGGCGAAATTTAGGAAGTACGTTACGCCTAATCGAAACTCATTCGTTAAAGCTCCACGAGCAAGACGTCGGTACATCCAACTTCGATCAGCCGACATGATTCTGTCAATCAATGACAATTTCTTTGGTTAATGTCTTTAGGTGAGATTGTCATATTCCATTCAGGATTTATGTTATTCGTACTGCACTTACGTTTTTATTTTAACTGTTAACTAATTATTCTAAATTTCGACAGCATCTCCCTACAGTTCTCCGAATACGCATATCATATGGGCGCGTATCGGAGAACAAGAGAGATGTTGCCGAATTTTAGAATAATTAGTTAACAGTTAAAATAAAAACGTAAGTGCAGTACAAATAACTATATTCCCAAATTGTCCAATCAGGGACAATTCAAGAATTGTACGTCGTATAAAAGATCATCTACTTCTTTTACACGAACATACAATTCCCGAACGGATCTAAGGTTTTGCTAAATCATATCCGATTCGTCGATGCGTACGTGAAACATATCAACTCGTCGGATGGATGATTATTTTCTAAATGTTTCGAGACAGTTCGAGTCCATATTGGACGATTTCGGCGCGCGTCCGAAGTGGACGATTCTGGCGCGAGTCCGAAGTGGACGATTCCGGCGCGAGTCCGAATTGGACGATTCCGGCGCGCGTCCGAAGTGGACGATTCCGGCATGAGTCCAAATTGGACGATTCCGGCGCGCGTCCGAAGTGGACGATTTCGGCACGCGTCCGAAGTGGAGAAACCGGCGCGCGTCCGAAGTGGACGATTCCGGCGCGCGTCCAAAATTAATCTAAACCCTAATAATTAATCTAATAAATTAAATAATTAATCTAAATAATTAATTAACAATTATCAAACAAAATAATATATATATATATATAATTATAAATTTCGGCGCCGGAGTCCACCCTCCGGCGCCGACGTACAGTGGCCGGACACACTGTAGAAGGTCCGGCGGGCGGCCATCGGCCGCCCGCCGCCGGCCAAAACCCTAGAAATAGGGTTTCGGTCGGATTGATTCCCGCCGGCCGCATGGAAGAGACGGCCGGCCGATCAACATACCTGAACAAGTCGGCAGCAGCGGGAGGAGGAAGAGGCATCGTCGGCTTCGGCAGTAGCGGCAGCGGCGGCGAGAGGCGTCGGCAGGAGCGGCGGTGGCAGCAGCGGGAGGAAGAAGGGTCGGGCGCGAGAGTGTGTCCTATATAAACTTATCAGCAACGGCTCACTCGCCCGTTAGAAAGCCGTTGCTAATAAGTTATCATCAGCAACGGCTCACTTGTCCGTTAGCAAGCCGTTGCTGATAATTAAAATATCAGCAACGGCTCGCCTTTCCGTCAGAAAGCCGTTGCTGATAATTAAAATAATCAGCAACGGCTCGGGTTTCCGTTAGAACACCATTGCAGATACAAATATCTGCAATGGCTCGGGCGGCCGTAAGAATGCCGTTGCAAATAGCAACGGCTCGAGCGGCCGTTGCTGATAGCCGTTGCTGAAGACCTAATTTCTAGTAGTGACCTTCCGCAAACTCTAGCTCTCTGGCCTTCTTGTCAGCATATATTTTCTGGTGACTCTGAGCCGCCAACAATTTTTCATTTATGATTTTCACCTTCTCCACCGCTTCCTCAACCAGATCAGGACCCACCATGAGAGATTCTCGGCCTCAAACCAGTCCACTAGAGACCTACACCGCCGCCCATACAAGGCCGCGAAAGGAGCCATGCCGATGCTATTGTGATAGTTATTATTGTAGGCAAACTCAATCAACGGTAGGTGTTTCTCCCAACCGCCAGCTAAGTCCAGAACGCAGGCCCTCAGCATATCTTCCAAGGTTTGGATGGTTCTCTCTGACTGTCCGTCCGTCTGCGAATGGAAATCTGTGCTGAAGAGCACCTGAGTACCCAAGGCTTCATGGAAGGACTACCAAAATCGGGCTGTGAATTGGGTACCTTGATCTGATATAATCATCACTAGGGAACCATAGTATGTCAAAATCCTATCTAAGAATAGTCTGGCGTACTACTCAGCAGAAAAGATTGTCTTTACATGAATGAAATGAGCGGTCTTTGTCAACCGATCTACCACCACCCAAACGGAATCAAATCCGCCCCTTGACTTAGGCAGTCATGTCACTAGATCAATAGTAATATTTTTTCCACTTCCACTCAAGAACTTCGAGGTTTTGCCGCAGCCCTACGGGCTTCAGGTGTTCGATCTTCACTTGCTAGCAGACCAAACACTTCGATACGAACTCTACTACCTCCCTTTTCATGCCCTTCCACCAGTAATGTTACCTTAAATTTTGGTACATTTTGGTGGCTCCCGGATGCATCGTATAAGTAGATCAATGCCGCAGCTCTAGGACCTACCTACGCACCTCTGTCATATCAAGCACCACTATTCGGTCTCTGAACCTTAAGACACCCTCTGAGTCCAACCCATTGTCATTCTCTGCATCGTCTCTCTGCATTAAGTCCTTAGTCAGGGCACAGAAGGCGTCCTCCCCCTGCGTGGTACGCAACATATCCACTAGTGTGGATTGTACCCGCAGATGCGCCACCAGGGCACCCGAAGCTGAGACTGCTAGAACTGCTCCCCCATCCAAGCACAATGCCAATTCTCGCGCTAGCGATCTCCTCCCGGCTGTCAAATGGTTCAGGTTGCCCATGGACTTCCTGCTCAGCGCATCCACCACCACGTTGGTCTTTCCAGGATGATACAAGATGGTACAATCATAATCATTTAAAAATTCCGGCCATCATTCTTCGTGAAGAATCAGACATAGCAGATTGATTAATCAAGTAAAATTTGTTGATGTTGACTGAATAATGTGCAATTGAGGCGGCAGCATCTCAATTCAATTTTGAATTGCGTGCAGAGGAAATGGTCGTGCAGCCCAAGCAACACATGATGTTGTTAATGTGTTGACCAGTCAACACATGAAATATTCAATAAAATTGTAATGCTATTGCTGCCTCCTATTGCATGACCAATTGAGGCAGCGCACATGGTGCTATTGGGAAGGCATGGGCTTGGCCCAATTGCTTGGCTCCGCCTGGGCCTAGCTAAGCCCAGTGAACAGTAGTAATTTCTTGTATGCGGGTTTGGCCCACTTATATTGAACTAAATTACAACGTACGACGAAAATAAAAATACATCCCACGTATATAAATATAATGGTCGTATATAAATATAATGGTGGTAAATATATAGATAATGGATTAGAACAATGGACATGGTTAAAATTTTATTTTCTATCAAACATCAAATAGTTTAAATCTTGTTGATGTCATTCACAAAATTCCTTTTTTTTGTTATTTGTTGATACTTAATGAGGTATGTTTCGTAGATCGGGTCGTTGTAGATCTGTCAATTGGATGCATTGAGTTAGCGTAAAGCCCAATTGGCACATGCAAAAGTGATCCCTTGAGATTTGACCATCGGGAGTACCATTCAACGGTCAAGTCGATAATAAGGGTGAAAAAGAAAGTGGTAGGCCTATCTTGCATTAACCAACCAACATAAAGGAATAAAGAAGAGGAGAGTCGGATGTCCCCCACGGCTAGGTGGGGGTCTACCTTTTATAATGTTGATAGGGGCACTTTGATCATTTGCTATTATTGTCATTTCGCTATGATGTCATGCATGTGCTCGACTGTGCTATCTAGGGGATAACTTGGGTCAAATCCAAACTCGATCGATGCATCAAAATTTTTGAGCTCTTAAGGCTCTGGTGTGGCCCAATATCTCTTTCTTACACATGCTTGGATGGGCTTCGGACCCAGTTAGGTAAGAATGACCTTGGCAGCTTAGCTTGATCAATTGAACCCAATTGGATAGGCTAATCTTAGGTTGGTGTTCCTAGTAGATGGAAATTTGAAGTGGAGAGCCCAAGTGAGTCAGTCTTCTCCCATCAATAGACCCTTGGTCGCCGATGTGGTCATAGTCAGTGGCCAAATATGGTCGTCCTTGGCTTGTCTTAATGCCAATCGAGGAGCTTTATTGAGAGAATTTTCAAGGTTACATGAGGCGTGTTTCCCTCGTCAAGTGTGCCACCTACTGTGGATGCTTTGGTGCGAGCCGAGAGGTGTTCTCTTTCTTGTGTCAAGAGCAAGCATAAATTCTATGATTTCTTGATGTTTCAAGTATCTTGAAACGGCTCAACAACCTTTAAGTGTGACTTTGTTTGGTGTATAGTTGCTCAGTGGGTCGATTGCTGATGGGTGCTCGCTCCTTGAAGTGAGATTGCCCTTTCTTGTTTATAATTATGTCGATGACTCTTTTGGAGTGGAGCTTCGTCAAGTGGAGAGCTTCCGTTGTGGCACTTCTCGACATTGGATGAGACTTATGTTGGAGAAAAGTTGCTTTGAATCTCGTGGCCATGACATTGGTTTGTCCTTCAAGCGAGGCTTCAAAGTAGTCCAACAAGCTTGAAGTTGGAGTCTATTGTCTTCCTTGGTCATTTGACAACTACAAGTCCCCCATGTAGCTGGCGAGGGTCTCTTTTATGGTAGCTCGACTGGGAATCAACCTCTAGATGTTTTGCCATCACCTAATTTTTTTTGGCTTTGCATGTCCACGACCTTTTAACTTTTGCTTGTGATTCTTACCGACCCTAGGTCGCTGCCCGCGTCAAGTCCAATGCGTAGGCGGACTCCACAGAGTGGGAGGCGTCATCTGGCCTGATTTAGTGGGAGTTGATTGTCTCTTTTGTCTTGCGGGTGACTAGTGTAGCAATCGGCAATGGTGTAGTACTCAGGTGATTGTTCGCCCTAGGCCTATCGAGGGTGAAGGGTGCCCTCTAAACTCAGTGTGGGTTGTTCACCTTTGGTCGGCATGTCAAGGAGCCAAATTGTGGCCTTCCCCTATGAGCGAGTAGTTCTCTTTTTATGATCCTCAATTGGATCAGAAGAAGCCTACGAGTCTCGAGGAAATTCTATTTTATACAGTGGTTAGCTGCCTCGTGCACAACGATATGGATTGAGTCATGATGTGTTTGACCTAAGGGGTGACCCTCGCGTCATGATCATTTGGCTCAACCAAGACCGAAGGGCTTTTGTGTAGGAGATTGAGGTGTCCAAGCAATCTTGTCCCAATGCCTTAATTAAGACTTCAGTGGCAAAGGTTTTCTCGTAGCTAGTGCCTTGGTCGAGTTGTCATTACGCTTGGCCTCTTGTTGCGGTCATAAGGAAATGGGATGTTTAAGGTGTGCATACCATTCGATTGTCCTCGCAAGAGTGCAAGTCTCTTGCATCGTTCTTTGGACGAGTTGTTGGATTGCTTTGAGCAGTGATGTTTGTCGATATCGACATCTCTCCTCAAGATACAACAATTAGTTCGAATCGGCCATCCAAATTTGCTTTGTGTGTTGACAGCCTTAGAATTGTTGTGTGGCTATTGGTACATCTTTGCATTGGAGTGGGCAGCCTAGTCTGAAGGTGGTTAGGCGTTGCAAAGGGAAGAGTCCCTTTCTAGAGTTGAGATCTTCCATTGGAGCCATTCTTGTCAAGGGGGGGGCATCCAAAAATGCATCATTCATTGGGCATGGAGGGCTCTCATGGTTTTCGGGCGGTTTGAAAGGCTTTTGAGTCTCGACTTAGTGTGATAGGTGGAGGCCCCCTCTATAGAAGCTTTCTTCGATGCGTGATCCTGATCAGCTATGCTTGGTGCTTCTTGACTTGGACACCTAGTTGAGAGAGCTTCACCAAGTCCGAACACCCTTGTTTAAAGCCATGCCAAATGGGGTTCGATTTTTCTCGCAAGAGAGCAAGAAGTCTTTAGTTCTTCTTACAAGAGTGAGGAGATGTTCTTGTGGGTCTAGAGCTCCTCATTCATGGGATTAGGGCCTGATCAGTCAATTCGAGGGTTGGCTAACTGGGCCCCCTTTCGTGATGAGTAGCGTCGAGAAGGTTCAAGGTCTCTGCGTAGGCTTGGGTGTTGTGAGGAGTCCCCTAAGTATATTCTCAGTTGAATTTCTATTTCATTGAAAGCATCAACTAATGAGGTTTACAACAATTGAACTTGGTTGTTATGGAGTTGCCGGTCTAGTTTAGTTGAGTTGGTGTAAAGCCCGATATGTGCCTGCAAAAGTGCCCCCCTTGGGGTTGGGCCCTCAAGAGCACCTTTCGATGGTTGATAAAGACTAAGGGTGAAAGAGCGAGTGGTAGACCTATCTTGTTTTAAGCTAGCATGTGCATATGAATAAAGGAGAGGAGAGTTGAAGGACCCCTATCATTGGGTGGGGTGTACCTTTTATAGTGTCGCGGAGGAACATTGTAGTCATTTCTTTCTTGATGGGTTGTCATGCCTATGCTCGATTGGGTTGTCGAGGGACTAGCTTGGGTCAAGCCCGAGCTCAAGGTGTCAAGCTTTTTGGGCTCTTTAGGCTCTAGTGTGGCCTAATGCCTCTTAATTGCTTGCGCCTGGGTGGTCTTTGGGCTTGGTCAAGTGAGAATGTGTATATACCCAATGGGTCGGATCATATTAGACATCCTGATCCGGAGTTGGTAAGCCCATTAAATGAAAAATTAAAATGGAGAACCTCAAGTAAGTCAATATCCTTTTACTATTTTTTTAGGATTAATTACTCTATATATCCCAATTTTTACTCTCTCTCCCTAATATATCCCAACATTTTATTTGAATCAAATGGGGTCTCCAATTTTGATTTCATTTCTAATCTATCCCGTTAAACTCACATTAATTGTCCCGTTAGAATGCTGACATGGACATGCTGATTAGGATCAACAATACGTGAATTCGCCGACAAGCCGCTCATCCACCTCGTCCGCGACCTCTGCTCCCGTTGCGGCCCCATCTTCACCATCCGCAAGGGCGCGCACACGCTCATCGTGGTCACCAACCCGGAGCTCGCCCACGAGGCCCTCATTGAGAAGGGGCAGCTCTTCGCCTCGCGCCCCGTTGAGACCACCATCCGCACTGTCTTCATCTGTGACAAGTTCACCGTCAACTCCGCCGTCTACGGCCCCCGGTGGTGCTCCCTCCGCCGTAACATGGTCTCCGGGATGCTCAGCGCCTCCCGCCTCCGGGATTTCCACCCGGCCCACGTGGCCGCCTTGGACCGCTTGATCGCACAGATCCGCGCCGAGGCCCTCACCAGCGACGACGGCGTTTAAGTCCTCCCCAATGTCCGCTTCGCCTTCTTCAGCATCCTGCTCTCCATCACCTTCGGCGTCAACCTCGACGAGAACTCCATCATCCACGTTGATGAGGTGATGAAGCAGATTCTACTGACCATCTGACCCAGGATGGACGACTACATCCCCTTCCTCCGCCCATTCTTCGCCAATAACCAAAAGAAGGTCCTCCAAGTCTGGCAGGAGCAGATCCCTCTCGTCAACAAACGTCGCTCCATCCTCAAGAACCCCAACCTCGAGCCCAATGTCGTGCCCTTCTCCTACATTGACTCCCTCCTCGACCTCAAAGTCGACGGCCGTGACTCTGTCCCCACTGATCCCGAGCTCGTCACCCTCTGCTCCGAGTTGATCAACGGCGGAATCGACACCACCTCCACTGTCATCGAGTGGGCCATGGCGCGCATTATCGACAACCCGAACATCTAGGACAAGCTCTACTTTTTTTGACATCGTCTCAGTGGTCGGCGATCGCCCGGTGGATGACCCCGACCTCGAGAAGATGCCCTACCTGCAAGCCTTCGTCAAGGAGCTACTGCGGAAGCATCCGCTGACGTACTTCTCGCTGACCCACGTGGTAGTGGAGACGATGAAGCTCGGGGGGGGGGGGGGGGGGGGGGGGGGGGGGGTACGACGTCCCACCAGACACCAACTTGGAGCTGTTCCTGCCGACGATCACCAAGGACGAGAGGCTATGGTCAAAGCCGTTGGAGTTCAACTCGGAGCGGTTCATAAGCAGCGGCGGAGCCCAAGTTAGACTTTCAGGACACCGTGGAGTGGATCGTCGTCATGAAACGGTACAACAGAGAAGGTTAAGTTGAATGCTGACGTGGACTGCTGATCCCAGTCAGCATGTCCACGTCAGCATTCTAATGGGATAATTAACGTGAGTTTAACCGCATGATAGATTAGAAATGAAATCAAAATTGGAGATCCCATTTGATTCAAATGAAATGTTGGGATATATTAGGGAGAGAGAGTAAAAGTTGGGATATATAGAGTAATTAACCATTTTTTTTATTTAATTTGGTATAGTAATCTAATAACAATAATATAAGTTGCATATGAAATGTTCTACTTAAATGCATAGTTTTTACATAATTTGTGGATACTATTTAATATTTATTTTACCATTATTGATAATTTTTAAGAATAAAGGTACAATTTAATATAGAAAATTTTGAATAACTTTTTAAATGATATTTAAAAAATTAATTATCAATTCAACCAATTGATCTACTAGTCCAACCATTGAGCTAATGATTAATCGGATCGATTAGCGATTTGATTTCTAAAATATTGCATAGAAGTTTTGTCATATTTATATATATAGCACATATTTGATAACTACACCTATATATCGAGTATCTTGAACACAAGTCATATATGTAATTGGAGACGTGGTTTGTATGATTTGTTTTAACCACCGGCACCATCCTTTGTGTCATACCCAATCTCAGGGTCGTGTGATTGGTCGGGGTCTACATACCCTGAAGCCTACTACCTACACTGACTTACGAGAAACTGAAACACATCGAATAAAAAGAAACCACAATGCAGTTTTATTTGAAATTTCAAAAGTTCATAATTTAATTTAGAAAAAAATAAGAGTAGCTAACATAATCACAAACTGAAACATCTCAAGTTCAAAGATGATTACAAGCTTTAAAAGATAACAACTATCAGTGTAGGAAAATAACCACAACTAGACAACTAGACTATGACTAAAGGATGCCGCTACGAGATGGATACCACCGCCTGCCCTCCAACTGCACCATGACACCAAGCCTCAACTCACTGATCATGCTCTACAAAACAAAAAGGAATAAACCGTGAGTCCACATGGGACTCAGTGAGCGGTTCTTCCGAACCTCCACATAATCCCCAATAAGCATGCAGAAACATCTATGGCATCATAGTATAAAGTCAGGGATGTAAGTTACTCTTGATGTGACAACCGACCCCAAGGGGTCATCCTGAATAGACCATATATTTGAGGAACCCGTCATAATGGCCTAACTAAGCCACGTGGCATCCGGCCCTTAGGGCCTACTCATGGTCTAGAAAATTTGGCTATAACCAGCCTACCATACAAGGTAGTAACATACTGGCCACTCGGGCCACACAGTACCAAGTTGAAATCAAGAAGTTCCCGGGCCATCGACTAGCACTACTAGAAATTGGTTCTTCAGCAACGGCTATTAGTAACGACCGCTCAAGCCGTTGTTATTTGCAACGGCCTTCTTACGACCGCTCAAGCCATTGCAGATATGCTATATCTACAACAACGTTCTAACGAACACGTGAGTCGTTGCAGATATTAATTATCTTAGCAACGGTTTTTTAACGGACACATTAGCCGTTGTTGATGAACTTATCAGCAACGGCGTTCTAACGGTTAAGTTAGTTATTGCTGATAAGTTTATATATACAGGGCAAGCGCGGGCGCCCGCCCCTTCCTCCTCCTTCTTCCTCTTCCTTGTTGACGCATGCCGCCTGCTGAGCTCTTCCGACGCCGTCGAATCCTGCTGCCGCTGCCGACGCCGACACCGCCGCCCCATCCTCGACCACCGATTCCGACCGTCGCCTCCGGGTCTGTTCTAGGTATTCCTCGTCGCCCCGCCTTCCCCATTCGTTCTAGCTAGGTAGATCCAGCCGAAACTATTAAAATAGGGTTTTAGTCGATGGCCGCGATCGAAAGGTTATACAGTGTTCGGACACAGTGTCCGAACACTAGACTCCAGAGTCGGAAATGCAATAATATTGATTTTTTATTTAATTTTTTAATTTTTAATTAATTGTTTAGATTAATTATTTAATTTGTTAGATTAATTTTAGGGTTTAGATTAATTGTTATGATTTAGATTAATTTTTAGATTAATTGTTAGAGTTTAGATTAATTTAGTTTGATTAATATTATGTTTTAGATTAGTAATGGTAGGTTAATTACTTAAATTAGTTAAAATATTATAGATTAATATTAATTAATTAGTTAAAATATTAATTAGTCTGGAGTAGTCCTTAGTGGACTCGCGCCGGAATCGTCCACTTCGGACTTACGCCGAAATCGTCCACTTCGAACTCGCGCCGGAATCATCCACTTCGAACTCGCGCCGAAATTGTCCAATTTGGACTCATGTCGAAATTGTCCACTATGGACTCGAACTGACTCAAAATATTTAGAAAATAATCATCCATCCGACGAGATAATACGTTTCACGTATGCATTGACGAGTCTGATATGATTTAGCAAAACCTTAGATCCGTTCGGGGGTTGTATGTTCGTGTAAAAGAAGTAGATAATCTTTTATACGACGTACAACCCTTGAATTGTCTCTGATTGGATAATTTGGGAATATAATTATTTGTATTGCACTTACGTTTTTCTTAGAACCGTTAACTTATTCTAAATTTTGGCAGCATCTCTCTTGTTCTCCGATACGCGCCCAGATGATATGCGTATTCGGAGAACTGTAGGAAATACTGTCGAAATTTAGAATGAAGTTAGCGGTTAAAAAAATACTTAGTGCAATATGAATAACATAAATCTTGAATGGAATATGACCATCTCACCTTAAGGCATTAATCGAAGAAATTATCATTGATTGACAGAAACATGTCGGCTGATCGAAGTTGGATGTACCGACGTCTTGATCGTGGAGCTTTAACGAATGAGTTTCGATTAGACATAACTTACTTCCTAAATTTTGTCTATTCGAATTGGAAATTCGTTAGCGTCGATGATAAAATCCGATGTCTGTGCCGCATTTGCTTGAATGGATGATTTTTAGATCGAGAAACTGTCACTCTGCATCTATATAGCAAAGGATTTGCACCAAGATATTTTCTATGGACTTGTCACGAGGAGTCACGTGAAGTCGGGACGTCGTGCAATCCTGTCATTCAAACAAATGGTGAATCTTCCTCTGCTGGTATTTCTTCATCCAGTCAATCTAATCCCTATAGAACTATGATACTTGATAATCTTGGGGGTCAATTCTACCTGAATGATAATGTCGATCGACCAGTTACTAAGACGTCACTACCACCAGATACTACAGGTGTTGATATCACAGAAGTACAAACAGCGGTAGAGATTGAATTGTCGAATAAAGAAGCTGCAGAATTTTACGATATGTTGAAAGCTGCCGATGAACCTTTGTATGAGAATTGTTCTAAATACACTAGGTTTTCAGCAATGACACAGCTCCTAAACATCAAGGCTGATTGTAATATCAGCGGGGTTGCGTATGATTGAATTGCAGAATTGATTAATGGAATACTGCCTACTGATAACAAGTTTGAGCTAACTTTTTATAAGACTAAAAAGATGATGAGAAAATTGGGACTTGGGTACGAAAAAATACACGCGTGCCAAAATAACTGTATTTTATATTATAAAGAAAATGTGCAGTTGGATAAATGTCCTGCATGTCAACATCCTCGTTACAAGGAGAAGAAATCTGTCCGATATAAAAATATCTCGTTTAGGGTGCTTCGGTATTTTCCACTGACACCGAGACTTCAAAGATTATTCATGTCAGAAAAGACGACCCCCTACATGAGTTGGCATGCAAGAAGTCATGATGATACAATAATGACTCATCCATCCGACAGTGAAGCATGGAAACATTTGGAGACATATTATCCTTCATTTGCTAGGGATACTAGAAATATTAGATTGGGATTGTGCACAGATGGTTTTAATTCGTTTGGAAATTCTACAACTCCTTATTCAGTTTGGCCAGTGTTGCTGACAGTTTATAATTTGTCATCGTCAATGTGTATGAAAGATGAATTTATTTATCTTTCGATGATTATTTCGGGTCCTAAGGGTCTGCGAAAAGAAATTGACGTGTTTCTCATACCCTTAATAGATGAATTGAAAATATTGTGGACTAAGGGAGCTGTCACTTATGATTGTCATCGGAAGCAAAACTTCAATTTAAAGGTCGTAGTCTTATGGACAATCAATGATTTCCCGGCATACGACATGTTGTCTGTTCGAGCACTCAAGACCGACTCTCTTGTCTGTATTGTATGGAACCCTTTAAATCAATCGGTCTTCAAAACGGATGAAAAATCTCATTCTTTGATTGTCATCGATCGTCGATTCCTACCGGCAAACCATCAGTATCGAAGGAATCGCAATAAATTTACTAAGGGCAGAGTCGAAAGAGATAGGCCACCACCAATGTTGTCTGGTGAACAAATGTTAGTACGTATTTCAGCACTTCAAGAGATAGTATTTGGTCGGAATGAAAGAGTGTCAGGCTTTGATCAAACACATAACTGGGTGAAAAAAAAGTATCTTTTGAGAATTGACCTATTGGAGTTCATTACTGATTCGACATAATTTGGATGTCATGCACATTGAAAAAAATATGTTTGATAATATTTTCAATACTTTGATGGATGTTTCTGAAAAAACTAAGATAATGTCAAAGCTCAACATGATCTGAAAATACTTTGTAAGAGACCGGAGTTGGAGTTACAAGAGGTCAACATACGATATCTGAAACTGAATGCCCCGTATGTGTTAAATAAACAACAGATCAAAGATGTTTGTCAATGGATAAAAGAACTCAGATTACCCGATGGATATGCTTCAAACTTATCTCGATGTGTGAACGTCGATGATTGCAAAATATCAAGGATGAAGAGCCATGATTGTCATGTATCCATGCAGAGATTGCTTCTGATCGCATTCCGAGATCTTCTACCTAATAATATTTGGGGTCAATTGACTGAATTAAGTATGTTTTTTAGAAACATTTGTGCAAATATCCTTCGAGTCGAAGATATGTCAACACTTGAAAGTAATATTGTTGAAATTATATGCAAGCTGAAGTATTTTTCCCTCCTGTCTTTTTTGACTCGATGGAGCATCTACTGATACACTTGGCATATGAGGCACGAGTTGGTGGTCCCGTTCAATACCAGTGGATGTACTTATTTGAAAGATACATGAATCGTCTGAAGAAAAAAGTAAAGAACATCGTAGCTGTTGAAGGATCAATATCTGAATCGTATATTATCTAATAAATTTTAACATTCTGCTCATTTTACTTTGAATCGACAATACAGACAAGATTTGATCGTCTTCCACGTAACGACGACAGGGGAGTTCGACATTCAGATGGACGTTTAAATATATTTTGTCACACTGGTCGTGCTTTTGGTTCTCGTCCATCTCGACACTTAAGCGACAAAGAGTATCATCTGGCACACTTGTACGTATTACTCAATTGTCTAGAGATTGAATAATTTATTGAAATATTTAACATTGAGATGGTGCAAAAATACTCTATTCACAACGATCAAGAATTAGAGAGATTACGAAATCGTGATTTCCCTACTTGGATTCAGGCTTACAGCAAAGATCACAGAGCTAAAATAGATGAAAGAATATTTGAGTTTGTTAGTGGACCGTCGCGACTAGTATCGTGTTATAGCGGATATTTTGTTAATGGATACAAATTTCACACGGTGGAATATACATTTACAAAGAAGATGATGAATGCCAGGATCTGCGTGAAAGGGACAACCTATGTTGAATGTGATATAGATTTTTATGGACTGGTGGAAGAAGTGATAGAGTTGCACTACTTTGGCGTGTAGTCTGTAAGACTAAAGGTAGAGGAAAAATTGATCCGATAGCAGGAGAAAATGAGCCGATACCTGATGCGATAGATGGTTTCTATCAAGAAGATGATCCTCCTGTTGTAGATCGTGTTATTGCAATACTCGAGGATGCAGACACAGCGTCAATTCAATTAGAAGTTGAATATGCTGATGATGGCGATCATGAAATTGAGGAAGCTGGAGATGAAGAAGATGAAGAAGAGGAAAAAGAGGAGAAATTCGAAGACTATTACTCAGATGATGAGAAATAATTGTAAAGTATATCTTATATTAAATATATCTCTACTATATATATAATAATCTAATTATATGCCTATTCGATAGATATGTCTGGTCGTGGTTATCGTCGTAGGAGAACTTCAGAGTCTCCGATCGGTGAGACTCCAGCAATTACTCATGCAGTTGATCCTCCCGCCGATGATACTGTTGAGGCTAGTACATCCAGACGCAGGCAGCCACGCGGGCCAAACAAGTGGCAGCCTCCACTAACCACAGAGTCACGTAGATTCATTAGCATGATTGGGGAGCGATAATATATCATGAATTATAAATCATTAAAAATTCATTATATCATAATATAATATTAAAATTTATTTTTGTTGTGCAGGTTCGAGAAAGAAGAAGTGCCGAGGAGCATTTCTTCTACCATTCGACGATACATGCACGGGACATGGCCCACGTGGTCTTACGTGCCTAGTGAGCACGTCGACATGTTATGGCGCGAGTTTAAGGCACATATTAATTTTTTTATTTATACATGCATGATAATTAATATTGGTACTGATATTATTATTTTGCAGGCTCGCTATACATGGGCTGAAGACCAGAGGTCCTTTATTTACGCTGCCTGGGAAGCTATTTCTCGGGCGAGGTACAACGGGCAACTGGGTCAGGCCCGATCCTAGGCGATGGCCCGAGCTGGGACCACTAACATCGCGGAGACTCGGGGATACGACCCCGATTGGATTACGTTTGATATATGGGACCAGCTCGTGGCAATATGGTCGACGGATTGATGGCAGGAGGTTTCTAGGACTGCGGCTAGAAACCGCATGTCGGGGGGAGGAGCGTGTCACACTGGCGGCTCTATTGCATTTGCAGTGCACGTGAACCGTATGGTAAGTATACCTTATTTTTAATTGTATATTTTATTTGTTACTCTGTGTACTAATTAATGTATTTGTTTTGTAAATATAGACGACAGTGTTGGCCGACGGGATTGCCTAGCAACCCTCCCCGATGACGGTGTATGAGCGGACTCACCGTCGAGTACATGGGACGGGGGAGTGCATCGACAACCGCACTGCATACATTATGGTAAGTATATTTGTTTAAATTATTCATTATATATTTATAATTTAAGTTTTATGAAAAATATTAAACAAAAATCAAACTCGACTAGGAGACCTACAGTCAGACGGTGATGCAGCGTGGGGGGACCCCCGAGGACTTTGACGCAGCAGCGTGGGTCGAGGCTGCAGGTGGGTGGGACCACGGCCGCGTATATGGTTTTACATATAGTGGTCATGCACGAGCCGTGTTAGGGCCACTTGGGGCACCGACCCATTCGGTCGCTGGTGAGCTGCCGTCCACCTCCAGGTCCAGTTATGACCATAGTAGCAGGATAAGAACACTGGAGGAGATGGTCGCGCGTCAGACTGAGATGATGGAGCGTCAGAGTCAGATGATGGCGGAGATGCATGTTATGCTACGCAACTTGTCAGGTCATCCCGGAGCAGCATCATCCGATCCATCGTCCTCGAGTCAGTCCATGCCGGTGTACACCCAGGCACTCCAGACCCCGCCTTATGATCTAGACCATCCTCCATCGTCATCGTGAGATTTTTTTATTATTATTATATTGACTTTGTTACTACGATACTATATATACTTCAGTTTTATTTTGTTTGGATATTGATACTTCAATTTTGCATTTGAATAGTTTTTATACGATTGTGGATAATTATAAATATAAGTATAATTATTTTGATGTATATCTGGGTGTATTTGTGATGTGTGAATGGATGTGTGTATGAGTGTATGGATGTGTGAGTTATGTATCATATAATGTATCAATGTATTCATGGAAATTTGGAATTTTTAAATTTTTTCGATTGCAGGTTCTAGTCATCAGCAACGGCTTTCCCACGGTCGTCCGTGGGAAAGCCGTTACTAAAAGTGTATCATAAGCCGTTGCTGATGACCTACAGTAACGGCGTAGCAACGATCTTTCACTAACGGCCTTGCTACGGACCGGCCGGTGCGTTGCTAATAATTGTTATCAGCCACGGCCCCGTGTCCGTGGCAAAACCATTGCTGATAATATTATTAGCAACGGCCCGAGCGACCATTGCTGATCCGTTGCTAAGTTATCAGCAACGCGTGTTTCTGCCACGGCTCCGTTGCAACGGGCGGAGCTGTTGCACACCATTGCTGATAGTTTTCAGCAACGGCTCCAGTCGTTGCTGATGGCCTTTATTCCAGTAGTATAGGATGGTCTGCTAGTCTCCGAACACCATCTGAGGTAGGGATAGCTAGTCTCACCCAACTGGGGTCTGACACCTAGCAGGCCCGCTGGTGATATCTCAAGACCCAATCACTGGCCGAGTCATGCGTCGTCATTCCGACTACTCAAGCATCTCAGCAGACTATCACAATCACATCACACAAACAAGTGTCTAAAGTTTCCTTAATTAACACGCACTTTAAAGTTTTCCTACTATTCGTTTAGTATCATTTGCTACATTACACTAGCGTGGGCTACCTGTCACAAGTGTAGAATGGCTATATATGGATGTGTCATAGCCCTCAGTGATAGGAAAGTTAACTTACCACTACTACCATAAATAAACATAAAAGTGCATCAAATAAGTAAGTAAGTTCTGCATTTAACAAAAATTTCCAGCAAGGCAACATTAGAGCTATCATGGCAATGCTCTACTAGAAATAGCAATTGATAAGGAAAAATATTGAAAGCAATTACTACTTCTTAATGTCGCTAAGTGTAGATGTACATATGCAATAGGGTGGTGTTTTCCTTAGTTGGTGTCTTTCCTATTTCTCCTCTCAATTTGACTTGACGATCGAGGTGACCCTCGCTTTCTAATGCTCAAATGTTTCTAAGTATGAAAACTAATCCTCTCCGATTACCTTTCCCCTACTTGGCTCGGTCGAACCTTGAGCAAGGCATACCTTACTCGGCCGAGCCTACAAGGGTAGGAGAAGGTGATTGATCCTTGTTGTTTGATCACAACCTCTAGCATTTAACCTTATGAACTACCCTAGTTGAATTGTAGACCAATCCTCGCCCCCTCACTGTTCGGCCAAACCTTGATCAAGGCTTCCCTTGATCGGCCGAACACTAAAAATTCCTAGGGAGAAAGAATCTCAAACAACTATGGCATCAATTGAATCACAAATCATACAAATTTAAATCTACACGAACTATAGGGGGGTTTAGGCCAAGCGAGGGAATTGGGGAAAAATTTGGCATGACCTTTCCCCTTTTCCCTCATCTAGCTGACCCCTAGATCTAAGAAAAACAACGCGAAAACATTCATCGCACGATTATAACATGCAATAAAAACCATAATCATCGAGGAAACCTTGGATTCACAAGATCCGACGAGAGAAAACCCACAATTCACCATTCCAAGGGTCGGCCACACGCCTACCCATCTAACTAGGATCGACAACTCACCTTTGCTTGAGGAAGAAGAAGAATCGGACGTTGGCGATCTCGAATCTTCCGGCGTCGATGCGATTTTCGGATCGACCAAGATCCCTCCTCCCTCTTTCTCCCCTCTCTATTTCCGCACGGCTCAATGATGAGGGATTTTATTCCCTCATCTAAAATACCTTATTTGCCCCTTACGACTTAACCTTGACTCGACTCAGTCCGAGACTGACTTGGGTTTCGATTCTATTCGCAACACGAGTCAATCTCAACTCAATTAAAGCATCAATGCATAAAATGAAAGGGTCACTTAACCAAATTTAAACTTCATACTACATTAGTCGAGTTATACCTTCTACTCGAGGCGATTCTGAAGCTCGACTCGACTAACCCCGGGTCCGACGCGCTGCACCAAAATAGATTTTTATATTACAAAATTTTTCGGGTCTTACAACCTTCCCCCCTTAAGGGAAATTCGTCCTCGAATTTAATTGGATGACAATGACTTACCGGCTCTTCAAACAAGGAAGGGTAGCGCTTTCTCATGTCTTGCTCTACCTCCCAAGTGGCCTCTTACCCGGAGTGGTGCTCTCATCTAACTTTCACCAGGGGAATTTCTGTGGACATTAGCTTCCTAACTTGGCGGTCAAGGATCTCTATCGGCCTTTCCTTGAATGAGATAGTCGAATCCACCTCAACTAAAGAAGGTTCGATCACATGCGAATCACCTTTTATATATCTCCGGAGCATGGATACATGGAAAATCGGGTGCACTCTGCTCAGGCTAGGAGGCAAAGCCAGCTCATAAGCCACCCCGTCCTTCCGCTTGAGAATAGGAAAAGACTTAATGAACCTAGGGCTCAACTTTCCCTTCTTCCCAAATCGGACCACCCCTTTCATAGGGGAAACCTTCAGGAACACTAAGTCGCCCTCGGCGAATTCCAATTCTCTGGCCTTCTTATCGGCATACATTTTTTGTCGACTCTAGGCCGCCAGCAATCTTTCCTTTATGATTTTCACTTTCTCTACCGCTTCCTCAACCAGATCAAGACCCACCATGAGTGATTCTCCGGCCTCAAACCAGCCCACCGGAGACCTACACCGCCGCCCATATATACAAGGTCTTGAAAGGAGCCATGCCAATGCTACTATGATAGTTATTATTGTAGGCGAACTCTATCAGTGGTAGGTGTTTCTTCCAACTGTCGGACATATCCAGGACGCATGCCCTCAGCATATCCTCCAAGATTTGGATGGTCCTCTCTGACTGTCCGTCAGTCTGCAGATAGAAAGTTGTGCTGAAGCGCACCTGGGTACCCAAGGCTTTTTGGAAAGACTACCAAAACCGAGTTGTGAACTGGGTACCTCGATCTGATATGATCATCATTGGGGTGCCGTGGTAAGCCATAATCCTATCTAGAAATAGTCGAGAGTACTGCTCCGCAAAAAAGATAGTCTTTACTGAAATGAAGTGTGCGGTCTTGGTTAACCAGTCTACTATCACCCAAATGGAGTCAAAGACGCCTTTTGACATAGGCAACCCGGTCACCAGGTCCATGGTGATTTTCTTCCACTTTCACTCAGGCACTTCAAGGTTCTGCAGCAGCCACGCAGGCTTCAGATGTTCGGCCTTTACATGCTGGCATACCAGACACTTGGACACAAACTCTGCTACCTCTCTTTTCATACCCTTTCACGAGTAATGTTTCCTTTCCTTTAGACTGCTCAGGCTTCTGGCCAATCCCCTCAGCACAGTCCTTCTTGAAGTGCCCGACTCGACCACACCTATAGCAAGCATTCATGCGGCCAAGGCAAGCCCCCCAATGCCTCTGACCACAGCTATCACATTGCGGCACCTCAGATATCTGAGAATCACCTCCTGACATTGTCGACCTCACTGATCCAGATCCTGGGCCCCATGGCCCCGATTACCATTCTATCCTCGGCTCTACTGGTGGTCTGCAGCGATCACTGCCCCCTTAGAATGCCAAGGCCGACTACCAGATCCTTGCGGCTGAAATTCTTCTTGGTTGGCCCGTCATTCCTTTTCAAACGACACCAAGGCTTCCTTCCGAAGGGCTTCATCCACTATCCGATCAAGAGTGGAATCCTCAGTGTAGTGGATGAGCCTGCCGATCTATGGCCTCAGGCCTGCCACGAATCTCTTGACCCTAGCCATCTCAGATGCCACTAGGGTCGGATGATATTTGGAAAGATGGTTGAACTCCATCTCATATTCTGATACTGACATGCCTCCAGACTGACGCAATATCTCAAAGTCTCAGACTCGCTTGTCGCGAACACTCATTGGCACTCATTGGCAGATACTGCTCCTCCACAGTCGCCCTGAATTCCTCCCACGTAGGAGGCGGTGCGCTTACTGCCCTGTGAGCCCTCCAAGTGTGCAGCCAAACCTTTGCCGGTCTCCTCATCTGTAGTCCGACCATACGAGCCGCTGCCTCCAATGAGCACCCCCAGCTCCATGCAAAATTCATAGCAATCCCCCAAAAACTTAGTCACTTCCACCTGTCGATTTATTCCGATGAACTCTGGTGGATTCAGCGTGACGAAGTTTGCATAGGTTGGGGCTCCCAGAGTCCTGACCATTGGTGTTACAGTCTCCACCACCTTCGGTACCACCGGAACTACGGGTACTGGTTACGGTGGTGGCTGCTGCTACTGCTGCATCTCATGCCTCAGTTCTTGCTCCCTAAGGAGCGCCTCAGTTAGCTGAGTTACCTGAGCTTGCAATTAAGCAAATGCTGACTCTTGCCCCTGACCCTCAGACTGCTCCCTATCTCTGCCCCCGGCCTGGCCTCGCCCCCGGCCTCGACGTCCTATTGAGTTACTGCCGCTGCCGCTCAGTGCAGCATTAGGAGCCTCCATTACACTATCACAGAAAAGAAAAAGTTTCATATCACATAATAAATTTTTAACCGAAGCTTTTAAAATTTACTAACCGCATGGTGCGCTGAGTGCAGTCGTGGTTGCCCGATCTCGTAGCACAACTATACTATATGACGACACACTAGCATATATCTCATACAGTACCCAACTCTTAGTCATAGTCAAAACCTAACTAGAAGCTCTGATACCAATTTTGTCACACCCCATCTCAGGGTCGTGTGATCAGCCAGGGTCTACATACTACCTTGAAGCCTACTACCTACACTGACTAACGAGAAATCGGAACACATCGAATTAAAAGAAACCACAATGCAGTTTTTTTCTAAATTAAATTGTGAACTTTTGAAATTTCAAATAAAACTGCATTGTGGTTTCTTTTTATTCAATGTGTTCCGATTTCTCGTTAGTCGGTGTATGTAGTAGGCTTTGTGGTAGTATGTAGACCCTGGCCGATCACATGACCCTGAGATGGGGTGTGACACTTTGATACCATCCTGTTGTAATGTCACTTCGACAATTCGATGGATATGTGCAGTAACTTATAATTTTAAATTTTTGTATGATTTTAAATTAATGGTAAACTGCACCTCCATGTAAACCCAAGATGGATCTAGCAAAGCAAAACACAAGAGCTAAATCTAAATAATTATTACATGGGATGTAAATGAGTCCAAAAGTTGACCCCCAACCGTACGTACCGTCGTCGCCCACTCCGCTAGTTTCACATTGAAGATGCAGGGATTACATACCTGGAACATCGATTTTCCTACCTTGAGAGAATTAAACTTAAACAATGCAAAGTTTAGCTCATTAAAGTTTATGAGCAAGCTCATACTTTATAGGGTTAATTAATGAATATATCACGATTTTTACCGAAATTCTCAAATCTATCACGACTTTTTATTTGTTTCAAATGCGACCTTTAATTCTCGATTCGTTTCAATTGTATCACACCGTCAGGCTAAGTTTTTCGTTAAACTGCTGATATGACATCGATGACGTATCAACCTAAGTCTAGTCGATCAGCCATTAATTTAATATATAAAAAATAGATGAGATGACGTGTATTAGTAAGTACAGTAATTTAATAGGTAATCAAAACACTGTACTTAATTATTAATACACGTCAGCTTACCTATTTTTTATATTAAATTAATGCCTAACTGGACTTAGGTTGACACGTCATCGATGTCAAATCAGTAGTTTAACAAAAAATTTAACCCGAGTCTGACGGTGTGATACAATTGAAACGAATCGAGAGTTGAAGTCTGCATTTGAAATAAATGAAAAGTCGTGATAGATTTGAGAATTTTGATAAAAATCGTCATATATTCATTAATTAACCCTACTTTATATCATGAACACTTGATAATAGTTTAATTAATAATAAATTTATTTACAAGTCATGGATATATAATACAATGATGTTGATAATTAGAATTCATCTTAAATTGATTTGAATAGTTTAAATATGTCTAGTATTCAAGTCCTAATTTCATTTTGTTGATTCATATGTCTTCAAATTAATATTATACATTTTATTGGATGGTACTGTACTTTTTTAGCTAAACCTTGTTTAGCAATGTGAACAAGTGGATGGATCTCAAGCTCATTGAGTTGCATTCAATCATTCATGAGCAAGCTTAATATATAGACAGCTCTACTCGAAATTAAAGAAATTTAAATAAACCAAGCTTTAATATGATTTTTATAACCTCAACTCAAGCTTGAGCTCAATTTAATGACCAAACCAAGCTTTATATATCAGAATTAATTACAATTTAAGTCAAAAAGCTAACCAGAATATAAAATAAAGAAATCAGTAAGAGTCATTTATCAAAATATATAACATGAAAATCACTAGGTCAATTTGATATGATATTATTATATCACGCATAAATCTTTTCTTCTAATTATCCAAACACTGAATTTTATATTTAAGCATCAATAATATGGTTGTACGTACATCTAGTATTATATCAAGTTTATATTCCTTTACTTTTATTTTCTTTTAATTCATGAACTAAACTAACAATAATTAATTTGTCTCTTATCCTATTCTTTTGTCCTATAAAATAAACATGCCATTAGGTCTATTTAGAAATCTATGCCTAATTTGAATTAAGAATAATTTATCTTGTTAGAGTTACTTATTTTAAGATAATTTATTTTAATATAATAGAAAATTTTAACTTACGGTCAATCTTTTTATTTGTCTCAATTGTATATACAAAATTATAGATTGATTCCAATTATAGATTGTCGTTTGTGATCCGTGAGTTGCCTTGTATGACTCTTATTAAAAATGCTTGATTTCTCACGATCCGAAGTGATTTCTCGCGATCATCTCGAGACCGAATGTGATCGCAAGAAATCAAACCTTTATTAATAAGAACATCCTACGTGGCCTCAAGATGACATAACAAAGTTAAATATTTTAATCATTTTTGGATTGCCACATCACCAACTTAACAACCTAACTCACGGATCGCAAACAATAGGTTATAATTGGAACCAATCTATAAATTTGTGTACGCAATTGAGATCAATAAAAGAATTGGCTACACGTGAAAATTTTCCTAAAGTTCGAGTTTTAGCTAATAAACTTTATATTAATTAGTATTATAATGTTACATGCATCTCATAATTTATTTATATTATATATAATATTTTAGAGGAAAAAATATATCTTGCCGTATCTAGCTCAGAATGATTTAGTATTACTCCCCCCTATTAGAGATTATATTTTTTAAGGGATACAAAAGTTATTTCAATTTATTATTTCACTGAAAAATGATATCTTATTAATGATTAGCTGTATGCCAACTAAATTCTAAGAATCAGGAAAATTGTTCTGGCAGGTAGAAAAAAAAGCTAATCTAAAATATAAAATTGTATCATAATACATGAATATCTTGTGGGATGAGAAAATTTTATGGTTTATCTAATTAAAGGCGGCGTTAGAATAGAAAATTCAAACAAATATACATTGATTACAACCTTACCCGTTCAAATTGTATAGCAGCAGCAACCCTAATTTGTAATCCGACGTGGCACTCTTTCAGCGGCAGAAATTAATGAGCATCTAATTCAGCAATATATAGATAAACTCGATGGACTTCCGACTTCACTTGCAAATTGTGATCGATGACCCAAAAAGATTAAGTGGCAGGTAAAAAGGGGTGGAAGAGAGCGCTGCAACATGTGAAATACTTCAATAACCAGAGGCGGAAAGAGGTGGATTTCATCTCCTCTTCATTTATTGCCCGCGCGGCTCCTTCTCTTCTTCTCCATCCCCAACCCTAATATAGTAATATACAATCTTACTACTACCCCGTATATATAATACATTATACAAGTCTTCATATCGCCTTCCCAGTGGCTCCACCTTTCTCAAATCTTGTCTTCTTCCAGCAATCGACAATGGTTCAGTAAACCCTTCGAACTTTCTCTATCATCTGCTCTGGTCTACTAGGTCTTGTACTGATTCCTTTGTCGTCCATGTGCACCACCTCCATCTGCTAAAAGTCATTCGGCCATCTCTCTCTCCATCATCATCACCATCGTATATATAATGGACAAGGAGGTAGCTAGCGTATTCTAATTACCTTGTATTTTTAGGTTATCTTCAATTCTAGGCCTCACTTCCCTTGTTGCAGGCAAGCAGTAATCCGGCTAACTTTGCCCCCGTCGACTTCAGCTTGGACAACCCTCCCCGGCCGCCGCCCCCGGATACCTCGGAGAACGGCGCCATCGAGATGGTGAACTACATGCTGACCAACCCCACTCCCCAAGCTCAGATCTCAATCGACAAGCTCAGCTTCGCCGACGTCATGCAGTTCGCCGAGTTCGGACCCAAGCTCACGCTCAACCAATCCAAGTTGTCCGAGGACGAGAACTATTTCCTCAAGTTCCAGGTCATGGGCGACAAGTTACCAGATATCGACCCTTTGAATGCTCCCCCCGCCCATCTGCCGCTGCTTTCTCTTCCGCTGCCGCCTGCCGCCGCCGCCGGGGTTGGATTAGAGGAGAGCAGGGATAAGAAAGCGGCCCGGTCGTCCACGGAGAACGCGTCGTCCTCCGTGCAGCAGCTCCAGTTTGCGGGCGAGGGAGCGGGCGTGGCGGAGGCGAAGAACCGGCGAAAGAGGCCGCGGGCGATGAAGACGAGCGAGGAGGTGGAGAGTCAACGGATGACGCACATCGCCGTGGAACGCAACAGGCGGCGGCAGATGAACGAGCATCTCCGGGTTTTGAGATCTCTCATGCCCGGTTCATACGTGCAAAGAGTACTTTTTTACTCGATCACGATCACGTACTCTTATGTAATTAATTATAGCTTTTTTCATTCGTATTATCTAATAGTTAGTTTGAACAGGGAGACCAGGCATCCATAATCGGCGGCGCCATTGAGTTCGTGAGGGAGTTGGAGCAGCTCCTGCAGTGCTTGGAATCCCAGAAAAGGAGAAGGCTCTTCGGCAATGGCGGCGGCGACGCGCCGAGGCCGATCATGGTCGACGGGCCGCCATTGTTACCCAACCAGCAGCCATTCTATCCGGCGCCGCCGCCGCTTCCGTTTCCCAGCCCCGTCGACGTCGTCGACCCCAGCTTCCAAGAGGAGATGGCCGAGAACAAGTCCTGCCTCGCCGACATCGAGGTCCGGCTGCTGGGCTTCGACGCCATGATCAAGATCCTCTCGCGGCGCCGGCCGGGGCAGCTCATCAAGACCATCGCCGCTCTTGAGGACTTGCAGTTCACCATCCTGCACACCAACATCACCACCATCGAACAGACTGTTCTCTACTCCTTCAACGTCAAGGTAATAAATCATTAATTCTTTTACTAATTCGAGTTTAACTTGTTTAATTCATAATTAATCGACTTAATTATAAAATTTGACAGATCGCGAGTGAAACCAGATGCAGTGCAGAAGACATAGCGAACTCGGTCCAGCAGATTTTGAGCTTCATCGATGCAAATACAATATATGACAAATGAAAAGTTATAATAAGTATTAGTTTATTATATATAATATATACACATTTGACCAAGCTTAATTATTTGATTGTACGTATACATTACACAACAAATTAAGTAGCTTGCATTCATTCATGCATGGCCATGTGGCTCGGTTGGCTATATCTCTGGATCAATCTTTATTCATCTATATATGTACATGATATATCAGATCATATATAGCAGATGTTGGACTAGAGAGTGACAAGGACACAGAGAAAGGGTGGACTTCAAAGGTCAACGCCACGCACGTACTTTGTCATATGCTGGCTGCCAGGGGTTGACCTGGCAGAGATGGCCTTTGTTGGTATTAGGGTGGCCAGATCTCGGGTCAGATCGCAGCCCATCTATAAATTAATATGTAGCTCCCTTGTGTGTGAGCCATGTGCCTCACTGCCTCAGCATGCCAAACTCATAGAGGGATTGGAAAGTTTGTCCTTGGCAATCATGATAACTCTGTTGATGGTTTTTTTATGATTGACTTGTGTACGTACGTAGCTCTCTGCCAATATTGCATATAATTTTATTATGCATGGGCACGGAGTATGTTGATCCTCATGATTTGTTTGCTATAGTTGCCTGCAGAAATCAGAAATGACCCACCCTTAGGACTGACAGATCGATAGCATCCGCTGACCTTTAATTATCCTTGATGCTCCTCATCGCAGAATTACGAAGTTTGTATATATATGCACGTAGAAAATAAAATAATTAAGAAAAGAATAAATTGTGCATAACTCTCATCGACTAGAGGTCATTTTAGCAAGACAATCTTGATTTCAAACTATGCATATAACTCTCATCCACTTCATTAGTTGTTTGAATAAAGTCACATCCGTAAGTTCTCTCATTAGTAAATTAATGTTTAAAGTCATCCATACGTAGAACCCCCTTTGACATCTAAAGAACTAGGACAGTGATCTTCCTCAACATTTTCTTCATCTTTCTCCCTTCTTGAGAGGATGACCAATTAAGGCCCAGAGGAGTCCTCCAATTAATGAGGAACCCTATAGTCTCAAAAATGACGAAATACTGCGGCACCACGAATGGGAAAGGGTGTGAAGCACTGGGGAAGTGGTCTTCCTCAATATTTCATTCCGCTTCTTCTTTCTGCTCTTCCTTCTTGCAATTCATCTTCATTTCCCCCCTTGTAAAGCTCTCCTCCATCTCAACTGCAAAGACCTCCTACATAAGATCAAAAGATCACGAATCCATTTGTGCCTATCTCAAGTCTCATCAGCAAGCCTGCACCCCCTAGAGGGCTTCATAGAGTACCTCCAAATTAATCTTCTATTGTGCATGCGGCGACAGCCTTTTTCTCGATTGTATTCTCCTTGCATCATGGCTCCTCCTCCTCTTCTACTTGCTGAGAAACACTGCCTCTGTTTACTTCTGCTCCTCCCTCGGTCCCTCGAGGGCCTCTCGGTAGTGCTGCGGCTTTCGCCAACGATCATTGACGTCACGCTGCTCTCCCTCGGCAATGGCACCCCAAGCGTCTTCTTGAGCATCGTCTCCTTCGCCGGCTCAGGCGTAGGTGATGTCAGCATCATCAGCGTCCACGGTGGCGCCTTATTTGTCACGAGCGTGGTGGCGAGCATTTTGGCCTTCGGGGCTTTACACCCTTCCCCATTCATAGTGCCATAGGACTTTATCATTTTTGAGACTATAGGGTTCCTCATTGGAGGATTCCTCTGGGCCTTGGTCATCTTCCCAAAAAAGGGAAGAGGAATGAAATGTTGAGAAAGACCACTGCCCCAGTTCTTCAGGTGTCGAAGGGGGGTTCTCCGCACGGATTAGTTTAAACGTTAATTTACTAACGGGATGACTAACATCGTAACGACAATATGTTTTTGAGAGAAATATTACCACTTGCAAATGTTGAAATATTAATGAATTAATTAATCACATTTACCATTTAGTCGGTCACTTGATTCACATTATTTAAATACAAAGTACAAAGTGGGACTTGCAACTGGAGTAAGATTCGATCAGAGCTGCTCCAGTCGTGGATTGTAAAGATGATCAGGCTGAGGCCATTGCTCGTGAGGAAGGCCTTGAGGTTTTTTGCCATCTTCCTTCCCTTCTCCCTCGTCGTGATCAGAGCGATTCCTTTCTTTAGAATTGGAAACGCGCTCCTCTGTAATATGGGGAGGTAAGTCTTTTTCCGTCCTCCATGGCGTTCTCTCTGCCTCATTCGTCTTCCCCTCTTCCTTTCCTTCCATTTTTGAGCCTCCTCCTCCTTCTCCCTATTCAAACTCTAGTTTCCTTCTATTGAGTGATTAGTAGAATTAAAATTCACTTGCTGCTGATACATGTACTCCTGGATGCATGCATGGTTGCCCAGTGTCACTTGCTGCTTATATCTTTCAATTCAATATCTATTTTTCCTGCCTTCATTTCATTTATATATATATATATATATATATATATATATATATATATATAATTCAATATCTTTTTTTCCTGCCTTCATTTCATTTTTATAACATATGCCCAATTTAAATGTAAGCAACTACATAGGGTATTTTTTTAAAAAAAAATCTTAAAACACCCTTTCTCGCTCCTTAAGGTGAGCATCGATTGGATTAGATCAAAATCTGATCCGACCTGTCGAATTTGAATAAGGAGGCTCCAACAACACATGATCCTATCCGAATAAGGATTAGTCTGAAAGCTACCCTCCCAAGAGATCGAACAGATAAAGAAAGAAAAACCTATAGAAAGATTGCGTCCCAAGGCCCTTACACTAAGGCACCGAGGCGCAGCCACGAGGTGTAAATACAAAGTTATGATAGATTTATTAATGGGTTATTAGACAAAAATGATCTCAACTTTTGTGAATTTTTCAATTTTAGTCAATCCTTTGATTGGTCTCAATTGTATATAAGAACTTTCGAATTGGTTTCAATAATAGTCTCTCGTCTGCGAACCGTGAGTATGATCGTTATTTCGCTAACGTAGCGATCCAGAAATGATTTAAAAAATCTCACTCGTCATGTCAGCTATATATAGAATTGCTTTTTAATATTAACTCGGGTCCCACCATTCATTCACTCTTCTCCCCTCTTCTTCTTCCCTGCCATCCTTCATCTCTTTCCGCCATTGACGTTAACTCCAGGATCAGCTTCTCCAAGGACCTGACGGCCATCGCCGACAAGACGCTGCTGACCAACATCACGACGGTGGGGCCGCTGGTCATATTTGGCTCTCAAACTGTTTGGCTCTACGTACTGTTGGTGACGCCCTCCTCCATATCTCTCCATAGGCATTCAAGGCGCCCACGCTGGACTGCTGCGATAGCATCGACCAAGTCCTCATCAAGAACAAGAAATTGATGAGATGCGGAGCTGGAGGGAGATGTTGTTCAATCGGGAACACAGGCGCGAAGGAAGAAAGGGATTTTTATTCAAAAAGGGAAAATTACATCAAAGCAGAAAAATTACATCAAACTTCACTTACATCACTATTTATACTTCGGGTTCTTAACGGGTTACATTCGTTAAGATACTATCTGGAACTCATATGCTATGTAAATGACTAAAATGACCTTGTACTAATTCAACTTTATTGCTTTTTACATGTACAAATCTGGTAAACTACTATTTATCTTCTTCTCCCGCGTCTCTGCAATCTCTGGTTCACTTTGCCGACTCGATTCCTTCAATCTGCTGACTCTAACACTCCCTCCGCAAGCTAGAGGATGAGTAAGGGTTACTCATTCCCAGCTTGCTTAGGTTGTGGTTATGTTGCTGAGTTGCTAATGGTTTTGTTAAGATGTCAGCTGGCTGTAGTTTACCCGAAATATAAACTGGTTCAATCATTCCTTGCAAAAACTTCTCCCTCACAAAGTAGCAATCGAGCTTTAGGTGTTTTGTCCCTTCATGAAACATCGGATTTGTAGTGATGTGCATCGCACTTTGGTTATCGCAGTAAATTGGTACTGGTTGTTTAATTTCAACTCCCAATTCAGATGACAATCTGGTTACCCATAATATTTCTACCGTGACACTGGACATGGCTCTAAGTTCACTCTCGTCACTGGAGCGACTCACTGTCGTCTGTTTCTTGCACTTCCAAGTCACTAGAGAATCTCCAAACCTCACTAGGTAACCAGTAACAGATCTTCTAGTAATGCTGCATCCTCCCCAGTCTGCATCACTATATGCAGACACTGTACAGTGTTGTTTGGCTGGGTAGAACAATCCCAAACTAGGTGCCCCTTTGAGGTACCTTAGGATCTTCATTGCTGCCTTGTAATGACCTTGCTTGGGTGCATTTGAAAACTGACTTAGACAATTGACTGCAAAACTTATGTCGGGCCTTGTCATTGTCACATAAAGAAGTTTCCCTATCAGTTTCTTATATGTTTCAGTATCACTAAAAGGTTCATCATCTTCTGTGTTTCGCATGTCAGGCTTCTCATTGTATGACATTGGTGTGCTAGATGGTTTGCAATCCTCTAATCCCCACTCTTTTAGCATGTCAATTGTATATTTCCTCTGGCTCAGGTGTATCCATGCACTGGTTCTTTGAATCTCCAACCCTAAGAAATACATTAGTTTGCCTAGGTCCCTGATTTTGAAATCCTGATGAAGTCTTCTTTTCATTTCATTTATCTCTTCCACATCATCACCAGACATGACTATGTCATCAACATAAACTGAGATAATTGCAATCTTGTCATTTTTCCTTTTGACAAATAGGCATGAATCTGTGGTGCACTGTTTATACCCTTGGTTCATGATACTAGATGACAACTTAGAGTACCACTGCCTACCGGCCTGTTTAAGGCCATACAATGACTTTAGGAGTTTGCATACTCTAGTGTCACCTGGTTTGCCATAACCTGGTGGCCTAATCATATACACTTCTTCGTCAAGTTCCTCATGCAAGTAAGCATTGCTTACATCTAATTGATACAATGGCCAATTCCTAGCTGTTGTGGTTGCTATCAGTGTTCTAATGGTTGCCATCTTTGAGACCGGTGCATAGGTTTCATGGTAATCTATACCTTCTATTTGTGTGAAACCTTTGGCAACTAGTCTTGATTTATACTTGTCAACCTTTCCATCAGGCTTGAACTTAATTTTAAACACTCATTTGCAACCTATTACAGATTTCCCTGGTGGCAGTTCAACTAATTCCCAAGTATTGTTGGCGTCTAGGGCCTCCAATTCAAGCTGCATTGACTTTATCCAATTCGGATTCTTACAAGCAGTGGCATAGCTGTTGGGTTCTTGACGGGTATCAATGATGCTTAGGAATGTTTTATGCTCAGCTGAGATGTTTTGTAGGTTTAGAAAGTTAACAAGTGGGTAAGGACTGATTTTGATAGCTTTGAGGTTATGGTGATCCTTTGATTTGAGTAGGGAGATAGATGATACAGGACTGCAGTGATAGTATTGTAATTTTGCAGGTCTTTTGATCTCTCTTTTGCTTCTCCTCATGACTGGTTCAATGTGCATGGGTTTTGGCTCAGTGGGCATTGGTGAATTGTGGCTCTCAATGTGGTTTTCAAATTGTGTTTCAATGGAGTTTTCACACCCAGTATGACTACCAATTTCATGCATCTCCTCATCATGTTGGGCACACAAATTCTCTTACTGCACTAGGTTATCAGAGTTGTGTTTTGGGTAAGGAATGATTGATGAATTCTATGTGGAACTTTCATCAAAGTGATGAATTGGAAAGATAGTTTTGCTTTGGTGTTCAACATCAAAAGGAAAGATATGTTCTATGAATTAGACATCTCTGGATACAATGATGGACTGAGATTTGAGGTTGAAGACTTTGTACCCCTTCTGTTCGAAGGGGTAACCAATGAAAATTCCTTCATTGGCCCTAGGATCAAGCTTGTCTCTACCTCTTTTAAGAGAATTAGTGTAACATAAACAGTCGAAGGCTTTGAGGTGTTTGATTTCAGGTTCCTTCTGGTAGAGAAGCTTGTAGAGGCTTTGATTACCTAACATGGGACTAGGTAATCTATTGATTAGGTAAGTAACAGTCAATAAACAGTCACCCTAGAATTTTTGTGGTAATTTGGCTTGAAATTTGAGACTTCTAGTGACTTGAAGCAAATGTCTATCTTTCCTTTCAACTATTGCATTTTGTTGAGGTGTCTCAACACAAGAACTTTGATGAACTATCCCATGTTTGGAGAGATAGTCATTGATGGTTGAGTTGAAGAACTCACTATCATTGTCACTTCGAATGATTTTTATGATTTTTGAGAATTGAGTTTGTATCAGCTGAATAAATTCTATAAGGATGTTGGGTACTTGAGCTTTGGAAGAAAACATATATGTCCAACAACTCCTAGTGCAGTCATCAACTACAGAGAGGAAATAAGTATGGCCTTTGTAAGTGGGTTCTTTGTAGGGGCCCCAAACATTACAATGAATAAATCAAATGGGAATGCTAATTTATTCATGCTTGGAACAAATGGTGTTCTACATTGTTTTGCAAGAGGACAAATGTTACAAACAAACTCAAGAACACATGTTATTTCTGAAATTCTATTTGAAAGCAACTTCATTTTGGAAATAGACATATGGCCTAGTCTAACATGCTACAATGCATGGTTATCATAAGAAGCTGAAAATAAAACCTTAGGTTGACCTCTCGGGTTGCTTGCAAATTTAGGAGTTCCTTCCATCACATACAGTCCATTTATCACTCTACCAGTCCCCAAAACTCTCATCGTTATTAGGTCATGGATGACAAATGAATGGGGATTAAACTCAACTGAGCAATTCATCTCTTTGGTTAGCTTATTGATGGACATTAGGTTGAAATTGAAGGAAGGAACAACTAGTACATTGTTCAATTGGAGATGTTTATTGAGGTACACAGTCCCAGTGGCTCATAGAAATTATGTCTCCATTAGGTAGTGAGATTTTGTCATTGGTTTTGGGTTTGCAAAGGTTATCAAGCAATATGGTATCATTAGTAACATGGTCGGTTGCTCCACTATCTAGAATCCACAAATTAGATAAGTTCAGTGACTTGAAATTAGAATTTATATCTGCCATGTTGACAATGTGAGCCCCAGGTCCTTTCGTATAGTGTTGTATTGTTCCTCAGTGAAACCTTTATGCTGGCTGCTGGCGCTTTCATCATCCATGCCTTGGGTACTATTGGTTTCTATGTTACCTCCAGTAGTAGATAAATTCACATTGCCAGTTTATCTTTCACTATGCTCAACATACTTCTGTTTGCCTCTGTAAAGCTTGTGTCCCGGAGGGTAACCAATCAGCTTGTAGCAGTTCTCTCTTGAGTGACCTGGCCCCTGGCAATAATCACAGAACAGCTTGTTGTTTGGCCCTAGCATTTGAACTTGTCCCCTTTGTATCCATTTCTTGCCGTAGCTGGGTTTTGGTAATTCCAAGTCTGTCCTGAGTTTTGGTGACTCCCAGTCGATGATGCATTCTGATAAATGCTACTTAGAGCAACACTCTCAACAGCTGAATTGGCATTTAATTCTGATTGCCTCTGCAATTCTTCTTGCTCTGATATGACACATGTTTTATTAATATCTGAGAGTGGCTTCATAATTAGGATCTGTCCCCTGATGATCACAGTTCAATCCCATAAGGAACTGTCTGAGTTTTCTTTTCTTGTGGCAGTCGCAACCACTAACGTTTGCGTTCAGTGCATCCAATTCATCCCAAAGTGCCTTCAACTTAGTGTAGTAGGCTGAAATCGACAAATTTCCTTGTCTGCTGGAATAAATCTGCATCTCCAGATCAAATGTTCTCGGTTTATTCCCCCTTCTGAACCTGTCTTCGAGCTCTCTCCACATTTCGGCAGTTGTTTCCGCGAACATCACTGTGATGCCCAAACTTGGTGCGACAGACTGCAATATCCACGATTTGATCATGTCATTGCATCGCGTCCATTTGTTGTATCTCGATGATGTCTCGCCCGGCCGCTCTAGGGTTCCATTTACGAATCTGAGCTTGTTCTTAGCGGACAATGAAATCACCATCGATTGCTTCCAAGAGAGGTAGTTTTTGTATCCGATTAATTGAACCAATACTAAACTCATACATGGATTATCATTTCCGGCTAACACATACGGATCATCTTGGATCTCTGCTTCTCTAGTGACATATCCACTCTCTGGATGCGAATGAGTTTCTCCAACCACAGATCAGCTGGCGGCTGTCGATCTTCGATTCCTCACCCATTGGATGATCGATCCTTCTTGATACGTGAGCTCTATCGATCTGAATCACCAGAGATCAGTAGTATCGCTCTGAAACCATGATGAGATGCAGAGCTGGAGGGAGATGTTGTTCGATCGGGAACACAAGCACGAAGGAAGAAATGGATTTTTATTCAAAAAGAGAAAATTACATCAAAGCAGAAAAATTACATCAAACTTCATTTACATCACTATTTATACTTCGGGTTCTTAACGGGTTACATTCGTTAAGATACTACCCGGAACTCATATGCTATGTAAATGACTAAAATGACCTTATACTAATTCAACTTTATTGCTTTTTACATGTACAAATCTGGTAAACTACTATTTATCTTCTTCTCCCGTGTCTCTGCGATCTCTGGTTCACTTTGCCGACTCGATTCCTTCAATTTGTTGACTCTAATAGAAATGTGTTTGTCTCTTCATCAAGGACTGCTACGAGCCTGATCCCAACAGGGTTTTTCGCTGTCTTATGCACAAGTCTTCTCTTCCCACCCACCTTGGAAACAGAGTTTAACACCGTGCCAGACTTCCTCTTCTTCTCCGGCCATGTTGCAGGCGCCGTGATCGCGTCCCTGGACATGAGGAGGATGAGCCGACACAAGATGGCTTGGGGCTTCGACGTCATCTTGTGACGTTGAGTCGTTGAAGGTTTTGGAGGGCGAGCTAGGGGAGAAGAAGTACTTCGGCGGGGAGGTGTTCGGGCTCGTGGACATCACGCTGGCGCCACTGATGGTGTGGTACTACGTCTATGAGAGGTTCGGGGGCTTCAACATGGAGGCGGAGGCACCCAAGTTGTGCGGGGCGATTCAACTTGTGTGCTAGGCTACAGTACTTGTATATATCCCGTTAATTACTACAACACATCATGGTCTTCATACTTTAAAAACATCATTATTAATATGGAACCACTTTCTTCATATCAAACTGCACCAACACACGAGTTTATCCAAGAAAGAAAGCAGTCATACAATCCAAGATGCTGTGACAAAGCATTGCCATACGAAAGACAACATATTCAGGGAAGAAAACAATCATACAACACAAGTTGCAACAGAAAAGCAGAGTCATGCAAAGCATAGTATCCGCTTCTCCAATCTATACACATATTCCAGACTAATACATCATTTATCGCCATATTTTTTCTTTAGGGAGAGCACGAACTCGTAAATTTTGTGGGGGTCGCCGAGGGTCTTCGCAACACTCTCCCTCTCCATGCACCACTTGCCCTACGCCACCAGCTTGGGGACCTCCACCTCGATGCTGAAGACGACAAAGATCTCGTAGCTGTAGAACCACGACACGAAGAGGATGAGTGCGATGTCCACAAATCCGAACGTCTTGCCGCCGGAGTACTCGCTCAGCTCGTCCTCCAATAGCTTCAAGATCTCGATGAGCTCCCTCTTCGCCTCTTGTTGCGCCTCTTCCTCAAGCTTCAACAAGTTGGTCAATCACCTGACCAATTAATATTTGTGAGGCAGAAGTGAACCTGGGCAAGTTGGTCAAGTGAGGCAGACGCATTTCTTGTTCTTGGCGAGGACTTGGTAGATGCTGTCGTAGCAGTCCGGCATGGGCGCCTTGGACGCCCATGGAGAGATGGAGGAGGGCATCACCAACAATAGAGCCAAGCAGCTTGAGAATCAAATATGACCAACGGCTCCACCATCATGATGCTGGTCAGCAGCGTCTTGCCGACGATGGCAGTCAGGTGACTTGGGTCCTTGGAGAGGCTAATCCTAGAGTTACCGTCGAAATGGTGGAAAGAGATGAAGGGTGGCAGGGAAGAAGAAGATGGGAGAAGAGTGAATGAATGGTGGGACCTTGATTAATATTGAAAAGCAAGTCTATATAGAGCTGACATGGCGAGTGGGATTTTTAAAATAATTTTTGGATCGTCACGTCAGCGAAATAACGGTCATACTCACGGTTCGCAGATGAAAGATTATTATTAAAACCAATTCGAAAGTTCTTATATACAATTAAAACCAATTAAAAAATTGACCAAAATTGAAAATTCGCAAAAGTTGATGTCATTTTCGTCTAATAACCCTTTATTAATTGATCTATAATTTTGAATATATTCATAGTTTGGTTTTGATTGATGTCAATTTTGGTTTTGATCTTCATAGTTTTAAAATTTTGATTTTAGTCTCCACACTTTATTTTCGTTTAGAATTTGGTCCCTGCCGTCACATGAGGCATAAACGGAGTTGACGTGGATAACAAATGCTGACTGAACTTTGTTGATGTGGAGCCTACAAGGACTAACTTGGTAAATTATGGGGACTAATTAAAATCAAAATATTGTAAACTACGGGGACTAAAATCAAAATTCAAGTAAACTATAGGGACTAAAATTATTATTTTGCTTAAAAAATATAAAAAATCACATGATATTTTTTAATTTATTTATAAATAATTATAATATTTTAAAATATTAAAATTGAGCACACTACAATAATTTACGTTAATTTGGATGAATTTAAACCGACGTCGTCATTAGACGTATTCTTGAATTGAACACATTAATTGAACAAAAAATACATTAGTATTTGAATATCCCTTAACAATGCTTAAGAAAATCGTAGCAATAAAAATCGATGCCTAATGACGACGTCGGTTTAAATCTATTCAAATTAACGTAAATTACTGTAGTGTGTTCAATTTTAATATTTTTAAATATTATAATTATTTATAAATAAATTAAAAAATATCATGTTTTTTTTTAAAAAAAATGGCTTTATAACACAACTATTACAAAGCGTTAACATGATAATATACGCACAAAGTGTATTATAAGATGTACATAGACATGAAAAAAATGCACAAAGCGCTACGACTAGGGAATGAACCCAAGATCTAGGCAACATACCCAGATGCTACTATCACTTGGGCACTAGTGGGTTCACTAAAAAATATCATGTGATTTTTTATATTTTTTAAGTAAAATAATAATTTTGGTCTCTATAGCTTACTTGAATTTTGGTTTTAGTCCTCATAGTTTACAATAGTTTGATTTTAGTCCCCATAATTTATCAAGTTGGTCCCTGCAGGCTCCATATCAGCAAAATTTAGTCAGCAACGATTATCCACGTTAGTTTCGTTTATTCCTCATGTGACGGTAGGGATCAAATTCTAAACGAAAATAAAATGTGAGGACTAAAAGTAAAATTATAAAATTATAAAAATCAAAATTGAAATTGAAATAAATTACGGAGATCGAAAATATGATTTGCCTTATCATACATCTTATACGCACGAACACTCAAAATGAAAATCTGAATTAAATTTCGATAAATAAAAGGCAGTATTAGATGATTTAATTTAGAATCGATTTTCGATTTCAAACATTCATATTTACCATTTAGAGATGTCCAAATTGGTTCAATTAGAACTGAACCAATCTAGACCGAAGCATCAAGAACTGTGCAAGCCCAGATGAACGGCGGGATGTGCCGTCAGAGACGACCCGGATATTGCTCCCACAGAAGCGGTCTGTTCCCGTTCCCCGTTTACTGTTCATTCGCATCCTGATTCCTCTGAGATCATGTAGAGGCAGAAAACTGCTTCCCCCAATTCTTCTTCTTCGTCTCCAGCGATCGAGATCGAAGCCATGGATCCGAACCCTAATTCCTTCCCCATCCTCTCCTACGTCATGTCTCGCCTCCCCAAGGTGGGCTCCTTCAAGTCCCCTCAGTTCCCGCTCGACCAGCACGACATCGAGCAGCCCCCGCCCTCCGACCACCCCCGCCACCGCCGCGAGGATGATGTCGAGCTGATGGAGCGTCTTCCGCGCCTCCAGCACCCCGCCCTCCTCGCCTCCATGGCCGCCGCCATCTCCGACGTCGCCCAGACCCGCTCCGTCCTTCGCTCCCTCGGCGAACGCCCCGACCACGAGACCATCGACGCCGCCCGAGCTCGCATCGCCGAGGTCGACGAAGATCTCTACCGCCAGATCGAGGAGATCGCCTTGGCTCCGTGCCCCGATGGGGCCGACCCGGACCAGTGGCGGGCGAAGCAGGAGAAAGAGTGCCGAGCCAGGGCCGAGCGGGAGAAGGTTTCCCTGCGCGCCATGATCCAGCTGGAAGAGATGCACGAGTCTTACGAGAGATTGCTGAGGGATGCTGAGGCGAGGCTGGTCAAAATGTACGAAGCTGGTAGTACGGAGGACAGTAAGGAGGGTTCTTCCATGGGACAGGAAGAGGAAATGGAAGTGAGGGCGAATGATGAGGTGATCGCTATCTTACAGGAAGGATCAAAAAAGTGCTTGGAGAGCGTGGACCTCTCAGGCCGACAGCTGAAGTATCTTCCAGAGGCATTCGGGAGGCTGCGAGGCTTAATCTCGCTTAATTTATCCAACAATCAGTTAGAGGTCAGTTTCTATCCCCTGTCCACTTGGCATACTTCTTCTCAGGTTCTGGAATATGTTAATTCAAGTTTAGACTTTAGAGTAAGGGGGTTTTCTCCTAACTTTCTTAAAATTAGACCTGGTGACTGTTATTTCGACTTTCGAGCTAACTAGATTGCTGAGATTTTGCTCCATTACGTCTACCAGTTGTTAAAGTTGCATCATTTGTAGAAAAGATTCTTCTTGATCCCTAATTGATTAGTCTCTTGCAGTGCCTTCACACAATTCCTTATGATCTTAACTTCTTAAGTTTAATTGTTAAAATGGCACTTCAGATCTTTTATTTCAATGTGCTTCTTTGGTTATAAGATGCAACAAATATATTTACATATGGACAATTTTTTATAAGATGGTATTATGTAGTACTTGAGAACCTAACTGGAACAATTTTTAAAAAGGGTTATGGTCTTCAGAACATTATTAGGAGCAGTGCCCAAATATGAAAACATATATTTAGAACCTTATTACTTTTAGTAGATTGCTCTTAACTTTAATGTCCTTACTCCTTAGATCTTTTTCTATTAAGCTTCTTCTTTTTGTTTTTTTTTTAAAAAAAAATTTAATTGTATTTCTTTGTAGCCTAGATGTATAGCAATTGGTGGACATCGTAAATATGCGGAATTAGAGTATGTGATAAGCAAGATTGCAAACTCAAATAACTTTGAGGACATCTGTATTGTGATCCATTATCTATAGCTATTTACAACTTTACATAGTCAAAGGGAAAGCCTCTATGTGACGACATGGTTGCGCGGCTTGCGCCTTTTAATAATGTTGTTGCTTGAGGTTTCCTTTGACATAGCTAGTGAATACAAATATGAAAGTTTCCTCCATTGAGATCAGTTGAATTCTTAAATTCACTGAATTCTCTATGTGTCACTCTGTATAATTGCACATTATACAAATGTTATTAAGGTGTATTGAAGTTTAAACCAAATATTCTGGGATAAATCTTTTTAATCTGAATATGAATGTCAACAGTTTGTGACTGATCAATAAGACTGTCCTATACATGTATATGTGTACATATGTATGAAAGAGAGAAAACCTCCTTAAATTATAATTTGTGAAATGTGATTTTTTTTGTCAGATCAACCACTTGTTGTAGTTTACTATTTTCCTTTTGGGATTGAGTTTAGTCCTAGATAAATAGGTTTCTTTCTTCATGATATTTTGTAAGAGATAAGATATTTTTATCTTTTCTTTGCCAGTTTAGCACTAACCTACATTTTCACGTTCTCCAATTTGGATAACCATCAAACTCCAAATTTCTATTATAGAAAAGTTCTCTGTCCTCAAAATCAGAGTGTTTGGTGTTTGGACATATTGAATAGTGCAATTGGTAATTTAATTTGTTATCATTTACGTTAAGTTCCCAACAGTTTTCATTGTTCTTATTTATTGCCTTGAATATAGTTTTTCGTTTGTTGTCTGTGAGTTATTATGCATGTATGAGAACTAAGTTACCTGAATGGTACTTTAACTTTGTGTGCTAATTCAAGTTAATTGTTGACTCTTTTTTCATCATGGTCCATGAACTATTGATTTCAGAATGAATCAAATTGTTTCAACATATTTAACAATTGAACAAACTAGGGACATTTAATCACTATGTATTTCTTTTCATATTGGCTTTAATCATTCATGTGGCTGTCCAGTTAATAATTTGGTAGCTGGAATAAAGCTTATATGAGAGTTCTAAGATTGAATTTGGGAAATAAGTTTTCTAGAATCATTTTCAATAGGTGTCTATTATGTTACAAGGTTCATTTTTGTGCCATATGTATTATGAAAGCCAACTTTGCAAAAAACATAGACTAAACAGCTAAAGGCAGTCCCAACTATTTATTTCCGTCCTATTACTTGTCCTATTACTCGTCATAGGACGAAACAGTTTGATTGCTGTAGAATCAATAGTTTAAGGGCCAATGTAAAAGAAAAAATAGTTCGAAGACCAAGTTAAAACAACCCCCACTTAAAGGGTTCTTGAGGTAATTTACTCATTGCATATTTCTATATACTTGTAACTTCTGTATGTCGGTGTGGTCCTTGTCATCAAGAAGTTAAAAGAGTATGTAAGAAGGGCCCATGATATGCAGCATCCTTTTGTATTGTTATGAGACTCCTTTGCCATTGGTAGGGGTGAGCAAAATTTACCGATTAACCGACCGAACCGAAACCGAATTAACCGAACTGAATTTTCTGAATAATTTTCGGTTCGGTTAACGGTTGAAAAAATTTGAGTTTTTGGTCTCCGGTTCAGTTAGGTAAATTAACCGATCGGTTCGGTTAATTACCAAATTAACTGAATATTATTATATATTATGTAAAATAAAAATATATACGTATGTTGTGCTTTGCTAAAGTGGTTAAGAGGGTTTGCTTTTATCCCAGCAACCAAAGTTCGAATCTTGGTAAGTGATGATTGTTAGTTTTATTTTATTTATGGTTAGAGATATAGGTTCTGTTAGTGATATACATATCAAAAATTTGGTTTGCTTTAATGGTTAAGGTGTTATATCTTTGTGTTATTGATCAGAGTTTGAATCTTGATATATATTTCTTTTCACCATTTTTTTCGGTAATTCGGTAAATTAACCGAACCGAACCGAATTAACTGGATTTTTTTGGTTCGGTAAACAGTAAATAGAAATTTTCCAATTCGGTCCGGTTAACCGAAAGTTCGGTTCGGTTAATTAACCAAACCGACCGATCCTCACCCCTAGCCATTGGTATAGTTTTATGCTTTTATTTTACTATGAGTCCTTTGCTCATGCTAAATACTCATTGTGCAGTGAGAAAGTCATCAATTTCTGTTGGTGCTCCACTTTGTGATTTGGCCTACATATTATACTCTTGCTATCCTTTCAGTGGTAAATATTAGTCATGAGATTCATGTGCCTTGCGTCCACTTAAAAATCTTACTTCTGACAAGAACCTTTTTTCATGTTATATGTCACAAGATCCTTGCTGTTCTTACCTTTGGTTGTCATAATCCCTCTTGTGCAAACAAAATAAAATGAAACATCTAAACTCTGATTTATTAGGCAAGACCCACCAATTATTCACAATTGTATTGAGGAAATGATGGTAAAGCAAGACTGGGGGTCATTACTGTGTTTGATAAATGAAATGTAGGAAATGCTGGCCCATTCCCATGGCTGACGAGAGCAGAAATACTTAGATGACTGATCAGATTTGTGGGAATTTCTTAATATTAGTGAAAAATTGGTTGACACTGGCTGATATTAATTGCATAGCAGAATATTCGAAAAAGTGAGGAAGAGGACAGGAAATACTACAAAGGATAGTGCCAGCCAGATTTGCCTATTGTTGGCTAAGTATCGGAGAGGGAGGAGGATTTGTAGGATGTAGTAGACGAACAGTGGGAAAAAGGAGGAAAAATACTGTTCTATCATCGATTGCTAGTTGTTTGCTCCTCCAAACATTCTGTATTCCACATTTTCAGCATTTCAAAAATCCCCTTCAATAAGCAATGCCAAGTCCCTAACCTTGGTTCCCTTGTGCTGCATATATCTTCATACCAACAATCCACTTGTATTAATGATAAAGATGATCTAACTTAAAAATAAAATTTCAGCTAATTTGACTTATATTCTCTAAATATCTGAAAATTAAAGTAATTGCATTATATATTTTATTGTGTATAGAAGCAAAGCTTCATCTGATTTTCCATTGTCCTTTTGAATTGCTTCTTTTACTTCCAGTAACCATCTATGTTATGCGCTACTTTAGAGGTTCTGTTGGAACACTGAGTTTTCAGGTTCATCTTGTGTATTCTGTAATAGTTCTCTTTTTGACCATATATCTTTCCCCTGATATTTGTTAGACTTACCCATGAGGAAATTGACACTTATATAGATGAGTAATAATGCAAAATCTATGGTCTCTCCAGGTCTGGACTTATTTGACTTGGTTAGGATGTTTTCTTAAAGTTCCATGGAGAACATTCTCTGTTTTATGTATTAGCTTATATAGTACAGCATTAATGCATTTCGCACTCGATATTTAAAGAGGGATGATTAATTCAGTAGATCCATTATAATTGTCTTGATCATAGCTATTAAACTGGTGTCAAAATGAATCCTGATTATTTTTGTCAAGCATTCAGAAAATACCAACATTGTAAAGGTATGTTGAATGTAGGATAAAACTAGGCTTTATAGAGACTAATGTTATGTACTAAGGATCTGTTTGATGCTGGCTTAGGTCAGAATGTTATATATGAGAAGTACTCATAGCATGATATTGATTGCATTGTCAATGTTTAATTTGAAATAATTATGATGTCTAGAAGCTATCAATTTATTCTGGATATTGCCTGACTAGTTCATTAAAAGATAGCTAGATGCAATGTGATTACAAAATAGAGATGCTTCATTTATCTTTTCTTTCAAGACCTTTATGAGAACTGTAGGTTGATTGAAGACCTGTGGAGATTTTGGTTGAACTATTACTTGTCCAACTTGGCCAAACTGATCCATTATGTTAGATTTGGCATTCTATAGTTAAGATTAAATGTTGTAATAAGTCACATCTTAAGATAGACATCTTTGAGCCTGTAGTTTGAAGATCCAATCCTAGATTAAAGTTTGGTGTGATAACGGTAGCTTTCTAATCAGACTTCTCCAGTTGGAGTTTGAACACTAATCTAATTGATGATATTGTAACTGGTAAATGCCTTTGTTGAAGTCAAGAGGCAGGTGCTCCAACAAGTTGTCTAGCCTTTGGAAAAATGATCCTCATGCAGTTAATGCATAGTACGTGGAGCTTCTGTGTCTAAAAGAATGTACAATTGCTGCCTCTACAAGCATCTTATCACTATTGAGCTCTTTTAAATGCATTGTGTAATTGCTTGCGCATCCTCATCCAAGTAGTTATGTAGAAACTAAACCATCTAATGTGCCATTTTCATCCCCATGGCCATGCATATGATAACAAAAAGGCCATTATCATCTATCATAC
Source organism: Canna indica (assembly GCA_034359265.1). Taxonomy (NCBI): domain Eukaryota; kingdom Viridiplantae; phylum Streptophyta; class Magnoliopsida; order Zingiberales; family Cannaceae; genus Canna; species Canna indica. The sequence continues at coordinate 13,127,780 of CP136893.1, read as the reverse complement.
CCCCATTATATGACACTGCTTTTCTATTTACTATATTTATAAGCTTTAGAAAATGTTAATGAACCTCCATGGCATGCATACAAAAGAAATTAACTAGTTGTTGTACACAATGTTGAAGTGGCTAAAATTGGGGCAAATCATATTTTCACCCAGCTACTTTCCAGATAATGATATTTTATGAGTACTTCTGAGTTATATCAACTCAGTGAAATTGCCTATTTTATTTGGTTGTTGTGACTTGTGAGAAACTAACTGATTTCTTCAATTCTGTTACAGTCCATCCCAGATGCCATCTCAGGACTAGAATGTCTCGAAGTACTTCGGCTTGCTTCCAACACTCTCACTTCTTTGCCTGATTCCATTGGACTGTTGTTGAGTCTAAAGATTCTGGATGTATCTGGTAACAAGCTCAAGTGTCTGCCAGATAGCATCTCAAAATGCAGGTATTAGGACTAACTTTTCCATCTCTCTCAAATATCTTTTAAAATGCTGTTGGAGGGAATTCATTTTAGTCTATGTGAAATTCAGGACCTTGGTTGAGCTGGATGCAAGCTACAATGAGCTAACTTATCTGCCAACTAATATTGGATATGAGCTGCAGAATCTGCAAAAACTTTTGATCCACCTCAATAAGATACGCTCTCTTCCTACATCTGTCTGCGAGATGATATCTTTGCGCCTTTTGGATGCCCACTTCAACGAACTTCGAGGACTACCACATGCCATTGGAAAACTATCAAATCTTGAGATCTTGAACTTGAGCAGCAATTTTAGTGACCTACAAGAGCTTCCGGCAACATTTGGTGATCTGATGAGCCTCAGGGAACTTGATCTCAGTAACAATCAGATACATGAACTGCCTGACACATTTGGGCGGCTAGACAAGTTGGTGAAGCTCAATCTGGATCAGAATCCAGTGGTTATTCCCCCAAAGGAAGTCGTAGCAGACGGCGTCGAAGCAGTGAAGGAATACATGGCAAAGAGATGGCTGGATATTTTGTTGGAGGAAGAGAGAAAGAGTATGGCTGAAGAAACTACGCCAGCTGAGACTGGTTGGCTGACACGCAGTGCCTCTTTGTTGAACACTTGGGTTTCTGGAGTCTCCGAAGGTGTTACAGGGTACCTCGGTGCAGGACAGAGATCATTTAAAGGTCAGAAGTCTTTCAAAGACCCCTATCTTGATCAGCAGTTGTAATTGGATTCTGATCAGTGTGTATGTACAGTTTATTGAGGGTTGAAGAGAACTGAGGACTAGTATTCCATTTAAACAATTTGGACTTTTTAAATTTTAGGTACAGCTTATTTGTGCTTTTTTCCAGTGATAAGTGGAGGCAAATTAAACTGAACTGTCCACGTGTAGACAACATAACGTCGTAACTTTTTCTTTTCTACTTGTTCATGTCTCTTGTTTTGAATAAAGATGGAGATTGTTGTATGAAAGAAACAAAGAGCAATATTCATTTATTTAATTATTATCAGGTAATTTTTCTTGATTGTATTTGATACAGAGAATCACATGATCCTTGTTATGTGTAGTTTCATCCCCTTCTTACCAATAATTAAAGCAACTTCCGTAGTTAATACTGCCAGTGATTTCCATGGTGCACCGGGTAATTACACGGCCTCGGAGTTCCATGGCCATGCGGACGCTGGTGGTCGTGGAAGCGCAGGTCCCCGGCGGCGGCAGTGATCTTCCCCTGCCGCTGGAGGACCAGCTCCAGCGCCGAGGCCTGGCGGACTGGCGGACGCAACGCTCGGCGGGGACTGGAGCTCGGCCGGACGGTGTATTCTTTCCCTTGGCGGTCGCCGACTTTGACATAGTAGCATCGGAAGGTTTAGGGAGGAGGAAAGCTCGGATCTTTGGTGGACGAAGAAGCCTATCTCGGCCGGCGGCGACGTCGTACTCGTTCACGACATTGACGAGGTCCTCGTCCGAGGTGACGGAGACCAGCGCGTCCATGTCGTCCGCCGGCAGCTGACACCGGATACTTACAGCGCCCCACCCGCACAACTCCATCAGCTTCACCTGCAGCTCTGCACGTACGCTAAGCCGTCACTTCACTGGACGTAAGCAAAAATGGAATAGGAAAGGAAGTGAGTACCGGCGAAGGCGATGGATCTACGGACGGAGAGGACTCGCGTGTGGCCGCCAACGTAGCGGAGCTTGCCGTCGGGATAACGAGGAAGGATCTTCCCGCCGTAGCTGCAGAGGAATTTGAGGGAATCAGACGTGGCGGCGGCGTGTTGGAGGGGGCCGGAGGAAGTGTAGGGAGAGGATGATGAAGACGAGCCTCGCATCATTGCCTCCTCTACTAGTTTCTTCGTCAAATTGCGGGGGCGAAGAAGGCATCAGTAAGCTGCCAAGGACGAGCTCTTCTCTCTCATGAGAGACTGCTTCAAACTTCAAAGCTCAACATTGCAGCTGCTATTTATATATATACTATAAATAAGAAATAATAAGAAGGATTGAAACATGGCGCAAAAAGAGAGCATTTTATGTTCGTTCTCTTTTGATCGAATCGTCATTTAACACTGTATTTTGTTGCTCTGGTTTAGAATAATATTCCAAGGAATTAATACTGCACAAAAAGAGAAGGGATCACAGAATCGCAACACGTACTCTATAAAGAAGAATATGAATAAGCATGTATTTTACATCTTGCCCCTTCGAGATAGAAAAGGTCCCTTGTTTTGCTTGTGAAATATAAATTGTATCGTGTTATTCTAACGACTTTTATAGATACCGATCGTCACTTTCGTCTTACAAGATCGACTTGGAAATCGGTCAACTCAAAAAGCAACCTTTAGATTGTCTTCTTCTTTGCTTCTTTGCTTCTTTGGGATGGGAAGTGCACTAGAATTTGATCTCTTTTCTACTTTTATTCCCTTGTTCTAAGCAAAGAATAAAGCGCTGTGGGATATCCTTGCAGCGTTGGAGTTACTCCACTTGGATTCTTTTCTACTTTTATTCCCTTGTTCTAAGCAAAGAATAAAGCGCTGTGGGATATCCTTGCAGCGTTGGAGTTACTCCACTTGGATTCCGATAGTGACAATGCCCCCAACGATCTTAATTTAATTCTACCATGACATGTTCATGTTACGGAATGAAGGAGATAGTATAAGAAATGAATTTAGTCATTTATTTGTTTGATATTTAAATTAGAAAAAAATATGATTAAATTAAATATAAAAGTTAATGTTATATTCAATATACAAAATATTAAAAGAAAATGTAACTTGTTCTCTCATTTGTTATCCTATTTTCTTTTATTCTATTCAATAAAATAAATCCATCCGTAGAGTAACAAATAATCATAACCTTTAGGAAGTAAATAAGAATAATACCTTTGCACAAAAAGAAGAAGAAGTGCGAGCTCTCCAATAAAATATCAATTAAAATATTTCTGATATTTTCTCACGAGTACTAAAATACCTATAATATTTTTTCATGGGTACAAAAATGTTCCTAACATTTTCTCACAGGTACTAAAATACCCATAATATTTATTTTGAAGCTAAAATACCTCTGAAATTATTGAAAATTGTACAAAAATGACATCAGACTAACTTTTGTTAGGTGAGATTTAACGGAGATGTCGTGGATACTGATAGAGATGTTGACTTTACACGTGGTGCACATGTAGAGAGCAACCTGCCACGCAACTGTAGGGGTGAGTAAAAAAATAAAAAATTCGATTAATTGAAAAATCAATTTGAAACCGAACCAAAATTTTCAATTAACTGATTTGATGATTTCAGTTTCGATTTTTATTTTCTAACTTTTCAATTTTCGATTTCTTATATGGCGCATATGTCTTATGTGGCAAGTTGCTCTCTACATATGTGCCACGTGTAAAGTCAATATCTTTGTCAGCATCCATGACATCTCCATTAAGTCTCACATAACAAAAATTAACCTGGTGTCATTTTTGTACCATTTTTAATAACCTTAGAGGTATTTTAGCTCCAAAATTAACGTTAGGGGTATTTTAGTACTGGTGAGAAAACGTTAGGGATATTTTAGTACCAGTGAGAAGACGTCAGGGGTATTTTAGTACCCGTGAAAAAATGTCTTGGCCTGCATGCGCACCACATATCCACGTCATCAGTCCCCGTCATCAGCCACGTCAGCTCCGTTTTCTCTCAATTAATGGCGTTTACCTATAGGGGTATTTTTGTACCCAATTCTACAACGTAAGAGATATTTTTTATCTTAAAAAATTTTTAGGGGCATTTTAATATCCGTGAGAAAACGTTAGAAATATTTTTGTACCTTTCCCATATTATTTATGATGTATTCAAAATTTTAAATTTTCTCAATTCGGTCAAACTATCAAGTTTTTTCATTAAAATTATTGTTCGATTCGAAGTTTTGCACTTCTTGGATTTTTGATTTTTTTCCCGTTATTTAATTAGTATTTATTAAAAAAAATATTTATTTTAAGTTTCATATTTTTTTGAGAAAAACTAAAAAAAAAAGTGACTTTCTATGTTATTTTCATATTTTGCAATTGTTTATCTTCTCCTAACATGATGACATACTATGTGTAGGGCGCATGACTTTTTTTGTTGTTGATGTTATATTTAACAATTGTTTTAATTATGTTAATCACTGCGAGATAAATGTCATTTGTTGATGGGCTACTTTCGTTACTATAACCAAAAAAACCGTTGGTCAATCCTATACTTACGACATATGTATCCGTTGGTAGAAGTCGCAATAGTATAGACTTGTGCCAACGAATATTTGGATACTCGGTATAGGAATGCACATTGTAATACCTCAGTTTAGTCCCACATCGGGAGTATGTTGGGTGTGGTATTAACTTATAAGGCTTGATGGGTGTGCTACCATCAACTTCAGCTTAAGCATTTTAATTAGGCCAATAGGTTGGTCTATGAAGTTGATGGGTCAGTTATCCCATCAAGCGGGTTGTAACGAATGGTATCAAAGCAGGACCTATAGTCCTAGGCATGGTGAGGGAGCCTATGTAAGAAAGGACTGCCCGAGTGATGGGGTGGAGCCGCTACTAGGCTAGGCCTCACATACCGCCGACTTGGGTATGATTCTGGGCTATGTGTTAGACTCAAGTTGGGTCTTGACGAGGACGTCAAGACATAAGTGGGGGAGATTGTAATACCCCGGTTTAGTCACACATCGGGAGTATGTTGGATGTGGTATTGGCTTATAAGGCTTGATGGATGTGCTACCATCAACTTCAGCTTAAGTATTTTAATTAGGCCAATAGGTTGGTCTATGAAGTTAATGAGTCAGTTATCCCATCAAGCGGGTTGTAACACACATATTCTAACGGATAATTAATATCGTTAGTAGAAACCTATCGTTAGTATAGAGGTCCCTATACTAACGGCTATTTATATCGTTGGAAGAAAAATCTGTTAGTATACTTCGTTGAAGGTTATGTGGCGCGAGCAAGAATACCAACCCGTATTAGCGTTAGTGTAGGTCAAAAGATATTCTAACGGAAAGTTATGGCATTGGTATAATAATTTTGTGGTAGCGCCTATGTCCATTGGAATTGCTAGCTAGAATTATGCTAACACTCATTATCGTTACTAAAGGTGAAAAACAATACTATCAAATTTGCCGCCGTTGGTAAATCATATAATATTAATCTTGCATTCATTAGTTTATGCTAGATTTAGTAATAAATAGAATCGTTGAGTGGAAACTTGAAACCAACCTATTCAATTATTCAATTAATAGATAAAAATACAATAAAATTGACATATACAAGACATAAAGAAAATTGCATTATATGTCATTAAGGGATGAAATTATCAATCTATTCCTGGAATTCCAATCCTTTTACAAAAAGAACCTAATTGGAGTTCTGAAGTTGTATTAATTACAAAAAGTATTCGATCAATGAAAAGGAAAAATAATTCCAATCCTTTTAAACATATTTAACTTGAAAAGCTCCTTTTGATTGATAATTAGCCTCCTAATTAGAACATACAAAATCACAATGAGTTAACACATACACAAATGGAAAAATAGTCACAAAGAAATTTAAATCAGGAAAGAAATAACAAAATTAAAGTAAGGTACTAAAAGTTTTTGGGTTATTAGACGAAAATGACCTGAACTTTGGCCGAATTCTCAATTATGATCAATCCTTTAATTGATCTCAATTGTATATAAGAATTTACATATTAGCTCCAATTATAGTCCGCCGTTTGACAACCGTGAGTAGAGCCGTTATTTCGTTGACACGGCGATCCAAAAAAGATTTAAAAAATATTACTTCTCCATGGCATTTGGTTTTAAATGGTCTCATATATATATATATACACACACACACAACACAACACGACCTTCTCCTCCAGCCTCCAAACCTCCTTCTCTGGCCACCACATCGTCGCACCGGAATAGCTCCATCATCGGTCGTCACACACTCTGCATCGGTACCTTGACCACCTCGCGGCCATCCCGCCTCCCCCGCCGGGCTGCCACGTTCGCAGCCACGAGGCCTGCAGTCGGAAAACGTTGAGGGCCCACGCTGAGGTGTTCCGCTTGCACGACAGCATCGCCACGACCACATCCACCTCGCAATGTGACGCAAATGACAAGTTTGGCATGGAATATCCGGGCACGACGGCCCCTCGTTCTCCTCCTCCTCCTCGTCGATCCACTCCGAAAACAAGTCCTCTCATTTGAAGTTGCGGGAGACCCAACTGGTCTGCTGCTGCTTCTTCTTCTTCTTCTTCTTGTCTCTACTGGATGATTTGTGTGCAATAGGTCAACATACTAATTATGGACTCCCAGCATGGGTGGACTCAGGCCAATTTCCACAAACATGATCGACGGTTCTGCTGCAATGTCATCATGATAAGTTGAGAAGGTCAATCTTGGAGAATGTGTGCATCACCAAGAATTAATTACATATCCTTCGGTCACATTAATGAAGTAATAATATACTTCTCATTTCAAAACAAAATAAGTTAATAACACTATATAATTATATTCTTTGCTGGTTGGAGATGGAGGTGTTGTGTTTGGATACTAGATGATGCATCTACAATACCTACTTGTTTTACTGGAAAATATATAATTGCAGAAATGATCACAAGTACTTTGACTTTAATCATGTTTCATTCGAGAAGAAAATTAAGAGTAATAGTACTCCAAGAAAATTTCTGATATGTAATATTATGATGTAAATGAAATTTAGAAGCAGAGAACGACGACGGTGGTGGAAACCATGAAGACAACAGTACACATGAGGATGCCAAAGTGTAGAGCCCAACTCTGTCGGAACTTGCCCAAGCAGCTCTCCAACGGCTTCTGGTAATTGATCTCCACGACCCCCGGCAGCAGCGCAATGTCTTCATCGGCGGTCATAGAGCAGTAGATCATTAATTACAAGCTTGAGGCGGTCGGTGGCTACAGCGAGGGTGAGCTTCTGGCAGCGACGCTGGTACTTAAAGCCGTGGAGGCACTGGAGGGTTTGGGTGGCGGCGGCGTAGAAGGCAAGGTGGTCGAGGGAGAGGAGACCGATGAGAGCCCTACAATGGCGGCACCGGAGACGGTCGGGAGGTGAGCCCAGTTAGGTCGCGAGAACCACCGCCAGGAACAGGAAGAAGAGTGAGCCCAGTCGGGTCTTCCGCAACTTCCATTACTAAAATTATCGTTATCACCGACGGCTGAAGCTGTGGATGACCCGTCGGTGATAACTATCACGGACGACAAAGGGCATGACAAAACACCGTCATTGATGTGCGCATCTCAGATAAGTTGTGACGGCGTCTCTCGGTCGTCACAAGTAATCATCAGCGACAGCCGTGTGCGCTGTCGCTGATTTAAAAATATCAGTGACGGCCCTAAGCGGTTGTCACTGATACCAACACATCAGCCATGGCCCAGTCCCCTCGGTGATACTATTAGCAACCGTGATATTTGGTGCTGTCCAGGCCATCAACCATTTACGATAAACCTTCCGCCACAGCTTAGTAACGGGCAACCGTGGGTAAGCCGTGGCTGAAGGTATATCCTGTAACTGAAAAAAATAAAAATTTTATAAATTTCTGTATACAATAATATTATAGATTACAATATATTTTCAATCACATATTACAATCAGAAAATATCATACACATGCATTTGAAACCAAACATACAAGTTTTACATAAATATCATCAATCTAAGTCTCAAACTGGAGGCAAACAATTATCAAAATATCATATATATACAACCAAGTATCAAAATATAAATCAAATATAATAAATCAAAATCTCACGGCTGCGGTGGAGTCGACAACGACTGGGTCGAGGAGGACGACGGCTGCGACATCATCGGTAGAAGGCCAGAGTAAGACGCAATCTGAGTGAGGAGTGTCTGCATGTTCTGGATCGTCTGTCTCAACTCGTCATTCGTATGTCTATGCTCCTGCATCACCAGCCTTTGCTCCTCCATCGTCTGCCTCTACTCCTCCATCGCCTGTCTCTGTTGGGCAAGCTCCGACTCCATGGCCGCTATCCGGCTATGGTCCTGCACTCGAGATGTCGAGGGCCGCTCACCCGCAGCCGGAAGGGTCGGTGCCCCAAGTGGCCCGAGCACGGCGCGTGCATGGCCACTGTCTGCAAAGCCATAAACACGGTCGTGCGCCCAGCCACCTGCGGTCTCCACCCAAGCTCCTGCGTCGAACTCCTCCGGTGTCCCTCCACGCTCGATCACAGTCCTCGTGTAAGTTTCCTACACGTGTTTAGATTTTAAATATATATATATAAACTATAAATAAAAATTGTGTAAATCACATAGACATATATAGATACTTACCATTATATACGAGGCTCTGCTATCAACGTAGTCCCCCGCTCCTCGTCGACGACAGTGGGCGCGCTCAAACACTTCCATCATCGACGGGCATTGGACGGTGCCGTCCTCCGCCACGTGTATCTTACATTAGAAAATTAACAAATATATTAGTATCATTATACATACCATATGACGCTCATGAACCGCAAAAGAGATGGAGCCACCAGTGTGGCGCGCGCTCGTGTCGTCCCCCCCCCCGGACATGCGGTTTCTCGACGCAGTCTGGGAGACCTCCTGCCACTCAGGTTTATCCCACCGCTCAACGAGCTGGTCCCACATAGGGCCAGGAATCCACTCGGGGGTGTGTCCCCGAGTCTGCCCTATCTATGTGGCCCCCATTTCATCACAGTCTGACGAGCTTGCTGAAGCAGCCCGTTATAGCGAGCGCGGGCAACACACTCCCATGCAGCCTCAACAAAAGTGGTCTAGTCCTCCGGCCATGTATAATGAGTCTGCAAAATTTTTTTATTATTACCGATGAATATTTAATATTAACATTAATTTAATAAATATACTTACCATGAACTCTCGCCGCAATAAATCCATATGCTCATGGGGCACATGAGACCATGTAGGCCACGCCCCGTGCATAAACTTCCGAATCATCCCCGCTATCGTGCGAGGGACGTCCTCCTGCTCAAATCTGCACAAAATATAAATTCATATTATGATATTTTGAAATAAATAAATTATAATAAATAATTGATGCATATACTTATCGTCTTCCGCGCACACTAACTGCTCTGCGCAGTTCTCCCTCGGGTGGCGGAGGGAGAATTCTGTTAGGCCCTCGTGGCCTACGCCTCGAAGATGATGATCTTGGATCTGTAGAGGGTGGCGGAGGGATGGTAGCCGGAGGTGAGGGGACGGTGGCCAGATCAGGTTAGGGAATGGTGGACGGATCAGGTGGGGGGGTAGTGGTCGGAGGTGGGGGGATGGTGGTTGAAGGCAAAGGGTCAGTGGGTACAGGTGAGGCGGGTGGTAATCGTCGGGGGGTCCTACGAGGAATGCCTCATCATCAACTTTTCGTGCGCGTGTATCTTTTAAATTACAGTTATTTGGGCACGCGTGTATCTTTTCGTACCTAAGCCCTAATTTCCTCATCAACTTTTTTGTTTTATAAAAGATTGACTCAAACTTGTTATTTGGAGGTAGCATATCATTGATAAAGCCTGCAATCCGATCAAACGCAACCACGCTGATATTACAATCGGACTTGATGTTTAGGAGTTGTATCATTGCCAAAAATCTTGTATAATTAGGAAAATTCTCATACAAATGTTCATCGGTAGCTTTCAACATCTCGTAAAATTCTGCAACGTCCTTATTCGGCAATTCAATCTGTATCGCAGGTTGTTCTTTAGTGACTTCAACTGTCCTAGTATCCGGTGGCACTACCGTCTCAGTAACTGACTCAATATTATCATTTAAATGGAATTGTCCTCCAAGACTATCTAGAATCATTGTTCTATAAGAATTAGGTAGATTGAAAGAAGAAACACTAGTAGAAGAAGATTTACCATGAGTTTGGACAACAAGATTGCTTGACGTCCCGACTTGACGTGACTCCCCGTGACAATATTGGTGTGAATCCTTTTGTATACAAATGCATTGTGACAGTTTCTCGGTCCAAAAATATTATGTTCGAACATTTTCGGCACGGACATCGAATTTTATCACCACTAAGAAATTTTTCATTCGAGCAGGCGAAATTTAAGAAGTAAGTTACACCTACTCGAAATTCGTCTGTTATAACTCCACGATGAATTCGTCGGTACATCTAACTTTGATCGTCCGACATGTTTTGTCAAAAAGTTGGCAATATCTTTAGGTGGGATGGTTCTATTTCATTCGGGATTCATGTTATTTATATTGCACTTAGAATTTCTTTTACTCATTAACTTCATTCTAAATTTCGGCAGCATCTCCCTACAGTTCTCCGAATACGCATATCATCTGGGCACGTATCAGAGAACAAGGGAGATACAAGCCAAAATTTAAAAATAAAAAATGACTAAAATAAATAAACTAAGTGCAATATAAATAATTATATTCCCAAATTATCCAATTAGGGACAATTCAAGGATTGTACGTCGTATAAAAGATCATTTACTTCGTTTACACGAACATACAACCCCCGAACGGATCTAAGGTTTTGCAAAATTAAAACTTGACTCGTTGATGTGTACATGAAATGTATCAACTCGTCTTGATTATATTCTAAATTTGTGGATGCCAGTGCGAGTCCACAGCAGACGATTCCGTGCGAGTCGAAAGTACGTGGACGATTTTGACGCGCGAGTCTAAGATGGACGATTCCGACGTGAGTCCAAAGTGGACGATTTCAACGCGCGTCAGAAGTACGTGGACGATTCCGATGCGCGATACCAAGGTGGACGATTTCAGCGCGAGTCCAAAGTGGACGATTCCAGCACGCGCGAGTCCAAAGTGGATGATTTTAAAATTATAATTACACCCAACTAAAATTAACCCTAGCATTTATTCTACCCTTGATTAACTAACCCTAACATTAAAACTAACCTAAATTTAATTAATCTAACAACAAAAAAAAACTTAATTAATCTACAATTAACACATAATAAATCTACAATTAACAGATAATTAATCTACATTCAACTCATAAATTCTATAAATAACAAATAATAAATAAATAAATATTAAAACCTAAGATTAGGGGTTAAACCCCTAATCAAACAGCAGCCGACAGCTACTGCCGGCTAATGTTCATCTGGTTGGGGCCGAGGGATTCAGCCCCAAACCCGACAGGGAACTCACGTCGGAGCACTAACGTCTACGCGTCGGCACCGTTCGCCAGTGTCGACGTCCAGCGTGTAGACGCCGACTATGGTGGCGACAGAAAAAGGTGGCGCACGATGGAGGGAGGCGGAGAATACCTCACAGAGAAAAAGGGACGATGGGCCGGCTGTGGAGGGTCGGAATCAACAGCATGCAGCAACGGACGACGAGGGCAGCGGTGAGGGATAAGGCGGCGAGGGAGATTGGGGCCGACCGGTGCGCGGCGCGTGGAGGAAGATTAGGGCTCGATCGATGAGGGCAAGGGCGGTGTCTCCGTCGATGGTGGCTCGACAGCGATCTTGACGGCGAGAAGGCAAAGTCGACGATGCACGAAGTCAGCAGCGGCGGTGACGATAACTCGGTCGACAGCGGAGAGAGAAGATAGCGAGGGAAAGAGGAAGGGTCGAGCACGAACGCAAATAAAAATGATTTTCACCAATAGTTCTGCAGTCGTCGAAAACCCGTGGAACTGTAAATTTATTATCACTAACAGCTCTCTCTGTCGTCGGTGAAGAGTGTTTTAATTTTCGTGCTGCGTTCGCGCCGTTAATTAATAAGCGACGACCGTTTCCAGTCGTGGCTAATGACTTAATCATATCACCAACGACTTTAGTGCCCCCGCTAAGCCGTGGCTAATAACTTATTTTATTTCACGCCCCATGCACGCCATCAACTATGAGCGACGGCCCTAGGCGACCGTATGCGAGCCACAGCTGATTTGGTTACATTAGCCACGGCTGTCGCAAAGCTGTGAATTATTTTGACGATCGAGGTGGCCGTCGGTGATTCCCGTGGCTAATGTGGTATATTCTAGTAGTGTTCAAATGGGAGGACTTGTTTCTGGAGTGGATCGACAAGGAGGAGGAGAACGAGGGGCCGTCGTGCCTGGAGATTCCATCCCATACTTGTCGCCGACGTCGCACGGCGAGGTGGACGTGGCCGTGGCGATGCTGCCATGGAAGCGAAACACATCTCGTGGGGTGCTCGACGTGTTTTTGACGGGAGGTGCACCTTGGGGCTGCGAAGGTGGCAACCCGGCGGGGGAGGCAGAATGACCGTGGGGCGGTCAAGGTACTGATGTGGAACGCGTGCCTACTGATGATGGAGTTGTTCCAATGCGGGCCATAGAGGGGGAGTGGTGGATTTGAGAGAGAGATGGGACCCATTTAAAATTAAATGACATGGCAAAAAAATATTTTTTAAATCATTTTTGAATCACCATGTCAACGAAATAATGGCTCTACTCACGGTTGGCAAACGTCAGGCTATAATTAGAACCAATGTGTAAGTTGTTATATACAATTGAGACTAATGAAAGGATTGATCACAATTGAGAATTTGGCCGAAGTTCAGGCTATTTTCGTCTAATAATCCAAAAAAAATTACCATTAGGATTTGAGTCGCAACAACCTGACGAAGAAGAACACATCAAATTATTCAGAGAAATGTCGGGGCCACTATTGACTTGTGGCACCTATATAATTTAAAGAGCATCATATATATAAGGATTATAAATCTTACAAAAAAAAGTCACAAAATAAATTATTATATCTCTTTATTGAAAAGTCTATTAGCTGCATTTGCAATATTAGTAATTTTTTCATCACCAAATAGACTCTGAAGTACAGTCAACATGCCAATAAATAATCCTTCTAACCCTTTAATTCTCTCCCTTAATTCTTGGTTCTCTTCGTACACTTGAGATGATGAAGGTTATTTTGTCTTAGAGGGAGATGTAATGCTACCGATGCACCGAACATGCCCATTCTTCTTTAATCCTTTAACTTTTGAATATACGTCATTCTTTCAGAATGTATATACTTCTGGAGTTTCACCACATTCATTCATAGTAATTTTCATGTGCTCCTGATATTAAATAAATGAAAATTAAACAATAACCAAATATAATAGAGAGGACAAGCAAACAACTCAAAATGACATATATTAAATCCGTGTACAAAACTTTTTTAAAAAGACTAAAAATCTTCAAAAAAATAATAATATAACATGGCCTCTAATTCAACATATATTAACACAAGAAACTTAATCAATAGGCACATTGCAAGAACCAAGGAGTGAAGCATCGGAAACAAGATATTAACATAGGAAACTTGATCAGTAGACATGTTGCAAGAACTTACAAAATCATAAAGCAGATTAGCATACAACTTCAACACTTTTCAAATAACAAGAGATCCATTTAAAATTCATCATTAGTGCTCATCCATCACTCTTAATCAACTAGAATTCAAATAACAAGAGATCCATTTACATAAATTAATCAACTAACATTATATATTTACATATCATATATAATGATCAGAATATATATTTACGTACCACGTGTAATTATCCAAACACCAATAATTGAAATATATTTACATACCACTACATGAGTTGCTTTATCATTTACAAAATTTTCATCCTTGCGGGTGCGGCTACTAATGTATATTCGAGCTTGGGAAGGTGTGATCCCGTTATCTTCCTTGGTCTAAATCAGGGGCGAAGTCAAAAAATTATTTTAGGAGGGGCAAAATATAAAATCGCATCTTATGAAGACAATTACATGGTAAAAATATATTTTTAGAGGGGGCAAATATAGTTAAATATTAATGTATATTATATATATAGTAATATATATGTAATGGGGGGACCAATGTGAGGGGAGGGCAATTGCCCCTCCTGCCAAAACATTGGCTCCGCCCCTGGTCTAAATGAATATTTTGAAAAGTCATCTAATTATAAGAGTCTTTGCAAATAAAATATAAAATAAATCTACCTTTCCAATAAATTAGCCATAAAAACAAAATTAATTATCTTCTCTCGGATAAATTTTTAAAGTGATATTGTTCCCAAAATATATATATAAAAACATAAAAGAATATAAATAATGTATATATATATATATATGTAAATTTATATATTTGATGGAAAATATAAAAAAATAAAAAATTTATATATGTGCAAATTTGATCGGCAATTGAAAGCGGCGCGAGAGAAGGAGAAATGCGAGAAAAGTGGGTGGATTAAATTTTGACACGGATTAACTTTTGTTCGCGAAAAAGAAAGGTTTTGCTCACGAATTTTGTTAATTTGGTGGTTAAGAAAAAAACGCATGATTAATATATTATAGTAACGACCCATAAAATCCGTTAGTGATTAGGGCACTTATATGGGAGAGAAATGTACTATGTTTTTTACACGGCTGATTAGGGCACGAATACGAGAAATATATATATATAGAAAGTCACAATAGGTGATCATACTAGGGTTCAAACCTTAGATTTCTAGGCAACGTTTAACATGTTGCCACCAACTATGCTACCCACAGTTGAAAATTAATTTATATGTTTGGTACTTAATACACACGACTTACTATGTTTGGGACCGTCGAAAATCTCTGCGTAGCACAACATAAAGGGGTTGAACGGATAAGTCGCTACACATCCCAACATTTAATTGAGACTTTTGTTGTAGTGTTATGAAAAAAAGATGGATTAATTTTTTGTTTACGGAAAAAATAGATTTTGTTTGCGGATTAAGATAAAAGACGAATTAATTTTAGTAATGACTCATAAAATTCGTTAGTATATAAGATACTTTACTAATAGATTCATGAAATTCGTTAGCAACTTTACTAACAAATGCATAATATGTTAGCATTAATTTACTTTACACCAATGACAAAACTTGTCTGTTGGTATAGGGTATGACTTTTAGCAATAGTTGTTGTTTCCGTTTGTAGAAGTTGCATTCACTAACACATTTCCTTGCCGTTAGTAATATTGTTCGTTAGTAGATGATATTTATTTTGTAGCGTAATATTGGCATAAAATGAAATTTCAATAGCCAAAATAAAATAATTTAAATTTTAGGAGTAAAAGTGAAAATTGCAAGAACAACTTTAGGCTTAAGTAGTGAAATTAACAAGAATAAAAAAGAAACTTTTGTAAATAAGTATTTAACCTTTAATTGTTCTCTTATAGTGTAACGTGAGTTCATTATAAATGACTTTTTAATATATTTGATTTATCCACGTGGAAAATGTTAACAAAAACATTGATCACATAGCGCGAACAAGATTCTAATGAAATCCAAAATAAGCCGACAAATATATCTGATGGCAAAAATTGATATATTTTCCAACAAATAAAAGTAATACATTGTATTATATATGTTACATATGATTAAAGTATAATAAAATCTAATTACGTATTTTTTACGTAGAATATTCACATATGATTCATAGATCATGAACATGGTAATCATTCTCAAGGAATTAATCAACTTCTAAAAGGTTAAATATGATTGCAAAGTCTGCGACTTGGAAAGTCAAACTGTTGATAAGTATTTATAAGATCCAATAATATTTCCAAGGAAAAGTTGAACAATATGTTTTGTAAAAAATACAAATAAATGGTCCATGTTTATATTGATGTTGTGTATTGGCTGATTCAACTAGTTTTATAGATCTAAATTTTTCAAAGAAACCTAATTGGTTAAGAACTCATATAAATATTATTAGGAGAAATTAGGTCAGGCAATAAATTAAGTTTACGATAAATTACACGGGAACCACCATCGACTATAGTCAATGTGCGTAAAGGCTACCTAAACTATCAAGTGTGCACAAAATCCCCCGCGACTACACTTTTTGTTCAAATAACCCACCTCTATTAGCATGTCCGTTAGTAACTTAACGGTAAAACTTCCACGTGCGCAGAATCCCCCTCCCTAGTTCCACGTGGAAGCAATCTTCACCCTCCTTCTCATCTAAACGGTCGTCACTTCTTCTTCACTACAACAAATTCGTTGTATATCGACACCAAAATTTTGACGCTGGTTATAAGCGTCGAAATGTAAAATTATTAAAAAAAATTAATACAATAAATTTCGACGTCTACTGAAGACGTCAAATTTTTTTCGACTTCTGACAACAGGCGTCGAAACATTTCGACGCTTGAGAATAGCTGACAACAGGCATCGAAATGTTTCAATGCCTAACAATAGCCGACAACAGGCGTCAAAACATTTCCGACTTGAAATATTCATTTCGACGCCGAGAAGACGTCGAAATATTCGACATATCGGCGCTTGCATATAGGCGTCAGCAGGCGTCGATACATTTAACATTTCGACATCTGCTCAACCGTCAAAAAAAAAATTTTAAAAATATTTTTTAACATACCGATGCCTGTCAGAGGCGTCGGTATATTTACTTATTTATTTTTTTTAAAAAAAATCATTCGATGTTCGCCACGCCGCGGACATCGAGCAGCAGCGGATTCGCTACCGCTCGATTTCCGCCACAGGGCGGGTAAGCGGGCGGGCGAGCGCACACACGCACGCGCTCGCCCGGGTAGGAGGCGGGAGATTTCCCGCCAACTGTAGAGTTTTTTCTAATTTTTTTTAAAAATTTATTTATTTAATATATATTTTTTATTTATACTTCTTCTACTTCTTCCTCATTTTTTTTCTTCCTTTACTTCTTCCTCATTTTTCTTCTTTCTTCTATCATCTTCTTTATCCTATTCTTTCTTCAAACCAGATAAAATTTTCATTTTATTTTTTTAATTTTTGCTCTTACTTATTTTTTTCACTAATCTTTTCTTTTCTTTTTTTACATGTTATCAAATTCATTGATGATATAAAATTTTGTACAAGGTTGGTAATTTTTTTAAATTTTTATTTATATCAAAATTTTAAAAATTTATTACTATTTTAATATATTTTTAAATTTTAAATTTTTAAACAGGCGCGCCGCTCGATTTCCGCCGCGTGGTGGAAATCGAGCGGACGCGAATCCGCTGATGCTCGATGTCCATCGCGTGGCGGAAATCGATCGGCGCGGATCTGCTGATGCTTGATTTCCGCCGCCGCTCGATTCTCACCGCGCGGTGGACAACGAGCGAGAGCGAATTCGCTCATGCGCTTGATCCGCCGCACGCGAAATTCCAATTCCGCACGCGGCGGTTCCTCAAATTCCGCTGCAATGCAGCGGAATTCAATGATTTTTTTTAAAAAAATATATACCGACGCTTGTCAGAGGCGTCAGTTTGTTAAAAAAATATTTTTTAATTTTTTTTTTTGGACGGCTAAGCAGACGTCGAAATGTTAAACGTATCGACGCCTGTTGACACTTATATGCAAGCGTCGATATGTCAGACATTTCGACGTTTGTTGACGCCTATATGTAGGCATCGATACGTCGAATATTTCGACGTCTATTGACGCCTATATGCAGGCGTCGATATGTCGAACATTTCGACGTCTTATCGACCGTCGAAACGAACATATAGGCTCTCGTCATATACCACTCATTTTCGTCATCTTTGCTGGCGTCGATATGTTAATTTCGACTGCTGTTGGCGTCGAAATATTAGTTTATTCTGACGTCGAAATATCAATGGTTTGTTGTAGTGCTTCTACCTATCCCCTTGCCCTAGACTCCACCGCCGCCGCTACCATCGTCGTCGTCGTCGCCGCCACCACCACTTCCTCAAGAAGAGGAAGAGGTCGCCGGCTCCTCCTCCCCTAGGGCAAGAGGATAGGTAGAAGAAGAAGTGATGATCGTCGGATGAGAAGGAGGGTGGAGATTGCTGCCACGTGACACTGGGGAGAGGAGTTCTACGCACGTGAATGTTTTATCGTTAAGTTACTAATGAATATGCTAACAGAGGGGGATTATTTGAACAAAAAGTGTAGTCGCGGGGGGGGGGGGGGGGGGGGTCTGTGTACACTTGGTAGTTTAGATAGTTTTTGCGCACATTGACTATAGTCGAGGGGGATTGCGTGTAATTTACCCTAAAGTTTATTAGCAAATTAAACTATAAACATTATATATCATAATCATAACTTTTTCTATAATATATTTAAATTACTCTTCTATCCATTTACATAATTATAATTATAAATTTTAATCAAAATCAATAATAATAATAATAAAAATAATAAATAATAATAATAATAATAATAATAATAATAATAATATTAATATTATTATTTTATATTTGACATGCTTATAAAACTAGTTGATGAAACAATCGTAAAATGAAAATTTAATCGTAATTATATATATTTCTACATAAAAAGTTTTAAATTTCATATATTCGTAACATTAACAAATTTAAAACCCTAAAACATAATTTTAATTATAATTATATTGATAGTTAGATATTTTTATCAAAATCCTTAATTATCCATATAAATGTGATTAATATTTCATTTTAGTTTTCTAGGTTTATTAATTTCATAAGTATGTTAAATTAAAAATTTCACTATAATAAAATACATAAAAAAGTTGTTAAAGACTTTGTCCAAAGTCCCTAACTACTAATATAATTATAAATAAATAAATAAAATTAGAGGTTAATTTATGAATTAAAATAATTTTTAATTTTTTTATGATATAATTAATGAAATATTTTTTATTATATAAAAAAAATATTAGGATCTAAACAAATATTTTGAATTAAAAACTTTTGCTTAAAGTCTATAATAATTTTATAAGTCTAAAATAAATTATTTTAATTCATAAAATATTATATATATATGCTACTGTCTAAAAAAATATTTTAAACCAAAATAATTCATTATTTTAAATATAAATTTAATTTTATATGTTTTGTTCAAACTATTTAACATGTTAGAGACTTTTGTCCAAAGTTTAAAATAATTTTTAAAAAAATAAAAATAAAAAATTAATTTTAATTCGTTAAATATTTCTTTTGATATAAAATGTGTGTTAGGATCAAAAAAATATTTTGGATCAAAATATTTTATTATTTTTAATTCAAATTTAATTTTAGATATATTTAGGATAAAAGTCTAATATATTCAAGATTTTCGTTTCAATTTTTTTTTTTTGATCCCTAAAATTTATTTTTCAATAATTTCTTTGAATTTTTATAGTTGATGTGAATGAGTATTCATAGATGTGAGAAAATTCCAAGTTGTTCCGGTTTGGAGAAATTTAACAATCCTAATAACCGTGTTACAATTGATTTATGACGAATATAACACTGGAAGAATTGTTTATGAAGCCGTTATAATCATGACATTGACTAATTCCACTATGATAATAAACAAAACAGGTTCGTCTACCGTCGCCTTCAGTTGACCAAAAACCCTACCGCACTTGCATTATTTAAACTCTCCCTCGGAGGCGATCTCGTCTTTTCCATCACCTTCCTAATCTTCTTCCTCCTTCTCCTCCAAAGTCCACCTCTCTGCAACCCTAATCCCTTCATCCAATTCATCGTCCTCTCCCTGAAAACCCTAATTTCTGTCGACGCGCTTACGATGGCGAGGCGAGCCCCGCCGCTTCTCCGCCACCTCCTTCGCGGCGCCACCTCTAGCTTCCCGACGGTTGCCCCTGCCGAGGCCCGGCGTTCGGTGACCTACATGCCCCGCCCGGGCGACGGCACCCCTAGGGCCGTCACCTTGATCCCCGGTGACGGGATTGGGCCCCTCGTCACCGGCGCTGTGCGGCAGGTCATGGAGGCGATTCACGCGCCGGTCTACTTCGAGACCTACGACGCCCACGGCGACATGACCTCCATGCCGGAGGAGGTGATCGAGTCCATCCGCAAGAACAAGGTCTGCCTCAAGGGCGGACTCAAGACGCCGGTGGGTGGAGGGGTTAGCTCCCTTAACGTGCAGCTGAGGAAGGAGCTCGACCTCTACGCATCGCTCGTCCACTGCTTCAACCTCGAGGGGTTGCCCACGAGACATGAGAAGGTGGACATCGTGGTGATCAGGGAGAATACGGAGGGGGAGTACTCTGGTCTAGAGCACGAGGTCGTTCCTGGTGTTGTGGAGAGTCTCAAGGTATGCGGATTTCGATTCTTGTGGTTTTGGATTCGAATCTGACGTGTTAGATTTTATTGCATGATTCTGTGATCGTTTGTGTAGAGATGCAAAGATGCTTCCTGAGACAAAATTGGGTACATATAAAAGAAGAAGAAAATATTAAGAGGATTTTGACAAAATTATAAATATTTAATGATTTATTGGCAAAACTATACTTTTTGTAATATACCCAAATTATCTCCAATTCTATTTTGAGATAAAATGATGAGTACATTAATTGCAAATAGAAATTTTGGCGAAAAGTCTAACTACTTCTGTGTAGTTTATTATAGAGAATTTCAAATTTAACACGTTTACGAAGTTAAATGAATCTAACAACCTAAAATAAGCTATTAATTACAATTACATTCACTGTTATGGACTTTGATGAAATTTTTTAAATTACTTTTATATGCATTTTACTACATATGAAGATTTAAAATTCACATGTTTTTAATAAATTACAGGTACATGAAATTAGTCTTTGTAATGAAAAATCTAACTTTTATATGCATTTTACTTTATCTAGACAATCACAGACACACGTTTTTAATAAATTCTGACTGATGAAATTACAGGTATATGTTAGTTAACCATTATCCATAATGGCTCCAAATTAAGAAAGAACATTTCTGTTTCGTTGAAGTGCCTAATTTAAAGCTATTGATTAATAGTTCATCTGTCCTACCTGAATTTGAGATTGTCTTTTTGATTTGTGTACCATATCTGATTCTTCCATTTACATGCATTGACTATAAATAGTTGAGAATACCATGATCGTACTCCTATGTTGAATGGAAAAAGTTGAAAAGCATATGTTCCTTTCTATTCAATAAATATTCAGTCCATCGTGATTACAAAAGTCTGTGAAATGTATCTATGGGATGAAAAAGAGAAGGATAGATTGATGTCATGAGCCCATATTCATTTGATGATGTGATGCAATGCACCAAGGGAGTGATCCAATTAAATCCGCGAACAACCTTTGTTTTCTCTATCATTCAATTAAGGGCTTATTTGGTTGGTGGAATATGGGAGGAATGGAATAGTTATTCCTCCTCTATTCCTATTCCTCTATTTGGTGGTAAGGAATAGCTATTCTTATTCCCCCTCTGTTCCTCATGCATGGGGAATAGCTATCCTTTGCCTCAAGGCAAGGAATTCTTGACAACTTTTACAATTTTACCCATCAAGTTTCATTGTAATTTAATTATATATTAGACTATATAATAATATCTTCTAAAATACATATAATTGTTTAAAACAAAAACAAAAACATCCAATTATATCAAACTATTAAAATAATATAATATATCCTATATATTACTATCATATTAACTTTTATTTCATATATTTTCAATATGTAATATTCATTTTACAAATATTTAATTAATATTCATTTTACAAATATTTAATTAGTAAAAAATAATTTGTATTTCGTTATTTTTAAATTAATACTTCATTTTTAAAAATTCTACTACACAAATTCATATTTTTATTATGTTATTATGAATTACAATAAGTTATACTATAATTTATTATTTTCACTATAGATATTTAATCTTGTGAAGAAGGATATTTTGATAATTTCTCTCTCTATTCCTTATCTATTCCTAATGCTAATCAAACAAGAGAATAACTATTTCATTCCTATTCCTTGTCTATTCCATTCCTTTCTAGTCTATCAACCAAACAAGCCCTAAGTATTTTATCCTGCTTTAGCAAGTGAGGTCTGTAGGTCTACTTCTAGATCTTTTTACTGTGAATTGCTATGTTGGTTTACTTCTTAGATGATAAAACCATACAAACCACGGAGAAGAGTAGATCCATCAAGATGATCCTGGACTAGAGGAAAACAAGACCCTACATGGATGGTGGAAAATAGTATATATTGCTTAATTAGTGGGATCAATTCTAAATGTAATTGGCTACTCAAAAGAAATTGAAATTTGAAGACTTATGTTAATAAACTAATTATTAAATGTGGATAGCAATTCCCCTTGGAATTATATCTTCAATTGATATGATTTGGATTGGTAAGTTTGATTGGATCTGTAGGACTTCAGAAGTTGTACAGAAATATCGCCTCCTTTTTTGTGATCATTGCTACTTTTTCCAAAGGATTATTGGTTAACCTATTTTAAGGGAGGCCAATAGTTGGCCATGCCACCTTCTCATGAGTCCTATTGAATTGATTCCTTGATGCATGATTGGTGATCAAGTTTGAATCTGGCAGCATGTGGACCTTGACCAAGCACGCTAATTGTTCAGGTGGTTTGAGTCAAAGTCAAACCTGATTGGTCTTGTTACTTGGTGGTTGGGCTCTTCGGAACACCCTTTGATCCTTAAGTTAGTATGGCCAAAAGGGATTAAGGGGAGTAAGGAATACATAAAAGCCAAAATCCCTGCCTGCCTTACCTTAAATATCTGTTAGGAGGGCACAATAGCCATTCCTAGGGTAATTTGGTCAAAACAGGAAATGCCCTTTACTGCTTGTGGTTGGGCCGGCCCAATGTCCCAAGGGCATTTCTGTTTGATAGCACATTTTTCTGTGTCCTCACCATCCATTGTTGGGCTAGGTCTGTGCCACATGACACTTCTCAGTTGGAGTAATTGGAATTTATCATAATACCCCCATCAATTGGGAGAAAGATAAACTAAAAAGGTAAAAAAGGGCTTAGTCAACAAAGGTGATTGCTACTATTTGATGTGGCATTTCATGTTTTGTAAATGCACTCAAGTTATTCATCTATATCAATGCTATATGGGCATGTCAGCATTGTCTTTTTTATCAGCTCGGGCAATGCTAACACAGGTTGGTAGGAATTCTGTCTTAGGTGTTGGAATCAAACTAGATTGTCTAGCACATATGCTTTTACTTAGTTTAATCCAATACAAATTCTATTTTCACACTTCTTGATTTTTGCTAATTCTTGCTCCTTTGTTCAAGTTTCCTCTTAAGTTTTCCTTGTTGCTTATTTTTGTACACTTGAATTTGCTAGGTTATAACAAAGTTCTGTTCAGAGCGAATTGCTAAGTATGCTTTTGAGTATGCCTATCTTAACAACAGAAAGAAAGTCACAGCTGTGCACAAGGCCAACATCATGAAGCTTGCTGATGGGCTATTCTTGGAATCATGTCGTGAGGTTGCAAAAAGATACCCGAGTATAAAGTACAATGAAATCATTGTTGATAATTGCTGTATGCAACTTGTTTCAAAGCCGGAGCAGTTTGATGTTATGGTATGCTTTATTGTTTTTGCTAGAATTATTTATTATATTTACTGCTTACATTTATTTACCCTCTACTCCTTGCTACTCTTATCTTGATGTTTATTCTCTTCCATTTATTTTCATGATTGTCACGCAATACTAGTATCTGTATCCAATGGTGATGATTCAATTGGAAATGAGTCCTTGACCCAGCAACTACAAGTTGCAGCATTGCTGATGCAGTGATGCCAGCATATTGAAGAGTTTTATTGTTGATTTTGTCAGCTAAGGCTTGAGAAATAAACTTCATTGCCAAATTATTCAAATCAAACTGAGATTAAAGGATATTCTATGACAAATAATCATGGGGGTTTGGTTGTTCTCAAAGGAAGTGAATTGATGCCTTCCAGGTTCAACTTAGGTCCATATTGTAAATTGGTTGCATTTTGTATCTTTTCTTAAACAGTGGAATCCTGTTAACCCTAAAAGACTTGTATGACTATGAGACGCTTCTCCTTTTCTCTTGCCTAATTGTTCTAACTTGTAGCTTCACCACTTATTATTTAGGCCATTTTTTATCCCAGACCTCTGCTCTTTTCATTGCTATTGACATCTTATTACTGATATGATACCTAGCACGTAACTGATACAATTCACTGACTCTCTGCAACTGTTATTTCTTTTCCATATTCAGTGTATTCTTCTCCAAAATCCTACCTCATTAATAAATATCTCTTATATGTCCTTGTAAAGGTGCAAGTATAATTCATTCGTTCACCAGCAGTGTTGCCTATAAGTGGCTACAAAAATGTCTTAAAATTTGGGAATCAATCATGATATAGAGACTAATGAGTCTGAACATATGATCCAGCAATTCTTTTCTAAAATTGACCATGTTGGCAATGTTTTTCTGGGTCATCAACAAGAAGGCGTTTGTTTGGCCATCAAGTTTTATCACAGACTGGTTTCTACCTATTTGAGGCTGCGACTTCAAATTAATTAGTTAAAAAGATCTTTAGCAGCTACATGGAGGGCTTCTTTTGATAGTCACCTTATTTATGAGGGCCATGTTTTATATTTCAATCTTTCAAGCGCTAAATCTGGCCACATAACTTCAATTGACACATGAAAAATTTCCCATTTGCTTTATTATCTATTTTTACATTGTTGAGCATTCATGTCCATCCAACTATTGTCTATATTGGTATATTGAATCAGAATAATTCTTTTTGTAGGTGACACCAAATCTTTATGGCACTTTAATTGCAAACACAGCTGCAGGTATTGCTGGAGGTACTGGCGTGATGCCAGGAGGTTGGTTTCACAAACTTCTTATCTTCAAGTTTTCTTTTTTGCTTAATACAGGTAGTTGACTATTTGATTTGATTTGATTTTACTGTTCTTTTTTCTTCCCATACTAATATACCAACTACCGGTGTGATCATGTGGATGAGAGCTATCATTTTTGTGGTTTGGTGTAGTCCTAAATATGAAAAATTCTGGTGCCACAAACATGAGATCGTCAAAACTTTACCACTTTGGGCTGTTAACTGAAGCAATTTACACTAGCAACTTTACATGTGGTTGATCTATAGGTCTATGGCTTGTTTGTCCCATGTAGTTTTAGTATTATTGTCTACAACCTCTAGGTTTGTAAATTGGATCAATCGGATGTGGCACTGCATTTCTGTAAACCATTGCTGTGCCTCAGTTATACAGTCACTGGTTCATCGTCATCGATCTGTTGCCTTATTTGTGTTTGCCATTTGCTCTTTTACCTGATTAGAAGTTTAAGAAATTTCAGATGCTTGGAATGTTTTTACTGAACCATAGTACTTTAATGATTTAATGGAATCAAAGTTGGTATAGTATGGTTATTATACGACAATCTTTCTGAAACATAATGAACACACTTGAAGTGAATTGTTTTTGGGTGTTACAGGTAATGTAGGTCAAGATCATGCGGTGTTTGAGCAAGGTGCTTCAGCGGGCAATGTAGGAAAGGAGAAAATAGTGGATCAGAAGAAGGCTAATCCAGTGGCCCTGCTTCTGTCATCCGCAATGATGCTGAGGCATCTACGGTTCCCATCCTTTGCTGACCGACTAGAGACTGCCGTGAAGCGTGTGATTGCGGATGGCAGATACAGGACGAAAGACTTGGGAGGCAGTAGCACAACCCAAGAAGTTGTTGATGCAGTCATTGCAAACCTGGACTGAGCGCAGTTCACTGTGAGCCAAAACTATACATACTCTTTGCAATTTGTTCTTCTGGAGCATTTGTTTGTTGTTGTTTTATATATTTTCATTTTCATAATTGTTGGCAGATTCCCTGGTGGAATCTGATAAGTCTTGAATATTTTTTTGTACAATAATGGAAGGATCTAACACTGAAACAAGTGCCATCTTTTGCAAATGGAGAGGTTAAAACATTCTGCTTCCTTCTGATGAAGAGAAATAACACAACTTTCTTTCCCTACAAAATCTGCTGCCATTCTGAAAAGATATTTAACTTAACCTGAAATATTCCTGGGAAAAATGTTCCTGCTCCATGGAATTTTTCATGTCGTTGTAATCAGAGCTCTCTTTGGTTCATCGGTAAAATGTGTTTTAACAATTTTGCTTTTCTTGTAAATTTGGAAATATATTACGTTTTCCTCGTCTTCGTGTAGTATGCTGGTACTAATTATTATTACTAGTAGAAGTTATAGTTGATTTTTTTAAAAAAACTAAAAATATCATTTTAATTTCGAAACCATAAATGCTTTTGGTAAAAATGTCAAAAAAGCATAAATAGGTTTAATAACTTTCAAAATAATAACATTTATGTTTAAAGTCTCAAAATATATTTTTTATTTCAAATATCTCGCTGAACTAGATTTTATATTATTTGCAGTTAGAGATTTCGGATTTGTTTTTTAAATAGTTAGAGTTCTTTAGACTAGTTATGAACTTTGATCTTGAGTCCTTGATTAGGATTATATCCACGTGAAGACTTTGATCTTGATTATTTAGGAATTCTACTTACCTAATGACGCCATATGGTCAGATACTTTGGTCCAAAAAAGTATAATTAAGAACTTAAGTCAAAAGTTGTGAGTTTTAGTTAGGTAGTTTGAAATATATTTCAGTAGAATATTTGAGATCGGGAATATCATGGTTTTGCAAAAAAATATTATGATTTTGATAATTTATCAAATTTATTTGGGTAATTTTGTTGAAAGTTTTATGACTTTAACATTTTTTTCTTTAAATTTTAAAGTTAATTATTAATTGTTAAAGTATCATTTCTATTAATTTAAAAATAAAAGTGATATTCGTTGAGCACCTCTTGTATTTCATGTCTTTTTAGCGAACCAAAAGCCCGTGATGTTCCAATCACGAAGCGCCAGGTGTTGGGACCAAGGATTTAGCTTAGATTGACTGCAGAGCTGGTAGTTCGCCGCAGTGGGGCAAGACAACGCTCCCACTTCCACAATTAAGTAGCAAGAGCAGATGAAATGTCTACGTAAACCCTTCATTTCGAGTGAAGTAAAGCTTAATTTATAGTTGTTTCGTAACAAGAGGAAAAGATTGGAGGAAGACTTGTCTCTCCAGTTTATATTTTCTCCAAGCTAATCTTCATTTTCATGATCGTCTTATTTCCAATTGGCGTTGGCATTTTTCACATGATTAAGACAAAACATATCAAAGATTTAAATTAATTCTCAACCCGTTAAGCCTCTTCAAATACAAACAGCATCATTTATAGCTTAATTCTCATTAGTTGAAACCTTTGATTTCACACCAATTAGTTATCTACGAACATAATTATCATTTTTGTTGAAAATTCACATGGTATGTATGACAACAATAATTTCAGAGATTTTTTTTTAAAAAAAAAATGTAATAAAATCTTTAAATTTAGCTATTAGATTGAGAATTCATACAAGTTGAGACAAACTGCATTAAAGATTAAATTTTATAAGCCAAATTATTTCTAACGAAAGAAATTTTACTCACAAAAGAGGATATTTAATAGGGTAATTAGATGAATACATCTTGAACTTTGAAAATTGTCTCATTTGTAGTTAAATTTAAAATATTTTTAAATTACATCCTCAAATTTTAACATTGATCTTAATTGTATCCTTCCGTCGTCTCTCCTATTCATGATGTGACATGCCCACGTGAAATAAGATAATATTATTTTAACACATCATTAAAAATATTTTAAAAATTATTATTTTTTAAATCTCCTTTTCATTCATTCCACCGTCGTTGCCGCTAATCTTCGCCCATGCGCCCTATCCTTTTCCTCCGTCCCTAGCTGCGGATACGAGTCTAATGAAAGCTCTAGGGACTCACCCCCGCCACTTGCCGATGAGATCTTCCGCTCCGCCCATCGCTCTGGCGGGTACACCCAGGGCGACACCACCTACCTTGCCCTTGCTCGCGCCTACGCCGACCGCGATCCCCCAGACTTTCCCGCAATGCGCCGCCTCCTTGATCACATGCGCAAGGATCGGCCCCGCCCCTTCCCCGAACGCATCTTCCTCCCCATAATGCGCGCCCTTGGCCGTTCCGGACGGCCCCTCGCCGCTGTCTGACTCTTCCTCCGCCTCATCCCTTCTTACGATCGCGCCCCATTCGTTCGTTTTTTCAACTCTGCCCTTTTTGCGCTCATCTCGACTCCCGGTGGTGGGCACCACCACCGCCTTGCAATTTCCTTCTTTTCCTCCGCCCTCCGCCGCCACCCCTCCCTCGCCCCCAACCTCCTTACCTTCAACCTCCTCATCAAGTCCCTTTGCCGAATTGGCGACCTCCCCGGCGCAATTCACCTCCTTCGTCACCTTCCCCTCAGCGACCTTCGTCCTGACGTGTACTCCTACTCCACAATTATCGCCGCACTCACTGTCGGTGGCCAACTCACCGACGTCGTCGCCCTCCTTGACGAAATGCTCCTCGACGACGTTCCTCCGGCTGCCCTTGCCTTCAACACCCTCATCACTGCCCTCTGCCGCTCTGGCGACTTATTCCACAATATTAATTTTAAAAAATATATTTTTAATGACGTGTTAAAATAATATTATTTTATTCCACGTGGGCATACCACGTCATGAACATACCAAGGCTGACAACGAAGAGATGATGGGAGGATACAATTGAGATCAATGTCAAAGTTAAGAATGTAATTTGAAAATATTTTGAATTTGACTGCAAATGAGGCAATGTCCAAAGTTGAGGATGTATTAAGGTAATTACCCTATTTAATATATTTGATCTAATTCACTTTTTCGAGTTCAATTAAAACTCGGCCTGAATTGATTAACATAACAACTTTACTCTCCTAACATTAGAGATTCAGATATTATCAAATAGCAAAGAAAATACTTTATTTGAAGTATTGATACCAAATAGAGGCATGATGTAGGCTCCTTCTTTCCCCGATGTTCTCTCGAGGCATGCGACGTGTGCGAATCTTTCCCCCTTCCCACTACCTCTTGTCCTTTGCAATAGACAACAAAGGGGTGGCAAAACGGGCTGGCCCGCTAACTCCGTGAGCTAGAAATTAGCGGCCCAACACGGCCCGTAATATTTTGCGGGCCGCCCACGAACCCGCATATTTTCTAGAATTTTTTTATCCTCAAAGTTTCTCTGCTTTGATCTCTAAATTTAACTGATACAAAATAATACAAGATGTCCATGTATTAATTTTGCATTGCTAAGTTCAGCTCAGCAAATTATTTAAATTAATACAATTTTTTTAATACATTGTGGGCCAAAGGGACCGGCCCGGCATGATAAGAGCCAACCAGCGTCGGCCCGCAATATTATTAGGTCGGGCCAACCCAACTTGATAAGTTTATCAGGCTAAAATTCTTGGCCTGGCTCATAGTTATCGTACCATGCTCGTGTCGTGCTATCGTGTCATGCCCATTTCTATTGCCCATAGTTTCTATTGTCATTTAGACGTGCGTGTTGTGCAAGCTACGTGTTAGGGTTTCTTGGCCGCTCTCTTCTTTTCTTAGATTTCTTGGCCCGATGGCAGGTAAAGGAGGTGCCTCGTCTTTATAGGCGCTCAGGAGGTTAGATTCAAGTTCCCACCGCTAAAGAACCCTACGAGGACTCATAGTTTGGCTCCTTTAGAGGCGATGAATGGTAAGAATCGTAATGGGGGTTCCATTGAGCCCTTGTCTCCTCGATGGGATCGGTCGTATTCAGGCATTCCATCTTCCTCCTCCCCTATCAATAGATCTGGGGTCTCTTCGGCAAAGCCTTTGATTGCCCTGACTTCTTAGGTTAATTTGTTTAAAGGTAGAAATAATAGTAACTCCATGTTTTCGTCGTTTGAGATCTTGTCGAAGATTAAAACATCTACTATTGACTATGTGGAATTTGATGAAGCGGAGCTTTCTGAATGTCGTAAACCTTGGTTTTCTTCATTGATCGGGTGTTTTCTATGTAGGCCGCCTATGCATGTACATTTATGGGATTGGGCTTTCAATGTTTGGAAATTTGAAATTACTAATGTCATTGATCTTGAGAGTGGTTATTTTTTATTCCGATTTGATTATGAGGATAACGCTCTTAAAGTCCTATTGGGTGGTCCTTGGGCCTTCCAAGGAGAACTGTTAATCCACAGGCCTTGGCGTCCTAATTTCCAGGCCCTAACCGAGGAGGTGACATCTGCCCCGATTTGGATCCAACTTCCTGACCTCCATATTGTCACGGGCCAATTATTTTGTGAGGAAGAACTCGTGTGGCACCCTTGCATCCCGTGCAAGGGATAAGCCTATCATATCGAATCTGTCTTGAATTGAGCTTTTCGGCTTAACATCGTGGGGTATATGTTGGTCCACGTGTCAACCTTACGCTCCATATCTGCTCCCCCAAAAGATAATGTTGGCTGAATGATATTGAAGGCGTAAAGTAAAATAACAATTACAGGACTATGGACGCAAGAAAATATAAAACTGGGTGTAGGACAAGCTCTGCAATTGTCTTGGGCGAATATCGACTGATCGCACGCCCATATGGGTCGCTCGTGCGTCTCCGGCCAATGCAACCGCTTTGTTTGCCAACGTTCTCCTACATTATACAAGAGACCCCTAACCCCCAAGGTTCCCAAAAGCACGAGGAGTATGACAAAATTGTGGTCATACGAGATGATGATTTTCCATGGCCACGGCCATGACGAATGCAGGAAAACTGCTCCGCTTAGCCGTAACGCACGCACCAAGCGACGAATAACCTCGAAATGTATCCAACTCGTACCGTGGGCCCTCGGGGATCGCACAAAGGATTTTACAAATACGAACTAGAATAAAATACAAATTTACATGGATGCGAAAATATATTTACAAATATGTAGGGAACATTCCGTCATGATTCGTCGTTGCTCGGGCAAATCGAAAAGTCCCTAACAATATGGAGTAAGAGAACAATGTGTCTTTTTAAAATTGCTAGTCTTATTGGCAAACCTTTGAAAATTGATGAAAAATCTTTTTTCTAAGAAAGAGGCAGATTTGTTCGGACATGTATTGAGATTGATTTTTCTAAGCCTATTAAGCAAGGTATATGGTAAGCCCAGGGTGAGCCTTTTTCAATGTATTTGGTATGAAAGATTGCTTACGTTCTATTTTGCATGTGGTTGCCTGGGACATCAACCGTCTTTCTGCATGAAAGGTAAGGTAACCGAGGCAAGTATTTCTCCTGCCCAATTTGGCATGTCTACCAAGACCGATATGAATAATGTCTCTTTTGTCAAAATTGTTGCTTCGTATAATTCCAAAAATAATGACACCAATATGGATGTTAGCAGTGATGATAGTGGTAATGTTTACGACCCTTGGATTATGGTGAGTAAAAAGGGTAGAAAACCTAGAGTAAGTAAGGATTTAAATGAGGGTAACCGGTTTCAGGAAGCTATGATTAGTGTAGAGCCTAAAGTTAGTGAAGACATCAATAATAGAAACTTTAATTCTGTTCATGACAATCTCACATATAACCTTAAGGAAGTTCATATTAGAGACAAGATGATGGTGGCTAACTTGTCACCCACTAGCAATATTCCCCGCTCTTCTCGGGGTGTTGATATGGTTAATGTTCCTACTCATGTTGCTCATTTGGGGGATAAGAACTCTGCTCCTACTGATCAATGTTTTTATAACCTAGTTAGTATGGTTTCTCGCACCATGAATAATTTGGATCAAGTAGCTAAGGGATTGAGTTTGAAAGAACCTGAAAGTCTTTCCAAGAAGCCTGACAGGAATCGTTCATGCAAAGGGAAGCTTCCTAGACCTAATATCACTAAATACATGCTTAGGCTTGATAGTTTGATGAGTACTAGGAAAAGAAGGGCTATGAGGGACATCACTTAATTCAAAAAGGAGCTGGATGATATTATCAATAAAACTCTTTTTCTCCCCCAATTTTGTATTCCCCAGGGCTCTAGGTGATGAGTCTCTATTGAAACATGCCCATATTTTAGGTAATGAAACCAGGCCTGATGGCTTGGCTGAAATGGACCAAATAATAACTTGTATAAATGAGGATGTTGAGCTAGAATTTTAGAGGCTTGAACATAAAGGATGTCATTAATTTCATCTGTATGAATATTAAATCTAATAAGTTAGATTTATTTTTTTTACAGGAAACACATGTGTAAGAAGACATTGCTGCTAAATGTGTAAGTTTTTTTGGTAAGCTTTGGTCTTTCTATTCTTTTTTTTTGGATGGGGCCTCCAGTGACCTCTTGCTAGTGTGAAATAATTCTAATATTAAGCTTCAACCTACTTCGAAATCTAGTCATTTTATTAGTGTTGTTGTCTCTTCTAATAATGGTTTCCCTTGGCTTTTGACTGTATTTACGCAAAATGTTTTCTAGAATGAGCTCGGTAATCTTGGTTTTCATAACATTCCATGAATTTTGTTTGACGATTTCAATTGTGTCTTGAATAAAGAACATAAGCAAGGTGGTAAACCTTTTAGTGTTAATACAAATGTCTTGGCCCTTAGGGAATGTATTTCTAATCGTGGGCTAATTGATTTGGGATTTAATAGCCAAATGTTCACTTTGTGCAATAACATGAACTATGGTAAGATCTTAATTAGGCTTGACAAAGCATTTGCTAATGCTCCGTTGCTTAGCATGTTTAATAACTCTAAGGTGTTTCACCTCAATAGATCCATCTCGAACCACTGTCATCTTCTAATCTAGATTGAGTCCAAAGTGTGTCTATGCAATTTAAAGTTCATTTTCCAAAACTTTTGGACCTGCTACCCTGAGGTGGCCGATATTATCAAGGAATTCTGATGCAATAGTCCTAACTCTTATTGTCCTCCTATGAACAAAAGTAGACATTTCTTTTGGAACAAACATGTGTTGAGTAAGTTGGAGATTAACGGAGATAAGGTCAATTCTCAAATCAAGAATTTAAAGCAACTTGATTGCTCTCATGGCCTTTCTGGTAGCAACCTTCTAGTTTTAACCGATCTCTATAAAAAGGCTAATGACATGCGTGCCCAAATCTGTCAAAAATGGTCCTTCCTTGCGAAAGGGAGTTGGATCAAGGAGGGGGAGAAGAATACTAAGTACTATCACAATTTGGTGGTTGCTACGAGGAAATTTTTTTATCTCTACTATTAATATTAATGACGACGGTATGATTAATGATACTAGTGTAATTATAAACTGCTTTGTTTCCTTTTATAAGAATCTTTGGAATTTCCAGGATATGGATAGCTTCTTTAAGTATGTGCCGCCTAATTTAGGTAGAATACACTACTAGAAATTGGTTTTTCAGCAACGACTATTAGCAACGGTCGCTCAAGCCGTTGCTATTTGCAACGATGTTCTTACGGTCGCTCAAGCCGTTGTAGATATGCAATATCTGCAACGGCTTTGTAATGGACACGCGAGTCGTTGCAGATATTAATTACCTTAGCAATGACTTTCTAACGGACAAGTAAGCCGTTGCTGATAAGTTTATATAGGGTCCGTGCCCGCCCCTTCCTCATTCTTCTTACTCTTCCTCTGCTGCCGCCGCCCGCCGCCCCGTCGACGACCACCGATTACGACCGCCGCCGCCGCCCCGTCTGTTCCAAGTATTCCTCACCACCCCTTCCTTCCCATTCAATTCAGTCGAAACCCTAAATATAGGGTTTCGGTCGGTGGCCGCGGTCGGATTGTTGTCCAGTGTTCGGCCGGACAAATCTATTAAAATTGTGTTTATTTTGAATGCTATGCTCAAATCTCTAATCAGAGGATTAATTTTCATAAGTCTGAAATTTTTTCTTCTTAAGTAAGACTAGTGCCCCAACCAGACATAATATTTGCAACAGATTTGGTATGAAACATGGTTCGTTTCCTACAAAGTACTTGGGCACTATCGTCTCTTCAAGACAGCCTACTTTAAAAGGATCTTAACTTCATTATTGAAAAGGTTCATGCTAAAATTAACAACGGGAACATAACATCTTTGCGCCGAATAGTAAAATTATTCTTATAAACTGTGTCTTGAATTCAGTGTCTCTTCACGCATTACTTGGTTCCCTAGGAAAGTGGTTAATAAAGTTTTATCCATTATTTTTTTAAAAAAAATGAAGCTCCAATAAGGATAAAAAAATGCTTATACATTGTGGCTTGGGATCAAGTCACTAAGCCCGGTGGCCTTGGGATTAATGACTTATCTATTATGAGATTTTCCCTATGCTAAAAGAGTTTATCAATTATTGAATGGAAGTGATATTATGTGGTGTAACGTGATTAATGTCAAGTATGAGTATTTTAATCTTTGGCATGTGCCCACTTATGCTAAACATAGCTGTTGTTGGAGGATTGTTTGTGACACTACTTATTTGATTAAAGGTGATTCCAAGAAATTTATTTAGTCTGATTTGAATACATATGTTTTCTTGGATCTTGGATTTTCGATATTCCTATTAGCCATAAGCCTACATACATTAATATGGATGTGATTAACCTGAGCATGAGTGTAGCTGATCTTATGAATGATAATTGCTGGAATTTGAATCTATTGTTACATATGTTCAGTTATGAGTTGGCACTTAATATCTCCATAATTACTTTGACTATGAACCCCAACGATGATAATTAGTTTTGGTGATTAGAGAATAGTGACCGGGTGAATTCTAAATCTACCTACAAATATATTACGAGATTCTTGGTCCCTAACCTGAACAATCCTCCTAGGTGGTCTACCATCTAGAATCTTCCAATTGGCCCTCGAGTCAAGCACTTTGCTTGCAAAATTTTTCATGATAGATTGCCAACTGTGAAAAGACTGGCAAGGTTTAACATCATTAGCTCCCTTAGATGTTCCCGTTGCGGCAGCCAACCTGAGAGCATGACACATGCTCTTCGGGACTGTGAGATAGCTCGAAAAATCAGGAAGCTCATTGATGATCGATTTTCAATTATCCCTATCATTTTAAATACATTGTATTCGGATAACGTGTCCTAGGTTATATTTAAGGTGGGCTCTGCTTCGAATATTGACATTGCATTATGTCTGAATACTATATATGATATCTTGCACTCAGAATCAGACTATTTTTAAATCATCTAGGTCCATAGTTGTGTCTATTTTTGATAAGATTCTAGTCATTACTCTAATCAGTTAAATTTAATTTTGGAAATATTTGGGTACAACCTTCTCCAAACTGCTTTAAAATTAATATTGTTGTTGCTTTTGAAGAAACTATCTGACTTTATGCTTCTGGGTTCATCTGTAGAAGCAATTTTGGTCAGGTTCTTCAAGTTAAAGTCTGTGTTAATTATTATGGTTCTATCCTTTATAGTGAAGCTATGATTGTCAAAAATGCTTTGTGTTTTGCAATTAATATGAGATATGAAAAATATTATTATAGAATCTAACTCTAAGCTCGTCGTTGATATGTGTAACATGTCAATTGAGCCATTTTGATTTATCAAGAACATAATTAAGGACGTTTTGGTATTGGCAAGATTGAACAATCGGTTAAAATTCCAACACATCCGACGTGAAGGAAATATGACATTAGACTAGATTGTCAAACACGCTTTAGCATCTAATTCTTTCTTTGTTTGGGACCAATGGCCTCTGAATTTGTATAAAATTAGGGTTAAGAGTAATTTTTATCCTCGAACTATTAAAAATAAAATAAAAATACTTCTAAACTCTTCTTTAATTGATTTTTACCCTTAAACAAACAAAAACAATTAAAAAATACCCTCAAGCTATTAGAAATAAGTAAAAATACTCTTAAATTTTTTTGATATGCTTTTTACCCCTAGAAAAATAAAAATAGTTAAAAAATATTAGTATTTTTACCCATGTCTAAAGGTAGAAATAGTTTTTTTTCTTAAAAATAGGTAAAAATACTAATATTTTTTAACTATTTTCGTTTGTCCAAGGGTAAAAAATTTATCAAAAAATAAGTTTATGAGTATTTTTACTCATTTCTAATAGTTCAAGCGCATTTTTTAATTTTTTTCGTTTGTTTAAAAGTAAAAATCAATCAAAGAGAAAATTAAAGGTATTTTTATTATATTTTTAATAGTTCTAGAGAAAAAATTAGTCTTAACTCATAAAATTATTAGCAAGGATATTCCCTCTAAGTTTGATTAATAATATATTTTTTTTGATAAAAAAATATATGTTTGATCTAATTCGGAAGTCGAACTCAATTCCAACCTTACTCGGCAACAGCCA
Organism: Canna indica; assembly: GCA_034359265.1. Taxonomy (NCBI): domain Eukaryota; kingdom Viridiplantae; phylum Streptophyta; class Magnoliopsida; order Zingiberales; family Cannaceae; genus Canna; species Canna indica. Next base: position 13,091,367 of record CP136893.1, on the reverse strand, counting down.
ACAGTTGGTGCCGTCAAACCGTCTCTTTTTCTCCATCCTTGCAATCAACTTGTACCGTAGCGTGTCGCAGGAGAAGACATCGACTGACCTCCGCCCAATCCCAGGCGCCTTCTTCATTGTGCTCATCCAAAGAAGCAGCGCAACCACAAGCCCCGTCAGCATTCGCCATTCGCCATTCGCCATGCGCCACCTACTAATCCTTCTCTTCCTCCTCCTCCTCCCCCGCACACCAGATTCCTCCGCCATCACCACTGCGTCGTTCGCACCCGTCCCCTTCCCCCTCTCCACCAACTCAAGATGGATCGTCGACGCCGCCGGGCGCCGGGTGAAGCTGGCGTGTGCCAATTGGGCGGCGCACCTGGAGCCGGCGGTGGCGGAGGGGCTGGGCAAGCAGCCCCTGGACGCCATCTCCAAAAGCGTCGCCGCCATGGGGTTCAATTGCGTCAGGCTCACCTGGCCCCTCTACCTGCTCACCAACTCCTCCTTCGGCTCCCTTACCGTCCGGCAGTCGCTGGAGCTCCTTGGCCTGGCGGAATCCGCCGCCGGCATCCGGGTTAACAACCCCTGGCTGCTCGATCTCACCCTAGTCCAGGCGTTCCAGGTAAGGGCAAACATTGTCCATCCATTGTTAGATTTCAATGCCGCCCCCCAATAATTGATCGGGTTATTATTACAACACTAAATGAATAACATTGAAACAGGCAGTCGTCTTCAATCTAGCCAGCAACAATCTCATGGTCATACTGGACAACCAGTTAAGCAAGCCGGGTTGGTGCTGCAGCAAGTATGACGGTAATGGCTTCTTCGGGGACAAGTTCTTCGACCCAGATGAATGGTTGAAAGGCCTGGAGACGATGGCAACCATGTTCAATGGCTTTTCAAGTGTGGTCGGCATGAGCTTGAGGAATGAACTCCGAGGCCCAAAGCAAAATGTCACCCTCTGGTATAGGTAAACATCTCCAGCTCAAAATCCTCTTCTTCTATCAATGCAATCACTTCTCAATCTTTAAAAACCTAACCTTTATCTTCCTCTCGATCACAACTCAGGTACATGGAAAGAGGAGCAGAGGTTGTGCATTCAGCAAACCCAGACATGCTTGTCATTCTATCTGGATTAGATTATGACAAAGATCTCAGCTTCCTCTCTGAAAGCCAAGTGGAGGTAAGCTTCACAGGGAAGCTTGTTTTTGAGTACCACTGGTACGGGTTCTCAGATGGTGGCAATTGGGACAGTGGAAACCCTAATGAAGTGTGTGCAATGGTGATTCGTAACATCACAAGGAAAGGAGGGTTTTTACTAGAGAGGGGTTGGCCCTTGTTCTTGTCTGAGTTTGGGATTGATCAAGGTGGTACCAATGAGGCTGACAATAGATTTTTCAGCTGCTTTCTAAGTTATGCAGCTGAAATGGATGTGGACTGGGCGCTTTGGGCATTGCAAGGAAGTTATTATATTAGGGAAGAGCAATTGGGATTTGATGAGACATATGGAGCTCTGAGTTGGGACTGGTGCAAGGCCAGGAATTCTAGTTTTATTCGGAGACTTGCTTCCATAGCTTCTCCCTTTCAAGGTAAACTCTTACACAAGGTTGAAGTGGTAGAATATGGAGCAATGAGTTTTTTCCAACTGCTTAAGTTTTCTTTGGCAAGTCATCATCCAATCAAATTTTTAACACAGATCACATTACAAGTCATGAGTTCAAGATATTTTTTGGCCCTTGTATTCCTGTTTCTCTGAATTTTTGCAGCATAAGTTTACAAGTTCTCAACATGCTTTCTCTTACAATTTTGCTCACCTTCAATTCAATAATTTCAATACCAAATCAGCCTGGTTGGTTTGATTGGGAATTGGTCCCTAGTTACGATTTGGATTTTGCTCCATAATCAGTTTGGTTAGGAACTGACTAATTTCGATCAAGAACTAATCAAAACAGGTGAAAACGGATCAAATCTGGACCAATGACCAGTTACTTCGTTTTGCATTTTTACATTGTTTGGAATGAGTAGTCATTCAATCAAACATTAGCATGGACAATACAATTGAGTATTTTTGAGATGATGATCAATCTTAATTGTATCAACAATGACAATTTCCTACATGATGCAGGTCCTGGTCTTTCTCAAAATTCACCACACAATGCAATTTTCCATCCAAGGACTGGACTTTGCATTGTGATAAACTCTCAACTCAGGCAACTCCAGTTGGGCCAATGTGCAGACTCAGATGCCTGGAACTTCACAAGACAAGGAGAGCTCATGCTTAAAGACACCAAGTTTTGCTTGCAGGCTCAAGGTGTGGGCAAGGCCGTGAAACTGAGATCATGTTGCAGGGATTCCAGAGCAAAATGGGAGCTGATATCGGACTCCAAAATGCACATCTCCTCCAACCTCACCAACCACGGCGGCCGCGTGTGCTTGGACATCACCAACGATGGCATTATAATGACAAATCTGTGCAAGTGCTTGAGCCAAGATGGAACTTGCAATCCTGATACCCAGTGGTTCAAGATCATAAGAAGCAATAGGGAAGTACATGGCCAAATCTTTAAGAAGCTCACTTCCCCGTTTGTGAAGGTTGAACAATTTTATAGTAGAAAATGGAGAAAGGGAAAGATTTCACTGACATGAGTGTAAGTAAAGGGGAATATTTGAAACTTGGAAGTGTAACCATATAATTAAGACTAAGTATGGACGGAGGGGTGTTAATGAATTATATATATATAAAAGAAAGCACTCTGGTCTTCTTATCATGCCAAGTGTCATGATAAGAACTATGTCAAGTGATATAAATCTAAGTACTTTAATAGTTTATATAATTATTTAATGAGTCATAAATTCAAAAATTAATTTTGAATATTAATGTAGATGATTTGAGAAAATAAATGTTTATTCATTGCATTAATTTTTTTATGGCATGTAATATTATATTTCTTAAATATTTAATATTTAATTGACCAAAATTCGCATAATCCTTAATGAGCCGATGGAAGAAATGTAATTGAAATATATTGAATTTAATTGAAATGCGTTGATATATAGATATTGGATTTAATTTAATATTATTATTTTGGTATTCACGTTACTTGTCTAACATTGAATTTAATATTGCTAATATAAATGAGCCATAAATTATAGCAATACATTAGAATGAAAAGATTTTTTGAATGTGGACCCAACACATTTAATAACAATATTTATTAGTTTCTAATGCTACCTATAATATTTTAGATCAATTCTCATTAGATCTATATATATTTTAGAAAACACTAATAAATTATCAAACAAATAATTTTTTATCAAAATACGAAAACAAATACTAACAAAAATATTTTAGAAAAATATTACTAATATATCATAAAAATATTATTTCATCAAAATACGAATGATAAGAAATACGACTATGTCTTTATCAAATATATATATATTTCATAATTAATATATATCTTATGAAAATATTATTAAACTATCATAAAATTATTATTTTATAAAAATACGAAATAATTAATGATTTATCCATTTATTGTATTGTTTAATTTGTTTTAAATTTTAGTTAAATATTTGTTAATATATACACAATATATATATGTGTAGAGGAAGCCGATCAAATTCTAAACATCCTGTCTCTTTAACTCTATATTTATCTCCACATATCCTCTTTCTTTGAATTCTCCTATACAAATTTCAAATAACATTGAAAGTTGAGAGGTAGGAGATCAAGGGCGGTCCTGGAAAAAAGAAAAGTTTAAAAACCACCAAAATGGTTAGTGAGTGTCTCTCCGAAATTGACCGATCCTCAATATTATGAATCATTTATGAATTTAATGATGCATGGCTCGTGTGGTGATGCACAGAAAAATTCTTCTTGCATGCAATATGGTAGATGTATACAATATTTTTCGAATAAGTTTGTAGACAAAACAATCATCGATGAGGATGAATATCCAATTTATAGAAGAAGAGATAATGATTGAATAATTAAATATGAAAATATTGATTTGGACAACCATTTTGTTGTCCCTCATAATAGATATTTGTTGTTGAAATATGGTGCATACATTAATGTTGAATGTTACAATAAATCGAGATTAATTAAGTATCTTTTAAAATATGTGAATAAAAGGCCATGATCATGTCACTACCACATTTGTTGACTCAGCATCACAATCTGGAATACAAGTTCATGTTGATGAGATCAAAATATTTTATGATTGTAGGTATATCTCACCGTGTGAAGCGATCTGATGAATTTTCAGTTTTGACATTCATTACAGATATTCATCAATGCAAAGATTGTCGTTTCATCTTTCAAATAAACAAACTATAATTTTCAATGACGATGATCCAATATCTGAAGTGGCAAATCGACCAACAATTAGTGAATCTTAATTTTTAGTTTGGTTCGAAGCTAACAAATAATTCATAGAGGCAAAAAGCTTAACATGAGTTGAATTTCTTTTGTTGTTTGCATGGAAGCAAGACATTAGACGTTAGACTCGAAGAGAGACAAGCCAATTTTCGATTGAGAATATTCTTAATTTGTTCCCCAAGAATGGTGAGTTATACTATTTAAGAATTCCACTGAACATGATCAGGGGTCCAACGTCTTTCGAGGATATTAGAATTATTAATGGTAAAATTTACCTAACTTTCATAGATGCATGTTGTACTTTAAGGTTGATTAACGATGACAAAGAATATTTAAATGTAATTAAAAAAGCAAGTGCACAGAGATCATGTTTTTCTCTTAGAAAATTATTTACAACATTATTATTATTATCAATCTCGATGTCTAGACTAGAATTCGTTTGGGATGGTACTTAAAAATTATTAACTCAAGACATACCTTATTTGATAAAGCAAACATTACGACGGAAGGTACGAAAGCTATATCTATGTTATATATATTTATTATGATTAGTATGTTTCATAATGTATTATTTTTTCTTACCAATTAATATATTGAATTTTTATATTTTTGAATTTCATATGTTGTCATTATTGATGATAAACTCAAAGATGATTGTAAAAATTGATTTAATTCAACAATGAGGTGGCAAAAGTTTGGATGACTTTCCTATAATGCCAAAATCATCTCGATCATCTACAAACCTTAACAATCGCTTAATTGCTGAGGAGTCGCGTTAAATCAAAGGAGATTGAGAGAGAAAAATCAAGAACAATTCCAATATCTAACTTCGGAATAGAGATAAGTTTGTGATAAAAAATTAGATGTTGTTAAAAGAAAAAAGGAGGTATTTTTTGTCTACGATTATGGTAGAATCGGAAAGACATTTATTTGGAAAGCTCTTGCATCTGCACTTCGATCCGAAGGAAAAATTATTTTAACAGTTGCATCCAGTTGGATAATATCTTTACTATTACCTGGTGGAAGAACAACGTATTCTCGATTTGTGATCCCTCTTAATCTGGATGCGGATTCTACTTGCAATATTAAACAAGGTTCTCCATTGGCTAATTTATTGGTGAGAACAAGTTTAATTATTTGTGACGAAGCTCTGATGATGAATAGATATTATTCAGTTATATATTTAATTTATATATTTATTAAATTTCATTAAATACAAATCTAATAGTCCGATTCTTTTAATTTTAGATATTGTTTTGAAGCGCTTGATAGAGCATTGCGTGATGTTATGTGTTTTAAGAATCCAAATAGCAATGATCATCCTTTTGGAGGTAAGACTGTAGTATTTGGAGGGAGGGGGGACTTTAGACAAATTTTACCAGTCATTTCTAAGGGAAGCATACAAGATATTGTTAATGCAACACTTAATTTGTCTTACTTATGTGACGAATGTGAAGTTTTGAAGCTAGCAAAAAATATACGTCTCATTGTAAACAACTCCAATGACAATATAGATGATTTGAAAAGTTTTTCGAATTGGATATTATTGGTCGGTGACAAAAAGATAGGTGATCCCGATGAGGATTTGGGGTAGTCCGAATTTCAAATGATAACTTAATTTTGGATGCAAATGATCCTACTGCTGCGATTGTTGATGTAATTTATCCTGAGTTTATAACAAATGTCAATAATTTGTAATATTTACATCAAATAGCTATATTAGCTCTCACTCTGAATATGGTTGAGACGATTAATGACTATATGGTTTCTCTAAATAAAAAAGAGTCAATGACATTTTTGAGCTCATATAACACGTGCTTATCAGATTCTAAAAGGAGTTTGTGAGATCAGATCAATACACCAGACTTCTTGAACTTCAAATGTTCTGGTAATCATAATCAATCTTTGACATTAAAAGTTGGGACTCCTATTATTTTACTGAGAAATATTAATTCATTTGTCAAATTATGTAATGTAACACGATTGGTGTTAACAAGACTTGGGAACTGAGTCATTGAAGCCAAGATTATTTTTGGAACTAATTGCAGAGAAAAGATATTCATTCCATATATGTCATTGACACCATCAAATCCAAAACTGTCAGTTAAATTTTAAATGAGTCAATTTTCTATTATGATTTCTTATGCAATGACTATCAATAAAAGTTAGGGTCAATCACTTTCAAATGTCAGTATTTTTCTCAAAAAAATATGGCTTCACTCATGAACAACTTTATGTTGCAAAATATGGCTTCACTCATGAACAACTTTATGTCGCAGTGTCTAGGATGACCAATAGGAAAAATTTAAAGATTTTGATTTATAATTGAGAAGATCATATTGAAAAAGAAATTACAGATGTTGTATACCAAATTTTTTTTCGTAATTTATAAAATATTTATTTTTTATATTAAATTATTTATGATTTATGCACAATATTGTTTTTTAAATATTGATATATATATATATATATATATATAATAAATTTATTAGATCTAATATGAGATCACCGCGCATCGCACAAGTCTTATACTAGTATATATAATGTTATGATCATCGTTAATATGCAAACTTATATAATATCGGGGTTGGTAAGAAATTTTATGGAATATTGGAATCCAATTTGAATGCCCAAGATGTGTGTTTGAGAATCAAGGTATTATAAATCAAATTTTTGATTCACCATTCAAAATCAGAGGATCACTTATCAACAAAATAATATATTAGAGGTGAGCAGGTTCGGATATTTTGTATTTTTCATGATACTCGAACCCCACCTGTATAGGATCGGTTCCTAAGTTTTGAAATCGAATCCTACCCCGTTGGAACATGAAATCAGACTCTATTCGGAATTACTAGTTCGAGTACCTTGTTGGAATATATTCATTTATAGATTTCAAAGCAAGTTCTAATAGATTCCAACATGTTCTAGAACAGATTCCAATAAGTTCCTGAACAAGTTCTAAAATAAATTTCAAAATAGGTTTCAGCAGAGGTTTCAACATATTCCATAACAAGTTCCAATAGGTTCTAGTACAGGTTCCAATTGGTTACAATACATGTTCCAAAATAGGTTTCAATTCTGAGTACTCGATGTGTTGGATCAGAAATCGAAATCGATTTTAATCGATTCCTTAATTTTTATCCCGAACACTACCCAAATTTAATTCAGGTCTACCCAAAACCTACTTGATCAGATAAATTTTAATTGATTTCGAGTCTACTCGGTACTCATTCACACCCCTAAGAAAATACAAGTATCCTCGCTATAAATCATTTGAAATTTTTGAAGTAGAAAGAAATAGAAAAAAGGTTCATAATCTCCTAATTTGACCACAGCATGAATAATTTAATTTGAGCATGCAGAAAAATAATCGCATTGACTGTGACTCCTGAACAATTCGGGCGACGTGGAGAGAGGAGGTTCAACGTGGGGAGACGGCGGCTGGAGGTCTAGAGGGGGCCACGTGGTGAGAGTGGCCCCCCCTCGCTGCTGTCAGCAATTACACAACTTTTTATTCACATTTTCACCATTTATTGCCTTTTAAATCTGACCGCGTCGAATCGATCAGCGCACCGTCTCTCACCCTAATTTCTCGCCTCTGCAACCCAAGGAGAAGACCGGAATGGCATCGCCCGCGGCTGAGCGGGCTGCGGGGAACCCGGCCTTGGCACCGGATGTGGACTCGCCGGAGAAGCCGGGGCTGGAACTGGCACAGTTCGCCGCGGGGTGCTTCTGGGGGGTAGAACTGGCGTTCCAGCGTTTGGAGGGGATGGTGAAGACGGAGGTGGGATACTCGCAGGGACACCTCCCCAATCCCACCTACAAGGACGTGTGCGGTGGCGACACCGGCCACGCCGAGGTGGTCCGTGCGCACTTCGATCCTGCGGTTTGCCCTTACACCCAATTGCTTGCCCTCTTCTGGTCCCGCCATGATCCCACCACCCTCAATCGCCAGGTGCTTATATATTTAGATGCATCTTCTTCTTTTGTTTTTGATTTAGTTGATTATTTACGAATCGAAAGATGATTTCGTGTTTTCTCCCTTTATTAAAATTGCTATTTGTTTTTTAGAAGATAGATCGAGAATGCTTTATGATCTGCTATTACGTTTCTGCTTAAAAATCTAATTTTTGTTTTGCGGCAGCAATGAATGAAATCAAGCTTCCCAAATTGGACATGTTTTATATTTTTTTTCCTCAAAGAACTATATTTTCTGTAGTATGGTTAATCATTGACTTCTCATTTTTGATGATTTCTTATTCAATTTGAAATGTGAACTAGTGCTTGTATATGCCACTGTTTTTTCTCTTCTATGCTTATATTGATGGTTCTGCTGTAGGTACAAAAATCAGCTACTATACACTGATTGTAGCATTATACAGGCTTGTTAAGTTTGACTTGACTTGGCTCAAAATATTCAAAAAAAATAATGATGTATAGATCTACAGTCTTGGATGGTGATCAGCAAATTTTTGGTTAAAATATCATAGTCAGACCATGTTGGCTACCAAAGATTGAGAAAGATAATTTATTTATTGGCAACTTGTGCTTCGAGACCTTAATTAGACCTTTTCCTTTCATTTATTTTATAGTTTCTAATAAATACATTGACCCAAAATGAAGCAGGTTGCTTGTTGTGTCATAAGAAAAAAGCATAAACTGACTTGCACTAATGCTCAATGATTGATATAAAATATTTGATGTTGATTTTTGATATGTGCTATTGGCAGGGAGGAGATGTGGGCACACAATATCGATCAGGGATCTATTACTACAATGAAGAACAAGCTAAGTTGGCAAGGGAATCTATGGAAGAAAAACAAAAGGAGGTCAGCAATAAGATTGTGACAGAGATTCTCCCAGCAAAGAAGTTCTATAGAGCAGAAGAATACCATCAACAGTATTTAGAGAAAGGTGGTGGAAGAGGACTAAAGCAATCTGCTGCGAAAGGATGCAATGACCCCATTAGATGCTATGGCTGATATGATCTCAATAAATAGACTTGAAATAGTATTCTGTCTTCCCATGTCATGGAAGGATTTAGTCCATTGTGTGAATTGTTGTGTTTTATTAAGAACAAAGCAAGCTGCAGCTTTTCATTTAGAATAAACTACTGTTTCGACTATGCTGTAATGAATTTGTTAATAAGATGTTTTCAACAATCCATTTGTTCTCAACTAATAGTGTTTTGTGAACATTGTTGCATTTTTGTTATATAATATAACTGATTAAATTCTCTTTCTCTTCTCAGTTGGATTGGATATTTGTTTTTGTTCTTTACTTAGGTCGAATATAATCAATAAGACTCTACTAAACTGTTCAGGAGCTACCTCTTTCAATAAATTGGTCTTGAAATTGGGACATTTTGCAAATGCCATACTTCATATATGAATTTTGTAGCAATTTTAGACTAGTAAAAGCTCAATCAACAGTATCAAACTTCAATCCTTGTTAACTATCATAGGGCTATTACATCCATATCTAATCATCTTATTTGATCTAGTAAAGTAGTAACTACCATTAACTAAAGATGTAGTAAAATATTAAAGAATAATAAAAGCAGCTGTTTTTTATTTTAAAGCTCATCAGGCTTGCAGTTCTTTAGAGCTCATCAGGCATGGAGTTCTTTATGCAGAGGGTTGGGAGATGTCTTCAATGGATAAGATGCCTGCATTGCAATGCCACAGAGCCCCTCCTTGGCCTCAACCTCTCTTTGCATCCTTATATATCCCTGTTCTCCCCACTCTGCCCCCCATGAGTTCTTCACTATCCAATACTTGACATCATCAGGAGATGTTCCATAGCCTACAATGGCAACTCCATGGTCCAACCCTGTTCCACAGCTCCCCGTGAAAACGCCCTAAAAACACAGACACAATGTTAGACTAAATTATCTCAAATTCATGATTTGGGCTCAAGAACACTATCAAAACAAGCATGCAGACCTCAGAATAAAACTGGAAATCTCTGCCGCTTGCTTCGATAGCAACTGCAACAGGTTGGTTTGATACTGCTTTCATCAGGGCTTCCTCGTCGTTGGGGGGAACATCCTCGTGCCCGTCGATGGAAACGACATTAGAATTTTCCTGCAACGGGGTGTAATTGTAACTTGTAAGACAATTAATTAACAAAATCTAATTTGCTGAATCTAAAGCTCTTTGACACCTTCGCAGTGTCGCATTTCTCTTGTTTGGCCACGTAAGGGTAGAGTCCCTCAGTGGTTATTCCTCCATTTTGCTTGATGAAGTCGAATGCGTCGTCCATTAGACCTCCATCGCATCCTTTAGCATCTGCGTCGCAGTCGACCAGCTCTTGCTCTGATAAGGATACCAGTTTGTTAGTCTTGATCATGTTTATTCCTTCCACGGCAACCACGGTCGAGAAAGCCCAGCAGCTCCCTGCAATTTTTACAGCAGCAAACAGTAAGAAGAAGATAATGATTAAGACGAAGAATTAAACAAGAGTTTGGTGAATAGTTGGATTCTTAATCTCACCGCATTTGCCTTGGTTCTTGACGGCCGTGACTGCACCCTTGAGCCTCCAGTCGATGGCCGGCGGGAGGTCGGTCACGTTCCGATACATGAAGCCGCCGCCACGGGCGCCGCGTTCTCCTCTGAACAAGCTGTGCCGTAGGATCCTCGACCCGGCGTACGTCCGCCTGAACTCCTCCCTCGTCGTGTCCCCGAACTTGTTCAGGCTCAGCTTGTAGGGCTTGTCCTTCTTGTTGGACTCGTGGATGTAGTTGACGTTCTCCTTGAACACCTCGAAGCGCACGCGCTTCTCATAATGGCTCCGGGACACGCCGTGGTGGTTCTGCCATCGCTCGTACAAGTCCCACAGGCTCTCCTCCGACGCGAGGTCCTCGGCGGTGAAGGGGATGCCGTTGGCCATGCCCAACATGAAGGCCAGCGCGATGAGGGTGGCGAACAGGAGAGCCTTCCCCATGAATGCGTGCTGCGAGAGGGCTCGAATTAATGAGGAAGAGCAGGTGTTTGATGAAATGAGGGAGGAGTTCGTTTGGATGAGGATGGATTGAGGATGCTGCATGCCAGGGGTATTTATAGCTGGTGGAGAGCTTGAGATTCGAAGATGAGGAAATGGAGGGAAGCTTTTGCAGTTATCAATGGTGATGAGAGTTGTCGTGAGATGTCATGCAAGACAAGGTTGATGACTGCGGAGGAAGAGAGATTTGGTGTGCTGTGTGCTGCACAGCTGCTGAAAGATTATGGGAGCCAAAAATGGGATCATTAAAGCAGCAGGCTTTTATATAACGGTATTTGTCTTGTTGCATTATATCGGTTGTATATATCTTGTGGAGATGATGAAAACAAGTTAATGATGTTGTTATCCAAATTGTATCATCTTCTTGGCATACTAGGCATTGGATTTATCATGGCCAGAGGAGTAACTGAGAGTGTGAAAATTAGAAAAGTTACCAATAAGAACTGAAGATGAGCAACGTTGATCACTTTCAAGTTGATGCTTCATCTTTGTCATATGCTTTTTTAAAATAATTTTATTTTAATGAAATAAAATTAAACAAAATTAAACCTTATACATCAGAAAGTCTTAACTCCAAGGATCCGTATTTATCAATCTTATATTCAAATTTTATTTTATTTTTTGTTTTGATTGGTTTAGGTACGTCCATAAATCAAAATATTTACATATATTTTAGGAATAAAGATTGTGCTTTGAAAAATAATTTAATTTCACAAATATAAAGATTTTTAATGATAAAAGTTAATTGTATTGGGTCTTCATAGTTAAGCATAATTAGTTTGGCTTAAATTGCATGTGTATGATTGAAAATTTTGTTGGTAAATAATTCATTAATATGACATATGCACGTTAAATAAGAACAATCAATTTAAAAGATTACACCGGAGTCAATGATAATAGGGCTGATAATTTTATCCTACACCACATGTAGATGTGTATCGAATGTGGATGTGAAGGTATATCTACACCACAATACCATGATAAATTATAACATATAATATATATCATATATTTAGGTAATTTTATAATTTTTTTGATGATGTTAAGTGATTTATTTACATATTATTTATTTAATAATAATTTTATGATTTTTAAAAAGATTTTATTAAATCAATTTATTTAAAATGCGATGCAGACGCAGGTGTAATGGGGATATCCGCATCTTTTTTTTGCTATGTAGTTAATTAGGGTGGCATCAGATTGGAATAATTAATGCGAATATTATATTAACCTCAATTATTTAAACAAGAAAACAAGCTTTGGCAAGAACCTGTGACAAAAAAGATTCTTCTGAGCAAATCATAATTTTTTTCATGCAACAATAAGACTATAGATTGGATTGCTAAAAATCGAAATTATTTTCTATCTTATGCTTATGCATTTGCCTAAAATGGCTGATCTTTTGAGAAAGAATTATTACAAAGCCAGGTTAAAAATGGGGATAAGCAAGATTACTACAAATTTCATGATTAGTAGCACTGTTACTAGTTGAAAAATTCACGGCCATACTACAAAACTAACTCTTCAAGTAGAGAAAGTATCAAGCAATGGGTATTCATTTCAAGGTTTCATTTCAACTTTATGATATAACTCTTGAAGGGTGCCTCCACGAAAGAAAAAAAAAAAAAAAAAAAAAAAAAAAAAAAAAAAAAAAAAAAATTCCAAGTCATAAAAAATTAATGTATTTAGTCTAAATTATGATCATTTTTATAAATCTAATTCATTCTTTAATTTGTATCAATTATATTCTAAATTATCGAATTAATATAAATTCTAGTATGACGTCAGATGTCTGTCAATATCACCCTTAAGTGCTGACGTAGCATCTAACTCAACATGTTATAATTTTTTATTAATTACTTTGCCACGTCAACATTTAATTATCTATTTTTAAAATTAAAAAATATTTTTAATTTATCCTTCATTGCCACGTCAGTTATTAAAAATATTATCTTTAATATACTCTCCATAGACCATGTCTCCGTCGGCCCCTCGGCCCTCCGCATGCCCGACTGCCATGACGATGCCAACCCCTGGTGCTCCTCCGACGTCCTCCTCGAGCACTTCCCCTCCGGTGTCCTCCCGAGCGCTTGCATCCTCTCGCTTTATCCTCTTCCTTCTCTCCCTCACGGCCACACTTTGTGCAGACAAGCCCTGCCAAGGGTTGTCATCTTCCTCTCCACGTTGGCAACAACATTCTACTGCGGAAAGTTAATTGGCAGAGGAGGAATGAACCCTGTCACGAACTTGGCTGCGACGGTGGCCACAGTCGGTGTCATTGCATATCCTGCCCGCTTTGGCCATCGGTAGCTGTTGAGTCGAGCATCTCTTGCCGTAAATGTCAAATCAAGTACAAGGAGGCCAATGTTGTACTGGAAATATATAAATTGTTGAACAAACACACACACAATGGAGGAATGAATATTTGAGATTGATCTATTAATCGATAGAAATGAGGGCCTTATATAGGCTTACAAGAAAATGATAAACTCTACGTAAGTGATCTCAAAACAATATGAGCCACATATTAAATCAAACTAATTAAATGAATAAATGCAAGATTTATCAAAAACAAATAAGATGATTACTAGGCTGGGTCAACCAAGCCTAGCCTTGCCAAGTGGGTGATGTTGTTATCTTTAACACTCCCCCTCAACATCAACCTTCATCTTCTTCATCATGCCGAGTTTATGACAGAAGTCCTCAAGCTTGTTGCCACTCAAGCCTTTCGTGAATAAATCTGCAAGTTGATCTTCAGTTTTGACATACCTTAATTCGACTTCTTCTGTTAGGACCTTTTCTCTGACAAAGTGATAATGTACTTCAATGTGTTTCGTTCTTGCATGAAAGTTTGGATTTTTTGCCAATTGTATTGCTGACTGATTGTCGCAATATAAGGGTACTGCATACATTATTGGCTGATGTAGGTCCTTCAATAGTTGCATAAGTCATGTACATTCTTGAGTTGCCATGGCTGCAGCTCGATACTCGGCTTCTGTTGTAGACAACGATACTGTTGGTTGTCTTTTACTACACCAAGAGATTGCTCCTGACCCAAGCATGAAGACATAGCCTGTGGTTGAGCGTCGAGTGTCGTGATCACCTGCATAGTCAGCATCGCAATAACCAACTAGCTTGCAATTTTCACCTTCTTTGTAGAAGACTCCATGGCCAAGTGTACTCTTCACATATCTGAGGATTCGACATACTACTTCTAAGTGTGGATTTTGCATATACCGGCTCATCACACCAACTATAAAGGAAATGTCAGGTCTTGTTAAAGTTAGGTAGATTAGACTACCTACTAACTGCCGGTACATTGTTGCGTCTTCCAAATCTTTTCCTTCGTGAGCACATATTTTTGCATTTGACTCCATAGGTGCTGAGATAGGCTTGTATTCAAGCATTCCAAACTTCTTTAGCAAGTCTCTGGAGTATTTCTGTTGATGAAGGATGATTCCTTCTTTAGTGCGATCAACTTCTAAGCCTGAAGTGTTTAAGTTCACCTAGTTCTTTCATCTGAAAGCGAACTGATAGATTCTCCCTTGTTTGGAGAATTTCTTCTTCACAATCTCCTGTGATGATTAGATCATCTACATATACTAGCACAATAGCTAGTTTGCTTCCATTAGTTTTGACAAACAAGCTAGAATCTGCAGGTGTTATAACATAATCATTATAGGTAAGAAATTCAGCAATCTTACCATACCATGCCCTTGGAGCTTGTTTTAACCCATACAGTGCTTTTCTCAACTTACACACATATATAGTCAGGATGATCTTGACTCTGAAAGCCTGATGGTTGATTCATGTAGATCTCTCGATCTAGCTCTCCATGCAAGAATGCATTTTTCACGTCCATCTGCCACAACTTCCAATTTTTGTTTGCAGCTAAGGCTAATAACACCCGCACAGTTGTAAGCTTTGCCATTGGACTAAATGTCTCATCATAGTCCAATCCATATTGTTGAGAGAATCCCCGAGCTACCAATCGAGCCTTGTGCCTCTCAATCGATCCATCTGTGCGACGCTTTATCTTGTAAACCCATTTGCATGAGATGGGCTTCACATCTTTTGGCTTTGGCATGAGCTCCTAGGTTTGATTTTGTTCAAGCGCAACAATTTCTTCTTTCATTGCTTTAGTCCACTCTGGCTTCATAAATGCTTCTTCAAAAGTTTCTTGCTCTTTTGCATATTGTTCTTCAATTATGACGGTGTTGGCGTACCTAGGATTAGGCTTTCTGATTCTGGTAGACCTTCTGATTGGAGTCGGTGCTACTGCTTCATCACTTGGTTGATACACACTAGATTGCCAAGGATTTTGATTTTCTCCACCATCGCCATCTGCAACCTCAGCTTCATCTGAGTTCCACTAGACTTGAGGAGAAGTTTGTACCTTATCTTTAAAAGCATTTGAATCTGGCAATACTTGTTTGTCTGAGGACCACCAAGAGGATGCTTCATCAAACACAACATTCCTGGATGTGTAGCATTTTTCAGTCGTAGGATCACAGCATCTCCATCCTTTTCTCTGATTATCATATCCTACAAAGATGCACCTAATAGCCTTTTTGTCCATTTTGCTACGTAGATGATCAGATACAAATACATAGCATACACATCCAAAAACTCGAAAAAAGCTAACTGAAGGTTTCATGTTCCATAATTTTTCATAAGGAGAAAGAAAGTGTAACCTTTGTTGAGGAAGCCTATTAATGACAAATGATGCAGTCCTCATTGCTTCTGCCTAAAAGCGTCCTGGAACATTCTTTGCATGGAGCATACTTCGGCATATTTCTGCAATATGTCTGTTCTTTCTTTCTGTTATGCCGTTTTGTTACGGAGTGTTGGCACATGTAAAGTGATGGTGTATCCAGCCATCTCGAAGAAATTTGGAGAATTCAATTGAGGTGTACTCTCCTCCGTTGTCAGTGCGTATGCAGCGGATTCTTTTGCCAACTTCTGCTTCTGCTGCCTCCTTGTACTCTTTGAATTTTGAAAGAGTCTCTGATTTTTCCTTCATGAAATAAATTCAAACATACCTGGAAAAGTCATCGATGAAGGTTACCATGTACTTTATCCCACCGATGGAGGCCTGTTTGACTGGTCCAAATATGTCAGAGTGGATTAACTCCAGAGGTTCTGTTGTTTTAAAGTTGGACTCTTCATATGGTTGTTGATGCGCTTTCCCATATTGACAGCTTGCACATATTGTGTATGTTCTTAGTTCAAATTGTGGGAGTCCCTTCAGCATGGATTTCTTCATCATCATGTCTAGCTTGTGATAGCTGACATGACTTAGCCGCATGTGCCATAAGTCTGTTGTTTCGCTCCTCCTAGTCTTGTCTACATAAGCTGTTTCTGCAGACATCACATAGACCGACTCCCGTCTACGTCCCTTCATCATCGGCTTCTTTATAATTTCAAGGTCTCGATAAACCTTTACATCTTGTGGTCCAAACAGAACAAAATGACCAGAAGATGTTAGTTGTGCTACTGAATGAAGATTTTTCTTCATACCTGGGACATGGTAGACATTTTGAAGAGGCACCTCGGTAGCACTATTCTGAGGAGAAACTATGGTGTTACCAACATGAGCTATTGGTAATTGTGAGTTATTTGCTATCACCACCACACGGCTACCTTTGTATTATGACAGGTTCTGCAGCTTCTCTTTGTCGCCTGTCATATGATTTGAGTATCCCAAATCAATAATCCAATCATTTTGATAGTTGATGTGATTGGACACTGTTGATGTAAGAACTAGCTCCTCCTCTGCAGCAAACAACGCCTCAGCATCCCATTCTTCATTTGGGAGTAGAATAAATTCTTCTTTGGCGGTAGCAGTATTGCTCTCCACGGGCTTTTTCTTCTTTGACCAGCAGTCTTTTGCCATGTGACCTTTTTTGTTGCAGTTGTAGCATATCACCTCAAATCTTCTATTGTTGTTTTGTTTCTTTGAGGCTCCCCCTGCAAGGTTGTTCCCTTCTGTTGTATGATTCTTACGATCATTTCTTCTAAATTTGTTGCCGATGCGTTGCTTGAAGTTTCCTTTACCCTTCTTGGCGTAGAGTGCCTCATCCTCATTTTTAAGAGAAACTCCTGCCATTTGCTTTGCCAAGGCTTCTTGATTAGAGAGTAAATTCTCTAGTTCTTCTACAGATGGTTGCTTTGGCCACCCTTGGATGGAAGTGACAAAAGGCCCGTACTCCTTTTTCAATCCACGAATAAGGTATCTTCGTAGACGTGCTTCGCTAATTTTCTGATCAGTATCTATCTCTGAGATTTCAGCACAAATACTTTTAACTCGTAAAAAGTATTCTGGAATTGTCATACCTTACTGTTTTAGTGATGCCAACTAGTTCTCCAGTAGTTGTAGCCTTGCGGTATTCTTCTTGGTAAACAGTCTTTCAAGTATTTCTCAAACTTGCTTCGGAGAGCTTACATCACGAACATGATCAATAAATTCTTTGTTGATCGATGTCCTCAAAATAAAGAGGGCTCTACCACACTTGATCTTCCACTTCCTTCTTGATTCAGCATTTTCAGGAACATCATTAGGGATTCCTGCATCAGCACCGGTCACCAATTCCCACAAGTCTTGGCCTTGAAGATATGCCTCCATACACATCCTCCAGTACTTGTAGTTATTACCTACAAGCTTCTCTATTCCGTTCTGAGTATTTACTCCGTTTGCTATCTCCATCGGAGAAATTTAATTTCTTATTAATCTCTCTTTTTCTTTTCTTTTCTTTTTCTCTCTCTCCCTTTTTTTTTCTCTCCTTTTTTTTTTCGTTACAGACAAGAGAACAGAAAAAAAAAAGAATAAAACAAGCAAATGTATCTCAAAAAATTAGCTTGTCAACTACTGGTTTGCTTCTTCTTTCATCCTTTTTGACCAAAGTCAAAATTAATGTCTTGCTACTTTGCTGTTGCTTCAATCTTTTTTTCTTTTGAAGTGGGGCCTACCTTCCTTCTTCTCCTAATTAGAAGATGACACTCCTTTTCTCCCTCACGTGATGTCTCCTCAACAAATGAAGCAAGCAATTCTTTATGTAAAAGAATTCTTCAATGCACAAAAGTACCTTCAATTAAATGACTGCTCTACAGCAGCTTCTTCTTCACGCCAATAGTGAAGTTGCGGTCTGAAGCTTAGGGAAGAAGGACCTGGCGGGATGGTGAGGTGTGTCGGCTGATCCTGGCGGGATATTTGCGGGTGTGCAATGGTTGCGACTCTTCCTCTTCTCGACGGAACTTCTTTGTGCGGAGAAGAGATTGGCGATGGAGTTCAACGGAGTGTGTTTCCTTCTTCCTCTGTTCGAAACAGGGGAAAAATGGCGAGGATGAGGGGCGCCGAGGAACACCCCGATTTGGCTACGTTAGCTCTAGCCGCGGAAAGGCACAGTGGCTTTCCTTCACAATGGACATGATCTTCTCGATCTCCTCTCGGCAGTAGGTATTTTTTACCTCTCGTTTTTCTCACAATTTCTCCCTCAATCTCTCTCAATTAGCCTGGCTCTGATACTAGATGTTGAACAAACACACACACAATGGAGGAATAAACACTTGAGATTGATCTATTAATCGATAGAAATAAGGACCTTATATAGGCTTACAAGAAAATGATAAACTCTGCGTAAGTGATCGAGCCACATATTAAATCAAACTAATTAAATGAATAAATGCAAGATTTATCAAAAACAAATAAGATAATTACTAGGCTGGGTCAACCAAGCCTAGCCTTGCCGAGTGGGTGATGTTGCTATCTTTAACATAAATTTGGTGACAATTATGAGAAATTTGTCAAGTTTTCAACAACAAATTTGATGCATTCGTGTTTCTTTCAAGTAATAGATTCTGCTCAAATACTATATATATATATATATATGTGATCTACATATCTGTAGGAAGTCTTCTTCTTCTTCTCAAGTATTTGCTCGATCTCTAGCTAGCTAAGAAAATTAATGGAAGAGGTGTGGAAGGACATAAGCGTTGGCACTCCTCATCAAGAAGTTCCATTAACCCTGACCTTCTCCTTCCACAAGCTCCACACCGCCAACTCCACTGCCACCGCCGCCGGCTTCACGAGCATTAATCTCCAGGACTTTTTCGCCAGGGTCTTCGGGGAAGCAAATCTGACTCCTCCTCCGTGCGGCGTTGGCCGAGCTGCTCCTGCTTCGCTCGACAGTCCTAGAACTGGCGGCGCCTCTATCTTCCCCACTAGGGCCGGCGCCGGCTCTGGCTCCCCCAAGAAGCGTTTGGCGAAGGAGTAGCGACCGAACGCGATTCCGGCCAATCGTAATGGATTTGACCGAAGGAAGAAGCAAATGATCAAGAACTGGGAGTCCGCTGCTCGATCTAGAGCCAGAAAATAAGTAATCTTACTCTCATTTGATCTCTCGCTCTCAATCTAGAAACAATGAATTTCAACAAAACTGTAAGTTTCCAGTTTTCATTCCATCCATGTAATGAAACAAAAAGAACAAAGATTTGACCGTGATGTAGTGGTCTAAGTTCAGAAAAGCAATTAAACAAACAAGTTAGAGTAAGACGCTGCCGAGTTCGTGACAGAGTATATTCCTCCTCCGCCGGTTAACTTGTCGCAGTGGAATGCTACTGCCAGCGTGGAGAGGAAGATGACAAGCTCTCGGCAGGACTTGTCTGCACAAAGTGTGGCCGCGAGGGAGAGAAGGAAGAGGATAAGCGAGAGGACACAGGCGCTCGGGAGGACGCCGGAGGGGAAGTGCCCGATGAGGACGCCGTCGCCGAGGAGGATGTCAGAGGAGCACCAGGGGTCGGCATCGTCGTGGCAACCGGGCATGCGGAGGGCCGAGGGGCCGGCGGAGACCAAGTCGATGGAGGGTATGTTAAAAATAGTATTTTTAATAACTAACGTGGCAACGGAGGTTAAGTTAAAAATAATTTTTTTTATTTAAAAAATATATAATTAAATACTGACGTGGTAAAGTGATTAATAAAAAATATTTTTTAATATGCTGGGTCAGATGTCACGTCAGCATCTAACGGTGGCATCGACGGGCATCTAACGTTGGGCTAGAATTGATATCAATTCGATAATTCGAAATGTAATCGATACAAATTAAAGAATTGATTAAATTTGTGAAAAAAATTATAATTTGAAGAACCTCAATTAACCCTAGTCTGCTAGCACCATCAGCAAGTTGATTACAGTGAGCACAGGCACGGCCCAGAATTCTGGAAGGCTTTTCTGAATATACACCACCAGTCACCAGAACCCTATAACACAAATTTGTACTCATCTTAAACTTTCCAACATCCATAGCTAATTCATCTTGCCAATTAAACAGCCAAAAGAGTTTAGCAGGAACTTTGGAATCTCAACCATTATAATTAGAATGAATTATCGTACTGTCCTTTTGATAATTCATGTAAGCTAACACCAGAGATGGAATATGTTCTTGCAATTTCTGCAAGAATCTAATGCAATAGTGACTTTTATTGTTGAATCAAACTAATTTGAACATAATAAATTTAGATTTATGATAAATGGCACGGCAGCATCCAATGTCTTTCCTACCTACATGCTCATGCATTATCAAATGTTCTCCAACGTAGTGTAGCTAATTACCAATTAATATGGACAACGTTATCTTATGGATACAATAGGCACGCCTCCCAATATCCTAAACAAGCAAACACATTATGGTTAAAACTTAAAAGCATTCTTATGAATTTATGTTTTTCCTTACACATGATACAATATTGCACTTTGAAGTGCCTTGACAAGTTTGAATATCAAGTACTACCAACCATTTGCTTATTATGAGCATAAATTGGCACGAAATGTCATTTTTTTTAGAATTTGATCGTTGTCAAACAGAATTCTTCCTACAAATTAAGAAAAATTCAAACAGTAACCAAAATTACATAAGTTAATTCTTTTGCTTTGCTTCAGCCAGTAGCTCTTCTCGGAGTCGTTTAATCTCCATTTCCCTTTCAAGCCTCTCTTTCTGAAACAATGAAAATATAATCAAATCCACAATATGACATCAATCTACAGCATAGTCAAAGAAAAAAAATCATGAAAACTTCTCTGCATAAAGTTGTAAAAAAATCAAATAGCATTGAAAGGATAAAATAATCATGATGCCTGTGTCTAGTAACCAGCATCCCATATTATCCCAACAATTACGTCCAAACTCCCAACCATACAAGGTGGCTATTTGAGTATTCAAAATCAAACAAAAAAATTGTATCAAAGAAGGGTGAGCCATTATATGGAATCTATAACTAGATTTATTGAGAAGTCAGAAGCATACATAATTAAATATTCAACAGGAAAGTCCGCTGCACAAGGTTCATGCCTCCAAGGATAACAAGTAATGCCAAACTGTTTTGAGTTTTTTCACTATACAATATTTATTTGAGCATTTCCCCTTTTTCTTCATTGCATACACTTCACTCTTGATTACTAGACACCTGACTTGATGGTATCATTGATTTAGTTTAAGGTTTTCCCAAGGAATAAATGACAAAGTTTGCAATACCAAGATGAACTAGATGCAACACAAGAGAGACAAATTCAGAGTGGTTGGATAGGATGCTGAGATCATGATTGGCTAAAATGAATTTATACTTGAAATATATACAAACAAAGAGGGAGAAAAAGTAAAATGTCACGTATAAAAATCTCTATCAATTTACAAACATATAATGGCTAGTTGGTAAAAATAATTAAGGGCTCAATTCATAAAATTCTAAGTCTAACTAAAATTTTAGATGTTCAAACAAAATTTAAAAGTTTGAAGTAAACGACATTACTTTTTACATATGAATTGTTTTTGTAATATATGTCATACAATAAATTTAGTTTGATGGTATGCTACACAACATGCACATGGTTGCAATGGCCCAGCTCCAATTGAAACTAGGGTGCATGAGATGAGTAAATAGTGTTGGGTGTGTAAACCAGTGGTTCGTCATCCCGAACATGGACGAAATCTACACTCGAGTCCTTGCCCGAGGAGAGCTCGCCCTTCATGCTTACCTGATAGGTAATGGACTTGCAAAAATCCCAATCCCTCGGAATCTCACTCTAAAGCTCAAGATAGTGAGTTATGCTCATCAGATGGACCCAAGTGTTGATTCTTCTGGGTATAAGAGGACAAACTACTGGTTCATGTACTCGACAAATAGCAATCAAACACCAGGTAGAAAAAAAATACGTAGACCCATTTACGTTTTTGGAATAGAACTAGTCACTCAGGAATTACAGCTGGAGGTCTCTCCCCTTTCACTTCTTTCCTCTATCTAGAATCTAGATATCCTGATCTTTATGTATTCCTTTTCCTTATCCTACCCTCGTACTGTAGCATGATTATCAAAGTTGTGCTGATTTATGCAATCCAACAGCTCAAACCAATTCCAATCCAAATTTGCCAATCTTGCGAACCATGATCTAAGAAGAATCTATGTAGCTCGATGATGTCTGATTTGCCAGAAGTAGCAACAAAATTTATTACATGAATAGCAAAGCACTGTTGTCTTCACCCGCAGTGTTTTTAAAAATCTCCATACACCAGAACCAAACTACATCTAGGGTCTATAGATGAGCAAACAAGGACACAAGCGTCCAATTTAAGAATTATCAAGTTCATTCAATCTAACGCTAAAGTTTCAATCTTTCGTCTTTGTTTGCAATTCGAAATACAAGTTTTGCAGATCTCGTGCACAAGCCATGTGAATCAATGTCGATCTTATTCTTTCTTCGTGAAATAGGTGTTCGATCTTGTGGTCCAACTAAAGAATAGGAGAAGAGAGAACTTAAGGAGAAAAAATGACAGACCTTCTCGTCCTGGTGGAGGGCGATCCAGACATGCAACTTATCCATTGACTGCAGAAAGAGGAAGGCGCCGAAGGTCATCGCGAAGTACGTCGCCACTCGAACCATCGTATTCTTCCTGCCTCTAAGGTAGTCGGGCGATATCAGTCGCTTTCTTCACCCACTTCGATGATCGGACGAATGGGGAATCTGATCAAGCCAAGGGTTTCTCGCCGATGTCTTCGTTCCGGTGGATGCGGTTCACCACGTATAAGATGCTTAAGGTATGGGTTAACGAAACAAGTTTATTTTCGTAATTTCAATTTTACTAAAATTAAAATTACTTACGAAAATAGGTTTGATTCAGTATTTTTATAAAATTAAATTGAAATTTAAATAAAAACGAAATCAATTTTTTTAATAAAAATAAAAATACTAAAATATTGTTTTCGGCGATTTTGAAATTATCAATTTCGTTATCAAAATATAGTGACAACTTTATAATTATAAATATTTTTTTATAAAATTAATTAATTTAAAAATAAATCAAATTAAATCAAATTTTTAAAAATAAAAATAAAAATCATTATTTTAACTCAAATTGTTATTTTAAATTTATAAATTAATTAAATCAATTTATATCAAATTGACTCTAACTTAATTTTTTTAAAAGTTTATCTATTTATAATTTAATCAAATCTAATTTTAGATCATTGGACTTATTTTAAAAAAAAATTATAATAATAATTAATTAATTTTTATATCTAATTGATCAAAAAAAATCTTAAATTATCAATAACTTAATTAATTAAATCATATAATTTTTTTATAACCATATTAACGAACATTTAATTTTGTAAACTAACTAAATATTTAATTACTACTAAAAATATTCAAAAAAAAATTAATATTATTTTTTATAACCAAATAAATATTCATTGATTTCAACTAACTAAAACTGATGTTGTTTTTATTAACCAAACGCGTTTTCAAAAAACTGAAAATTAGAAACCAAAATCAAGTTTTTAGTTTCACTGAAACCAAATTAGAAAATAGTTTTCGCTAACCAAATAGCACCTTAAATTTACTCTTAAACTTTCTTTTCTTTTTTTTAAAATACATTCGTCGTTCAAATTTTGGGCTAAAAATACCACTGCTCGTGATGATTTGACAAATCAACAAACGATTGCTTACGTGGCAAGAATAAGAGTCATATTTATCCCTAAAGTATTCGAAAAAGTATAAATTTGCTCTTAAACTTTTTTTTTTGAAAAATACTCTCGTCATCCAAATGTTGGGCCATATTTGCCCCTAAATTATTCGAAAATGTACAAATTTGCCTTTAAATTTTTTATTTTTTGAAAAATGCATTCGATGTCCAAATTTTGGACCAAAAATATCACTGCTTGTAACGATTTGACAAATCAACAAATAGTTGCTTATGTGACAAATAAAATAAGCCACATCATCAAGTCACACTAGATTTTAAGCTGCCAACATGTAATACTCAATATATTCACAACCTAAATTAAAAAATATTCCAGCAACTTATCGAAGTTTGTTGTTGTTCGACGCTCCAAGAGCAGTCTGCGAGATTCCCTTTCTCCCTCTCTTTACGTGCACCTCTTCCTTTGGATGCCCAAGGGGGTGGGCGGCTGCTGCTATCAGCCACGCGCCCCTGATGGATGAGATATAAATACTAAAACCCCAATCGCCAAAGGACCAAAGTGCCCCTTAACTTAAGTTGAGTCTAAAACAAGTCATAACTCAACTAATACAAGTTTGATTCGAGTTCCGCTCGAACCTCGGGATTCATCTCGAACCAAGAAATCCATCCAAGGACTAATCAAATTTAAGTGAATTAATTTCCTTGCGCGCAATGGTCAATCTTCAATTCAAGCCCTTCGGCGTTTCATTCGGTCCATCCTGACACATGATTAAATTATTAAATAAGCATTTTAAATTTTTTTGGATTTTACAAAAAAGTGGTGGGACGTGTTTTTGCAGCACCCCTTAACCGGCTAGTTTTTGCAGCCAACTGGGCTACCTTATTTTCTGTTTCTTATTTTTTCTATCTTTTTAGCTCGTTCAATTTGACGCATGTTTTAATGACTTGTAACTAAAAACTAGGATATATACAAACTCTATATGTCGTCCCTAATTAATTTAGGTCGTGAATATATTGGGTGTTACATGTTGGCAGCTTAAAATCCAATATGATTTGATAATGTGACTTATTTTATTTGTCATGAAAACAATTATTTGTCGACTTGTCAAACCGTTACAAGCAGTGGTATTTTTGGCCAAAAATTTAGACGGCAAGGATATTTTTCAAAAAAATAAAAAGTTTAACGACAAATTTGTATATTTTCGAATACGTTAATTAGGAGCAAATATTATCAAAATTTGAACGACGAGAGTATTTTTCAAAAAAAAAGTTTAATGACAAATTTGTACATTTCCGAATATTTTAGGGGCAAATATAACACTTATCCTTGCCACATAAGCAACCGTCTGCTGATTTGTCAAATCGTTATAAATAGTAGCATTTTTACCCAAAATTTGGACAGCAAGGACATTTTTGAAAAAGAGAGAGAAAGTTTAAGGACAAATTTGTATTTTTTCGAATACTTTAGAAGTAAATATGACTTTTATCCCAATAAAATATACGGGTTTTTACTAATTAATCCTTGTAAAGTTTGAAAATAACATATTTTATCTTACAAAATTTAACATGGTCATGCCATGTGTCCTTGATAAAGACACTCGCTTCTGT
Source organism: Canna indica (assembly GCA_034359265.1). Lineage (NCBI taxonomy): Eukaryota > Viridiplantae > Streptophyta > Magnoliopsida > Zingiberales > Cannaceae > Canna > Canna indica. The sequence continues at coordinate 13,065,420 of CP136893.1, read as the reverse complement.
GTTTCAAATTTCTGACTTCCTCTGAGGTTGAGCTAATTTCAAATGAGTTAATTAATGAATATATCATGATATTTGTCAAAAAATTTCATTTGTTTCAAATGCAGGCTTCAACTCTTGATTCGTTTTAATTTATCACACCGTCAGGCTCGGGTTAAGTTTTCTATTAAATTACTGATCTGGTATTGATGACGTGTCAACCTAAGTCGCGTCAGTCATTAATTTAATATATATATAATAAGTAAGATGACGTGTATTAATTTTATCTCAATTTAATTCCTATATTTTATAAAATTAGTACAAATTTTCTCACAATGTATTTTTCATCGTACAAACATGCTTTCGTAGTATTTCAAATTTTGCATTTATTTATTTTCTCTGGGACCAAATTGGGCCATTGTAGGGCCGGCCCAGTCCATTAAGGAAGGAAGCGAAGCAGGTAGAGGTTTCTCGAATGAATCTACGAACCGAGGCAACGAGAAGAAAGAAGCGATCCTTTGTCGAGAAGAGCGCGAGGCCCAGGGGAAGCGAAATGGCGTTGGCGTTCGACGAGTTCGGACGGCCGTTCATCATAAGAAAGGAGCAGGAGAAGAAGGCCCCGGCTGCGGGGATTGGAGGCTCAGAAGGCCAACATCGCGGCGGGCAGGGCAGTGTCGCGGATTCTCCGGACATCGCTCGGCCCCAAGGGCATGGACAAGATGCTTCAGAGCCCCGACGGTGACGTCGTCATCAGTTTGTACTCCGACCTTTCCTCTTTCTCCACCATTTCATCCTCCCTTGGGTCATCTCTATCCGTCTCTACTTCGGTTTCTAACTAGTTAGGAAGACAAAATGAGAAAATCCTTTGCTTTTGTTTCTGGGAGACTGGGAGTGGTGTTGCCTGCTCCTGTTAGGGTACTTGGAACTTGGTATACCAGAGAATGTGCGAAATATTAGACTTATTGATAACAAATTCATCCTCTGTGGTCAAAACAATGAAACATTGCTTTTTTGGGCTAACTATTGGTAGCTTGGCGGAAAGGAGCAATGACAAATTTGCTTCTGCAGAAGTGTAAATTTCTCTCTAGGATTTGACATTTGTCATGACTCATCCTTGTAGTTTAGTTTCATTGTTGCTCTCTTGATCGATCTTTAGATAAGCTGGGTGGATCTTTGAGCATTGCTTTAATGACTATGATGATGTGCTTATGCGATGAATGGTGTCGATAGCCTGACTTATAGTCCACTCCTCAACATATGATAATTCTCGTCCATTCTAGTTTCACCTGGTTCACATATACTAATTACTAGTTAGGTTTAGTTTTATATTTCAAGTGCTACTAATGTTATTCTAGTTTCAATAATTTGCCATGTGGTTTAAAGTCTTTTGATGTTCTCCTTATTAGGGGTGAGCAGAATTTTCCGATTCACCGAAATCGAACCGAAACCCACCGAACCGAACCCGAATTTACCGAATTAATTTCGGTTCGGTTTTCGGTTAATTTTTCCTGAGATTTCGGTTTTTGGTTCGGTTCGGTTAATTTACCGTAAAAAATCGATTTTAACCGAATTAACCGAAATTAATTTTTTTTTACCATTTTACCCTCAATAATTCAATTAATTACATATGTATCCCAAACACTAATACCTTATATCAGATACCCACTTACCCTGATACCCTGTAGGCCTGTACTCGCCCCGGCCCGCCCGACCCGATTCCTAACCTAATGCTCTTCTCGACGCCTCGACAGCTCGACTGCTCTCAGTCTCTGTCTCTCGACGCCGGCCCTAACACTACACAGGCGGGCGACAGGGCGAACACAGCGACGGCAACGCTGCAGTCCGGCTCCCCCACTCAGCCTCCCACGCGACGACAACGCGGCTCCCCCACTCGGCCTCCCACGCGACGGCAACACTCCCGGTGTTGCTGATGGCCAACGTTGAGTCCGGCAGCGGCCCCCGGAGCTCGCCAGGCGGCTGATGGCCAACGTTGAGTCCGACGTTACTCTCGGCTCCGGCGAGTACTTCATTGACGTCTTCGTCGGGACGCCGCCCCGCCACTTCTCCCTCATCCTCGACACCGGGAGCGACCCGAATTGGATCCAGTGCCTCCCCTGCCACGACTGCTTCGAGCAAGACGTCCCGGTCTACGATCCCGCCGCCTCCTCTTCCTACAACATCTCAATCTCAATTTTTTTTATCAACTTTCGGTTAATTCGGTCGGTTAACCAAACCGAACCGAAATTTTTTTGGTTAATACGGTCGGTTAACCGAAATATTCGGTTCGGTAAACGGTTAAATTTTCTGTAAATTTTTGGTTCGGTTAATTTGCCGAACCGACCGATGCTCACCCCTACTGCTTATGGTGACACAGCAAATGATGGGGCAACAATCTTGGAGCAGATGGACGTTGGCAATCAAATAGCGAAGCTGATGGTGGAGCTATCACGAAGTCAAGACTATGAAATTGGTGATGGTACCACTGGAGTTGTTGTTATGGCCGGTGCACTTCTTGAGCAGGCTGAGAAGCTACTTGAACGTGGTATTCACCCTATTAGGATCTCTGAGGGCTATGAGACAGCCTCCAGGTTGGCAGTGGAGCACCTTGAGCGAATATCACAGAAATTCGAGTTCAGTATTACCAACACGAGCCTTTGGTCCAGACTTGCATGACAACTTTGTCATAAAAAATGTAAGTTTTCATGTCTCCAGAGAGTTGTAGGATCTTTCTCTTCTCTCATATATATAGAACCATACTTGTTTATGTATTTAGCTAGGTGCAACATGTCACTAACTTACATTGTTGTACCACATGTAATGCAACCTATTAATTGGTTGTTGTTGGCTTTTACATTTTGTATTCAACATGTACTGCAGAAAATGGTTTTGGATTTCTGGGTTGTTTGGTTATAATTGTCTGCTTATCAATTCTGAAAATTTTGAATTTGTTGAACTTCTTCCCATCTGTTCCTATCTTTACTGGAAAATCTAGATGTGTTTCCAGCTAGAATTGTTCTCTGTGATTGATTTGACATGAATATTCTATAAGCATTTGCGAATTACTAATTTATCAATTTTAAAAGTAGGATGTTGCTTGGAACACATCTAACTTGGGATCATTTGTGACTTGGTCCCGAGATCTCTCCACTATCCAGTATTATCAAGAACCTTCTATGCTCTTGGTTGTCCACTAATTTAAAAAATATGTTCAAATGACTTAACTTGGAGATTTTTTAGTCACTTTTAGTTTAAATTTGATTTTTTTTTATTGAAAGTATTTTGGAAGTGTGGATTTTTGGAGTTTTTGGGAACAGCTATGGGGTGTTTGTTTGTTTACGCACATATTTAACTAATGGTTGCCTGTAAATATGTTTTGTCAAAAATTAAATTTTCAGCAATATTCATAGTTTCAGAGATAGGTAGGCTAAATTGGTGTGCATACATGGATATAAACTTTTGTGAATATTTTGCCTCTAAATAATGGCACTCTAGTATTTATCTATTTGATATGTTTTGATAACATGCAATTTACGAAATTCATATATGGTCTCAACCTCTCGATTTGTGTCGGTTTGCTACACTATTTTACATCCTCTGCTCTATTTTTTCTATTATTACTATTTTGTTAAATTGTGGGACAGTGTTAATCGGTGTAAGTGTGCGTTAGCTGAGATTGCTGTCAAGGCTGTTCTTGCAGTTGCAGATCTAGAAAGGAAAGATGTAAATTTAGATTTAATTAAGGTTGAAGGAAAGGTTGGAGGAAGATTGGAAGACACTGAGCTGATTGATGGAATTGTTGTTGACAAGGATATGAGCCATCCTCAGATGCCAAAGAGAATTGAAAATGCAAAAATTGCTATTTTGACTTGTCCATTTGAGCCACCTAAGCCCAAGACAAAACATAAGGTTGACATTGACACTGTTGAGAAGTTTCAGACTTTGCGTCAGCAAGAGAAGAAATACTTCGATGATATGGTTAAAATATGCAAGGTGAACAAGCTAAGACATTCCTAGCTTATGGAAAAAACACATCATTCTGTAGCAAATTATTTCCCTTGCATTCAAATGTCCATTATAGAGGTCCATGTTGTATATATTTTGCAAATCTGTCATTCACAAATTTCCATTTGTTGTTATCTTACTGGTTCATCTTACCAATTTTCTTTTTCCTGCCATTTTTCTGTGTTATTGGTCTTCGATTTACTAATCTATCAAGATTAATTAATATGCACAAGCAATTTGGTATAGCACAAATTAACCAAAACAGATAAAAAGATGATGCAAATCTATATTCTGCGGAGTCATTTTTTCTTAGTATCTGCTTTGCTTTTTTTCTTTGATCTTTGCAGGATGTTGGTGCAACATTAGTGATATGCCAATGGGGTTTTGATGATGAAGCAAATCATCTATTGATGCATAGTAATTTGCCTGCTGTTAGATGGGTTGGTGGTGTTGAACTGGAATTGATTGCAATAGCTACAGGTTTGCAATGACTTATCATCTTGGGATTTCAGGGTTATAGAAAGACGAAACAAGTTGCATGACATGGTTATTCTATCTTACAGGAGGAAGAATTGTTCCACGATTTGAAGAGCTAACACCTGAAAAGCTAGGGAAGGTATTTAGTGTCTCTATGTAACAATTAAGTTTAACGTTCATTTGTGTGAGTTGGTTCAGTCTATCTATAATTATATATGAGCTTGTTATTTTGGAAATAAGTTGGTGTTGTCTTCTTTATTTTCTTTCATATTCAATTTAATATGATCACATAACAAAATCATGACCAATTCCACACAAGCTATGCTATTTGAGGTTGCATATCCAAAAAAAGACAATTGCTATAAAATCTTGATTAAGGGGAATATCATTTATTTAGGTATCTTTCATTGGGAAAAAATTGATGTAAGGGTTAATGAGGCAAACCTAGAGAATTGCTTTTCTTCCGAAAACTCTACCTTCAATTGCTATTTAAGTGTTTCTGTCAACGGAAACTTGGGACCTTTTATATTGGTAAAAAGGGACGACTAATATTCCTGTGATTTAGGGAAATGTTTTTTACACCTCATGAATCACCAAGTTGAACACCTAACCCTTGAATGTGGTCAATTTCTGTACTTGACGTCATTCCGTGACTTCAATGCGGCTGAATCTCCATTTTCGAAATGATCATGTCAATTATGACTAGAAATTGTATGAGATTATTGCCATATTTGTAGTTAACTTGATGGTTGTTTGACTGGTTATCTTTTTAGTTGTTGGAAGCACTTCTGTAACAAAGTTACTGCATTATGTTTATTTGTGTATAGAAGTTTTAGCTGTTTTATTAAAACTTCTTATACGAGGCAAGATTCTTTTGAGGCATCTAATTTATCACTTCACTTATTTATATTATAATGCAACTTTTATGCAGTAGTTTAGTAAGCTATCTCTATCATTGTACAACCAGGCCGGATTAGTTAGAGAGAAGTCATTTGGAACTACAAAGGATCGGATGCTGTACATTGAGCAATGTGCAAACTCCAGGGCTGTAACAATATTTATTCGTGGTGGTATGTTTTTTCACTTCTATTGCTACCTATGGCCATAGAGTTGATCCTTTTTTGTATGTATACTGCAAGGATAACCAAGTATGCATGTCTTTATTATTAAACTGATTCTACATTCCAAAGTGCTTATCATAGCCTTTTAGTCCCAGAATCATTTTTGTGAATGTTGGTGGCCTTTCTTCAATCAGTATATGCTTCGCTGCCATCCAATTTTCATGTTTTTAAGTGACATGTAATAGCTTCTCCGCATATTCTTCTGGATGCTTGAGCTTTCTCACACCTGGAGCAAATTTCTGCCCCTACAGGCTGCAGTCATGCTTGCTAATTGTTTTTCTTTCTCCTGAAAGCCATGTTTTGTTAAATTGTCCTAGTATATCTTCTAGCAAGAGATCAGTTCTTTTATATAACTACTGCAACAAAGAAGCAGTTGAGATTGTTGATAAAGTTTGACTGACATATAGGACAATTAGGATATAAGTTGTAAATTTCTTATTTATAAGCATCCTTATCATTTTTTTTTCTCTTTCCATATTATTTTATATTATTTACATCAAGGTTTAAAATCGGCCCCAACGGCTCAAAGAGCCATTTAGAGCCACTACAAAAAAAATGCCCAACGGCTGGAAAAATAGCCGTTATGCATGTACTAGGCGGTACCAATCCGTACAGAGGTTGATTAAGCTGCACAATCGGTACTTCCCATAGCAGATTGTACAACCGCCACTTCTCAGTTTCGGACTGTACTAGAGTGTATCAGTAGTGATTTTTTTGAAAAACTGATTGGTACAGGCGCACTGCTGGTCACGATACGAGATTTCAATCTATGCTTTACATCATTTATTGAATGCTTGTTGTGTCTGGAGGATTAGCATCAGCATTCATACATTATCTGTACTGACGTTGAACTATTATGTATAGTTCCGTAAACTTAAATCTGAAGTAGGGGTATACGACTTGGGTGAGAATCCAGATGTTGCTATACTTTATTGTGAAATATGCAACAGGTAACAAAATGATGATAGAGGAAACAAAGCGCAGTATCTATGATGCACTATGTGTGGCAAGGAATCTGATTCGCAACAACTCTATTGTTTATGGTGGTGGCTCTGCTGAGATCTCTTGTTCAATTGCTGTTGAAGCTGCCGCAGATAGGTATCCTGGAGTTGAACAGGTAAATTGCTTTTCTTGATCTTTGAGTGAGAAGCTATCTGCTTAAAGATGCAAACTGATATTCCATCTTTTCCTTCTATATTTTCAGTACGCCATCAGGTCTTTTGCTGAAGCTTTAGATTCTATTCCTTTGGCTCTTGCGGAGAACAGTGGTCTACCACCTATTGATACTCTGACCTCGGTAAAATCTCAACAAGTTAAGGTATTTCATTACTTCTGCTTATTTATCTATCTCTTGATGCTTGCACAAAAGTGGTCTGCTATATTTACTATATCTCTGACTCTGAGAGTTAGAGAATCTTTAGTTTTGGATCTCATTTTGTCGGTTCCTCGTGATTGTTTCAGGAGAATAATCCATATTGTGGCATAGACTGCAACGATATAGGGACAAATAACATGCAAGAGCAGAATGTAATTGAGACATTGATTGGCAAACAGCAACAAATCCTGCTCGCAACACAGGTGGTCAAAATGATTTTGAAGATTGACGATGTCATCACTCCTGATTATTGATTTCAGTGGCTAAATAGTGTGAAAGTCAAGTTTCTACACGTGTATATATTGCTTGTGCACGCCCACAGCTTAGTGCTTGAGAGAATTTTGATGTGTGCTGTTGGACTTGGACATACCACTTAGCATATAGCTACATCTGTTGGAGTATAAAGAACGAAGGCAATGAACTTAGAGAAGATGAACAGTAGCAGAGGCAGTCGTGGGAAGCTGAGAAGCTGAGAAGCCGAAGAGAATAAAAAGAGGAAATGACCATGTTGGACATTCCAAGAATAAATGATAGTTCATATGATAGAGGACATAATTGTCTTTTGTAATTCATTAGTTAAACAGGTAATGGATTCATTCTTAGCGGGTAACGAGTAACGGGTAAACAATTGTAGATGGTATAAATAGTTCTGATGTAATCTTTTTTGAATTAATTTTCAAATAATGCGATTTTGCGCTCCTTTTCCACTAATTTGTGTTCGAGTGTGTGATCTGGGCGTCTTCTTCCCTAGCAGAAACTTCAACATGGTATCAGAGCAGTTCTTTTGGTCTGCGCATTCATTCTACCAGGGCTGATCTGATTGTTCTGTGAGTCGAGTGATGGCTAGAAATCGAAGGTCTTCAAATGCGACCAGATCTGCTGTCGGTGAATCACAGATTCATTAGGAAGAGGGCTCGGTGAATGGAAGCTCAGAAATAGAAGGTGATCCATTTTTGCTGGTCAGGAATGATCATCCAGGTATGAATCTCGTTTCGGTTCAATTAACTGGGCATGAGAACTACCTAACCTGGAAGGAATTTATGATGATGTTGCTCTCGGCCAAGAACAAGATCAAACTCATCAATGGGGCGATTGATCCCCCAGAGGAAGATGATCCTCGTTACTGGTTATGGAAGCATTGTAACGACATGGTGAGATCATGGATAATTCGGTCCATAGCACCAAACATTCAATCCAACGTTCTCTACGCTCAGACGGCGACCCAAATGTGGTCGGATTTGGAAGATAGGTATGAGAGAGGAAATACTTCGAGAATCTTCGAAATAGAAATGCAAATTGGTAACACACGTCAGGGCAATCAATCAGTCGCAGTTTATTACACTAAGTTGAAGACCTTGTGGGACGAGATTGATGCCCTAACAGTACACATTTTTTGTAATTGCAAAATTGGTCGAGAAAATAGAGACAGTAGCAGATTGAGATAATTTCTCATGGGTTTAAATGAAGTGTATGTTAGTATCCGAGGGCAAATTCTATTGATGAAGCCCATTCCTAATTTGAATCAAGCTTATGCTATGCTCGAACAAGAGGAATCTCAGAGGAATGTGGGGATTCACTCAGGTCAAGCAATTGAGAGCCTCGCATTGAATACTCAATATCAGAATGGTCAGAATCAGAATGGGCAGTACCAGAACAGTCAATACTCAAATTATGGAAACAATTACAGAGGAAACAAAAATAAATTCCGAGGGAGTAGACTGTTTTGTGAGCATTGTCAAAGGGCAAGTCACACTAAAGACAATTGCTATAGGATACATGGTTATCCACCTGGTCATAAGTATTACAAAGGAAAACAAAAACCCAATGAGTGAAATGGAAATGCAAGGCAAGCAAACAGTGCTCAGTTTATCACCAGTGAGAACATGGAGGAAAATTCGACCAAGAGTACAAGTGAAGAAGGTAATGGCAGTAAGCATGGAGGTTTTACTGAAGAGCAATACAGAACTTTGCTAAATTTGCTTGGAAAGAAGAACTATGTAGTTCATTCAGCTAACATGGCAGGTATAGGTTTATGTACCAATGTTTATGATAATTCAGCCTTATGTTTTAATGCATGCAAATTACCCAAGCATTAGATCTTAGATAGCGGAGCTACAAACCACATAACCACTAGTTCCATCACACTAGATAATCTTTCCAATCTTACAAACTATGATAGAGTCTCACTTCCAAATGGAGAAACCACCAAGTCACACATTTAGGAACAGCTTACCTAAACAAGCACATACAATTGAGTAATGTCTTAACCGTTCCTAGTTTCCAATTCAACTTAATGTCCATTAGCAAATTAACTAAGGACATGAATTGTTCTGTCACTTTTAACTCTAAAACCTTTGTTATCTAGGACATAGTAACAAAGAGAATTTTGGGGAGTGGTAGAGAGGAAGGAGGCCTATATCTAATGGATGGAACTTGTAGCAACACAGGCAACTCCAGAATCAATTCTAAAGCCTTGTCTGTTTCTTTTGATACTTTTACTCTATGATATCTTAGATTTGGACACATGTCTGTGTCAAGAATGAAACTTTTATCCAATGTTGTTTCGAAATTAGCTAAAGTTCCTAATTGTACTGCAATGTTTGTCCTCTAGCAAAACAATGCAAACCTTCTTTTATGCACAGTTTAAATAAAGCTAATTCTTCATTTGAATTGATACACTGTGATGTTTGAGGGCCTCACAGAGTACCTACATATGATGATTGTTCATATTTTCTAACAATTATAGATGACTATACTAGGAGCTGTTGGACATTTCTATTTGCTCACAAAAGCCAAGTCCCAGTTTTCCTTATCAATTTCATACATATGGTTCAAAAACAATTCTCCAAAGATGTCAAAAACCATTAGAACTGACAATGGTAGTGAGTTATTCAACACTACCATTAAAGTTTTCTTGTTGAACCAGAGCATTATTCATCAAAGCACTTGTGTCGAAACCCTTCAACAGAATGTCATTGTAGAAAGGAAACATAGGCATCTATTACAAGTAGAGCTCTTAAATTCCAATCAAAACTCCCTTTGAAATTTTGGGAGGATTGTATCTTGACAGCTACCTACCTTATCAACAGACTGCCAAGTCCACTTCTCAATAACAAAAGTCCTTATGAGCTACTTTACCACAAAGAACCCAACATATCTCATTTGAAAACTTTTGGATGCCTTTGTTATCATAACACTCTCAAACAGAATAGAACCAACTTTGATCCGAGAGCTGAAGAGAGTGTATTCATTGGTTATCCTTTTGGTAAAAAAAGATACAAAGTATACAATCTCAAAACTCAATCCATTACCATCACCAGAGACATCTCCTTTATTGAAAATATTTTTCCTTTCAATGCAAATGAAGGGCAAAAGATCATTTTTCCTATTTTCATTACTGAAACTGACTCCTCAAATCCAGAGACATACACTCCATATGATGTGAGAATGTTAAATGATCCTGTACAGACATCTATCAAAAGTATAGAAAATGAACAGCCTTCTAATTCTTCATTCACCCTTGTCTTGGACAATGAAATGAACATTCCAAGTTCAGTACCTTATGACAATTCTGCTCATCAAATTGACATCTCAGAAGAAAAATCACACACCTCAAATGTTCCTATTCTTCGGAAAAGCCAAAGAGTCACAAGAAGACATATTAAACTTCTTGACTATCAATGTAGTCTCCTAACTCATGCTACTCCCAATTCTCAAAGTGAAAAGGTTCATATTCAGGAACACAGAAGCATGAGGACTACCCCATATTCATTATCCAACTTTGTGAGCTTAGACACCATACCAAAAGAACACAGAAGCCTATTAACTATCATAGACTCTCATCCAGAACCAACTTCTTATGTTTCAGCCTGCAAAAATCTAGCTTGGGTAAATTCCATGCAATTAGAACTAGCAGCATTAGAGGCAAACAATACTTGGTCATTAATTGAATTACCATTTGGAAAGAAAGCCATAGGTTGTAGATGAGTGTACAAAGTTAAATTTAAGCCAGATGAAAGTGTTGAGAAACACAAATCCAGGCTTGTTGCAAAGGGTTTCACCCAAGTGGAGGGAGTAGATTACCATGAGACCTTTGCACTTGTCTCAAAGATGGGGACAATTAGAACTGTGATAGCTTTAGCTGCTGCAAGGAATTGACCTTTATACCAATTAGATGTAAGCAATGCATACTTACATGAGGAGTTAAATGAGGTATATATGGTAAAACCAAAAGGGTATGAAGACCCTAATGACATAAGAGCATGTAAGTTGTTAAAATCCATATATGGCCTGAAACAAGCCGAAAGCCAATGGTATGCTAGGTTATCATCTAGCATTATCTCTCAAGGCTTCAATCAATGTCATTTAAATCCTTGTCTGTTTGTAAGAAAGGAAAATGAGAAAACTGTGGTGATATCAGTCTACGTGGATGACATCGTGTTGACTGGTACTGACCAAGAGGGAATTGACTCATTGAAAGAATATATCAGAAAGGAATTTAAAATTAGAGACTTAGGAAATCTGACTTATTTCTAGATCTCGAAATACACAGAACATCAACTGTGATACACATTTCATAAAGGAAATATGTTGTAGACATGCTGAAAGAGATGAGTTTAGAAGGTTGTAAACCATCAAGTACACCCATGCAGTATAAAAACAATCTTGGAGGTGAAGAAAATGAAAACAAGTTCACAATTGAAGACATGAATAAATACAGAAGATTGATTGGTAAACTCTTATATGTCACTATCACCGGACCAGATGTTGCCTTCGCAGTGCATAACTTGAGTCAATTTGTGCAAAATCCAACACACATGCATATGACAGCAGCCATGAAAGTTTTAAGATACCTTAAAGGTGCTCCTGGTATGGGTCTACTTTACCCTGCAGAAGCAAACATTTTCCTAGTCAGCTACAGTGATGCTGACTGGGGCAGCTGTAGTCTGAGCAGAAGATCTGTCATAGGCTAGATGGTGAAGTTAGGTGATTCTTTAGTCACCTGGAAATGTAAGAAACATGCAACAATAAGTAGATCAAGTGCAGAAAGTGAACTCATGGCCATGTCTAGCACTGTGACAGAAGTCATTTGGGTAATTAGTTTACTAAATGATTTGGGTGTAAATGTTAAATTACCTGTTCCTTTGTATTGTGACAACCAAAATGTCATACATATAACAGCCAACCCAGTGTTCCATGAAAGAACAAAACATCTTGAGGTTGACTGTTATTTTGTAAGGGAGAAATATTTGCAGAATATCATCAAACCTGTGTACATCCGAGGAAGACAACAACCTGTAGATATCTTGACCAAAGCTTTACCACCAATGCAGCACCATCTCCTTATCAGCAAGTTGAAGATGAGCAATCCATCCTCATCCTCCAACTTGAAGGGGGGGGGGGGGGGGGGGGGGGGGGGTTTGGAGTATAAAGAATGAAGACAATGAACTTGGAGAAGATGAACAGTAGCAGTAGCAGAGGCAGTCGCGAGAAGTTGAAGAGAATAAAAAGAGGAAATGACCATATTGGACATTCCAAGAATAAATGATAGTTCATATGATAGAGGATATAATTGTCTTTTGTAATTCATTAGTTAAACATGTAATTGATTCATTCTTAGCGGGTAACGGGTAAACAACTGTAGATGGTATAAATAGTTCTGATGTAATCTTTTTTTGAATTAATTTCAAATAATGCGATTTTGCACTCCTTTTCCACTAATATGTGTTTGAGTATGTGTTCTGGGCGTCTTCTTCTCTAGCAGAAACTTCAACGATATCTTTTCTTGTTTTGTCTTGAGCAGTACCAGGATCTGCATTTCCATGTCGATCCGTACTGGAATGTAGAAATGATTGTTTAAGCTTTGAGATTTCATTTAAATATGTTTTTATAGTAATTCTTAGCACGTTATCAGCTACCAAGTCCTCAACCTACACGTTTTCTTTTTGCCCAAAGTGTTGCATTACATAGTTGGACTTCCCTTTTGAGTGTCGAGTGTCAAAGTAGTTGCTGCTCAAGTGCATATGTTCATTTGAATAATGACTAATGACTTCAATTTTGGGATGAGAAATTTGACCTGCCTAGTGGGAATCTTATACCACTAATTTACAAAATATGACAAGTATGTGATTGAAAAAATATATATCTTAATTTACATTTTCTCGGAATCTATCTTGCCAAATCTTTATTCATGTCCATGTTTTGCTTAAATATAAGACTTGTTTGATTGGATGGAATAGAGAGGAAATGAGATAGCTATTCTTATCTCTTATATATAGTTTCTTGCAATTTCACCTACCAAAGTTTATCTTAATTACATAGGATACATATGTTGATATAAATTTTTAACAAAGATGAAACATATAAATAATTCCAACCAATTTTTATTTTTTTGTTATAATACTATCATATATTATAATATATTAAAATTTAAAATATGATATATTTGAACTATATAATAATATCATATAACATAATATAATATATTTTAAAAAGAGATAAAACTCAATTTTGATCCCTATATTTTCATCATTTTTTGATTTTGATCTCTATAGTTTAAAAATTTTAGTTTTAGTCCTTATAATTTTATTATATTAAAAAATTAGTTCATATCGTCACCCTAGTAACTAAAGATATTATCTTCAATCATGCGTGATAATCATTTGCTAACATGTTAATTAAATTAATTTTATCGATTGACGCATCATTTAAATTATTTAAATTATTTATTTTTTAAAATTAAAAAATATATAATTTTGGTCCTTGTATTTTTACGATTTTTTATTTCTAATCTCTAAATTTTCATGATTTTTTATTTTTAATCATTATAATTTAAATTTTTTTAATTTTCATCCTTATAATTTTATTTTGTGATGAAGTTATTTTTTATCGTCATTTCAATAACTAACAATTTTATCTTTAAACCAGTGATACAAAATGAAGGGACTAACTTTAAACCCTAGTAATCGTTCGCAACTCTCATTTTAACCAGTTGAAAATTGGTTAAAGTGGGCAAAAGCAACCGAGATCAATGAAAATTGATTCAGTTGAATTAATTCTTTTTATTTGGATTGATTTAACCAGTTGGACTGATCAAATCATTGAGCTTAACGAGTTCAATGTTTCGGTCGGGTTTAATAACATTAATGTACTTGAGTCTGTTTTATTTATAGCCATCAGATTGGGACACCGGACACCCCACCAAAATGAAATTGAACCGGACAATCAGTGGTTCGGTTCAGTTTAAGTTTCAAAGAACCGAGTCAAAAGCTTCATTCGAACAGCAGCCATGGGTGACATCTCCTGTGTTCTGCCCGAGCCACCAACCACAAGAATCTAACTTCGCATTGGCTGTCATCAGCGGGACCCACTGACAAGTCGTTGCGCGAGCAGGTAGGTCGTCGAAACGGAGACGGGTAGTAGGGAGGGCAAAGGGCAAAGGGCAAAGGGCAAAGATAGCAACAGGAAGAGGGGGATAAGAGAGGAGGCGATAAAAGAGTAGCGAGAGAGGGAGGGGGAGAGGGAGAGAGAGAGGTGATGGCTACTACACACGCCGTCTTCCAATCCACTGCCGCCGCTGCCGTCCCTCCGCGGCCCGCGATGGCCCTCCACCGCACCCGCCACGCGCTTCCGCCCGGAGCACTCGTCTTTCCGCCGCATCACAACCCTAATCTCCGCCGCCGGCCCCTGCTCCTGCTCCCCCTCTCACCCGCCGGTCTCGGCCTGAGGAGGGCTCCTCTCGTCCTTAGGATCGCCGCCTCCGCCGCCGCCCCAGCTCCCGTGGAGTCCGACAGCAGGGAGGCGCTCGAGCGATGCTTATTGCTTTCGCCTGATTCCGGGCCGCCATCTTGCTCCTCATCCGTAGCTACCTCCGGAGCCGTGATGAAAGGAGGGAAGTATGGGTCCTTGGGTGCCGTGACGCTAGAGAAGTCAAAGCTTGATCTATCCAAGAAGACTACGAGGACGAGTCCCGAGGTATGGGTTGGATTTCCAAGATTCATGTTTTCTTTCTTCTTCTTGGAATTAGGAGAATTAAGGATTTGTTCGTGGGGTTTTAGGATTAACTTTGTTCTTTCTATTGCCTTGCAATTAGAATTGCTTGCCCCCTAAGGTAGTTCATTCTCCACTTTTTCTAGGATTTTTTTATATCATATGATTCCTTGATTTTTACAGTGTTGCTCAAGCTTGAACGAGTCTCTTATGGCGTCGTTTATACTTTGCCTTCATGATGAATTTGACATTAACATCGGATGGTTGATGATTTATTTAAGCTATTTGCATAACTTTTTATTTAAAGCTAGGATGACGGTAATGAAACTAACCCAGCTAGGTTCATCTAGTTGTGTAGAAATGGACATTAAGAAAAATATGGATGATTGCGTTAGGAAGCCTTCACAGTGGGTATTCTGCTGATATTTCGTTGGTTCTAATGAGAGTTTACATGTCATAACCTTAATGACTTTTCAATGTTCATACAGACATAGATGCCCATACTAAGCAACGAGGTGAATTGACAAATTTGGTTGAGTTTGCATCAATCTTATGGTTCAGGAAAAAAGTGTTATGATTGCAGCCTATTCTTGTCAACATTTATAACCATAAAGTTCTCTAGCAAAGCCCTCCCTTGTGTCTCAGTTGTCTCACTTGTCAAAATGGCCTATTCACCATCTAATCAGTCGTCCCTTCTCAAAGAGTGTATGATAGATGAAAATCCCTATCCCTATCTATTGGAGGAAGAGTTGAAACCATATTGTATTGAGAGGATTCAAACTCTGCTTCCGTAAAATTTATACTGCACCACCTAATCATGATTGGCATCTTGTTAAAGACACTTGGCACAAAGTCATGTACATTGGGTTGGTTCTGTTCTGAAAGCATGATGTGGTAATGCATGTGGGCATGTACCTTTAGTGATGCTGCAGAATTGACAGTCTTTGTTAAAAATTCTGCTTTAGAATAACCTTCAATATTTTCTAAGCTCCCTCATTTATTAGTTTGCAAGATGAACCTTTAGACACATTGTTTTGAACTTTCCTACCTATCATCTATAGCATTATTGTACATTAGAAAATCTTTGTTAATTTGATTTAGTGTCAGTTTCTAATATTACATTCCATATGAAGTGTCATTTATGCTCCTAGTAAATGATTATAAGAATACATTGATTTGATATGGGTGTGTTTGAGTAGTCTGGCTTTGCTGCACATACTTGAGAGGTCTTAACTTCACTTCTGTACTACAGTTAGCAACTGGTGGAGGAGGTGGGGATATTGGTAAGAAAAATTTCCATGGAGGAGGTGATGGTGGAGATGATGATGGTGATGATGATGATTATTTTGATGATTTTGATGAAGAGGATGATGGAGAGGAAGGTGGATTATTTAGAAGACGTATAGTCCTCCAAGAGGTTTGTAAATCTTCCAAACCAGCTTAAAATTTTATCTTCTCAAAGTATTTTGTAAGTAATTGTATCCCTCATCAAATGATATCAAATCATTGATTTGTTCCTTACATTGATTGACCCTTCTTCACCAGCCACCTTTTTGAAGAACAACACCTTGTTTTATATTGCAGTGATCTTGGAATCTAATGTGCTCTTCATTATTATACTTCTATCAGCTTTTTGACAGGAAGTTTGTAGATGCCGTGCTTCAGGAATGGTACAAGACCATGGTAAACTTGCCTGCTGGTCTTCGGCAAGCCTATGAGATGGTAGCTTCCTCATTCTATCAGATATTTGAAAGAAATGTTTTCTCCATGTGTTAAATGGTTGAACACTGTAGGGGTTGGTCAGTTCTGCTCAAATGGTGCGCTTTTTGACAATCAATGCAAGACCAACTGTCTCTAGATCCATTTCTCGGACGCTTCCTGAGTGGTTATCAAGGGCTTTCATTGGAAGGTAATCCATGTTCAACAAATATATAGATGGCCTCTAGAAGCTCTTGCCTGTTGATTTGATTAACTTTCAATAAGATGATAATTATTAATTACTTCAATTGCATTCTAATCTGCCTTGGTTTCTAGTAAGAGATGCAGAATAATTTCTTGTCATATAAACTTTGATTTAATTTGACATGCTTGATTGAACTTTTTAATCTACAAAATGGAACCGTTGATTTATGTGCAATTTGCAGATAGTTGCTATTAAATTGCTTGGAGAAGAAAAAGAAAGAGCACATTTTTTAATTGACATTAGATTTGCACGGCAGACCAGAATAGGATTTTATGCATATTCTTGTAATTGGTCTGAAATGGCATCCTTAACTATGTCATTTAATTTCCAGTACAACATGGACTCATCTAATAGAACAAAGCAATTTTCTTTTCTAAAATATATGTAGACATTTTTAGTTAGATATAACATTTGCTATGCAATGGTATCATGATTTTTCATGTTGGTTAACACCATAGTGGTATTTGTTGTGATCAAATCTTGATATTCCATCTTCTATTATAAGATGTGTAGAGTTGTTTATTGTACATAGAAGATGGAAAGGGTATTTGACCTTCCATATGGTTATTGCTTTTATACATCCAAATAGTTTTTGACATGGAGAATGTATGGCTTGTTTCTTATGTATTTGATAATCTTCCCTTTTGAAATAGAAGCTTTCATGATTAAGCTTGTGAAGAATACACAAAAGTTTCAGTAGTAGATTGTAGATGAAAGGATGGAACTGCATATTATCTTATTGGTAATCTGGAACAAGTTCTCTTTAATGCCCATCTTAGATCTGAAGTCTTGAATGGATGCATGCACCCCTTCTCATATCATCAGACCATTTTCCATAGAATTATTGATTAGTGTAGCCTTCTCATTTTCTGAAGGTGATGGAAGTTCTTCATCTAGTATCTTTTGTGTGTCCTAATGATACATGCATATTACATGTTACTTTCTATTCATGTTGGGAAATTTTGTTCTGTACTTGAATGTTTTTTGCCTTTGAAATGCCTTTTTCATCATCATTATTATACTCTTTTGAAGCCATTCATATGTTGAGATTTTTTTTGTTTTGCTTTTGGAAGCATCAATATATGAGCTTAGGACTTGATCTATATTTGTGTTAATTGCTAAAAGAGTTTGTAACAATTCTTATCTTAGTCTACAAGATTTAAATTATTTACTTGCCAATGATATCTTTATCTGTCTTCCAGTTAAAAGTTTGTGTATAAATGCTAATGTTGCATGTTACAAAAACTGTCAGATTAATTGAAATGATTCCTTTAAGAAAAATACAGTTCAAATTATTCTAACTAAAGCTCAACTAGGAATATAGTCAAACTTATAAGTTCTAGACATGGGCATAACAAACTTCTGTTATTTATGTGCTAGTAAATGTTTCTGAAATTGCTTTAAATTCATCTACCTTAGGTTAGGGTAAGTATCTGTATCTTTTCAAAATCCATATTTGGCACTTTCCCAAAAACCATTTTTTGGCCTATCTCCTATATCTTGCAGCCTATCATTCTTTTGTGACAGCTTCTACTATGATATGCAGGATGATTGCAGATCCATCTTTCTTATACAAACTATTGCTAGAAGAGACTGTGACTTGTGCCTGTTCTATTTGGTGGGAGCTAAATAATCGCAAAGAGAGGTACAATTTCAATCACTTAAATGTAGATGTATTTACATGTTGTTTTGATTGGCTATCTTTGATATATTAAATAGGATCAAGCAAGAATGGCAATTGGCACTGGTTAATGTCCTCACCGCGATGACTTGTAATGGAATAATTGTTTGGTCTCTCGCACCTTGCCGTTCATATGGGAATACTTTTCGCTTTGACTTGCAAAACACCATTCAGAAACTTCCAAACAATATTTTTGAGAAGAGCTATCCTATGAGGGAATTTGACTTGCAGAAAAGAATTTATTCTTTTTTCTATAAAGCCGCAGAGTTTTCTCTACTTGGATTGACTGCGGGTTCCATTCAAGGTGTTTTGTCAAAAGTTTTTGCTGCCAAGAGGGATGGAAGGTATGTGTATACTATTTTCTTGCCTTCTTATGTAGTATGGTTCCTTGAAAATCTTGTATTTGACATCTGCTTGAAATTGTTAAATTTATGGTAGGTTGTCGGTGACAATTCCTTCTGTAAGTACCAATGCTCTAGGATATGGTGCCTTTTTAGGCCTTTATGCCAACATGCGATATCAGCTTTTAAATGGAATTGACCGAGCAATGGTCAGCCACTTTGATGTTCTTGGAGTTGCAATCTTTTTTGGCACAGCCTTGAGGTACGCCCTGATAAAACTATATAGTTTTATATCATTATATGACTATATAGATGTATAATTGTATTTTGCTAGAAGTCTATAATATTAATATTACCATAAATATTTTTAATATAGTTGCTTAATATGTTAACATTCTCCCTTTTCTTGTAATGGTAGGTGGTCTTTTTTATGTTTATTCTCTAGCTATTTGGTGTTATTTAACAAATTGGCTGCTTGTCATTTAATGTTTCTAATCTTCACGGTTTTTATTTGTTTCCCTGCATTTTTTGCTGATTCGACCAAATTGAGCAACTGTAATGAGTATTTCTTATGGTTAGTGATTTGATAAAAAAAATATTCTCTAGATTTAATCAACTTTGAACTTTTCAAGTGAAATTGGCTGTGGCTGAGTTTGTCTGTTGATAGTTTAGACAGTATCTATTATCAGTTATCCTGTTGTAGGATGTTCATCCACCTAAAAGTTGAGGTCTAGGGTATTCCTATGCCTAGAATAGTTTTTTTTAAGTCATGCATACAGGTATCATAAGTCATTGTTGGACTTTTGTTTGCTTTTCTACAATTCCGAAGGCATTATGCTGCACTTTCACCTTAAGTTCAACAATTATCAAATGTCGTGTCTCAGTGGATGACTCTAGTTATTAGTATTACAACATTGTCTAAGGTGGTTATAGCGGTAACCAATTGGATGGCCTAGGTTGAGGGAGTAGCAGGTGCTTCGAAAAATGTCTTAATTATATTTGGTGGAAAACTTTTTGATGATTCGCAAGTTATCATAAAATATATAGTATCTTCTGGCTTTAACTTGTGAAGATCAAATAATGTTGTGCTGTGTTACATTCTTGCAAAAATTTCTGCGCAGAATCTTGAATGCGCAGCTCGGAGAGACATCTAGACTTGCTTGGCTTGGGGTGGAACCTGATCCTCTAGTTCAGTCAGAGAATCTTTTGAAAGCATATAACAGGCCTTCAGATTCTGTGGATAGCTCATCTTCAAAGTGGTTCATCTCCAAGAATGCAGTCACTTCTGGCCTTGGGTTGCTTGGCCTCAAGCAAGGAAGTGGTGAACCTGAATCTGCACCCTCAAAACCACGGCGCAAGAGAATTGTTAGGAAGAAGGTCAATGCCAATTCATCATAGTCAGTTTCGCCTCGACAGTGAAACAATTTTCTTGTGGAAGGTTAAGCCTAGCATGCGGTTACTTTCTTCTTTAATTGCGAATGAGTTGAGGATGTTGGCAATATTGGGCTATCATCATCAGACAGAATGCCCCTCAAGCATGGGACAGTGCTGCGGATAGAATTAAGAGATGATCTGATGATTGATTAAATCTTGCCCATATACTGTTGTCAAATATGTTTTTTGAGTTCATTTTTAGGAAATTGAAATATTCTTTGTTAAGCACTTTCAGCCTTGAGCACGAGAGTCCAGCAAATTTTAACTATTTTTCTTTTTTTATAATTAGTTTTGAGGATCCTCATTATTGCTAAGGGCTTGTAGATTACTTTTATGCAGTCATACGTCATCTCAGTAGCAAACATATAAGCTTGGATATAATTTTGTGTTTATGACTTTATATATCAATGGGTTCACTTCAGTTGATTTTAATCATTTTAACTTGCTAGCGCAGCCCAACGAAACCAATCCTTTATGAATCGACCAAAGTAGAAGGCTTGAGTGCTTGACAACTTTATGGAAGAAGAACCAAGACAATTATGCTCTTTTACCCTGTGCCCTCGTGGCGATCTATATCAGAGGAACTAGCTGCGTAACCTGCGTCTCCTCATTCGCTTCGTTCGACGGCTTACGCCATGGGAAATCAGCAAAACAGTTTCCTGTTTAATTAAAATGATATAATAGTAATCTATATATACTAAGAGTAGTTGGATTAGCATTTTAATTTTATATATATACAGGAAATTTTATCATTTGCACAACTTTTTATCAAGGAAATGACCTTGAAAGCAAATGTCAAATTTGATCTCAATTGAGCTTCAATCTCTAGACTCGAGCTTGGCTCGAGTTATACTCGAGCAAATTGAGCTCGGCTCGTTTAGGCTAGTTTATTTTTCTCGAGTTTGACCGAGCTCGTTCAAGCTCGATTAAGCTCCACATGACTCGGGTTTATATGCTTGATCGATCTGAAATATTAATATTAATATAATTATATATAAGCTTGATTAGGCTCGTGAACCGCGAGCCGAGTATTGGTTAGCTTGAGCTCGGCTCGAGCTCGATAAGATCGAGTCGAGTTTGAGTTTTTATCGAGTTGATCTCGAGTAACTCACAAGTTGTTCGGCTAACTTGCACCCCTATATATTAGTATCTTTTTATTTGGTGGAGAGAGAGAGAGAATAGCAATAAAATAAAAGGCCCGAAATAATCTTGTAAACAGTATTCAAACATTTATTTACAAATTATATACTGCATAATAACTAATTGTAGTTAATATCAAAATGTAAAATAACGTGAAAATCTGAAATTATAAGTATATATACAAATATAATATAATAGTGATACTTAATTTGATATAATAATTAAATGACATTGAAATTAATATTTAAATAACTAAAATATAGTTTAATTTCAAAGAATTAAAAAATATAGTTCCTTTTAAAATAGTAAAATATAATTGATTAATTTTATAGTTAAAACATAATTTTTAAACAAACAAAACATATCATTTATTTCATCATATATCAAAATCAAAATGAATAGATTAATTATATAAAAATAATATGATATTACGTCTAACTTAATAGAAAGTTAGATCAATTAAAATAATAAATAGTTTAGACACCAATTGATGTATTAATTAAAAACAAATTATTAATTTATTTTTAATATAACAATAGAACATATATGTTAGTTATTATAAATAACACTACTGGAATAATAAGCATCAGCAACGGTTTTGCTAAAACTGTTGCTGAGCCGTTGCTGAAAAGCATCAGCAACGGCTTGCAACGGCTCGGCCCGTTGCAGAAACTCACGTTGCTAATAACTTAGTAACGGATCAGCAACGGTCCGAGTGACCGTTGCTAATAAAAGTATCAGCAACTGTTCTGTCACGACCTGTGGGCCGTTGTAGATACTTGCCTCAGCAACGGCTCTGCCGCTGTAGCAAGGCCGTTAGTGAAAGTCCGTTGCTGTAGGACATCAGCAATGACTCAGCCCAGAAAATACGATACACTATCAGTAACGGCTTTCCCACGGACATCCGTGGGAAAGCCGTTGGTGATGATGCTAACCTGTAACTGGAAAATTTTAAAATTTCTAATTTCTATTAATACATTGATATATTTAACCTAATACATAACTCACACACCCATATACACATCCATTCACATACATATCACAAATACACCCATATATACATCAAAACAGTTATACTTATATTTATAAAAACTTAAAATTCAAAACTATCGTATCAATATCCAAACAAAATAAGTCAATCAAGTAGTATCCAAGTAACAAAGTTAATATCTAAACAAAATAATAAAATCTCACGACGACGATGGAGGATGGTCTGGATCATTATATGTCAGGGTCTGGAGTGCTTGGGTGTACACCAACATGGACTGACTCGAGGACGATGGATCAGATGATGCCGAAGGGATGCCTGCTCCGGTATGACCTGACATGTTGCGTAGCATAGCATGGATCTCCGTTATCATCCGACTCTGACGCTCCATCATCTCACTCTAATGCGTGATCGTCTCCTCTAGTGTCATTATCCTGTTACCCTGATCATAACTAGACCTGAAGGTGGACGGTCGCTCACCAGCGACCGGAGGGGTCGGTGCCCGAAGTGGCTCTAGCACGGCTCGCGCATGACCACTATCTGCAAATCCATATACACGGCCTTGGTCCCAGCCACCTGCAGCCTCGACCCACGCTCCTGCGTCAAAGTCCTCGGGGGTGCCCCGCGCTGCATCACCGTCTGAGTGTAGGTCTCATACTTGAGTTTGATTTTTTGTTTCATATTTTTCCTAAAACTTAAATTATAAATAAAAAATGAATAATTTAAAAAAATATACTTACCATAATGTATGCAGCGCGATTGTCAATGCACTCCCCCATCCCATATACTCGACGGTGAGTCCGCTCAAACACCTCCATCGGGAAGGGTCGCTGGACAGTCTCGTCGTCCATCACCGTCGTCTACATTTACAAAACAAATATATTGATTAGTACATAGAGTAACAAATAAAATATATAGTTAAAAATAAGGTATAATACTTACCATATGACTCGCGTGCACTACAAATGAAATAGAGCCGCTAGTGTGATGCGCTCCTCCCCCTCGACATGCGATTTCAAGCCGCAGTCCTAGAAACCTCCTGCCATCGATCCGTCGACCATGATGCCACGAGCTGATCCCATATATCTGGAGTAATCCAATTGGGGCCGTATCCCCGAGTCTCCGCGATATTTGTGGTCCCAGCTCGGGCCATCGCCTGGGATCAGGCTTGCCCCAGCTGACCGTTGTACCTCTGCTGGGAAATAGCCTCCCAAGCAACGTAAATGAAGGACCTCTGGTCCTCAGCCCATGTATAGCGAGCCTGTAAAATAATAATATCAGTACCAATATTAATCATCATGTATATATAAAAAATTTAATATGTGCCTCAAACTCGCGTCATAGCATATCGACGTGCTCACTGGGCACGTGAGACCACGTGGGCCATGCCCCATGCATGTATTGTCGAATTGTAGAAGATATCGTCTTGGGCACATCCTTTTGCTCGAACCTGCACAACAAAAATAAAGTTCAATATTATATTATGATATAATGAATTTGTAATAATTCATAATTCATGATATATTATCGCTCCCCAATCACACAAATGAATCTACGTGACACTGTGGCTAGTGGAGGCTGCCACCTGTTCGGCCCGCGTGGCCGCCTGCGTCTGGATGAACTAGCCTCAGTAGTATCATCGTCAGGAGGATCAGCAGCAGGAGGTCAACAGCAGGAGTAAGTGCTATAGTCTGACCGATCGGAGACTCCAAAGCTCTCGTGCGACGATAACCACGACTAGACATATTTGTCGAATAAGCATATAGTTCGATTATATATATAGTAGAGATATATTTAATATAAGATATACTTTACAATTATTCCTCATCATCTGAGTAATAGTCTTCAAATTCTTTCTCTTCTTCATCTCCAGCTTTCTCAATTTCATGCGTGTATTTTTTCGAACCTAAGCCCTAATTTTCTCATCAATATTTTAGTCTTATAAAAAGATGGCTCAAACTTTTTATCAGTAGGTAGCATTCCATTAATCAATCTTGCAATCCGATCAAACTCAACCCCACTGATATTACAATCAGCCTTGATGTTTAGGAGCCGCGTCATTGCCGAAAACTTATTGTTTTTAGGACAATTCTCATACAAAGGTTCATCAGCAGCTTTCAACATCTCGTAAAATTCTGCAGCTTCTTTATTCAGCAATTCAATCTCTACTGCAATTTGTACTTCTGTGATATCAACACCTGTAGTATCTGGTAGCACTAACGTCTCAGTAACTAGCCGATCAACATTATCATTCAGGTGGAATTGACCCCCAAGACTATCAAGTATCATAGTTCTATAGTGATTAGATGGATTGGATGAAGAAAAACTAACCGAGGAAGATTCACCATGTGTCTGAACGACAGGATTGCTCGACGTCCCGACTTCACGTGACTCCCCGTGGCAAGTCCATATGAAATATCTTGGTGCAAATCCTTTGCTATATAGATGCAGAGTGACAATTTTCTGATCCAAAAATCGTCCATTCAAGCAAATACGGTACGAACATAAGATTTTATCACCGATGCTAACGAATTTTTGATTCGAATAGGCGAAATTTAGAAATTAAGTAAGTTACGTCTAATCGAAACTCATTCGTTAAAGCTCCACGATCAAGACGTTGGTACATCCAACTTCGATCGCCCGACATGATTCTGTCAATCAATGATAATTTCTTCACTTAATGCCTTTAGGTGAGATGGTCATATTCCATTCAGGATCATGTTATTCATATTGCACTAAGTATTTCTTTTAATCGTTAACTTCATTCTAAATTTCGGCAACATTTCCCTACAGTTCTCCGAATACGCATATCATTTGGGCGCGTATCAGAGAACAAGAGAGATGCTGCCGAAATTTAGAATGAGTTAACGGTTAAAAGAAAAAACTAAGTGCAATACAAATAACTATTTTTCCAAATTATCAAATCAGGGACAATTCAATGGTTGTACGTCGTATAAAAGATCATCTACTTCTTTTACACAAACATACAACCCCCGAACGGATCTAAGGTTTTGCTAAATCATATTCGACTCGTCGATGTGTACGTGAAACGTATCAACTCGTCGGAGGGATGATTATTTTTTAAATGTTTTGAGTCAGTTCGAGTCCATAGTGGACAATTCCGACGAGAGTCCGAAAGTGGACGATTTCGGTGATAGTCCACTGAGGACGACTCCGGACTAATTAATATTAATCTAAACATTAATCTAAAACATAACATTTATTTTAACTAATTAACATACCATTAATCTAAAACATCAAATTAATCTAAAATATAACATTAATCTAAATAGATTAATCTAAAAATTAATTTAAACCATAAAAATTAATCTAACAATTAATCTAAAAATTAAACCATTAATCTAAAAATATACCATTAATTAATCTATTTCCGGCGCTGGAGTCCACCGGACTCCGATGCCGGCGTCCAGTGTCTGGACACTGGACAATGATCCGATCGTCGATCGTCGGCCGAAACCCTAAATATATGGTTTAGGCCGGATCTACAGTGAATGGAATAATAAGCATGGCGTGAGACTTACCTGGAGGAAGCGACGGCTGGATTCGGCGGTCGGGGACGAGGCGGCGGCAGCAAGAGGTGACAGCAAGCGGCGGGAGCAGCAGGAAGAGGAAAAAGAAGGAGGAAGGGGCGGGCGCGATCTGTCAACCTATATAAACTTATCAGCAACGACTCACTCATCCATTAGAAAGCCGTTGCTGATAAGTAACATAATCAGCAACGACTCACTTGTCCGTTAGAAAGCCGTTGCTAATAAGTATTTTATTTTCGTGCCGCGGGCGCGCGATCGGCTTAAGTGTGACGGATGCCATAGCTGTAACTAACCCGTTGCTAATATGATTATACATCTGCAATGACTCGAGCGGCCGTAACAAAGCCGTTGCAGATACAACACATCTGCAATGGCCCGAGCGGCCGTAAGAATACCGTTGGAAATTGCAACGGTTTGAGCGGCCGTTGCTAATAGCCGCCGCTGAAGAATATATTTCTAGTAGTGTTAAAAAATTATATTTTTTATTTGACTGATGTAATTAATTTTCATTAAAGGATATTATTAAAAAAATAACATTATCATGAATACTATTTATGAGGTGGAGGTGGGGAATAATATTTTGGTTCATTAGGAATAATATATATTCCATGCACCTATTTATTGGCAAAATTGTGGAATCAAACAAAATAGTCATATACAGTACAAGGATGAAATAGCTAATTTTCTCAATCAAACACATGGAACTTTGAAATTTTGATGTGTTTCCTCTTTTATTTACTCTGTCAAAGCAAGAATAACTTAAAGAGAAATTTTCAAAATCAGGATCAGACTACTGAAATTCTTAAAACCGGGATCAAAAAATGAAAATTTCAAATTTACCGTCATATATTGCAGAAATTAAGATATTTATGTTCAATAATTTCAGCACATGTCCAAATCTTATTAAAAAAGTTTTAAAATTTCAAAAAAAAATCTATAATTTATAGAAAAATTTATGGTAACCAAAAAGTGCGACGAGCCTTGTGAGACATGCAGACGATGAGATAACTTTTTATTTAAAATTTTAGCAAAAGTCTTGAACAAATTCAAATCTTACTGAAATTGTATTTTAAAATTCTAAAAAATTTATAATTCATAGATTATTTTGATGAACAAAAAATAATACAACGATGTTCTAAAAAATCACAAAAATTCTAAATTAATGAATAAATTCTTTTGTGATTTTTTAGAGATTTTAGGATGTATTTTTATGATAAAAAAATGAAACTGTTGAAATGGTTTCAACAGTTTCACTTTTTGATCATAAAAATGCATCCTAAAATTTCAAAACAAATCGTCAAAAAAATTCATTCACTAATTTATAATTTTTATGATTTTTTGAGAATTTTAAAATGCATTTTCATGATCAAATGATCATAACATTTCAATGTTTCAATACAAGGGCATATTGGGAATTTTTTGAATTTGGTTCTGATTTCGAAAAATTCGAAGATCATATTTGATTTTAGGGAATTTTAAAGATTTATATTCGGATTTAAAAAAATTCTTGAATAATTTTTATGTCAAATTAATTTATACTTCAAGTTATAAATACGCGAGGAATTCATATCTTTGTCATCCATTCTAATAATTATAGATGGAAAATATTGCCATTGTATGACATATTAGCATCCATATCAAATAAAATTAATATACAAAAAATCACGCAATCTTCTTATACATTAAAGGAAAAAATATAATAGGAATATATTAAAAAAATATTTAAAATAGGGTAAATATCCAAAAAAATACGAACTTTAGACCTTTTCTCATTTTTAGCATAAACTTTTTCCGTTAGCAAGAAAATACACGAGCTTTGATTTTGTCACCCCGTTTAGCACGCACCGTCATTTCTAACGATTTTTGCTGACATGGCCGTTAATGGCGACGACGTGGCAAGTTACTTTGCCAACATTGCATATAATTTCAACGGACGAATAAAAGGTAACATAAAATTATAAAATTACCCATCCCCAATACTAATGGTTTTTGAAATGGGGACAGGCAAAATGGTAATTTTCTCCTCTCCAAATTGGGCGCGCTCGATGCCCTAGTTCTTATTTTACCCGCTCGCCTGCTCGAACACTGCGAAGAGGAGGATTGTTGTCGCCTTTGTCGTCGGATTAGGGCACGCCTTCTGGAGTCTTTATCGGCGGATTAGGGCACGAATGGACGATCATGTCAGGAAGAAAAATCGTGGGACGAATGGAGGAATCTTCAGTGAATTCATCACAGGTTGTTGTTCTGCACTGCTGTCATAACGTGCGAGCTGTTCTATTCATCGCATGGAGCCAAAGAAATCCCAGAAGAAGGTTTTAGGGATACAGACATTGGAAGGTATGATCTCTTGTAATCACCTCACTCCAAAGTCCTATCTTTTAACATGAGAATGATTGCCACTTCTTTGCGTGGCATGATCCCGCGCGAGGATCACGGCCACACAAAGGATATTCTACGATGTTTGATTGAGGAAAAAAAAAAATTTCTCGAGAAACTGAAGCTAATGAAAGAAAGGATAGAATTTAGCAAGATGAAAGAAAGGATATTTCAAGAAAGAATTGCAACACTTGAAGATGAGATAGTTCAACTGAGGAATAACAAAAAACAAGTCAATTTAAGGAAGGGTAGTGTGTGTATGGTATTTTTTGTTGTATGTATCGTGTTTTTTAGTATGTTATTTGGGGTGAGAACAAAGACAATAGCCTAAAGCTACTACCATGGAGTAGTTTGGTTTATGTATTTTGATGTTACCCTCCCATGTATATTTGAAGACAATATATTTTAGTATGTTTCAATCTGTTTGTGAACTGTGCACCAAAAAATACATTAACTTTCATATTTTTGGCAAAAAATACATGAACTTTTTCATTTTAGCTTAAAAAAATATGAACTTTGCCAATTTTAACATAAAAATATATGAACTTTGCCACTTTTTAAGTAAAAATACATGAACTTTGTTACTTTTAACCATAAAATACATGAACTTTGTCATTTATAGCACATCTATTTATTGCACAGTACGCAATTCAACTAATACACATCATTTCACATACATAAAATTTAGAATTCCACATGCCACATACATAAAACTTAGAATGACACATAATTCATACAAAATTAAGTAATGGTTACTACATATAATTTACATATCAATCCATATCAATCCACATACAATCCATAAATATATCAATCCACATATAATCCACATACAATTCATATCAATCCACATAAATCCTAACACTTGAAGATGACTGATTGACTAGCTTTTTTTTTTTCCTTGAGTCTGTTACTACTCCTTACCGAGGTGGTGTTCCCGCTCCTTACCGAGGTGGTGCTCCTGCTCCTTACTGAGGTGGAGCTCTGTTGAGTGCCTTGGGTTGGTTGGGTGCCTTGAGTAGGTTGGCTCACCTAGGTGCCTTGAGGATGGACAAATTGCCCTCCTCCAAATCTTCCTTCATGGAGTATTCTAACTTTTGTATTAGGCATCTACATGAAACTTAGAATTAGATAACTAAAATCTATAATTTATAACTGGAATTAAATAACTTATATGCACATATGTATTTCCTGTTTCAGTGCCAATTGTTACTCCAAATCCCTTTGCTGCCATAGCCCTCTCCTTGTGCACAAGCTTCTCATACTAACAGGTCTTTTAATAACAGTCATCTTTGGTCTCTTTGCAGGTGACTGCACATCCTGGTTCTCCAAATTAATTTGCACACCTTGGTTCTCCAAATTGATTTGTACACCCTAGTTCTTATGTGGTCTCCCCCTTTTCTTCCCCTGTTTCAAAACAGATTTGTTAGTGAACCAATTGTAAAAAATAGATTTGTTAGTAAACAGGTAAAGACAAATATTAAGTTACCTGACTAGATGATGGTCTTTTATCCTTGTTTTTGCATGACCTTTTGTTATGGTCATATGTACTGCACTGTGTACATTTCATCTGCACCCCCTTCTTACTCATCTTTGTTGTACTTGTTTCTTCCTTCTCCTTCTCACTAATATCCTTGTTCCTTGCTCTTTTTGGTCTCGTTGTTTGTCTTCTCACAATGGGAGGTAAGATAAGTTTAGACTCAACCTTTGCCCACATTTTGTTCCCATTTAATGGCCGAATAAGATGCTCATATGCCCTTAGGTATGTGGACTTCTTAAAATATTCATGAACATATTTTGTGGGATCCTCTCCCAACCAATGAATTGATGAAATGACATGAGGACAAGGGATGCCACTAAGTTTCCACATCCTGCATGAGCAACTATTTTGTTCTAGCTCTATAACATAGTTGTTATCCATGTGTTTAACCTCAAACTTCTTATATCTAGCATGTGTTGCTATGCAGAAGCCACTAACAACTTTGTTCTCTTCTACTTTTCTCCTAATTTTAGGGCATATGGTATCATCACTTTTCATTATCATCTTCCTCTTTTCTGCCATCCTTTTTATTATTGTCCTTCTAATGTCCTCTAACATGTCAATCAAAAGCCTATTTCTTGCCCTCAAAATGTATCCATTAAAACATTCAGACATGTTATTATCAATGATCTCACATTTTGGCAATGTATTGATTTTAAACCTACAGAACTTGTCTGAACCAATTTTAATGAAATCATTATGTGTAACTTGAGAAAGTACCTTCATCTCATACATGTGTTCATTGAATTGAGCTTCTGTGGTGCTCTTTGCAGCCTTCCAGAAAAGGTTTTTCAAAGCATAACTCACATGTTTCTTCTTCAAAGGTTGCTCTGGCTCTATAACATACATTCTTACACTACTAGAAAATTTGGATTTATCGACCACAATTTTCGACGAGAAGATATTGTCGAAAATTTTTGTTATATTTCCGACGACCCATAGCGTCGGAAAGAGTTACCGACAAAACTTTTCGACCAAAATGTGTCAAAAAATTATCATATTATTATCGATGAATTTTCGTCGAAAATTTGGTCGAAAATAATTTTTGACGGACTTTGTACTCGCAAGTTCGTCGGAAATATTAATGACATATTTTTATACTAAACTTATCGACCACAATTTCCGACGAAAATCCATCGTCGAAAATTTTCATTAAAGTTCCGATAACTTTCATCATCGAAAAGAATTTCCGACATAAATTTTCGACCAAATTGAGTCGGAAAATTGTGAATAAGGTCGATCCTACAAGAAATATTGGATTTATCGACCACAACTTTCGACGAGAAGATGTTGTCAAAATTTTTCGTTAGATTTCTGACACCTCTTTTCGTCGAAAAGAGTTATCGACAAAAAATCTTGACCAAAATGAGTTAGAAAATTATAAATATTTTTTTTAAAAAAAAATTAAAAAGGGGGTGGGTAAGCGGGCAAGCACGCGTGGCACGCGCTCGCCCAAGCAGGAGGCAGGAGATTTCCCGCCTCCTGCTCTCTTTTTTTAGAATAAATAATTATATTTTTATATTTAATTATATTTCTTCTTCATTTCTACTTCTTCTTCTTCTCGCCGGGGTGCTTCGCTGCTTTGCTCCATTGCTGGTGGAATGTTTCGATCCGTCGGTCGTGGATCGTGCTGCTCCTCTATGCCGTCCTCCTCCTCCCCACGCCGATCCTGCTCCTCACGGGGCAGCCGGAGGACGTGGCGAAGCAAGTCGGCAAGGCGCTCCAATCGTACGGTTTCCCCGTCGGGCTACTCCCGAAGGGCGTCCTTGACTATGATCTCGACGAATCCACTGGCGCTTTCTCCGCCTACCTCGACGGTAGCTGTAGCTTCTCCCTCATGGGCTCCTACCAGCTTAAATACAACTCCACCATTTCCGGCCGCATCTCCACCTCCTAACGAACCTCAAAGGCGTCAGCATCAAGGTCCTGTTCTTCTGGCTCAACATCATCGAGGTCCGCCTCTTGGATGACTCCCTCCGCTTCTCCGTCGGCATCGCCTCCGCCGACTTCGCTCTTAGCAACTTCTACATCTCCCCTCAGTGTGGCTGCGGCTTGGACTGTCCTGATGACGACGATGTCATAACCCGATCGATCACCACTCCATCTCCCTGGCTGCCATCTGGGTGAGTTAGATCGCTCTTGAGGGCTACTAGATGATTTGCTGGGGTCGAAGAGAGGAGGTATCTGATTGAAGCACTGGCTGCAGGGCTTGCAGTTGGTCCAGATGAGGTCACTGCCAGTGTCGGCAATGGCGACGATCTTGAACGGAGGGGTACTGACCTGGAGATCCATGAGGTACTCGGCGTTGTCATCGGACAGGTCGGTCACAATGGTGTCGCCGCTAGCAGCGACGCCTGCGAAGGCGAGGGAGGCACGGATGCGATAAGGCAGGGAGGGAGGAGCGTCGAGCGGCCGCTTTCAGCCCGGTTTATTAGTTTTTTTTAAAAAAAACAATCTTAGAGTTTTCGACGACATGTCGTCGGTAATTACCGACCACAGTTTTCGACAGCACTTGTAGTCGGTAATTAGCGAGGAGCAACCGATAAAAATTTTGTCGGTAGTTACCGAGAACTACCGACAGCTTTTCGATTAAAACCTTGGTCGATAATTATCGACAATATTTTTTGTCGATAAACTATCGGTACTCGTTTTGACCAAGGTTTTACCGACGCAAATATTAGCCTCGGTAACCAGTTGAAATTTGGTCGGTAAATCAATATTTCCGACCAACTTTCGACCACCTTTCGACTACAATGGCCGTCGCAAATGTTAGTTGTTGGCTTTAGGTTTTCAACCTTAGTCTTAATCTCGATTTTGATGATAAAAAATATGGGACTAATGATCTCATTGAGAATATCTTTCAGGTTCCATATCAATTAGCATTCGATATCCCCGATCGAAAATATCAGAAGAAATCAAAAATCGGAAGGACATTGATCGTCGCGCTCGGGTTCGTCATGAAAACTTCTCGAAGAGCGACGCGTGCACCAAAGACGTATTGGACGGGCTCAGAGATCACATGAAAGCTCTCCAAGTTGATGGTCATTGAATGCCGGAACCCAAAAATGAAGCGCGGAAGAAAAAAGGGCTGAAAATTCAATTCAGCCTAAATTCGGTCAACCGGGCGGTCGACCGAATAAGGTAAGGTATCGGGCAGTAGCCTTGTCGGTCGACCGATAGAGGCCTGATTTGGGTAGTAGCCCTAGCGGTCGACCGATCGGTCGACCAGATTAAAAAGGACGCGATCTCGCGTCTATGCGGTCGACCCATCAGTCGACCGACCTGCAGATAGCCGTGGACGCAGACTTGCGTCGGTCGACCGAATATAGGATCGATGTTTTTGCATCGGGCGGTCGACCCGTCGATCGATCGACCACAAAGAGAAAGCGACGGTCGATTAGTTAGTCGACAGACCAATCGACCGGCGGCCTACAACGGATAGTTTTCTATCCGTTGAGCTGTCGTTTCTTGATGATGGTATAAATATACCTCATATAACTTCTTTTAACCTCTCTCTTACACTCTTACAGAAATTATTGAGCCATCAAATAGAGAGATCTAAGCCTTCTAAAGGATTAATCGTCTGCGCTTGGTTCTTCCGCGAACATCTTCTTCAAGCGCACAAGCTGGGCTCAACTTGGAAATTGATTTGAGATCTATCCTCTGGCGAGTTGATGGTTCCAAGGCTTAAAGAGATCTTTTATTCTTCGTTTTATGCTTAGCTCTTTTGAATGTAATTTTTATATGTTATTTGAACTCGTTTTCCTTTAATTTGGGTTTGTACGAAGACCGGGTGTTAGGTCTTCTGGATTGGAAGTGGTTACCTTGGTGAAAAGGTATAAAGCCACTTGTGTAAACTTAATCTTACTAGGATTAGTCGGTTTGTCCCTTAAGTTTGAGGTGGAAGAGTGCTATTGATAAGAAGGCGGAGACTTCCGGGTGTGGAAGTATCTTAGGTCGAGAGTGAGACTCTTCGAGTCAAAGTCCTCGTTGTAAGGGAAACAAAAATTAATCTAGTAAAACGAGTTTGGAAATCCTAAGCGGGGTGCTTAGGTAGTGGAGTAGGCATTGGGGCCGAACCACTATAAATCCTGTGTTTGCATTGATTTGTTGTGTGCATTTAGTTCTTTACTATTTATCTCTTTCGCATATAATTATTGAATTGCAAATTGTCTAAACCAATCTAAGTAAATAATTAAATCAGAATTTAGGCTAATCAATTTAGTAAACACACTATTCACCCCCCTCTAGTGTCGCCATTTCGCCTTCATTAGTGACTGATATGGCAATTTTTTGGTCAATATCCCTTTGCATTTCAAGTACATTTCAGTCTGGTTTTTTCCTAAAAGTTTTCATGTAGTGTCTTGCAAGCCATTTAGATAAGGCTTGCTTGTTTCTTGCTGGTCTAGAGCATTTATGCTCTGAATCATATCCCTTAATCACAAATGCTTCATTCCTTTGTGTTAAGCTTCCATAAATCCTCCAAGGACATTTGGCACTACACCTAGCCTCTACATTTTTCTCACCAGACCTTCTAAACTTAATAGCCTTTCCATTCTTCAAAGAATAGTCTTGAACAGCTTGCCTGAACTGTCCTGCTGACTCAAACCTCATGTTAAGGCAAAATTCTTCAGATTCTTTTCCCCTAAATCCTTTACCCTTCGGTTTTCTTAATTTTTTTTTATATCTTCATCATCACTACTATTAGGTGTCTGCACTGATTCAGTTGAAGTATCACTTGATGATTCATCAAAACTTGATGAATCATTGTTCCCACCCTCAGCTTCCCTGTGCTGATCTCCTCCACCACTGGTATCTTGCTCATCTTTACTGTGCTGATCTCCTCCACCACTGATACCTTGCTCATCTTCCCTGTGCTGATCTCCTCACCATTAATACCTTGCTCATCTCCTCCACCACTAGTACATTGCTCATCATTATTCTGTATTCTCTTCTTTCTCTTCACTATTCAGTATTCATCATCATCCTCACCACTTGTGCCATCATCTCCATCAAAATCAGTATATTCATGAGCCTCATCCTGGTCAGCTCCTTCATGATCAGGCTCAAAATTCTCATTCTGGTTCTGATTTTTAAGAGCTTGTTCTAGTTTCTTTTCCTCAATGCATAGTCTCTAACTCCTTCTAAATAGAAGTGCATAGACCCACAACTTATCGTCAATTTACACATCTCCTTAACTTCAGTTTCTGTCTTTATCTCCACCAGTCCAGAAGATAAGGGCTTCTTAGGATCTTTGTACCATAATTTAGTTCGAGAGTAACCTAATGTCTCTACCAAGAGTCCCATGTTAGACAATGTAACTGTATTTGAAATCATATTATCTTCTCTGACTAAGAGCAGTTCACCCCCCACATAGCGTACATGGGGTTCAAAAATTATTTGACCATCATGATGTACTACAATCTCAAATTTTTTCATCCTACATGAAAATGAATATACGACAGATGACAAAGAGTGAAAAAATAATGAAAAAAATGGATTCACATGTATATTAGGACCACAGCACATGGATTAAAAAAAAGATGGCACATGCGAAAGAAACCAAAAATATACCTATTATTTTCGGGACCACAGCTTCGCAATGTCCCCACCGCTCGTCCCTTCGTGCCCTAATCCAACGACAAACACTCCAGAAGGCGTGCCCTAATCCGGCGACAAAGGCAACGAAAATCTCCCTCTTCGCAGATGTTTGAGCAGACGAGCAGATAAAATAAGGACTAGGGCATCGAGCGCGCCCAATTTGGAGAGGAGGAGAAAATTACCATTTTGCCCGTCCCCGTTTCAAAAAATTAACATTAGTATTGGGGATGGGTAATTTCGTAATTTTATGTTACCCTTTACTCATCCGTTGAAATTATATGCAACGTTGGCAAAGTAACTTGCCACGTCGTCGCCGTTAACGGTCATGTCAGCAAAAATCGTTAGAAATGACGGTGCGTGTTAAACGGGGTGACGGAATTAAAATTTATGTATTTTCTTGCTAACAAAAAAAATTTATGCTAAAAATGGGAAAATGTCCAAAGTTCGTGTTTTTTTTTGTATTTACTCTTAAAAATATATTAAGAAGTTTGATAAACAATATATATTTTATGTTTGTTTTAGTATCTGAAGTAGACTTTGATATTTCATGCCCAATTAGCATATTTGATTGCTTTAGTTAGATTTTTTTTGAGAGAAGAAAATTTGTATTAATCAAAAGGCTTGAAGTACAAGTGGGGAGGACTGCGATATATGAATTTAAAATATTTCCATTAACAATGCATGCTAGTGAAAGCAATTAAGCTCAAATGCAGCTGTGTTTTTATAACAAATTAACAATATTCTTACATCTGGTACAGTAGTTTTGCATAGACATTTCACTTAACGCTCAAGCAAATAAACAAGTCAAAATTTGAGAGCATCAAGATGAGTGGTGAAGTCCCATTAATTTTCATGGGCTATACATCTATTTTCTTAATATAGGAAATATATGAGAGGAAATGAATTAATCAACATCATGACTTGTCCAGCAGATTCTCCAGATACAAGTTCAAAATGTATCTGCTGGTAGACTGCACATCAAGCCTCTTCTCTCTTGGTTCATATTTCCCCT
Organism: Canna indica; assembly: GCA_034359265.1. NCBI lineage: Eukaryota > Viridiplantae > Streptophyta > Magnoliopsida > Zingiberales > Cannaceae > Canna > Canna indica. Next base: position 13,028,853 of record CP136893.1, on the reverse strand, counting down.
TCCGCAGCTGATACCTGTGAATCACTGCAGATACTGTGTATGTCTGCCCTTCTATTGTCACACACTCTCCGCAGTGTATGTTCTGCATTTATCATCAAATAACACACCGTTTTGGATGAATTTGCATACTAACATTAAATTAACAGCAAAATAAGTAGAAAAGTACAGGCAGAAATAGGGCACGAGTGATTAACATCTCAGAGAAAACAAATGTGTCGGTTTAATTGAGCCATGAAATCATGTGAACATAGACAGACAAGAGAGCAACGAGCTAGTGAGGCTTCGAGTAGCAGTACACACCGAAGGGAAGCAGCGGATGCCGAGGTTCCTCGGCGGCGGCGTGATCTCGACAACCTGGAAAGGGTGGTGAAGATCCCTGCTATCTTTGTCCTTCCTTCTGCAAATCACCTGCTGAAGAAACCCACCCTGCACCTGCTAATTAATTGGCCGTCATCATCATCAACCATCGTTTGCTCTTCGTAGCAATTAGGCACATTTCGTGAGATAGATGTGAAGATGAGAACAATTTGTACCTTGTGATGAGAGAAAGAGCTGGCAGCCATGGCCATTTGATCCTTGGTCTGATACTGTTTGTTTAGTGCGGGTGGAAGAAGGAAGGGGAGATCAGGAGGCAGCGGAAAATGAGGCTGGCAAATGCAATGATGTGGCTCACATGAAAGCATGAGAAGATATTTAGATAATTCTTGTGGTTGTTATTGGAGGGATTGCCTGCATAGTTTCATACACAAAATACATGGGAATGCTTCCCAACTGTTCCCTTGAGTCCTTGACCTTTGAAAATAGTGTTTATTTGAGATTACATAATATTATGATATATTTTCTTTTTTTAAGTCAATGACCATGAGTTCCTTACATTGGATATATATTACAACTAAATTGCAACTGCAAAAGAATATGAATTCTTAAAAATTAATTCTTATGTTTGAAAAAAAAAGAATTTAAATTTAAATAATTTATTTGTGAAATAAGATTAAATTACATTAATTATATATATGATATTTTTGCTAAACTATCCATAAATTTGTTTAATTGAAAGTGTTGAATTAGTTAATCATATGATAGTAAACGTGTGGCCGACATAAAAATTCTCATTCCCAAATTTATAACATTTCAAACAAAGAATTTAATTTGTAGCAATGTGAATACGCAGTTTTTGAGATATTGTTTTCCGAAATAGTTGATAATTTTAAGATTATATAGTCAATCAGCAAGAGATCACAAAAAAAACAAAAACTAAAATTTCTCTTAGGCCAACTGTATAGAGTTGATATTGGAGATTAATTCCAACTAGAATAAAGCTCCTCGTCCTTAGTTAACCTAAATCCAAAAATATTTCCTGCAAATAGTAACATAGCTGGGTTGTGCTGATTAATTCCATTAAAAAAATCACTTAATATATTACTATTAGCGGTGGTATTCGTGCTTTGCACAATTAAAATATAATTTTAAAAATAAAAAAATTAAAATTAAAATTTATATTTTAATATATTATTATATAATATATGGTTTTTAAAATAAAAAAAATTTGAAATTAATTTTTTATATTTTAATATATTATTATATATAAATAGTCTATCAATTTTTTTAAAATATTTTTCATATTTTCTAACATAATTTATATTAAAAATTATATAAATTTAGATTTAAAACTATTTTAAATTTTTTTTAGAAAAATAATTATATTAAATTTGTAACTATAATTTAATATTCTTAATAATTTAAATTAAAATTTTAAATTTAAATATTTGTATATCTATATTTTCATAAATAAATTACCATATTATTATCATATTATAAAAGAATTATATTTTTAAGAATAAAAATTGATACTTAATTAGAAGTAAAAACCTACTTAATTTAATGGACTCGAAAAATTTTCAATTAATCATACATAAGTATTGAGAGAAAATAAAATTTAAAATTAAACATGCATAATATAATATATAAGATTTGAAAATTAAGCAAATATAATTAATTTGATTCTAACCAAATGAAAATTAATAAAATTCAAAATTAAGGATGTTTAGTTAAAGCAGACATAACAAAATTTAAAATTTCATAAATAATTATTCACATTTGATATTAATTAAATTTAAAATTTTGGAAATTAAGCATGATTAATTGAAGATCAAGCATGCTTAATTAAATATATCTGAAAAATTGAAATTAAATATGCATAACTATGGAAGGAAAATAAAATTCATCATTAATAAAATTCGAAATTAATTAAAATTTAGAAATTAAATTGAAAGGAAATTAAACTAATTTTATATGAAAATTTAAAAAATAAGAATAATTAATTGAAAATAAAACTTGCTTAATTAAATGGACTCAAAATATGAAAATTTAAAAATTAATTTCCATTAATTAATAAAATTTGAAATTAATATGCATTTAATAATTAATAAATTTTGAAATTTATTATACATAAATAAAAGGATACAAAAATTTAAAAATTAATCATGTTTACTTTGAAATTAAGTCTAATTAATTTAAATATAATTGAAAATTTGAAAATTAAACATACTTGATTGGAACTAGGGGTGAACATCGGTCGGGTCGCCCGTTATACCCAAACCCGAAAAAATAGGGTATTTCTCAACCTGACCCTATCCGAAATTTAAATCAGGGCTCGACCCGAATAACCCGAATAAATCGAGCCCCGACCCGAATTACCTATTTAAGCCAAAAATAAGCACCAAGTCCCGCCGAGTCCTCGCAACAACCAATTCCCCGACAGAGCCGCCGCACTAACTCCCTCACCGCAGGACCACGGAGGGCTCAACTCACGGAAGAACAGCCCCGGCGAAAGGGGCGGCGAAGATGCAACAGTCTGCGCCGAGGAGATACCCATCGACGTCGATGACGTCTCTTTGCACCTTTGCCTGTGGGCATCGTTGCGCGATTCAGTGCTCGAGCAGCTCAGACCCTCACAGGAAAGTGAAATTGGCACCGCTTGCCTTCGGCGAAAAGATGCCGGGCCTCGATGACCCGCAGCTGATATTGGCATACTAGGAGGTCTCGAGCCCCGTGAGGCGTTGCACCAGTGCCATGAACTCGCTGGTGTCTTCATGGATCACCTTGAGCGGCAACAGTAGATGACGACGGGCGGCTTCTTCCTGATCCATTTTTAAGTAAACCAGGTCGAGTCAGGTTAAACAAGGTTTTCACTCGACCCGAAAAAGCATACAGATTTTTCAAAAATGAGACCTGACCCGACCCATTATACCCGAATAACATGACCCTAATTGAATTTTCGGATCAATTTTTTCAGATTTTTTGGGTCGGTTCGGATTTTGCTCACCCCTAATTGGAACATAAACATATATCTCAATGTAGCCTATACTTTGACCATTGTCTCAATTGTGGCATGTACTTTCATTTGTCTCATTTATGTATATGTAGTAAGACATTTGTTTCAATTGTGACCTACCATCAAATTTTTGTCGACCGTCTCATTAAACTGACAACGTCAAAGCTAATTTTTTAATATTAATCTCTCTCGATTGTGCTGCTACCTAAGATGAACTCCGACGTCGGTGCTTTGGCTTCCACACGCTCGCCCACACCACTTGTTGCTCCTTCCACGCCATGAATATCCCGCCAGCATTGCCCGCCACGCGCATCGACCACCCTTCCTTGTACCTCCGCAGCAGCACCCTCGCATCGTCATTCATGTCCTCGTTGAACTCCGCCGGCTCATTGCTCGTCTGCGGCAAGTTCTCATCCAGCGACTCAAAGTATGCCGAGAAGAACCGTAGACTTTTGTGGAACAACTTCAAAAATGCACCTTCGTCCTCCTCCCCTACCTCGCTTGAGCCGTTGAGGCCGATTGGCGAGACCCCGTGAAGTGTGTTGACGCAGTTGATCGCTAGGGCGACATTTTCGCCCTCCCGGAGATTGAGCCGGTCTAGGTTGAGGTTGGACAGGTTGCCGAGGTGATGAACTACTTTGAATCGGAAGGGAACATCCATCCTTCATGACCTTTTGCATGACGGATGACAATGATGACGACGGATGAGACGACGGTGGTGATGGACACATGCGGCGTTTCATTGAAAGAGCGCTCTCAAGCAAGGACTCGAGGATGGCACCGTTGGAGGTGGTGTGGCCAAAGGAGGACCAAGGGCTGAGCTCCCTTCGTCATCACCTTAGTCCTTCAATGAGGGAACCCTAGGAGTAGGCGGTCAGCTTCACTCCGACTATGGTTTCCGCATCACCTTAGTCAACACCCATTACAACCACAAGTGCCTCCTCTGCTCCAACATAATCTCCTCTGCTGTCGACCAACTACTTGATTTTCGCTTCAAGTCTATCCCCGACGGCCTCCCCCTTCGACGCCGACTCTTACGAATTATTACTAAACCATGAGAAAACTCCATCCCATTCTTCGCAACCTCGGCGCCTAGTTCATTTCGTCCAGTTGCAACAACAAAGCGAGAAAGCTCATGATCACATATTATTACTGAACTATGAGAAAACTCCACAAGCAACCTTGAATGCTTACGCCAACGAATGCAATTAACTTCACATGAAGCTTTAGAGTCTATACAATCCCTTTTCCTTCAGCTACAACAACACACTCAACTCCCATATCTACAATGACAGTGTCGCACCATGCACTCGTTGTAACCGTCGACGGAGAATGGAGAGGCAGCGGCGTCGTTCCCGGGCTAGAGAAGCTCATTCTCGGATAAGATATTAAAGGCTAGAGAAGCTCGTCCTAGAATAAGATTGTGATCAAAAGAATCAAATAAAGAAGTTTATATATCTTTTACATGCCTCGTCTTCTCCAGCAGTAGGACCATTTATTGTTCTTGGTGCCTTCATTGGTAGAGATGGAGTAGCACTTGTTGTAGAATACCATCTCACCCAGAATAGATAGTTGAAGAAGTTGAGGAGGCTGAGCACCGCCAGCAACCAGTAGAAGAGATCAAGCCTTCCTTGTTGAGGTCATTCTTGCGACACTAGCTGAAGAAGAACTCGAACGAGTATGAGCAGTACATCATCGCCGTCAAGAACGATTGCGTCCCTGCCGACGGCTGCTTGTAGAAGAACTCGATGGGCCCCACCATCGTGAACATCTCTGACAACCTGAAGATCAAGAACCGCGACGTGATCTAGAGGATGGAGAGCTGTTGCGCCACCTCCCTTTCCATTTCGGAGGAGGAAAGTTGTTGGCTTTAGGTTTTCAACCTTGGCCTTAATCTTGGTTTTGATGATAACAAATATGGGACTAATGATTTCATTGAGAATATCTTCAGGTTCCATATCAGTAGCGTTCGATGTCCTCGATCGGAAAAATCAAAGAAATCAAAAAATCGGAAGGACATTGATCGTCGCGCTCGGGTTCGTCGCGAAACTTCTCGAAGATCGACGTGTGCATCAAAGACATATTGGACGGGCTCAAAGATCACTTGAAAGCTCTCCAAGTTGATGGTCGTTAAAGTCGAAACCCAGAAACGAAGCGCGAAAGAAAATCGGCTGAAAAAACAATTTCAACCTAGGTTCGGTCGACCGGGGGTCGACCGAATAGGGTAAGCAAAATGGCACCAGCCATTTCGGTCGACCGGTGAGTCGACTGAACACTGTCGAAAATAGGAAGTGGGTACTTCGGTCGACCAGTCGGTCGACCGACAGAGGCTGGTTTTGGGCAGTAGCCCTAGCGGTCGACCGATCGGTCGACCAGAGTAAAAAATTGCACAGCGCACGATTTTGGCGTCCCTGCGTCGGTCGACCGGATTGAGGGAATGAACAGTCGCGTCTGGGTGGTCGACCCATCGATCGCCCGACCATAGACAGAATGCGGCGGTCGATGTGAGCGGTCAATCGGTCGATCGACCAACCAATCGACCGGCGGTCTGCAACGGATAGTTTTCTATCCATTGAGCAGTCGTTTCTTTAGCAGGGTATAAATATACTCTCATATGATTCTTTCCTTCTTCCTTCCTTGATTATTACAGAGATTATTGAGCACTCAAAAGAAAGAATCAAGCCTTCCAATCGAACAATTGCAATGCCCCCTATTTCTATCCGTGACAATCTTTTTCAAGCGCATAAGCTGGGCTCAACTCGGGTTTCAATCGAGTTCTACCACTTAACGAGTTGAAGGTGCCAAAGGCTTGCAAAGGAGGTTTTACTATTGGTTTTATTCTTAGCTCTTTTGATTGTAATTTTACCTATTATTTGAACGGTTTATTTGAATTTGAGTTTGTAAGACCTAAGTTTTTAGGTCTTATTTGTGAAGTGGTATCCTTGGTGTAGAAGGAGTAAAGCCACTTGTGTATACTTAGTGATTACTAGGATTAGTTCTAGTTATCCCTTAGGTTGAGGTGGGAAAGTGCTCTCAGTAGGAAGACGGGATACTTTCGGATGTCGAAGTGCCTTCGGTTGGAGAGCGGAGACTTTTCGGTGAAAATTCCTCTGTGTAAGGGGAACTAATTAATCTAGTAAAACTTAGTTTGGAAATCCTAAGTGTGGTGCTTAGATAGTGGAGTAGGCATTGGGGCCGAACCACTATAAATCTTGTGTTTGCATTATTTCATTTTGTTATGTTTTAATTGCTTAATCATTTATTGCTTCCGCATATAATCATTGAATCGCAAACTGCCTAAACGATTTAAGTAAATGATTAAAATCGGATTTAGGCCAATAGAATTAGTAAATACACTTTTCACCCCCCCTAGTGTTGCCATTTCGCCTACAAAAGTTGCGCAGTGAGAAGCAGAAGAGAAAGATATATGCAAGGCAAGCAACGCCGGCGAGATATTCATGGCGTGGAAGGAGCAGCCAGTGGTGTTTGTGTGTGAGAGAGAGGCACACTTTTTAAGTTACAGAATTTTAATATTAAAAAATTAGTTTTTTATACATGTCAGATGCCACGTCGTCAGTTTAACGGGGTGGTCGATGAAGATTTGACGATAGGCGACAATTGAAATAAATGTGTTCGTACATATACACAAATGAGACAAATGAAAGTATGGGCCACAATTGAGACAAATGTCAAAGTACATATTATATTTAGGTATTTTCCTTTAATTTAATGCTCGAAAAATTTCCAATTAATCATACATAATTATGGAGAAAAAATAAAATTCAAAGTTAAATATGCATAATATAATATATAATATTTAAAAATTAAGCTGACATAATTAATTTGATTATAACCAAATGAAAATTAATAAAATTCAAAATTAAGCATATTTAATTAAGCAGGCATAATAAAATTTGAAACTATGATTTAATTTATTTATAAAAAAAAAATCAAAATTTCATAAAGAATTCTCAACATTTGTAATTAATTAGATTCGAAAATTTAAAAAATTAAGCTGATTAATTGAATGGAAAATAAAATTCACCATTAATAAAATTTAAAATTAATTTAATATAAAAATTAATTTTGAAATTATAATTAATTTAATTCGAAAATTTAAAAATTAAGCAAGAGTAATTGAAGGGAAAATAAAATTCACTATTAATACAATTCAAAATTAATTTAATATAGAAATTAATTTTAAAAATTAAATTGAAGGAAAATTAAAATAGTTTTCTGTGAAAATTAAAGTTGAAAATTTAGAAATTAAGCTTATAAAAATAAAAATATAACTGCGGTAAAAACATATAAAATAAAATAAAAATGAGGTAAAAACAAAGATAAAGAATGGAAGGAGTGGGAAAATTTAGGCGAAAATGAGTTGTTATATATATATATATATACTAATTAAATATTGCATTAAACAAACTACTTGACTAAAAACATCCTCATCGAAAGATTTTTGAGTTAATTAATATAACTAGCTCAAACTATGATTCTTTTCACAAATCTAGCCTGATATCTGTCTTTATCCTACACTATGTATTTTCACTTTCTGTTCTCTCTCGAAAGTGTTCGGTGGAAGACAGAGCAATGTGCCCCTCTGGCGACTCCGCGCACCCATCCCCTTCCCCTCCCCCACGCTTGGAGAGCCTCCTCCTGCTCCCCCTGAACGTGGCCGCCCCCCTGCTAGCTCGGTGGGTGCCTCTGGCTCTAGACAGCGATCCACCTCGCAATCCTTTGCGAAGCGTGCTCCGGCTCCGTAATCGTCGTCAGGACCCGTAGCCCCACGTGCTCCTACGACGTCTGCAGCTAGTCCTCAACCTGTGAAGCCCGCCGCCTCATGGGCTGACCTCTTACGGGAAGATCCTAACATCCCTCAACCTGGCCGGAACCCTACGTTGGAAGGTATTCATGCTGGTACTTCTGATTTTGTCCATTTTTCAGCGGCTCAGATCCAATCTTGGAGTGAGCAGTGGGAAAATTATCTAATTGGGAAATTTTTTGGGCGAGCTCCGCCTTTGTCGGTTGTTTTCGATTGGGCTAAACGAGTTTGGCACTCGGGTGGTTTTCTTTCTGTTCTTGACTTGGAGGAGGATTTCTTTGTTTTTTGTTTCCGTGATGCTTTATCTTCTAATGTGGCTCTCACCGGAGGCCCGTTTTCTTTCCGTGGGTGTTCTTTGCGTTTGATTCCTTGGCAACCACCGTTTCGCCCCTGGCAGGAGATCTTCTCCATGGCCCCGATTTAGGTTCGATTACTTGGATTGCCGCTTGAATTCTGGCATGAAGAGTGCGTGAGATTGATTGGTTCTTCGTTGGGAAAAGTTCTTGCTTTGGATCCCCGATCTTTTAACCTTCAACGAGGGTGGTATGTGAGTCTTTGTGTCGAAATTGATTTGGGCCGCCCTCTCAAGCAGGGTTTGTGGATCGGGGAGCTTGGAACTGAATTTTTCCAGCCTATTTCATACAAAAATTTGCCTTTTGTGTTTTTCCTGTGGCCGTGTGGGTCACTGTGAGGTTGATTGTAGCTTTAAATCGTCGGCTTCGAGCTCTACTCCTTCGAATGTTTCGAGCCGTTCGGCTCCTTCGAACGTTTTTAAGAGTTCGTCGGCTTCTTCTTCGAATGTCTCTTCGAATGTTTCGTTGCATTCTTCGCCGGATTTGAATTTAAATTGCCCCCCGGTGGAGTCATCGGCGGTTACGGTTTGTGGTCCGTGGGTGGAGGTGTCCAGGCGGAGGCGTAATTGGCCCCGACATGATAAGCTACTATTCCTATTCTTGTAACAAGTTCTTATTTAATTTGTTTTTCAACTATTGTATTTTGATTTGTAGGAAGACCTAGGTTGATAGGTCTTGTGTGTAGAAGTGGTTTCCTGTTGTGAGGGAGTAAAGCCACTTGTGTAAACTTAGTTTACTAGGATTAGTTAAGCGTGATAAGCTACTATTCCTCTTCTTGCAAATAGCAATGGCGTTCTTACGGCCGCTCAAGCCATTGTAGATATGTTGTATCTACAACGGTGTTCTAACGGACACGTGAGCCATTGCAGATATTAATTACCTTAGCAACGGCTTTCTAACGACTAAGTGAGCCGTTGTGGATAAGTTTATATAGGGCACGCGATTGCGCCCGCCCCCTTCTTCCTCTTCTTCTTCCCGCCGCCGATGCTCTCTTCCGACGCCGTTGCCGCTGCCGACGCCGCCGCCCCGTCCTCGACCTCCGGTTCCAACCTCCGCCTCGTGTTCAATTCGAGGTATTTCTCGCCGCCTCTAACCCCCTATTTGTTAGAGTCGATCGAAACCCTTAAAATAATTGTTTGGATTAATTATTTAATTAATTGTTTAATTTTTTAGATTAATTTTTAGGGTTTAGATTAATTGTTATGATTTTTAGATTAATTGTTAGAGTTTAGAGTAATTTTTAGATTAATTTAGTTAGATTAATATTATGTTTTAGATTAATAATTGTAGGTTAATTATTTAAATTAGTTAAAATGTTGTAGATTAATATTAATTAATTAGTTAAAATGTTAATTAGTCCGGAGTAGTCTTCAGTGGACTCGCGCCGGAATTGTCCACTTTGGACTTGTCGCGGAATCGTCAATTCCGGACTCGCGTCTGAATCGTCCATTTCGGACATCCATCGGAATCGTCCAATTTGGACTCATGTCGGAATTGTCCACTATGGACTCAAACTGACTTAAAATATTTAGAAAATAATCATCCATCCGACAAGTTGATACGTTTCACGTACGCATCGACGAGTCGGATATGATTTAGCAAAACCTTATATCCGTTCGGGGGTTGTATGTTCGTGTAAAAAAAGTAGATGATCTTTTATACGACGTACAATCCTTGAATTGTCCCTGATTGGATAATTTGGGAATATAATTATTTGTATTGCACTTACATTTTTCTTTTAACCGTTAACTTATTCTAAATTTTGGCAGCCTCTCTATTGTTCTCCGATACGTGCCCAGATGATATGCGTATTCGGAGAACTGAAGGGAGATACTGCCGAAATTGAGAATGAAATTAGCAGTTAAAAGAAATACTTAGTGCAATATAAATAATATAAATCCCGAATGGAATAGGACTATCTCACCTAAAGGCATTAACCTAAGAAATTATCGTTGATTGACAAAATCATGTCGGCTGATCGAAGTTGGATGTACCGATGACTTGATCATGGAGCTTTAACGAATGAGTTTCAATTAGGCGTAACTTACTTCCTAAATTTCGTCTATTCAAATCGGAAATTCGTTAGCGTTGGTGATAAAATATGATGTCCCTGTCGCATTTGCTTGAATGGATGATTTTTGGATCGGGAAACTGTCACTCTGCATCTATATAGCAAAGGATTTGCACCAAGATATTTTCTATGGACTTGTCACGGGGAGTCATGTGAAGTCGGGACGTTGAGCAATCCTGTCGTTCAAACACATGGTGAATCTTCCTCTGCTAGTGTTTCTTCATCCTGTCGAAGACCATATATTACTCAGATGATGAGGAATAATTGTAAAGTGTATCTTATATTAAATATATCTCTACTTTATATATAATAATCTAATTATATGTCTATTCAACAGATATGTTTGGTCGTGGTTATCGTCGCAGGAGAGCTTCGGAGTCTCCGATTGGTGAGACTCCAACACTTACTCATGCTGCTGATTCTCCTGTTGTTAATCCTCCTGCCGATGATACTGTTGAGGCTAGTACATCCAAACACAGGCGGCCACACGGGCTGAACTGTGGCAGCCTCCACCAGCCGCAGAGTCACGCAGATTCATTAGCGTGATTGGGGAGCGGTAATATATCATGAATTATGAATCATTAAAAATTCATTATATGCTGGGACCACTAACATCGCGGAGACTCGGGGATACAACCCCGATTGGATTACTCTGTATATATGGGACCAGCTCGTGGTATTATGGTTGACGGATCAATGGCAGGAGGTTTCTAGGACTGCGGCTAGAAATCGCATGTCGGGGGGAGGAGCGCATCACACTGGCGGCTCTGTTGCATTTGTTGTGCACGCGAACCGTATGGTAAATATACTTTAATTTTAATTATATATTTTATTTGTTACTCTGTGTACTAACTAATGTATTTGTTTTGTAAATGTAGACGACGGTGTTGGATGACGGGACTGTCCAGCGACCCTCCCCGATGGCGGTGTTTGAGCGGACTCACCGTCGAGTGCATGGGATGGGGGAGTACGTCGACAACCGTGATGCATATATTATGGTAAGTATATTTGTTTAAATTATCCATTATTTATTTATAATTTAAGTTTTATGAAAAATATTAAACAAAAAGTTAAACTCGAGTAGGAGACCTACAGTCAAACGGTGATACAGCGCGGAGGCACCCCCAAGGACTTTGATGCAGGAGTGTGGGTCGAGGCTGCAGGTGGCTGGGACCACGGTCTCATGTATAATTTTGCAGATAGTGGTCATGCGCGAGCCGTGCTAGGCCCGCTTGGGGCACCGACCCCTCCGTATGCTGGTGAGCGATCGTCCACCTCCAGGTCCAGTTCTGATCATAGTACCAGGATAAGGACACTAGAGGAGACGATCGTGCATCAGAGTCAGATGATGGTGGAGATGCATGCTATGCTACGCAACATCTCAGCTCATATCGGAGCAGGCATCCCCTCGGCATCATCTGATCCATCGTCCTCGAGTCAGTCCACACCGGTGTACACCCAATCACTTCAGACCCCGCCAAATGATCCAGACCATCCTCCATCGTCATCGTGAGATTTATTGTTTTTTTATTGACTTTGTTACTTAGATACTATACTTGATTAATTTGTTTTGTTTGGATTTTGATACTTCAAATTTGCATTTGAATAGTTTTTATACGATTATGGATAATTATAAATATAAGTATAATTATTTTGATGTATATTTGAGTGTATTTGTGATGTGTGAATTAATGTATGGATGGGTGTATGGGTGTGTGAGTTATGTATCAGATAATGTATCAATGTATTAAATGGAAATTTGGAATTTTAGATTTTTTCGATTGCAGGTTGTAGTCATCAGCAACGGCTTTCCCACGGTCGTCTGTGGGAAAGTCGTTACTAAAAGTGTATCGTAAGCCGTTGTTGATGTCATACAGCAACGGTCTTTCACTAACGGCGTTGCTACGAACTCGTGGGCCATTGCTAATAATTATTATCAGCAACGGAAACGGGTATGTGGCAAACCCTTTGCTGATAATATTATTAGCAACGGCCCGAGCGGTCGTTGCTGATCTGTTGCAAAATTATCAGCAACACATTTTTCTGCCACGGCTCCGTAGCAACGGTTGGGACCGTTACAAGCCATTGCTGATGGTTTTCAGCAACGGCTTCAGTCGTTGCTGACGTCCATTATTCCAGTAGTGGTAGAAGTGGTTTCCTGTTGTGAGGGAGTAAAGCCACTTGTGTAAACTTAGTTTACTAGGATTAGTTAAGTTGTCCCTTAGGGTTGAGGTGGAAGAATGCTCCCTATAAGAAGGCGGAGACTTCCGAGTGTGGAAGTGCCTTAGGTCGAGAGTGCGACTCTTCAATTCAAAGTCCTCATTGTAAGGGAAACTCGAATTAATCTAGTTAACTTAGTTTGGAAATCCTAAACGGGGTGCTTAGGTAGTGGAGTAGGCATTGGGGCCGAACCACTATAAATCCATGTGTTTGCGTTGATTTATCGATTGTATTAATTGCTTTATTATTTATCGCTTCCGCATCAAAATCACTCAATCTTAAATTGCCTAAACAATCTAAGTAAACGATTAAAATCGAATTAGGCAAATAACATTAGAAAACACACTATTCACCCCCCCTCTAGTGTGCCATTTCATACAACAATTGGTATCAGAGCGGGTCCGTAGCTTGAGATTTCACCATCTCTTCTACTCTTTATCTCAATCCTAAAATGGCACTAGAGAGTATAGCGTCTTCACCTCCTAAGTTTGATCAGTCAAACTTTGATCTTTGGAAGAGTAGAATGTATACTTTTCTAAAGACTCAAGGGTTAGGTGTATTTAGCATGGTGAAGATAAAATATATTGAACCTAAGAAAAATATGGATTCATGGACCAAAGAACAAATTAATATGTTTGAGTTAAATGCTAAAGCTACAAATTGCATATTTTGTTCTATGGAAAATAATGTACTTGAGAAGATAATGCATTGTACTTCTGCATACGATATCTGGAATACTTTGAACATGCTTTATGATTATGCTAAAACTGAAGAACTCATTACTCTAAATGAAGGAGACGATGGCAATTGTCATGCTCCTATATCTAATGAAGTTCTTGAAGCTTTTAGTGTTTCTAGCCAAAGAAGTACAAAGAGTCAGAAGAGAAATGTGATATGTCACCTATCCAATGAGAAAGGGCACGTGAGAAAGAATTGTCCTAGCATGAAGAACAAGGCAAAACGGAATTCAAATGTGTCCACTCACTCACTTGCATCAAATGAGGCATCCTCACACCATGATCACGAAGTCAACATCATGAACATTGATGAGGAGGTATGTTCTTCCTCTAGTCATGATAACAAAAATGGTAGTATTAATTCATCTAGTTCTCATGATTTCCTTTATGATGAATTAATGGATGAATATAAAAGAATGAATGTCTTGCTTGTTAGAAAAGATAAAGAGAACAAAAAATTGAAAAAAGAAAACTTAAATCTTAGTTCTCAATTGCATGATGTAAAATTAGAAAATGAGAAGTTAAAAACTAGTGTCTTAAATTCATGCCATGACACCTTAAGTGTTGACACTCAAGATTTAAAGACAAAAAATGACATCTTAAAGAAGAAAAATAGCATGTTGAAAACTCAATTGCATGCTTTACATAACTCCATGATTGAATTGATAAATGAGGTTCTAAACCTAAACAAGAAAGTGAATGAAGTGAAAAATATTTCCTCATTTAAGAATTTTAGTAGAAATGACCTTTCGAAAAAGAATGTTCATGCCAATGTTAAATCTCTTGTTAGACATTCTACTCTTAAACCTCATGATCATAAGAAGAAAAGTAATGTGTTTAAGAATGCTTATACTCATCATGTTTCACATGTCAAGCATTCTAATGATAAATCACATGTCCATAGCAAAATTAAAAAATTTAATGGACATTGTTTTTGTTGCGGTGTATATGGGCATGCTATATATGATTGTGCATTCAAGATGAACCCAAGTGAAGTTAAAATACTTTGGGTAGCTAAGTCCTCTAACACTCAAGGACCAAAAGCTATTTGGGTACCAAAGGTCTCATGCTCTTTTGTAGGGGGAGCAACCGCACAAGGGTAAAGGAAAATGAAGGATTGAAGTTGACCATGGACATCAATAAAGAATCCATCCTTGGTTGCAACTTCAAGTCATGAAGATGCCATAGGTATGAAAATTGGCATCTAGGTATCTTTGGTATCATCTCCTATACTTACCTGCTTAAATTATAGTTGAAGTTTTGATACATGTTTAATGTTAGTAGATTTTTCAATATTGATAAGTTTTATCAAAATGATTTTTGATTTTTGATTTCCGGTCTCTTCGCAGACCTATGTAGTCTGTAATGGGCTCGTGCGACCTTGCGGTTTTAAATCGTAGGCTCATTATGGCCTTTTGATTTTCAACCAATAGGAAGGGTTGGAGATCATGTTTTTATCAATATTATATTTATGATCTCTTGAAAATTCATTTTGGATTCATTACAACATATTTTGAAACGGATTTCAAACTATTTAGCAAAGTAAATTTTGAAATCGATACTTGGTTTTCTCTTTGCTATCTAGTACGATAACTTGTTAGTAGTCACATTTTCATTATGTTACTAATGAATATTGCTTGCAAGTTATCAAAAATGTGATGGGGGGCTAGTAGAGCAAAATTGAAAAGGAAATAATTTTTTTTTGGAAAATTCTCAAGAATGAGGTATGAGTTCAATTTTGCTAAAATATTTGTATAATAATTGATTATTCATGATTAATGATGTCTCTATGCTCATGATTGCTCTTGCTTGATAAATGCATGAAAGTTCATGAGTAAGTAAATCTTTGATAACTTAGGCAATTTCATATCTTGATTGGATGAAATTTGCTCTAGGTTAGAATTTTCATTAGAGACCTCATTTTCTATGGATTGGCAAACATGTTTTAAATACACACATCACATAAGTCTAGGTTGTTACACTTTGTATCACATGAAAACTCATAACTAGATAAACAATGTGATCACTAGATTAGTTCATGAGACTCAAAATGGAAATAATTGACCTAAGTCAACAATCCGACTTAGAAATCTCGTTTTCAGTTTAAATTTTCACAAACATGTTTAAATTCACTCATGTAGATGTCCAAGTATCTAAGTTAGAGAAAACATAAGTAGATAGTCAAATTTGATTCTTAGCACTTTCATGATTTCAAGCATACTTTGATTAAAATCGTACTAAGCTCATATCTTGATTAAACGACATTAATTTCACTTCAAACTTGATAAACAAGTGTTAAATAATCATATCTTGATATCTAGAAAATTTGAGTAAAATCTGAAATCAGTGGATAAATAATTCATATTTATAAAAATGCCATTGAGATCTTGTAGAATTTTTAGAAAATTATAGAGATATTCTTTTTGAGTGATTCTTGATTCTTTGGAATCCTCATAGGGTCTAATTTGTGTAAAAAAAATTTACAAAATTTGAATGATCACACCCTCTCAAAAATATTTTTCTCTTAAAGGAATAAAAACCAAGGCAAATTGAGCGGTTGATCGGCATTCGACCGCCCGATCGATTGGCGGGCGAAAAAGAACCCAGCTCACCCATTTCTTCGGCCAGATTTAATCCTGGCCGTTCAAATCATTTGCTTAAGCCCGAAACTAGGACTTCCTTGCCCATTCGACCGGCTGCCCCATTCCAAGACTTCTCCTTTCATCCTCTAGGGTTCTACCTCCTCTCAAAGACTCTTCTCCAAGGTAAAAAGCCCTCTTCATCCATCATTCATGATGTTATTCTCAAAAACATGATTTCCTCACTCAATGTGTCTTGATTCATACACAAAAAGGTCATTCATGCTTATGTTACATGAATGATAACTTTTGTTTAGCATGTTTACTCCAAAAACGAGTTTTCTTCCAACAAAAATCAAATATTTCATGTTTTCTTCAAATGATTCATCATTGGATCTTTAATAGAATTTTATTTTGATCAAAAATTATTATTCAAGAATTCTCTTGTTTGCTTTCATGAGTTTTTTTTCAACCTTAAACTTAGGCATTCTTAAAAGAATTTTGTTTTGGTCAAAAACAAAAATATTTCTTATTCTTCTCTAGCCAAAATAATTTTTCTTTTTTTTTTATTTATGGATCCTCATGATTAATCCTTCATTTTTTATTTTCATTTTATTTTTTGTTATTTATTATTTATTTATCTTGAAATTTAATCAAAAAATATTTTTGTTCTTGCATGAGTCTATGCCGATCTTTAAACTTTTCGCTCTCATTCTTTTGCGTTAAAAGCATGCATCTTTCATTTAAAACTAATCATCTACATCATCCTCAAAATTGTCTTGCAGAATGGCACCCAAGACCAAACTCTCATCCTTATCCGATAATCTTTTGACCAAATTAGGAAAGAAACAAGCCTCTAAGTTTGTAGATAGAGCCATCCTGCAAACACGGCCAATTAATTTAGATGACTTAGAACGATTTGATATCCGAGGGAAACTTGCCAGCATGGGATGAGTAGAATTTCTAAGAAAACAAGTACCAGTATGCCCCATCCTAGTAAAAGTCTTCTTCTCTAACCTAGTGATAAAAAGGCAAGGCTTGGTGATGACTTAGTTCTACGGTCTGAAATTTTAGGAAAATTCATAATCATCACTGAATCCCACATTAGAGATGCTTTTGGGTTTCCTCTATTAGGAGCACGAATTTATAAGATGTCCACCCATCATTTTCATGAGGAGTATCCTCCTCATGAAATTGTATCAGCCATATTCCCTAAAGATTATGAGGGAATGATCCCTACCCAAAGCATCAAGCTTTCACCCATTGCTAGGATTGTGCACCTCATCATTGCACATAACATTATTCCTAGAGCATGACACTACGATGAGGTCACCACCATAGTTCTAGGTACTTTTCTGTGTCATGTCTAGCATTCCTTTAGATATCCCTGACCTCATGATTAGGTATATAGCTGAAGTCCATTCCCCCAAAAAACAAGCTCTACCATATGCCTCAGTGATCTCTCATTTCATATATGAACCTGAGGTTAATAGATCTAGATTTGAGATAGAGTCTATTCCAAGAGTCATAGATTCTTCCTCCCTTAGCCGCATGAAGATCCTTGAACATTAGCGCGGCAAAAGAACGCGAGGAGATCCTATGGAACAAACTGAGCATGACACAGAGATGGAGGAGGATGAAACTGGTGGAGGCTCCTCATCTGGCCCTTCCCGTACGAGTCTAAGCTATCTAGAGCATCGATTTGCTCAGTTTCAGATTGGTCAAATGGAACATAATAGAACATCATCATAGCGCATGGACGCGTTCGGCCGTCAGATGGACGAGTTCGGTACAATGATCGGTGACCATGTCCGGCGTATAGAGGAGATATATGGGAGAGTGGATGAGATGTGGCAGTATTATGAGTCGCATCTACCACCTCCTCCACCTGAGGACGAGTAATCCTCCTTGATGTTCTGATGTATTGATGTATTGACATTATTGATGTGATGTATTGATATTTTTCATCCTATGAACATGTCTTTGGCTGACCATGTAATGTATTGACACTTTTATCTTCTGAACATGTATTTAGTTGACATTTTCATCCTATGAATAGTTAGTAATGTTCATTTTTGATATGCTTGCTATGTTTAATTTTTTTGATGGATGACAAAAGGGGGAGAATATAGGGATATATGCTTATCGATAAGGGGAGTACAATTGAATACATTTATGTCAAGTATCACACATAATGATAAAGGAAAATTTAGAATATATATGCATATAGATAGGGGGAGCTTAAATTGATTACATTGCTTCATTCCTTGATGCTTCCTTGTATCTTGATATTTATCGTCAATGGTTTGTCATCATTAAAAAGGGAGAGATTGTTAGCTGAAGGGTTCTTCCTTCATGCTTTATTCTTCTCATGATTATTTTGATGATAACAAACCCATTTAACAAATGTTTGAAGTATGAAAGTTGTAGGATCGATGAAAGATTCGTCAAGCCTATCATCTCTTGACCAATCCTCAAAACAAATAAATGTGTGCATCAAAAATGTGTTGGATAGCATGGAGAATCCTTCAAAGATAAAGCAGGCTGAAGAACGAAGCCGGAAACCAAGCGCGAAATGAGAAATCCAAAGATAAAAAATCTTCCAGCTCTGTTTCGATCGATCGGCTGGTCGACCGAATGATGTTTAGTATTGGCAGTAGTCAATTCGATCAACCGAATGATGCGCAGAACTGGCAGTAGCCATTCGATCGACCAGTTGGTCGATCGAAATTGGCGAAGGAATTTTTGCATGGCTGCATCGATTGACCGGTTGGTCGACCAACCGATGCCAAAAATTGGCAGAGAGTTCATCGATCGACCGGATGGCATAGCGCGAGTCAGGGAACTCAAGTCGGTCGACTGATTGGTCGACCGCGCCAAATATCGCAACAATCGGTCGACCGGTTTTGAAGTAGATATTTCTCCGTCGACCGATCGACCCGTCCGTCGACCGATCGACCCGTCCGTCGACCGATCAAGGGAAAAATGTTACAGTGAGCCAACGGTCGATTGGTCGGTCGACCGACACTTTGACCGGACCATAGTCCGGGAGTTTGTAACGGTCGGAAATAATCCCGTTGACGCCCTATTTCAGCTGGGTCTATAAATACTCCCTTCTAATCTTTCTTAAGATCTTCTCTCTCAGATTTTTTATGACAAAAAGCTTCAAAGAGTGATTCAATTCCATCATCCAAGCCTTTAAAGCGCTAAACGTTCATCAGCTGAGTCTTGATCCCTTCCTGCCAAAGGAGTTTTATTTCAAAGGGTTGATCAAGCTGGTTAAGCGCGAGAAAAAGAGGCAGTTAAGTGTGATAAGCTACTATTCCAATTCTTGTAACAAGTTCTTATTTAATTTGTTTTTCAACTCTTGTATTTTGATTTGTAGGAAGACCTAGGTTGATAGGTCTTGTGTGTAGAAGTGGTTTCCTGTTGTGAGGGAGTAAAGTCACTTGTGTAAACTTAGTTTACTAGGATTAGTTAAGCGTGATAAGCTACTATTCCTCTTCTTGTAACAAGTTCTTATTTAATTTGTTTTTCAACTCTTGTATTTTGACTTGTAGGAAGACCTAGGTTGATAGGTCTTGTGTGTACACTACTAGAAATTGGTTCTTCAGCAACGGTTATTAGCAACGGCCGCTCAAGCCGTTGCTATTTGCAACGGCGTTCTTACGGCCGCTCAAGCCGTTGCAGATATGCTGTATCTATAACGGCGTTCTTACGGCCGCTCAAGCCGTTGCAGATATGCTGTATCTATAACGGCGTTCTAACGGACACGTGAGCCATTGCAGATATTAATTACCTTAGCAACAGCTTTCTAACGGACAAGTGAGCCATTGTTGATGATTAACTTATCAGCAACGGCTTTCTAACGACTAAGTGAGTCGTTGCTGATAAGTTTATATAGGGCACGCGATCGCGCCCGCCCCCTTCTTCCTCTTCTTCTGCCCGCCGCCGCTGCTCTCTTCCGACGCCGTTGTCGCCGAGCTACCGCTGCCGACGATGCCACCCCGTCCTCGACCTCCGATTTCGACCTCCGCCTCCTATTCGATTCGAGGTATTTCTCGTCGCCTCTGACCCCCAATTTTTTAGAGCCGATTGAAACCCTTAAAATAGGGTTCCGGTCGGTGGTTTATGTAGTGTCCAGACACTGGACTCCGGCGCCGAAAATGCTTATATAATATTATTTTTATATATTTTTAATTTTTAATTAATTGTTTGAATTAATTGTTTAATTAATTGTTTAATTTGTTAGATTAATTTTTAGGGTTTAGATTAATTGTTATGATTTTTAGATTAATTGTTAGAGTTTAGAGTAATTTTTAGATTAATTTAGTTAGATTAATATTATATTTTAGATTAATAATTGTAGGTTAATTATTTAAATTAGTTAAAATGTTGTAGATTAATATTAATTAATTAGTTAAAATGTTAATTAGTCCGCAGTAGTCTTCAGTGGACTCGCGCCGGAATCGTCCACTTCGGACTTGTGGCGGAATCGTCAATTTCAGACTCGCGTCGGAATCGTCCATTTCGGACATCCGTCGAAATCGTCCAATTTGGACTCATGTCGGAATTGTCCACTATGGACTCGAACTGACTTGAAATATAGAAAATAATCATCCATCCGACAAGTTGATACGTTTCACGTACGCATCGACGAGTCAGATATGATTTAGCAGAACCTTAGATTCGTACGGGGGTTGTATATTCATGTAAAAAAAGTAGATAATCTTTTATACGACGTACAATCCTTGAATTGTCCCTGATTGGATAATTTGGGAATATAATTATTTGTATTGCACTTACGTTTTTCTTTTAACTGTTAGCTTATTCTAAATTTCGGCAATATCTCTCTTGTTCTCCGATACGCGCCCAGATGATATACGTATTCGGAGAACTGTAGGGAGATGCTGCCAAAATTTAGAATGAAGTGAGCGGTTAAAAGAAATACTTAGTGCAATATAAATAATATAAATCCTGAATGTAATAGGACCATCTCACCTAAAGGCATTAACCTAAGAAATTGTCGTTGATTGGCAAAATCATGTCGGCTGATCGAAGTTGGATATACCGACGTCTTGATCGTGGAGCTTTAACGAATGAGTTTCGATTAGGCGTAACTTACTTCCTAAATTTTGCCTATTCAAATCGGAAATTCGTTAGCGTCGGTGATAAAATCCGATGTCCCTGCCGCATTTGCTTGAATGGACGATTTTTGGATCGAGAAACTATCACTCTGCATCTATATAGCAAAGGATTTGTACCAAGATATTTTCTATGGACTTCTCACGGGGAGTCACGTGAAGTCGGGACGTCGAGCAATCCTGTCGTTCAGACACATGGTAAATCTTCCTCTGCTAGTGTTTCTTCATCCTGTCGAAGACTATTACTCAGATAATGAGGAATAATTATAAAGTATATCTTATATTAAATATATCTCTACTTTATATATAATAATCTAATTATATGTCTATTCAACAGATATGTTTGGTCGTGGTTATCGTCGCAGGAGAGCTTCGGAGTCTCCGATCGGTGAGACTCCAACACTTACTCATGCTGCTGATTCTCCTATTGTTGATCCTCCTGCCGATGATACTGTTGAGGCTAGTACATCCAGACACAGGTGGCCACGCAGGCTGAACAGGTGGCAGCCTCCACCAGCCGCAGAGTCACGCAGATTCATTAGCGTGATTGGGGAGCGGTAATATATCATGAATTATGAATCATTAAAAATTCATTATATCATAATATAATATTAAATTTTATTTTTGTTGTGCAGGTTTGAGCAAGAAGAAGTGTCAATGAGCATTTCTTCTACCATTCGATGATATATGCACGGGGCATGGCCCACGTGGTCTCACGTACCCAGTGAGCACGTCGATATGCTATGGCGCGAGTTTGAGGCACGTATTAATTTTTTTTATACATGCATGATGATTAATATTGGTACTGATATTATTATTTTGCAGGCTCGCTATACATGGGCCGAGGACCAGAGGCCCTTCATTTACGTTGCCTGGGAGGCTATTTCCCGGGCGAGGTACAACATGCAGTTGGGGCAGGCCCGATCCTAGGCGATGGCCCGAGCTGGGACCACTAACATCGTGAAGACTCGGAGATACAGCCCCGATTGGATTACTCTGAATATATGGGACCAGCTCGTGGCATTTTGGTCAACGGATCAATGGCAGGAGGTTTCTAGGACTGCGGCTAGAAACCGCATGTCGGGGGGAGGAGCGCATCACATTAGCAGCTCTGTTGCATTTGCTGTGCACGCGAACCGTATGGTAAGTATACCTTAATTTTAATTATATATTTTATTTGTTACTCTGTGTACTAATTAATATATTTGTTTTGTAAATGTAGACGACGGTGTTGGACGACGGGATTGTCTAGCGACCCTCCCCAATGGTGGTGTTTGAGCGGACTCACCGCCGAGTGCATGGGACGGGGGAGTACGTCGACAACCGCGCTGCATACATTATGATAAGTATATTTGTTTAAATTATTCATTATTTATTTATAATTTAAGTTTTATGAAAAATATTAAACAAAAAGTTAAACTCGAGTAGGAGACCTACAGTCAGACGGTGATACAGCGCGGAGGCACCCCCAAGGACTTTGATGTAGGAGCGTGGGTCGAGGCTGCAGGTGGCTGGGACCACAGTCGCGTTTATGGTTTTGCAGATAGTGGTCATGCGCGAGCCGTGCTAGGCCCGCTTGGAGCACCGACCCCTCCGTATGCTGGTGAGAGGTCGTCCACCTCCAGGTCCAGTTCTGATCATAGTACCAGGATAAGGACACTAGAGGAGACGGTCGTGCATAAGAG
The DNA here is from genome assembly GCA_034359265.1 of Canna indica. Lineage (NCBI taxonomy): Eukaryota > Viridiplantae > Streptophyta > Magnoliopsida > Zingiberales > Cannaceae > Canna > Canna indica. Next base: position 13,005,905 of record CP136893.1, on the reverse strand, counting down.
TCAGATGATGGCGGAGATGCATGTTATGCTACGCAACATCTCAGCTGATATCGAAGCAGGCATCCCCTCGGCATCATCTGATCCATCGTCCTCGTGTCAGTCCACGCCGGTGTACACCCAATCACTCCAGACCCCGCCAAATGATCCATATCATCCTCCATCGTCATCGTGAGATTTATTATTATTTTTATTGACTTTGTTACTTAGATACTATACTTGATTAATTTGTTTTGTTTGGATTTTGATACTTCAAATTTGCATTTGAATAGTTTTTATACGATTATGGATAATTATAAATATAAGTATAATTATTTTGATGTATATTTGAGTGTATTTGTGATGTGTGAATTAATGTATGGATGGGTGTATGGGTGTGTGAGTTATGTATCAGATAATGTATCAATGTATTAAATGGAAATTTAGAATTTTAGATTTTTTCGATTGCAGGTTATAGTCATCAGCAACAGCTTTCCCACGGTCGTCTGTGGGAAAGTCGTTACTAAAAGTGTATCGTAAGCCGTTGCTGATGTCATACAGCAACGGTCTTTCACTAACGGCGTTGCTACGAACACGCGGGCCATTGCTAATAATTGTTATCAGCAACGGAACCGGGTCCGTGGCAAATCCGTTGCTGATAATATTATTAGCAATGGCCCGAGCGGTCGTTGATGATCTGTTGCAAAATTATCAGCAACACATTTTTCTGCCACGGCTCCGTTGCAACGGTTGGGGCCGTTGCAAGCCGTTACTGATGGTTTTCAGCAACGGATCAGCAACGGCTTCAGCAACGGCTTCAGCAACGGCTTCAGCAACGGCTTCAGCCGTTGCTGACGTCCATTATTCCAGTAGTGGTAGAAGTGGTTTCCTGTTGTGAGGGAGTAAAGCCACTTGTGTAAACTTAGTTTACTAGGATTAGTTAAGTTGTCCCTTAGGGTTGAGGTGGAAGAATGCTCCCGATAAGAAGGCGGAGACTTCCGAGTGTGGAAGTGCCTTAGGTCGAGAGTGCGACTCTTCAAGTCAAAGTCCTCATTGTAAGGGAAACTCGAATTAATCTAGTTCACTTAGTTTGGAAATCCTAAGCGGGGTGCTTAGGTAGTGGAGTAGGCATTGGGGCCGAACCACTAAAAAATCTTCCAGCTCTGTTTCGGTCGACCGAATGATGTTTAGTATTGGCAGTAGCCAATTCGGTCGACCGAATGATGCGCAGAAGTGGCAGTAGCCATTTGGTCGACCAGTCGGTCGATCGAAATTGGCGAAGGAATTTTTGCATGGCTGCATCGATCGATCGGTTGGTCGACCGACCGATGCCAAAAATTGGCAGAGAGTTCATCGGTCGATCGATCGATCGACCAGATGGCATAGCGCGAGTCGGGGAACTCAAGTCGATCGACTGATTGGTCGACCGCGCCAAATCTCACGACAATCAGTCGACCCATCGGTCGATCGAATGGCGTATAAATGCTGGATTCGGTCGACCGATTGGTCGACTGGTTTTGAAGTAGACATTTCTCCGTCAACTAGTCGACCCATCGGTCGACCGATCAAGGGAAAAATGTTACAGTGAGCCAGTGGTCGATTGGTCAGTCGACCGACGCTTCGATCGGACCATCGTCCGAGCGTCTGTAACAGTCGAAAATAATCCCGTTGACGCCCTATTTCAGCTGGGTCTATAAACACTCCCTTCTAATCTCTCTTAAGATCTTCTCTCTCAGATTTTTTATGATAAAAAGCTTCAAAGAGTGATTCAATTGCATCATCCAAACCTTTAAAGCGCTATACATTCATCAGCTGAGTCTTGATCCCTTGCTGCCAAAAGATTTATCGATTGTATTAATTTCTTTATTATTTATCGCTTCCACATCAAAATCACTCAATCGTAAATTGTTTAAACAATCTAAGTAAACGATTAAAATTGAATTAGGCAAATAACATTAGAAAACACACTATTCACGCCCCTTCTAATGTTCTGTTTCATACAACAGTAACCTCACCATGGTTAATCCCAAGGACCTTGGGTTAGCTATGGATAACCCGCCTCTTATCCCGCCCGCCTCGGTACCTTCTCCTTCTAATCCCCCCTCTCCACTGCTATCTTTTCCTCCGCCGCATGTTATCCCCCCCCCCCCATATGGTTTCCTCCTCTGCTATGGTTGTTCGTCCATCCTCCCCTCTCCCTCCATTGAGAACCATGGATAAGATGTTTAATGATCTTAAGTTCACCTTTGCTGCTCCTCCTCCTAAAGCCTCGGCCCGCAAAGCTCCGAAGGACCCCCCTCTAAATCCCCTCCTTCTTCTGTTCGGGTGCCTAAGAGGCCGCGCGCGCTTGAGGCTGAACCTCCTATGTCGGACTTGCCTTCTGTTGCACCCTCTGCAACTGCCTGTAACGCCCTCGCCATTGTTCCCTGATGAGTTACATCTATTGGAACGTGAGGGGAGTATGGAGTAGGCAGGTAAGAGATGACATTTTTTGTCTTCTTCGTAAATTTTCTATTCATCTAATAGCTTTGCAGGAAACGCATGTTGACAACCTGCGTGCGGATAAATTTGTCCGTTCCCTTGGTAAGAATTGGACCGGTTTGTCCCAACCATCGAGGGGGGCCTCCGGGGGGCTTCTCCTTGCCTGGAATTCATCCTTTATTTCCGCTTAGGTATTATCTATTCAACCGCAGGCTATTACTGCAGTTATTGGTGGTGACAACCACGAACTATTTATTTTGTCAAATATTTATGTGAGTACCAACCCACTGATTCGTAATGAGTTTTGGAAAAGTTTTACTTCTTTTGATTTTTCGAGCTATCCTTGGGTTCTCTGCGGTGACTTTAACTCGTACTTGAATGAATCTGAAAAAAGTGGTGGTTTGCCGTTTCGCTTGAATATTTCCACGCGTGCTTTTTGAGAATTTGTGCAAACCCTTGGTTTGGTTGATCTCGGTTTTCTCGAGGCCCCTTTTACTTGGTCAAATAATCAGAAGGATCTCTCTCGCATACAGATTAGGCTTGATTGGTTTTTCTGTAACGCGGCTTGGCTTCACTTTTTTAACACTGCTTCAGTTACGCATTTGCGTAAGGGCTCGTCCGACCATTGCCCTTTGTGGTTTTCGTTCAATTCTGAGCGCAATAAGAATATTTTGTTTAAATTCCAAAGCTTTTGGACTGAGTATCCTGAAACTAAAACTATTGTCTCTAATGCGTGGCGTGAGGTCCCCCATTTTTTGCCAGCTCATGGTAAGTTGGATATGGGTCTTCGGTTCACTCATTTTGCCTTGTCTCAATGGAATAAAAATGTATTGGGTTCGATTGAAACTATGTTGGATGCCACTAATGGTGATATTGCTAGACTAGAACTGCTTATGCCTCCAACTTATCTGCTTCTGATGAACTTATGCTTAAAACTGCTTCTAATAAGGCTGCCGCCCTAAGGTGACAGATTAATCTAAAATGGTGATGTAAAGCCAAAACAAAATGGATTGTTGAGGGTGATGCTAATTCTACTTATTTTCATAGGGTAGTTACTTCTAGACGTAGAATTAACAATATTGCTCATGTGTTGTCTGCGGATGGTAATGTAGTTACTAAGCAAGATGAAATTTTGTCTATTTTTTCTGAATTTTATCGGGATTTGTGGACGGATCATATAGATACTTCTGTTGATTTTGCTGATGGGTTGCCATTTAGGAAAATTGATTCTGATTTCTCCAATGCTTTGATTGCTCCGTTTTCGACCCTCGAGATTTTCAATATTATTAAGGCTCTTCCCAATGGAAAAAGCCCTGGTCTGGATGGATTTACGGGTGAATTTTTCAAAAATTATTGGTATACTTTCTCTAATATTTTCATGCAATGTCTAAATGATTTTCATCAATTTACCATATTGCCAATTGAGTGGAACAAAATCATTCTCTCTTTCATTCCTAAGGTGAAAAACCCTAGTATGGTTGGTGATTTTAGGCCTATTGTCCTTTGCAACCTTAGTTACATAATCCTATCTAAATGCTTGGCCAATAGACTTAAGGATGCAATCCCTAAGTTGGTTACTCATGAACAGTCCGCTTTTATCAAGGGCAGAAGTATACATGATAATGTTATGTTAGCTCAAGAAATTGCACACTCTATGTATGCTTCTAATTGCAAAAACCCCTATGTTATGGTTAAAATTAGATGGCTAAAGCATATGATAAAATTAGCTGGAATGCTATGTTATCTGTTCTTAAGACATGCAATTTCCCTCCTAAATTCATTTCTTGGGTGCATACTTGTATGTCTACTGTGAATTTTGCTTGTCTTATGAACCAGAGGCTCTCCCCCTTTTTGACTTCCAAAAGGGGCTAAGACAGGGGGATCCACTGTCCCCCTATTTATATGTCCTGGTGTCCCAGCTTTTAACTATTTTAATTAATCAAGCTGTTAGTGATAAAAAGCTGACCCCTTTTAAATTGAGAGGAGGCTTCCAAATGAGCCACCTTATGTATGCGGATGATATTTTATTGACTTTTCGTGCAAATCCTAGGGGTTTGGCCACTATTAAAGAATTTTTTGATAAATATGCTATGTTGATTGGTCAAGCTATTAATTTGAATAAATCTGAGATTTTTTATTCCAAAAAAACCCTGCGCTCTATTAGACTTCAAATTTCGAGTGCCTTGAATATGAAAAATAGTGATTTTCCTTTTAAATACTTGGGAACCCTAATTGCGCCTAGACGCCCACCTTCTCAGACCTTTGAAATAATTTTTGATCAAATTAAAAGTAAGCTAGGCTCCTGGCAGACCAAATTTCTCTCCCAAGCTGGCAGAGTGGTCTTGATTAATTCTATTCTCAATGCCATTCCCCTCCACTCTGTGGTTGTTTCCTGGTTTTCCTCAAACCAGATTAACAACATTGAAAGCTTAATTCGCAATTTCCTTCGATCTTCTTCGCATGAGAAAAAAAGGCATGCATCTTATTAGCTGGGATACCGTTACATTGCCCAAAATGTTGGGAGGTCTGGGTATCCACGATTTGCATTCTAAAAGCTTGGCACTCCAAGCTAAACGAATGTTTAATTACCTTAATGGAGTTCTCACTCCTTGGATCAAGCTTGTTACCACAAAATACAAATATCCTAGGATTATTTTTTCCGTGGACAAAAATTGCTCATGGAGTTAGCGCCTTTTTCGCAATGCCTTTACTGAACTTTTGCCTGGAAGTTTAAAACTGATTAGTAGTGGCTTAAACTCTTCTGTTATGATGGACAATTGGGTATGTGATTTGTCTTTCTGCACTAAACCTACTTTTTTTAATATTGAGCAGTTGGATACTAATATGGATGTTAATGCTTTAATTAATGCTCAATGTTGGAATGTTGATCGTTGTAATGAATACTTTGGCCCTGTGGTGACGGATTCCATTAGCCGGATTTATTTGCCTATGAACCCAGTGATGACAAATTCATTTGGCGAGGGGCCCAGGGGGGTTGTGTTACCACCAAGTTAGCCTATTGTTTTCTTAGAAACCATGTATCTTCAACCGAGCCATTAGACCTCTGTTGGACCGCCCTTTGGAAATTGCCTTCTGCTCCAAAGGTTAAACTTTTTTGTTGGAAACTTTTCCACCGCCGCCTTCCTACTAGAGCTAGAATAGCCTCTTTTGGCATAAACACCTCTAACGCTTGCCCCTTTTCCCAGTCTGTCATTGAAACTATCTATCACCTTTTTTTATCTTGCCCCTTCGTGCTTACTATTTGGATCCTCCTCCAATCTAAGTCGGGGATTTTTTTAGCTCCACCCTCAGTTTGGGACCCTGACACCTGGTTATTTGGCACCCACACTTACCCAAAGGGCACTGTCTATCAACAGGCTCTAATTATTAATGGATGTTAGTACATCTGGTACGCTAGAAATACGATGGTTCATGAGGTTAGGCAGCCTACCCCCTAGCCCTTGTGACCCAAATCTTAGCTTTTACTGAAGCCTACTTCAGTAAATCCAAGCCTGAGGGCAATTCTTCTCAAACTCGATCCAATGCTACTTGGAATCCTCCACCACAGGGTCTTTTTAAGATAAATTGTGATGCATCATTTCTGAATTCTGCAGGTGGGATTAGATTTATTATTAGATCATCTGATGGTCTGTGCTTGTTTGCTGAGAATTCTGTGGTAACTTGCGATTCTGCTATTTGTTTAGAGGCTTGACAATTAAGCATAGCCTCATTTTTGCCGTGGAACACTCGCTCCCGCATTTTCAAGTGGAGTTGGAGTCCAAGATTTTGATCGACGCCTTAACAAAACGGATTGATGTACCATGGCATATTTGCCCAGTGGTGGATGATATTTTTTCTCTTGCATTGCGTTGTAATTTGGATAAGTTTTTATTTTGCTATAGAGAAACAAACAAAGTTGCCCATTGGGCAGCAAATAGGGCGATGTGCCAACACGATGTCTTGCTGTGGCCATCCATCCGCCCTCCAAATTCGGAGGAAATTTTGTATCTTGAGTTTTTTGGCTCTGCCTCAGGCAGACTTTTAATATAGTTGTTTTACTTTTGGTATAAAAAAAAACAAATCTAACTCGATCTTTAATTTGTATCAATTATATCCCGAACTATCAAATTGATATCAGTTCTAGCCCGACGTTAAATGGTCTGTCAATGCAATCGTTAGGTGCTGACGTGACATCTGACTTAATAAACTAAAAAATATTTTTTTTATTATCACTTGTGTCACGTCAATATGTAATAAAATATATTATAATATTATATAAATAGGGATAATTAATGTATTTATCCCAAACTTTGATCCTTGTAACAAATCTATCACAATATTTAATGTTTCTCCCTAATTTATCCCAAACTTTGGTCCTTATATATCACAACATTTAATGTTTCTCCCTAATCTATCCTAAATTTTGGGATTGACAATAATTATCTCATTTGAAATTGAACTGAAATTTAGATTACATTACAATTATAGTTAATCCAAAACTTTGAATTATATTTCTTCCTTCTTTTTTTTATTAAATTCGGCTATTACATTAAAAAAATTAAAACTTGAAATAAAACTCTTATCTTTTTCGTATATTCTTATTATTTATTAAATATTTTATAATTATCTATTAAAATTGTATTTTTTTAAAATTGATTCAAATTTTGATTTTCATGTTTGTTTTTTATTTAATTATATTATTGCATTTCAAAGAAAATCGAAATGCTCAAATTAAATCAATAACTTTTTATATAGTATTATCATTTACCAAAATTTTATTTTTTATTTTTTTATTAAATTCGACTATTGCATTTTATAAAAAAAAATCAAAACTTCCAATCAAACCAAGACTGTTTTGCTTATATTATTATTTATTAAAGATTTAACATTATGATTATATTTTATTTAGTGTGTAACCAAATTTGGCATTTTAATTTGATTTTTTTAGTTTTGTATTAAAAAATTTTATTCAATTCGATTATAGTATTTTAGAAGAAAAAATTAAAAATTTAAACCAAATCAATATATTTTACTGATAATATTATTATATATCATACATTTAACATTATTTATATTGTATTTAATTTGTTTTAGTATTTAATTTCATAGTTTTTTTATTTTACTACAAATTTTTATTTTTAAAAAATACAAAATTTGAAATGAAATTTATATATAACGATTATAAATTAATTTTGGTGAAATTAAATGTAGGATTCTTCGAGGTGTTAAAAGATTTTTCATGTAATTTTTTTAAAGGAAAAAGAATTTGATAAAATCGAATACAAAATTATCGGATAAAGTAAGAGTTTTGATGTTTTTTTTAAAAAAAAAACATTTGTCTTCAAGAATTATAATTGTTGTCCATCTTAAAGTTTAGAATAAATTAAGGAGAAAGATTAAATGTTAAAATAGATTTATTGCAAGAACCAAAATTTAGAATAGATACATTAATTTTCATATTGATATAATATTATAATATTTTTTATTATATACTGACGTGGCATAAATGAATAAATTTTTTTTTAATTTGCTGAATTAGATATCACGTCAGCATCTAACAGTTACAGTGACGAACATATAACGTCGGACTAAAATTAATATCAATTTAATAATTTAGAATATAATTAATACAAATTAAAGATCAAATTATATTTGTGAAAAAATAATAATTTGGACTAGATATATTAATTAACTCAAAAAAAAATTTCTTCTCTGCGACAGAAGCTAGGGTCCAAAGTCTACACAATTTGCTCAGTTGAGCTTTTCGTGCCTAATTTGTGTAGAAATTTCATTTCAAATTGTAACCAAACATAGATAACTCAAATTAACAGTAAATAGTCCCTTGAAGAAAACGTCACGTATTAGAAAAGTCCCCTGACACTTTGATTTAAGGCATTACTGTTCTTTCTTTTTGGCATCTTTGAGCTGCCCCCTCTTGCGAATATTCATGCAGAAGCCCAAACGCCATTGGTCGATGACAAACTCCGGTATTGCTGAGAGCAGACACCATATAAGTGAATGAGGCCAGTATGGAGTGCATCTTGGCTCATAACCTATCCATCGTAGAGCCGCACGGGCATAAGAATCTGCCGATGGAACAAGGAAGGAAGATCTCCTAATGGATGCCATCTTTGTTGCCACATACAAAGGCACCTGCGCTCAACAGCCAAAATAGTCATACACCAAACAATTTCAGCAGAATGATCTTCCTTTGACATGGAATATGGATTATGGATACACGAAACGCCAACATATTTGGTAGCAAGACTTGGAAAGGGGGACAAAATGCAACAAGCAGTAGAAAAATAAACTTCGATGCACACATGGCAAGCCTTGTTTGATTTTTATATTGAAGGAACATTTATTTTAGATAATAATAAGTGACAGTTTAAAATCCTACTTCATCGAGAAAGAAGACATCATTCATAAAATGTTCAACCGCATATCCTGTTAACTGAAATATCATTTTAAGAATGAAAGGCATCAAAAATACTTCTTACACAAACAATCCAAAGGTGAACCAAGTATCTCAATTGTTTATGCAAAGTGTGGGATGCAAAATACTGGTACTGAAGATATGAGGTCACTTTTGGTTCATCGTCAAAATAACCATGTCAAATTAGTCAACAAGGTGCACAAATTTGTATTAGACAATCCAGTTAAGGCAACGTCAAAACTGACCATTGGCCTTCATTGAAAAATAACTATAAAAAATAAAATTAGTCAACAGGGAAATGCCATAAATAGTTGAAGCTGATAGTGAAATAACTGTCAGGACTCTCTATCTTGTTTTTCTTAGGTTTAACAATCCACCTTCCATTGATTCCATAACAACATTGTCAAGAAACACTTGTTTCTTACTTTACTTCACCATTTATAAAAATATATATATAAAAATTAAGATGGATAGTAGATGAGAGAAAGAAAGGACACTCTCAAGTTTAAGTTTTCATCAATTTTTGCAAAAACTAAAAGAGAAGAAATAGAATATAGAACCTGGGATCAAGACATCAAGTCTTGTTTTAGAAGAATATAAAATAATCCTCTTTCAATAACTTAGGTGTCGTTTGGTTAATGGAAACTAATTTCTGAAGTACAAATGAAAAGTTGGTTTCAGAAAACTGTTTTCAATTTTAGAATTTTCGGTTTTTCGAAAACGTGTTTGGTTGATGAAGAGTTGAAGACTATTAGTTCCACTTGGTTAAAATCAGTACTTATTTAACTTTTAGATTTCTCTACTGAACAGGTCAAAACAAAAATCATCCATCTAAAGAGAGTTCTGACCCATTCATATCAATTTAAATCAAACAAATAGCACATCTCTTCCAGATTTCATCCTTGTTTACACTTTAGGCTGGTTGAAATATCAAGCCTGATTCCACCACATGCTAGATATCTTTAAACAGAGACAAACAATAGAAGTTTCGAAATTCAATAGGACACATAACATTTCTTCATAATGTAAAAAATACCATCTGGTGTACCCTACAAATAGAAAGATTCTCAAACTAAATGTCATGAACATGTTGTGTCATGGACTAAAAAGAGCTAACAACCAATTACAATATTCTCCCTTGGATGCTTATGAAATTTAGACCTTGTTTATTTCATGGTAAGGTATGGTTTTACACGGTGTGGTATTGTTCAATCTCTTGTTTGGGAAGACTTCCAAAGGATGGTCATGGTTTATGATAGTAATCTCATGGTTTGAAAACCATGAATTTTGGCCAAATTTTTAAACCATGAATTTGGTGGTTTCTCATGGTTTAATGAAATTTTATTTCTAAAATACTCGCAATTAAAATTTATAAATTCTCTTATGTCCTTTATTTACCTATTTCAAATTAGACTTTTACTTATCGTTCTTGATCAGCTCAGCCAAGACTTTGTTCTCCTCCTTAGTTACTATCATTTAACCGTACCATACCATATTCTCAAACATGATAACAATAATTAGAGTACCATACCCTACCATATCATACATTACTAAACCATGCTGCACCTCATCGAAACAAGGATTAGCGAAAGTAATCATACAATGAGTACCAGACTAAGAAAATTTAAACTGTATAGAGTGCTTTTAGAGTATATTTTGTCATCTACCAAAGCTAATATCATTTATAGCATTAGAAAGATATCTTTCAGAGACATATAAAAGGAATATACCTGGCATTGCACATCTATTCCCTTGCCCTTGTATTCAACGTAGAGGCATCTTGAGAATTGATCGATGTACCTGAGAATAATATTAGACAGACTTATATGTCAAACAAGAGAACAAGGACAACCCTCCATATAGAATCTGTGCACAAGCCATGAGCAGAAAGAAAACAAATGAAATGGAATATGAGTTTCTTTTTTCAAGAGCAATAAAGCAACAGATCACTAAAAAACCTATCTGCCAGCTATTCCGGCTTGATGCACACCGTATACACATTCAACAAATACCTATGATTAGATTATTTTCATAGTTTGTTTTGGATTTTTTTCCCACGTTACTACACATAATGAGGCAGACAATGGCTAGCTAGACCTTTTAATTATAAATCAATAAATAGAAGCAAATGGCTGAAGCTTAAGCTTTATGAGTAAAATTTCTTCGGGCATTTATTTTTAAGTGAGAAAAGTGTAGATCTAGCCTAGGAGAGCGATACCAAACAAACTAGTTGTTAAACCCTCTTTTCCTACCAGTAAGCACGATTTTTTCACTTAGCTTCATTTTACTAAAATTCATCTTACTTAGAACACATGGGGCAAAGAGCTATCTGATCTACATCCCACTAAGTCATTAACTCAAACACTTAGAAGGCACAAGAAACCATCCAGGAAGAGAAGACAAATCTTACGCTTTCGTTGCTGCGTAAACAGTATAGAGTGGATCTGACGGGATAACGATTGCAGCACCCGAGCCGATGTTGACAATAGCTCCCCGTTTCCTCTCCAGCATTCCCGGCAGCACGGCCTGCGTGACCTTGGTTACGCCCTCCACGTTCACCTTGATCAGGTTCCTCAGCAACTCCTCATCCACTTCATGGAAGAACCTCGCATATGGGTACGACACCCCAGCGTTGTTGACCAAGATCCCGACGTCAAGCCCCTGGATGGCCGTCCGGAGGCGGGCGACGCCCTCGTCGAGGTCGCCAGCGAAATCGATGACCACGGTCTCCACGCGGGCGGCCGGGTTCTTGGCGCGGACGGCGTCGGAGACGTCCCGGAGCTTGTCGGGGCTGCGGCCGACGAGGACGAGGTTGAGGCCCTTGCGGGCGAACTGGAGGGCGAAGGCCTTCCCGATGCCGTCGGTGGAGCCGGTGACGACGGCCCAGGAGCCGTAGCGGCGGAGGTTCTTGCCGGGGCGGAGGAAGGTGACGAAGACCCAGCGGAGGGCGGTGAAGGCGAACTTAAGGAGGGCGAGGAGGCCGAGGGCGGCAAAGGGGAGGAGCCAGAGGGGGACGGATTGGAGGTGCTGATGGAAGGAGCAGGCTGCCGCCATGGCTTCTTCTTCTCGGGCTCAGTTGGGGAGAGCTCACCGTCGCCGCTGAGGCTGCGGATTTATCGAGAGGGGGTACAATTAAGAAGGGGTTGAGTTGAGGTCGAGGTGGTTGGAGTTGATGAGCGGTAGATTTAAAGCAATAAAGCAGTGGGATTGCGAGAATGACGACGGAAATGAAATGAATACATTTTGGTGGGCAGATCACAGATGGGGCTGTTATTCGACGTTGACTCGTCAAATCAACGGCCGAGGATGCAGCTCAACATCCTCACCTTCTTCGGCGACTCCCAGTGGCTGCTTGTTGATTCGTGACGAAGATGATTCGGATTGAATGAGGGCAGTGGACCAATTAATTACAGCGTATTCGAATCTTTTGATCTACTTCGTGCAGTTAGACGGCCCGATCGGAATAAATATTCGTTAATACAGTAGAAAATAGAGAAAAATGAAAAATCCATGACACTTTTATTGATAGATAATTAAGGGTCCCCGTTTGGTTGCTGGTAAGTAAGGGTAAATATTATAACTTTAGTTGTAATATTTTTAAAAAAAAATTGTTTGGTTGCAGCATAAATTGGTGCGATTTGGTTCTACTAAATGAAGATTGGGGGATGTTTATTTAGTTCTTTGTTTGCGTGCACTCTTTCATTATATGTTGATGTTTGTGCCATTTTCAAAAATTGATTGTGATATGATCATCTTTTTACCGTGAGCTTTGTTTGCTTTAAGTCGTGTCAGTGTGAATTATAAACTTTGGAAGAAAGTTGAAATTTTTGAAAAAATCTATAGTTTGACAGATTAAGCAAGAGGAGAATTATAAGAGTGCCAAGTGTGCTTTGTCAACGTTGCTTTTATCTAAATATATAAAAGACATTTTGGTTTGCAGTAGTAGTTGAACTGCAGAAATTGTTGAACAACCATGTGAGTTGCAAAATTCGTCGGTAAATGTACAACTTTTATATTCGTTAATGTCATCTATCAAATCGTCAAGCGCCATCAGCTAAGTTGAGATAGCGTTTGATGATTTGATAGATGGCATAAACAGATGTAAAGATTGTGCATTTATAGGCGAATTTTGAAAACATTGGTAGAACATAAAATTTTTGCAAATTTTGTGATTTTTTAGTCTATTTTTCCTAGTTTATTCGGCATTGACATGGCTAATGATTGCTTATCGGACATTGCTGACGTGAAGTCTGCAAGGATCAACTCCAAAAAAATATATAATATGAGAACTAAAATCAAAATTTGAGTAAAGCATGAGTGAAGTATGAGGACTAAAACTAAAATCCGAATAAACTATGGGTCTAAAAGTATGATTTTCCCTATATTTGAATAAGAGTGATCGAGAAGAAAAAAATTATAATTTTTCAAATTTTGACGGGTAGGATTCAAACCAGCGACCTAAGAATGTCTAAATCAACTATAATCCTCCACTCTACCAACTGAGTTTAGGTCAACATATTAAGTGTTGGAGAATTAAACTATTATATGAGTGTTGTATGCATCTAATATTTGTATACCTATTTTGCATATTGTGAAGTCGTTCCACATCATATCATAATCAACTATAGTCCTCCGCTCTACCAACTAAGCTAAAGTTGGCGTGTCAAGTGTTGAAGAATTAAACTTGTATATGAGTGTTGTACGTATCTAATATTCGTATACTTAGGTGCAAATTGTGAATTCGTTCCACATCATATCATAAAATTTAATTTAGGCTTCACAAGCAATATCATCAAATCCTATTTTTAGCCCACATAGTTTATTAAAATTTTGATCTTAGACCTCATAGTTTGTTCGAATTTTGATTTTATTTTTCATACTTTATTGTGTTTTAAAGATTCGTCATTTAACTTATCAACGTCAGCAATGTCCAATCAACAACTGTTAGCCACATTAGCACCGTTTATGCCTCAAGTGACGGCATGAGCCAACTTCGAAATGAAAATATAGTATGAGGAACTAAAATTAAATTTTTTAAATTATGAAGACTAAAATTAAAATCGAAGTAAATTACAAGAACTAAAAGTATGAATTTTTTTTCTTAAAAAAACTCAAAATCAGAATTACTTTAATAATATTTTAAATTGCCCTGAATGACTTTTGATTTAAAATCTGTAATAACTCTTATTTTTAATTGAATTTAACATATTTAATTATTTTTCACATATTTAAGATGTTATTTTAGGTTAAAGTTTTTTTTACAGAAAATTTTTAGGTTAAAGTTATTCGATGTTAATTACTACTAAATTCTGTATATTAAAGACTTTAACCAAAAACATTTTAAACGTCAACATTGTTAGTTAATCTTTTTGTAAAAAATAAGTTATTTGAAATATTTAAGATATTAAATCACGGATGACAATTATTTGAATGAGCTTGAAGAAAATGATGGGTAATATTATTTTGTTAAAGAAAATCATTATCTTATTCATAACAAATCTCCATGAAAATCCAATATTATTAGCTAAGATAATAATATAAATTTGAATATAATAATTAAATATGAGTTGGACTAAATTCTTTTATTAATTGAGATACTAAAAATACACTGCAACCATAGTTACAAGAAAAGGAATTCAACCATTAAATATTTGTGAATCTTATTTGTGAAACTTAATTGAATGATCATTTTTTGCTTCATTTGCTAATTTAAAAGATTAATCATAGTTGTTCATAAGGGTGACAATTTTCTCCGCATCCGTCAACTAAAAATCACATCTACACCGTATATAATCAATATCCGAACTCAAAAATTTTTAATTAAAATTTTAACTCTTGAAACTTCTTTAAAATATAAAACTAGTTACATTAACACTAATAACTATAATATAAAATAATAAATTAAATATATAAAAATAATCTGTCCAATATTTTCAATTTGAAATCTCGAAGGCTTTGCATCAAGAGTTTTTTAAAGGCAGATCAAGAATAGATTAACAATCCTATTAAAACAATTCCTTTTGATATTATGTCATTAATTAAATCATATTGTTCTTTTTTTTTGCTTTTTGACAAACATGTGATGTGCTTCTCAATACTTGAGTGTGTTGCACACTTGCAGTACTTCAAATTTGAATAAATATTCAACTTATATTTCCCACTCCCACTTTTTTTTTAAAAGTAAGCAAAACAAAAAGAAGCGAGTAAGGAAACGAATTAGAAGAGCATGCAAGAGAAGACTGGACGACATGGAACTCAAACTCGTTTGCTCAATTGAATGAAAAGGAGGGAACACTTCTAAAGTATGTTAGCTCACTCTACGAGGAACTGGCTCCTTGTTGCAAAACGAGCAGCTGATAAGCTTGGAGCTTTCAACCAAGATGTTCTCACCTACCCTGTTCGGGCTCTCGCTCGAATTAGAACCTTTATGCGTTGGTAGGCTTTCGACTCAATCTAATAGCCTGTTCAGATATTGATCGGTCTTGGTTTGACATGGTTTACGCGTTATTTCCTGGAAGAGTTCCTCTATTTTCTTTGTACACAATCAATCACTTCCCTCTCCCGAGCTCCGAGAACGTCAAGGTGCGAAGCGGAAACAAATTCCCAAACAAAAAAAAACTCTGCAAGTTGCCCCTGCCTCGCCCAAAAATCCATCCAAGAGAACAAGATCACAGCCGAGTGGTAATTGGAAAGTGAAACATGAAGGAGATGCATATGAATGTAAGACATATATGTTCAGCTTATAGATCCAAAGAACTTATCTGAGGCATTACTACACACTAATAACTGAATTACCTATCTTGCTCTCTTGAATCAGATGTCAGACGCCACAAAAGACCGCCTACAAGATTGTTCAAGGAATGCGAGGCCATCGGGACGAGGATGCTTGATGAAATGATTGTTGCAAGACCATAAGCAAAGCCCACAAACGTTGCCCTGAATTCACATGAAACTAGTTCTTTAGACACTATGAATTTTATGCCAAATAAGCTTGCATGGAAATGTATGCTAATGTATAACATTGTTTATCTTGACAATCAGCCTATACATGGACATTTGCAGAAATTTGCATATTGGGAATTTGGGACAGTTTAGCTATATAGCATAAGCAGGATGATATGTCCTGTTAAACATGGATAAGAGAGCTTTCAAGCATCTACATCAAAGTTGTATATAGATTCAATCAAGATTATCCTTTTCCAATAAAAACAGTGAAAAGAGGGGCTTTTTCTTTGTTTAGCTATCAATATACAAACTTGGAGTTGCTGGAAGCAGAGACATACCAGACTGCGTATGAATATTTCCGACCACTACCCAAATGAAGAACTCCAAAAATAGCACCAACTACCAAAGCACTTATCCAGTTAAGTCCAAATAGTGGCAGCAATGCCCCACGAAAAAGCAACTCCTGAGATTTGAGATATCTTAAATCGATTAGAGATGAAGAAATACAAAATAGAAAAGTAACAACAGGAATCTCATGATATGATTGTCTAAGGATTGTTGCATTATATGTACCAAGGTAACCAAGTCATTTTTGTGCATCCACAGGGCAAAATGCAGTATCAATACATAAAAAAGCAATCTTTAACATGTAGCAGAGAGCATAGTTTTTTAAAATATAAATTATAATAAGAAAAAACAAATGTAGATGGAAACCAGAATACCTCACTAATTCCAGGTAAAAATGACACCACAATATAATCAAAGGGCTCCAGCGAACTGAGGATCTGGCAAAAAATAAATATGGAAATTTAGTTAGAGATAATCAAAGTCAACGGAAGAAGTCTAGAACATAAATATTAATCCAATTCTTCTGAATTATTAAACAAACATATATTGAAATTTGAAATTAGTATTCCTGAAAGACTTGTAACATCTTAATCTTAAAGCAGCTAATCAGGATAAGAACAAAAGGTAAAAGTACAGTTAAAATACATCTTAAGAAGCTTTTTCAAAAAACTAATCATACTTGTTGATTGGCAATTTCACTTGATTGTGAGAAGTCTGGCCAAGTCTTCAATAATATGTATCGAGTAGATGATATCAATACAACAAGTCCCAAGATCAATTCCAGATGCCACAACTCAAAATCCACTGTAGTGGAGCCACCCAGCCGTAAAGAGAAAAGAAAGTAAATCTGTGAAATAATAAAAAATGCTTTGAAGAATAAATTTTAGTGCAAGAAGTGGAATTTGCAGCAGTAATAGAATGAAGTACTTTTTTCCTTTCAGGATGTTGAAGCATTTAGAAATACATATTATCAATGTGGAAATTAGGGGAGAAAAGAATTATTTTGGTAGTCCCCTTCTACCACTATATATAATACAAGTCATTTACACTTTAGTCCAATGATACAATAGTATTCACATATTGGTCCCTTAACACTCCCCCTCAAGTTGGAGCAAATATATCATGCATGCCCAACTTGTTACATATGTAGATCATTCTTGAACCTCTTAAAGACTTAGTTAGCATTTCAGCTAATTGATCATTAGAACTCACAAACGACAAGTGTATCTCCTTGGATTGCACTTTCTCCATGATGAAATGACAATCAATCTCTATATGCTTTGTCATCTCATGAAACACAGGATTAGAGGCAATGTGCATAGCTGTCTAGTTGTCATAGAATAACTTCATTGGTTCAACTTGAGTGATACCAAGTTCTCCCATCAATTGCTTGAGCCATATCAGTTCACATGTTACAAGGGCCATAGCCCTATACTCTGCCTCTGCACTAGACTTGGCCACAACCGTCTGCTTTTTACTTTTCCATGAGATTAGATTACCACCAAGCATGACACAATATCCAGAAGTTGATCGGCGATTAGTAGGTGAGCTAGCCCAATCAGTATCACAATAACCCGTCACCGGTAGGTGTCCTCGATCACTATACAAGAGTCCTTTCCCTGGTGCAGCCTTGAGATAACGAAGAATCCTTAATGTAACTTCCCAATGGCTCTCACAAGGTGAATTAAGGAACTAGCTAACTACACTTACAGCAAAAGAAATATCAGGCCTCGTAATTGTAAGGTAGTTTAGCTTGCCAACCAATCTGCGATATGGACCTGGATCAACTAAGGGCTCTCCCTGTCCTGGTAGTAACTTTGTATTTGGATCCATGGAAGTATCCACAGCTCGCGCTCCCAACATGCTTGCCTCTTGTAGCATGTCGAACACATACTTCCTCTGGGAGATATAGATAGCTCCCCCTGACTGAGCTACTTCAATGCCAAGAAAATATTTCAAATCAAAGTGAGATTTCAACCTTTGTATCTCTTCTGTATCATCTCCAGTAATAATGATATCATCTACATAAACAATAAGAATCACCCGTTTCCCAACAGAAGAAGTGTGAAAGAAAACTGAGTGATTTAAAGTGCTCCTCATCATGCTAAACTTGGTGATAGCATAACTAAACTTGTCAAACCAAGCACGTGAGGATTGTTTTAGACCATATAGAGACTTCTTCAGCCGACAGACTAAGGTGGACTCCCCCTGAGCAACAAAACCCGGAGGTTGCTCCATATATACCTCCTCATCAAGATCGCCATGCAGAAAGGCATTCTTGATATCAAGCTGATGAAGTCGCCAACCAGAGATAGCTGCAAGTGCGAGAAGAAGACGGACCGAAGAAATTTTAGCAACACCGAAGAAAAAGTATCAAGATAGTCCACACCATATCGCTGCGTATACCCTGTGGCTACCAATCGGACCTTAAGTCGATCAATAGAACCATCCGGAGCCATCTTGATAGTGAATATCCACTTGCAGCCAACAGTAGATTTTCTAGAAGGAAGGGGAACCAACTCCCACGTGCTATTAGAATGCAATGTAGTCATCTAACGCCACCCCGGATCAGATAGAGCACCTGACACAGTCTAAGGTATGGAAACATTGGAGAGAGCAATGATAAAAGCATAGTACTCTGGAGATAAAGTATCATAACAAACATAATGAGATATAGGGTAGGAAGTGGAACACATACGAACACCTTTCCTGAAAGCAATCGGAAGGTGAAGATTAGAACGTGGGGAAGGAACTGGAACTGGCAAGTTATTTGGTAGGACAGCGGAGTCAGATGGGGGGCATAGCAGCCTGAAGGAGCACGACGAGTGAAGAACCTAGTGGGTTCTCTCCTGGGGGGCAATGGATCGTCAGCAGTCGAAGAAGATATGACCTCGATGACCTCAGGAATCGATAGTGGAATAGGAATGGGAAGGACTTCAGTGACCAACTCAGGTGTGGTAGACAGATTCAAGAAGAACGGTGTAGACTCAAAAAAGGTAACATCAGCGAAAACAAAGGCACGTTGCAACTCAGGTGAGTAACAACGGTAACCTTTCTGCAGTCGAGAATACCCAAGAAAAACACATTTAATAGATTTTGGGGATAACTTGTCTTTGCCTAGGGAAAGATTATGGACAAAGCAAGTACATCCAAACACACGAGGAGGAAGACTATATAGAGGATCATGAGGAAAGAGAATGGTAAAGGGAGTTTGGTCATGAAGAACAGAAGATGGCATCTTGTTAATAAGGTAACATGCAGTGAGAATAGCATCATCCCAAAACTGCAAGGGGACACTCATGTGCAGTAGAAGGGTACGAGCTGTCTCAACTAAGTGACGATTCTTCCGTTCAGCAATCCCATTCTGTTGAGGAGTATGTGGACACGAGGACTGGTGGAGAAGACCATGCGTAGAAAAGAAAGACCGAAAGGCATGTGAAAAATACTCCTTAGCATTATCACTACACAAAACACGAATGGAAACACCAAATTGAGTTTTTATTTCAGCATGGAATGTAGAGAATACATGAAAGAGTTCAAATCTATCTTTCATTAGAAATAACTACGTCATACGAGAGTAGTAATCTATGAAAGTAACAAAATATCTGAAACCCAATTTAGAAGAGACACGACTAGGACCCCAAATATCAGAATGAACAAGAGAAAATGGTGCCAAGGCACGCTTATTAGGACTACGTGGAAAGGAAGACCGGGAATGTTTATCCAGTTGACACGACTCACACTCAAGACTCGAAACGAAAGAGAGACGAGGACACATCTTCTTCAATTTCTACAGATGAGGATGTCCCAACTGGTTATGAATCTGCAACGGAGATGAGTCAACCACCAAGGCGGATGAAGAAGGTATGGCCAACTGGTACAGCCCCCGAGACTCATGCCCTGTGCCAATCACCATGTCAGTCCGAGAATCCTGAATGGAAACATAATTAGAGGTAAATGTAACAGAACAATGCATATCACGAGTGAGTTTGCTAATTGAAAGTAAACTCAAAGGAAACTGGGGTATATAAAGGACATGTTTTAGTTGTAAGGAGGATGTGGGTGAGACGTGTCTGATGCCCTTAACTGATGAGAACGATCCATCAGCAAGAGTGACACTGGCAGAGGAAGTAGGGGTGACTAAACTAGAGAAAGCATAAATGTTACCAAACATATGATCAACTCCCAAATCTAAAATCCAAGGGTGTCCACCAGAAGTATGTGATAGATATGCAGTAGGAGTACCTCCATGGATAGAAGAGGTGATCGGTTGCTGTGACTGTGAGTTCTAAGCAAGCTGATACTGTAGTAATCGAATGTACTCATCTGATGAAATGGTGATCATAGATTGTGGCTGACTGCCCAAAATACCGTCAGAAGAAGGCTGCTCATACTGTACTAGACCAGCAGTGTGAGATAGATGACGAAGAGGATAACCATGTAAGGAGTAACAATGGTCCTTATCATGACCATTTTTCCCACAATGAGCGCACTTAAGACGGCCTTGACCAGACCCACGACCACACCCACGTCCACCACGGCCCCCTCTAAATCCAAGCTGGTAAGAAGGACGGGAATGAGAATGAGACTGGACAGCAAGAGCAGATCGATCACTCCCAGGCTCGGATAATGGGATAGTAGCAGCACGGATCATCCTCCCATAGGTCTCATCAAGAGTAGGCAAGGTACTCCCCCCTACAATCTGTTGTTTCAACAACACCGATTCATATTCAGGTCGCACTATATAGAGGAAGAAGATGGTGAGAAATTTATCAATGCGCTCACGCATAACCCTCACATCTGGAGTTATGGTTTAAAATCTCGCCCGGTATGGTACGGTATGCCCGGTATTTACCAGTATTTTAGGTTTCTGGTATACGATATATCCGGTATTTGAAAAAATCGAGTATATCGGGTAATACCGGGCGGTATATGGCGGTATTTTGTCATATACCGCCCGGTATGGGCGGTATATGCCTCATATCGCCTGGTATGGGCGGTATGAGGCTTGACAGCCGTTGGGACAGCCAACGGCGCTCAATGCCATTGGCAACGGGTGGCCGACAACCCTGTCAGGCTGTCGGCCACTTGGTTTGGATTCATACTGCCCAGTTTAGGGTTTAGGGTTCGGTCACCTGGTATTATGTGCATACCGCCCGGTATGATGAACAATAATCCCAAACGGCTCTATAGCCGTTTGGGGCCGGGTTCGGCTTGTTTTGGGGGCTATATAAAGCCCTATTTGGTACTGTTTGATACTGTATTAGGGTTTTTCACAGTTACAAAAGAATCATTACATTAGAATTAATATAGGGCGACACAGGCCCACAACCCAAAGGGTCTAAAAAATCTCCGGGGCCGCTAATCTCAGTCGATGTTGCGCTACGTCTTATGTTGCGCTACGCAGAGTCTTCGGTGGTCCTATGTCGCCCTATATTAATTCTAATGTAATGATTCTCTTGTATCTGTAAAAAACCCTAATACAGTACCAAATGGCTTTTAAACATTATATTCATGTATTTGACATTTGAATATTGATTTTAAGCATTTATTCATCAATTATGTATTATTGGAGTTATATCTAACCCAAAAAAAACCGGCCGGTATGCATTTTCATACCGGTCCGTACCGTGTGTCGATATGGTACGGTACCAGTATATACCGGTACCGGTACTGAGATTTTAAACCATGTCCGGAGTAACCTCTAACAAGTCACTAAACTCGGTCGCCATAGCCTGATGATAACAACCAACATGTGTGATCATGTCCTCATCTGTCTGTCGCAACTGATAGAGTATGCCAATTACATCATATGAGCGAGAGAGGTCACCCATATATAGATTTCGAGCACGCTCCCATGTAGCACAACATGTGTGAATGCTTCGAAAAATACCCATAAGTGAGGGATCAATAGATTGCCAGAGAAGCGCCAAAAGCTGAGCATCCAATTTTGCCCAAACAGCTCGATTTACCTCATCAATATCTGATGGTGTTTGATCATAATTGTCCTTGCCCCATAAACCACACCTCAACTGCAGCAGACCATGAAGCATAATTTTTACCATTCAATTTTTCTGACGTGATGATCATGGGACCTGTTAAGGACATAGTGATAGGGGCAGCAGTCAAAGAGAATATGTCCGATGAGGACGAACTACGAAGACATAATAGAAACAAAGCAGTGAAATTTAAAATTCTGAGAAGAATTCTTGTCAAATCAGTTAACTGATGAACACTTAGCGGCTGTTGGTGTTGGTGACCCCAACTTGAATATTGAAAAGAAATACTTAGCAACTTTGACTTTTCAAAGACACATGTTGGTGTTGGTGACTGTGTTGAGAGATGTACACAACAACTTGACCTTTTATCCAAATAAAAATCACACCTCAAGCATGCAATACACGAACAAAACTCCAATATATAAAAAAGATCACTGGCAGAACTCCAATAAAAAATCACGGACAGAACTCCAATACACGAAGAAAAAATCACGCCTTGACCTGAAATGAGATTGCATGAGGTACGCGCTGCTGCGATCAAATCCTATAGCTGTGAGCGGCGAGAAGACGCCTAGTGAGACAACTGTGCAAGTCAAGAAGACGGCCTCGTGAAGGAGACGCGCCTGAACAGTGGCCGACTACGTGAACAATAGTTGGGAAGAGGAAAAAAAAATTAGGGATTAAACACACGATGGCTCTAAGACCATGTGGAAATTAGGGGAGAAAAGAATTATTTTGGTAGTCCCTTTCTACCACTATATATAATACAAGTCATTTACACTTTAGTCCAATGATACAATAGTATTCACATATTGGTCCCTTAACAATCAATCTAATTAAAATGGGATACCTACTGTTGAAAACAAACATCCAAGTACTTTCTTAGTTGATTGTTAATCATCTGCATAATGGCTATGACATGAATAGCCTGAATTATTACGATCAAATAATTTATAGATCAAGCTGTGAAATATAATACAACCAATATGAAAAAATTCTTCATGAGCTTTCTATTGCCACATAAAAGCCTTTTTGTGAACCACTTCAATCTGTCTTCACCCACAAATTATATTGATTGTTTGAAGGGTTCGAGAATAAAATTAGCACCAAATAAAGCAGAATGAAAGAAAAGATATATCAAGCTTCTATATGAAGTAACAAGCCTCAAGCACTTACATGATACTTCTGATGAGTCAAGTAATGCCCATCCTTCCACAGATGCTAGATGGACTGCCTGAAGGATATATGAGTAAGGAAATTAAAGTTGTTACAACATATAAATAAGAAGTGGATAAATTGGAGCATTTCATGCAAGCATGGGATGTGCCACAGTGCGTGCCACTAAAGAGAAAAATGCATGATAGCAAGCTGGTAGCCTATTAGGCCAAATTTTTTTTGACTTGTTATTGTTCTTTTATATCTCAAGATTCATTCATATGTTGATCTAATATCTAATAACGAAATTATCAACTTGTAGAAGGAAGTTAGATATTAATATATTACAATAGAACAAGCAAAATCGAGAAGAAACATGCCTGTCGAATCAATGCACCCACAGCAAGTAACAGGCCACAAGTAATAATGCAAGCTTGAAGCACTTGACCTCTTGTAGGATATGAATTGGAGCTATTAGCACCTAGAGTATTTGCAGTCAATTCAGAGCTGGTGCTAGAGTTGGTCTTATTTCCTGAAGAAACTCCATCTGGCATGCTCAAGAAATCTTTTGAAAGTAGTTCTTTTCTTTCTGAAGCCTTAGAAAAACTTCCATCATTTTTCACTTTTTTCTTAGATTTCCTTGATGCAAAGGCTTTCAATTGTAGCCCCAAACCCTGAATAGTTTCCATCAAGAACAGTAATCAAGATGCCTGATCCATGAACCTTTTTTGGCTCATTCTAACAGGTAATACAAATGCTTGTCAAATGAATTGACACTTACACTGCATATACCAGCAGGCAGAATTTTCCTTTGAGGAAACAGGCTGCGTCCACACTTCCTAACTGGCCGATAATTCTCTATCATGTAAAGAAATCAAGCCAAATATAACAAACTACTGTAAACTAAGTGATAAACTAAATAATTAGAAATAATCCAAAGTAACAATGTGAAACATCAAAAGGACAAATAGGTGCATGAATGTGGCATGAATCTATAGAGAATAGACTTTTCTGTTGCATGTAGGAAAGCTGTTCAGATCATCTGTATCATGAAACTCAGCTTACATTAGCGCAGTCTTATCATTGCATCAACCCCTAAACTATTAACTGTGTCAACACTGATAAAATAAAGCAGCCATCTCAAGTTTAATATAATGCATTTAGGTTCATGGGAGATTTAAAGTATCTAGAAAAAACAAGCTCCAAATCCAACAATCTAATGCGAAAGAATACATATAAAGCAACTCAGGTATATCTGAGGCCCATTCTAAAGCAACTCTTACATTTAAAAATATTCCATATATTCATTTACCATCAACTATTCTTTTCAGTACATGTTCATTCCTCGCAAAAAAATTGTAAGGGGGCGAGCTCATTTTCTATGCAGATTCACAAGGATATCTTCTTGGTGTTACTCATTCCATATGACTATACGAATTAAAATTAAGATAAAAGCCTTACATGCAGGAAAAAGAATGACTTTTTTTAGGAAACTGGAGGGAAGACCCACCAAGGGAAAAATGAATGTTTTTCCACTTTGGTCCACTATATAAGAAGTATTTTACAAGAGAGGCAACAAACTAAAATCAGCATTCTGCTTCACAAATAATATGTATTCGTCAAATAACACCAATTCCATTCAAAAAATTGGTTTTTTATTAGAACTCGTTCGTGAGTTATAGTATTTCTGAGGCACTAAGATCTTGGCACCACAAGTACAAAAACTTGTTCATGAGTTATAGTATGTCTGAGGGACTATGATCTTGGCATCGCACATGAACACATATAAATTTCATTGACATTCAATCACATGCGATAATCCACTCCTTTTACAGGCATCACAGATGTATACTTAGTTTGCTCGTCGACCGAGACAAATCTACAAGCAGCTGGCAATCAAAGTATTGGAAAAACAGTAGGCATACATATATACTTAAGCCAAGACGATATCAAAACTTTGATTGCAATCCCTAAAATTTGACGCTAAATCCAAGCATGAATGAGACTAAAAACCTCGTGAACAGAGCAACTGGATGCCCCTTGCACAAGAAATCCCATGTATCCTCAATATGTTAACAGCGCCCACCATTTCTGATCCCTATCACAGCAGACTGCGTATAAGGTAACAAGAACAAGATTTGAGCAAGTAACTTAACAGCCACGAGAGATAAATGGACCCGACCAAGACAAGAATCCAGAAAAGGAGCCCACAGCTTTCAACTATGTTCTTCAAGCAAGGATGATAAAAATGATAGCGATTAGGAAAGGAAAAGAAGAGATCGATCAGGCAAATAGAAAGAAATTAAGCTGCACAGCGTCGCGGTTAGATGGAAGTTCGAAGACAGCTTCAGATATGGAAAAGATCGAATTTTTATGACCACAAAACATGGTAGAGGAATAAATTTGAGCTCGGCTATTTTGTGGGGATGGGCGCGGCATGGCCCCGATTTTTCAACCCCTCACCCAGCATCGGACACGGCCCATTAGTACAGTCTTGGGCAGTGCATTGTTCCGGCCCAGCCACCAAACAGCTCAATATTTTAAAAAAATAATAATTCAGAATTATAAATTTTGATAAACATATGACAGAAATATGTTTTTTTAAAAAATATAAAATTAAAGTTAAAAAATAAAAAATCAAAGATATGAAAATGCCGGCGACCTCCTCCACGCAAGATTAAAAATAAGTAAAATTCAAGACAATATATATATATATATATAAGAAACGACTCATTTTCGTTTGAATTCTCCCCACTACTTGAAATTTTTATTTTTATTTTTATTCCCTCCCTCTCAAATTTTTCTCAGTTTCCTCACCTAAATTTTTTCTCCCAAATTTTTACCTCACTTATTTTCTCTATATACACCTATATATATATAAGCAACATATCATTTTCGTCTAAATTCTAACCCCTCAAACCATCTAAATTTTTCTAACTAAATTTTTTTCTCCAAAATTTTTATTCCACTTAAATTTGGAATAAAAGTTTTTACCCTACTTATTTTCTCTATAGGCACATATTTTGAAGTTTTTTATATTAATTTTTGGATTTTAAAATTTTATTTCTTGGATTTGTTAATAAAAAATAATATTTTAAAATCAAAAAAAATTATGTAGCTTAGAATAATTTAATTATTTTATTTTATATTTTTTTATTATATTATATTTGATTTTATCCATAAAAATATTATTATTTTTGTTTTTTTTTAAATTTTTTACCATTGAAATTTATATAAATTAATTTTTTAATATATAAAATTATTTTTATATTACTTTTGTATTTATGGAATATCATTTTTTTCTTTATTTTTGATAAAATTATTTCAAATTTCTTATTTTTGATATCTATACTTATGATTTTTTAATTGATATACTTTACTTTATATTTACATTATATTTGATGTTTACCCTTAAAATTATTAGTAGTTTCGCATTTATTTTTTCCTATATATTTTTTGTTGGAAACCTATATGGTATTATTTGTTTTGAAATAGTTTTGATTTTTTTTATTTTTAAAATTTATTAATTTAAATTTTTATTTAGAAATTTTTACTTCGAAGATGTATGCATTTTTACCAAATTAATGTCAAGATTTTTATCACTTTTAAATTTATATATTATTGATATTTTATTTTATATGTCACACTAGATTATAAATTTATTTATATGAATTTCTATTTTTTTATATTTTTTCTATATGAACATATTATTTTAAGCGTTAAAAATAATTATTAATCACTAATTTAAGACCATTCATCTTTTACATTTTTAATTCTTATTTTTATTTTAAATTTAATTATTACTTATAATTATTTTAAATTAAATTATATAAATATATGTGCACGCTTTTAAAATTATATAAATTAAATTAAATTAATATATATTTTTTTATGGTATATTATATATATTATTATTTAAAATTGTAATTTAATTTAAATATCTTACTATCAGTTTTTATTATCAAAAATATTTTTTATAATATGATAATAATATTGTAATTTATTTCTGAAAATATATGTACAAAAATATTTAATTTTTAAAATTTTAATTTTAATTAATATTAATAATGAAGATTAATATTAAATTATTGTTATAAGTTTAATTTAAAATTAAATTTTAATTGAATATTAAAATAATTGTTTTTATAAAAATATAAAAAATAGTTTTAAATTTAAATTTATATAATTTAAAATTAAAATTATGTTACAAAATGTGAAAATAATAAAAAAAATCAATAGACTATTCTATTTATATATAATAATATATTAAAAATATAAATTTTAATTTTAAACTTTTTTTTTAAATGCTAATAATATAATAATTTATTGTTGAAAATTTTAAGTATACAATTATTTAATTCTAAACTTTTTATTTAACTTATTAAGAATATTAAATTATAGATAAAATTTAATATACAATTTAAATTATAAATTTTAAATTAATTTTAAATTTTAAATTTTAAATAATCATTATCGAAAATAATAAAAATTAGTTCTAAATTTAAGTTTATATTATAAAAATATCAAAAATATCAAAAAAAATTGATAAATTATTCTATTTGTATATAAATATATATTAAAATATAATCTTTAATTTTAAAAAAAATAAAAAAAAATAATTTTTTTTTAAAAAAAATTAAGTTAATCATGAAAAGCGTGGGTACTCGAGCTATATATCTATAAATATATAAAAGCAATCACACTTTTATAACTCCCTTTCTAAATTTGACAAGTGGCTCTTTCTAGTATTTTTTTTGTTGTTTCGTTTATATCCTAAATTTTAAGCTTAACTATAATTTTACCATCAATTATGTTAGTTGACAGTTGTTTGTAGTATTTTTTTTAATTTTTTCAATTATATTCTTAACTTTAAACTTAATTATAATTTTTCAAACTACTACATTAATTAAACGATAAAATTAGTATCACTTTTTAACTCTTTTTCTAAGCTTGACACATGGCTCATTGTGATTTTTTTTCTTCCAATTTCACCTTTAATTTTTTATATTGACAACTATTTTCTACGAATAAATTTACCCTTAATTTTTTAACTATCTTTTTTACATTTCCTCTTAATTTTTTAACTTATTTTTAAAACTCATTTGACTCCTTTACGACTATTTTTCTAACATTAATTTTTTAACTCTCTTTTAACTTTCCCTCTCAGATTTTTTAACTTATTTTTAAAACTCACGGTTGTTTTCTAACATTAAATTTTTTGACTCCATTCACTTTCCCTCTCAAGTAGGGGTGTCCATTATTCGGTTTACACCGAACCGAACCAAATTTTTTGGTTTGGTTCGATTTGGACACTGCTGAGGTCGGTTCTTGACCCGAACTGAACCCGAACATTGATATTCGGTTCGGATTCGATTCTCGGAATTCGGGAACCGACCTGAATCGAAAACCGAACTAATTTAAAAATATATATTTTTTAATTTTTAACTTAATAGTTAATACACCCGAACTCAATATTTCACTCGGACCCGATTAATTTTTTCATGTATCTTCGTGTAAATGATTGAGTCTTTTGAAAATATATTATTATTATAATAGTTAATACACCCGGAATTTGGGAATTTTCTTTTTAAAATATGCTATTATTATAAATTCATACTAAAGAAATGTGTGTATATATATTATCTTATATATTATTATTATAATGCTCATACTACTTGATTAATTTTATAAATATCCTAAACAGCCCATGCAAAGCACGAATTTTGAACTACTTTTTTAACTTAATTTTAAAACTCATTTGACTCATTTGCAACTATTTTCTAACATTGATTTTTTAACTCCCTTTTAACTTTCCCTCTCAAATTTTTTAACTCTCTTTCTATTTGTCCTCTCAATTTTTTAACTTATTTTTAAAATTCACGATTATTTTTTAACATTGACTTTTTAACTCCATTTTTACTTTCCCTCTCAAGTATTTGACATGTAGTCCTTCAATTACCTAATCCAATGCTTTTCATTATGTCCAAATATCCAATGCATAATTAAAGTAATACAGAAAAGTTTTTATTCTCTTTCCACCAGCAGCCGATTGTTACTCAAATTAATATTAGATTTTGAATTCCTTTTTGGATCAAGCGAGAAGGAGCGGAAGCGAATGGAAAAAAGAGACGAATTTTTCAAAATTTCATCAATTTGGGTGTAAGACTCTTTAACACTTTATTTCTTACGTTTTTTAGTAAAAAATTTGTTTTTATTGATGCAGTAGTCATGATGCAAATCTCATATCTTCCCCTTGCTCCTTCCGAAGACCAAAATCTTTCATTCTCTTCGAGCCATTTCTAAGGGGTTTTTTTTTCACTTTGTTAGTGTTTTTTTCAATTATTATTTGGGTATTTCTGAGTTGTTTTTCATCTTCTTTGCCTTTGGATAGCTCTTATGGGATGATTTCCATTCTTTGTGTTTTTCAATTTATTTTTTTTCAATAGTTTAATTCAATATCTTCAACTTTAGCAGACAAATAGTGCACGAACTACAAACTAATTAGTCATTACTTTCCATTATTTTTTCTTTTCCTGTTTTCTTTCCTCTTCACGTCCACCATTTTCTTAAAATGTGGCAAGTCGGCAATAAACAAATGTAAAGCTACAATGCATATATATCTTAGATACTTACATGTAGATTAATTATAAGTAATTGTGTGCACTTCCATTATTTGTAAATCCGTTATCTTTGGATCTCTTTATTGAATGATAGCAATCTTTCTATCTTCTTCTCTTATTTGCACATTGCAAACTCACATGACTTTTTGATATATAAATATTTTTCTAATCAAATCCTATAGATTCAACATGCTTTTTAAAAATCTGGATGAAATACACAATTATGAAAATTTCCTATCTTTTTGAAAGTTATTTTAATTTCATAGCACGGTAAAACAAACTTATTAAGGCAATCATATCAAATTTGGTTTCATTTCACAACAAAATGAATTTTATATTTTTGACTGTTAGCTTAGTTGCAATAATATGCTCCAATTTATTAACTTATGTTACATGCATATCCGAGGTAATTTCTTGCACTTTGTTAGTATTTTTTTCGATTATTGTTTGGGTATTTTTGAAATAATTTCATCTTCTTTGCATTTGGATAGCTCTTCTTAGGGGTGAGCATCGGTTCGGTTCGGTTAAAAACCGAACCGAAAATTCGGTTCGGTTTCACAGAAAAAAATTTAATCGTTTACCGAACCGAAAAAATTCGGTTAATTCGGTTCGGTTCGATTAACCGAAAAAATAAAATAAAAAATTTCAAAAAATGCATGTGGACTCGAACTCGGCCCAATTGAGAATTAGATTTTAATTTTTTACCCTTTTAACCATCTTAGCAAATATTACTATCAATTTAT
Organism: Canna indica; assembly: GCA_034359265.1. NCBI lineage: Eukaryota > Viridiplantae > Streptophyta > Magnoliopsida > Zingiberales > Cannaceae > Canna > Canna indica. Next base: position 12,975,202 of record CP136893.1, on the reverse strand, counting down.
ATATAACTAACACCTATTATATATATATATCGAATGTTAAATAAATATTATTGCACAACATGGGATTCGAACCCGGGCGGCAGAAAGCTAAACATAACACTTAACCACCAAGACAAATGCCAAAATCTAATATATCTGTTATTATACATATATATACATATACATATATATATATATATATATATATTCGATTAATTCGGTAAATTAACCGAACCGTCGATTAATTTACCGAACCGAACCGAAAACCGAACCCAAAAATTTCTTTAACCGAAAACCGAACCGAAATTAATTCGGTTAATTCGATTCGGTTAAATAGGTTTCGGTTCGGTCGGTTTCGGTTCGGTTTCGATTCGGTCGGTTTCGGTTCGGTTTCGGTGAATCGGTGAAGTTTGCTCACCCCTAGCTCTTCTACATAAATCCTCTCTCTTCCCCCAAAAAAAGAATATTATTTCGTTGTAGTTGCTTTAATTATGCCTCGATTTTAAAAATGGACAAATGTTATGTACAAAAATAATTAGACAAATTAAACAAGAAAAGTTTGATTGAGATTGTTTGATATAAGACAATGATGTTAATTATTTTGGAGGACCAGACAATATATTTTGGAAGAACAACATAGGTGCTATATATATGAATATTTCTAATATATTTTGTATCATCTTTAATGAGTCTATACTCATTTTGATATACTTTAGGCTTAATTATATTGATTTCAACGTGAAAGATGTGAGTTGCTTTTTTATCATATATTTTTTTCTACATTACGTGAAATATTGAAACGATGTTGTAAGTTCATACTAATAGTCCAGTAATCAATTTTTAAAAAAAAATATTTGCGTAATGTAAACCCCATTTAGTCATCACATCCAAAAAATATTTAGCTAAAATCATGATGTGTGCTACTTTTGTAATTGATATCGGTCGGTCACCTTTCAAATTCTCAAGAGCGTTGTCAACAAGTAAAGTTTTGTCAACAAGTAAGCAAAGAATATAAGTGAATGAATATATTTTCACTATGTGATTTACATTAGTCATTAACTCACAAGTACTATCCATATCAACTTTATCTAATGTTTACAAAGTTTTTGATTCTTAATTTTCATTCAAAGAGATAATTTGAACATAATTTATTATTTCAATTATATATTGTGTAGAACCAAAAAAGATTAACGACTTATGGTAAAAAAAATTAAGGTACTTTAAGATCAAGTTTGATAAGAAATTCTCTTATGAAAATCTATAAATATATAAAAGCAATCACACTTTTTTAACTCCCTTTCTAAGCGTGACAAGTGGCTCTTTGTAGTGTTTTTTTGTTGTTCCAATTATATCCTTAACTTTAAACTTAACTATAATTTTACCCTCACTACAACACATCGTTTGAATTTTGACGGCAAATTATAAATAAATTTAGACGTCGGAGGAAGTAAATATTTGCATACTGATGGCAGTAAATTCGTCAAAAACGCGTGTCAAATAACCACCGCTTAATTTTAAATATTGACGTCTATGCAGGTGTCAATATTTAAAATTCAACGCCTTTTACCGTCAAAAAAGATGCGTCAATATTTAAATTTCAACGACGTGTATGATCGAAACGAGACGTCAATATTTAAAATTTCGACGATCAGGGAGGAAGGTATATTGACGCCAGTGAAGGCGTCAATATGGCGCTTTTTGTTTTTTTTTTTAAATAAAATTTCGTGAACCACGTAATTAATATACGCGTAACAAATAATTAATATATTAATTAGCTAATTAATTTAAAATTAATCAAATTATCTCTGACCCATTAATCAAATTATGCATCAAATTCATAATTTCATTTAATTAGAACAGTAATACAAAATTTGATTAAAACAATAATTCATAATTTTATTTACAAATAAAATTAAATAATCTAATCTTCATCGTCCATTTCCTCCTACTCCTCCTCGTCTTCTTGTTCTTCCTCATCGTCTTCTCTATATGGATCAACATCTCTATCTATACATTTATATCAATTATAAGCATATAAATTTAAATATTATTAATTAAAATATTCAGTATGATAATATATAAATTACTTACAGTTTAGAAATGGATCTTTACTTGTACCTTCTCCGATATTAGCCGGCAGTATTTCATGAGGAAGACTTTCAGGAACATACAATCGACTCTGTTAGAAAAACATATATAATTAATTACGATGCTAAAAATATTAACTACAAATAAATTAAATAAATACATACATAATCAATTGACGATGAAAACATATTAGCTTGATTAATAATTGGATTTAGTCCCTATGACGATGAATTATCAAATTGATGTTGAAACCACATCTGCTCCACTCTGTTGAGTCTTTGTTGAACCTCCCTCATCTCAACATCATGTTTTTGCTGCATTTCTTTCATTGCAGCCTCTTGTTGTCGTTGAAGCTCGTCATATGTTGCATCGTGGGAAGATGCAACAAAAGGTTGTCGATGATGTTCATAAAATTGACTTGGTGTGACTCCAATCCCTTGTAGGCGAACTCGAGAATGATGTTCGGGACCAGATATTTCCCGATATACTTGGTTCTCGAGTTGAACTCGCTCTGTTGTTGGATTAGTCTCAAGTCGTTCATTAAGTGTTCGTTCAGCGGTGGCCTACATTTCAAATAATAGATTATAAATTTAAAAAATATTAATTTAATTCATTCGTAGATGTGTTATACCATAAATTGAGCCGCTTCTTCGCGTACATATCCTCCTTCACTTCTACGAAGATGTGTTGTTCTATACACTTCAAGCTCACTGGGTTCTCTATCATGTGCACGCCGCTTCACACAATGTAAATAAAAATTAATTATTTAAAAGATATTAAAAATAAAAACAAATAAATTATAAATTATTTACTAAACTACTTACAAAATCAGCACGTCTTTGAATGTAAGGGGTCGCACTGCTAGTATGTATGCAATCTTGAGTTGCACTTCTTGCCCTTCGACCCCGTTCAGATGCAGCCTGTCATATTTAATTATAATTATAAAACAAATATTGCAAGTATCAAAATATAAATTCTTACCTGACTAACCGAAGAATGCCAATAGTCGACCATTCTTATCCATGATTCTCTACTAACATTTCGTGGTCGACGTGTAAGATTTTTCTCTTTTGACTCTTCAATTTTAAAATATTTTTTTTTAATATAAGTTTATAATTTTTAAATTTTCTGTCAAAGGCCGCCATAGTAGTGCGAAAAATACGATCCATGTTCTCAGTAGGGATAAAAAAATATCTCTGCATTTATAAATGATATTTGTTTGACCCCAAAATATATATTTAATATATAGTTTCACACAACTAAATAATGCAATCTAACATAAATTCATATAAATTCATAACATATCAATAATTGCTCCCATAATCCATTCTTATATATAGAAGAAATTTGATTCCAAGGGTCAGGCGTCAATGGTAAGAATGTAGAATCACGCACTAGTAACCCTATAAAATGTGAGTATAATCTGTGGCCGCCATCATGACTTTGACCGCAATCAGAAAAATTGACCATAATTAACTGGTCGGGATTAAGTGTATACACAGAAGAAGCTGTAAAATATGGAGACCCTTCATGTTGCATTTGTGTTGTAGTGTCTGTTTTTAAATTACATCAGAAAACATTAATATAAATTTGATTAAATAAATAATGTTCACATGTATGATGACATAAAAACTAACTCCAAATGTAGAAAGGTCTATGAATTCGTCCTTGTGACGACCCAGGACGATCACTCTCGGGACTAAGTTCACCCTCCTCGCGGGTCTCAGCATCTGAATCTATTATTCTTGATCTTGACATCCTGTATAATAACATAATATTATATATTGATAAATACATAAAGATTAACAAATTATATAAATAATATTGATAAATAATAAGTCATTTACCGATGTCATATAAATCTCTAGGATATACATTTATGACATGCGACCACTCATTATTCTTCGGATCTGACATATAAAATACTTATTTTGCTTGTGATGAAAATACATACGGGTCATCTTTTAGAAATGCACCGGTATGAAATAATCGAGAAAGATTAACTAATGTGAATCCATTCTCATCCACTCGTAAACCCCGTGAATTTCTTATATCAACTCATTCAGCACGAAAAAGAACTACCTTGAATACCCCACGATAGTCCAATTCAATTACATCCGTTAGAACTCCATAATATTGACGATTGTCAGCCTCAACCATTAAACCATTATTTTGTGTTTTACGCAATCTTTCTCCTTGCTTGGTATGAAATCTATAACCATTTATAATCAATCCATCATATTTTTTAATTACAGATACTGGACCTCGAGCTAACGCAAGTAGTGAAGCATCACAATCATTTTGTACCATTTCCGATACTTTATCTTGTAACCACAATGTGAATCTCTCTATGATCCACCTTTGTTGTTGAGCATTCGATGCAACTGATAAATTATTTATATGACATTGTTCTTCAAGAAATTGCCTGAGACAATAAAATAAAAATTACACCAATAATCTTAAAATAACTTAAAATATGGAGACATTTAATAACAATTGATACCTTTTGTATGGTTCAATCATTGGAGTATGCAACAAGACATATTTGTGCATTTGTGCATATGCATTTAAATCCAACGTAATAATGCGAGCTTTGCCAATAAATCGACCACCAGAAGGAAATAAGTAGTTTTCAATATTTTCAACTTCATAATTTCTCTGCGATCGATTGAACACCATTTCAATATTATTAAAATATCGAGAACAAAATGTAAGACATTCATCAGCAATATATCCTTCAGCGATGGATCCCTCTAGTTGTGCTTTATTTCGAACATGAGATTTATATCTCATAAATAACCTATGAACACGAGACAAATTCATGTTGGAAGGTGAATCATGCGGACCACGAGACAAATATAAATAAAACAAACCTTTCAATTGGGTACATCCAACGGTAATGAACAGGACCACCAAGTTTCACCTCTGTTGGAAGGTGAATCATCAAATGCACCATAATAGTGAAAAAACTCGGTGGAAAAATTTGCTCCATTTTACATAAGAGCAAAGGCACACGTGATTCAAATCGTCCAGGGCACAATGGTCTAAATTGGCACTGCATAACTTTTTGAAAAATGCAGAAATCTCTTTAACAATGAGGAGAACATCTTTATGCACAATTCCTCGTAATGCATGCGGAAAAACATCTTGAAGCAGTATATGTGAATCATGACTCTTCAAGTTTTATAATCTATGATCCTTGAGATTCACACATCTAGAAATATTTGATGAATATCCATCGGGCACTTTCATATTTTTGATACACGTCAGCATGAGATCCTTTTCAAGAGTGGACATTGAATAAATTGCCAAGGGTATATCATATCTACCATTTGGTAATAATATTGGATGTAAATGATGTCGTATATTCATGTCTTGCATATCTAATCGTGCATTTAAATTATCTTTCCCTTTTCCATCAATATCCAATATAGTACCAATCAGATTATCACATATATTTTTCTCAATATGCATAACATCCAAATTATGGCGCAATGGATTATGCTGTCAATATGGTAATTCAAAAAATATACTTTTCTTTTTCCACATTCCATAATCTTGCCTCTGAAAACTTTGCTGAGTTTGTGTGTCTGCATTAATGTCTTCTGACTCACTACCCAAATTATTTCGAGTGCGCTTTTTACTTGTGTTGGTAGTTTTGCCATAAACATGTTTAATGTGTTGAATCTGCTCGTAAACAATTTTTGAATCAACTGACACTGGTGCATTATCATTTTCTATTATCCCGTCAAATAATTCAGTGTCCTGACGAAACGGATGTTCTTGTGACAACCATCTATGATGGCCTAGATAACAATGTTTTTTTCCGTGATTAAGCCAACGAGAATCTGTCTTATCACCGCATATGGGACATGCATATCGTCCTTTAGTGCTCCAACCTGATAACATTGCATATGCTGGAAAATCATTAATGGTCCACATTAAAGCTGCACGCAGAGTAAATTGTTCGCCGGAGATACTATCAAATGTTGTTACTCCGCTCCACAATAGCTTCAATTCAGAAATGAGAGGTTGTAAGTACACATCAATGTCATTTCCTGGTCCCTTAGCGCCTGGAATTAACATTGATATTATCATTATTGAAGATCTCTTCATACATGCCCATGGTTCCATATTATAAGGTATCAATACAACAGGCCAAGTGCTATAAGTTGTGCTCATTGATCGAAATGGATTAAATCCATCACTTGCAAGACCCAATCTAACATTACGTAAATCAACAGCGAAGTCTGGATATCTTCTGTCAAAAGCTTGCCAAGCTTCTGCATCAGCAGGATGTCGTATGATTCCATCTTTGGTGCGTCTTTCAGAATGCCATCTCATCGAGCTTGTGGTCTTCGATGACATATATAAACGAGTCAGTCTTGGAATAAGTGGAAAATATCGTAACACTTTTGCAGGGTTTTTTTTCCGTTCTAACTAACTTGTTGATTCATCATTAGTTGAAGATGAAGTCCATCGAGACAATCCACAAATGTTGCATGTTGATGCTTCCGCAGTTTCATCCATGTATAGAATGCAATCATTTGGACAAGCATGTATCTTTTGATAGAATAAACCTAAATCTTTCACATATTTTTTTGCTTGATAACACGTTGATGGAAGTGTATTGCCTTCTGGAAAAGCTTCTTTCAACAATTCTAACAACATTGAGAATGACTTTCCAGACCAACCATTAAGAACCTTTATATGATATAATTGAATGATAAATGACGATTTACTATATTTTACACAATTTGGATACAGAGAAACATCAAGATCATCCATCATAGAATGTTGGGAAGATTCTTGTGGCGGTTCGAATGCATTTGGAGCTTCATCAAGATTAACATTTAGTGTTTCATCATTGACATCAATTGGTGTTTCATCATTGACATCAATTGGCATTTCATCATTATGATAATGTAGTTGATGGGATGCTTCAGCTCTGTTTGATATATCAAGTTGTGCTTCTGTTGTCGGATATAAAGGTTCACCATGGTAATACCAAATGGTATATCTCGGTAAAATTCCATTCCATATTAAGTGTCTTTCAACATCTTCTGGTTTATGATATTTTCTATTGATGCATTTTTTGCACGGACAATTCATTGTGTCATCTTCATCCAATCCATTGTCAATTGCGAACTGAATAAAATTTTTCATTCCTCTCGCATAGGCTTTAGATGATTGAGGTGCTCACATCCAAGTTTTATCCATCTTTGACTTCAAAATTGAATTTCAATGTTACTATAAAGGGTATAGTCATATAGGTGGGTTGGTCCTATCCCATTCAACAACACATTATTAATATCGCACTTATAATCTCATTTAATCACAACAAGTCACTGAAAATTTCGGTAGCATCTCTTTTTAGTTCTCCAAGTACGCAAAACTTCTGAAGCGTACCGGAAAACAAAAGAGATGCAACCGACCGGAGAACAAAAGAGATGCAACCGACATTCCATTGACATGTGTGATCAAATGAAATTAAATTTGCGATATTAATAATTGTGTTACTAAACTGTCCAATAAGGGACAATTCGAGATTTATTATTTGAAAAATATAAATTTTGTTGATATTGTTTAGTAAAATATTAAGTAGAATATGCATTCCTCCATATCGAAATAAGTATTCAACTTAATATTACAACTAAATTTTATCAACAAAATTTATAAAATCAATAAATATTTCTCGAACGGGTCTAAGCTCTTGGTAGAAAATTATAAAAATATCAAATTGAGAAGTTTAAATCAATACAAAGTTCATTGTTGGGAGCAAGAAGTTTATAAAATCAAGACAAGATTAATGAATTCTAAATTTAATTATTCTAATTAATTATACTCTAATATAAGTTTAAATAATAATAATAATATAGTATTTATAATAATAATAATATAGTATTTATAATAATAATATTAATTCAGTTATAATAATAATAATAATAAATAATATAGTAATAATAATAATAATAATATAGTATTTATAATAATAATTAAATAATAATAATAATAATATAGTATTTATAATAATAATATTAATTCAGTTATAATAATAATAATAATAAATAATATAGTAATAATAATAATAATAATATAGTATTTATAATAATAATTAAATAATAATAATAATAATATAGTATTTATAATAATAATATTAATTAGTAATAATAATTAAATAATAATAATAATAATAATAATAATAATAATTAGTAATAATAATATTAATTATTAATAATAATTAATAATAAAAATAATAATAATATCGTAATAATAATAATAATAATAATAATAATAATATAGTATTAATAATAATAATATTAATTCAGTTATAATAATAATAATAATAATAAATAATATAGTAATATAATAATAATATAGTATTTATAATAATATTATTAATTAGTAATAATAATTAAATAATAATAATATTAGTATTTATAATAATAATATTAATTAGTAATAATAATTAAATAATAATATTAATTAGTAATAATAATTAAATTAAAAAAAATTAATATCGTAATAGTAATAATAATAATAATAATATAGTATTAATATTAATAATAATAATAATATTAATTCAGTTATAATAATAATAATAATAGTATTAATAATATAGTATTTATAATAATAATATTAATTAGTTATAATAATTAAATAATAATATTAATTAGTAATAGTAATTAAATAATAATAATAATAATATTATTATTATTATTATTATTATTATTATTATTATTATTATTATTATTAATTCGGTTATAATAATAAATCTGTATTTATAATAATATAATATAATATAATATTTATTATAATATTAATAATAATAACAGTTATAATAATGTAGTTATTCGGTTAAAGCATAACTTGAAATATTAAAGCATAACTTGATGTATAAAGCAGCAGTAGTAACATGTAAAGCATAACTTGAAATATTATTCAGTTAAAAAAAATCTAAAGATGTATAAAGCAGCAGTAGTAACATGAAATATTTAGACATGAAACATTTGATATCATGATGTATATGCAGGTAAATGAAATCTAAAGCATAACATGAAACATTTGATATAAAAATTAAAAATTTATACTAACTTGAGTTTGTTTCACCGGAGAAAAAGAACGAGAAGGGAAGTAATTTGATTTCACCGTCCGGGGAAAATTTTGATCAGCTACGTATTGGTTCGACGAAACAAGAGCTAGATCTCGGGCTGTTGGTTCGACGAGATGAGGAAGAAAGCAACAGTAGCAGGCGGCTGCTGATTCGACGAGAGAAGAAATCGGAGGCTGTTGGTTCGTCGAGATGAAGAAGAAATAAAGAAATCGGAGGCTTTTGATCAGCTACTGGTTCGTCGAGATGAAGAAGAAAGAAGCAGGCGGCTGCTGATTCGACAAGGGAAGAAATCAGAGGCTAATTCGACGAGGGAAGAAATCGGAGGCTGATGAAAGAAGCAGCAGCAGGCGGCTGCTGATTTGACGAGGGAAGGCTGATTCGACGAGACGAAGAAGGAATTAAGAAGAAGAAATAGGCAGGAGGAAGAAAAAATAGGCGGGAGGAAGAAGAAATAAGAGGTAAATGCAAAATTTATATACGAAATTTATTATTAAAAAAATTTAAAAAAAAACTGTAGCAGCAGCTTAAAAAATTATTTATATATATATATATTCGTACGGTTCTGCAGCTGAAAAGAAATTTCAGCTGCATACCGTACGATTCGTACGCTCACGGGTTGAAATTTTCAACCCATGATGCATGCTTCGACGATCGCGCGGGCGTCAAAACATTTCGACGCCAGATGCGTCGAAAGAATGGCGTCGAAATGCTGAACATTTCGACGCCTTTCCGTCGAAACTCTGGCATCGAAATATTTCGACGCTGCCATTTCGACGAAAAAAATGCCATTTTATCGGCGACGTCAAAATATTTCCTTTTTACATATCGACGTCTATATTAGACGTCAATATTTATAAAATTTTGCTTCATCCGTCCTTAAACATTTCGACGCTTCTTCAGACGTCAAAAATTAAACGTCATTATTTCGAGATTTTCTTGTTGTGCCTCAATTATGTTGGTTGACAACGGTTTATAGTATTTTTTTAATTTTTTCAATTATATTCTTAACTTTAAACTTAACTATAGTTTTTTAAATTATTATATTAATCTATATATATATACTAAAAGCAAAATGCAAACAAGTCATGTGGCACTTTCACATGCTATGTTTGCTGACTTGGCATTTTATCAAATTTTTTTAATTTTATATTTTATACCTATATTTAAATATATTTATAGATATTTATATTTTTTAACGGGGAAAGTGCATAGTATTACATGGCCCATGCAGTTTTGGAAGTTACATTTAGGTTTGCAAATTTTTTGAATTTTATATTTTATACCTATATTTAAATATATTTATAGATATTTATATTTTTTAGTGGGAAAAGTGCATAGTATTACATGGCCATGTAATTTTGGAAGTTACGTGTAGGTTTGCAAATTTTTGAAATTTTATATTTTATACCTATATTTAAATATATTTATAGATATTTATATTGTTTTAGTGGGAAAAATGCATAGTATTACGTGACCCATGCAGTTTCGGAAGTTATGTATAGGTTTTCAAATGTTATTAACACTTACTTTAGCATGCAAATTTTCCTTCCGCCTGCAGTTTTCTAAATCATCGTCAAGAGTGCTCCCGTCTGCAAATTTTACTTAGGTGGTTCTGAGGTAATTTCTTAATATCTAGATTTCCAAATCTTATTAGCCTACAAATTTTACTTCCGCCTGCAATTTTCATGTTGCTAGCCTGCAAATTTTCCTTCTGCGTGCAAGTTTTATGTTGTTATTTAAACATAAATTTATGAAGCAACATTAATTGTTTGTTGGCTGCTTGCGTGGTGCAACTTTTTTGAACCTACAGCTCATTATTGTACCGTAGTATTTACCATTCATAAAATATGGACTGGTTGCAACTTCATTAATTTTTTTCTTCAGTATGCATTGTATATATACTGATATGGACTAATCTATATATATAGATCACCTGCCATTTGAGTTCAAGGTTCTAGAGCTTCCTCTTGAATTGGTGTCTGCATCACTTGATTCTCAGGTAATTCAACAGATCCTATGATCTTTTATAACAATCATAGAACTATTAATTACCTTTAGCTATTTACCAGTGTAGTGCACATCACATGTTAATTTGTATAAATGCCTTTGTGTATAGAACTATTAATTTAATCTGTTTCATCGTAATTTTCCGCTGCCGTCTGCTTTTTTGCACTGAGTAAAAGACAAAACAAATGAAATTATAAAATCAATATCATTTTTTAACTCTCTTTCTAAATTTGACACATGGCTCATTGTGATATTTTTTTTCCAATTTTACTCTTAATTTTTTGTGTTGACAATTATTTTTTATAAATAAATTTACCCTTAATTTTTTAACTATCTTTTTTTACTTTCTCTCTTAATTTTTTTAGTTTATTTTTAAAACTCATTTGACTCCTTGCTATTTTCTAACATTGATTTTTTAACTCCCTTTTAATTTTTCCTCTCAGATTTTTTAACTCTCTTTTTATTTTTCCTCTCAGTTTTTTAACTTATTTTTAAAACTCACGGTTGTTTTCTAACATTGACTTTTTAACTTCATTTACTTTCCCTCTCAACTACCTGATATGTAGTCCTCCAATTACTTAACCCAATATTTTTCATTATTTTCAAGGCATAATTAAAAACTCAATTTTTTAACTTATTTTTAAAACTCACGGCTATTTTCTAACGTTGACTTTTTAACTCCATTTACTCTCCCTCTCAAGTACTTGACATGTAGTCATCCAATTACTCAATCCAATGGTTTTCATTATTTCATTATTTAAAAATAATGTAGAAAAGTTTTTGTTCTATTTCCACCAACCGCTGATTGTTACTCAAATTAATATTAGATTTTGAATTCCTTTATGGATCAAGCGAGATGAACGGAAGTGAATGGAAAAAGAGGTGAATTTTTCAAAATTTCATCATTTTATAAGTCACAAGAAGACCAAAAGCTTTCATTCTCTTGGAGTCGTTTATGAGGTATTTTTTTTCACTTTATTAGTGTTTTTTAATTATTATATGGGTATTTTTGAGGTGATTTCATCTTCTTTGCATTCGAATAGCTCTTATGAGTAGATTTTTGTTCTTTGTGTTTTTTCATCTTCTTTAATATCTTTAATTTTAGCGAACAAATAATGCACAAACTACAAACTAATTAGCAATTATTTTCCTCCTTTTTTTACATATTTTTTTTTCTCTTTACGTCCATCCTTTTCTTAAAAGGGGGCAAGATGACAATAAACAAATGTGAAGTTACAATATATATATATATATATATATATTAGATAGTTAGATGTAGATTAATTATAAGTAATTGTGTGCACTTTCATTGTTTGTAAATTTGCTATCTTTGGATCTCTTTATTGAAGGATAGCAATCTGTTTTCTTTTCTCTTTACGTCCATCCTTTTCTTAAAAGGGGGCAAGATGATAATAAACAAATGTGAAGTTACAATATATATATATATTAGTTAGATGTAAATTAATTATAAGTAATTGTGTACACTTTCATTGTTTGTAAATTTGCTATCTTTGGATCTCTTTATTGAAGGATAGCAATCTTTCTATCTTCTTCTATTTTTTGCACATTGCAAACTCACATGACTTTTTGATGTATAAATATTTTTCTAATCAAATCATATAGATTCAACATGCTTTTTATAAATCTGGATAGAATACATTGCAAACTTGATCTAATGTTTACGAAGTTTTGATTCATAATTTTCATTTAAAGAGATAATTTGAACACAATTTATCATTTCAATTGTATATTATGTAGAACCAAAAAAGATTAACGACTTATGGTAAAAAAAAATTAAGGCACTTTAAGAACAAGTTTGATAAAGAATTCTCTTTTGGAAATATGTTATTATTATAAATTCATACTAAAAAAATGTGTGTATATATATTATCTTATATACTATTATTATTCTCATACTACTACATTAGTTTTATAAATATCCTAAACAATCTGAACTAATTTAAATATATATATATATTAAATTTAACTTAATAGTTAATACACCCGAACTCGATATTTCACTCGGATCCGATTAATTTTTTCATGTATCTTCGTGTAAATGAAATTTCGATTTTTTCGGGTAGGGAACCGAACCGAATTATTTCGGTTCGGGTTTATTCGGTTTTTGGGTTATTCGGTTCGGGTTCAGGTATTCAAAAAAAAAATTCGGTTTTGGATAATTCGGTTCAGTTCGGTTCGGGTTGAACCGAATGGACATGCCTACTCTCAAGTACCTGACATGTAGTCCTCCAATTACTTAACCCAATATTTTTTATTATTTTCAAGGCATAATTAAAAACTCAAATTTTTTTACTTATTTTTAAAACTCACGATTATTTTCTAACATTGACTTTTTAACTCCATTCACTCTCCCTCTCAAGTACCTCACATGTAGTCCTCCAATTACTCAAGTCAATGTTTTTCATTATTTTCGATACATAATTAAATACAATGTAGAAAAGTTTTTGTTCTCTTTCCACCAACAATCGATTGTTACTCAAATTAATATTAGATTTTGAATTCCTTTATGGATCAAGTGAGATGGAGCGGAAGCGAATGAAAAAATGGGCAGATTTTTCAAAATTTCATCAATTTGGGTGTAAAACCCCTCAACACTCCGATCTAGATTTACTTCTTACGTTTTTAGTAAAAAAATTGATTTTATTGATGCAGTACGTAGTCATGATGCAAATCTCATATCTTCCTCTTGCTTTTTTCATCATAAATATAAGTCACAACGAAGATTAAAAAATTTCATTCTCTTGGAGTCGTTTATAAGGTAATTTTATTCACTTTATTAGTGTTTTTTCAATTATTATTTGGGTATTTCTGATGTGATTTCATCTTCTTTGCATTTGAATAGCTATTATGGGTTGATTTTCATTCTTTGTGTTTTTTTACTTTATTTTTTTCAATAGTTTAATTTAATATCTTCAACTTTAGCGGACAAATAATGTACGAACTACAAACTAATTAGCAATTATTTTTCTTTTTTTTCTTTTGTCGATTTTCTTTTCTCTTCACGTTCATCATTTTCTTAAAATGTGGCAAGTTGGCAATAAACAAATGTGAAATTACAATGCATATATATTTATATAAAAGATACTTAGATGTAGATTAATTATAAGTAATAGTGTGCACTTTCATTATTTGTAAATTTGCTATCTTTGGATCTCTTTATTGAATGATAGCAATCCTTCTATCTTTTTCTGTTCTTTGTGCATTGCAAACTCACGTGACTTTTTGATGTATAAATATTTTTCTAATCAAATCATGTACATTCAACATGCTTTTCAAAAATCTGGATGGAATACATTGCAAACTTGATCTAATGTTTACGAAGTTTTGATTCATAATTTTCATTCAAAGAAATAATTTGAACATAATTTATCATTTCAATTGTATATTAGGTAGAATCAAAAAAGATTAACAACTTATGGTAAAAAAAAATTGAGATACTTTAAGATAAGTTTGATAAAAAAATTTCTTTTGAAAATATGTTATTATTATAAATTCATACTAAAGAAACGTGTGTATATATATTATCATATATATTATTATTATTATGCTCATATTATTTTATTAATTTTATAAATATTCTAAATAGCTCGTGCAAAGCACGGGTTTTGAACTAGTATGTTATTATTATAAATTCATACGAAAGAAATGTGTATATATATATTATTATTTTATATATTTAAATATATTATTATGCTTATACTATTTTATTAGTTTTATAAATATTATAAATAGTCCGTGCAAAGCACGGTTTTTGAACTTATTTATATATATATATATCCCTTGAGTTAATGTTGTGGAGCGCAAGGCATGGTCAATGTGTCGGTCTGTTTGGCACCTCTAGGCTCTAACAGACCGTCAAGGAGACTTTTGTAAATTGCAACATAGTTTGCAAATTGCAATGCAGTTTGACACCTCTAGGCATGGTCCACGTGTCGACATGTTTGACACTTTTATCACATGTTTATATATATTTTATAATATAAAGGATTTAAAAATTATTTTGGATGAGTTAAATAGAGTTTTATAGACTTTTGTCCAATATTTATATTAATTTTATAATTCAAAAAATTAATATTAACTTATGAAATAAATTATTTGCAATACAAAAGAAATATTATAGTTTAAAAAATTATTTTCAATAAAATTATTATATATATATATATATATATATATATATATATATATATATATATATATTAGTCCCTTGAGTTAATGTTGTGGAGCGCAAGGCATGGTCCACGTGTCGATCTGTTTGGCACCTCTAGGCTCTAACAGACCATCAAGGAGACTTTTGTAAATTGCAACATAGTTTGCAAATTGCAATGTAGTTTGACATCTCTAGGCACGGTCCACGTGTTGGCCTGTATGACACTTTTATCACATGTTTATATATATTTTATAATATAAAGGATTTTAAAAATATTTTGGATGAGTTAAATAGAGTTTTATAGACTTTTGTCCAAAACTTATATTAATTTTATAATTTAAAAAATCAATATTAATTTATGAAATAAATTATTTGCGATACAAAAGAAATATTATAGTTAAAAAATTATTTTCAATAAAATTATTTTATTTTTTAAATTTAAATTTAATTTTATAGATTTTGTGCAAAAAAAATTTATTACAATATATATTTCGTTTTTATCATTAAAAATATTTAAAATAAAAATTATTTTTAAAAAATTATATATATATATATATAAATTTTTGGCGAAAGTCTCTAATGCGTTAGAGATTTTTGATGGGGATAAAATAGGTATTATGGATATTACATTCCAGATTTGAAAATTTTTACATCCTTTTATTTCGATCGGAAAATTGTTATTCCCAAAAATCTAATTTTAAAAAATTGTTGATTTTTTCTACTTAAAACTACGTTTTTCAATAAAAAAGTTATAGGAAAGAGATTGACGAGTTTAATGATTGATTGATAAGGAAAGATTATGATTAATAAATTTTTCATCATTGGACGACTACGTAGAGTCTCTACGAGCTAAAGTTCGTAATTTCTGTAATACCCTAATTTAGTCCCATATCGAGAGTATGTTAGATGTGACCTTGGTTTATAAGACTTGATGTGTGTGCTATCATCAACTTCAGCTTAAGCATTTTAATGAGACCAATTGGTTAGCCTATGAAGTTGATGCGTTAGTTATCCCATCAAGCGGGTTGTAACAAAGTGGTACCTGAGCATTTGGTTTAGGTCCTGACTTCAATTTTAAGGACATTGGGGTACTGTATGGACATTGCTAGCATGTCAGCATATAGTGTGGTCCTAGTCACGAGATTGGGGAACTGAGCCTGCGCACCAACGGCGGTACGTATAAGCTTTTTAATTGTTTCTTGTTAAATTAATTTACCTATTCTTGGTTGCTATTCTTATTAGTGATGGATGCCTTTAATGATGCTGTGGTGAGAGGTAGTGGGAGTAATTACACACGTGGACGTGGACGTGGACGTGGACGCGGTCGTGGACGGGGCCATGGCGGTAGGCAGCCAGCTCAGGGGGAGGCTGGACAGGATCCTAGAGTGGCCATGTTATAGGCTTAGGTGGTCGTATTGACCGAGGAGCTCCGTAGGGAGCGAGAATCGAGGCAGCAGGAGCCTCAACCTGTGCCGCCAGTGGCACCGGTGGCACAGGGGGCAGCGGGATTTGTACCCCTAGTTGTTAGGGAGACGGACAGGCAGGAGGTAGTGTCAAGCAGCGTTGCATATAAGGATTTTGTTCAATTGAGACCACTGCAGTTCACAGGCACAGACCCTGATGTGGAGGTGACGACTTTTCTAAACGACTGGCAAGAGTTGTGCGAGGTGTTCGGATGCTCTTCAGTAGCCATGGTACAGATGGTGGATTTGCAGCTAAGGGGACCCGCTAAGGAATGGCTCCACGTATGGAGGTCCCGTAGGGGGATTGATGCACCACCCCCTGTATGGTAGGAGTTTTGGGCGGCTATGGTGGAGAAATATCTTCCCAGGAGTGTACGGGAGAAGAGAGGAAGGGAATCCGAATAGCTCAAGCAGACCGACAGTGTGTCAGTGGCATAGTACGAGGTGGAGTTCACCCGCTTATCACGGCCATCCTTTGCTAGTGGCGACTGAGACGAATAGGGTCAGGCGATTCATGGAGGGGCTGAGAGTTCAGATCGGCAGGCTGATTCACTTCACTAAGGACACCACTTTCACCCAGGTGGTGGATGAGGCGATGCGGAAGGAGTCGATGGTACCGACTGATTGACAGGATGGGCCAGCCAGAAAGAGATTCAGGCCGCAGGGACTAGGAGAGCGGTAGAGTTTTTCTGAGGGTATAGTGTCTGGAGCAGCTCGTCCGCTAGGACAGGGATAGGGTAGTTTCAGAGGTCGCCCAGGTGCAGGGCTAGTGGCCACTCATAGAGTCAGAGGACAGTGGTATCTGAGGTGCAGAGGAGGGCTGAGGTGCCGCAGTGTGGGCGGAGACACACCGGGATATGTTTTGGCCGTACAGATATTTGCTTCGGGTGCGGACAATCGGGTCACATCAAGAGGGACTGTCCAGAATTAGGTAGTAGCCTCTCGATCGACCAGAATTTTATTTTTTGAGTTGTTGAGCTTTGAAGTTATTCTTGTTGCACACTCTCCCAAACAATATTAACCTTCATGGAGAATGATTATAGGAGGGTGAATTGTATAAGGTAAATGACATTGCCACTCCCAACTATCTCCTACCCATTATCCAAGCCACGCGTGGTTGGCTCTTTCGTAGCTTGCACTATGCAACCCCTCAACTTCACTAGGGGTTGCTAGTGGTCCGCCCTCAATTGCCACAACAACAACTAACATCATGTTGGCTCAAGGGTTTCAACATCACTCATCATTTTAGTTTTGATGATAATAAATATGTTACTAATGAATTTATCATATTTTTATTTTAGATCAAGAACGATATGCACGTCAAGTTCAAATTTAGATTTCAAGTAGAGAATTTCAACGAAAATGAACCTTAGAGCAAAAACATATCAAGTATTATGTTTAGGTCTTAGTTTTTTATTGTAAAAACTACTAAGGCCCCAAATATATTGTACCTAATGATTCCACAACATTTGAACCCAAACCAAATCCCCAAATCAAGTCATTTTCCTTAAAAATCAGCTAACTAGTTTTTGAAATAGTTTCGATCGGAGTTCGATCGACTGACGTTCAACCAAATTGTGACTAAAATGTGTAAAAAAAATTTCAAAAGCCTTCAGCCGAATTCAAACGAAGTTTGTTTTCGATCGACCAAACTTTGCCCGACTTGGGCAAACCCAACGGATCTTTTTCTAGTCGTTAGTCTGTCGGTCGACTAGAATTAGCAAGGTAAAATTATAGGGCCGCTGACCAACCAACAGATGCGAAAAAGAGGCAGAATGGTAGCGGTCGACCGAACTGGAGATAGCCTAATCGCAACCCTGGCTCCAGCCATTCGGTCGATCGACGGGTCGATCAAATGTCGGAAGAAAAGGATTTTCGTTGGCCGGTCAACCCGTCGGTTGACTGAGCTCTCACAATCAGCCAGCGGTCGCACTGACGGTCGATCCGTCGGTCGACCGACCGATCGATCGGCCTGCGACCGAACGGCTCCAACGGTCGATTTTTCACCCGTTGAACGGGCCGTTCGGGTGAGGGGTTATAAAATACCCCTCACCTAACTTCTTTAACACTTCTTAGAAATCTTATTGTGCATTAAAGAAGTTATCTAAAGCCTTCAACGATCGACATCTGCGCGCGCCCTCTGCTTCCATCTTCAACATCAAAAAACAGACGCTGCTTCTGCTTCTTCAACTATGCTGCGATACTTTGAGTCATCCTTTTGCAAGTTGAAGATGAGAAGGCGGTGGGAAGAAGATTGGTTCATCTTTCATTCTTTAAGCTCTTTCCTTGTATTTTAATTTTATTGTAACTTGTTTTCAAAGTTGAGATAGCTTGCTAGGTGTGCTAGGAAACACTTACGGTAGCTTTATAGAATTGTGTTTTGCCTAGGTGAATAGGATTGAGGTGTTCTCCGAGTGGTGAGAAGGGTGTCCTCATTGTATTCAAAGGGAAATATAAATTCTATAATTAGAAATCCTTGGTGATGAGCCAAGGTAGTGGAGTAGGCGGTTGGCCGAACCACTATAAGCATTCTTATTTGCATTGCTTTCTTACTTGCTTTTATCGTTGTTATTAAATTTTGATCACATTAATCAGTAAGTAACAATTGCATCAAGTAAAGATAAAATTGAGTAAGTAGAAAATTATAAAAGGGGACGGATACTATTCAACCCCCCTTCTAGTGTCGGGTTTCACACAACATGTTCCATACCTGCATTTATTCTATTTGATCCTGGAGCTACTCATTCCTTTATTTCTGATAACTTTGATATGAAGCTGGATAAAGAGAAAGATTCTCTTGTGGTACCCTTGGTTGTATCAATGCCTACAGGACATTCTGTCCATATTGAGATAGTTTTCAGGGGCTGTGAGGTGTCCATTTGTGGGCATGCTTTGGAAGCAGAATTGATAGTTCTACCCACCTTGGAACTGGATGTGGTCTTGGGCATAGACTGGCTATCTTCTCACTATGCATCTATGGATTATAGAACGAAGGCCATTACTTTTAATAAGCCAGGCATGTCGTCGTTCACCTTCCAGGGTGAGGGTAGGGGGGAAACTTTTGGGGGTTATTTCAGCCCTCAAGATCCGAAAGCTACTCGTGAGTGGTTACTAGTCATTTTTAGCTTTTATATCTGTTGCTGAGGAGGGTGAAATTCCAGATGAGCTTCGGATGTTTAGTGAGTATTCGAATGTTTTTCCAGATGAGCTTCCGAGATTGGCACCGATTCGAGAGATTGAGTTCTGCATTGATTTGTAGCTGAGGGTGAAGCAGATCTCAATCCCCCCATATCGTATGACATCAGCTGAGTTGAGAGAGATTAAGGCTCAGTTGCAAGAGTTGAAGGATCTGGGTTTCATTCACCCGAGTGTGTCGCCCTGGGGAGCGCCGGTACTTTTTGTTAAAAAGAAAGATGAGTCCATGCGAATGTGTATTGATTACCGACAGCTAAATAAAGTGACGATCAAGAATCACTACCCACTTCCAAGGATTGATGATCTTTTTGATCAGTTGCAAGGAGCGCAATGATTTTCTAAGATTGACCTAAGGTCAGGATATCACCAGTTGAGTATCCAGGATCAGGATGTTCAGAAGACAGCCTTTAGGACGAGATATGGTCACTACGAGTTTTTTGTCATGTCCTTCGAGCTGACTAATGCACCGGCCACATTTATGGATTTGATGAACCGAGTGTTCAAGGAGTTTCTGGATAGGTTTGTCATTGTATTCATAGATGATATCCTGGTTTACTCCCGAAGTGAGGCTGAACACTGTGAGCATCTGAGAGTAGTTTTAAAGACCCTCAGGAAGCATCAATTATTTGCTAAATTTTCCAAGTGTGAGTTCTGGCTAAGCAGTGTGGGATTCTTAGGGCATGTGGTGTCGAGAGACGGGGTGAAGGTAGACCCCGCGAAGATTGAGGCAGTGCAGAGATGGGAAAGACCGACCTGTGTGCCTGAGATTCGAAGCTTCTTGGGCTTGGCCGAGTACTATAGGAAGTTTGTAGAAAACTTTTTTTGAATTGCAGCTCCTTTAACCCGGTTAACTCAGAAGAAGGTTAAGTTTGAGTGAGATAGCAAGTGCGAAGAGAGCTTTCAGAAGCTCAAGGATCGGTTGACTTCAGCGCCAGTATTGGCCTTGCTGTTAGGTTCTGGACGTTTTGTGGTGTACTGTGATGCTTCTAGGGTGGGTTTGGGTTGTGTTTTGATGCAGCATGGTAGGGTGATTGCTTATGCATCTAGGCAGTTAAAACCTCATGAGAATAACAACCTGACCCATGATTTAGAGTTGGTAGCTATAGTATTTGCATTGAAGTTATGGCGTCATTATCTGTATGGAGAAGCTTGTGAGATTTATACTGATAATAAAAGTCTTCAGTACTTGCTTACTCAAAAGGAACTAAACTTGAGGCAAAGAAGGTGATTGGAGTTGTTGAAAGACTATGACTGCACAATTTTATACAATCCTGGGAAAGCTAATGTTGTGGCTGATGCACTGAGCAGAAAATCTATGGAGAGCCTAACACACTTAACTTTGAGAAGGAGGCCCTTGGCAAGGGAGCTTGCCAAATGTTTGGGGAATGGCGCGGTGTTAACGGTGTTTAACTCGGGTGATATGGTGGCGCATCTTCGCGTCCAGTCCACTTTGGTGGATATGCTCCGAACAACCCAGGGTAAGGATGCATTTTGTGATCTAACCCGAGATCTGGTTGAGAGGGGAGATGCGGACAATGGGTTTAGGATTGATGCAGATGGTGTGTTAAGGTTCATAGATAGGATTGTGGTGCCTGATATGGCAGAGGTCCGCCAACATGTACTTGAGATGACTCATAATTCTACTTATACTATGCATCCAGGAGCCACCAAGATGTACCGTGATTTGCGGCAGTATTACTGGTGGAGAGGAATGAAGAGGGAGGTAGCTGAGTTCGTGTCTAAGTGTTTGGTCTATCAACAGGTTAAGGCCGAGCATTTGAGACCTGCAGGGCTTCTTCAGAATCTGGAGGTGCCGGAATGTAAATGGGAAAAGATTACTATGGATTTTGTTACTGGACTACCAAGGTCGAAGAAAGGAAATGATTCTATTTGGGTGGTGATGGACCGGTTAACTAAGTTGGCGCACTTTATTCCGGTGAAGATGACTTTCACCGCAGAGCAGTATGCCCAATTATTTTTGGATCGAATTGTAGTGTATCATGGTATCCCAGTAATGATCATCTCTGATCGGGGTACTCAATTCACTGCTCGATTTTGACAGTCTTTTCAGAAGGCTTTGGGTACTCAGGTCAGATTCAGTACCGCTTTTCATCCGCAGACGGACGGACAGTCTGAGAGGACAATTCAAACTTTGGAGGACATGTTGAGATCTTGTGCTCTGGATTTAGAGGATGGTTGAGAGAGGCACTTGTCCCAAGTGGAGTTCGCCTATAATAATAGTTTCCAGAGCACTATTGGTATGACGCCTTTTGAGGCCCTGTATGGGCGGCGATGTAGATCCCCGGTGGGGTGGTTCGAGGCTAGGGAGTCTCGATTGTTGGGGCCAAATTTGGTACAGGATATTGTGGAAAAGATAAAATTGATTAAGGATCGATTGCTGGCAGCTCAAAGTCGCCAAAAGATGTATGCAGATGGAAAGGCCCGAGATGCTGAGTTTGCAGATGGGGAGTTGGTGTTTTTGAAGATGTCTCCTATGAAGGGAGTAGTGACGTTCGGGAAGAAGGGAAAGTTGAGTCCCAAATTTGTAGGATTTTTTCCTATCTTACGGCGGAGAGGAGTCGTGGCTTATGAGTTAGCCTTATCGCCTAGCCTGGATAGGGTGCACCCAGTGTTTCATGTTTCTATGCTGAAGCAGTATGTCAGGGATGAGTCTCATGTACTTGAGCCACCGATGGTAGAGGTTGATTCGACAGTCTCATATGAGGAGAGACCTGTAGAGATTTTGGATCGCCAGATTAGGAAGCTGAGGACCAAGGAAGTTCTGTTGGTGAAGGTCCATTGGGAGCACCATTCTGGTCAGGAAGCTACTTGGGAGGTGGAGAGTGCGATGAAGGAGAAATATCCTTATCTATTTGTTACCTCGTGAGTTCTTTTATACCTTAAATTCGAGGATGAATTTTTTTTAAGGGGGGAGGACTGTTATATCTGTAATTTATATATATATAATTTAAATATTTCAGCGCGACGATGTGGATACGCGTCGGAGCGGATCGGAGGAAGTGTCGGATAATATGATTTAAGGTGAGGATTTGTATGTGTTTAGTATTTTATTTTATGTTTTGGATTATTAGTTGAGTCGAGTCCGACGACTCGATCAGAACCCAATTCGGACGAGTGTTGGTCGAGTTAGGCAGAAACAGAGGTTGGGTTAAGTGAGGGGTATAATCAGAAAAAATGAAAGGGGGGGGGGGGGGGGGGGGGGGGGGGGGGGGGGGGTGTTATTGGATGGTGCGGTTGCTAGGGCCGCACACATCCAAGAGGAGGAAGAAAAAAAACCCCAACGCATGAGAGGGCGGCGACGCAGGAGGCGACAGACGAGGAATTTGCCGCCAGACCGATTGCCGACGCCGGCAATCATCGGCGCGAGGGTCTTTAGGATCGTCTTCCATTTGGTTTTCCCTTGCCGGTGAGTGATTAAATTCATACCAAAACTCATGGTTTCTCCCTTCACCTTGCCGCTCCTCATTATGAAGAAATCTGGAAAATTTCTTTGAGGATTTAAATTCCTTCTCCCATTTGGATTTGGTTGTGGTTTCTTGTACTGATTCCTGTGTTAAACCTGGGACTTAATGTATAAAATTTCTAAGCAATGAAAATTTTAATTCTTGTGGTGACCGCCTACTGTATAAAGGGGTTCTTGCGATCCTTTTTTTATCTCCAGGGAATTGAAGGTTAGATTTATGCAAGAAAAATTTGGTGTTGTAAATGAATCATGATGCTGCCTGCTGTTAAGAGGGAAAGCTGAAAACTTTGCTTATATATATATATATATATATTCGTTAATTGAATGGTAATCAGTCTTGATAAATAGGTTTTGTGCTTGGGTTAATTGGATGTGGGGTTAGCTGTGGAATTGAAAATATAGAGGGGTGTGGTGTGGCCGCATGTGACATCGACCTTTGGTGGCCGCCTACCACAAACACAGGAGGAATTGGAACCTTTAAGTTAAATTGGAATGTTGGTAGTAGTACTCTATGCTACAAATATAGAGCTTTGGTTTTGATTTAAGGAGAAAGAAGTTTAGGTGGCAGCCTTAAAGTCAAACTAGTGTAGAGCCATATTAAATGTAAATTTCCTAGTGATGTGTATATGTATATTTTTATCTGCAATTATGCATTTACATATTGTGTAGTATGAATTGAGGTGTTTGCATATATGTTTAATTATAGGTATCTAGAATACATGTTTAGCTATGTTCTATTACTAAACCTGTAATTGTCAATGTTTAATTTGAATGAATTGGTTGGACTTGGAATGTGTATACATTGTTGGTGCAAACATCATGTGTAATATATTTGTGCTTGTGGATGAAACAGAGGGTTGGATTGGGCTGATCAGCGGAGGAGGAGTGGACCGGGAAGCTCGTCAGCGAGCCACACTGACGACCGACCCGGAGTGACACTTGTTGGAGGGTTTTTCCAACCAATTGGGGATTACTGAGGCTAGAGGACCTGCCTAGCTCAGGAACCATGGGCGGGAAGCTCACTGGGCATGTCCTAGTGACCGACTCGTATTGTTTGGAAATGTGCTTGTGTGAATATGTGGTTTCTTTTCTGTATGGGTTATATATATGGACTGCTTTGGATTTACATAGATAAAAGATTTATTTATGGATTTAAGAAATTATTCATTGTATTGTGAAAATTATCTATTGTGTGATCGTTATGTTTTACATATAACTGTTAAACTATGGACCATGGTAGGCTCAAGACCGAGTCTCTCACTAAGTCCAATGTGGACTTACCATTTTATTTTGTTGTCTTCTTGTAGCACTATGTCAAAACCAGCAGTAATACTGGAGTACCGAGTAGCGCAGTTGGGAGCAGCAGGTTCAGAGCAGACCTCGTGACAAGTCAAAGTTAGAGTTAGGATAGTGGTCGGATTTAGAGAGAGCCACGTAGTGAGATTTATTGTTTCTTTATTTCATTCATTGTTTCAAAACATTCTTTAAAGTTTGTTTCAGTTGAACATTCATGTTTCCGCATTTTCTTTAATAGAGAATTGAATTATTCGTTTATTTTATTTTATTAGTTGTTGGAGTTTGAAATAAAAGTTTGGTTTATCTCTGTGGGTTGTAGTTGAGTTAGGCTTCGGGGTATGCTTGTATACTCTGGCCAGTCACACCATTGTGAAATTGGGGTGTGACAAAATAGTATCAGAGCAAGACCTAGTCCTAGGCATGATGAGGGAGTCTATGTGAGAAATAACTGCCCAGGTGGTGGAGCCGCTACTAGGCTAGGCCTCATATGATGCCGACTTGGGTGTGATTCTGGGCTATGTGTTGGACTTGGTTGGGTCTTGACGAGGACGTCAAGACATAAGTGGGGGAGATTATAATACTCCGATTTAGTCCCACATCGAGAGTATGTTGGATGTGGCCTTGGTTTATAAGACTTGATGTGTGTGCTACCATCAACTTCAGCTTAAGCATTTTAATGAGGCCAATTGGTTGGCCTATAAAGTTGATGTGTTAGTTATCCCATCAAGCGGATCGTAACAATTCCAAATTTAGAACTTTGGGCATGTTTGTTAGCTTTGTTTTCGGCTTTCGTTTTCGCCCAAAATCGAAAACGGGTTCGAAACGTTATTTGTTGACGACAATATTGGGCGGGTTTCCATTCGTGTTTCGCGAAAATCCGTTTTCGCGAAACACTCAAATACACACAAGCGTGACCGTGTTTTCGCGACCCTTTTTGGAATAAAAATTTTGCGAAACATGAAAACTAGACATGTCAAATAAACAGATTTTCGCCAAACAAAAAAACTGAAACCAAAAAACCGAAACTCAACCATCGATTTTAATTTTCGCAAAACGAAAACTCGAAAAAAATGCTTGCAAACAAACACACCAAACTATCTGGAGGTTTTTATGGTCATAAAATCTTGGTTGTTGATTCCACCTGTCCCCTTAAATTTAGGTCAAGTGAGCTTGAAGCAGGAAAGGTTAATTATACGTAGAAGATTGAATTATAGAAGCACATCGAATTCCTTGATAAATTAAGCAATAAAACTTATATAATTCACTTAAAATGAACATTGATCCTTTTATTTATCATCCCATCTTCAAAAAAAGCTTGTCCAAATCAAAGACAACTACAAATTTCTAAAAGAAGAGATCAGCCAACAACGCATTCAACAACTCAATTCTTTCAGAAACTATAAAACAAGTTTCAGAAGGAGATTAACATCATTGTCAATCCTTGAAACGATCCAAAGCAACTGAGGTAGAAGATGAAGAGAGGCGGGAGGCAGCAGCAGCAGCATGGGATGGCGAGGACCTCAAAAATCCCACCTTCAAAGCGCAATATTGCGAGGCCGGCGCCAAACGCCACCAAGGTGGTAGTCAACCGCCTCGACTCCCATCCGGCCGCCGCCGGCGTCTCCGTCGAAGCGCCGTCGAAGCGCTCCAAGCACTGCAAATCCACCACCAAGTGCGGCAGAGCGAGGTGCAAGTGCTGCAATTCCAGCCCCCTCTCCAAGTGCAGAGACAAGGCCAAAGGCTCCCACAAGCTCAAGTCCGGCGACGTGCTGCTGAACCATCGGCTCTTGGCGTGGCGGGTCGTCCACGTTAGAAACCTCCCCAATTGCGAGGACTGCTCTGTTACTGAGATCCTTCGTCATCTGTATTCTAACAACTTCCAAGAAGAAGAAGAAGACGAAGAAGAAAAAGAAGAAGAAGAAGAAATAAAAGAAGAGGAAGAGGAGGAGGAAGAAGAAGAAGAAGAAGAAGAAATGGAAAAGGAGTGTGCGAATTATAATGGGCAAGGAGAAGGAGAATACTCTTCGGCGACTGCAGATTTAGAAGTGGAATGCGTTGCTGGGGAATTAGCTGATGATGAGATGGGAAGTGATGAAGGAGGAGGTGTGGATTTAGGTGAAGTTGGGAAAATCTTCACTGATGGAGAAGACTGGCTTGTGGTAGATGAGTAGAGAGATGTAAATTCCACTTGAGGGGTTAATTATGAGATACATATTCTGCAAATAAATAAATAAAAGGTTGGTGATTCAAGGAAATTATTATATAATTTCTTTCATTATATCGATATATATATAGTGCGAGTTGATATATGCACTTGATTCAATTCAAGGACGAAGTTATATACATATTATACATCGATTGCTTTGTTCATCTCCACATTATTCTCCACTCTAAAGAAGTTGAACCACAAGTTAGATATCCACAAGATGCTGCCCAAGATCGCACCTCCGACCACCACAATCCACGAAGTCGACACCCACGCCGGAATCACATCCCTCGCCTTCCCGCTCAGGTAATACGCGCTCATCTTGTAGAAGAAGACCGGCCCCACGAGCCCCCTCGCCACCGTGAACGCGGCGTAGAAGGCCGGAGTCACCCACCTGTGCACCTTCGCCGCGACCGCCGACTCTGTTTTCCTCAGCCCGGTCAGCGTCACCGCGTTCTCGCAGGCGCTGGTGACCTCCGCCAGCACGAGCAGGACCAGGATCGAGAAGGCGCCGTGCGCGACGAGGTAGCGGCAGGTAAGGAAGACGAAGAGCGCGGCGAGGTGGTGGGCGACGTAGAGGGAGGCCTGCGGGGGGATGAAGAAGAGGTAGTGGAGGAGGTCGACGGCGAAGTAGGCGGTGCTGAAGTCGAGCACGAGGCTCTGGAGGCCGGTGTTGGGCGCGGCGAATCGCCGGACGGGTCGCGGGAGGAGGAGGGCGGGGATGGCTAAGAGCACGGCGGGGGTGCCGTGGAAGAGGGACATGAAGCAGCTCGATGCTTCCGGGCGGTGCTTCGGACTCCACTTGCGGAAGACGACGAAGTAGCCGAGCAGATATATGGAGCAGAATGCGGCGACGATGAGAGGAAGTAGCCAGTGCTCGATCGCCATGTGATCGTATTTGGAGATGAGAATTCACAGAGGAGAAGCTTAGACGACGAAGAATTCACATGTGGGAAGCAACAGAGAAGAGCTCAAGTGTTGATATATAGTTTGTATATAGTGAGCGCTGCCGATCTAATTATTAATTGCGCCGATAATGTTGGCGAACGCATAATTTGAAGGGATAATTACATATAAAGCCTACTCATATGCTTAATTACAAAAAAAAAATAAAAAAAAATCAAGTGATCACTATTATAAGACTCAATCTTAATAATTTGTATCAAAAATTCTAGAACAAATTATAGGAACACCTCGACTATAAGTCATGTGTACAATAGCCAACTGTGGGTAGCACAATTTGTGGTAATATGTTGAACGTTGCCTAGAGATCTAGGATTCAAATCCTAATATGGTCACCTATTATTACTTTCTATCTTTGTTAAAAAAAAAGTCATGTGTACAATATCTACCTAAACTAACTATAGGTCATGTGTACAATATCTATCTAAACTATCAAGTGTGCACAGAATCCTTCACCACTACATTAGTTATTTCAATAATTCTTATCTGTTAGCTCTCCGTTAAAATAATGTCACATGGCAGCACTCTCCATCATCCATTTCATTTAACGATCATCACTTCTTCTTTTATCCATCCCTCACCTACCTACACTCTTCTCCTTGCCCTAGACTTCACCGTCAAATTTATTTTTTGTTGTTTTCAATTTAGGGTTACAGAAGAGAAGAGAAGGTAAAAGAAGGGGTCAGAGAGGGGGTTCTACGCACGGGGGAATTTTACCGTTAAATTACTAACAGGCTGACTAACGGAGGGGGTTATTGGAACAACTAATGTAGTGGATAAAAGTTCTGTGCACACTTGATAATTTATATAGGTCTTGCACATATGACCAATAGTCGAGAGAGATCCCGCATAATTTATCCAAAATTCTTTAAATAATTTAAATTAACTACATATCGCTTTAAGTATAATTAGCCACATAATTAGTTGTACTGACCCAATAAATAAGTTCATTTAATGAGCAACATAAGTTTAAAGAGGAATGGAATTATACATAATTAGTTACTGACCCAATAAATAAGTTCATTTGTCACATCAATTGAAGTCAATTCGTTAAGATTATCATGTATGTTTACTTTAACGGATTGAATTGGATAGTATAATAAATGAAAGAGATATTTAGATAAGATTGTTATAGTATATATGAATTTTGATTTTATTTTAATTTATTGTTTTTTATTTTATTTTATTTCAATTTAATTATTTCCTCAAAACACTCGCAACATTGAGAATTTCATCATTTTAGTCATATACAAAATACTTATTCTTTAAATATGAAATTAAATGAATGTTTATGCACTTTTGTAAGCATTAATAGTTGAATCGAAGATAAAATGTAAAAGATGTGGTAACTAATGAAATGAATTAATTTAAGTATTAGTGCTTGTAAAAGAAGTTATACATTTCTATAATAATAATAATAATAATAATAATAATAATTGTTGTACATTAATAAATTTAAGTATCTTAATAATAATATTAATTTAAGTATTAGTGCATTAATAATGAAGTTATACATTTGTGAAGCTACATTGATATTTTTAAGAAAATTTTTGAGTCAATTTGATGATGATGATGATAATAATAATAATAAATAAATAAATAAATAAATAAATAAATAAT
Organism: Canna indica; assembly: GCA_034359265.1. NCBI lineage: Eukaryota > Viridiplantae > Streptophyta > Magnoliopsida > Zingiberales > Cannaceae > Canna > Canna indica. Next base: position 12,945,619 of record CP136893.1, on the reverse strand, counting down.
GAAGGACAGACTAAAAAATTTCTTTCATTATGAAGTTGCTTTGAGATCGGTGCAAAATGACATGGCTCAATAATAATTTTATTTAGGGGTGAGCGGATTTGAGTATCATGTATTTTTCATAATATTTGAATCCTTCCTTGTATAGGATTAGTTCATAGGTTTTGAAATCATACCTTATCCTAATGGAACCTAGAATCGGACCCTACCCGAAATCATAAGTTTCGATTTCGATTTCGGGTACCCTGTTGGAACCTATTCATTGACTAAACAAGTTCCAAAATAAGTTATATATAGAACATGTTCCAAAACAGGTTGTAGAATAGGTTCCACTAGATTCCAGTACAAGTTTCAAAAGGTTTTTGAACACGTTCCAAAAGGTTTTTGAACACGTTCCAAAATAGGTTCCAACATGGTACATTATTGGAACATGTAAATGAACAGATTCCGAATACCGATTTCGGTTTCGAGTACCCGATGTATTGAATTCAGAATCGAAACCGATTTTAATTGGTTCCTTAATTTTTATTCCAAACTCTACTTGAATTTAACTCGGATCTATCCCGAACTTATCCGATTGGATAAATTCTAATTGATTCTGCACCTACCCAGTACCCATTCAGGTACAGCGGTACAACCCTAGTTTTGTTCTATTACCATAACAGTTCCAGCAAATGAATCAATCACTGCCCAAAGCCAGTAAGCAAATCATATCTTACTAGTCACAATCAAATCCAATCGGACCAAATCATCGACATGAGTTTAGCTCCAGCCACCAGGTGAGCTGATAGAGTGCAGCTTCGAGCAAGCAAGAACATCAATATGGAAGGAGGGCCCCAACAGGCAACGGGTTGGAATCTGGAACATAGAATCTTCAATAATGGCCAACTCCATGATTGGCACTATTCTCTGGGCAATTAATGGATGCACGTGGCATGCTCTTTCACCAAAAGAAGATGATTGGCCAACTCCAATGCGGGATGAGTTGGGATCGGACATGAGTTAAGGCCAACTTAATTGGTCACATGCATCCGCCTAATTGATCCATCCATAACAACTTTTGTATTAGGTTTGAAAAGGATTGCAAACCACCTAATTAATTTATATTAGCCAATAATTGAACAATTTATCCAATAGCCGAGAGATTCCGCATAATTTATCCAAAATTCTTTAAATAATTTAAATTAACTACATATCGCTTTAAGTATAATTAGCCACATAATTAGTTGTACTGACCCAATAAATAAGTTCATTTAATGAGCAACATAAGTTTAAAGAGGAATGGAATTATACATAATTAGTTACTGACCCAATAAATAAGTTCATTTGTCACATCAATTGAAGAAAATTCGTTAAGATTATTATGTATGTTTACTTTAACGGATTGAATTGGGTAGTATAATAAATGGAAGAGATATTTAGATATGATTGTTATAGTATATATGAATTTTGATTTTATTTTAATTTATTGTTTTTATTTTATTTTATTTCAATTTAATTATTTTCTCAAAACACTCGCAACATTGAGAATTTCATCATTTTAGTCATATACAAAATACTTATTCTTTAAATATGAAATTAAATGAATGTTTATGCACTTTTGTAAGCATTAATAGTTGAATCGAAGATAAAATGTAAAAGATGTGGTAACTAATGAAATGAATTAATTTAAGTATTAGTGCTTGTAAAAGAAGTTATACATTTCTATCTTAATAATAATATAATAATAATAATAATAATAATAATAATAATAATAATAATAATAATAATTGTACATTAATAAATTTAAGTATCTTAATAATAATATTAATTTAAGTATTAGTGCATTAATAATGAAGTTATACATTTGTGGAGCTACATTGATATTTTTTTTAAAAAAAACGAGTCAATTTAATAATAATAATAATAATAATAATAATAATAATAATAATAATAATAATAATAATAATGAAGGACGGAGTAAAAAAATTCTTTCATTATGAAGTTGCTTTGAGATCGGTGCAAAATGACATGGCTCAATAATTATTTTTTAGGGGTGAGCGGGTTTGAGTATCATGTATTTTTCATAATATTTGGATCCTTCCTTGTATAGGATCAGTTCATAGGTTTTGAAATCGGACCTTATCCTAATGGAACCTAGAATCGGACCCTAACCGAAATCATAAGTTTCGATTCCGATTTCGGGTACTCTGTTGGAACCTATTCATTGACTAAACATGTTCCAAAATAGGTTATAGAACATGTTCCAAAACAGGTTGCAGAATAGGTTCCACTAGATTTCGGTACAAGTTCCAATAGGTTTTCACTGCAACAAATTTGTTATATATCGACATCATAATTTTGACGTCTACCAAAGACGTCAAAATGTAAAATTATTTAAAAATAATAATACAATAAATTTCGACGTCTTTCGCAGACGTCGAAATTTTTTCGACGTCTGACAAACATTTCGACGCCTGTAACATTTCAACGCCTGACAACAAGCGTCGAAATATTTCGACGTTTCACAACAGTTGACAACAGGGGTCGAAATGTTTCGACATCTGAGAAGACGTCAAAATATTTGTCGTACCGACGTCGTATATAGGCGTCGATACGTTTAACATTTTGACGTCAGTTCAGCCGTCAAAAAAAATATTTAAAAAAAAAATATTTTTAACATATCGATGCCTCTGAGAGGCGTCGGTATATTTTTATTAATTTTTTAAAATAAAATTTCATCCGCGTGCGGCGGAAATCGAGTGGCAGCGGATTCACGCCCGCTCGATGTCTGCCACGCTGTGGAAATCGAGCGGCAGCGAATCCACTACGGCTGGATTTCCGCCACGCGGCGGGTAACGGGCAGACGAGCGGCAATAATTTATTAAAAAATTCTGCCTCGGCGAGCGTGGCGGAAATCGCGCGGCAGCAGATTCACTGCTGCTGGATTTCCGTCGCGCGTCAGAAATCGAGCGGCAGCCAATCCGCTGCCGCGCGATTTCCGCCACGCGGCGGGTAATGGGCGGACGAGCGCGCAATCGCACGCGCTCGCCGAGGCAGGAGGCGGGAGATTTCCCGCCTCCTGTAGATTTTTTTAATAAATTTTTAATTTTTAATTTTTTTTAACATAGTTTTTTTTTTATATTCTTCTACACTTTTCTCCTTCTTCTCCGACGACGAGAGGCAAGAGCGCGCAATCCCGCCTCCGACGATGGATTCCCTCGCTTGATCGCCAACTTTGTTCCGTCGTCTTGCATTCCGAGGTATACCTTCCCGAATCCGCCGACCCCAATCACGGCCTTCTTGTCGAAGTTCTTCGTCGCCTCCCTTATCTCGACTAAAGTGAAGACCCTGTCGACGCCAATGGTGCCGGAGGCGAAGATGCCTCCGACGATGCTCCTGATCTTGTGCGATCCGAATCGATTTCTCGATCCCCCTTTGCTGTAGCTGCTGCTCGGAAGCTGGACTGGTTCACGTGTAGAGGGAGGAGCCAAGACGAGAACCTATTCCTCTTCTCCCACTCCGGCCGCCGCCTCCATCGGCAGAACCTATTCCTCTTCTCCCACCCTTCTCGTAGAGGGTGTTTCCGTAAATTTACAAAGATGCATAATTTTAATTGAACATTTTATTAAAAAATATAATTAACCGGCTCGAATTATCTATATAATTAATCGGCTCGAATTATCTATATAATTAACCGGCGTCAATATGCTAAACATATTGACGCCAGTGAAGGCGTCAATATGTTTAGCATATTGACGCCGACGTATTGACGTCAAAGGCGTCGATATGTTTAGCATATTGACGCCGACATATTGACGTCAAAGGCGTCAATATGTTGGCGTCGAAATTTTAAATATTGACGTCTCGTTTCGACCGTACACGTCGTCGAAATTTAAATATTTACGCCTCTTTTTTGACGGTAGAAGACGTCGAAATTTAAATATTGACACCTATATAGACGTCAATATTTAAAATTAAGCGGTGATTATTCGACACGCGTTTTCGACGAATTTACTGCCGTCAGTATGCAAATATTTACTTCCTCCGACGTCAAAATTTATATATAATTTGCCGTCAAAATTTAAACCATCTGTTGTAGTGTTTTGAACACGTTCCAATAGGTTTTTGAACACGTTCCAAAATAGGTTCCAACATGGTACCTTATTGGAACATGTAAATGAACAGGTTCCGGATATCGATTTCGGTTTCGAGTACCCGATGTATTGAATTCAAAATCGGAACCGATTTTAACCAGTTCTTTAATTTTTATTCCGAACTCTACTCGAATTTAACTCGGGTCTATCCCGAACTTATCCGATTGGGTAGATTCTAATTGATTCCAAACCTATCCGGTACCCGTTCAGGTGCAGTGGTACACCCCTAATTTTGTTCTATTACCATAACAGTTCCAGCAAATGAATCAATCACTGCCCAAAGCCAGTAAGCAAATCATATCTTACTAGTCACAATCAAATCCAATCGGACCAAATCATCGACATGAGTTGAGCTTCCAGCCTCCAGGTGAGCTGATAGAGTGCAGCTTCGAGCAAGCAAGAACATCAATATGGAAGGAAGGCCCCAACAGGCAATGGGTTGGAATCTGGAACATAGATAGAATCTTCAATAATGGTCAACTCCATGATTGGCACTACTCTCTGGGCAATTAATGGATGCACGTGACATGCTCTTTCACCAAAAGAAAATGATAGGCCAACTCCAGTGCGGGATGGGTTGGGATCGGACACGAGTTAAGGCCGACTTAATTGGTCACATGCATCCGCCTAATTGATCCATCCATAACAAATTTTGTATTAGGTTTGAAAAGGATTGCAAACCACCTAATTAATTTATATTAGCCAATAATTGAACAATTTTTTTATATATTTTGTTTTAGGGTCAATTTTAACATTTAGGGCCCATTTGGTACCCTGTATAGTATTATCGATAATACTATACAGTGTTTGAGAAGAATATTAATTAATATCTGCACTAAAAATAGTACCCCATAAGTTATCATAAGGTATATTAGTAATACACTCTCAAAGCTCTTCATTAGCTTGCACTAAAATTTTTAATATTTTGAATACTCATTTTACCTCTGACCAAAATTTAAAAAATATTTTTAATTTATGAAATATTTTTAATGATAAAATATATTATATTATATTATATTATATTATATTATATTATATTATATTATATTATACAGGTTAGTCAATACAGACTAAAACTATACAGACTGATATTATACAGACTAGTGAATACAAACTAGTACTATACAGGCTAATATTATACGATGTACCAAACGAGCTCTTAATGAGTGAACCGCACTGATTAATTCATCCTTAAAAAATGTCGAAATTAATGCATAGTGTAAAGTAAGTTGGCGTTATGCTAAAAAATTTTTTACCAAAATTGATTTAGTTGGCATCTATCTATTATTAATAAAATACTTTTGCATTGTATCTTTCATTCAACTACTAAAGATTATGAAAAGGCATAAACATTTACTCTTAAACAACTTTTTTTTTTTTGAAACTTGTCCACGATGTGATGGGGCTGTGAAAACTTTACGGCATTGCTTTTTATTATATCCTCACATGAATTAGATTTGGCGTAGTATTGATTTTATTTCTCACGATTGAACTCTACATTTGAAATTGGGTCAAAATCGAATTCAGAATATGACTTTGATTGCTTTCTTGTTGTGGCGGATTTGACTTGTGAGAAATGCTAAGGTCTTTGATAATATTGACACTTCTCTCCTAGACATATGGGCTTCTTATAGATCACTTGCGAAAGAATTCGAAAGACTTCATTAAGATATTTCTTCTCTTTGATAAGTTCTATTTTGAGATTGGGTTGGTTCTTTTATTTTTTTGGAATATCTCATTGCAACAACGATGCTTTTGATTTCTTTGGAATCCTTGCATTCTGAATTATTTCTTCGTGGAATCTTAATAAATGAATACCTATCTTTGTTAAAAGATAAGAATAATAACTTTTTTTTAGGAATAGAATATTGTATATCAATATTTCATGCAATTAAAATGACAAAATTTTAAATGTCTCGAGTGTTTTGAGGACGCAAGAACTTAAGAGCTAAAAAATAATCAAATGCTAAAATAGGGTTGATTTTACATTAGTAACATCTATAACTTAAGTTATCTTTATGATAAGTTGTGAGTTCAAAATGAACCGTCTTTGTTGATACCAGTCCTGAAATCAATACCAGTCGAGAAGGATCCACTGAGCTCATCGTAGCCGGAGACCGCTATCGGATTCTACTGGAAGAAGAGGACGCGAGAGGAGAAGGGATGAGTCAAATGAGCTGAGTCTAAATGACAACTGAGGGAAAAATGTCTTCGGCTGCCCCCTTGCCCTCAGTTTGCACTCCCTCAACTAGCAAACCTCCTCCCAATCGAGGTCGGCCTCCTGATGGAGTTCGCGATCCACCAAGTTCTCGGTGGAACTCATCGTTGCGACCCCCGGCATCTTCGGACAAAAGGACATCGCATCAGAATCCCCGGCAATCTTCCTCCCGACCTCCGAGTTTGGCTCCCCCTGTCTCCTGGGCTCATCTTCTCTGTGACGACCTTGCTTCACCAGCGGTACCTTTTAACCCAACCTTGAAAAATATTCATGCGGCTTCTGATTGTGTTCGATTCTCTCCTGATCAAATCTATTCGTGGTGTACTCCTTGGGAGCACTTCTTAATCGATAAATTTTTTGGCCGTCCCCCGCCGCTTACGGTGATTTCCAACTGGGCTAAACGCTTATGGCAATCTGCTGGTTTCACGTCGGTTCTTGATTTAGAGGAAGATTACTTTGTTTTTCGATTTTCCGATTCCAAATCGTCTCAAGCGGTCCTCATTGGAGAACCTTATTCTCTGAGGGGTTGTTCTTTGCGTCTTACCCCATGGCGTCCATATTTTTATCCATGGCATGAGTCTTTCTCGACGGCACCTATTTGGGTCCGGCTTTTGGGCTTGCCTTTGGAATTTTGGAATACTGAGTCTGTTTCATTGATCGGAAACTCGATTGGTAAAGTTCTCTCAGTGGATTCTCGTTCTTTCAATTTTGTTCATTGGCGATATGTCCGCCTCTGTGTTGAGATTGATTTGGCAAAACCCCTTAAACAAGGAGTTTGGATTGGTGCAGTGGGCAATGAATTCTTTCAGCCACTGGCTTACGAAAATTTGTCGTCTCTTTCTTATTCTTGTGGCTGTGTAGGCCACCGTGAGGCTGATTGCTCTCTGAAACTGGTTGCTTTAACATCTGTTTCGCCGGATATTTCTGGGTCTTCTTCTGTACCGACGACTTCCTCTTTGAATTTATCCTCTAACGCTCCGGTTTCAAATGTCGCTAACGCTGAAAAATCTTGTTCCGGTCCCTCAATTAATCTCAACCACCCGCCGGTTGAGATGCCGACGGTGCCTGCCTGTGGCCCGTGGGTGCAGGTAACCAGGCGGCGAGGCAGTCGTTTTCACTAGGGTTCCCATCAGGCTGTTGCACACGGGTCTGGCCCCCGTCGCGGATGGCCTGCATCACGTGGCTCGCAGACAGCACCCGATCGGTCTTCGGTCTTTGTCCCGGGTTCGGATCTTGAGGAGGGCGAATTTGTGCCCGAGGATCCAGATCTAAATCTTTTCATGCCTTTGCACCCTGTCGATTCGTCTCTCCTGCAATTTAATGCGCCGGGATCGAGTGCGGATCTGCCCTTGGACTCTGCGCCTTCGGGTGACGACTCTCGCGACGCTTCGATTCCCAGTGCTGCGCCACGCAACTCGCCTAAATCTGCAACTGCAGCTGGCGTATTTGAGGCAATAAATGTGGGTGCGATTTCGATGGCGACGCTTGGGATTTCGGGTGGGCAGAATCGTTCCACTTCATCCCCGGTAGGGTTGTTCGTTCGGTTCGAACCGAACCGAACCGAATTTGTCCAAATCAAAAAAAAATTATACCTGAATTCCAACCCGAACCCGGACCGAACTATACCTAAATCGATTTAACCCGAACCAAAATTATTCGGTCCGGTTCGGTTTTCAACCCGAAAATCAAAATTTTAATTAATTCAATTAAAATTTTAAAATTCAAAATAATTACTTAATACCTATTTAATTAATTCTATTAAAAAAATTTAAAAAATATTATTATTTTTTAATTAATTCGGTTTTCAATTCGGGTCGGTTCCCGAATTCCGAAAACCGAATCCGAACTGAAATCTAAATTTTGGTTCGATTCGGGTCAAAGAACCGAACCTACAATGGTTGAATCCAAACCAAACCGAAAAAATCGGTTCGGTTTTTCGATTCGATCGGTGTGAACCGAACCATGGACAGCCCTAATCCCCGGTTCGTGCCAATCGCTGGGTTCTAAAAATGGTCGCATCTAACGGCTCTGATGCTATCTCTTCTACCCGAGTTATTTCTAACCCGGGTCAGCTTAACCCCGCCCCTCTGTCCTTATCCGCTGCTGTTACCCCATCTTTTTTCCCATCCCTCTCTATTCTTAACCCTTTCCCTTCCGTCTTACAATCTCTTTGCCCTAACGCTCTCTCTCTCCCTCCACTGTCGCCCCTTCTATAGTCGTCTCCTCTTCCCCTCCCCCATCCTGATCAATGGATCAGTTAATAGAGGAGCTGAGTTTTACCTTTGTAACACCTTCTGTTCCATTGGCCCCTCGTCCACCCCGAAGGAAACCTAAAATCCTAAAAGCCCCTACCTCTATTTCCCCTCTGATTCCCTTGCGGGCTCAGAAGCGGGCTCGCGCTTTAGATGGTGATAGTGATCCTAAGATGGCTACTGCTTGTGGTGCGCTTCCCGCACTAGAGGCGTCTTCCGATGAGATGCCTTCTGATGTACCCTCCCTTGCCATTGTTCCACGATGAGTTACCTATGTTGGAACATTCGGGGTGCCTGGCGTCGTTAGGTGATAGATCATTTAGCATTTTTTATTAAAAAATATTTTGTGCATCTAATCGCGTTGCAGGAAACTCATGTTGATACTACTCCAGCAAATATTTTTTAGATGCATTGGAAGGAAGTGGGAGGGTTCTTCCTTTCCTTCCAGAGGAGCCTCTGGGGGCCTTATCTTGGCCTGGGATACCTCTATAATCTTAGCGAAGGTATTATCCGTCCATTCTCAGGGTATTACGGCCATTATTGGTCATGAACAGCTTCAGCCTTTTATATTTACTTTGGTTTATGCGAGTACAAATCTGATTTTTCGAAATGAACTGTGGAACAGTTTTACTTGCCTTGATCTTTCGAGTTATCCATGGCTTTTACGTGGGGATTTTAACTGTTGTCTTCATAAAGATGAAAAGCGTGGGGGTTTGCCTTTTCGTTTGAATCTTTCGATGGGTTTAATTGATTTAGGCTTTGTCGGATCTCCTTATACTTGGTCTAATAACAGAATGGATCTAGCAAAAATACAAATTCGTCTTGATCGATTTTTTTCCAATGCCGCATGGTTACATTTTTTTTTATTCTGCTACTGTTACGCACATGCCAAAGGGTTGTTCGGACCATTGTCCTATTCTTTTCAAATTTGGGGTTTCCAAAAATAAGAATAGTCTATTTAAATTTGGACCGAATATCCTGAAACCATGGATGTTGTTCATAACGCATGGAATGAGGTCCCTGCTGGTCTTTCGGTTCAAAGTAGATTTTCTTATGGCCTAAGATTTACTAGACATGCTCTGTCTCAATGGAACTCTCATGTTTTGGGTAATTTAGATGTATTATTTGATTATACCAATACTCAAATTGCTAGTTTAGAATTCAAATGTGCTTCTTCCTGTCTCTCTGATACGAAAGAGCTAGCTCTTAAATCTCTATATAATAAGGCCACTGCCCTCAGGAGGCAGATTAATTTAAAGTGGTGGTGTAGAGCTAAGTCTAAATGGATTTCAGAGGGTGATGTCAATTCTGCATTTTTTCTCCATGTGGCTACTTATAGACATCGAATTAACAAGGTTGATAGAATTACTTTAGGCAATGGTTCTGTGATTGAGAATCATGATGATATTTTATTGGCTTTTTCGGAATTTTATTGCAATCTTTGGACTGATCGCATTTCTGTTCCTGAAAACTTTATTGCTCAACTTAACTTTGGTTGCTTTGATCATGCTAGTGCCAATAATTTGGTTGCGCCTTTTAGTCTTTCTGAAGTATGGAATGTTGTTAAGTCCCTTCCAAATGGAAAGAGCCCCGGTGTTGATGATTTTAGTATGTTGCCTAGAGATTAAAATAAAACTTTATTATGCTTTATCCCTAAAGTTAAACACCCAAGTGGCATAGGAGATTTCAGACCCATAACTTTGTGTAACCTTAGCTATATGATTCTATCTAAATGCTTGGCAAATAGGCCAAAAGGTATTTTGTCTAAGCTAGTTTCATATGTGCAATCTGCATTCATTCAGGGCAGAAGTATCCATGATAATATTTTACTTGCCCAAGAAATAGCCCACTCCATGTTTTCTTCCAAATGCAAGAATCCTTATGTGATGGTTAAAATTGACTTAGCTAAAACATATGATAAGGTTAGCTGGGATGCCATTTTGTGCGTTCTTAAAGTTTGCAATTTCCCAACAAAATTCATAAATTGGATAAACTCTTGTTTGTCTACGGCTGATTTTGCCTGCCTATTAAATAATAAGTTATCCTCTTTTTTTGGCTTCAGAAGAGGCCTCAGGCAAGGTGATCCTATATCACCTTACCTCTATGTTTTGGTTTCTCAATTATTAACCTTGTTATTTAATCAAGTTGTTGATTGCAAAAAATTTACCCCTTTTAAGACCACAAATTGTTTTCAGATTAGCCATTTAATGTATGATGATGATATTCTTATGACTTTTCATGCCAACCCAAAAAGTTTGCGGGCTTTTTCTGATATTTTTCAAAAATATGCTCATTGCACTGGTCAAACAATCAATTTGACCAAGTCAGAAATTTTTTTTCCTGAAAACACCCCTCGAAATGTCCAATCCATGATTTCTAATGCATTAAGTACGAAAATTGAAAAATTCCCATTTAAATATCTTGGTATTTTTATTGCTCCTCGACGACCTCCGACTCAAGCCTTTGACTTAATCTCTGAGCAGATTAGTGGCAAATTGGCAAATTGGCAGTCTAATTATTTTATCTCAAGCTGGTCGTGTAGTTTTAATTAACTCAGTTTTAAATTCAATTCCTTTACATTCCATGTCGATTTTCTGGTTTTCTAAAAAATAAGTTGATAAAATTGAAGGGCAAATCAAAAACTTCTTTTGATCATCAGTTAAAGACAAAAAAAAGAATGCATTTAATTAGTTGGCCTACTATTACTTTACCTAAATCAATTAGGGGTTTAGGGATGCAAGACTTGCATTTTAAAGGCTTTGCTTTACCGGCAAAACGAGTGTTTGATTTCTTGAATAAGGACCCCAAAAATTTCTTTTCCCATGACAAAAAATGCTCTTGGAGTTGGCGTTTGTTTTGTTCGGCCTTTGAACAATTACTTTCCGGTTTTTTAAAACTTATCAATAATGGGGAATCATCTTCTATTATTCATGATAACTGGCTTTTTGACTTACCGTTATCCTTAAAATCGTCTTTCATTAATATAGATTTGATTGCTAAATCCGACGATCTGAATGTAAGCTCTTTAATTTCGAATTTTGCTTGGAATGAATCTGTGTGTAATGCTTACTTTGGCTCAGAGGTGTGGGATTCTATTTGCCGGATCGAGTTGCCTATGAACCCCAATGATGATAAATTAATTTGGAAAGACTCGCTTAGCGGTAGAGTTATCACTAAATCTGCCTATGAATTTCTTAGAAGCCATGTACTTTCAACCGGGCAATCCAACCAACGGTGGGGTTCTATCTGAAAATTACCTTCTACCCCAAAAATCAAGTTGTTTTGTTGGAAACTTTTTCACCGCCGCTTACCCACTCGAGCTCGTCTTCATCATTTGGGTCTTAATATTTCCACGCATTGTTCGTTTTGCAATTTAACCCCTGAAACCATTGAACATCTATTCCTTGCATGCCCCTTTGTCAATACCATTTAGGCTCTTATTCAGGAAAAAAAACCCAAATTATAATTGATTGCCCTACTATTTGGGATCCTTCTTCATGGATCTTTGCTCCTTATCCCCATTCTAGATGAACCTCCTACCGACCTATTATAATTACCAATGGATGTTGGTACATTTGGTACGCTAGAAATCTCTTGGCGCATGAAGTTAGGCAGCCTATCCCTGCAGTCTTAGTGACGAAAATCTTAGCGTTCACTGAATCTTACTTCAGTAAAACACATTCTGAGGGAAATTCTATAAGTAAATCTTTTCTGGTCAAATGAAATCCCCCACTAATTGGAATTCTCAAAATTAACTGTGATGCATCTTTTTCAGATAGTAGCGGTGACTTGGGTATGGTTGTTCGATCGAATTCTGGTGAATGTTCCTTTATCTTAAGCTTATATGAGAGTTCGAGACACTCTGCCTTACATTTGGAAGCACTAGCAATTAAACATGCTCTAATATTTGCTCAGTCGCATAATTTGCCTAAATTCCAAATTGAGACTGATTCTAAAATAATGATCAGTGTGCTGAACAAAAAGATGGAATTTCCTTGGGAGATCAACTCGGTTATTGAAGATATTTTTCATTTATCTCAAAGTTGTAATTTGAAAATTTTTATCTTTTGTTATAGAGAGGCAAATAAAGCTGCCCATTGAGCAGCAACGAGGGCTCGCGTGAATCATGATGTATTGATTTGGTCATCCATTCGACCTCCGAAAGTGGAGGTAATTTTGTATAATGATCTTTTTGACTTTGGCTCGGTCAGGAATTAATAAATTTATTTTGATGTTTGGAAAAAGAAGAAGAAGTTGTCTTTATGATAATATTTGATATTGAAATAGGATTAATGTACTTGTATTCGATATTTTGATTATAAACTTAAAAATATTATCTCTAAAATTCTCATTCGTTTGAGAAAAAGTGAATAGTATTTATCTTTTTTGTCCAAATAAAAATAAAATAAAATCATAAATTATAGAAACTATTATGATTTTTTTAAAAATAGTTAAGGACTAGTGAATCTTGAATAAAACTAGGGGGATAAAAATAAAATTAATATTTGAAAATATTTAAATTTGTTATCTTTTGTTGAGAGGGAGATGAAACGCAAAATAGAGGAGATGGAAAATATATTTGCATGAATAAAGAAGGTTCACGTGTCATTAAAGCAAAATAGAAGGGTATATTTTAATATATATTTTTCTTTTAAATTAATATTAAAACCATTGCCCCTAAAATTTTAGGTAATTATCGTAAAATTGCATCTAAAAAAGGTAACGCTTGAAAAGCTAAAAATTATATTAGCCTTTTTAAGGGTTTAAAGACAATTATATATTTATATGAAAGAATATGTAGGCAAATTAAATGGCCTACAATATAGCTATATATATTACTGAATGTTGATCCCTCCCCTTTTTGCTTAGTTGGGTATTCATCTCTCTCAAAGGATTCTTGGCCCACCCAGTTGTCGAGGTTTCATTGGCTCCAATGACCAATATTGGTTCATTTATTATTATTATTATTATTATTATTATTATTATTATTATTATTATTATTATTACTGTTATTATTTTATATTTATTTTTGTATTATTTATTATATATTAAAAAATAACCTTTTTTATTTGATCTTCAAGACTTTATTAAAAAAATTAGTTCCATATTTCATTTTTAGAAAGAAATTAAAACTCAAAAAATCTGAGTTGAACGGATTATACATCTCTACTATATGAAAAAACTAAGCTTTGATTATTTTTATTTTAGCAATTAAATTATTTTGAGTGCTTTTGTTTTTGTTCCTCTTATTTTTTCTTTTTTCTTTTTATATGCACTTATTAAATATTCACTCATTTTTTTTAGTTTATTGAATTGAAATTAAATTTGACTATTATAAAATCAATCTTTATTTTTAATTACTAATATATTATCTTTTTATATCTTATATTTTGTTATTATATATATATATATAAAAACATAATCAAATTTATTGTTTTTTATTAAAAAATTATTTTTATAAAAAAAATTGATGTCATAGCAAAGCACATTTTCTAGTTAAGGTAAATTTTGAACGAGGAGGGCAGACGATCGAAGTGGAGGGGGCAAAGAAGAGATGAGTAGGGGTGAGCATCGATCGATTTGTATAATTAATCGAATCGAAAATTGAAAACTTAATTTTTATTTAACCGTTAATCAAACCAAAATTTATTCAAAAAATTCGGTTCGATTAAATTCGATTTCGGTTCGATCGGTTAATTAGTAAATTTTGCTCACCCCTATACATGATATAGGTTGACATTTGTATGTGTTGTATCATAACCATTGAAATAGTGCACATGAAAACGCCTGGCAAACTAGCGTGGAACAGAAAGTGCTTCTATATATCTGGAAAAAAAAAAACATTCATCGCGTGGTAGGAACATCATACATTGTTAGGAAATTTGGATCATGCAAAGTGGGCGAGACAAAACAGGGTGTTCTCCTAAAGCCTAAAGACATCGTAGTCATTCACCGTGTGCAGTGATAGATCACTTTGATCAGCATTTCCTAAGTGCAAGCAAAAGACAGCCTACTTCTAAAACGAAACAACGAGTCTGTCTCTTCAGACTAAGAAAAAACTAAAGAAGAAAAGAATACTTAGGATTCTGGGTTGCTCAGGAATCAGTCAGTTTAATTCTAACAACGAAACTAGGTGGAGAAAATCTTGCTAACAGAAATTTCATCAATCAGGTTGGAGACTCTCGTAGGAATTTCATTAAAACTGATACGGAAAAGATGTCAAGATTCTTCTATCATTTCCTTGACATGGAACAAGTTGCTCCCATGGAGCACTCTAAAGTTTATGATCCAATAAAAATTGACACCTTCGCGTTCTGTGAAAAGTTGTGTGCTCAAACTCATCAAGAAATTAAACTATGAAAGAGTAAGTTCCTTAAGCAACATGTATCTCATGTCTCTAAAATTCCAATTTTTTTGCTAAAATCTCATGTTCTATTCCGGCAAAAATATCAAAACAGAAGCAAACTCTAATAAGAACGTTGCATTTTAATCTGCAATGCTCCATTCTCTGATGCTCTTGCCATCTTAAGAAGGCAGCATCTTCTTTTCATCAAAAAATAAGTAAAGCTTCACTGGCCAAACATCCAAGAAAAGCTTCTAATATAATGCCAAAGAGAAAGCAAGTGCAATATCAAGTAGTACCATTAACTTGTTCCATCAACTATGTTAGACAATTGACTAAAATTACCTCATCATAAAAGGAACCGTTTTCAAACGTATTCTTCGATCGGATGCTCAAACGGATTTAATTACTTGCAGTGAATATATGTTTTGCAATTATTGGGCTACACTAATTTTCAGCTTCTATACAGAATAGGTAGACTACAATGCATCATCTCCCAAGCAATTCATTCCAACTCAAAAAGCATGTACCTATTCCATTGGGCATATAGTCCTAAGGTTACATATCCTTTTTCTCCCCAATCTCTTTCTTTCTGAAGAACTCCAGCCACAAGTTAGATATCCACATGATGCTGACCAAGATGGCACCCCCAACTACAACAATCCATGCAGCCGAAACCCACAAGGGAATCACATTGCTGGCCTTCCCACTCAAATAATATGCACTCATATTGTAGAAGAAAACTGGTCCGATGAATCCCCTCATCACAGTATACAAAACATAGAAAGGAGGAGAGAGATACTTGTATATCTTTGCTGCAGCGGGCAAGTCTGCTTTCCTCAATCCGGCCAGGGTCCATACATTCTGGCAAGCACTGGTGACCTCTGCCAACACAAGTAGGACGAGAATTGAAAATGCACCATGAGCGACAAGATAACGGCAGGTGGCGAACACGAAGAGCGTTGCCAGGTGGTGAGCAATGAATAGGTAATCTTCGGGGATAAAGATCAGGTAGTGGAGGAGATCAACGGTGAAGTATCCAATGCTGAAATCGAGGACATGGTTCTGGAAATTGGTATTGGCAGAGGCAAATCCTCGAACAGGTTGGTTCAGTATTGCAGAGACAGCCAACAGCGCAGCTGGGGTGCCATGGAATAGCGAGATGAAGCAACTAGATGCTTCGGGGCGAAACTTTGGGCTCCAATTCCGGAAGATCACCAAGTAACCAAGCAGATATATCACACAAAATGCTCCAAAAATATGAGGAAGTAGCCAGTACTCAGGAATTACAACCTCCATAGCCAAATGCTTGGAACGAGTACGATGAAGTTTCGGAGCTTCTATATGGCCAGACGGGGAAACTTTTCCCAAGTCAACAAGAACGCTCCGATCCAAGAGTAGATCTCTAATCCTCTTTCTTAGGAGGAAGCGTCTTTCTCCTCGGGAACAAAATTTTCACGACAAGGTGAGGAATCACTGAAAAAAGGGCAGAGCGTTTGAGGGAATGCAACGGATTCGAGATGCGAGCCAAAGAAAGACCGCTACAAAGGGAAAAGAGGAGGGAGTACCTTGATCCACAAAGGCGAAGGGAGATCGAGACTAGGGTTTCGATCGCCCGATGATGCATTCAGGGGAGTGCGAGACAGCTGGGATGCGAGAGCCGAAGAGGAGCCTCGGAAGAATAAGAACTCGATGCATCAAGTCGTGAAGCCGGATCAAAATATCGGCGGAGATCAGGTTGGCGAAGAGAAGGCCGACGGGGTGGGGGGATGGAAAGCTGGATATTATTTGGACGATTTCTTTAACATTTTTTAGTGTAAAAAAAAAGTATATATTAATGGATGTATTTTTCACAGTTCACACTTATAACACATTTATCTTGATATTTTATTTATTTGTAAATATTTGGACTTTTGAATTTATACCAAAAATTAATATTTATATTATAAATAAATTATAGTAACTTAGGTATTGTTTGGATAAGGTGAAACATGATTTAGTAATGTATGATATGACATGATATTATATGGTATGATACTGGAAAAATTATTATCTTATTTGGAAGAATGGTATGGTATGGTATGATTAAATGAGTAGCTATGAAGGAGAACGACGTCTTGGCTAAGCCGATCAAGAACGATAAATAAAAGTCTAATTTGATATGGGTATATAAAGGGCATAAGAGGAATTATAAATTTTGATTGATGAGATTTTAGAAATAAAATTTTATGAAACCACGAGAAACCACCAAATCCATGGTTTGAAAACTTGGCCAAAATTTATGGTGCTGTTTGGTTAGCGAAAATTAATTTTCTGGTTTGGTTTCAGTGAAACTAAAAACTTGGTTTCGAAAACTTGGTTTTGGTTTCTAGTTTTCAGTTTTCTGAAAACGCGTTTGGTTAATAAAAATAACATCAGTTTTAGTTAGTTGAAACCAGTAAATATTTATTTGATTATAAAAAATAATATTAATTTTCCTTGAACATTTTTAGTAGTAATTAAATGTTTAGTTAGTTTACAAAATTAAATATTTGTTAATATGGTTACAAAATATTTAAATGATTTAATTAATTAAGTTATTGGTAATTTAAATTTTTTTTGTTCAATTAGATATAAAAATTAATTAATAGTTATTATAAAATTTCAAAAAAAAATAAGTCCAATGATCTAAAATTAGATTTGATTAAATTATAAATAGACTAATTTTAAGAAAATTGAGTTATTTAAAATTTGGGTTTGAGTCAATTAGATATAAATTGGTTTAATTATTTTATAAATTTAAGATAAAAGTTTGAGTTAAAAATGATGATTTTTATTTTTATTTTTAAAAATTCGATATAGTTTGATTTATTTTTAAATTAATTAATTTTATAAAAAAATATTTATAATTACAAAGTTGTCACAACATTTTGATAACGAAATCGACAGTCTCGAAACCACAGAAAATAACATTCTGTTGTTTTCATTTTTATTAAGAAAACTGGTTTCGTTTTCATTCTGGTTTCGATTCAGTTTCACGAAAACACTAAACCAAACGCGTTTTCGTAAGCAGTTTTGGTTTCAGTGAAACTGAAACCATGAAAACAGACTTGGTTTCGCTAACCAAACAGGCCCTATGATTTTCAAACTATGAGATTAGCATACCATACAATGACCATTTATTAGAAGTCTTATCAAACATAAAATTAAACCATACCATACCATGATAAATCATACTTTACCATAAAACAAACAAGGCCTTAGGGGAGGGGGGGAGGGGAAGAAGTGATAAAAATTAATTTTGTTTGGATATAATTTAATAAGAGGAAGAGAAGAGAAAATAATAATAATTTTATTTGGATGTACCTTGTAAGGAAAAAGAAGGAAAATGAGAATTTTATTTATTTATTAGACAATTATATCATTTTATTTCTGTGTTATATGTGATGCTTCGAGACAAGACTGAAATTGATCGTAGAAGAGTGACCCCAACTAATAGGGATGAGAAGATGACACTAGGCTTTATTAGATATCTTATAAATTTATGAAAATAATAAGAGTAATCTCGTTAGTTTAGGTCTCGTTTGGTTGATATGAGAAGTAATTTTCTACATAAAGTTGTAATTCTCATGAATTAACTTCCCACGTGTATTTTTCGAAAAGTACAAAAAAAGTATTTGGTTGACAAAAAATTAATTCATAGAAAGTATAATTTTTTACTTGTAATATGTTTGGTTGACATGAGTATTTCCTATGAAGTACATATGAAGTGACCAATATACCTTTATTTTTTTATAAATTAATATTCTAATTTATATGTATCAGTATATATAAAAAAATAAATTTTATTTGTAAATAAATATTGTAACATATATATCTATAATATAATATAATATTTTCAAATATAATTAATATAATATACATTTTATTATATAAAAAAATAATTTTTATTTATAGTTAATATGAAAAATTATATGTTTTATTAAAAATAAAATAAAATAAAATAAATATAGGAAGAATTAAGAGATTATTTAATCTCATAATGTTGACAATATAAATTATAAATTTTACATTAAATGTAAATGTGGGGCTAATATTAATTTTTTTTTTCAATTACAATGCATGAAATGCAACTTACCTAGGTCCCCTTTGGTAAGTTTGGAACCTAGATAAGTTATTTCATGTGTTTTGCAAAAAATTACACTTACTGAGAAAATTGTACTTCCTGCAAAATGTAGAAAGTGTGTCAACCAAAGAAGAGTTACTTTGGCTACTTCCTGGTGCAATAAGTTGTGTCAACCAAACGATGTCTTATTTTGGACGAATTTTTTTGTATTTTTATTTACTCCCGTTCAATCTCAAATCAGGATTAAAAGAAAATTAAGGTTTAAAAGAAAACCAAGATAAATAATTTTCCTCCGTTCCTTTTTCTCTCCATTAAAATAATAAAATCAAATAAGAAAAAATTTCTTCTTCCTTCCTTTCCCCTCCTTTACCCAATCCAAATAAGTCCTTAGTGATTAAAAAAAATAGATTAGTTGATGAGAGTCAATTCACACGTGGCTTAGTGATTAAATATCGAGGCATTTTATCTATAGGTTCTAGGTTTGGTATCTAGTTCTAGTGTCTTATAAGCATCATTTTTCTTCCTTTTAATGATTGAATATAAATGTCAATTTTTCAATAAAAAATCCATTGATGAAAATATAATTAGAACTCAATAATTCAGTGAACATCCAATAGTAATATTTTTTTACAAAAAGAAACTCTGGCTCAACAAGAAAGTCTTAATGAAAGGACAATTATTCCAAACTTAGCATTCCTCAAATAAAATAGTAAAAGAAAAAAAGGATTAAGTAATCTGACTAGGAAAACGCCTGGTCAATTTTCTGCATAGTAATTGAACATCCCCAGTGGCAAATGAAGTCTGATGAAGAGGAGAATCCTATATGAAGAAACCCTTGACATGCTTACATCACCATTCCTCCATCGATGGTAAAAACCTGCATTGCAGAACAATGAACATTCTCAGACTAGTAAAAGCCGCAAATGCTAATGCAAATATGTAATGAGAATGCAGAGCGCGAAGCAAATGGAGTTAATTATTAGTTTTATTGCAAATGGACAATGTTTTCTTAACTACCATACCTTGTCATGTTGTCATCTAGGGATGGCAATGACTGGCGCATATGTGCTCGTTTATGAAGGGTATATGGGATAATATTCTATTCGTGAGGATGTCGTGGATAATTTTTTCTTCCCGTTTAATATATGGGACGGGTACACGGAGATTATAGTACCTGTACTCGCAGGTACCCACCACCCATTCGTATATTTGTAATTACAAATATTCCTTTACATTTGTAATTGCGAGTTAATAAATCTTGACACGAATTCTTTAGACTTTGAATATGATGTGCTTATGTATTTGTTGTATTTCAAATTTTAATGTTCATTTAACTATGTTGAACCTTTTTTTCTTTATCTTAGATCTTACGTTGTTGTGGACATTTATCTTGTTATTGTGAGTTTGAATTTCAATATAATGTGTTAATTTACATTTTTCAAAGTTCCATGGATACTCGCAAATATCCACGGTCCCCGTGGCAGGTATCCATTTTTCTATGCCCACGGGGTATTAAATGGATACGGAGATCATATATCCTTCGCGGGGGTACCCACCCCGTCCCGTTGACATCTATGTTGTCATCAAGTCAGAACCTGATGCAAATTATTGACAAACAATTGGTCGAGAATAAACAATTCATCACAATTCATCACTTAAATACATCACGAAGCATGTCTTTAATTACCTGGCCGGTAATGTAACTGGATGCAGGATTAAGGGCTAAGAACTCCACCAATCCAGCAACTTCTTCTGGTTGGCCATACCTCCCTGGAAAAGTCATTTTAAATAGTGACAAATTTATTATGTATCTCCGGCATGCTTCAAAAATTTGAGAATAATGGAAGAGTTTTGCAATCTCATTATAAGCCCAGAAATAAAAGTTCTTGTTGCCAAGATGCTATAGGTTTATAGGCTCACACGCATCAGGGGTTTTAATGATGATCTTCAGTATTCTAAAATAGATTACAGCCATGACATACAATTTAGGTATATTTGCTTTAGTGAAGAGTTTATAAGGAGAAACAAGTCCAAATGTAATTGCATTATAGATATATGAGCCCTTTCTACACCAAGTGGTAAATCTGCTATGTTACAGAAATAAGTTATATTTCAAACTTACCCAATGGAATAGTCTCCAGTATTTTCTTCTCAATGTCTTCTCCTAGTTTAGCGGTCATATCGGATGCAATGAACCCGGGAGCAATAGCATTTACCTATGAAGTGTTAAGCAGCAATACTATCAAAGGACAGCTAAAAAATTAAGTAGCAAATTTTGACATCAGTAAGAGAAAAGGCTTACATTGATATTTCTGCTTGCATATTCTTTTGCAATAGTTTTGGTAAGACCAATCACTCCCGCCTTTGCAGCACTATAATTAGCTTGACCAATATTTCCCACTAGGCCAACAACAGATGCTATGCTGATGATCCTTCCCTATTGAAGTGTTATTACATAAAACTTGGTTGACACTTCAAGAATAATCTCAACAAAAAGAAAGCATTTTAATATGCTGCAGATGAGTTATTAATTGATTAGATTTGTCTGACCTTCATTTGTGTACAACTCACCACTGGTCTGACTTGTCTACAATCACAGTTAATTTTTGTTTACTAAATAGTTAACAAATGCTGATTATGTCTCCATGAATTTGATAAACATTATGCTTCTATTAAATGATCTGGTCTGTACTGATTTTGATCCTATTTAAGTTTTGGCATCATGAGAAAATTCATGCGAAACTGGTTGTGCACCTATGGTTGCTTGATCTTTTATGCATCCAACTAGGAGGAAGCAGTTGATTTAACTGCCATGAGAATCCAATTGTTGCTAGTCTAGTGAAATTCGATGACGCCATTAATTTCTCTATAGGGTGAAGAATTACATTTTCGTGAGCTCATGTAAAAAATTATTATATATTTGTGCTTTATTTATAGTTGTTGATTCAAGTTGTAATATCAGTAAGGATCTGTAAGCACGTTATGTTTAAGATCACTGGACATTTTGTGCTATTATGCTATACAGAGTTGGAATGAGATTCACCGTCACTGACAATGAGGATATAGCAAATAGACACTGATTAGAAGTCAGGATAACTTGCTTGATGGTTAAACTCTTTAATTTCTATCATATTCAGAGTAACACTTCTATATTTCACATATTTGCAAAGTTTTTAATAGCACTCTTGTAATTCTTTTCTACATAGAAATGGCATTGTTGACACTTGACACACTACTTTAATTGGCTAGCCAAATGAGAAAACCAATCTATAAAGCAACTCCAAATTAGAAAGAAGTTTGCATAACATATTCTGCACATTAATTGGCAACAAAAGTTAGCAAGTATTGCTTTCAGCAGGCTCCAAGATATTCAGTGCTAATATAAAATAACTTATTTAATTATAATAGTTAAATCGAGCCAACAAGCTACCTTGATAAGTTCCTCCTGGTTCACTAACTTGCTACTTGCATATTAACAACAAATAGGCAAAAAGATAAATGAAGACAGTACCTTTTTCTTCTTCATCATAATTTTTGCTGCCGTCTGCAGGTTATTACACAACATAATTTATAATTTATCATTTAAAATTTTGCAAAGACAATTAAAATAGTTATGAAAAGGCACAGTACCTGAGTGCAAAGGAAGACGCCAGTAAGATTCAGGTCAATGACATCTTGCCATTGTGATTTTTTCATTCTCATTAACAATGTATCTCGTGTAATTCCTGAAAGCACAAAATTTTGGTCTCCATCATGAAAATTATGGGGAAGCAATTGAGAGGTAAAAAACCACATACCTGCATTGTTAACTAAAATGTCAACTGTTCCCCATGCATCAAGTGCCTGGAAGAATCACATATGCCATAAAACAAGTCAAGCTATGATATTAAAGAATCAAAACATTAAATTTATGCAGTGCTTCAGACTAACAGTTTTAAACATAGATTCCACATCTTCTTCTTTTGAAACATCTCCACCAAAAGTGATGGCTTGACCACCAGATGCCTCAATCTGCAAAAATACATGGAAAATCATGATACTACATTGTGAATCTAATCATAAGCCATAGCTTGCTAAAAATAGAGGAAATTGTGTGGAAAACAACAAAAAGATGTTATTATGTATGTTCACTGCTTCACAGAACTTTAGAATATTGGCCTTGTGAATATACTAGTCACGCGACACTATGTATTATAGTCCAATGAAATCATAGTTAATTCCATGATGCAAAAAGTCATAAATAACTTCATGCTGTGCTAAATAATGTTCCATGTGGATTGAAGTACCACATTTACAGATTTATAGGCTAGTACTCAACACTCAGACCCATGCCAGAATAAATTAGAAAACCACAGTCCTATAGAGAAACTATAAATAAACTACAAATGAAATTGAATTCAATTAAACATGAGAATGTAGATAAAAAATAAATTGGACCTACTTCTTTTGATACTTCTTCAGCTTCCTTGGACGATCTTGCATAATTCACAAGAACCTGGAATCACATATAAAACTATAAGTGATGGAAATTCAGAAGAGATCTCTAGCATACAACTAAAATATGAGACTTTGCAAATCTGTAAGGAACAAAGCATTCGTGCATTGATAATGTAGAAGATTCTAGGTGAAACCAACTAGTTGGTCAAATTAAATTAGTATCAGGAGTTGATGGATGCACATGAAAACAAACCTGATAGTACAAGTCCATTTCAAAAGAGAACCAGCAGTAATCAGACACAACAATGTTGTGTACTAAATCCAAGTTATTAAGCTCGCAAACACGATCCCAAAATGCAATGATGTAACCAAGGGCGGAGGTGTTGATTGAACCAGTAATGCAGACCAGTATATAATTGTCAAGTAATATTGGAAATTCACACTCAAACTGAGGGTGTCAGTAAGACCTGATCATGCCATACACAAGCAGTATGAAGCCCATATTGGTTCAGTGCTGACTGGTATCACCAAGTACCACTCGCGAAGAATAAACAGGCACAGCAGATGGTCAAAATGGCTGTTTTTTTTACTGATTTCCCTGCCCAAGAATGGATGTCTGTATTGATTTTTCCTTCCAAGTTCCTACTATTATTAAACAAACTATTATCAACTCTCCCAAGCTCTCTTAATTCTATCAATTAACTATCACAATTATCTCTCTCAATCCCACTTGATTTTTCTCACATTCAAGCTTCCACTTGAGTCAATGCGCTTGGAGAAAAGGTAAACCTTAACATAATTTTTCCTTCTTTTAAATTTAATCATAATTAGATTCACATTATGTTATTAAATAGAATTATACGTATATCAACTGACCTTGCAACCAGCTTTGCCTAGAGTTAAGGCTATTGCTTTTCCAATACCTCTGGAAGCTCCAGTAATTATTACAACAGGTGCTTCGAGTTTCTGGGACTCTGCAGTAATTGGTTGTTCAACAGCTGCAACATGAGTTCTTAAACCTGTACGAGTAATTAACAAATGAACCAAAAACATGGGCATGGTTAGTGCGTGAATAAGAGAAGATACTTAGAATGGAACTATTAAGAATATGTAATAAAAAGTGTCTGGTAGTATTTACCTGCTACAAACACTGAAGATGAGAAAAAATAAAATCAGCATTAAACTTCTCCAATGATTTTTTTTTATGAGAGTAACTATTGGGGCTAGAAAGCTATCAGTAAGCTTGAAGTTGCTTTATCTGAAGCAACAAACACCTCATAGAGAGAGTGAAGGAACACAATATTGAAAAAAAAAACTGTGACTGCATTTGCTAAACTCAATGTAAACTGGTAAACATTTCAACCTAGAGAGTCACTGTGACTGCCAGGTAACCAACGATAAGCTACATTGTCAACCTTGCAAACAATGTCTAGTCATTTACATTTAATTAATTAAGATAATATGTTCAAGAAATTAGATTGCTTTGAGGTCAATATTAGAATGAAAGGCTGACAGAAACAAAATATCATAATATAACCATTGAAAAATGTAGTGGGCTTCTGAGATCTTCCCAGCAGATACATTAATGACAATTTAATATGTAAAATGCAGAACTTATCGGACTGAGTTAGAGGAGGTACTATAGTCTGTAGTAACAGTTTGAGTTAGCAATCTAATTGCACAACTGATATATGGAGCATGCATAGTAGAGATGACCAAAGGAAAACATATTTCCAGTTAACCCGACTAATTCTTATCCCGCTCCCTATGACACTCGTCTATTTGTTTTTAAAAATGCCGCTCTTGGTATCAATAGGGTCTTGTGTTCAATCAATTGATCTATTCTTGAATGATGAATCAATCAAAACGAATACATTTTCTTCCAATAGACAGCCAAAACAGAGAAAACTCCAGTATTTAAGACCATAAAACACTCTAAAGACAAGCCAATTACCAGACAAGGGAACAACGCCTTCGGATCTAAAGCCGGAGCTCAGAACCGGGGGCGTGGAGAGGAGTCCTCCTCCGACAGAGGGCAAGAAGCTTCTGAGCGGCGCGGTTATCCGAGGAGCACCATATTTCACGGGGATCAAAGGACCGGTGAAGGCGATGGAAGACGCCGCCATTATGGATCCTGAGAGGGGCGTAGAATGGGAGAAGACAAGGAGGAGAATGAAGAAGAAGTAGTGGGACGGTCGCAGGAGGAGCGAAGGAGAGATGAAGTAAATAGGAGAAAGGTTGGAGCTCTTGGAAGCTCCGAAGAGGAGGCGAGGGGCGGAAGAACCAAAGGCGAAGCAAATGCTTTAAGATTCGCGATATGTTGATGGTTTTGAGACCATTGATGCAATCTGAGAGGTGAAGTTCTTAAGCAAAACGCTTAATTGGCCTGTAGTTTTTTTGGCGTAGTTTTAAAATAGTCATTTTTTACAGTAATTTTCAGCTAACCCCACTTGGATATACGTTGTTTGAAAATGATCAGGGCTCTTATAATTGGACACGTGTGACACTGTTCGGTCATCCTAAATATATTTGAATAATGTTATCTGAAATTAAGTGAAAAAAAAGCCACTGTAACAGAGCTGAGCCAAGCAGAACTTTCACGTGCTCAAGCTCGACCCATTTAAAAAATATTGAGTTCGAGCTAGATCGAGCTTCGATTTTTAGACAAGCTCGACCCATAATCGAGCTCAATTGAGCTCGTGAACGAACTTGATTAAGCTCGATTTGACTGTGGTTTATGAGTTACAAATATTGAATTTGGTTGAAATATAAATATTTATATAATTATTAATGAATATATGAAGCTCGATTAGGATCGCGAGTCGCTCGAGCCAAGTATTGATTAGCTCAAGTTCGGCTCACTCATATGTAAAGCTTAACTTGAGCTCAACAAGATCAAGTTGAGTTCAAATTTTGATCATTGATTTCTATTAGCTCAGCTTTTTAAGGGTTTAGTCATTTATAGCATGCTAATGAATGAGAGCATATAGAAGGAGTTTGGTCTTGAATTGATAAATTGACATTAATAATGGGTGATGAGCATCAATCATATTAATAATTTTATAGTCATTTCCCGTATCCGAATTTTGTGAAGGAGAATTTCCAAAAACACGATTTGAATATGGGGAATTCTTAAAATTAGGGGTGGATCAGATACTCATTTTACTCGTGACCAAAGTATCTAACCAGTTAGAGATTTTGGATAAAAATTAAAAGAAATTAAAAATAATTTAAATTTATAAAATATTTTTTATGATAAAAATAAAATATTAGATAATAAAAAAAAATATTTTTCAAACTCTCTAATGTATTAAAGATTTTTTGCATAAAGCCTATAAATTTAAATTTAAATTAAAAATTATGAAATATTTTGATGTAAAATATTTTTCTAGATCATAATACATCTTTTGTATCATTAAAAAATTATTTTATGAATTCAAATATTTATTTTAAAAAATTATCAAACTATTATAAACTTTGCACAAAAGTCTCTAATGAGTTAGGGACTTTTATTTATAATAATTTTATAATTATAAAAAATAAAATTTAATTCATAAAAAAAAGTGATATAAAAGATGTGCTAGAGTCCATCAAAATATTTTGGACAAAAAATATTTTTATTATTTTTAATTAAAAATTAATTTTATAGACTTTGGACAAAAGTCTCTAATTTTGTCTCTAATGCATTAGAGACTTTTGCCCAAAGTTTATAATAATTTTATAATTAAAAAAAAATTAATAAAATATTTTTTAAAATATAAAAGATGTGGTGTGGTTAAAAAAAATATTTTTCATCAAAAATATTTCATAATTTTTAATTTAAACTTAGATTTATAGACTTTATGCAAAACTCTCTAATGATTTAGAGAGTTTGAAAATATAATTTTTTAGACTCTAACACCTCATTTTTATTATAAATATTTTTTTATAAATTAAAATTATTTTTTTTATATTTTTTAATTTTTAATCAAAGTCTTTAATTGATTAGAGACTTTAGGTCAGGGATAAAA
Organism: Canna indica; assembly: GCA_034359265.1. Lineage (NCBI taxonomy): Eukaryota > Viridiplantae > Streptophyta > Magnoliopsida > Zingiberales > Cannaceae > Canna > Canna indica. The sequence continues at coordinate 12,918,121 of CP136893.1, read as the reverse complement.
TATGTATCCAATCCATTTAATTTTGATTTTGGGAATTTCCATCTTCAAATTCGATTTTAAGAATTTTTTCTCCCCAATACGGGTAATGGCTCATTTTAAAATCACTAGGGTAAAAAATAAAAATGATAGTTGAAAATTACATGAGATAAAGTGATGATTTTAAAATTACAAAAAACTAAAAACTAAAATAACACCAGTGGAAACTTGAAAACTAAAATAAAAATGATAGTTGAAAACTACATGAATAAAGTGAAGTTAACCCAATAACCCTTAAACAAACATAATCACGTAAGAAAATAAACAAAATGATCCTTGATCTTTAAAAAAAATCACTTATGTCATGGGAAAAAAAAGATAAAATTGCCCCCTATGTATATTATTTCTGTCTTCTCTCTAAAATAAAAATACTTTGTATATTATTTATTTTCTAAAATAATTCAAAAATTAATAACTAAATTTATGATTATTTATTCTCATTTCTTTATTCTCTAACACTATTTAAGTTGTCTCATCCCCATGTTTACACTGCCAAATGCTATTGTCATTGTGCCTTGGGCCCATCTACACATGATTATGACCCGCCATGAGCTACCATGGTTGCGCGCAAAGCTTCTATACCCCGCCATTGCATGCAATCTCAAAGTGAAACATAAGTATTTGTTAAGAATTTTTTTTAATATAATTGATAATGATATTTTTATATAATATTATTAACGCATTAAAATTTATCTTGAAAATTATAAATTTTTTATGTTAAAGATTTTAAATTATGTTTTTATGCTTGTGAATCCAATGGACATAATATTTATTGATTATATATAGTATAATAAATTTTATTTTAAAATATATTTAATTATTTTATCAATTATAATGTCGTTGAATATCTAAGGATTTTGAGTTTACTATTCCAATTTTGATATTTAGATTCGGCAATGTTAAAAAAAACCTACTATGCTCAATATTTGTCAAATAAACTCAAAGTGAACCACAATTTCTTGTCAATAATTTTTTAAAATTAGTCAAACATGAAAAGTTATTACACACTTAAAATACTTGTAATGTATTATTATATATCATTTTATTTCTGTTTACATTTTTACATTCAATAAAATCCTAACCGAATCTTATTATATTTATAGAAATTAGAAATGAACATGCATCAACGAGAGAAATAAAATTAACACCGATATAATTATGCATATTGTGAATTTAATTATCATCTGAAATATATTAATTATATATAATTGTTGGTATCTTACGATAATATACACAAATAACAATTTTCCACTTCTCAATCTTTGTTTTCATACAATTATTATTATTATTTAAATAAAAATAAAAAATCACAGTAGGTAACTCTACTAAGATTTGAATTTTAGATTTTTAAAAAATATTCAAGATATTATCATCAATTGTGAGTATCACAGTTGACAATTATCATTTCCTTTTATTCAAAAGTCGATAATTTCATTTTATTAAAATATTAATTTTGTCCTAAAATCGATTATGATTAACCAAAACAATATGTTTACTTAGTAAATGATATACATATATATAATATACATGACCCAACAAGCTTGCGTTAGGGGTGAGAAACAAAATTGAATTTTTGGTTAATTGAAAAATTAGTTCGAAATCGAATCAATTTTTGTTTTTTTTTCAATTTGAATTTTTTAGGAAATTTTTTTTGATTTCCATTTCGATCAATGATGTCTTTAGTCTGTGATGTTAATTAACGTCTTCCCCACCGTACGTCCATGCCATATTTGAATCCACTGCATCTCCCCTCGACAGTTGTCGGTAGGGCTGTCCATTCGGTTCGAACCGAACCGAACCGAACCGAACAAGCCCAAACCGAAATTTTTTCTTTATCCAAACCGGAACCCGAACCCGAACCGAACATTTCCTAACCCGATTTAACCCGAACCGAAATAATTCGGTTCGGTTCGGTTTTCAACCCGAAAACTGAATTTTTAATTAATTTAATTAAAAATTAAAAATTAAAAATAATTATTTAATACTTATTTACTTAATTCAGTTAAAAATTAAAAAAAATAATATTTTTTTAATTAATTCGGTTTTCGGTTCGGGTCGGTTCCCGAATTCCGGGAACCGAATCCGAACCGAAATACAAATTTCGGTTCGGTTCGGGTCAAAGAACCGAACCTACAATGGTTGAAACCGAACCGAACCGAAAATTTCGGTTCGGTTTTTCGGTTCGGTTCGGTTTGAACCGAACAGTGGATAGCCCTAGTTGTCGGAATTTAAATATGCTTCGGTGCTGAACCTCTCCTTCCACTTTGTTGTGCCGGATTTGGGATCTCTCATCTCCATTAAGGTGAGAATCTTGAAAGTTAATTTATTGCACCAAAATTAGTTAGTTGTCAAATACAAATTTCATAATTTTCATCTTGAAAGTTAATTTCTTTTGAAAATTATAAGATAATAATTCCTTAGGAAGATCATCCTAATAAAATTATTAATGGACCAAAATGATCAACTTGATTAAGTTGGTCCGAATTCCCTATAAACCTTCCTGATAAATGCTTTATTGTACGCAGATACCTACCAACCTTTTGACTGGTGGTCTGTTACATAGCTTCATGGGTGGGACCATAGCCCTTTATCCAGCCACAAGGCGGGTATTAATAATGGGTAATTAATTTTAGCAACAATATTTGAATTCGCGTTACTTCAGTCGCTTATTGCAATCTCATGCTCCCGTCGGCAGTCCGCCCCAATTCGGTTCCGCGTGCGCTCGCGACTGATCCAAACGCAGTGGCCATCCGAGGAGGAAGGATCGCCGCGCCTCCCGTGGGAGCCGCCGCCAGGACCGCGGGAGTGCATTGGTGAGCTCTCTTTTGTCTACCCTTTTTCTTTTCACGCCCTCCTTTGCTCATTCTTAGATTGTGTCAAATTTGTTCTTGCATATTAGAGGAGTTAAAATGAAAAAGCAGTAGCATTAGAAAAGGTTGGAAATGCTTACTTGCTGGAAGCATTGCAATAAGTATATGCATAGATATCTTTTCTGATGCATATTTTATATTAAAGAAAAAATGGAAATATTGAAACACATACCTGAAATTACTTTCTGTACTAAAAAATAATTGAAAGAGATCTGTGCCTCAAAATAAAGAAATTTTCTGCATGTCAATCATTCCGTTGAGTCTTTGTCTTCTCCCATCGATCTCTATGTATCTGCACTTCAGGTATGGTTTAATAAGTATTAAAATCCAGGAAACTCAATTTTTTGATATTTTAGTGTGAAAAATATAATTTATTCACTACAAACAAGGAATACAAGCAGGGGAAAGAGGTAAAAAATCATTTTTATATGTTTAGATGTGCAAGGTAAAATGTAAATGCATCAACCTAAGAAAATGGGTTTAGATGTGATAACTTAGTGTGGTTGGACTGCAAAGTTTTGATACTATTCAAACAATTATTACACATGACTTTTTATTTTTCTTATTTGCATATGTGCATCTAGTTGAGCAATTGTGAAATAGTAAGGTTGCTCCACTGAGATTTGGAAAACTAGGATTCAAATTGTGTAAATAAATTTTTGTTGGGCAAGGGTAGGGCTGCATACATTGAAAATTGTCAAATCATGTTGGTGGGCCTTTGGGAACTCCCCTATATGTGCATATAGTTGCTTTCTTATGCTACCTAAAACACACTGTATGTTATCTTAATCCTAATACTGAAAATGTTTCGGATCACTAATTGCATGTTGTGATGGGCAACCCCACATTAGTCATGCCATTTAGGACACTAGCAAGGGGAACATTCTGATGCTCACATATACCTAGGAGTATTATGCCCATGTGAGCAGGAAGGGCATGCAGCATCACTCTGCACTGTACAACCTATCTTTTGATCAATGATTGGTGAGCTTATGAACCATGACAATTAAACCAAATGCGATGGCCACAAAGTTCTGCATAGTGAATATGTCATAGCAAAGATTCCTGCACCAACCAGATGTCTCAGCACAGTTAACATGTGCTGTGCTAAAAGGGTACCAGCACAATCATTGCTGATCCATATCGGGTATGCCAATATATATGCTGACCAATATATGACTAGTGTTGGTTGGTGGTTGGTGCACCTTAATGCTGATCCACAGGGCATCCATCCTACTTTGTCAAAATGGATAACAATATTACCTTGTGCCTTGTTACAACAATTGGGTCAGAGTACAACTGTTGGTCCTGTTAATGTTTTGGATAAATGATATAGGCTGGGTACACCAAATGCACTGAAACTTCCTGGTAAATGAGTTAATACAACTTAATCAATAATGTATTCTACAGATTGTTGTGGGTTTGTCATGCTTGGTAAAACACAATAATGATGTGGAATTTTTTTCTTCTAAATTAACTAGATTGCATGCTTTAAAGATTATGCTTCACCTATCTACATTTTATGTTCTTGTATTATGCTATGAATTCTCTCCAGTTGTAAAAGCCTTAATGCTTCAGTCACTTTTACTTTAGGCTTGTGTCTAGAAGCGGGCATGCAGCTTTCCTACATTTTGCAATGCAAATGCTGTAAGCCCTCCATGAAGCAATATGTGAGTTCATTGGCACAGTGCATGTACCATCTATGTCTCTGAATTCTTGCTATACATTTCCCTCTATTGTCATTTAAAGTTGTAACCAGCTTCACTGTGATTGAATAAAAATGAAACATATATAACATAATAACAGAGATCAGTTTAAGCCTTTTGGTCGGGTCTGAATTACTAATGCATAGTTTATTCATGAATCTGTAATTTTTGGAGCTTATGCATATATGTATGAGAATGGGTATTCCCAATAGCCAACTGTTCCACCTGAATTTGGCGGACCTTCTTTCTGGAATTTAACCTCATTAGTTTTATGATAAAGCTACCAGCCAACTAGGAGACTCAGATGCAGTGAACAGTGCCACTCTTTTGCATGGCTTAAATGTACGTTATCTAATGCCATGATACATACCAGCTTGATAAAGGACCAAATCAAGAGCACCCTCAGCACAGTACTCATTCGGGCAACATGCATTATTTCATAGTTTTTTATCTGTATTGGGAGATACTGCTCTATGTACTGCTAATACATGGTGTAAGACTAACATAGGTATGGATACTGACACTTGGAACCTTGCTTGATACATGAAAAACTGAGAGTATACCTTTTTCCGGATAATGATTTGGTGGGTCTTCTTATTTTTCATTGCTTGTATATAACAATTGTTTGGGGGCATTAGAGGCATTTTCTAAGGTGGACCGACATACTTAACTAGTTAAGTGATGCTAACATGGCATTCTGTTATAACTTGTTCAACATGGGTTTGCTTGAAGAAATTCTAGTTTTACATTCTCTAAGTCCCCCTGTTCCTTTGAATTTCACCAACTTCAATGTGGATCTGAAACATTTGTAATTTGGAATGTATTCTTGACCTCTTAGTTCGCTTCATAGAAAAGAAATCATACTCAACTATTTATGTCAATCCTGTTAGATGCTTCAATTTTTGTTTTTGCACTTTTTGGGGGCCAATAGTATGTTCATACTAATGCTTAGAAAATTTGCTTGACTTCATGTGAAGCAGTTTGCTATTTTGGCAGAGGGTTATTGAGTATGTTGCCACCATTCCCACTTTGTTGGCTGCTTCAAACTAGAATTTGGACCAAAAGCAGTATAATGCATAGCATGCAACTCCCTGTGTCAACAAAGAATTCATTGAGTTGTGTGCAACTTATGAAATTTGTGCATTGAGCGATGTGCAGGCTTCAAGTCTGTGCATAATTTTGCTTTAGATTCATTAATTTTTTTTTTGAATATGCTTAGCCCATTTAATAACGGTTTTCTGGAGCAGTAATTAACACTTTGATGATGCATCAGTATGATTACTGATGGTTTGTTTTTAACTTCCAGGAACTTTGGGTTACGACACCTGACACATAAAAAGACCTTTTCCTGTCGTTCTATCAGGAGCTCATTTACTCAGATAGAAATGGATAATGTCCATGATAAATCCCGAGGTTCTCTTATTGTTCTAGAAGGATTAGATCGAAGTGGGAAGACCTCACAATCTAACCGTCTTGTCTCATACTTAAAGGAAAAAGGAGTATTAGTTGAATCATGGCGGTTTCCTGATAGGACTACTTCTACTGGTCAAATGATATCTGCATATCTTGCAAATGAATCACAATTAGATGATAGAGCCATTCATTTGCTTTTTAGTGCAAATCGCTGGGAGAAAAGGTAAAGTATGCCTAATAAACTGACTGTTTGTTACAATACCCTTTTTTTCCTGATCAAGGCACTTATTGCAGAGTGTAAAGTTGTCTATAATAATTTTGTTTATGTTGTCTACAATGAACTAGTCTGGTGCAGATCTAATGTACAATTCCATAATTTGTAATTTGGATTTGTCCATATTTGTTATTTAGGTCATTGACAATCAATGTTTTGATACTACATTACTACTGAGTACTGACGTAATTATTCTTTGGCAAGACTTCTCATTTACTTTTTCTGGTACATTTCCATGTCAGTGTAGCAGGGATAGTTTTCTTGTTGTCATCTTTCCTTGCACCATTGACCTTTAGAGAGTTAATGATGGAAAAGATCTAAGTCTCCCGCATCAATATTCCAAATTAAGGCTTCATCTTTTGTATTTTTTTACGGCAATACATTCTGTAGTTAGTATTATCCATTAACATGGCCTTTATGGTATAATAGGATACTAATATTTAAGCTTGAACTGAACCCGGTCATGACAATGACACTTCATATTTTCTGTAGAGGGTTCAATAGATGAAAACACAAACTAGATAGTGGCACTTCGGCACTTCATATGTTTGATGCATGCCTAAGTTTTTAAGATATCTTCTATAAATAAAATTGGTAAGACATATCATACAGGTGGGTTATGGTGTGAAAATATGTTGTGCTGCTAATTTCTTTGGTTCTTATCTTGTTTTCCTCACCCATACAGCTGCTTGTAATCAACAAGTATGGCTCATCCTTGGAGCATTTTGTAAAGTAAATTATTATTAAAAACATTTGTCTTTGTTTCTTGCTCCATCTATAGTCTGTCATATAAAAGAATATTTCGCTGCAGTAACTGCAAACGCTTAATTGTTTTTTAAGTAGTCTAGTGCTTCTATATTCACGTGGAACATTAATATGCTGCTTTTGTCATTAAGACTTTTTTTCAGTCATGCTGGAGTACAGATAAATATATCTTGTTAAATGCTTCCGCAAGTTATTCCTTATTTACAGATCATTAATGGAAAGCAAGATAATGTGTGGAACCACTCTCATTGTTGATCGCTATTCATATTCTGGTGTGGCATTTTCAGCTGCTAAGGGGCTTGATTTCCAGTGGTGTAAGGTGTGTTAGTTAGGTCTAAAAATTCATATACATGGTCTTAGATCTGGTTTTAATGCAAATTAGTATCTTTTCTATGCAGGCTCCAGAAGTTGGACTGATAGCTCCAGATCTAGTTATATACTTTGATATATCACCAGAGGTACATTGTCTGTTTCTCTATGTTCCATTCTTCATAATATCCAGCAATTTTGAATGTTTAAATACATGGTTTTCTTTTGAAATTTGGGAATAGTTCTTTTGAAGCAAGATACGAACTCTTTTGGGAAAGCTTCATGAGCAAATCACGTTAGTTTTTAGTTTCAAATCATGCCATAGGGAACACAAAGATCAATCCTTATTAAAGTTTCTCCATATAAAAATCTGATCATTACTGACATATCCTAAGGAAGAGCCTAAAAAGTGCTAATAATATCTTATGAGGATTTATTGCAAACTGAGATGTAGTTAAAAGGTTGATGTTGTGTGCTTGAATATATTAAATACAGAGACAAATCAAATTTATGGAACCGTGCATCTGCTTGGTATAAAGCCTATAAATGAAAAAAAGCTTTTAATGTTTGGTTGTTCTCTTTATTACTTTGGACACTTGCATCTGCTTTCTCTTGCTGCCTATTTGCCCTATTTGCACAATCTAAACTTTTCAGGAGTAACACATGAGACAATTCAAGCCATGCACATAATTATTGATATAGGATCTTTGCTTTTATGCTTGAATTTTAATATATTGAAAATATGTTTCAAATGCACAGCTACTTGGGATGACTTCAAATGCTTGCAGTTACAAACTCAATTATGAACTTATGTTCCATCTTTGTATTTGCTTAGCATTCACCAAACTGTCTTAATGTTATCTTTCTGAAAACTTTTGTGATCCTCTATTCAGAAAGCAGCGGAAAGAGGAGGCTATGGCACTGAAAGGTATGAGAAGCTGGAATTCCAAAAGAAAGTTGCTGAACATTATTCTACCCTTCGTGATGCTTCTTGGAAGGTAGCTTTCATGTCAACAACATTTTTTACAATGTGTTGTTTACTTGCTTTCATTTTTGCTGCAGCAAAGACAATTCGAACTAGACTGACCTCATTTTAACTGCGTTGTTGTTCTTTGTGGTAATTAATTCAGTTTTGCTTCAGAGGAAAGATTTTGTTGTGATGCAAAATTGCAAACAGAATTTAATAAAATTTGTCAATTAAAAATGCAAAAAGGAGATGTAGCAGCTCTAGCTATTCTTTGAACATTAAAGTCACTTGTGGAGAGAAAGATTGAGATATGGATCCGTGATTTACATTAGAGGTGGCAATGGGCCATGCCTGGCACGACCAGAGTAAAATTCGAGCCGTGCTAGCACGGCTCGGATTTCCAAAGGAGCGGCCCAGCTTAGCACGTGGCCCGCCCCTTTGAGCTTGGGCCAGCCTTGCGCCAGGCTATAGCCTAGCACCTATCGGCGCATGCCTAGCGGCTAGGCCGACTTCCTGGCTGTGCCGAGCTTGGCACGCGCGCTGTGTCGGGCTCAGCACGGTGTATCCAATTGTTTCATTGAACTAATGTAACTAGTCATTGCCCCAATATAGGATAAAATGAGAGGAAGTACACTAACATGGCATGATTATGCCCAAAGGTCAACATATGTTGTATTTAATCGGTGTGAATTCAAACAATTGAAAGAGAGGAGTAAAGGAGGACCTAAGAAAGCTTTACTTGAAAAATATAATAACTAATGCCCTTAGTATAAGTAGATTTTGTTTGCACAAGAGCATAATGGCAGGAAAAGATCTATGTTCCCAGTTGTTTCATTCATTCCGAGCAATTTCTAGTTTCCTGTTAGATAAGTTTTGTTGTATGTTCAGCTACATTCCTGTCAGTTATAAACCTGCAATTTTCTTTCAACATTGATGAAAATGAAGCTTGTTATATATGGTGCAATTGGTGTGTGCAACTAATACTCCATTTTGTTATTATTGGAATATGCACTCATTCTTTTCAGATGGTCACTAATGAAGCCAAAAATGGTGAGATTTGGGCCTCCAATATCCCTTTTTGGATTGACAGAAATTTCTTTAGGAGTATACATTATTGTCTGTTTTTTGCTTTAATGGATGTCACTTCAATTCTTCACCTTCCAAACATGCTTTTCTAGCAAGTAAAACAGGCATCTTGTATATCTTACTATGCCATTTAGCACTCAACCGATTATGTTATATTACTCCACTACTTCTACAACAGCACTGATCTCTTCATACTGCAGATTGTTGATGCTTGCCTCCCTATGGACATAGTGGAGGAACAGGTCAGAGAGTTCGCAATGGCTTGTATACTGACATGCCAGAAGGGCAAGCCTCTTAACAAGCTCTGGTCACCAGATAGTTTTGCCTTATAAGTAAGCTGCCCTTGAAGGCAAATGCAGGAAGTTTATGTTTAGATGCATTTGCTTGTTTTTTCATTTCGCACTTATTTCAGGATCTTATTTTGCAGGAGAAAATGGTTCTGTTCAAACAGACGTTATCGTATTGTTCGTTACATTATACATGGAAGGCAAGTAGGAAAACAAGCTAAGTGCTTGAAGACTCCGTGAAGCCAATTTGTTGACCATTCAGCTGGCTCTGTAAAAGTTATCTGGTTATATGCTCCACCACCGTGGACATGGGTGATCAATGGGAGTAAGATGTTGGTTATATTGGCAGTGTTTTTAGTTAAATGTTTACTTCATTACACAAGTACCATCTCTTGACAATCTTCATGTTGGAGCGTTTGGATCTGTTGTACCAAGTTTTAAACTAAAATGTGTTGTAAAGATTCCAAATTCCATTCAGACATTAGTCCTGATGTTATCTTTCGTGACTTAAATGACACTGGTAATAGTGCAACTACATCATCACCTGAAATGCCACTTTTAAGAGCACATTTGAAAATATGTTATGCTAGACTTATACTATTAAATTGTATATGGTATTTAAATTATCAGATTATACTGTATAACTTATAAAATGTTGAGTTTTATACAACTATTGATATATAATTTTATATGGAAATATTAGTTAATAAGAAAATTGATTATACATTATATTAAAGTTATATATGACAAGGTAATGACAATTTTAGATATATTAAAATTAAATTATTATCCTATCACGTCTGCATATTATACTAATAAATGCTAATAGTCATCATGAACTACTCAGTATATTAGTTCCAAAATATTAGGATTCGATCGGTGACTTTCTATCTTTGTTTTTTTAAAAAAAAAAAAAATCTAAGCTGAAGAATATTTTATCTACACGTGCAGTAAAATTTGGATTCATGTGCAATTGTGCAGTCCTTTTGGTATACAATTTTTCTCAAATTACCGCATTGTGACTTGTTGATAGACTTACCTTCTATTTAGAGGTCATAAGGAGCCTCAGTATATAAGTAAGAAAACTTCATATACATAACAAAACCCTGGAACCCAATATTGCTCGAGCCAGCAAAAATATGATTAAGCATGTACCACAGTTGAGGAACTGAAAGCATACCAGGACTTTTGCAGAATATTGTTCAACATAAACAAACTGAGGTCCTGTGCCAGGGATTTTGTCAAACAATTACAAGCTAGCTACTACCCACAGTTCTAGCTACGACAGACCTACATACATTCAGTCCAGAATAAAGCACATTGCAACTTCTAACAATCATACAAATCTTGTCACTGAATGCTTTTCATCAGTTTTTTTGAGTTGTTTCTAGGACGAGTCTTCCCCAGGGCATTCTCCAAGTCCTGAAGAAAAAGGCACAAAAATTGTAATTCAGAGAGATGAAGATAAAGCAGGATGAAAGACAAGCAGGTTATTATACTTGTTTGCTCAGTTGAGGTAATTTGTAAATATAAAAATTATTGCAGAACAGAGTAGTTGTTTTTCTGCAAATGAAGGTGTGAGAAAATATAATTAGATTAGACTCTACAATATATGAAATAAAAATCTATAAACTACATAATTTCAGTACAGATGCAGTCTGAATTTATTAGCATATCATGAAACCTATATCATTCTCGGATCCCTTTCTTTTGCGAGTCTTTTCCTTCATTATCTTTTAAGTGGAGGTGACTGAGCCAATGAGACTTTTCCAACTATTTCATTTTAACTAATTGTATCTGATCTGAACCTGATGTGTTATGCACTCATTTTTCAAATCTAAGACTGGATTAAGATAAACTTTTGAGGCTATGTTTCCAAGTTTAGTTTCATTGGCGGTATTTCATGGCAATTCAAATTTGTTTCTAAAGGTGTCTGAATTTAATTTTTGATCGTGAGCTGAAGAGGAGTTATTAAAGAAGCACGGTTCATTGTTTAGAAGATATCAAAGTCAAGTGAAATTTTATAAGAGGGGATGCAGTAGTTAAAATTGAAGTTATATCTGAATTTTCAGAATTTTAATATATTGTTTTACCTAGCTGTAGCCTTCTCCAATTTCATTCACTGGTTATATTTCTTCCTTGTCTAAATTCATTTTCTAATTCTAGTACCCGGTTCCCCCTATTCTGGGTTTTAACATTCCATCTGCTGTTTGTAAAAATAGCATAATGCCAAATAGATCGTAAATTGATTGGAACGGAGATCTATATCTCTTTTGCTGTTTTCTTGTTCCAGAAACAGAAGAACTTGTTCTTTCAATCCATAGTCTTAAGACTAGTCAAATTGGACAGAATCTTCTGGTGCAATCTCCAGAAAATAGCTTAATCTACCAGACTTGCCAGACAGAAATGAATCCAGGGACTTATCTCTCAAAAGGTTAATCCATTGACTCTGAAGGAATTAAGCACAGCTGTAGCATGAAAATGGAACAATTTATGTGTAGTTTTTAATATTAACGTGTATCCTTGGCTCTGTAAGATGCTAGTTAGTATTGGTTGAAAAGCTTTGCAGATAAAGAGATGTTCCTGGTGCTATGTTTCTTTGGGTTAACAAAACCAGACTAGCAGTTCCAAACTTCCAATTAGTGATTAGTAGCTGCGTTTGCAAGTTACCTCCATTCCATTTCATATGACATTTCCTAAAATATTATGGTTCCATGATGAAGGGCTATTTCTTATTTTGCAAATAAACGGCGATGTGTAATTTTTCATTGTTGACAGAAGATAGTGGATACCTATTGTCTTGGCATCTCTAGTTTCTTGTCATGTCTTAGAATCCACTAGCAAGATGAACTATCCAAGCTCTAAGATGATTGAATAACTAGCTAATAAGCCAAGACATGTAGCACATTAGGCACCTCATAAGACAAAATTTGTTCTACTGATCAGGATTAGATTACTTTGATAGTTGTTATTCTTCAGCATGCCCAAAGCATGAGTTAGAAGTTGTATACAGCACATAATGGCTGAAAATTTCCTAGCAACATGGAATTATATTGAAGAAGAAAATATTCGGTACCAAATAAAGGAATTCATTAACAATAAGATTATGCACAATACACAGTAAAAAACCCACCAGGTTCGGCCCCTTTGGAGTCATTTCTGTCATCCAAAGACTCTCAAGATTGTAATATGCTCTTGCCTTCTCCTCAAGTGCGTGAACTATAACATTACCTGGATATTAAGGAGTAATGAAGCAAAGAATGAAGTAAGCTAACAGAGATGGCTACATTATAATGTCAGAACGATTGCAAGTGGTTGCTAAATAAAACTAAGTACAGTTGAAGAAACTAATAGTCATATGAACTTCACTTAAAACATGAAAAGAAAGAAAGGAAAAACCAAGTAGAATGACAGACTTCTATAAATGAACAGCTCACCAGAATCAATCACAATCCAGTTTCCTCCACCATGGCCTTCTACACTAGGAAGTAATAGTCGCTCAGAACCCTTTTGCTTTTGCTTTATCTGTAGGGAATTAAGATGCAGTAACTTACTAAAGGCCATAAATTTATCAAAAGCAGAAAAAATCCTACCTCCATTAAATAAGATGGAAATCATCTGTAAAGCACATTGACGAACTTCTTCTTTAAAGTGGGAACTTCCTTTTTGAACTCAAGAACATGCTATAGCACATAAAGGTATTATGTTTTTTATTCAGTTACTTTTTGTAAAGATGCACAGTTTCATGCTTCAACTAATTCAAAGGCTAAATGCAATGGTCTAAACTAGTACTGATGTCATAGTTGTCTTAGTTTAGTAAGTTAACATCATCCATCACAATGAAAGTGTCAGAGATTGTATATTCAGTGATATTGTTAAGACGCTAGCTATTGCACTATAAAGTCCCTGTATATGGAGGATAGCCACAATATGATCAAGTACTAATGTGAAGAGTTGACAGCAATTGTAGGGTGAATCAGTTAGCAGTTTTATGCTATCTAACAATCAATCCAACAGCGAATACAACATTAGAAACACTATGAACTAATAACTCTCGAATAGTAATTTCAATGCTCGACTATTCCAAATCCTGCAGAGGAAAAATCCAAAAAACTGTAGATTTGATAGACGAATTCCAACATTGTACAAGCACATCAAAGTCAGCTCGTCATGCTTCACTTCCCCGCCTACAGCAATCACAATGTGAAACAGACTATATGTACTTACTAAAAAGGTTATAATCTTGAGATGTTATCTCAAACACATCATTCCCTCAGAAAAGAAATTATTATGACACCAAAACGAAAATGATTATCTAATCATTCAACTCTTGTGCTCACAAGTCACAACACAAAATCCATTACAGTTCATAAGAAAGGGAACTTTGGTTCTGCTTTTAGAAGATCGAACTTGCCTTGTGGATGAGGGCTTGGGCTATGTTCCGGACGTGCCAGTTGGATCGGCCGGTGGCGATGACCATGTAATCCGTCCAATCGCACTGGTCGCCGACGGGGATCACCCTCACGTCGTCCGCCTTGACGTCTCCGAGGATCTTCTCGACCTCCTCCAGCTCCAAGAAGGTCGGCTTGTGGGAGGACGACGAGGATGAGAGGGACCGGAGAAACCCTAGTTGCCGCCATCGGTGCGGAGTGGGGGACGAGAGCGGCGCGGCTACGGCACGTGATCTCAAGACCGCCAACATTCTGATAGCAAACGTAATAGATTGAGACAAACCAATTGCTCCTCAATCGATCAATTGATCTCATATACGATCAAATATAATTTAAGATTATTTTTAGAATAAATAAATAAATTTTATTCGATTCAATTTTGTACAAAAATTATTAATATTTTAGAATTTTGAAGTGTTTTGATAAGATTTACGAATATTTTGAAAAAATAAAGACATATTTATTTTTGTTCTTGTTTGAAGTCGGGATGAGTCATCAATCTTATAATAGATCTGAGACCAGAAGAACTAGTTGATGAAGGTTCTAGAGAGCTTTTGGAAGGTGTGTACTGACCTGCTAGGAAGAGTGGAGAACAATAATAGTGTGACTTTTTTCAAGAAAAACGGGAAAGCTTGGCACAATACGGAGTTGGTTGCGTCGTTAAGGAGCATCATTGATTTAAGCATTGTCAGGTAGGAGATCGGATCTTCATCGTGTGGATTAGAGATGTCAACGGGGCGGGTTCGGGGTGAATAGTGCCACACCCGCACCCGTTTACTAAACCCGTCTCCTGCACCCACACCCGCGACGGGTATCCGTCACCCGCACCCTCGCGGGTAATTAATACCCACGGATATCTGCGGATACCCATTTAATATATGACAAGAATTTTTATTTTATTATAATAGTATACCACCAATGATTCTCATTTCATCACTATTATTAACTTGATTGAGAAACATTAATCCATAAAATAAACTACGTAATAATTAAATTCTAAATAATAAAATTATCTTAAGAAATAGCAATAATCATTTATGCAATATTAAATTTAAAACCAAAATTAAATTTAAAATCAATGTACTTTCAATTAAAATTGGAAATTAATATCCCTAAAAATATATTACATTTAGATTTATTTTTAAATTTTTCATTAAATATTAATATATAAAATTATAAATTTAATTTTTCATATATATTGGCGGGTAACGGATATCCGCGGGTGTGGATAGTATAATATCTATACCCGTACCCATTTATTAAATGGGTAAAAATTTATACCCGTACCCGTGGGTATAGTATGTTTACCATACCCGACCCGTGTCGGGTAAATATTCGCGGGTATCAGCGGGTACGGGTAATATTGTCATCCCTAGTGTGGATATACCTCAAAGATGGTAGACTCATTATTGTCGAATCCCTAGGAGACATCACCGGACGAAAACATTCATAAACTGTCTCATAAAACAGACAGATACACATCAAGTAGATTCTTGATTCTAATTTTATACCCATTATCTGAGATTCCTTCTTACTTGAGCGTTAGAGTATTTTTGCATGTCACACACGGAGTCGCATTAGACCAAGAGACGCAAATGTCTGCATCACCCCGATTTCAAGCAAGAACAATTTTCTAGGATAAAGAAGAATAATATAGTGGATGAATTTTAATTTTCGTTTGGTATGCAAAAATCTATGTGTATTATCAATAATATGACATTTAAATTCTCAATGCCCACACATTATCATGTTTGGTTCGGACACTTTACGAGTGATTTAGATTGCCCCGATAATCCACATTACTACCCAAATTTGATGGTAATATGGATAACTCCTATGAGAAGTGGATACATGGATTATCACCTAATAGTGATCCTAAACTTTAACATCCTTATTTTTTTCGGTACATTCTTCTCCATGCAAGGCATCACTAGATTTGGGTGGAGCCCTTGAGCCTGACTTGGGCCAGTCCAATATGACCTAGGTTCCTAAGTGGTTAAGATGAGTTGTACTTCACTTGTCTACCAAATGAGCTCGAGGAATTAGTTCAGTCCAATATTAAAAGTATATAAAATCCTAATATCATATAATTTATACAATACCATGATTTTAAACAATTGGCTCAACTCTAGGATTTGTGATTTAGATGTAAAAAAATATTTGATCTCTTTTACATGAAATATGGTTTTCATATTACAATACATTTTTTTTATAAAAAATATTTATTTTAATTACGATACGATTTCAATGTTATTGGTTTTAAAATTGAGACAAAAACTAAAATATGTTTAAATTTAAACTGAGCATTGAACTCGATAGCTAGCTAGGTTATCAATTTGCCGATTTGATTGATCCAACCAATTCAATAAATAAAAGAAAAAACCTCAATAAAATCAAATTCAGATGAATTCATCGAGTCTTATCCGTGAGAATGGAACCTCCAACTAATCCCTCGGCCATGTCAATCACAACACAACCATCGCCACTCACCCACAAAATACCCACTCAACCACAGTTTAATCCGACCGTAGACACCTCAACAGGTGGCCAGGGTTAACTTGTCTCTTATATTTGGCACCGTCCATTTCAATTGATCACAAACAATGCACACTCTCGAACATGACGTTCCATCCGACCCAAGTAGGCACATCTTACCAGCCGATGTGTTTAACAATATTCATAAACTAATTAATATTAATTCCCAACCACACTACTCATGGTCTCATGGTCAGAAAATAATAATAATAATAATAATAATGAAAAATCGGTGAATTTGGTCATGTCAGTCAACCCTAACTCGAAAATTACACCCCATCCGATACAATTGGGAGTATGTATTTTCAATTTCAGCACATTAATTAAGTGTGCACAATTATCTGCGTGATTTTGACCGACAAATTGAACATCGACGACCAATAGCTCGAACACGACGCTCCATCTGATCCCCAATTTGGTATGCAGTGTCTATTTGTATTTAAGAATGGCTAAAGTAAAATATCACGTAGAAATTTCATGTAATTAACTCAAACTCAATCAACTCCCTGCATGCTTAATTATAGTCCTAATTAATTTGTTTCAAACCTAACTAAAGATGGAATTTGATGAAATAAATGTGGACGCTCATGATCATTGTCACAATAGAGAAGAGGTACCTGCAATGTCTTTGCTATGGTCTGGTTTTCATGCCGTACGGGTGGCATTTCATATTATTAGACTATCGGGTCAAGGTGCAGATTTGCTCTTCTACTATTGCAAAGAGAATAATATTGTCCCTCTACTTCATTTGGGTGTAATGTTATATCTCAATTTTTCAAATTGGTCAATGTTACCCCTCACGTTAACCCATCGTTATAATTGACATGTTTCATTTGACTCGAACACGTGTCACACCTTACATGACATAATTAAATAATAAAAATACATAAACTAACCCTTAAACTCATATTAAATAAAATCATAATTGAGCAATATTCCATCCACCAATCTCTTCAATATCGACTGAGTACATGAATAATATCTCCTATTCGGATTTTTCCTTGATCAATATTCGAGAATTTTATGTTTGTCTTCACAAAAACATCTGAGTTCACGCCCTTCATACATGAAATCATATCTTTTTCTTATATCAGACTGTATAGAAGATATGGTTGAAGACAACATTGAAGAGATCCATGGATGCAATATTACCCAATTAGGGTTCTATTTAATATGAGTTTAAGGATTAGTTTAGGTATTTTTATTTTTTAATTATGCTACGTAAGGTGTGACATGTCAATATTTTATGACCGAGATGTTATGTGTTCGGGTCAAACAATCGAAACATGTCAATTATAATGGTGGGTTAACGTGGGGGTAAGATTGCTCCAGTTTGATAAATTGACGAATAATATTGCACCAGTTTGATAAGTTGAGGAGTAACATTACACACAAATAATGTAGAGGAGGTAACATTGCTTTTTTTACAACAATAGATGGGCAAATTTGCACTGTTCAAGTACTTATCTTTTGTTTTGAGAAAAATGGATGGCCAGTGTCATTTCATAATATTTACTGTCCAAGTGACAGTTATTAACTACCTAATTCTCACCGACATTTCCCTCCCAATTTATTTCTCTTTTATAGCTCGCAGTAGCATTTCCAGTAACTTTCAACGCATTTGCTTATAGAGAGAGCAGCAGTGAACCCTTATAAGGAGAAGGAAACACCGAAACATTACTAGAAGAAGAACTCCAGCTACTGCCAAAAAGAAAAGAACTAGAGCTTAACGATATTCGCTGACTCTTTCTCTCTCTCTTTATCTTCTCCAATTCTCCCTTTGAAGCTACTCCAGCTACGGAATTCGATCGAAGTTGTTTTCTGTTTGCCATCCAACTCACTTCTTTTTCGTTTGTTCTTCAATTACTGAAGGAAGGTAAGCTGGTTCAGTGCAAGCTAGCAGAAAAAGTTCCAGGTTTTCTTTCAAGGCAGTTGTCTTCTCCTTGTGCTAAATCTCTTAACCTTTCCTCTTGCTGGTGATTTGATTTAAGTTTATGGCTATACTTTCACTTTGCAGAAGTCTGGAATTTGTAACTAGAAAACATGTACTCTTTTTCTGCTGCACTGAACAATAAAAATTGTGGTTAATGGTTGATGTGGTACTTGAGAATTGGAGAAAAATGAAAAGGCAACCTTGCTGAAATGGCACAAGGTTCTCCTGGGAGTAAGCTTAGGAAGAGCATCTCCCATGGAAGAGGTTGTAGTCTGGGAATTGGATTGCCCCTCAAGTCCATAGACGATGACCTTGTCCTGTTCACTGAGATGCAGAAGCATGAAACAGGCAACGCTTTTTTGCCACATGTGTATTATGTGTTCTTTATGTTTAGAAAGATTGAGTTACTGACTGTTTGTTGTGATATTATCAGCAAAAATGAGATGCATTTCTGACTCCAATCTGGAGCCAAGTATTAGTGATCTATTGAAAGTAGATGGTGACAAAGATGAATATAATTGGTGAGTTCCATGCATTAGGGTTATTACAATTAATCAAAGTTTTGCCATGTTAATGAGTCCTTGTAGTTGAAAGCTCATGAAATCATGGCTAATATTTTGCTTCATATAAAGCAGGCTGTTGACACCTCCTGATACCCCTCCTGTTGTTTCTCCGGATGATGATGTATCTCAAGCCGTCAATACTCCAAGGAGCAGGAGAACAACACAAAAGAATTCAATTCAGAGACAACTCATGGTAATAATTCTAGTCGGACATTCTTGCTTTCATGTAGCAAACGGTTTATTCTATACTAGACTCAAGTTCGCTAAACTCGCACCTCAACATGTATTTATCTCTTTTTATCTCTTCATTTAAGAAAGAAAGTTAAATAGAGATAGACACATCATGGGGTGCGAGTCGGCATGGAATTAATCATGACGAACATGTTTTTCTGTGTTATCCTTTGCACGCCTTTTGATATGACAGTATGGGAAGACTCCGAGGGTAAGCAGCAGTTTGAAGTCATTCTTAGCTCCAAAATTGAATTGCGCTCCTCAATCCAAGCCTTTAACACTTAGTACTCCGAAGTCTTCAACTCCCGAGCCATTAAGCATGAGAATTGGTGCGATTGCTCAGGGATTTTCTTGTAGTAGAAAGGGAGCATCCCCTGTGAAGGCAACTCATGGTCGATCAGACTCGTCTAAAAACTCTACTGATCCTTCTTCAAAATTTCGAAGACAGTCCACTTCTCCATCAGCTTCTAAACACGCAAGCTCGAGTAACAGTGATCGAAAGTACCGTGTTATTACTACCTCTTGCAGTAAGACATCTGCAGCAGCTTCTGATGATGATGATGATGATACTGGTTCATCTAGGCAAAGAAAAATGGCATTTAAGCAAATAGATGGAGGAAGTAAATATGGCGTGAAGCATGAGAAAACTTTTGAAAGCACCAATTTGGGTGTTGCAGATGAAACCTGTATTGAGAAAGCAGTTCTAGGTGAAGATGTCTATTCTGGTAATGGTATATCTGTGGCATCAGATACCTCTTGCAGAAGATTACCGAGTCCAGAGTTCTGTTTTCATTTGCTTGATTCACCAGTAGCGGGTAATTTAAATGATGAGAAGTCTATGAAAGACCTTGATGCATTTTTCCAGAATGATACATTTGGAATCCTGGATTGCTCTTCCATTGAGGACATTCATCCGTTAAATGGCATCGGTTTTCAAGACCACATTTATGGTGCTGCAACTCAGAACTCTTCCAACTTCGTCTTGGATGAGCAAGATGATCATTGTTTTCATGATTCACAGAGCAACAAAGTGCCTAACTACACGAATGCATCAGAATCTAACTGTGCAGAGCATCCCCCTTGCCGTATGTGGTTTACTTTTTACCATCTGATAATTAAGTTGATTAATGTGACAAAAAAAACATATTTCCTCACCTGCAGATTTATAGTAGTACAACTGCTAAAATTTCTTCCATGCTGCATAAAAAGGATAAAACTTGATCTATGTCATAGTAACTTAACTTCAAGTAGTTTGTTTTTAGGCTGTAAGTATCTAAATCAGCCTCAACTCTCACGCTAATGCCATTTTTTCACTGAGAACAGGATCAATTACTTCATCTCATTACTGACACTTTTGTCTCTGACAGAAGCAAATATAGCAGTTGAAGATCTGAGGAAAATAACTCAAATAACCTTCACCATGGAAGAAGCAACTGACAACATAATCTTCTGCAGTTCTATTGTTCATGATCTGGCCTACAAGGTTGCGAACATTGTGATGGGAAACGAGACAGCTGCAATTGAGGGTCATTGTCCGAAAATTACACATTCAGTAAAATCTGTTACCACCCAAAAGTATTTACGAGATACATACTACAGGAGAATAAAAAAATCACGAAATTTGAAGAGGAAAAGGCAGGACACTGACAACAAGAAAGCACCCAAGAACTTGGGAAATAATGATAAGCATAAAGAGCTTGCCTTTTCCAGTGACATCATGAAACCTCCCAAGCTGGAATCAAAGTGCAATTGTACTATCATGTAGAGAGGTTTTGCTTGGCATCCAATTGTAAGCAATTATGCGCTTTGCGAAAAGGCATCAGAATATATAAACATTCTCCCATTTCATCTATAAGAATTTGCCAACAATGTTAGTGGCCATAACATTGTGAAGTTATTGTCTCGCAAGGCACTCTTTTCTTGATACTCTGGCCTTGTGCTGATGCTATTGCCTTCCTTTTTCTTCAGGAGAGATACTTCTAGTCCTTTTTGCCTACTGTGAGCATTAGATTAGTTGTTGATGATGGTTATTTAGAGATTAGACCTAAATAACTTCTAGTCCATTTTACCTTCAGGATAGCTCAGCTGGAAATGTATGAAATGGTTAGTCGAATGACTTGGTTATTTAGAAATTAGACCTAAACACCAATATTTTCACTTTGAAAGGGATGTGTTAAAGTGGATCTATCACTGTTTTGTAATTGCTTGAGAAGGAGAAATGAACATGCATGCTTTTCCTATGGCTTTAGTTTTGTTGTTCTGACTTAGGAACAGTGCTGGGACCATATCATGCCTTTGCCAAAAATGTTCACATTTGAACTGTAATAGGAACAATTACAAATCCTCCATAACCAATCATTACTATCGTAAAGAGAACCTGTTGTGCAAGCCTAAATAGAGCCCGAATTCTTATTATTTCTTGGAAATAATCTGCCAAAACAGCCATTAGTCTTTGCTCTTTTCTAAATCCCAAACCTATGTAGAACATGAATCAGTAGAAAGGAACTTATGGCACAAACATCCCAAGACTTTGAGGCATATATATAGCATGTAGTTATGGATTCAATTTGCTATTTAAACATACATGTTTAACTCAAGTATTTCAGAATTGACTTTGCGCCCCAACTTACTGGGATCTGACTCCTTGAAAACAAAGTTGGAGATAAAGACTTATGCTTAAACATGCTATCATAAACCAATATAATCTAAAGCTGGAACCAACAAGATTATCTATAGGACATCATGGGATTAAACATTCTTCGCAAGGGATATGTAATAGGATAGCAGGGAAACACGATTGCAAATTCATCTCCTAATCCAACAAAAAAGAAACTGTGCAACTACTTGATATTACTCAAAGGAATAAGCTGTAAGAAAAAAATGTCAGAGCCTTGTAAACAGCATGGATGTAGAGGCATATTTGTGATGCTACCACTCATGAAATCCAAATTACTTGCAAGCTACAACCACAGTTGGAAAATGTCACACCTTTTGCTAACTAGTGCATATATCCATAAGAATAAAAATACCTGCCAGATACTTGCCAAAGTTAAAAGAAACAGTGGCAGTTTGTACTTGGTATTCTAAGATAACAATCTGTGTATTACAATCAATGACAGATTAGGATAATTAGTAATCCAATGTGGAGAAGTACAAGAATGAACTATAAGTACCAACACAATGGAACAACAATACAAGCCCTCAAAAATAACAGAATGTGTTGAAATTATGCTAAATGCACACACATATATAGTTAAAAAGTAGAAGGAAATCATACAGAAGTACCAACTTCTAGAAAATTAGAAATGACCATGGATTTTGAACTCAAGGTCACAGGATAAACAAATAAGCACTATATGACTGCATGTTTCTGTAGTGTAAAAGCGGTAAACCTTCACAAGAAAATATGTTAATTGATCCAACTTTTCCAACAAACCATTAGCCAACAATTAATAAAGCTGGTAGTATTTTACAATTCAAGTCACCATTGCCAACCAGTAAATGTGATTCCAGATGCATTAGGTAAGATTCCCTCAACAACTATCATCGTTTTTCACTGGCATGCATGTCTTTGCTGTAACAACAATTCATGTCATGGAAATTTATGTAGATAAGCATCATTCATAAATTTATTAAAGCTCAAAAGTAAAACGGATCCATAAAGACAAAATACCTTATCACTTTACTCAATTATCCCACTACAGCTTTCAGGTCATTAAAGCATTGGTTCCCAGAACCCAGCAAGATTGGCAGCTAAGGAGGTACTAAATTAACTTCTCAATAGCAGATTAAAAAAATTTGCATTGTGGCCATTGTTATAGTCATCCACGGTGATGGTTTTGGCTACAAATTACACATCTGATGAATCATACCTCTACTTAAGATGGCTAACAACCCCAGTCACAAGTAACATAGATGACTGCTTAATGTCATTCCTCATCCACTACCCAGGTGACAAGAGTAGCACACTACCATGTGGTTTCTAGAAACGGTAAGGCTCCTTATTCCTGATCTATCAGCTATTTTGACAGAATTCCTAACAAATCCATGCTATCGAGGTTTGCAAGGATAACATTGTACCATTCCTGTTAATAGAAAAGCTCAATAGATAGAGTTACAACATTGTCGCAAGTATTTGAGAATATACTGATCAGGAAATCAAAAGTATGAAAAGAGCTCAAGAAAAAAGCTTCAAATAGATCAGCAGACATGGGATACATATGATCATTGAATTTTCTGAACAGATTAACCATCAACAATAGTTAAGTTTGTGGTTATTTTGTTTGTAAAAGAAAGACAAATACGTAAATGACTACTGTAACTCCAAAATAAATGATGGGGACACTGTCTGCTAAACTTGTGGCTCGCATAAGTAATGATTTTCTTCCTTATTAGAACTTGAGATCTGGTACAGCAGATCTCGGAGCCACGTTCATAAGCGACTGCTACGTTAAACTTTCAGTCTTTGGGCCATTACGTTATAATTATTTGATCCAATACGAAGATAACAAGGGCATGATGTGGTGAATAATCATCTAGGTGAATCAAATGGCATAGAAGTTTACTGAAACTGCAAGGACTAAGAACAAGTGAAGCTGATCATCTAAAACATGTGGAGGTGATTAACCGTCATTTCGAACATTTTTGCTTTTTTGGAGAAGAAGCTGATTCCCAAAATCTAAGACTCGTACAACTCATCTTAATTTCCAAAATTTTGACTAAGAAGCCATATGATTACTTCTTACTTTCATACCCATTTTTCAGTCTTAGAACATTTAACTGGATGCATGCAGTGAGCCCAGTCAAACTTACAGATAATCATACTTGGATAAAGTATATAGTAGTCCTACAAAATCAGATTAGATTTTATTAAAAGAAAACTCAAGGATAATAGGTGTCATCTCTTCAAATTCGCTTGCCTACTTTTGCCTAGTTGAAAGCTTCAAGGATGTGCTCCTTGGAAACATTCAACTTGATTAGAAGGAAGATTAAACAAGAAATTTTGATTGGTAAAACAGGATATAAAAATAATAAAATACTTAAGACATGTGATATACTAAAAATTTAAATGATAATAGAAAATTGCTAATTCCACTTATTTTTTGCAGTCACTAGTTGATAAACTCGAGCATTACATTCACAAGATTTAAGAAGTAATATCAACAAGGTTTTGGTAGGAAACCCATTGATACACCAGTTGTAACAGGAAGAATGACAACAAAATAAAAAGAATCAGCAAGCTGTAAATAGTAATAGCAGAAACTACCTTATACATCAATCCAAAAGGAATAGCAATTATCTCAAAGAGAAGCATATATCCAAACAATGTCAAGGAAGATCTTGACTATGTATATACTAAGAAGAGGTATTTGGTTCAGTACGTGGTCATTGGAGAAGTAATTTGACTTCCCTATTAAGGGAATAAGGGATGTACAGACATCAGAGGTCACAATTCATATATGAGATTAAAAAAGCTACATGTGTGATAATTCTTTATCAAACAACAACAATATTACAGATTGATCAAATAGAAAATGAAGACTTCAAAATCGTAGCAACCTACCACCCAGCCAAGCCATACCATTTTACAGATGAAACTTCACAAATCATATCAAGTTGATGAGCTTCATCCAAAGGGATAGGCTGATGTTTTCAACAATTATTGAGAATCGGGCTCATCCTTCCCATAAACAAGAGGGAATTCATCAAACTGCTCCGAGAAATCATACGCATCTCCAAAGGTCTTCAATGATTGGAAAACCTTATACATGGAGGTCCTCTCCTTAGGTTGAGAAACCACACAACCAGAAGCAATCTTCAGTACCTGTATAATCTCATCGTCCTTGCCCTTCCCCTGCAGGGATCGGTCAATAGCTTCATGAATTTTACCAGTTGCAGAAAGCCGATTCACCCAATCCACTAAATTCCCCTTAAACCCTTCCCCTGCTGCATCACTGGTGATCTCAGTGGCCTTCTGCCCTGTGACAAGCTCCAATAGAACAATCCCAAACGCATACACATCCCCTTTGGTGGTCGGATCTGAACTTGTAGCATATTCCGGTGCAGTATACCCAAACTCTCCGAAATCCCCATTCAAGAACGGGCTCGAAGTGTCGCCGTCCCCAGCCGACGTCCTCACGAGCCTCGCTAGCCCAAAATCCGTGATCCTTGCCTCGTAATCCTCATCGAGGAGAATGGCCTTGGAACTCAAATTCTGGAGGAGGAAGGGGATCTGAAAACCATGATGGAGCCAGGCGAGACCACGAGCTGCGCCGATGGCTATCCTGACCCTATCTGGCCAGTCGAGTGCATCATCTGCCGACTCGAGAGCTGAAGAGAGAGCGCCGTTAGGCATGTGCTTGTACACGAGAAGTCGCTCGTCTTCCACGACGCAGAAGCCCAGGAGAGGAACCAGGTTGGGGTGGCGGAGCTGCCCGATTCGCCCCATCTCCATACGGAACTGCTTCTCCGGCAAGGGGCAGGAATGGAGCCGCTTCACGGTGAGCGCCGACCCATCCGGCAGCACGGCCTTGTAAGAGGTTCCCACCCGGGAGCTCCCAGCGACGATGATGTTGTTCGGATGGAAATCCGCGGTGGCCACCATAAGATCTGCCAGCTTGACCTTCTTGATCGGCTTCTGGAACAGCGAGACCGGCGCGAGCCTGTTGTGAGCAGTGCGAAGCCGCTCGGCCCACGACCTCCCAGTCTCCCCCCCGCGCCCGAGAGCCGCCCGCTTTCCAGACGGAGACCAGCACCGCCAGATCACGTAAGCGAGGGCGAGCGAGGCGACGGCGCCGAATACACCAGCGGCTACGATGATGATGACCCTGGTCCGGGAGTGCGAACCGCAGCTGGAGAGGGGGTGGCCGCAAAGGCCGTCGTTGCCAGAGAAGGCAGAAGAATCGAACTTTTCGCCGAGGGGGGCGGGGATGGGCCCGGAGAGCCGGTTACCGGAGAGGTCCAGGGTGCTGAGGCGGTCGAGCTGGGTGAGGGAGGGCGGGATGGCGCCCTCCAGCTGGTTTCCCGCGAGGATGAGGTTGTGGAGGAAGCGACAACCAGAGAGTTGCGGGGGGATGGCGCCGGTAAACTGGTTATTGGAGAGATCGATGGAGGTGAGGTAAGGGAGCCAGGAGCAGAGATCGGCCGGAAGGGGACCGGAGAAGGCGTTGGACGAGAGGTCAAGTTGATTGGCGGAGGCGCAGTAGCGGAGGTCAGAGGGGATGGTGCCCGCGAGGGAGAAACCCTTGAGGCTGAGCCCCAGGACGCGGTTCTCTTGCAGGTTCCAGCAAGAGACGCCCACAAAGTTGCAGACGAAGCCCACGGTGCTGTTGGAGAAGTTCCAGCTGAGGCTTCCGTTGGCGTCCAGCGCTGCCTTCACGCTGCGCAGGCACCGCACGTCGTCCTCTACCGTCGCCGCGGCCGCCCTCCTCGTTGCCACCTGCAGCATCAGCAAGCATAGCAAGAGGATCCTCTTCCTCATCTTCATTGGAGGAGATGGAGATCGATGAAGAGAGAGGAAAAGAGAGGGTGGAGTTCGATGGGGAGTAGAAGTGGCT
This sequence comes from Canna indica, assembly GCA_034359265.1. NCBI lineage: Eukaryota > Viridiplantae > Streptophyta > Magnoliopsida > Zingiberales > Cannaceae > Canna > Canna indica. Next base: position 12,891,139 of record CP136893.1, on the reverse strand, counting down.
GATGGACTTTGACTTTGAACTGGTAGTGAGAAGAAGGAAGACCTTGATGGCGATAGGTGTAGTAAATGCCTAAACGGTAAATAGTTGGTTCAGGTCAGACATGGCAACTCGCGCCGGTCCGAGAATATCAGCCGGCCGGCCCGAATAAAAATCGTGTTCGGCTTAATCTGATCTGCTAAAAGTTCAAGTCTAGGACTTTAAGCTCATCACACGACACGAAAATAAATGGGCTGATAGGGCGCGACCCTTAGCATCATAATGAAAGAAATAATAATAATTGAATCATAATACATCGAGCTGATTCGGCCAATAGTCCTGTCCTAAATTATTAATGAGTTTTTAAAATAAATTTTCTTATTGAGCTATCAAGTTGAATCTATATTGCCTAGCTCGACACGATCCGATAACTATTCAGATCTTATCAGACTGGCTCGATGACGGCCTGACATGATAAGGGTTGGCTAAAGCACGATTTTATCGTGTCGAACCCGTGTCAGGCTATAGGGCCGGACTGAAATTTTTCTAGCCAAATTCGAGATTCGATAGGATAGATGAATGATTGAACATTATATTGTACAATAATTTGAGATGAGTATGAATGACAATTGAAATCGGTTATCAAATCATAAGATTAGATTTCGAAAAATAAATTTAAAAAACTGATTAAATTCGATTATCGATTTACGATTATCTACGAATAATTGATAATCAAATCTAGTTATAAGTTAATTTATTGTGCATCGTTTTTATTTATTTAGTAATCGATTATCCGTTTAGTAACTAATTATCTTGCTATTAAACAGATAACCATGTATATTTGAACCGATTAGATGCAGATAATCAGTTTCGGATAACTAGCGAATAATCGATAACAAACCAATTTTACTTTTGAATATTTAATTTTAAAATTAAACGATTTCGATTATTGAATTCCTAAACACTTTCGATTTAGTTATTCAAAAAAAAAATATAGTTAATCGAATCGTGAAGTGTGGTGGAAAAAATAAAGAGGCGGTAAAAAATTCAATGCATTCAAATTTTATAAAAGTGTAAATTATTTAAACAGTATTTAGGCGTCATTTGTTTTTTTAAAGAAGTAAAATTTCAAAAAATATATCCCTTATTTAATTGAAAAATAAAATAAAAATTATATGGAAGACATCATACTTCTCAAGTAAATTTTATTTCTCACAAAATATAAAAGTATTTTGTCAACTCTTCGACAACTCTTCGACTAAACTCTACTTCATCTATTTGTGTAATTTGCAAAATATTAAAATATTAATTCTTTGATATAATTGCAAGAAATTTCGAAAATTATTTATAACTTATATATAATTAAGAATAGATGAGTAACAAGAATAATATAATACTATATTATTTAATTTTAATATTATAGTATAATATTGCATCAACATAGTATTCTTATTAATCGATATAGTTATAAATTGAGGATATTGTAATTTATTAAAGTGTAGTTAAAGTCTCGTTCGGAATGTATAAAAAAGGCTTGTTTTTATAAAAAAGTCTCGTCAAAATTACAGGATGGGGAGATATAATTTTTTGAAATAGAAAAGGCTTGTTTTTTTTGGGTGCAGTCGACCCGATAGAATTACTTATTTGAAAAGTCAGAAAACGTGGGAGAATAAATTTATTTACATGCTGACTCGCTTTTGTCGTTAACAAGGACGCGTAATCGTCTAAAGCAAATATTTCCACGGAAAAGTTTTAAGATTTATAAATGCGTTAATTAATAAATTCCAGCGGGGGGAGGACTTGACTGCATATGAAAGAGACATTTATCCGAATGAATACTCGGTCGATTGTCTAAACGAAGGACTTGTTCCAAATAATTATAATTAATAAGGACACGTTTACACTTTAGATTCTTATTGCGGAGGGCACCTAAAATTAAAATTTTAATCAATAGAAACTTGACCTTTTCTATACAAAAACATATTTTATTTTGATCATGTAAGAATTTCGTCTACATTCTATTTGTTGGGATGAACACTCCAATCCTCCAAAATTAGTAGGTAAGTTGAGTCCGAGTGAGAGGATTGTTCAGAACTCAGCGCTTGTAGAAGAGTAAATCAGGGTTGGACTCGATTAGCCTCCTTCCGATGCTTAAAGTAGACTCATGAGGATTAATAATTCTCTAACTTTCAAGTACTGTAGCAATTGAAAAGTCTAAATATATAAATCATATTTACTTTGTAGGATATGATTTGGACGTGATAGAATTTAAGATGAATAAAAATATGATAGAAATCTAAAAAAAATTCTTAAAATTATATCCTATATTTGTTTTGGCATATGATAAGAAGCATGAATAGGATATAAAAATTTATATCCTATGAATTTGGGCCTTAAACACACTCCCTTCCTAGAATTTTTAAATCGGGTAAGTGATGAATTTGGGCCAAAATAAATTCATCCAATATTCTGTCTGATTCTTATCCATTGATGCAACAAATAATTGATTGAATGTTAAAATCTAATCTATATCCTTAATCTATCAAAGCAAACGAGACCTAGGGGTATATGAGTCGTTTGGTACCTTGTACGAGCTCCTGTAATTCTCTAATACAATATTTGTGAACTCTTAAAAAAATATTAACTAATACATGAATTAAAAATAGTACATCATATATATATTAATAATATTTTTTAAAATAATTAGAAAAATAATAGTACATCATCGTTAGATTGTATTAGAAAAATAATAATTTTTTAAAATCAAATTTTTGAGTGAAAATTATCAAATTCAAATTTTGGAAGCGAAATTTTTTAAATTCTAAACGTAATATTTTGAATACATATTTATCTCCGACCAAAAATTAAAAAATAATTATAATTTATAAAATATTTTTTAATAACAAAATATATTATATAATTTTTATATTAATTATGTTATATTATATTATATTATATTGTATATTATTATATATTATGTTATATTATATATTATATTATATTATATTATAAAAAAAATATTTTCATAAAGTATATATTATGTAATGTATTAGAGATTTTTTTACAAAATTTATAAAATTAAATTTAAATTAGAAAATTATAAAGTATTTTCTAATCCACAATATCTCTTTTTATTATAAAAAAATTTATTTTATTAATTAAAATAACAAGTTAAAATTTGTTTCACTAATTAAAATATTAAGTAGTTATATATGTTTATTATACATGTATGCACCTAACACTATACGAGCCTGTTTGGTAACATGTATAAGCCTCTTGTATAGTATTAGGATAATACTATAGTATTAACTAATATCTGCACTAAAAATAGTATCTCATAAGCTGTCATAAGGTGTATTAGTAATACACTCTCAAAGCTCTTCATTAGTCTACATTAGAACTTTTAATATTTTGGATACTCATTTTATCTCTGGCCAAATATTACCAAATATTTAAAAAGTAATTTTAATTTATGAAATATTTTTAATGATAAAATATATTATATAATTTTTATATTACATTATATTATAATAATATATTACATATAATATAATATAAGTGTATATTATATTATATTATATTATATTATATTATATTATATTATATTATATTATATTATATTATATTATATTATATTATATTATATTATATTATATTATATTATATTATATTATATTATATTATATTATACAGATTAGTCAATACATACTAGTATTATACAAGCTAGTACATGTGTACACCAAACACTATATAATAATAGTATAATACATGCTAGTACTATACATGTTAGTCAATACAGACTAGTACTATACATGCTAGTACTATACGATGCACCAAACAAACCATACATATTAGCCAATACAAACTAGTACTATATAATATACCAAACAATCTCATAGTGTTGCATTGGTGAATAAGTTTGATACTATTATCAACTTCGATTTAAGTATTTTAATTAGACTAATAATTCAGACTTATAAAATTGATGAGTCAATTTATTTCATTGAATCAATCATTGTGTCAATATTGATACTTATACTTGCATGACTTTATCTTTTTTTACCCTTTCACCCATTCTTATATTTTCAAGCCATACTTCCCACGTATTTTCCCTCTACTACCTCATATTTTCCCCCAAAAACATAGGTGTCAAATTGTTTAATTCAGACTTATAAAATTGATGAGTTAATTTATTTCATTGAGTCAATTATTGTGTCAATATTGATACTTATACTTGCATGACTTTATCTTTTTTACCCTTTCACTCGTTCTTATATTTTCAAGCCATACTTCCCACGTATTTTCCCTCTACTACTTTATATTTTCCCCGAAAACATAGGTGTCAAATTGTTTAATTGAGGTTCTAAATCCAATATTTTGCAAGTAAACAAATATTAATTATCCTTTGTAAAATTTTGGTGAACTTCGTGAACTGTTCATGCTCGGCTTTTACTTGATTGTTTTCCCCCTTAATTAGAAGAAAATCTATGTCATATTCTTCAGTTTTTAGGTAATATTAATTTAACTTGAAAAATGTAAGATCATAGGAAGTAAATATATAATTGTACTAGTTGTTTTATTTCTTTCACCATATAATTCTACGTAGGAACGACAACAGTTCGACGATTTCACCTTTTTGGTGGTTAAATGAAATCGAAATTAAGTAAAAAACTCGCTAACCGAAATCAAAATCAAAATCGAAATAGTTCGGTTTCAAAAATCAATATCCGAAATTAAAATCGGTTCATTATTGATTATTTGTCGAATAATCGAAATCGAGTTTCGAGCAAATGGGTAAACATGTTTCGGTAGTGGGTTTAGAGTTTTTGGATTAAGAATATATATAATCCGGTAAACGTGTAACGGATTTCGGATTTCGGATTAAGAATATATATATAATAAGTTATTACCGATTTGATTTACCGGTTAACCACGGATAATCGATAATCGAAATTGAAAAATATAACTGATTTCGGTTATCGATTATTCGTGACGCGGTAATCGAAATCGAAACGATTAAAATTAGATTTTGAATTTTACTAACCAAAACTAAATCCATTAGTCGAAACTAGATTTTACGATTCGATTAATCGATTAACTACGATTAATTAATTCTCATTGTCACCCCTAATTCTCTGCATATTCACTAAAATGTTTCATGTTCTTTTCCTATATATTGAGCTGGGGACTCCTTGAATGGAAAAAATATTAATTATTTGCTGCATACTTTTTAGTTGGGTAATGAGTGGCACTTGGGCTGATATGTCTGGGCCTTTTTATTTTGCGGTTTAAACGACTAACATAAACATCTCTGCTACTTTTATTATGGAAGAAGTGCGGATTTAATCCTATAAATTTTTAATTTTTTGGACTTTGGTCCTATAAATTTTATTTTGATATTTTTAGTCTTATAAGTTTGCTCCATAGCATAGATTTGGTCTTATCTGTGACGGTCCGTTAACTCTCCGTCAATGTAGACTAACGTCGTTCATACACGTTGACAGATTTGGTCCTATAAATTTTATTTCAAGATTTTCAGTCCTATATATTTACCGTGTAGCACAGATTTGATCTTATATGTTTGCCACGTAGCACAGATTTGATCATATCCGCGATGATTTGTTAACTCTCCGTCCACGAAAAAATAAACGACGTTATGTTCATGTTTATGGAGTTAACAGATCGTCATGGATAGGATCAAATCTATATGATGGACCGGCATATAGACAAGTTGGTATGTTAATTTCGTAACATATATAAATTTACTTCGTAACATAGATTTGGTCATATTCATGACAGTCCGTTAACTTCGTCAACATAGACATAACACTGTTTATTGTTTCATGGACGGAGAGTTAATGGACCATCACTGATATGATCAAATTTATGCTATGAAAAAAATTTATTGGACCAAATTTATGTTACAGAGCAAATATATAGGACCAAATATGTGCTAAGGGACAAACATATAGGACTGAAAATTTTAAAATAAAATTTATAGGACTAAATCTGTCAACGTGTATGAACAATGTTAGTTCATATTGACGAAGAGTTAACAGACCGTCGCAGATAGAATCAAATATGTACTACGGAGCAAATCTATAAGACTGAAAATACTAAAATAAATTTTATAAAATTAAAGTCTAAAAAATTAAAAATTTATACAATCAAATTTACACTTTTCCTCCTTTATTATATTAGTTTGATCCTTTTCAAAGAGTAAAAAAAAATGGATTCTGTTGGACCATATATTAAATATACAAAAATATTATAATATTACAAAAATACTATAATATTACAAAATTAAAAATATTAAGATACACAAATTACAAATTACAAAATTAACGCAAACTAATAAAAATAAAAATATAATTAATATAGATACAGGAATATTTAGCTGAGAGGCAATTATAGATACAAGAGAGGGTATTTAGCTGAGGGAAAGAATATTTGAGTCAAAAGCCCTCATAATATAGCTATTGCAATGAATATTTTTTTGAAAAAAAAGGCCCTCATAAGATGATTAATTCCGCCACGCGTGCCGATCTTTTGGTCTAAGAAATCCAAAATTAATTTATTGACTAGCTTAATACGATGTACCGGGACTCAAATGTAATTTTAGTAAACGTTTTGCATAATATAATGGGACGGGCATCAATTTCATTTTAGATAACATTTTCATATCCGGCCCAGCAACAATTACGTGGCGAGTTTCCTAAATTATTTAGTAATTAACGTCGTCGAAAAAACTTCTAAATGTTGAAATATATTTACTAATTAACTCAAAATTTATTTACTATATAATAATTTTATAATTTATACGGATGGCCTAAAAATTTGTGCGAACTAATTAATCCGAGCTATGCATAATCTGTAAAACCAAATTAATATTTTTTTATAAAAAATATATAAATATTAGAAAGAAACAAAAAACTAATAATTAGTAAATGGATACTGCGCATGAACGTGAAGCTAGAAATCAATACGAGGAAGGATAAAATTCACACAAAATAAATAGGGAAAACACAATAATCAAAGACGGCAGACGAGAGCTTAGGGTTGCATTTGGGGTCGAGACGTTTAGAGTTATGCACATGAGTATGAGCGCAATAAGGATTGCTGCACATGAGGTCACGACGCTGAGCAAAAGGGAACTGATATGTATGATATTCGAGCGCTTGGAGTTAGCACAACGATTGTAATGAGAATTGGCGCGGGGGGGAGGGGTCGGGTTGGATATGTGTTTTCATGATTGTGAGGATGACAAGATAAGATATGACATCGTGGGTGCGGAGATAAGACAATTCAAGCAACATTATTGGGAAAATGAGAAAATGAATAAGAAATAATGATAAAATCAAGGATTGAGTTCTGTAGTTTAGAAAATTGTATAATTATTTCATGTTCAAACTATTGAGTAAAAAAAATAATTTAGATTAATATTTGACTCATTTTAATTTTTTAAAAATTCAAAAGAATTCCAAGTTAAAGTAATCGCTTTCTATATAATAATAATAATAATAATAATATTATTATTATTATTATTATTATTATGTATTCTAGCACTTACCAAATATTAAGTGATTTATTTTAATTAAGAGTAAATATTTACTGATTCTCACAGTATTGAAATAAAAGAAGGGAGAGGGGAGAGGACAAATATATTAATTTGAGAAAGGAGGCAAGGAGGGCAAAATTGTCCTTTCCCCTTAAATATTAGTGAAAACATCTCAAATGTGAAGGGGGCAATTACTCCCCTTCTTCATAAGATAGCTCTGCCCCTGATCACTAGTACTGTTATTTTGGATGTACAAAGAGAGAACGAGGACAAGACGCCCTACCTTTTCGATCTTCTCTAAATTTTATTTTCCTGACATGCATTCTACTTTTTTAACCACTATTATAAGATGTAGACGTAATAATATACGTACAAAATATATTACAAGATGTATAAAAATATAAAAAAAACGTACAAAATGCTACAATTAGGAATTGAACCTAAAATCTATATATAGGTAATATACCCGAATGCTACTATCACTTGACACAAGTGGACTCATTCACTCACATGCACTTCATGTTCACGTTTCTGCTTGTGAATAATTTATTCTTTAATATGATGATTTAAATAGGAGCAATTGCCGATAAGTATAATATGGATATGAGATTTTTTCAAATTATAATTAAAAACTAATGCTTCCAAATTAATCCTTTAATTTTAAATATAATTTTTCCCTTTTATTACAATTGAAGAATTGTCTTGAAAATTTGTAAGTGTCTCCAAATAAAATATTTTTTAGTATTCATGATTTTTTTTTTCCAGCAATTCATATTAATATTTGTTAGGAAAAAAAATGGGTTTTTCTGCAATGATCCAAAAATCTAAATTGCCAAAAGAAAAAAAATCAAAATAAATAAATTCAGAAAGTATAAAGAATACCAAAATTTACGTGGTTCAACCTGGCGGGGTACCACGGGGAGAATATGACACTTGATTTTATTAGAGGAAGGAGAAAACACGGTTAATACAAGAGAATCTGAATACAACTGATAACTAAACTTGTAAAAAAAATATTGTCTGTACTCGAATATTTTTCTGCACCTCGAAATTTGGATTCATGCTTCTGTTTGAAAATTATGAATGCGACGTTTTTGATCTTTTTGCTTCTATCTGAGATGGTGTGAAGAGAAAGAGAGCTTCTGAAAAAAAATCTTGTTTGATAAACAGAATCAATGAGATGCTTGGGGATCTCGGGATGATCTGAAACTTAGGAATATACCTTTTTTTATAGGAAAAGGGAACCGACTCTAATTTCCTATTCATGCGAGAGATCCTAGAATTTTGCAATGCACATGATGCAATTTAGAATTGATGGCCCAATCATCCACCATTATTTATATTTTTTCTCTTATTTCCCCCCCTTTTTTCTTCTTGATTCCCCTTTGTATTTTTGTAATAGATTTGAGTTAAATTGAATCAACCTTATTCTCTTCTCCCAATAGCCCTGTAGGGCTAACCTGTGCCTTGAATCAGTTTAACCAAGTTCATGTAGTAATCAAACTTGGTTGTTGGTAGTACCTTTATTAGCATATCTGTGGGATTGTGAGCCGTGCCAATTTTCTCTAGATTTATTTCTCCCTGATGAAGTGGAATCTGACATCGATGTGCTTTGTCCTTTCATGATACATATGATCTTTTGATAGATGAATTGCACTCTAACTGTCACTATGCACGACTATATCCCCATTTTGAGAAGTTAGTTCTTTTATCATGTTCCCAAGCCAGATTGCTTCTTTAATCGCTTCTATAATAGCCATGTATTCCGCTTTAATGGTGGAGAGGGTGACAGTGGATTGTAGACCGGCTTTCCAACTTACTGTTGTTCCGCTTATAGTGAAAATATAGGCGGTAATCGATCTCCTCTTATTAATGTCACCGACATAATCCGAGTCTGAGTATCATGCAAAAGATTCATTAGTTTCATCGAAAACAAGATTGCCTTTAGAAGTACATTGTAAGTAGCGCATGATCCATTTAACTGCCTTCCAATGTGCTTTTTCTGGATTTGCTATGTACCGGCTGACAACACTGACTGCATGTGCTATGTCTGGGCGAGTACAGATCATGACGTACATAAGGCTGCCAACTACGCATGCATAGGGCACTTGTGACATGCCAATTCTTTTTTTTTCATCTTTCGGGCATAGTAACTCTGATAATTTGAAGTGAGAGGCAAGAGGTGTCTTGACGAATTTTGCTTCTTGCATGCCAAAGCGCTCAACCACCTGCTTTACATAACTCTCCTATGTTAGGTATGACTTTCTTGCTTTGCGGTCTCGCTTTATCTCCATCCCAATGATTTTTCTTGCAGCCCCAAGGTCCTTCATGTCAAATTCACCTTTAAGATGTTTCTTAAGCCTATCTATTTCAGTAATATCTTTTGCCGCGATAAATATATCATCAACATAAATAAGCAGATAAATTATAGAACTAGCTGATTTCATTAAATAACACAACTGTCAAAAGATGATCTACTGAAATCAATACCAAGCATAAACTGATCAAACCTCTTATACCATTGTCTAGGAGATTGTTTGAAACCATAGAGTGACTTCTTTAGGAGGCAGACATGATCAACTTTATTTTTTTCTTCAAACCCTTCTGGTTGTGTCATATAGATATGTTCTTCTAAGTCACCATGTAGGAAAGCTATCTTTACGTCAAGCTGTTCTAACTCCAAGTCTTGCATGACTACTAATGTTAGAAGAACACGAATAGAGGTATGCTTAACCACAGGAGAAAAAAATATCTTTGTAGTCAATACATTTCTTTTGACTATATCCCTTTGCCACAAGCCGAGCTTTATAGATACCACATTCTTTGAGTTTGTAGATCCACTTGCGCCCAACAAGTTTCTTGTGCGGTGGAGGTTTCACAAGTTCCCAAGTATTATTTTTCTACAAGGACTTGAATTCTTCTGTCATAGTTTCATGTCACTTTCTTGAATCTGTCCGATTTAGGACTTCTTTATAGGAGGTTGGTTCTTCAGTGCATGGAGTTTCTTCCGCCACTGCTAGAGCATATGTAGCAACATTTGCATACCTAGGATTAGGACGTGGTGCTCGTCTAGGTCGGTTAAGGGCGATAGAATAAGGATTCTCCTCTTCAACTTGATATTGCTCCTCCTGGACCCTGTGTGGCTCCTCTTGAACTAGGTGTGGCTCTTCCTGGATTTGAACATGTTCTTCAGTGGTCTGTTCTAATGAAGCAGTGTCATTGACTTCTATGGAAGGTGGTCGAGGCACAGGTGTAAGGAACCAGAATTCTTTGGTAGTAGGCTGATGTGGTGTTTCTTCTGGTGGCACTGTAGGTTCTTGTGAGTCCTCCTCTTCTTGGTTCTCCTTTTTCATTTTCAAGAGTACTTGTTCATCAAAAATTACATCTCTATGGATTTCTGTTTTACAATTATTTATGCACCACACTTTATAGCCTTTCACTCCGTTAGGATATCCTAAGAAAATACATTTATTTGATCTAGGTTCTAATTTTTCTTCATTCACTCTGACATAGATAGTGCTCCCAAAAAATTTTAAGATGGTCATAAGAGGCTGGCGACTCAGTCCATTTTTCCTTAGGCGTCTTGAATTCAATTGATGAGGAAGGTGATCGATTTATCAGGTAGTAAGCGATGGATGCAGCCTCTACCCGAAAACTTTTAGAAAGGTTAGCATTGAAAAACATACATCTTACCCTTTCTATGATGGTACGATTCATTCTTTCAGCTACTCCGTTCTGTTGAGATGTGTTGGGAACTGTGTGATGTCTTATGATCCCTTCCTTGGAGCAATAGTTTTTAAATTCTCCACTGTAAAATTCTAGGCCATTGTTGGTTCATAGGGTCTGAACATATCTACCGATTTGCTTCTCGATCATTGTCTTCCAAGACTGAAATTTAGAGAAGACGTCAAATTTACTTTTAATAAAATAAGCTCATACATTCCTGAGTAATCATTAATAAATGTGAGCATGTATCGAGCTCCTCCTTGAGATTCAACCGGTGATGACCCCCCACAGATCAGAGTGAATGTGGTCCAATTTTTCTTTAGCATAGTGTTGCTCTTCGGAGAATGAGACACTTTTCTGTTTGCCATAGATGCAATGTTCATATAAATCTAGCTTAGTTAATTTCTATTTTCCAAGTAGTTTTTTTTGTTCAAGTATTAGCATGCTCCTTTCATTAATATACCATAATCTTATATGCCATAATTTAACAAGATCATCATTAGAGTGTTCAAATGTTACCATAGGGTCCATTCGTTTCGTAAATAGTTTAGTACAGAACAGACTATACAGTACTATATAAGGTTGTACATGATAGCATAACAAATAGTCTCATGTTCGTTTCACACGATACTAGACATCAAATTTAGTAATATCTTATGTTCGTTTTGTATTATCACAACACAAGATAAGACAATTTGACGAAAATATCATTTGTACTATTTCTTTTTCATTTCATCATATAAAACATATTAGACAATATTATATATTGTTATAATAAAATATTCATTTTAATTAACATAACGATTATAACTCTAATTAATATGCTTTATTACAATTATATCACAAGTAGATTAATTAACTAACATGTTATGACATGGAGGTCCCGGCGTCGTCGATGACGCAGCCACACCGCCTCCCATACTGAGTATACATGCTAATATAGTGAGTATACATGATTACAAAGAAAGTATACATGATCATAAAATATCTAAATATAGCTTGTACTTTGATATTTGTCTCAATTGTAGCCTTAACTTTCATTTGTCTCATTTGTATACATGTACTAAGACATTTGTATCAATTATGGCATGCCGTCTAATTTTCATCAGCAGCCCGTTAAACTAATGACGTGTGGCATGCTGACATGTAATAAAAAAATATTTTTAAAATATTAAAATTTTATAGATGAAAAATGGGGTCCACCTCTCTCTCTCTCTCTCTCTCTCTCTCTCTCTCTCTCTCTCTCTCTCTCTCTCTCTCTCTCTCTCTCTCTCTCCTTCTCCTTCTTCTTCTTCTTCTTCTTCTTCTTCTTCTTCTTCTTCTTCTTCTTCTTCTTCTTCTTCTTCTTCTTCCCACGACGCACACAGCAGCAGGGCTCCTCCCATCGACATCATCTTCTGCTCCCTCACGCTGCTCCTTGTCACCATCGTCGACATCATCTTCTGATCCTCCTCACCCCCATGCTATTGCTCCCGCGAGCTCCTCCGGTAGTGTTGCCGCCTCGAGCCCTGTGAAGAAGATTGAGGCGTAAAGCAGCGTGGGTCAGGTTGTTGCCATTTAGATTGAGTTGGGTCAAGTTGGGCAGCGTAGAGAAGTTGAGACCGAGAAGGGCGCCGTTGAGGCCGTAGGATGGAAGATTAAGCTGCATGACACTGCCAGCAGTGTTGCAGAGAACATCGAACCAGTTACATGGGCTTGTGAAGTTGGATAGAGACCACGAGCTGATGGCCTCCGGATGTAACGAGGTGGACTTCCAATTGAGAAGAGCTCCTGCTTCTATTCCGTCTCTTGCTTGTGCAGAGATCATGCAAAGCAGGAAGAGGAGAAAAGGAAGAAGGGGAAGATCGAATTTTGCTGGCTTGGTCAACCATCTTACCATTTGGCAAATGCTCGCATCCTTATTCAAAATCTTTGCTCATTTTTGAATAAGCATTTTTGCGTGGACGATGAGAAGAGAAGCGCTTGCTCATTTTTGCCTGGACGATGAACCAGACGGCCTAGGTGAAGCAACTAGCGATGGCGAGAACAACACCGAAAGCCATGTTCTGGGAGCCTGAGCTTCCGCCTCCACCACCGCCGTTGCTTGCCATGTTCTTGGAGTACCTCCAATGGATGTGCGATGGCCACATCTTGATGAGGTTGCCTGTGTAGAAGGTCATCAACATGGAACCCCCACCTTGGCCGGCCCCACCATTGTCTTAATCCCCACACTCTCCATCCTATGTCGTTCAAAAAATAGTCTATTAGTTAGGCATGCAATGGTAGAACTACGTGTACTATTGTTTTCGATCTCGCATTAGCGCATGCTTAGTTGAATGCTAGTTTGTCTTCTTGGTAAATCAATGAATGCATACCTGAAAGGTACTCTGATGACGAAGGTGATGGCTGGGAGCATGTTGATGAGGGCACACGCAATGGTGGGCGAAGAATACTTGAGTTCGATAAAGGTAGGTAGACGACAACTTGAATACGCGATGGTGGGCGAAGTATTATATATAGGTAGGTAGGTGTACGTAATCCCTTGAATAAGGATGCTTATTGCCTACCTGAAAATTGAGTAAAGAAAGATTTGGAAAAGGACTTTGCCTGTGATTGATACCATTTGACTAATTATTATTCCCTCAGGAAGACAGGAACGAATAATCCATTGACCACAGCTTCAGCATTTGGCTTGAATGCCAGGACCAGACGAGCCTCGGCAGACGATAACCCGGCGGCATTTCCTTGGGCCATTGGGAGAATTGTGTACATCTTGTCCTATTGCAGCAGGTGGTCGGCAGGAAGCGGCATCACCTTCGCATTACCACTTGAAGACAGCGATCGTAGATCGACCATGAAGTGTCGAGGGTGCTCGAACATGAGCTCTCCGATCGGGGTCAGTTGGTCGAGGTCGTGCATTGTGTTGTCAACGAGCACCACTGGGTCGGTTATTTTTTCTTTTTTGACGAGCACTAGTGGTGCTCGACGATGATACAGTGCATGATCTCCTGCTGGAGTGAAGGTGACACTGTCGGAGGACTGGGAGGAGCTCGCGGGGAGCAACAACATAGGGGGCGAGGAGGATCGGAAGACAATGTCGGCGATGGCGACAAGGAGCGGCGTGAGGGAGCGGAAGATGATGTCGACGGGAAGAGCCCTGTTGTTGCATGCGTCATGGCAAGAAGAAGAAGAAGAAGAAGAAGAAGAAGAAGAGAGAGAGAGAGAGAGAGAGAGAGAGAGAGAGAGGTGGATCCTATTTTTCATTTATAAAATTTTAATATTTATTTTTTTAATCCAAATATAGTATTCCTAAATATACTCTCTTTGAGTCTAAATATACTCTTTTTTAATCTAAATATTTAATCTAAACATTGATATATACCCGATTTCTACCAAATTATACTATATTTGAGTCCAAAAATACTTTATCTAAATATAGATATATACTCGGTTTTTATCAAATATTTTTTTTACTCTAAATATACTTTATATATAGATTCAAATGTACTCTATTTATATATATATACTCATTTTTATCAAAATATACTCTAATTTAATCCAAATATATTATATTTAAATACAAATATATTCATTTTTGGAAAATTGAACATTCTTGAATTTTTTTTACATATATTAAAAATATAAACAAGACTATTGTTATCATTTTCAACATTGTACCAAAGTAACAAGCTCTTGTTACTCCAAATTGGAGTAACAAGAAAATGAGTCTGGTGTACTGTCCCGAGACATCATTCTTATCTAATCCATGGTACGTTTTCGCAAACGAACATGGGATAACTTGTGTTGTCCAGTGTTGTACCTTAAAATTATGCGAAATGAACGGACCCTTAGAGTTGGTTTACTTTTAGTGCTTTCATTATTGTTGAGGACCCATTTGTGACTCTGAAAACCCCGTCTTGGCCTGAATACTTGTATCCAAGTGCATCTAAAGAAGATAAAGAAATTAAATTTCTTTTAAGACCTGGAACGTGCCATACCTGAGTTAGAGTCATGGTAATGTCATTGTGCATTTTAATTTTTATTGAGCCAACACCTGCTACTTGACATGATGAATCATTTCCCATTAGCACTTTTTTTCCATTAGCATGTTCATATGTGATAAACCAATCTCGATGCGGTGTTATATGAAAAGAGCAATCTGAATCTAAAATTCATTGATCTTGAGATCTAGCATAACAAGTAGAAATAGTAAGTACCTTAACCTTTTCATCCTCATCAGCATAAGATGCTTTCCTGTTTTGATTTTGTTCCTTCTGTCTTTGTTTCAACTTACGATATTCTGATTTGATGTGTCCCATCTTTTTACAATAACAACACTGTACGTTTTTTGACCCGGATTTAAATATAAACTTACCCCGGCTTTTGTCCAGTAACCTGTTTCGTCCTCTAGTGTTCAGGGCTTCTCACGGCTTCTAGAGGATCATATGGTAAGTTGAGAGTCGACGGTCTCCTTAGACACTAGTATTATTGTCACCCCATCCAGAGTAATAGTATTCTTGCCATACAATAAACTTTCACGAAAATTTTTAAAAGAAGCAGGGAGAGTAATTAGAAGCATAAAAGTCTTATCTTCTTCATCAAATGTAACTCTCATATCCTCAAGATCATCAAGAATAGAACGGAAAATGCTAATATGATTTTTAACAAAAGTGTCATCAGTCATGCGTAAAAAATATAATTTTTGTCTAAGTGTCATCTTACTTGTAAGAGTTTGATCATGGTAGATTATAGCAAGCCTTTTCCATACATCTGCGGCGATCTTTTCTGATGCAACTTCTCGTAGTGCCTCGTTGTAGACGCTCATGTACAAGGTAGCTTTAGCACTTTCATCGGCCCGATCCTTTTCCCTTTCAGTGTCTTCCATCTCATCTCGCCTACGAATAGTATTCTGAAGGTTCTCCTTAACCAAAATTACTTTCATCTTCAAAGCCCATAATGAGTAGTTGACATTGTGGTCTAATTTCTGGATTTTATATTTTGCCCCTGACATTATGGACTGTTGGCTCTGATACCACAACTGTTAGGAATAAATTGAGTCTTCATGCAAGGATCCAAAAATCCAAAACGACAAAAGAAAAAAAAAACCAAAATGAACAAATCCAGAAAACACAAAGAACACTAAAATTTACGTGGTTCGGCCGGACGGGGTACCGAACCTACTCCATGGGAAGAAGATGACATTTGATTTTATTAGAGAGAGGAGAAAATACGGTCAATACAAAAGAATCTGAATACAACTCATAACTAAACTTGTAAAAAATAATAATATGTACTCGAATATTTTTTTGCACTCCAAAATTTGAATTTTTGCTTCTGTCTGAAAATTATGGATGTGGTGTCTTTTATCTTCTTGCTTCTACTTGAGACAGTGTGAAGGAAAAAAAAACCGCTGAAAAAAACCTTGCTTGAGAAACGAAATAGATGAGATGCTTGGAGATCTCGGGATGATCTGAAACTTAGGAATAGACCTTTTATAGGAAAAGAGAACCGACTCTAATTTCCTATTCCTACGAGCGATCCTAGAATTTTGCATCGAGTGCATTATTTACGTGAAAGAGAGCCGCTGATTTCATTTCGTTGACTGAGTTATTTACTACGACAGAAGGCTTCAAAAGAATGCTTCAAATCCTTAATTGAGTGCAACGTGTAATATCTAATGATCCAGGACGTAATCCTGGACGCGAGGAATAAAAAAAGAATTTTTGAGTTTTCTTTTAGTTTTTCTTTGTTTTTTCTTATTATTTTATTTATTCCATAGATTTACTTTACCTATGAGAAAATAATAAAATCAAAATTCCTTCGAAATCGAAAGTATCAAGTCAAGTAATCTGAGCGAGCGGAGAGAGAGGGATTCGAACCCTACACAATCAATATTGATCGAGTAATGTGCTGCCTCGAATTGCGTGAGGCAATTGAGGCAACAGCATTATGTGCAATGCACGTGATAGAATTTAGCATTAATGGCCCACAAGCTTGGCCCACATGGGCCGAGCCCAATAAATAACAGCATCCACAATTATATATATTTTTCTCTTATATATATCTTTTCTCTTTTTTTTTTCTTGAGTCCACTTTGTATTTTTGTAATGGATTCGGATTAAATTGAATCAACACTCATAATATTATAGTAGACAAAAATTTATTTTAATGACTAATAATAATAATATTATTATTTTATATTTAAAATAATTTTTTTAAAATTTTTAAATACTTAAATTATATACTTATTAAGTACAAATGCAATGTGAATTATTTTTTTTACCATCGTCGGATTATTTTTTTAACGTTAAAAAAATTTATTAGTAGTTAAAATTAATATTTATTTTATTTTTTAGTATAAAATTATTATAAATAAAAATAATATATAATTTATGCACTTAAATAATTTTGATTTATGCAATTATGACCTTACTATTTTGTCGCAGGATGTGCGACAGTCCAGAAAGTTGTACTTCCCAGAAAGTTGTACTAAGGCCTCGTTTGGTTGATATGAGAAGTAAATTCTCGTAGAAAGTTATAATTTCCAAGAATTAACTTTCTACTATGTTTCTTGTGAAGTAGTAAAAATGTATTTGGTTGACAAAAAACTAATTGATAGGAAGTGTAACTTCCCACCCGTAACATATTTGATTGACATAGGTACTTCCTAGAAAGTATATATCAAATGATCAATATATCCTTCTTTTTACTAATTAATATTTCAATATATATATATATATAATAAATTTTATTAGTAAATTAATATTTTAATACATATATAAAATATTTTTTCATATATAACTAATATAATATATTATTTATTTTTATATAATAATTTTTATTTGAATTTGATATAAAAAATTTACATATTTTACTAAAAATAAATTAAAATAAAAAATAAGTTAATAATTTATGAATTACTTAATCTCATAAAATTAACATGAAATTATAAAATTAGCATTAAATGCAAAGGTAAGAGAACAAATATCTTTTTCTTTTAAATGCAACTCATGAAGTATAACTTACATATGTCCCTCTAGATAAGTTATTTCATGTACTTTGCAAGAAGTGTAACTTCCTGAGAAAATTGTACTTTATGCAAAATGCAGAAAGTGTGTCAACCAAACAAGATCAGAAAACACAACTTTTTGTAGAAAGTTGTGTCAACCAAACGATACCTAATGCTAATTTGCGTTTATTTGCGTTCTGACTCAAAACTGGGACAGGACCGGGACATACCAAATCTCGGCCCGTTCCGATCCCGAATACGAAGCATCCTGATTTTGTCTCGCTCCGAAAAATTCGGAACCGGACCGGAACGTCCCAAATTTATTAATATTAGTTTTTTATAAAATAAAAATAATATCTCTGTTAAAATAATTAATATTTTTTTCTTAAAAAAATAATATTATATATTTAATATTACTTATATTATAAATCGGGTTGGGACGGAACAATCCCAATTTTTTTTGTATCGTCCTGGTCCCGTCCCGATTTTTAATTGGGATTGATATATTTGTTCCGGTCCCGTCCCAATTTTGAACCGAAATGAAATTTGTCTCGAAACGGGATGTCCCGACCCGTGCTCACCCCTACTAAATATATAAATATGTAATTACTTTCTCAAAATAAAATCCAAAATAAATCACCTTAATCGGTAAAAACTTTGCTCCATTTTAATATTTTTAAATATTATAGTTATTTATAAATAAATTAAAAAATATCATGTAATTTTTTATATTTATTAGAAAAAATAATTAATTAAATTTTGATTTTAGTCCCCATAGTTTATAAAATTTTGATTTTAGTCTTTATAATTTACAAAGTTGATCCCTGCAGGCTCAACATCAGCATTGTCCAGTCAGCACATATTATCCACGTCTTTACCGTTTAAACCTTATTTGACAATAGAAACCAAATCCTAAACGGAAGTAAAGTGTGGGGACTAAAATCAAACTTTTAAAATTATAGGGACTAAAATCAAACTTTTAAAATTATAGAGACTAAAATTAAAATTGGAGAAAACTGTGAGGACCAAAAGTATGATTTTCCCAATATAATACAAATATTTATAATTAAAAAACCTTCATTTTTAATAAGAATTTATAAATCTATAGTATATAGTTTATATTTATAATGTTCATATTTATAAATAGATTTGTAAGTTTATAATTCATCAAACTTTATAAACTTGGTTAAAATATGTTATACATTTGTAATTTATAATTTTATAATATCTAGAATTTAATTTATAATTTATAAATTTTATATGATTTATAATTTTTTTAATTTATTCCAGGTGCTTAGAAGAAGTGCGCCGTATAATATCGTCGAGGTAATTTTTCTAACAATTTATATTAATAATTTCAACATTAAACATGTTAATTATTTGTTTATGTTAATATATTCATGCTCAATTTTATGTCATGTTAATGTTCATGTTAATTTCATATTTAATTTTCATGTTCAAATCGATTCACGTTCGTAATCACGTCAATAATTTGATGATTCATATTCATAATTTTATTATTATATAAATATTTCATGTTAAAAAAATACATTACATGTTAAACTAATTTATTAATGAATTATTTTAGCAATGATTTAATTAAATTATAAATATGTCGGTATAACTTTAGGCTAGAAAATGAAAAATAATATTATGATTCGTGAGTTAATAAAGTGTGATGAACTTATCGACTATTGAATTATGATTTATTTTCAAAATCATAGTTCCATTTAGAGGTCGTAGTATTGTCTATAAGCAGTACAAAATTTAAGATTATTTACGATTTATAAATTATTTTCGATTGGACAATTTGGGAATAAAATTATTATAATTACAGTTAATTTTTTTAGTATTCACTGCAGTTTAAAATTTTAGCAGCAAAACCATAGTTCAAAATTCTAATTGCATATCATTTTGGTGCATACTTAGAAAATCATAGGGAAACGTTAGAATTTTATTTGAAGTTGATTTTTTTTAAAATATATTTAAATACAACTAGAATAATTTGATTCTCGAATGAAATATAACCATCCCTCCTACAAATAAATTTAAAATAAATTTAGAAATGAGTGTTTATTATGATATACCACAGAATTATGATGGAATATTGTATTTGGATATATCGTCGAGGTTTATTTGAAGAGTTCAAGAATGATGTTCACGAATTTATGAACTTTGCCTATTCAAATGCACAAGTTGTTAGTGGTAAAAAAAATTAGATGTATGTGTCGTCGGTGTGTCAACTTGTATTACTTAGACCGGCAAAAAGTGACATCACACTTATACAGAAATGGATTCATACCTCATTATTATCGATGAATTTGACACTGAGAGTCATTCATAAGCATGAAATCATATGAATTAGGAGGTCAATCGTCTAAAATTGGATCATCATCCACAACTAATACATATATAGAGCAGCTGTATCGAAATATGATTATGAACATGGTTTAAAATCTCGTAGTGACACTGTACCGTACCGACACTCTGTACGACCGATATAAACAAGCTGGTATTGGCATGTCTTGATATTTTCATTCTTTTTATCTTTAATTTTTTCAAATATAATCTCTAAAACATAGTTTTAAGCTCCAAAACACACACAATCTACTAAAAAATTCAAAATTGTTAGTCTAGTATAGACATGCTAGTACTGGGTCGGTTGGTATCGGGTGTACGTAATATCAGTTTTTCAAAAAATGTATAAATATCGATAATACCGATCAATAAGGAATGGTATTAAAAATCATGGTTTGGATGCTTTAGGTAGTAGATTTAAGTACATTGACGACGGTGAATACGAAAGGTTATTAATGCCTCACTACTAGAATAATCACTTATCGCCGACGGCTCGTACCGTTGCTGAACCGTCGATGAAGACTATCACGTACGGCGCGGGCCGTGGCAGAAAGCCTTCACTTATGTGTGCGTTTCAAATATTTTGTGACGGCTAGGGGTGTAAGCGAGCCAAGCCGCTCGCGAGCTACTCGAGATCGATTTAGTAAAAACTCAAACTCGACTCGAACTTATCGAGCTCGAGTCGAGCCGAGCCAGACATACGAGCGAGCCGAGCCGAGCCAGACATGCGAGTGAGCCGAGTTCGAGCTAACCTATACTTAACTCGATCGGCTCGCGAGCCTAATCGAGCCTAATCGAGCCTTCTATATATATTATATATCGGGTTTGATTTTTAAATTTTATGAACCCATTACCCTCTAAAAAGAACTCGAGCTTAGTCGAGCTCGAGCTCGGCTCGCGCGGCTCAACTCGTGCGGTTTGATTTTTTTTTCGAGCTGAGCCGAGCCGAGCTCAAGTGGCTTGAATGTAACTCGAGCCAAGCTCGAGCCGATAGACCAAGGCTCGATCAAGCTCGAGCCGAGCTCGAGCTCGTTATTTTCCAAACGAGCCGAGCTCGAGCCGAGCCGAGCTCGGCTCAGCTCGACTCAATTACACCCCTACTGACGGCCGAGGGCAGCCATCCCAAGTAATAATTAGCGACAGCCGCGCACGTTGTCGTTGAGTTAAACACATCAGTGACGGCTAGGGGCGGCTGTCACTGAAATTAAACTATCAACCGTGGCTTTGAGCCATCGGTGATATTATTAACAATCATGATATTTGGTACTGCCTAGTCCATCAGCCATTTATGATACACTTTCAGCCATGACTTAGTGACGGTCAGTCGTGGGCAAGCCGTGGTTAAAGTTATATCTTGTAACTGAAAAAATTAAAATTTTGAAAATTTTTGTATACAATAATATTTATACAATACAATCACAATCATAATTTACAACCACAAAACATCATACACATATATTTACAACAAACCATACAAGTTTTACTTAAATATTATCCATCTAAGCCTCAAACGGAGGCAAACAAATATCAAATATCAAAACTAAAAGTATATATATAACTATCAAGTATATAAACAACTATAAGCCTCAAATGGAGGCAAACAAGTATCAAAATATCAAATGTAAAATATATAAACATCTATCAAGTATCTAAGCCTCAAACGGAGGCTAACAAGTATCAAAATATAATCAAAATATAATAAACCAAAATCTCACGTCTGCGGTGGAGTCGGTGGGGTTGACAGCGACTGGGTTGTGGAGGATGACAATTGGGACATCATTGGTATATGAATGCCCGAGTGAGATGCAATTTGAGTGAGGAGTGCATGCATGTTTTGCATCGTTTGTTTCAACTCATCACTCATCCTTCTCTGCTCCTCCATCGCCAGTCTCTACTGTGTAGGCTCGGACTCCAAGGCAGCTATTCGGCTTTAGTCCTGCGTTCAGGATGTCGAGGGTCACTCACCCGCAATGAGAGGGGTCGGTGCCCCAAGTGGCCCTAACACGGCTCGTGCATGACCACTGTCTATAAAGCCATAAACACGATCATGCTCCCAGCCACCTACAGCCTCAACCCACGCTCCCGCGTCAAAATCCTGCAATGTTCCTCTGCGCTTGATCACGGTCCTCATGTATGTCTCCTACATACGTTTATATTTGAAATACTATATATATATATATATATATATATATATATATATAAACTATAAATAAAAATTACGTAAATCAAGTAGACATAAATACTTACCATGATGATCGCGGCCCTGCTATCGACGTAGCCCCCCGCTCCATGTCGCCGACGGTGAGTGCGCTCAAACACCTCCATCAGCGAAGGGCGTTGGACGGACGGTGTCATCCTCCACCACCGGCGTTTAATATTAGAAAATAAATACATTAGTATCATTGTATACAATATATAGTTTAATTAAACAGTAAGGAAATTATACAAACCATATGACGCTCATGCACCATAATAGATACACTACTAGAATTGTAGTCATCAGCGACGACTGATACCGTGGCTGAATCATCGGTGATGCATATCACGGACGACGTCAACCATGGCAAAAAACCATCTCTGATGTGCGCGTCTCAGATGTTTTGTGATGGTCGCGCACGACCGTCACACATAATCATCAGCGACAGCCTCGTGGACTATCGCTGATTTAAAATCATCAGTGACCGCTCTGGGCGCTGCCACTGATACCAACACATCAGCCTCGGCTCATAGTCGTCGGTGATACTATTAGCAATCGTGATATTTGGTCATGCCGAGACCATCAGCCATTTACGATAGGTTTTCTACCACGTCTTAGTGACGGTTAACCGTGGGTAAACCGTGGCTAAAGATGTTATATTTTAACTGAAAAAATTAAAAATTTTGTAAATTTTTGTATACAATGATATATCGACTGCAACCTATTTTCAATCACATATTACAATTAGAAAACATCATACACATGCATTTGAAACCAAACACACAAGTTTTACATAAATATCACACTACTAGAAACTTGGTCTTCAGCAACGGCCGCTCAAGCCGTTGCTATTTGCAACGGCATTCTTACGGCCGCTCGAGCCGTTGCAGATATGTTGTATCTGCAACGGCTTTCTAACGGACATGCAAGCCATTGCTGATGATGTTAATTATCAGCAACGGCTTTCTAACGGACAAGTGAGCCGTTGCAGATGATAACTTATTAGCAACGGCTTGCTAATGGACAAGTGAGCCGTTGCTGATAAGTTTATATAGGGCACCAGTCGCGCCCGACCCTTCTTCCTCCCGCTGCTGCCGCCGCCGCTCCTGCTCTCGCCTCTCGCCGCCGCTGCCGCTGCTGCCGACGCCGACGACGCCGATGACTCCTCCCGCTGCTGCCGACACTGTCAGGTATGTGCCCTCCGACTGCCGTCTCTTCCCGTTGCGGCCGGTAGAAAATCCGACCGAAACCCTAAAAATAGGGTTTCGGCCGGCGGCGGTCGACCGATGGCCGCCGCTGGACCTTGTACATTGGCCGGCCAGTGTACGCCGGCGCCGGAGTCCACCTGACTCTGGCGCCGAAATTTATAGTTTAATAATATATTATTATTGTTTTTTAATTGTTTTTTAATTGTTAATTAATTGTTAATTAATTATTTAGATTAGTTATTTCATTTGTTAGAATAATTTTTAGGGTTTAGATTAATTTCGGAATTATCCACTTTGGACGCGCGCCGGAATCGTCCAATTCGGACTCGCGCCGGAATCGTCCACTTCGGACGGGCGCCGGAATCGTTCACTTCGGACGCGCGCCGGAATCGTCCACTTCGGACGCGCGCGGGTATCGTCTACTTCGGACGCGCGCCGGTATCATCCACTTCGGACGCGCGCCGGAATCGTCCACTTCGGACGCGCGCCGAAATCGTCCAATATGGACTCGAACGGTCTCGAAACATTTAGAAAATAATCATGCATCCGACGAGTTCATATGTTTCACGTACGCATCGACGAGTCAGATATGATTTAGCAAAACCTTAGATTCGTTCGGGGATTGTATGTTCGTGTAAAAGAAGTAGATGATCTTTTATACGATGTACAATTCTTGAATTGTCCCTGATTGGACAATTTGGGAATATAGTTATTTGTACTGCATTTGCGTTTTTATTTTAACTGTTATCTAATTATTCTAAATTTCGGCAATATCTCTCTTGTTCTCCGATACGCGCCCAGATGATATGCGTATTCGGAGAACTATAGGGAGATGCTGCCGAAATTTAGAATAATTAGTTAACAGTTAAAATAAAAACGTAAGTGCAGTTCAAATAACATAAATCCCGAATGGAATAGGACAATCTCACCTAAAGACATTAACCAAAGAAATTGTCATTGACTGACAGAATCATGTCGGCTGATCGAAGTTGGATGTACCGACGTCTTGATCGTGGAGCTTTAACGAATGAGTTTCGATTAGGCGTAACATACTTCCTAAATTTCGCCTATTCGAATCGGAATTTCGTTAGCATGGGTGATCAAATCCGATGTCCGTGCCGCATTTGTTCAAATGGACGATTTTTGGATCGGGAGACTGTCACTCTGCATCTATATAGCAAATGATTTGCACCAAGATATTTTCTATGGACTTGTCACGGGGAGTCACGCGAAGTCGGGACGTCGAGCAATCTTGTCGTTCAGACATATGGTGAATCTTCCTCTGCTGGTGCTTCTTCATCCAGTCAATGTAATCCCTATAGAACTATGATACTTGATAGTCTTGGGGGTCAATTCCACCTGAATGATAATGTTGATCGGCCAGTTCTTCAGACATCAGTCCCACCAGATACTACAGCGATTGATATCACATAAGTAGGGGCTGCGGTAGAGATTGAATTACCGAATAAAGAAGCCGCAGAATTTTACGAGATGTTGAAAGCTGCCGATGAACCTTTGTATGAGAATTGTCCTAAATACACTAGGTTTTCAGCAATGACACAGCTCTTAAACATCAAGGCCGATTGTAATATCAGCGGAGTTGCGTATGATCGGATTACTGGATTGATTAATGGAATGCTGCCTACTGATAACAAGTTTGAGCCTACTTTTTATAAGACTAAAAAGCTAATGAGAAAATTGGGGCTTGGGTACGAAAAAATACACGCGTGCCAAAATAACTGCATTTTATATTATAAAGAAAATGTGCAGTTGGATAAATGCCCTGTATGTCAACACCCTCGTTACAAGGAGAAGAAATCGGTCCGACAGAAAAATATCCCGTTTAAGGTGCTTCGGTATTTTCCACTAACACTGAGGCTTCAAAGATTATTCATGTCGGAAAAGACAGCCCCCTACATGAGTTGGCATGCAAGAAGTCGTGATGATACAGTAATGACTCATCCATCTGACAGTGAAGCATGGAAATATTTGGATACATGTTATCCTTCATTTGCTAGGGATACTAGAAATATCAGATTGGGATTGTGCACAGATGGTTTTAATCCGTTTGGACATTCTGCAACTCCTTATTCAGTTTGGCCAGTGCTGTTGACAGTTTATAATTTGCCACCGTCAATGTTCATGAAAGATGAATTTATTTATCTTTCGATGATTATTCCGGGTCCTAAGGGTCCGCGAAAAGAAATTGACATATTTCTCAGACCCTTGATAGATGAATTGAAAACATTGTGGACTGAGGGAGCTGTCACTTATGATTGTCATCAGAAGCAAAACTTCAATTTAAAGGCCGCGGTCTTGTGGACAATCAATGATTTCCCCGCGTACGGCATGTTGTCGGGTTGGAGTACTCATGGCCGACTCTCTTGTCCGTATTGTATGGAACACTCTAAATCAATCAGTCTTCAGAACGGACGAAAAATCTCATTCTTTGATTGTCATCGTCGATTCCTACCGGTTAATCATCAGTATCGAAGGAATCGTAATAAATTTACTAAGGGCAGAGTCGAAAGAGATGGGCCACCACCGATGTTGTCTGGTGAACAAATGTTAGCACATGTTTCAGCACTTCCAGATATAGTATTTGGTCGCAATGAAAGAGTGTCAGGTTTTG
The DNA here is from genome assembly GCA_034359265.1 of Canna indica. NCBI lineage: Eukaryota > Viridiplantae > Streptophyta > Magnoliopsida > Zingiberales > Cannaceae > Canna > Canna indica. Next base: position 12,864,496 of record CP136893.1, on the reverse strand, counting down.
GCCAAACACACAACTGGGTGAAAAAAAGTATCTTTTGGGAATTGCCCTATTGGAGTTCATTATTGATTCGACATAATTTAGATGTCATGCACATTGAAAAAAATATGTTTGATAATATTTTCAACACTTTGATGGATATTTCTGGAAAAACTAAAGATAATGTCAAAGCCCGACATGATCTGAAAATACTTTGTAAAAGACCAGAGTTGGAGTTACAAGAGGTCAACGGACGATATCTGAAACCGAAGGCCCTATATGTGTTAAATAAACAACAGATCAAAGATGTTTGTCAATGGGTAAAAGAGCTAAGATTACCCGATGGATATGCTTCAAACTTATCTCGATGTGTGAACGTCGATGATTGCAAAATATCAGGGATGAAGAGCCATGATTGTCATGTATTCATGCAGAGATTACTCCCGATCGCATTTCGAGATCTTCTACCTGATAATATTTGGGGTCCGTTGACTGAATTAAGTATGTTTTTTAGAAGCATCTGTGCAAATGTCCTTCGAGTCGAAGATATGTCAACACTTGAAAATAATATTGTTGAAATCATATGCAAGCTGGAGCAGTTTTTCCCTCCTGCATTTTTTGACTCGATGGAGCATCTACCGATACACTTGGCATACGAGGCACGAGTTGGTGGCCCCGTTCAATATCGTTGGATGTACTTATTTGAAAGATACATGAATCATCTGAAGAAAAAAGTAAAGAACACCGCAACTGTTGAAGGATCAATATCTGAATCGTATATCATCCAAAAAATTTCAACATTCTGCTCATTTTACTTTGAATCGACAGTACAGACAAGATTTGATCGTCTTCCACGTAACGACGACGGGGGTGTTCGACATTCAGATGGACGTTTAAATATATTTTGTCACTCTGGTCGTGCTTTTGGTTCTCGTCCATCTCGACACTTAAGCGATGAAGAGTATCATTTGGCACACTTGTATGTATTACTCAATTGTCCAGAGATTGAACAATTCATTGAAATATTTGACATTGAGATGGTGCAAAAATACTCTATTCATAACGATCAAGAATTGGAGAGATTACAGAATCGTGATTTCCCTACTTGGATTTAGACTTACAGCAAAGATCACAGAGCTGAAATAGATGAAAGAATATTTGAGTTTGTTAGTGGACCGTCGCGACTTGTGTCGTGCTATAGCGGATATTTTGTTAACGGGTATAAATTTCACACGGTTGAATATTCATTTACAAAGAAGACGATGAATGCTGGGGTCTGCGTGAAAGGGACAACCTATGTTGAATGTGATATGGATTTTTATGGACTGGTGGAAGAAGTGATAGAGTTGCACTACTTCGGCTTGAAATCAGTGATCCTATTTAGATGTCATTGGTTCGATACAACAGAAAGGGGCATGAAAGTTCATCCAAAATACAAACTTGTTGAGGTTAATTACAAATCGAAATTGGCAGCAAATGAGCCTTTTATATTGGCATCACAAGCCGAACAAGTATATTACGCGAAGTATCCGGCTCGAAATAAAGATAGAGCAGATTGGCGTGTAGTCTGTAAGACAAAAGGTAGAGGAAAAATTGATCCGATAGTAGGAGAAAATGATCCTCCTGGTTTCTATCAAGAAGATGATCTTCCTGTTGTGGATCGTATTATTCCAATACTCGAGGATGCAGACACAACGTCAATTCAATTAGAAGTTGAATATGCTGATGATGACGATCATGAAATTGAGGAAGCTGGAGATGAAGAAGATGAAGAAGAGGAAGAAGAGGAAGAAGATGAAGAAGAGGAAGAAGAAGAAGAATTCGAAGACTATTATTCAGATGATGAGGAATAATTGTAAAGTATATATTTTATTAAATATATCTCTACTATTTATACAATAATCTGATTATATGTCTGTTCGACAGATATGTCTAGTCGTGGTTATCGACGCAGGAGAGCTTCGGAGTCTCCGATCGGTGAGACTCCAGCACTTACTCATGCTGCTGATCCTCCTGTTGCTGATTCTCATGAGGATGATACTGCCGAGGCTAGTACATCCAGACGCAGGCGGCCACGCGGGCCGAACAGGTGGCAGCCTCCACCAGCCACAGAGTCACGTAGATTGATTAGCGTGATTGGGGAGCGGTAATATATCATGAATTATGAATCATTACAAATTCATTATATCATAATATAATATTAAAATTTATTTTTGTTGTGTAGGTTCGAGCAAGAAGAAGTGCCGAGGAGCATTTCTTCTACTATTCGACGATACATGCACGGGGCATGGCCTACGTGGTCTCACGTGTCTAGCGAGCACGTCGACATGTTATGGCGCGAGTTTGAGGCACGTATTATTATTATTTTTTACATGCATGATGATATATTAATATTGGTACTGATATTATTATTTTGCAGGCTCGCTATACATGGGCCGAGGACCAGAGGCCCTTCATTTACGCTGCCTGGGAGGCTATTTCCCGGGCAAGGTACAACGGGCAGCTGGGGCAGGCTCGATCCCAAGCGATGGCCCGAGCTGGTACCACTAACATCGCGGAGACTCGGGGATACGGGCCCAGTTGGATTACTCCGGATATATGGGACCAGCTCGTGGGGATATGGTCGACGGATCGATGGCAGGAGGTTTCTCGGAATGCGACTAGAAATCGCATGTCGGGGGGAGCAGCGCGTCACACCGGCGGTTCTGTTGCATTTGCAGTGCACGCGAACCGTATGGTAAGTATATCTTTTAATTATATATTTTTTTTGTTACTATGTGTACTAATTAATGTATTTGTTTTGTAAATGTAGACGACGGTGTCGGATGACGGGAGTGTCCAGCGACCCTCCCCGATGGCGGTGTTTGAGCGGACTCACCGTCGAGCACATGGGACGGGGGAGTACATCGACAACCGCGCTGCATACATTATGGTAATTATATATTTGTTTAAATTATTCATTATATATTTATAATTTAAGTTTTATGATAAATATTAAACAAAAAATCAAACTCGAGTAGGAGACCTACAGCCAGACGGTGGTGCAGCGCGGGGGTACCCCCGAGGACTTTGACGCAGCATCGTGGGTCGAGGCCGCAGGTGGCTGGGACCATGGCCGCGTATATGGCTTCGCAGATAGTGGTCATGCGCGAGCCGTACTAGGGCCACTTGGGGCACCGACCCCTCCGGTCGCTGGTGAGCGGCCGTCCACCTCTAGATCCAGTTATGATCATAGTAGCAGAATAAGGACTCTAGAGGAGACGGTCGCGCGTCAGACTCAGATGATGGAGGAGATATATGCTATGCTACGCAACATGTCAGGTCATCCTGAAGCAGGCATCTCTTCGGCATCATCTAATCCATCGTCCTTGAGTCAGTCCACGCCGGTGTACACTCAAGCACTCCAGAGCCCGCCATATGATCCAGACCATCCTCCATCGTGATCGTGAGATTTTTTGTTTGGATATTGAACTTGTTACTGAGATATTGAACTTGTTTAACTTATTTTGTTTGGATATTGATACTTCAATTTTGCATTTGAATTGTTTTTATACTATCGTGAATAATTATCAATATAAATATAATTGTTTTGATGTATATCTTGGTGTGTTTGTGATGTGTGAATGAATGTGTGTATGAGGGTATGAGTGTGTGAGTTATGTATCAGATAATGTATCAATGTATCATTGGAAATTTGAAATTTGAAATTTTTCTGTTACCAGGTACACATCATCAGCAACGGCTTTCCCACGGCCGGCCGTGGGAAAGCCGTTGCTAAAAGTGTATCGAAAGTCGTTGCTGATGACCTACAGCAACGGCTTAGCGACGGGATTTCACTAACGGCGTTGCTACGGAATCAGCGGCCGTTGCTATTAATGTTATCAGCAACGGCTCCGGGTCTGTGGCAAAACCATTGCTGATAATATTTTTAGTGACGGCCCGAGCGGCCGTTGCTGATAATGTTTTGAGCGACGGCCCGAGCGGCCGTTGCTGATCCGTTGCTAAGTTATCAGCAACGCGACTTTCTGTCACGGCTCTATTGCAACGGCGCGGCCGTTGCTGATTCTCTTCAGCAACGGCTCAGCAACGACATCAGCCGTTGCTGATGACCATTTTTCTAGTAGTGTCATCAATCTAAGCCTCAAATCGGAGGTAAACAATTATCAAAATATCATCTATATATCCAAGTATCAAAATATCATCTATATCAAGTATCAAAATCTCACGACGACGGTGGCGGCGGTGGAGTCGACAACGGGTTTATGCTTAACCCCATATGAAATATTAATATTTATATAATTATATATAAATATATGAAGATCGATTAGGCTTGCGAGCCGCTCGAGTCAAGTATTACTTAGCTCGAGCTCGAGCTCGCTCGCTTGTAAAGCTCGGCTCGAGCTCGATAAGATCGAGTTTTCATCGAGTCGATCTCGAGTAGCTCATGAGCTGCTCGGCTCACTTACACCCCTAATTCCGGAACAAGTCCACCAAGGACGATTTGATTGCGAGTCCAAAGTGGATGATTCCGGCGCGAGTCCTTAGTGGACGATTCCGCACGACTAATTAATTAATATTAAACTAATAGTTAACCTAATTAACAATTAATTTGTAATTATTAATAATTAATTTCTAAAAATTAACAATAAATAATTTAAAAAAAACTAATCAAAATGTGATTAGGGTAATTAAACCCTAATCAAGCAGTAGCCGGGCATCACTACCGGCTATTGCTCATCGGCATTGGGGCCGATGGTAATCGGCCCCAATGCGGTGCCGGTCGGGTTGAGGCCAGCGCTGTGATGAACGCCGAGTCGAGGCTGGTGCGGAGAGGGCCGGCCGGGTCGACGTCGGCACGGAGAGGCAGTGCGGGCGGAAATAAAGGGCGGCAACAGCAGCACTGTGGGGATTTAATGAAGGAGGAGAGGAAGTGAGCATACCGAAAGGTTCGCCGGCGGCGGCAACAGGCAACGACTCCCCGACAACTCGACAACGACGGACGACGGTGACAGCAGCGAGTAGAGAAGGAAGAGGAAGAAAGTGGAAGGGTCGGGCATGAACGCAAATAAAAAGAATTTTTACCGACATCGCACTAATCGTCGAAACACCGTGGATATGTAACTTTATTATCATCGGCGGTGTAGAGGAGCCGTCGGTTAAGAGAGTTATATATTTGCGCTGCATTCGTGGCATTAAATAATAAGCGACGGTCGCAGCCAGCCGTGGCTAATGACTTCGCATATCACCGACGGCGTAGAGGAGCCGTCGCTACTAACCTATTTTATTTCGCGCGCCCGGTTACTCTCATCACCAACGGCTATGAGGCCCCCGCTAAACCGTGGCTACTAACTCATTTTAATTCGCGCACCGTGCGCGCCATGATCTATGAGCGACGACTTTGTGCGGCCGTATGCGAGCCGCGGCTGATTTAGTTAGATCAGCCACGGCCGACTGGGCCGACACAAAGCCGTGACTTATTCTGACGATTCTTCCAACCGTCGTTGATCTCTGTTGCTGATGTGGTATATTCTAGTAGTGATATTGAGCCAAACCTGCACCAAATATAGTACAATTCTATATTATGATATATTTAATTATAAATAAATTATAAGGAATAATTAATGCATCTACTTACCTTCTTTCACGCAGACTAATTGATCTGCGCGACTCTCGAGTATGCAAAATTTAAGAAGTAAGTTACGCCTACTCGAAATTCATCCGTTATAGCTCCACGATGAATTCGTCGGTACATCCAACTTCGATTTTCCAACGTGTTTTGTCAAAAAGTTGGCAATATTTTTAGTTAATGTCTTTAGGTGGGATGGTCCTATTCCATTCGGGATTCATGTTATTTATATTGCACTTAGTATTTTTTTTAGTCATTAACTTCATTCTAAATTTCGGCAGCATCTTCCTACGGTTATCTGAATACGTATATCATTTGGGCGTGTACTGAAGAATAAGGGAGATACAAGCCAAAATTAAAAAATGAATAATGACTAAAAAAACTAAGTGCAATACAAATAACTATGTTTCCAAATTGTTCAATTAGGGGCAATTCAAGGGTTGTACGTCGTATAAAAGATCATCTACTTCGTTTACACGAACATACAACCCCCGAACGGATCTAAGGTTTTGCAAAATTAAAACTTGACTCATAGATGCGTATGTGAAACGTATCAACTCGTCATGATTAATTTATTTTCCAAATTTGTGGATGCCGATGCGAGTCCACAATGGACGATTTCGGCATGAGTCCAACGTGAACGATTCTAATTAATCTAAATCTAAATATTAACATTAAAATTTATCTAATTAATCTAAACTAAAATTTATTAACAAATATAACCTAAAACAAAATCTAAATCTAACTAAGATAAAAAAAAACATTAAACTTAATCTAAATCTAATTAACATTAACATTGACATTAATAGATAAAAATTTAAAAATTAACATTAAACATTAACAGATTAAACATCAATCTAAATCTAATTAACATTTAACCTAAATCTAATTAACGGATTAAAAATTAACCTAAATATAATTAATAGATTAAACAATATCTAATTAACAGAAAAAAATTACTGTCGCTGGCGGCCGAGGGTTTCGGCCACAGCCGGCTGGAGAGGGGAGGAAGAAGACCTCACTTGAAGGTTGTCGATGACGGCGGTCTTCAGCGAGGGAGAAAATGGTCGTCGGTGAGGGAGAAGGCGGCGACAAGATTAGGGCGAGACGGTGAAGACTTGCGGGCGGCAATTAGCGGAGACCAGGGCTTGCGGACTGTGGCGACGGGCGGCGATAAGTGGCTCGAACTCGGTGACGGTGGTGAGCTGGCTTCGACAATGATTCCTCGGTGGCTCATCAACCTTCGGTAAACCGTGGATTATATATCACCAATGTTCAACGCAGCTCTCTATCACCCGTCGGTGATTAGTTTTTCATTTTTGCGCCGAGTGCGCGCCATCATTTTATCATCGACAGCCGCTCCTAGCCATTGCTAATTACTAATTAATATCATTGACGGTCTCCCTCGCCCTCTCTAAGTCGTGGCTGATAACTTTTTTCATTTCGCGCGTCGTGTGCACCATCGGATATGAGCAACGGTCTGAGACGGTTGTGTGCAAGCCCTGGCTGATGGGGTCACATCAGCCACGACTTGTGCGGCTATCGGAGAACCGTGAATTCTTCTGACAGCCGAGGCCGTCGTCGGTGAACTCTATGGCTGAAACCCAATATTCTAGTAGTGCCTCACACTGAATTAGAAGGTCGATCGTCAAATACTGTAGTAGTAGTGGATATAAAGTGCAAGCCGTATATATAATCCGATGCACAATCAAAAATTGAAAGCTGCAAATAAATCATTGTACAAATCCAAAGAAAACACAATTTTACGAGTTATATATTGAAAGCTGCAAATAAACCATTGTACAAAGATTGTGATGAATACTCAAAATTGCCAGCAATGACTCAATTATTAAATATTAAGTCCAGCTGCGATGTAAACAAGAATACAAGATAACATATGATCGGTTTGTTGGATTTTATACAAAGCATCGTCTAAAGATAAAAAATGAAATAACACTTTCTACTATGTAATTTAATTAAATTTATTTTGTAGACCACATAGGTTGAGTTGGTGACCCAGCTAGGAGGTGATCATGCGCAGCATCAAGATGCATGGATGTAGGTGGCCGGTGTCGACCATGGCTGTGTATATGATATTGGCACAACGACCAACGCTCAGACGTTGTTGCAGCCACATAGTGTGGGGTCGTCTGCCTCCACCTCTTCCATTTCTAGACCATCAACGTTATCTGTGTGTGGGCATATTGAAGATTGATTAGCGGAATTGGAGACTAGTCAAGCACGTATCTTCATTGACATCTCTCTAGCCCGGCGCTCCCCCTACACATCATTTGGCATGACGACATTAGCATTACACTACTAGAATTGTCGTCATCACCGACGGCTGAACCGTTGGTGATAAATATCTCGGACGGCGCCAGCCGTGGTGAAAAGCCATCACTGATGTGGGCATCTCAGATAAGTTATGACGGCGTCTCTCGGCCGTCACAAGTAATCATCAGCGAGAGTCGCGGGCGTTGTCGCTGATTTAAACACATTAGTGACGGTTGTAGGCGGCTGTCACTGATACCAACACATTAGCCATGACCCAGGGCCGTCGGTGATACTATTAGCAATCATGATATTTAATGCTGCCCAGGCCATCAGCCATTTATGATAAACTTTCAGCCACGGCTTAGTGACGGTCTACCGTGGGTAAGTCGTGACTAAATGTATATCCTGTAGTTGAAAAAAATGAAAATTTTATAAATTCATGTATACAATGATATATAGACTACAACCTATTTGTAATCACATATTACAACAAAAAAATATCATACATATGCATTTGAAACCAAACATACAAGTTTTACATAAATATCATCAATCTAAGCCTCAAACCGGAGGCAAATAAGTTTTACAATAAACCAAAATCTCACGGCTACGGCGGAGGCGGTGGAGTTGACAACGACATGGTCGGGAGCGTCTGTTGGCTTAAGGTTTTTAACCTTGGTCTTAATCTTGATTTTGATGATAACAAACATGGAACTAATGTTTTATTGAGATATCTTTCAGGTTCCATATCGATTAGCGCACGACGTCCTCAATCGAAAATATAGAAGAAATCGGGAAATCGAAAGGACATTGGTTATCACACTTGGATTATTCAGAAAGTTAGAGTTTAGGTTTAGGGTGTCTAGATATGTTGTAAATCCTTTTTATGATGCAAAGAACCCTAAAACTAATCCCGAATCCTAAAACATGAAAACTCGAAAACCGCCATGAATTCACTAAGCATAGGGAGCTCCTTTGAGGGCTATATGACCTAGATAGTTTCTTGACATAAAAAATGGCGGTAATTATTCCTTGGGTTAAAATTAGATAACGAGATATTTTTAGAGATTTTTTGGAAGCCTTTAGCCTACCCTTATTTGACCCGAAAAATTAGAAAAATTCTATTTTCGGTAAATTTGTACTAGACCCCAAAAACTAGATTTTGATTCTTAAGGATTTTGATTTTTTAGATATTTTTATTGAATCTAAATGGAGGGTAATCCTTATATAACATTTATATTTTAAAGTTATTAAATGTTATATAAGTAGACTTAGTGAAGACGAAACCAGAAAATAGAACCAAACTGCCTAGCCCAGTCAAGGTTCGATCGACCGAATGCTTCCAAAAATTGGCAGTAGGTAATCCGATCGACCGGTCGGTCGACCGAAGTGTGCCAAAATTTGGTAGAGGGCGCATTGATCGACTGGACTGCGGGTCGCTAAAGTCACAACTTGCGTCGGTCGATCGATCGATCGACCGGATTGCGGATCATAGGAATTGCGTCTGGCGATCTACCAGTCGGTCGATCGCATAGAGAGATTGAGCTAGTGATCGCTCGAGCGGTCGATCGGTCGGTCGACCAACGATCGACCGGCATGCGATCGAACGGCGGTAACGACTAGTTTTCCACTCGTTGAGCTGCCGTTTCTTTGAGAGGTTATAAATATCGCTCAACTAACTCCTTTAACCTCTCTTACAGATATTATTGAGCATTCAAAAGAGAGTTTTGAGCCTTCTAAAGATCGATTAATAGCGCTCGATTATTCTGTCGACAACTTCTTCAAGCGCACACTCTGCCTTAACTTAGGTTTCAATTCGAGCTCTACGACTTTGCGAGTTGGAGGTTTTGAAGGCTTGAAAAAGAGCATTTAATCTTGGTTCACTCTTTAAGCTCTGTTATTTGAGCATTGTTTTCCTTGGAATTGAGTTTATGTAAATCTAGGTTGCTAGGTTTGATTGTGTAAGTGGTTACCTTGGTATAGAAGGTGTAAAGCCACTTGTGTAAACATAGCTTACTAGGATTAGTTGAGGTATTCCTTAGGGTTGAGGTGGAAGAGTACTCTCGGTAAGAAGACGAAGACTTCCGGGTGTGGAAGTGCCTTAGATTGAGAGTGTGTCTCTTCAGGTCAAAGTCATCTTGTTAGGGAACCAATTTGATCCAGTAAACTTAGTTTGAAAATTTTAAGCGAGGTGCTTAGGTAGTGGAGTAGGCATTAGGGCCGAACAACTATAAATTTCTCTATTTGCATTGATTTATTGGTTGTATTTATTGCTTTATTATTGATCGCTTTCGCATTTAATTATTCAATCGTAAATTGCCTAAGTAGCTTAAGAAAATGATTAAAATCGAATTTAGGCAAATCGATTTAGTAAACACACTATTCATCGCCCCTCTAGTCCATTTCACCCAACAACGTCATCTGGGTCGAGGAGGACGACGGCCGCGACATCATCGGTAGAAGGCCAGAGCGAGACACAATATGAGTGAGGAGTGTCTGCATGTTTTGCATTGTCTGTCTCAACTCCTCATTTGTCCGTCTCTGCTCCTCCATCGCCAGCTTCTTCTCCTCCATCGCCTGTCTCTGCTGGGTGAGCTCCACCTCCAAGGCCACTATCCGGCTCTGGTCCTGCGCCCGAGATGTCGAGAGCCGCTCACCCGCAGCAGGAGGGGTCGGTGCCCCAAGTGGCCCGAGCATGGCACGTGCATGACCACTGCCTGTAAAGTCATAAACACGACCGTGCTCCCAGCCACTTGCGGCCTCCACCCAAGCTACTGTGTCGAACTCCTCCTGTGTGCCTCCATGCTCGATCACAGTCCTCGTGTAAGTTTTCTACACGTGTTTATATTTTAAATATATATAAATTATAAATAAAAATTGTGTAAATCAAATAGACATATATAAATACTTACCATTATGATCGAGACTCTGCTATCAACGTAGTCCCCCGGTCCTTATCGACGACGGTGGGTGCGCTCAAACACCTCCATCATCGACGGGCGTTGGATGGTGCCGTCCTCCGCCACGCGCATCTTACATTCACTACTAGAAAAATGGGCATCAGCAATGGCCCAGCCGTTGCAATAGAGCCGTGACAGAAACTCGCGTTGCTGATAACTTAGCGACGGTGCAGCAACGGCCGCTCGGGCCATCGCTCAAAACATTATCAGCAACGGCCGCTCGGGCCGTCGCTAAAAATATTATCAGCAACGGTTTTGCCACAGACCCGGAGCCGTTGCTGATAACATTAATAGCAACGACCGCTGAGTCCGTAGCAATGCCGTTAGTGAAATCCCGTCGCTAAGCCGTTGCTGTAGGTCATCAGCAACGACTTTCGATACACTTTTAGCAACGGCTTTCCCACGGCCGGCCGTGGGAAAGCCGTTGCTGATGATGTGTACCTGGTAACAGAAAAAAATTCAAATTTCAAATTTCCATTGATACATTGATACATTATCTGATACATAACTCACACACCCATACCCTCGTACACACATTCATTCACACATCACAAACACACCAAGATATACATCAAAACAATTATATTTATATTGATAATTATCCACGATAGTATAAAAATAATTCAAATGCAAAATTGAAGTATCAATATCCAAACAAAATAAGTTAAACAAGTTCAATATCTCAGTAACAAGTTCAATATCCAAACAAAAAATCTCACGATCACGATGGAGGATGGTCTGGATCATATGGCGGGGTCTGGAGTGCTTGAGTGTACGCCGGCGTGGACTGACTCGAGGACGATGGATTAGATGATGCCGAAGAGATGCCTGCTTCAGGATGACCTGACATGTTGCGTAGCATAGATTGTATATCCGCCATCATCTGACTCTGGCGCTCCATCATCTCAGTCTGACGCGCGACCGTCTCCTCTAGTGTCCTTATCCTATTACTATGATCATAACTGGATCTGGAGGTGGACGGTCGCTCACCAGCGACTGGAGGGGTCGGTGCCCCAAGTGGCCCTAGTACGGCTCGCGCATGACCACTATCTGCGAAGCCATATACCCGGCCATGGTCCTAGCCAACTGCGGCCTCGACCCACGATGCCGTGTCAAAGTCCTCGAGGGTACCCCCGCGCTGCACCACCGTCTGGCTGTAGGTCTCCTACTCGAGTTTGATTTTTTGTTTAATATTTATCATAAAACTTAAATTATAAATATATAATGAATAATTTAAACAAATATATAATTACCACAATGTATGCAGTGCGGTTGTCGATGTACTACCCCGTCCCATGTGCTCGACGGTGAGTCCGCTCAAACACCGCCATCGGGGAGGGTCGCTGGACAGTCCCGTCATCCGACACCGTCGTCTACATTTACAAAAACAAATACATTAATTAGTACACATAGTAACAAATAAAATATATAATTAAAAGATATACTTACCATACGGTTTGCGTGCACTGCAAATGCAACAGAGCCGCCGGTGTGACGCGCTGCTCCTCCCGACATGTGATTTCTAGCCGCATTCCGAGAAACCTCCTGCCATCGATCTGTCGACCATATTCCCACGAGCTGGTCCCATATATCCGGAGTAATCCAACCGGGGTCGTATCCCCGAGTCTCCGCGATGTTAGTGGTCCTAGCTCGGACCATCGCTTGGGACCGAGCCTGCCCCAGCTACCCGTTGTACCTTGCCCGGGAAATAGCCTCCCAGGCAGCGTAAATGAAGGGCCTCTGGTCCTCGGCCCATGTATAGCGAGCCTGCAAAATAATAATATCAGTACCAATATTAATATATCATCATGCATGTAAAAATAATAATAATACGTGCCTCAAACTCGCGCCATAACATGTCGACGTGCTCGCTAGGCACGTGAGACCACGTAGGCCATGCCCCGTGCATGTATCGTCGAATAGTAGAAGAAATGCTCCTCGACACTTCTTCTTGCTCGAACCTGCACAACAAAAATAAATTTTAATATTATATTATGATATAATGAATTTGTAATGATTCATAATTCATGATATATTACCGCTCCCTAATCACGCTAATCAATCTACGTGACTCTGTGGCTTGTGGAGGCTGCCACCTGTTCGGCCCGCGTGGCCGCCTGCGTCTGGATGTACTAGCCTCGGCAGTATCATCCTCATGAGGATCAGCAATAGGAGGATCAACAGCATGAGTAAGTGCTGGAGTCTCACCGATCGGAGACTCCGAAGCCCTCCTGCGTCGATAACCACGATCAGACATATCTGTCGAATAGACATATAATCAGATTATTGTATAAATAGTAGAGATATATTTAATAAAATATATACTTTACAATTATTCCTCATCATCTGAATAATAGTCTTCGAATTCTTCTTCTTCTTCCTCTTCTTCATCTTCTTCATCTCCAGCTTCCTCAATTTCATGATCGTCATCATCAGCATATTCAACTTCTAATTGAATTGACGTTGTGTCTGCATCCTCGAGTATTGGAATAATACGATCCACCGCAGGAGGGTCATCTTCTTGATAGAAACCATGTGTCATATCAGGTATCAGCTCATTTTCTCCTACTATCGGATCAATTTTTCCTCTACCTTTTGTCTTACAGACTACATGCCAATCTGCTCTATCTTTATTTCGAGCCGGATACTTCGCGTAATATACTTTGTTCGGCTTGTGATGCCAATATAAAAGGCTCATTTGCTGCCAATTTCGATTTGTAATTAACCTCAACAAGTTTGTATTTTAGATGAACTTTCATGCCCCTTTCTGTTGTATCGAACCAATGACATCTAAATAGGATCAGTGATTTCAAGCCGAAGTAGTGTAACTCTATCACTTCTTCCACCAGTCCATAAAAATCCATATCACATTCAACATAGGTTGTCCCTTTCACGCAGACCCCAGCATTCATCGTCTTCTTTGTAAATGAATATTCAACCGTGTAAAATTTATACCCGTTAACAAAATATCCGCTATAGCACGACACAAGTCGCGACGGTCCACTAACAAACTCAAATATTCTTTCATCTATTTCAGCTCTGTGATCTTTGCTGTAAGTCTGAATCCAAGTAGGGAAATCACGATTCCGTAATCTCTTCAATTCTTGATCGTTGTGAATAGAGTATTTTTGCACCATCTCAATGTCAAATATTTCAATGAATTGTTCAATCTCTGGACAATTGAGTAATACATACAAGTGTGCCAAATGATACTCTTCATCGCTTAAGTGTCGAGATGGACGAGAACCAAAAGCACGACCAGAGTGACAAAATATATTTAAACGTCCATCTGAATGTCGAACACCCCCGTCGTCGTTATGTGGAAGACGATCAAATCTTGTCTGTACCGTCGATTCAAAGTAAAATGAGCATAATGTTGAAATTTCTTGGATGATATAGGATTCAGATATTGATCCTTCAACAGCTGCGGTGTTCTTTACTTTTTTCTTCAGACGATTCATGTATCTTTCAAATAAGTACATCCACCGATATTGAACGGGGCCACCAACTCGTGCCTCGTATGCCAAGTGTATCGGTAGATGCTCCATCGAGTCAAAAAATGTAGGAGGGAAAAACTGCTCCAGCTTGCATATGATCTCAATAATATTATTTTCAAGTGTTGACATATCTTCGACTCGAAGGACATTTGCACAGGTGTTTCTAAAAAACATATTTAATTCAGTCAACGGACCCCAAATATTATCAGGTAGAAGATCTCGAAATGCGATCAAAAGTAATCTCTGCATGAATACATGACAATAATGGCTCTTCATCCCTGATATTTTGCAATCATCGACGTTCACACATCGAGATAAGTTTGAAGCATATCCATCGGGTAATCTGAGTTCTTTTACCCATTGACAAACATCTTTGATCTGTTGTTTATTTAACACATATAGGGCCTTCGGTTTCAGATATCGTCCGTTGACCTCTTGTAACTCCAACTATGGTCTTTTACAAAGTATTTTCAGATCATGTCGGGCTTTGACATTATCTTTAGTTTTTCCAGAAATATCCATCAAAGTGTTGAAAATATTATCAAACACATTTTTTTCAATGTGCATGACATCTAAATTATGTCGAATCAATAATGAACTCCAATAGGGCAATTCCCAAAAGATACTTTTTTTCACCCAGTTGTGTGTTTGGCCAAAACCTGACACTCTTTCATTGCGACCAAATACTATATCTGGAAGTGCTGAAACACGTGCTAACATTTGTTCACCAGACAACATCGGTGGTGGCCCATCTCTTTCGATTCTGCCCTTAGTAAATTTATTACGATTCCTTCGATACTGATGATTAACCGGTAGGAATCGACGATGACAATCAAAGAATGAGATTTTTCGTCCGTTCTGAAGACTGATTAAAACCATCTGTGCACAATCCCAATCTGATATTTCTAGTATCCCTAGCAAATGAAGGATAACATGTATCCAAATGTTTCCATGCTTCACTGTCAGATGGATGAGTCATTACTGTATCATCACGACTTCTTGCATGCCAACTCATGTAGGGGGCTGTCTTTTCCGACATGAATAATCTTTGAAGCCTCGGTGTTAGTGGAAAATACCGAAGCACCTTAAACGGGATATTTTTTTGTCGGACCGATTTCTTCTCCTTGTAACGAGGGTGTTGACATACAGGGCATTTATCCAATTGCACATTTTCTTTATAATATAAAATACAGTTATTTTGGCACGCGTGTATTTTTTCGTACCCAAGCCCCAATTTTCTCATTAGCTTTTTAGTCTTATAAAAAGTTGGCTCAAACTTATTATCAGTAGGCAGCATTCCATTAATCAATCTAGCAATCCGATCATACGCAACTCCGCTGATATTACAATCGGCCTTGATGTTTAAGAGCTGTGTCATTGCTGAAAACCTAGTGTATTTAGGACAATTCTCATACAAAGGTTCATCGGCAGCTTTCAACATCTCGTAAAATTCTGCAGCTTCTTTATTCGGTAATTCAATCTCTACCGCAGCCCCTACTTCTGTGATATCAACCGCTGTAGTATCTGGTGGGACTGATGTCTGAAGAACTGGCCGATCAACATTATCATTCAGGTGGAATTGACCCCCAAGACTATCAAGTATCATAGTTCTATAGGGATTACATTGACTGGATGAAGAAGCACCAGCAGAGGAAGATTCACCATATGTCTGAACGACAGGATTGCTCGACATCCCGACTTCGTGTGACTCCCCGTGACAAGTCCATAGAAAATATCTTGGTGCAAATCCTTTGCTATATAGATGCAGAGTGACAGTCTCCCGATCCAAAAATCGTCCATTTGAACAAATGCGGCACGGACATCGGATTTGATCACCCATGCTAACGAAATTCCGATTCGAATAGGCGAAATTTAGGAAGTATGTTACGCCTAATCGAAACTCATTAGTTAAAGCTCCACGATCAAGACGTCGGTACATCCAACTTCGATCAGCCGACATGATTCTGTCAATCAATGGCAATTTCTTTGGTTAATGTCTTTAGGTGAGATTGTCCTATTCCATTCGGGATTTATGTTATTTGAACTGCACTTACGTTTTTATTTTAATTGTTAACTAATTATTCTAAATTTCGGCAGCATCTCCCTATAGTTCTCCGAATACGCATATCATCTGGGCGCGTATCGAAGAACAAGAGAGATGTTGCCGAAATTTAGAATAATTAGATAACAGTTAAAATAAAAACGCAAGTGCAGTACAAATAACTATATTCCCAAATTGTCCAATCAGGGACAATTCAAGAATTGTACATCATATAAAAGATCATCTACTTCTTTTACACGAACATACAATCCCCGGACGGATCTAAGGTTTTGCTAAATCATATCTGACTCGTCGATGCGTACGTGAAACATATGATCTCGTCGGATGCATGATTATTTTCTAAATGTTTCGAGACCGTTCGAGTCCATATTGGACGATTTCGGCGCGCGTCCGAAGTGGACGATTCCGGCGCGCGTCCGAAGTGGACGATACCGGCGCGCGTCCGAAGTGGACGATTCCGGCGCGCGTCCGAAGTGGACGATTTCGGCGCGCGTCCGAATTGGACGATTCCGGCGCACGTCTGAAGTGGACGATTCCGGCGCGAGTCCGAATTGGACGATTCCGGCGCGCGTCCGAAGTGGATAATTCTGAAATTAATCTAAACCCTAAAAATTATTCTAACATATGAACTCGTCGGATGCATGATTATTTTCTAAATGTTTCGAGACCGTTCGAGTCCATATTGGACGATTCCGGCGCGCGTCCAAAGTGGACGATTTCGGCGCGCATCTAAAGTGGACAATTCTGGCGCGGGTCCGAAGTGGACGATTCCGGCGTGCGTCCGAAGTGGACGATTCCGGCGCGCGTCCGAAATTAATCTAAACCCTAATAATTAATCTAACAAATTAAACAATTAATCTAAATAATTAATTAACAATTAATTAACAATTATAAAACAATTAATTAACCATTATAAAATAATAAAAAAATATATATAAATTTATAAATTTCGGCGCCGGAGTACAGTGGCCGGACACATTGTCCGGCCACTGTACAAGGTTCGGCGGCGGCCATCGGCCGACCGCCGCCGGCCGAAACCCTAGAAATAGGGTTTTGGTCGGATTAATTCCCGCCGGCCGCAACGGGAAGAGACGGCCGGCCGGCGAGGCATACCTAAACAAGTCGGCAGCAGCGAGAGGAGGAAGAGGCGTCATCGGCGTCGGCAGCAGCGGCGGCGGCGGCGAGAGGCGAGAGCAGGAGCGGCGGCGGCAGCAGCGGGAAGAAGAAGAGTCGGGCGCGACTGGTGCCCTATATAAACTTATCAGCAACGACTCACTCGCCCGTTAGAAAGCCGTTGCTAATAAGTTATCATCAGCAATAGCTCACTTGTCCGTTAGAAAGCCGTTGCTGATAATTAAAATATCAGCAACGGCTCGCCTTTCCGTCAGAAAGCCGTTGCAGATAATTAAAATAATCCGCAACGGCTCACGTGTCCGTTAGAACGCCGTTGCAGATACAAATATCTGCAACGGCTCGAGCGGCCGTAAGAACGCCGTTGCAAATAGCAACGGCTTGAGCGGCCGTTGCTGATAGCCGTTGCTGAAGACCTAATTTCTAGTAGTGATTAGAAAATTAACAAATAAATTAGTATCATTATACACAATATATAATTTAATTAAAAATAATTAAATTATACATACCATGCGACGCGCATGAACCGCAAAAGAGATGGAGCAACCAGTGTGGCGCGCCCCCGTGCCACCCCCCCCGGACATGCGATTTCTCGACGCAGTCCGGGAGACCTCCTGCTAGGGGTGGTAATTATATCCGCATTCGCTAACTAAAAACCACATCTATATCGTATTTGATCCATATCCGCGAGTAAAAATGAATATAGATATAGATACAGATTTAGAAAATTTATATCCGCACGGATATGGTGCGAATACGAATATGATTGTGAATCCGCACCGTATCCGCACCGCCTATCCGCATCTTTGAATTACTATTTTAACTATATAAGTTATTAATATATATATAAGGGCTTTATGGTAATTTCATGTCAAGATGAATTTTGAAGTATATTATATACTTGTTTTGGATCAATGGATTGGTAATTTATTGATTTTTTAATCAAATATATTATTTTAAATATTTTTTTATTAAAAACGGTGCGGATACAGATGCGGTGCAGATATCCGCATTTGAAGCGGTGTTAATATGAATATCCATATTCATATCCGTGGCGGATACGGTGTGTATATGGATGTGCGGATATGGGATGCGGTGCGGATATGAATAATCCTGTATCTGCACCGTATCCGATCCGTTGCCAGCCCTACCTCCTGCCACTCAAGCGTGTCCCACCGCTCAACGAGCTGGCCCCACACAGGGCCAGGAATGCACTCGGGAGCGTGTCCCCGAGTCTGCCTTATCTGTATGGCCCCCAGCCGTCTCATCGCGGTTTGACGGGCCTGCTGAAGCAGCCTGTTATAGCGAGCGTGGGTAACACACTCCCATGCAGCCTCAACAAAAGTGGTTTGGTCCTCTGGCCATGTATAATGAGTCTGCAAAAAAATTATTATTACCGATGAATATTTAATATTAATATTAATTTAATAAATATACTTACCGTAAACTCTCGCCACAATAAATCCATATGTTCACGGGGCACATGAGACCATGTAGGCCACGCCCCGTGCATAAACTTTCGGATCGTCCCCACTATCGTGCGGGGGACGTCCTCCTGCTCAAATATGCACCAAATATAAATTCATATTATGATATTTTGAATTATAAATAAATTAACAGAAATAATTGATGCATATACTTACCGTCTTCCGCGCACACTAACTGCTCTGCGCCGTTCTTCCTCGGGTGGCAGGGGAGAATTCTGTTAGGCCCTCATGGCCTACGTCTCGAAGACGACGGCCCTGGATCTGTGGAGGGTGGCGGAGGGATGGTAGCCGGAGGTGAGGGGGTGGTGGCCAGATCAGGTGAGGGAACGGTGGACGGATCAGGTGGGGGGTTGGTGGTGGAAGGCGAAGGGTCAGTGGGTACAAGTGGGGCGGGTGGTAATTGTCTGGGTCCTACGAGGAATGCCTCATCGGGAACTGATATCAAGAATCATAACTGTAAAAATTTAATATAATTAGATTATATATAATAGATTAATAGATATATTTAATAATTGAATATATACTTCACATTTACAATTATTCGTCATCGTCATTATCATCATCCGTGTAATACTCTTCTTCTTGTTCTTCTATATCGGAATCTTAAAATTATTCTTCTTGTCCCTCATCATCATTCTGTCCTTTCTCAACTTCATTATCGTCGTCATCAACATATTCTATTTCTAATTGAACTAACTATGTGTCATCATCCTCGAGTATTGGACTAACTCGTTCCACTTCGGAAGGATCTTCTTCTTGATAGAAGTCATCTGCTGGCTCATTCTCTCCAACTACCGGGCCAATTACGCCTACTCGAAATTCGTCCGTTATAGCCCCACGATGAATTTGTCGGTATATCCAACTTCGATCGCCCGACATGTTCCGTCAAAAAGTTGGCAATATCTTTAGGTGGGATGGTCCTATTCCATTCGAGATTCACGTTATTTATATTGCACTTAGAATTTTTTTAGTCATTAACTTCATTCTAAATTTCGGCAGCATCTCCCTATAGTTCTCCGAATACGCATATCATTTGGGCGCGTATCGGAGAACAAGAGAGATACAAGCCAAAATTTAAAAATGAATAATGACTAAAAGAAATAGACTAAGTGCAATATAAATAACTATGTTATCAAATTATCCAATTAGGGATAATTCAAGGGTTGTACGTCGTATAAAAGATCATTTACTCCGTTTACACGAACATACAACCCCCTAACGGATCTAAGGTTTTACAAAATTAAAACTTGACTCGTCGATGCGTACGTGAAACATATCAACTCGTCTTGATTTTTTTCTAAATTTATGGATGTTGGTGCGAGTTCACAATGGACGATTACGCGCGAGTCCAAAGTGGACGATTCCGACACAAGTCCTTCTATTGTGGATGATTCCGGCGCGAGTCCACCGTGGACGATTTGGCCGCGAGTCCACAGTGGACGATTCCAGCGTGAGTCCTCAATGGACGATTCAATTAATACTAATTAATTAATATTAAACTAATTTTATTAAATAACCTTAAAATAATTAAACCCTAATGAACATTAATCATTAATTAACATTAACCAAACTAATTAATTACCTAATTAAAAATTAATCTATAATAATAATTAATAATAATAATAATAATAATAGGGTTTAATTAAAACCTAATCAAACTGTGATTAGGGTAATCACAGTTTGATTAGGGTTTGATTAAATCCTAATCAAGTAATTGATTAGAGTTAATTTAACCCTAATCATCAACAGTAGTCAGCATCACTATCGGCTACTGTTGCATTGAATTGGGGCCGATGGTAATCGGTCCCAAATCATGGCGCCGGCGTGGAGAGGGGCCGATCGACGCTGGCGCGGAGAGGGGGAGATGGAGGGAGATGGGGATCGAGAGGATCAGAGGAGATGCTTACCAGCAGGGAGAGGGATACAAGCGGCGACTGTCGGCGGCAGCAAAACGTAGCGAAGGACGACAACCGACAGTCACGAACGACGGGGGCAACATGCGACAACGGCAGGAGCAGAGAAGAAAGAGGAAGGGTCGGGCGTGAACGCAAATAAAAAAGATTTTCACCGACGGCTCGCCAGCCGTCGGAAAACCGTGGATACGTAATTTTAATATCACCATCGGTTCACCCTCTCTACGCCGTCGGTGAAGAGTGTTTTATTTTCGTGTTGCGTTCACGCCATTAATTAATAAGCGACGACTGCTTCTAGCCGTGGCTAATGACTTATTCATATCACCAACGGCTCCCTCGCCCCCGCTAAGTCGTGGCTAATAAATTATTTTATTTCGCGTCCTGTGTGCGTCATCAACTATGATCGACGACCATATGTAGCCGTATGCGAGCTGCGGTTGATTTGATTACATTAGCCACGGCTACTGCGGTCGTCGAAACGTCGTGAATGATTCTGACGACCGTAGTGATCGTCGGTGATTTCTGTGGCTGATGTGGTATATTCTAGTAGTATTAGAACCATTGTCATCGTCGACGTCGAGTGATGTGCTCCCCATATAGTTTATTACCTCGCCCTAGTCGCCACCTGATCATGCGTTATAGTTTTGTATGTTTATTTTGTTTTTTATTTAATAATTAATTTGTTTAATGCATTGATGTATACACACATTTTATCATTGTGAATATTATTTTGATACATTTGAGGTATATTTTTGACGATTATTTGATATTTCTTATGTTCTTTAATTTATACATTTGATATATTTAAATATAGTTATAAATAGAAAATTATAATTCTATCGAGTCACTCATATCTCATATCATCTCCTAATCTCAAAATTACTAGTATCAATATTCCTCTGTTTGCTTGCAGCAACAAGTAATTACTAGCACAATAGTTCTAAATTTGACGTGTTAGCCCAACATGTTGTGAACCATCCCATCTCACGTATTAAAAATCTTTCACAATTCCGATATATTGTTGTATAATTTATTAATTAATTTAGAAGATGAATAATTTTACATAGAATTTTTTTTTAAATATTTCTGAACTTCCAAAAATATCAAGTACTAAGTTTTTAGGCGGTCCAATGAATGATGAACTATGGAGGCTCAATGGATTGTTAGCATAAATATTAATAAATCAAATATTGGCACTTGAGCACTTTGGCGGACAGGCCTTCATAGTCGACGAAAATATTTTTTTTCATTTTTTATTATTCAAATTTTAAATAGAAAATTATGTCTATTCGAATTTTGCTTTCGAAAAAATATTTAAATTTTTTTCATTATCAATTTTTTTTATTTAAAGTGAAATTTGTTACATTTTTTCACTCCTATAATCTTAAATATTCATTTTTTTTTAGTGTTCTCAATTTACGCCTTAAAGCCAATCCCTCCAAGAAGTTCCAGATCCTAACATATATCTCTTCTAAAATTCTCACACTTAGAATGACGTGATTTTGTTATGGCTTAAGTCTTAGCTTAATTTTCTTTACCACATTTTTTTGTTAGCTTTCTTCCTGTCACATCCAATTATCCAAATGTCATTATATATTGTTCACCAAACTTTGGAAGCTTCCCTTTCAGTGGTGTTGGTGGAGTTAATGGGGGATATATATTAATTAATAATAAAAATGACAAGTACTAGGCATCCTTTTGACCTTAATCCAAAGATATTCACCCCCTATTGGAGGATGAGGCCGCCTGGCCAATGAATGCTAATGCTTCAACTATGTCCCTCATTCTATCATATATATTTATGTCAAGTCGATGATGAATTAAGATGAGCTTGGACGTCAAGGTACGATCGAATATAGATTAGCTGACCTAAACCTTACATTGCTCGGAAAATAATTAGCTGACCTAAACCTTACAATTGCACGGTTTCTATTATTATTTGATAAAATAAAATGCTAATCACCTCTTCTGCGTAATGTAAATTATTTGGTTCAAGGAAGCAAATGAGGAATGATACATCAGGTATATAATGCGCTTCTCAACCGGAATCGGTGGTCCATGTCTTCTTCCGATGTAGACAAGCGATCCAAGTATGATAAAATATCTCATTCCCAACTCTGCCTCTTCAGGAGTTTATGAAAAAGTAGGAATGATCGATTTTTCAATTCAATTATGCGGTTAACGGATGAAATAATTGAGCTGGCAATTGACATGTGGAGCAATTCGAATATAGAGAATTAAATATTGATGATTGCTTATCATTTTTTCTGAAAGTGATGTTAGATACATTCGATTAATGTATCTCAAGCTATGTACTCCTCGTTTTATGAATGAACCCCTCTATCCGCGGAAAAAAGAAGAAATAGTATTATAGAAATCTCATTTATTCCTTTATTTAGTTACACCTAATTAATTTGAAATAAGTGGACCCCTCAAAATACATAAGGAATAATATTTCTTACGCATAAGGAATACTATTCCCTATTTTGAGGTGGAGAATAGTATTCTTGATCTATTCCAGATGAAATATTACATCTTTCATTTATTGCTTCGCATGTCTACACCCCCACATCCTGGACCTTCGTTTCTTCCTTCCGCATGTCTACACTCTTATATCTCGGACATCATGGTCATCGTCCCTGTGATGGTGTCTCTGTGTGAGACGCAGTCGCCGTCTCTGTGTCAAACAAAGACGATAGACGTCGTCTCTGTGTCACATGGAGACGATGACACAAAGATGCCTCTTTGTGTGTCCACCGTCTCCGTGCGACGCAGAGACGACGATCGCATAGAGACGAGCGTTTATGTGTCGCACGGAGACGGTGACACAGAGACGAGCGTCTCTGTCTCTGTGCAAGAGGTTCCCTCACATAGTGACATCGAGACACCTCAAAGGCTCAAATCAAAATAATTTTTTTTAATTATTAATTATAATAAATATAATATAATAAATATAATATATTATATTATTTTAAATAAATATATATTCAATAAATAGTTTTAAACTATTTTATATTAATTTCAGATTTTATTATATTATTATTAATTATGTGTGTCAAAAAACTAAATGCATTAACACCATGCACCTCAAACTACTACCTTAATGATATGTTTGCTTTATTGGATAAGATAAGATTGAATTGGTTAATAAATGAAGATAAATTGAATATGAATTTTTTAAATCTGGTGTACAACGAATATAATATTAATTTTATATTTTTTTATTCTCATTTTCTTCTAATTCATGCAGTAAATAAATAATGAATATTAATTCACCCTTTATCCTACGAAGCAAACATGACCTAACTGATTATTAACTTTTAACAATAAATGTCCATTTCATGCATCAAAAGAACATCATATTACATTAATTGCACTACATGAACTCTTAAAATTATAATCAATTGAGAGCGAAAAGTAGACAATAGCTCAGTGGGTTTTCTCCATGTACTCTTGCATTCCAGAGTTGTCCTCCCCGCCCGTTAATACAAGAAGAACAATTATTCAAAGACAACATGTAAATATTGCACATGTGTTCCGTGTTGTAGCACATCCTTGGATCACTATAATGTCCCTACCTAACACTACTGGAATAATGGGCATCAGCAATGGCTCTAGCCGTTGCTGAAAACCATCAGCAACGGTGTGCAACGGCTCCGCCCGTTGCAACAGAGCCGTGGCAGAAAAATACGTTGCTGATAATTTAGCAACAGATCAGCAACGACCGCTCGGGCCGTTGCTAATAATACTATCAGCAACGGTTTTGCCACGGACCCGGTTTCGTTGCTGATAACAATTATTAGCAACGGCCCGCGTGTCCGTAGCAACGCCGTTAGTGAAAGACTATTGCTAAGTCGTTGCTGTAGATCTTTAGCAACGGCTTTCGATACACTTTTAGTAACGGCTTTCCCACGGACGATCGTGGGAAAGCCATTGCTGATTACTAGATACTGATACCGAAAAAACTTCAAAATTCTAAATTTTCATTAATACATTGATACACTATCTGATACATAACTCACACACCTATACATCCATACCCACATCCATTCACACATCACAAATACACTCAGGTATATATCAAAACAATTATACTTATATTTATAATGATCCACAATCGAATAAAAACTATTCAAATGCAAAATTTAAGTATCAATATCCAAACAAAATAAAACTGAAATATATATAGTATCGAAGTAACAAAGTCAATATAATAAAAAAATAATAAATCTCACGATGACGATGGAAGATGGTCTGGATCATATGGTGGAGTCTGGAGTGCCTGGGTGTACACCGGCGTGGACTGACTCGAGGACGATGGATCAGATGATGCTGCTCCGGGATGACCTGACAAGTTGCGTAGCATAACTTGCATATCTGCCATCATCTGACTCTGACGCTCCATCAACTCAGACTGACGCGCGATCGTCTCCTCCAGTGTCCTTATCCTGCTACTATGATCATCTCTGGACCTGGAGGTCGACGGCCGCACACCAGCATGTGGAGGGGTCAATGCCCCAAGTGGCCCTAGCACGGCTCGCGCATGACCACTATTTGCAAAACCATACACGCGGCCGTGGTCCCAGCCACCTGTAGCATCAACCCTCGCTGCTACGTCAAAGTCCTCGGGGGTGCCTCTGCGCTGTATCACCGTCTGACTGTAGGTCTCATACTCGAGTTTAATTTTTTGTTTAATATTTTTCATAAAACTTAAATTATAAATATATAATGGATAATTTAAACAAATATACTTACCATAATAAACGCAGCGCGGTTGTCGACATACTCCCCCGTCCCATGCACTCAACGGTGTGTCCGCTCAAACACCGCCATCGGGGAGGATAGCTGGACAGTCCTGTCGTCCAACACTGTCGCCTACATTTATAAAACAAATACATTAATTAGTACACAGAGTAACAAATAAAATATAAAATTAAAATTAAGGTATACTTACCATACGGTTCGCGTGCACAACAAATGCAACAGAGCTGCCAGTATGACGCGCTCCTCCCCCCGACATGCGGTTTCTAGCCACAGTCCTAGAAACCTCCTACCATCGATCCGTCGACCATATCGCCACGAGCTGGTCCCATATATCGGGCGTAATCCAATCGGGGCCATATCCCCGAGTCTCCGCGATGTTAGTGGTCCCAGCTCAGGCCATCGCCTGGGACCGGGCCTGCCCCAGCTGCCCGTTGTACCTTGCCCGAGAAATAGCCTCCCAGACAGCGTAAATGAAGGACCTCTGGTCCTCAGCCCATGTATAGAGAGTCTGCAAAACAATAATATCAGTACCAAAATTAATCATCATGCATGTATAAAAAAATATTTAATACATGTCTCAAACTTGCGCCATAACATGTCGATGTGCTCACTGGGCACGTGAGACCACGTGGGCCATGCCCCGTGTATGTATCGTCGAATGGTAGAAGAAATGCTCCTTGGCACTTCTTCTTGCTCGAACCTGCACAACAAAAATAAAATTTAATATTATATTATGATATAATGAATTTGTAATGATTCATAATTCATGATATATTACCGCTCCCCAATCACGCTAATGAATCTACGTGACTCTGTGGCTGGTGGCGGCTGCCACTTGTTCGGCTCGCGTGGCCGCCTGCATCTGGATGTACTAGCCTCAACAGTATCATCGACAGGAGGATCAACAACAGGAGAATCAGCAGCATGAGTAAGTGCTGGAGTCTCACCGATCGGAGACTCCGAAGCTCTCCTGCGATAATAACAACGACCAAACATATCTGTCGAATAGACATATAATTAGATTATTATATATATAGTAGAGATATATTTAATATAAGATATACTTTATAATTATTCCTCATCATCTGAGTAATAGTCTTCGAATTCTTCATCTAAGTAATAGTATTTTTGCACCACCTCGATGTCAAATATTTCAATGAATTGTTCAATATCTGGACAATTGAGTAATAAATACAAGTGTGCCAAATGATACTCTTCCTCGCTTAAGTGTCGAGATGGACGAGAACCAAAAGCACGACTAGAGTGACAAAATATATTTAAACGTTCATCTGAATGTCGAACTCCTCCGTCGTCGTTACGTGGAAGACGATCAAATCTTGGTTGTACTGTCGATTCAAAGTAAAATGAGCAGAATGTTAAAATTTCTTGGATGATATGCGATTCAAATATTGATCCTTCAACAGCTGCGGTGTTCTTTACTTTTTTCTTTAGACGATTCATATATCTTTCAAATAAGTACATCCACCGGTATTGAACGAGGTCACCAACTCGTGCCTCATATGCCAAGTATATCGATAGATGCTCCATCGAGTTAAAAAATGTAGGAGGAAAAAACCGCTCAATCTTGCATATGATTTCAACAATATTACTTTCAAGTATTGACATATCTTCGACTCGAAGGACATTTGCACAAATGTTTCTAAAAAACATACTTAATTCAGTCAACGGACCCCAAATATTATTAGGTAGAAGATTTCGGAATGCAATCGAAAGCAATCTCTGCATGAATACATGACAATCATGGCTCTTCATCCCTGATATTTTGCAATCATCGACGTTTGCACATCGAGATAAATTTGAATCATATCCATCGAGTAATCTGAGTTCTTTTATCCATTGACAAACATCTTTGATCTGTTGTTTATTTAACACATACAGGGCCTTCGGTTTCAGATATCGTCCGTTGACCTCTTGTAACTCCAACTCTGGTATCTTATAAAGTATTTTCAGATCATTTCGGGCTTTGACATTATCTTTAGTTTTTCCGGAAACATCCATCAAAGTGTTGAAAATCTTATCAAACACATATTTTTTCAATGTGCATGACATCTAAATTATGTCAAATCAGTAATGAACTCCAATAGGGCAATTCCCAAAAGATGCTTTTTTCACCCAGTTATTCGTTTGACCAAAGCCCGACACTCTTTCATTCCGACCAAACACTACCTCTGGAAGTACTAAAACACGTGCTAACATTTAGGGGCGGCAGAAATGGGCACGACACGATAGCACGACACGATAACTGCGGGTCGGGCTAAATAATTTGGCCCGATAAGCTTATCAGGCCGGCCCGGCCCGGCCCGCAATTATTGTGGGTTGACACGGGCCGGCTCTTAGCGGGCCGGCCCGTCCCGTTTGGCCCGTAAAATTTAAACCTATTGGCTATTTTTTTACCCACCCGCTGCGCATCAGCGGCTCAGCGCCTCACTCGACTAGTCGACTCCTTCCTCTCACTGTCACACCGTCACGCGAGTACGAGAAGCGATCGCCGCAGCCCGCTCGCCCTCCCTCCGAGCTTTCCTCTGCCTCCGCTCGCCCTCCCTCCGAGCCTCCGCTCGCCCTCCCTACTCTCCTCCGCTGTCCGCCTACCTCCGTGCCCTAGGAGAAGCTCTCCTCTGCGGCTCTGCCTCGAGCCTCCGTCGTCAACCCCGACCTCCTACTCTCCTCCGCTGTCCGCCTACCTCCGAGCCCTAGGAGAAGCTCTCCTCTGCGGCTCTGCCTCGAGCCTCCGTCGTCAACTCCGACCTCCTACTCTCCTCCGCTGTCCGCCTACCTCCGAGCCCTAGGAGAAGCTCTCCTCTGCGGCTCTGCCTCGAGCCTCCGTCGTCAACTCCGACCTCCTACTCTCCTCCGCTGTCCGCCTACCTCCGAGCCCTAGGAGAAGCTCTCCTCTGCCTCGTGCCTTCGGCTCTGCGCCTGTGCCTCCGATTTGAGGTCCGCACTCTATCTAATGTGTAATTTTATCAATTGATCATAGGTGTAATCAGTCTTGCTTAATGTATTAGATTAATGTGTATCTTGGATTCTTGTCTTGCTTAATGTATTAGATTAATGTGTATCTTGGATTCTTGGTAATGTATCTTGCTTAGTAATGAATACAATGCACTGTTTTAATCTAATGAATACAATCACTGTCTTGCTTGATCATACCCATTTACTGATTTAATCTAATGAATACAATCACTGTCTTGCTTAGTAATGGATCTTGAGTATGTTGCTTAGTATTTGATCTAATGTGCTATCACTGTCTTACATAGTGTATTTAATCTAACGTGTATCTTGTGTATTTAATTAGTACCCATGCACTGATTTAATCTAATGTGTAATCACAATAATTAGTTAATAGCTATCTTGCCATCACTATTTAGCTGTGCTCATTGAACTGATTTATCATGCTCATTAGTTGCTTTAGTTAAACACACTTAATTTATTTGAGCTCACTAATTGATTATTGAACTAAGTTATACTGTTATAGTAAAGCAATATGTCAATGGGTGAATGAGATATTATGCATGAGTTCTTTTTTGTTGTTTGTTTATAGATGCCGAGAAGAGAAGATGATACCGTTGAGAATCTTGAGATTGGACTTTTCATTGATGATAATGTGGTCAACGATGACATTGAAGAAGATGTGGATGCAATTGAAGGAGATGTGGGTTCTTCTCCACTTCCAACATCGAAGTCAGGAGTAGCTGACAAGAACAAATGAACGAAGAGGCAAAGGAGATCAAAGTGTTGGCAGCAGTTCACTCGACTTCCCATGGGTGAAGATAGAAAAGAGATGTGTCAATGCAACATTTGTTATGATAAATTCACTTGCAAAGCTAGAGCCGGGACTGGTCATCTCCTACGCCATATGGAGAAATGTAAGAAAAGAGACACACGCGATGTCGACCAGATGCTTTTCTCTTCTAATGCTCACGGTAATATGACTTTATCTGATTGCTCATTTGATCCTGATAAGTTTAGGGAATTGGTTGCTTCAGCTATTGCAATGCATAATTTGTCATTTCAATTTATTGAGTATCGAGGAATTAGGGCTTGTTTTGAATATCTACGTCATGATGTGCAACAAGTTTCTAGAAATACTGCAAAGGCAGATATATTGAAGCTTTATGAGTAAGAAAAGATGAAGATTAAGAATGCGTTAGCAACGTCGTATGGTAGGATCAGTTTGACGTCTGATTTGTGGACCGCAATAAATAGTGATGGCTATCTTGCCGTAACTGTCCATTTTGTTAATAGGGATTGGATTTTGAGGAAATACATTTTATGTTTGAGCTATATGCCTTCTCCTCACACTGGCGTAGCACTAGCTGATAAAATTTATGATGTTTTGAATGATTGGGGCATCGTTGAGAAGTTATCTTCATTGACATTGGATAATGCTTCTGCAAATGATGTGTGTGTGCAATACTTAAAGACGAAGTTGAATAGTAGAAAAGGACTTTTGTTGAATGAAGATCTCTTTCACTTGCGATGTTGTGCACACATCTTGAACTTAATTGTGCAAGAGGGATTGAAGGACGTTGATAAAGTGGTAGAAAAAGTGCGGGATAGTGTGAAGTATGTTCGGGGCTCTCAATCAAGAAAGGAGAAGTTTCTTGAATGTGTTAAAAGTTTATGTTTAGATGGTAAGCAAGGCTTGAGACAAGATGTTCCAACGAGATGGAATTCTACCTTTCTTATGTTGAAGAGCGCTCTTTATTACAAGACCGCATTTGAACACTTGGCAATGAGTGATTCAAGTTATAGAAATTGTCCTTCTAACTTGTTTATTTTCGGGAACGAAGTATCCAACTTCAAACTTGTTCTTCCCCTTGGTGGTTAAGATTTATCATAATTTGAGAATGGAGTGTACATGTGAGGATGAACCAATGAGGAGAATGGCCACTAGGATGATGGGGAAATTTGAGAAGTATTGGTCCAATTTTAATGAAACGTTGGCCATAGTGGTTGTTTTGGATCCACGGTTCAAGTTTGAATTTGTGGAGTGGGGATATAAAAAGATTTATGGAAGTGACGCAAAACCTTATATTGAGGCCATTCATAGAAGGTTATTCAGTCTCTTTGATGACTACATTCAGCGGTCATCTTTCACTTTGGGGTCATCTTCCGCGGCTTCTCAAATGAATTTTGTGTCTCAAGAAAGTGAAAGAAAAGTGCAAGGTGAAGTTGAAGACGAGACATTCTATGGGGTATGATAAATCTTTTATATAATTTTTGTTTGATTCTTCATATATCATTGATTAGTATAACTAATCTTTTATTCTTGTGTTACATTCAATGTAGGATTTTGACATAACTGATGAGATAGACGGTGCATTACAAAAGTCGGAGTTAGATGCCTACTTGGATGAGAAGAGGATCAAAAGGACCGAGAAGTTAGATATTTTGTCATATTGGGCGAAGCATCACCCTCGTTATTCGATCTTGGGTTCCATAGCTCGTGATTTTCTATGCATTCTTATCACCACTGTTGCTTCAGAATCCGCATTCAGCTGTAGTGGCCGTATCATTGACCGTTTTCGTAGTACGATTAAGAATGAAAATGCCGAAGCATTGTTGTGTCTAAGAGATTGGATTTATGGAGAGCAAGGTAAAATTACAATGTTTTATAGTTTAATTATAACTCATATATCAATAATTTGTTTTTTAAATTTTTTTCTTCTATTACAGATCTTGTGGAGGCCATTGCAGAGTTTCAAGAATACACTGAAGATATTTTAAATCCAAATGATGCAAATAATTCGTCCATGCAAGGATCTAATGTTGTTTTGTAATTTTTTAATTTCAGAAACTAGTAGAACTTTGTATGTGATTGGTTTTTGGTTAGGATTTTAGACTCATGTAAATTATTTTGTTAAATATTGATGTTTGATTTAGTTTGATGTCAAAGTATTGATGTAAATCATTTTGTTTGATGTTAAGTTAAGTATTGATAAAAATTATGTGATTTGGTTTGATGTTAAGTATTAATGTTTGATTTCATTGTGTTTACATTAAATTCATTTGTGTTTGGTTAATTGGTTTCATTGTGTTTCTATTGTGTTTGGTTATATTGTGTTTGGTTAATAGATTTCATTGTTGGTTAAATTGTGTTTGATATAAATTATGTTGGGTTAAATTTGTGTTTGGCAATTTTTGGCGGGCTCGCGGGCCGGGCTGGGCGGCCCGCATAGTTAGCGGGCCGGCCCGTTTTGCCACCCCTACTAACATTTGTTCACCAGACAACATCGGTGGTGGCTCATCTCTTTCGACTCTGCCCTTAGTAAATTTATTACAATTCCTTCGATACTGATGATTAGCCGGTAGGAATCGACGATGACAATCAAAGAATGAGATTTTTCGTCCGTTCTGAAAAGACTGATTGATTTAGAGTGTTCCATACAATACGGACAAGGGAGTCGGCCATGAGTGCTCCAACCAAACAACATGTCTTATGCCGGGAAATCATTGATTGTCCACAAGACCACGGTCTTTAAATTAAAGTTTTGCTTCCAATGACAATCATAAGTGACAGCTCCCTCAGTCCACAATGTTTTCAATTCATCTATCAAGGGTTTGAGAAACACGTCAATTTCTTTCCCGGACCCTTAAGACCCGGAATAATCATCGAAAGATAAATAAATTTATTTTTCATACACATTGACGGTGGCAAATTATAAACTATCAGCAGCACTGGCCAAACTGAATAAGGAGTTGCAGAATGTCCAAACGGATTAAAATCATATGTATACAATCTCAATATGATATTTCTAGTATCCCTAGCAAAAGAATGATAACATGTATTCAAATATTTTCATGCTTCACTGTCGGATGGATGAGTCATTACTGTATCATCACGACTTCTTGCATGCCAACTCATGTAGGGGGCCATTTTTTTCGACATGAATAATCTTTGAAGACTCGGTGTTAGTGGAGAATACCGAAGCACCTTCAACGGGATATTTTTCTGTCGGACCGATTTCTTCTCCCTATAACGAGGATGTTGACATACAGGGCATTTATCCAATTGCACATTTTCTTTATAATATAAAATACAGTTATTTTGGCACGCGTATATTTTTTCGTACCCAAGCCCCAATTTTCTCATCAACTTTTTAGTTTTATAAAAAGTTGGCTCAAACTTGTTATCAGTAGGCAGCATTCCATTAATCAATCCTGCAATCCGATCATACGCAACCTCGCTGATGTTACAATCGGCCTTGATGTTTAGGAGTTGTGTCATTGCTGAAAATCTAGTGTATTTAGGACAATTCTCATACAAAGGTTCATCGGTAGCTTTCAACATCTCGTAAAATTCTGCAGCTTCTTTATTCGACAATTCAATCTCTATCGTATTTTGTAATTCTGTGATATCAACCGCTGTAGTATCTGGTGGGACTGATGTCTGAGTAACTGGCCGATCAACATTATCATTCAGGTGAAATTGACCCCCAAGACTATCAAGTATCATAGTTCTATAGGGATTAGATTGACTGGATGAAAAAACACTAGCAGAGAAAGATTCACCATATGTCTGAACGATAGGATTGCTCGACGTCCCGACTTCACGTAACTCCCCGTGACAAGTCCATAGAAAATATCTTGGTGCAAATCCTTTACTATATAGATGCAAAGTGATAGTCTCCCGATCCAAAAATCGTCAATTCAAGCAAATACGGCACAAACATCGGATTTTATCACCGACGCTGACGAATTTTTGATTCGAATAGGCAAAATTTAGGATGTACGTTACGCCTAATCGAAACTCATTCGTTAAAGCTCCACGATCAAGACGTCAGTACATCCAACTTCGATCAGCTAACATGATTCTGTCAATCAATGACAATTTCTTTAGTTAATGCCTTTAGGTGAGATTGTCCTATTCCATTCGGGATTTATGTTATTTATATTGCACTAAGTACTTATTTTAACCGCAAACTTCATTCTAAATTTCGGCAGCATCTCCATACAATTCTCCGAATACGCATATCATCTGGGCGTGTATCGGAGAACAAAAGAGATGCTGCCGAAATTTAGAATAAGTTAACGGTTAAAGAAAACGTAAGTGCAATACAAATTACTATATTCCTAAATTATCCAATCAGGGACAATTCAAGGATTATACATCGTATAAAAGATCATCTACTTCTTTTACACGAATATACAACTCCCAAACGGATCTAAGGTTTTGCTAAATCATATCCGACTCGTCGATGCGTACGTGAAATATATCAACTCGTCGGATGGATGATTATTTTCTAAATATTTCGAGTCAGTTCGAGTTCATAGTGGACAATTCTGACACGAGTCCAAATTAGACGATTCTGGCGAGAGTCCAAATTGGACGATTCTGGCACGAGTCCGAAGTGGATGATTCCGGTGCAAGTCCGAAGTGGACGATTCCAGCGCGAGTCCACTAAGGACAACTCCGGACTAATTAACATTTTAACTAATTAATTATTATTAATCTACAACATTTTAACTAATTTAAATAATTAACCTACCATTATTAAATATTAATATAACTAAATTAATCTAAAAATTAATCTAAACTCTAATAATTAATCTAAATCATAACAATTTATCTAAACCCTAAAAATTAATCTAACAAATTAAACAATTAATTAAATAATTAACCTAAACAATTAATTAACAATTAAATAATTAAATAAAAATAAAAAAATAGCATTTGTAGCGCTGGAGTCCAGTGTCCGGACACTGTAAGAGGTTCCGGCGGCGGCCACCGGTCGAAACCCTATTTTAAGGGTTTCAGCCGGATTATACATAGGAATCAACGGGGAAGGCGGGGCGGCGAGAAATACCTGGAATCGGCAATCAGAATTGGCGTTCGAGGATTGGCGGCGGCGTCGGCAGCTCGGCGGCGTCGTCGGAAGAGGTGCAGCGGCAGCAGAGGAAGAAGAAGAAGGAGGAGGAAGGGGCGCGCGCAGCGTGCCGTATATAAATTTATCAGCAACGGCTCACTCGTCCGTAAGAAAGTCGTTGCTGATAAGTTTATCATCAGCAACGGCTAACGTGTCCGTTAGAAAGCCGTTGCTAAGGTAATTAATATCTGCAACGGTTCACAAGTCCGTTAGAACGCCCATTGCAGATGTAGCATATCTGCAACGACTTGAGCGTTCGTAAGAATGCCGTTGCAAATAGCAACGACTTGAGCGTCCATTACTGAAGACCCAATTTCTAGTTGTGTAAGTACTCTCTCGAGTTCAATATATGAGCCACAAAAGTGTCTGCGGCCAATAGCTAGCCTAAAGGCTAGGGGCCACCATAAGAATCAACACTAAATGCAATACTGAAATACTTTATTAATATTCTTCGTTAATTAATTAATTAATACATGTATTTCATCACTAACTCGTCATGGAACTAAACACAATATATCGCAATACATTTGTGTCATCAATACACTACATAATGTGGCGCATGTATCCTTAATACTACTAACACACATTAAGTTTTAATCACTCACCCCGGCATATTTCATGTCATATGAAATATTGTGACATTAAGCAAGTATACATAATACTAGATCATAACAAATGTAACATGATGTCAAGATGAGTACGTATCAATAAATAATAACACAAAATTTCAATAAATTGGAAGCAAATATCAAGAAAATAACACAATAAGATAAAAGGAGAAATCATACTTTTGATCCACACAATTTATTTGAATTTTAATTTTAGTCATCATAATTTTAAAATTTTAGTTTTAGTACTCAAACTTTATTTTCGTTTAGGATTTGATCCCTATTGTCACATGAGGTCTAAATGGAGTTCACGTGGATAATGGATGCTGATTAGACATTACTGACGTGAACCAGGGATCAATTTTGTAAACTATGGTGACTAAAATCAAAATTTTATAAATTATAGGGACTAAAACCAAAATTCAAGTAAACTATAGGGACCAAAATTATTATTTTTCTTAAAAAATATAAAAAAAAATACAAGATATTTTAAAATTTATTTATAAATAATTATAATATTTAAAAATATTAAAATTGAGCACATTACAGTAGTTTACGTTAATTTAGGTGGATTTAAACTGATGTTGTCATTAGGCGTCGATTTTTATCCATTAATTATCCTAATTTAGCGTGAATTTCATAGTGGTTGCAGAATTCAAAAATCTTATCTCCCGATCTGGTCATCTATTTACTGATCACATCATCATCTCCATTTTGTTCCTAAGTTTAGCGTATTCAAAGCGGTTTAAATTAGATTTCGAACGTTAAAAAATATTGATTTTCTCTCTAATAAATATCGATTTTTCATGAATATCCCTTAACAATGCCCACGAAATCATAATAATAACTTTGTATTATGGTGTTGCCACTACAACAAATACATGAATCATAATGGATCAAAATCGATATTTATTAGAGTGAAAATCAACACTTGAACCATTTTGAATGTGCTAAACTTAGAATCAAAATGGAGGTGAGGAGATGATCAATAAAGAGATGAGCAGGTCGGGAGAGCAAGTTTTGAATTCTACAACCACTATGAAATTCACACTAAATTTGGGTAATTAACGGATAAAAATCGACGCCTATGACGACGTCAGTTTAAATTCACCCAAATTAACGTAAATTACTGTAGTGTGTTCAATTTTAATATTTTAAATATTATAATTATTTATAAATGAATTTAAAAATATCTCGTGATTTTTTATATATTTTTTAAGAAAAATAATAATTTTAGTCCCTATAGTTTACTTGAATTTTTATTTTAGTCCCTATAGTTTATAAAACTTTGGTTTTTATCCTCATAATTTACAAAGTTGATCTCTGCAAGTTCACGTCAGCAATGTTCAATCAGTATTCGTCCACATCAGTTCCGTTTAGGCCTCGGTAGGGACCAAATCCTAAACGAAAATAAAGTGCACGTGGAGACTAAAATCAAAATTTTAAAATTATGAGGACTAAAATCAAAATTCGAGCAAACTGTTGGGACCAAAAGTATAATTTTCCCAAGATAAAAAACTAATTATGTAAATAACATACGTGTATGGGTAATCGATCGAATTCGCTCCGGGTATCAACTCTAACAACTCTTACACAATTAAAGTTGGGAATTATTTTTTTAACTAAATACTAGTTCGCTCTCGTAACCAAGTTAATACAATTAAACTCAAGAATGATTTATTTAACTAATTTTCATAGCTCTGAAAATAACTCTTCTCAAAAACACACTTGAATTATTCAAACCAAAAACTATTTAAGAAACGAACCCACCATGTATTAGGTACAAAACGCTAACAGAAATAAAAATCATATATGTTAATATTTCGTTACAATTCTTAAAACTAATTTAAATGAAAATTTAAATTTTATTTATTTTAATAAATAATTAAAACAAATACGACGCTACACAAAATATATCAAAATCAATTAATTCCTAACTCATTTAGGAAAATGGACCTAGCATTGAGTCTTGGATAGGGGTGTGCATGGTTCGGTTCACACCGAATCGAACCGAATTTTTTGATTCGGCTCGGTTTCAACGGTTGCAGGTTCGGTTCGTGACCCAAATCGAACCCGAATTTTGGATTTCGGTTTGGATTCGATTCCCAGAATTCGGGAACTGACCCGAATCGAAAACCGAATAATTAAAAAATAATATATGTTTTTTAATTTTTAACCTAGCTAATTAAATGGGTATTAGAAAATAATTTTTAACTAAATTAATTAAAATTTTGGTTTTCGGGTTGAAAACCGAACCGAATAATTTTGATTCAGGTTAGATTGATTTGGGCATAATTCGGTTCGGATTCGGGTTAAAATTTTGGTATAATTTTTTTTTTGATTTGATTAATTTCAGTTCGATTCGAGTTGAATCGAATGGAAAACCCTAACTCTTTGATGTTGAGATGAACACGATTGAAATATAATATGTCAACACTCGACCAACAGAAGCTTTCTAAAATAAGTTAAAAGCAACCTATAATATATTTATTTTTTATAAATACTTAAAAATTGATTATAACATTGTTTTGTAGGTTTGTAATTGTTTTTAAAAAAATAACAATGATAAATCATTAGAAACAAATATAACTTTGTTATGATCAATAAAATATTGCCACATTCTACATCATTGTTACTAACTTCATAGCATTGTTACAAATCAATTTAACACTGTTACAAATGATACAGCACTTTTCCAAAAACGACCTTCAAAATTCTAAATTTACAATGAAGTCCAATAACACCATTCATCAAATGAAATAATTTTACAATGAAAATAGATCTATTTTCAAATTAATATATCAACTTTCCTAAATGAAATAAATAATTAAATATTAAATATGATTACCTTCTTCAGCCTTCCGTTCTCAAAATCGTTGTCCGATTTTCCCTTCTACTCCTAGCGCTCTGCGATTGGCCGCCGACGGCCATATGAGCGCAATAATCGGAACTTCGAGGAAAATGCTTTTGTTTTCGGCTCCATTATTACTAATATGAACGTATTGGTAGCCTTAGAGTGTTCGACTAGCAACACCTCCTATTGTAATGTATACCTAATTAACCTACCAAATTAAAAGCTTTCCAAAATTCACCTAAGAGTTGGTACTCAATTAATCTACACCCGTTAATTACTATACTAATTATATTTAAAAATAATAATATAAAAGATCAATAAATATAGAAACACATATCCTTTATTATTTTAAAAGTTAATCAAATATAATTATTTTAAGGGTAATTATTAGATGAAAATAATCTTAACTTTTATGATTTTCTCAATTTTGATCAATCTTTTGATTAGTCTCAATTGTATATAAGAAGTTTAACATTGGTTCCAATAAAGATCCCTCGTCAGCTAGCCGTGATGTCGCCCGTTAACTTGATGATGTGGTATTTCGAAAATAATTTTTAAATATCATCACGTCTGAAGATATCCATGTAAATTTAAAGGTTATTAGACGAAAATACCCCCAATTTAGATATATCTACCGTTATTATTTTTATTATGATTATTTTTAACATAGTGATATATTAATTTATTGTGTATGTAAATATGTTAATATATAATTAACAACTGGAAAGATTTTTTATCTATTTATTTTTAAATATTTTTCCTTTTATATTTCTAATATAAATTAAATAGTAAAATAATTATTTATTATCAATTCCCGTTCTATCAATGACAATTTCCTCTCTACTTTTTTTTTCTTATTCCATACCAAGAAGACCTAAAGATTTTTTTTATTTTTGGATATTAGAAAAAAAAAATTATCTTCACCCTCTTTCAATTTTGGAAGAAAAAAGATTTTGATATGGAATAAAAGACATCTCCTTCTATCTTTCCTTCAGTTGACTTTTCTTTTATTGATATTAATTATTTAATTTTTTTTTGATTTATTATTATTATTATTATTATTATTATTATTATTATTATTATTATTATTATTATTATTTTAACAATAATAGAAAGTCCATAATAGACCATACTAGGATTATCCTTTTAAATAGTCATTCCATTTGATTTTCCATCCATGACTATTTATTTTCTACTCTTTTTTCTTATTTAGTTCTATTATTGCTCCAAATTTTATTAGGCAAACCGAATATATTTATCTTTCCCTGATTAATCTATTACATATATTTAAAAGAAGCTCTATTATTGCTCCAAAGTTTTTACGATTAATAATAATAATAATAATAATAATAATAATAATAATAATGTTTAGGCGGGAGAACTCTTTCAACCGCTCTCGGATTAAAAGGTGATATTGTTCTAACTGTTGCTTCGAGTGAAATAACGGTTTTGCTCATTTCAAGCGGGAGGACAACACATTCAAGATTTTCAATTCCCATAAATATTGACGAAGGCTCCACATGTAATATTAATCAAAACAGTCTATTGGCTGACTTGATAATAAAAGCGAAACTTATTATATGGGATGAAGCTCCAATGATGAAGAAGCATTGTTTTGAAGCTGTTGATCGAACCTTCATGGACATTCTCAGATTCTCAAATCCAACCAATTTTGAGCAACCTTTTGGAGGAAAAGTAGTAGTTTTAGGGGGTGATTTCAGACAGATTCTGCCCGTTGAACCTAAAGCATCAAGACAAGATATTGTGCATGCTATAATTAATTCATCTTATTTGTGGAGATATTATGAGGTGCTAACATTGACAAAAAATATAAGGTTGCAGTCTGAAAATTCACCGTCTGAAGTTCAAGAACTCAAAGATTTCTCTAATTGGATATTAAGCATTGGAAATGAGATACTTGGTGATGCTAATGATGGGGAGGCCAATATAAAGATTCATGATGATTTGCTCATAGAAGAAACATGTGATCCACTTGGTGCAATTGTGAATACCATTTATCCATCGTTTTTAAACAATATGGGCGATCCAAATTACTTGCAGCACAGGGCTATCTTAGCACCTACCAATGAAATAGTTCAAAACGTGAATAATTTTATGCTATCTTTGGTTCCTAGTGAAATTAAGATTTATCTCAGCTTTGACAACTCATGTTCATCAAATGGTGGTAGTGATTCAATTGATGACATCCATACGCCTGAATTTTTGAATATCATTTCATGTTCTGGTCTTCCAAACCATGAATTAAAGCTCAAAGACGGTGTTCCTGTCATGCTTTTGAGAAACATAGATCAATTTTCAGGTCTATATAATGGGACCCGACTTGAGATAATTCGAATGGGTCAACATGTGTTGGAAGGAAAAATAATATCAGGAACCAATATAGGGGATAAAGTTTTTATTCCAAAACTGATATTGACGCCTTTAGATATAAAACTTCCTTTTAAATTTCAACGAAGATAGTTTTCGATATTTGTTTGTTTCGCTATGACCATAAACAAGAGCCAGGGTCAAAGTCTTAAACATGTTAGAGTATATATTGAGAAATCTGTGTTCTCTCATGGTCAACTATATGTTGCTATATCTAGAGTAATCAGTCGTCGTAGTTTAAAATTTCTTATACGTGACAACGATGGTAATGTAACAAATAACACTACAAATGTTGTTTACAAGAAAGTATTTCATAATGTATAAAGTTGTTTTTATTTTTTTGAGAGGTTAGTTTCCAATAAAGTCTTCCATTGTGTATATTTTATCGTTCGTTATATTTTAATTCAAAATAAATATTTTTTTTTATTTCGTAAATAATTTAGTACTTAATATGCGGATATATATATATAATTCGAAATTGTTAAAGAAAGTAATTTAAAACTTATTTCTTTTATTTGTTTGTCAAATTTTAAATTTTACATTTCAAATTAATTTTTCTATAATTTATTTGCATTTGTAAATCTCCTGGTACGCAATAAATAATAATATCTAATTCAACATTGTTTTCAACTAATATGCTTTACATTTTAAAAAAATTAGATATCATTACTTTTACTTCACAATCAAATTTACAAATACATACAAATAATTAATTTATATTTATTTAAATAATTTTTATAACATAATTAAATCGTGTGTGCATGGGTGTAATACTAGTATTTAAAAGAAGCTCTATTGTCTCTGTCATCACTAGATAAATATTTTCCATTTATTTTTTTTCTTGATATTTGTTTTTAACCAAAGTTTTTACGAATAATAATAATAATAATAATAATAATAATAATAATAATAATAATAATAATAATAATAATAATAATAATAATAATAATAATAATAATAATAATAATAATAATAATAATGTCCCTATCTCAGGATTAGAGTAGTTTGGTCTGGTCCGATTCGGTGTCTCTCTTGGTCAAGTGCAACTCTGGTGGTGGGGACCTACAAAAGACACTATAAAGCTCAGGTTAGTAGGTTTCCAAGGTGGAGGTATGAAATTAAAAGTTAGGTTACCTGAGGCGTGTCGTGTCTGTATTTATTGCAGGTAGAGGTGATGACGCTGCTCGACAATCTCGTGTGGATATTTCTCAGAATGAGTCGAGGCTGATCCCGAAGATAATGGGTCTGTAATGGCACTTCTCTCGCGATAAGGAAGAATGTGGATGTTCTATCCATAGCCCCCGAGCTCAATCGGAGTCTAGAGGACCGTGTGTCGAGCTCCAAGTGATATCGGCTTTCCTTGCAATCCGAGGGATCTTGGGAATTATTCTGCCGAGGTGTGGCTGGTTTCGTAGAGGCCGAGTTCACTTATGAGCTGGTGTGTGGCGAATTTACTTTGGTTTGAGAAGGATTAAATCGTCGTATCTTTGTCATGTTGTCCTACGTCTCTTTAGTTTTAGCGCCTAGCATGACGACTTGATAACGAGGATCTCTTTCTCTCGTGTGACGGCTTTTGAGTGGCGCTTGCCTCTTCATTTTGTTGGGGTAATCATGGTGGGGAAAGTGTTCGCATGGACCTTGCTGTTTTCTAGAAAACTATCGTTTGGCGATCTAATCAGCTGAGATTTGTTTGTGGCATGATTGATGACCGTCTGATGAGGGGTTTATTGCCTATAAGGCAATTTCTTCCCTTTAGTTTATGAACTTTTCCTCGCTTTTGGTGGCCGGTTCTTTGAGGCTTCCTTCGGCGACAAACAAGTCTTTTTGGCTCTCAATTTCTTCCGCTTCTGTTGGAGTTTTTGCTTAGGTTGATGGTGAGAAAGAATGCTGGGATCAGGCCAAAGGTGAGGCCGTTGGGAAGGGCCCCTGATCCTTACTCATGGTTTTTTCGTAGGATACGACGAAATGGTTCGGTGATGATCGCCTTGAGCAACATTCAAGCTTTCTGAGACAAGGTAAAGATTTCCCGCTACGACGATGAGGATTCCTACGATTGTCTCCCTGTTCCTTCTCGGATAGGATTTTTCATCGTGGGGAGTTCGAATACGTCTTCATGTATGATGTTCTGTTTGAGGAACTTGGAGTTTGACTGCTCTTTACGGACTTCGAGTGCAGGATATTGAATTAGGAGAATGTAGCCCATTCGTAATTGCATCTAAATAGTTGGGCGGTTATTCGTTGTTTCAATATTTCGATGCGGTGTCTCGAGCTTGAGCTGAGTTTTTTTGTATTTTTTTTAATTTCAAATAAAGAACTCCCAAAAGGGAGTTTTAGTGTCTCTCAGTAGTGTATCGGGGAAGAAGCTCTTCAATTCCTTCTGAAGTTTTCACCAAAACTTCAAAGAGTGTTTCTTCAAGGTAAACTCGAAGCCGACGTTTCCTTCGTCATGGACAAAGGAGCCCATGCTTATTACGCACGTAGAGGAAGGAACTCTTTTTGCTAAGGAGAGGGCCATTATAGATTTTCTAAGCATGTGTGGTCCTTCAGAGCATTTTCCTGTCAAGAAATGTTGAAACGGGACCTAGAAGAATCGTTCGTTTTAGCCTATATAGGTAGATGTTTTAAGGGTGTTCCTCGGCAACCCTTGATATCTCCTGGTATATCTAATGAAGACTCTTTCTTGTTGTAGGTAGAGTGTCATCCATGCTGGACTAGACAATTTTCCGCAGTTGCCTTAGGAGAAAGAGAGGGAGTACTCGTGTGATTGGTAGAGGGAAGGATTTACTGGTGGACGATTCTCCTTCAGGGCCGAGCCAGCCGACATCGTTGCTAACTTCAGAGTTTTCGGTGTTGGAGGGCTTGGAAGTTCAAGGTGTAGGAGTCCCGAGCCCTCGGTCTTTGGGTGTAGTGGAACTGTCTAGCCTTTTCGGCTCAACTCTCCTTCTTCGCTTTCACGGTTGGAGGAGCAGGCTGGCAGTCCTCACATTGGTAGAGGTTTGTTATTCTATGAAGGTACATCTTTGACAGGGGATGAAGCCTCCACGCCGGGTATGATGGCCGCAGGAGGCTCCCCGATGTTGGCTCAACGGCTGGCCATGGTCATGTACACGAGTGGTTCTTTTTGCCCAGGGGACCAGGTTGCTTCACCGAAAGAGATAGCCATGTGGATTCAGCTATCGGTCCTGATTGGCAAGCTAAGGAAGTTTGAGTCAGAGAAATTTGAGGCTCATGTGCGGGAAACTGAGCTATTGAAGCTCGAATTGGCCGAGGTCAAGAGGGTGAAGAATCACGAGATTGAGCATTTAAATGTTACTGTTGCAAAGTTAGCTGCTCGACTAAGGGATGTGGAAGATGAGTCCAGAAAGGAGATTGAGGTGGTAGTAGTAGAAAGTTCTTGTCTACGGGCCGAGGTGGAGGAATACAGACAGATGGTAAGGAATTATGTGGACGAGATGAACTGTTGGTGAGACGTCGATCTAACCTTGTATATCGAAGGTTTCAATAGGGCGATTGAGTATGCCCAAATTTTTTGCTCCCGAAGCTGATTTCTCTAGAGCATATTGTCTTAAGGAGATAAGGGATGGGGATCTGGTGGATCCCGAACCCGGGAAGGAGGTTCCTGGACCCTCAAGAGAGGGATTGCCAACTGTTGCTCCTGGGTTGTGTGTTGTTTCCCCGATGGACGAGAACACCCCCAAATGGAGAGTTTTTGTAGTGTTGGCTGAGGCCAAAGTGCCTCCCACCTCATAGATATTGGAAGGTTTCAAATTGCCCGCACGTGGGCTAAACATTGTCTCTAATGAATTGTCGCCTCCTAAGGGCGGTTAAAGTACTTAACTATCGCCCCTTTGTGGGTCCATTTTGTGCCTTCGGGCTTTTGTACATGTCTTCTT
Organism: Canna indica; assembly: GCA_034359265.1. Classification (NCBI taxonomy): domain Eukaryota; kingdom Viridiplantae; phylum Streptophyta; class Magnoliopsida; order Zingiberales; family Cannaceae; genus Canna; species Canna indica. The sequence goes on along the minus strand of CP136893.1, from coordinate 12,820,172 downwards.
ATTGCAACATATTTCTCGGGTGACTTGTAGTCTGGTTTTTTGTTGAAGGGTATTCCTTCACGCCAGTAGCATCTAGCCTTCTTTTGAAGAGAAGTTCTTTTCTCGAGGTTACGCCTTATATAGTGGCGTTTGAGATTGTCTCAGAGGTTTGAGTAATACCGATAGGGTCGAGTGAGGGATGATTATGCTGGCATGGTGACTAAGAAGTCAGGTTGGTTTAGAACCAAGTCTTTAGTCGTGTAAGGGTTCTGAAGTCAGAAGAAGCGGCTCTGGGGGCCAAAGACTGCGCTCGGGGGTTTAAGCTGAGCTCGCCGAGGAGCGTATGGAAGGACCACACGCGAGGGTTCGTGTAAGGACTCTGAGGTTGGAAGTAGTGGCGCGATGGCCAACGAGCCAGACTGATGAAAACTGAGTCCTGATCGAGTAAGGGCTTTGAGGAGCTCTTGGAAGGTGTGTACCGACCCTAGAGGGAGGGTGGAGCACCATAACAACGTGACATTCTACAAAAAGATGGAGAAAGCTCAGTAGAGGATGGAGTCAATTACGCAGTTGAGGAGCATCATCGACCAAAATATTGTCGGGTGGGTGGTTGGATCACATGTTCTATCGTAAGGATGAAGAATCGTTGGCAGTTTGAAATTATCGAAGAGACGAACTGCCATAATATGCTTGGCGAAGGATCCCAAGTTGACGATAGGGGAAGGAATGGTCTTTGTGACTCTAGTTCTTTCTTTTTCTCTCTAGTGGTGCACGTGGGTGATCTCGTTTTGAAAGACAAAGGTTGGCCTCCCAGTTCTTTCGAGATAATTATCTTCGTCATGTTCTGAGCAACGATGCTTGCGCTTGACCAGGTACTATTCCATATGTTGTTTCAACACCTTAACCCAAACTATTAACCTTTGGTCCTACGCCTAAAATTCGTCATAGCTGTTTTGGTGTTGGGTTGGCATGCACTGGAGTGTCACCCCTCGCTATGTTAGCATCACCAGATAGCAGGGAACATTACTGCTAGGTTGTTGCCTAAGTGCAGTAGCATTTACCTGATTCCTAGTGCCCACCATGATAGGGCTGATAAGATTTACTCGGTTGTCATGCCCCAACTCAAGGTCACATGACCGGCTAGGGTATACATGCCTATATCTCGCAGCCTAACTCATGCACATGTCAACTCATAACAATAAAAAACATAGCGGAAAGAATGAAACGAATTTTATTTTTAAATGAAAAACCAAAACATATTTCTTTAGAAGTAAGCTTAGCAAAACCATAAAGTGTAGAAATAATAAATCAATGTTCAACTGTTCGTTTACAAATGGAAATCTGAAATAAAAGACATGAATGCCCCCAAGGGACCACAACTCCAAAATATCAAAATACGGGTGCATGACAAACTATTAAAAACTCGACTACGACCTCTAACTAGGACTGCTATGAGATCAATGTGGCTCATCTGCCCTTCAATCGCGCCAAGTGCTCCAGCCCACCTCATCGGTCAGGCTCTGCAAAAAGAATAAAAGCGACAATGGGTGAGTTCAAAGAACTCAGTGAGCTGTTCTACCAACCCCCACGAGAAACCAAACACAGAGATATAACATAGGATGAAACACATGTCTCAAACAGGAATAAAGTCACAAGGGTATGACTAGCTATCAGGCCATCTGGCCACCACACGCCCAAAGGCAAACCATTTCACTAAGCAGTGAAATACAACATGCCTCAACCTACCTGTGCCCTAAGGCACACATCACACTCAAGCGTTACTAGGATAATCAGGATTGACCTATCCGAGCTTATTCTAAAGAAACTCGGGAGCAATCGGGATTTATCCGTCCGCACTTGCTTCACGATGCACGTAGGAACAATCGGGATTTGCACGTCCGAACTTATTCCTTAAAAGAAACTCAGGAACAATCAGGGTTTGCTCATCTGAACTTATCCCACGAGAAAACACAGGAAAAATTAGGATTTGCCCATCCGAACTTGTTCCAAAAGAGATAACGTAGGAATAATCGATATTCGCCCATTCGAACTTATTTTTTTAAACACAGGTTGGGAATTAATCATCCAACCTTACGGGCCAAGCCTGCTATCCGACTCCTAGCCGAGCCTCTCTGTCATTCATAAAGATATGACGCAATATGACCTAAGTCAAGTGTCTCATATGGTGTCTTAGGGATGTCTTTATTGGGAATGCTACAACACCCAATACCCGATCCCAACTTCTAGACCCGTAACATCATAAACCCATGAGATTTTATTTAATGCACAAAATTTAATTTGTTGGTTCTTAACATATTATGCTGCCCATTGAATTTTAATTATGCAATTAAAATTTTCATTTGCCAAAATTAGGGTTTTATTTTTAGTTTACTGTTGAGCCCAAAACTGATGTACCCAAGACGAATCTGACTTTTAGAGTGTGTCCTTTGGATCTAGAGTATATTTTTTGGTCAAAAAGATAGGTTACACGACTATGTTTAGTAAACTATACGCATCACAATAAAGATTACAAAATCAGTCCCGAATTAATATTTTCACCATGAAATTTCAGCAAGATTGAGTTCTCAACATATCAAGATAATTAATCCAAAAATTACAGTAACTGAAATCCTTAATTACCACTACAACAAATTTATTCATCAAGATAAATCATACAAGGACTAATTCATAATTATTAATCAATACTTAGCATGCATCTACATCATCATTAAACCAAGACTTAAGATTCAACATTAAGAACCCATCAAGAACATACATGGCAATAAGATTTAAGTTTTTTCACACACAAAATATGGATTCATACATTGAAATTAAAGATTTAGATAGGGATCATGCGTAGCATCATAGGAACAAAATCAAGATTAGGAATTTAAAAATTTAGACCTCAAGAACATCGAAAATTCCTCTTAGGCATTTCATCGAACACCTTGAGGGAAACTCAATTCCTCCTTGACCGAGCACCCCTAGGGTAACCCTAGGGCTACCGAGCCCCATAGGAGGGGGTCTTCGGGCCTCCTATTCCATAGCAACAAGAAAAGCAGCAATAACTCGAGATTTGACGAAAAAGCTAACAAGAACACCTTGATTTCAAGAACGGCTCAAGAACACGAAAGAAAACCCGAGAAAAGGAGGGGTAAAACTACTCACCCGATTAGGAAGAATGTTTAGATGAAAATTCTCCGATCGGCGGCCTCTGAATCCGCCTCAAAGGGTGGCGGCTCGGCTCAAACAAGGGGAAAGGAGCGGCGGCTCCAAGCTTCAAGAGGGGGAGGGCGGCTCGGCTACACCAAGCCGGCGGCTCCAAGCTTCAAGAGGGAAAGGATGAGAGGGGAAGAGAGAGAGAGAGGGCTCGACGGCTTGCTGCTTGAGGGCGACTGCTCCATGAGGAAGGGAAGGGGAGAGGGGCGGCTCTCCTGCTCGACTGGTGCGACTTCAATAGGGAGCCGCCTAGCCCTAGGGGGAGATTTTATAATCTCAGCATATTGCCTCCTATCCACACCCTAAAACCTGCACTCTCATCAACCAGGATCCGCAACTCGCTAACCCAAACTAATCACATGCTAACCACAAGCATCAACCACATGCACACCCATATGCAATATAATTTAATAAATCAAATATATTATTATAAATCATAATTCAACTTACCCGATCTCTCAAGATTGCACCAGACCATGAGTCGAGTCGACTCGGCTCGATTTCGGACTAGCCCGCTAGGCTGACAATCATAATTAATAAGAGAAACAAATAATAATATTTAGGATATTACATCGATCATACGATGAGCGTCAAATGTTCTTGTCTGAAATTGACGTGATAAAAAGATATTTAACAAATAATAATATAAGGAAAATATATCAGTTAAGAGTTCAAAATTCCCTTCCGAATGCATATTCAAATTTAATTAAAAAATAAAATAATATGAAAAATATAAGTTCATACATAATTTTGAATGTTTTATATAATAGCTAAACAAAAAAATAAAAGTTCAAATTTAATATGACTGTCTAAAATCTAAAATTTAAAATATAATAAGGTGAATCTAATAAAAAAGTCAACAATGTAATTAAATTATAAAAATTCAAATCAGAATAATAATAATATTATTGAATGTTTATTAAAAATAATATAATTTAATACTACTGAAACTAAGAATAAAGAGAAAATTGAAATCAAAATTTGATATAAAAATTAGAAATAAAATTATATAAAAATAAAAATAAAAATAGTTAAAAACATAATACAAATAAAAAAGAAAAACTTAAAGAAAACAAAAGAACAAAATAAGGCAGCGTTGAGCCGTTGCCCTCTGTCTCTCACTGCTTTAGAAGTAATTTTTTAAAAAACAATAAGCAGAGCGCCACTTTTTAAGAAAAATGAGAGAAAAAAAATTAGAAAAAATATATTAAAATACTCGTGATATTTTCTCACGGATACTAAAATATTTATATATTTTTTTAATAAAAAACACCTCACCTGATGAATTGAATAAAAAAGGACCCTTTAAGCTAACTTTGCTAATGGAGAGATAACGAGGCTAACGTGGTTGATGTCTGGACCGATGACTTATCACGTCAGCAACACGTCATCAAGGCAGTCCACCACTAATTTTTCTTTATATTTTTAAAAATGGGACTAGAATGCCCCTAATATTTTTTCACATGTACTAAAATGGATCTAACATTTATTTTGGAGCTAAAATGCTCCTAAAATTATTGAAAATGATATAAAATTTTAGCTAAATTACAACGGTAAAATTTTAACAAAATTGTTGTAAAATTTTTGTAAAATTGTTGCAAAATTATAACTAAATTACAAAAGATGCAATAAAATAATAGCAAAAAAATTGCACCAAAAAATGATAGCAAAATTAACATTGCACCAAATTAAAAACTCAATTATACATCGACATTATAAAAAAATAATAAAAGATTTTGAGCCGTGAGATCAAAAATAATAATATCTTGAATTTAATATTGCACCAAACATAAACATTGTCCAAAAATATTAATTCATCAAAATATATAGCATCCTATCCAAAGTATCCAGGTAGGTTCCGGATTGACTTGAATTAAATTTGGGGTAGGATTCGAAATAAAAATTAAGAAATCAATTAAAATATATTTCGGTTCCGAGTCCAACACATCAGATACTCAAATTTGGAACCAAAATCGATACCCAGAACATGTATCCTGAAATCTATTCATTTACACGTTTCAATAGGATATTTGAAATCTGTAAATAAATATATTCTAACAAGGTACTCAAAATCGGAACCTGTGGTTTTGGGTGGGGTTTGATTCCAGTTCCAACAGCGTGGGTCCAATTTTAAAACCTATGAACCAATCTTATACATGATAGAATTTAAGTATCATAAAAAATATAAGATACTCGGACCGGCACACCATGATAACTCAGATCATGAAATATAAATTTGGAACGTTTGTTTTTAGCTATAATAATTACTAATTATAATATATTCATAGTATGCATTACTATGTTTGATTTCTTTCCCAGTTCTAATTTATAGTAGTTGATCAATTAGAATACACCATTAATAAATTTTAGGGAATTATATTACGACCCAAATGACATTAGGAAATTATTTTCTGTCCAATTAAATTGGGCGAAATTAAAGAGGAAATCAATTAAATCCTTTTAAATATACGACTGGTACTAAAGCAGGAATATATTAATTACTTGCCTTTTTTAGACATATTTGGTACTCCTTTCATTTGCATTTCTATTTATGGAAGCAATTTTTGCCAAATCCGTGATTAATAAATTTAATATGATTTATTTACAATAATAACCAAGTTATACATGTCTTGAAATGTTTCAACATATTGACCCAATTTAGATTTAGATTTCCTTTATTTTTTATATTTCTTATTTTCATTCAAAAAATCCTCCTTTTTCAAGTTTATTTGTGTCAAATAATGGAAGAAAGAAGACTTTCTGTTCTCTTACTTTCTATTTTCCTCACTTTCCACGTATAAATACGCAGCAATGGTAATATTATAATCAGACGCGCTCCGTTAATCTTGCCTATTCAAGGGCGATTTGCCAAATTAAGCGTGGTCAGATTTCTGCCACGTAGACAAAAGCAAAGGAAGAGATGTCACGTAGCTTCATCTTTACTCTTCCGGATTGGAAGGTGAATTCCAATTGAATCCTGACCGAACATAAAGAAGCGAACGCCAGGCTATTAATTTTTATGCGGACTCACTCTTAATTCCTGGCCTCTGCACAATATAAAGTATAAACCACCTGTGGGCTGTGGCTTCAGTCGTGCGCAAACTTCTCGCGGCGCAACAAACTCCACACCTACTCCACTCATCGTGCTGATGGAGGAAAGGGTCGTCTTCCCCACACTCCCGTCACCATCTCCGTCGCCCTCCGTCGATCCACGAAGCGGCTTCGCCGCCGCCTCCAGAACCTTCCACAGCCTCCGCCCACCCCTCCCTCTTCCGCCGCCTGATCGGCCGCTCTCCTTCGCCTCCTACGCCATTTCCCTCCTTCCCTCCCCACTCCCATCCGTCCCCGCCGTCATCGATGCCGCCACCGGCGATTCCATCTCTTTCTCCGACCTCATTTCCCAGGTCCGCTCCCTAGCTGCCGCTCTGCGATCTGACGCGGGCCTCACCAAGGGCCACGTCGCCTTCATTCTTGCCCCCACCCGCCTTGACATTCCATCTCTCTACCTGGCGCTCCTCTCTATCGGCGTTGTTGTCTCCGCCGCCAACCCCCTGTCTACTCCCCATGAGCTAGCTCGCCTCGTCGATCTATCCAAGCCCTGCATCGCCTTCGTTACCTCCGACACTGCTGCCAAGCTTCCCCGCGGCGTGGCCACGATCCTCCTCGATTCCCCCCGCTTCCGGTCGTACCTCAAGTACGAAGCCAGGGAGGTGGTGCCGGAGGAGGAGGTCGGACAGTTGGACGTGGCCGTCATACAATACTCGTCGGGGACAACGGGGATGGTGAAGGCGGCGGCTCTGACGCACCAGAATTTCATCGCGATGACGGCCGGATTCCACGCCATACGGGGACGGGATCAGAGGAAGGTCACGCTCATAGGGGCACCTCTGTTCCACTCGATGGGGTTCTTCTTTTTGCTAAAAGGATTGGCACTTGGCGAGACGATAGTGGTGTTGGGGGGCGGAGGTGGCGTGAAGGAGATGCTGCGGGCGGCCGAGAAGTACCGGGTGACCGCTATGACGGCATCGCCACCAGTTGTGGTTGCGATGGCGAGGTGGCCGGAGAGGTTAGACCTGAAGACGCTCGAGAACGTGACCAGTGGAGGAGCGCCCCTCCCTGAGGCGGCGGCCAAGCGTTTCATGGCACGGTTTCCCGGCGTGGAGCTCCGCCAGGTATTCATTTATATATTTTTTAAAATTTAGAATTTTATGTTTTTTAGAAATAAAATAAAATGGGAAGTCAGGTAGATAGTGGCGGTCCTAGAAAAAAGTTTAATATACTCTAATGGCTCATTTACTTTACTACCTAGGATAAGATATCAAATAAGAAAAATATGAAATAAGATTTTTTTAAATGGGATATGCATTAAATATAATATCAAATGTATATTTTAATATATATATATTTTAATTCATGCACTAAATAAATAAATAAAATAAATCTATCTTTTATCCTATCTCTCTAACTTTTGAAAAAAAAAATTAAATATCCTCCAATTTTTATTTTTATTTTTGATAAATCAAAATATGATGACATATCTGTTATCGGAATATTTTTAATTTTCTCATACCAAATGTTTGTTCAGAATTACAAAACCTTTTCCTTTTCTTTTTCTCCCGTAATTAAGAGAAATCTATAATTAATCAAGGATTATTATTATTGTTATTATTATTATTATTATTATTATTTCTTCTGTTTTCTTACAGAACAATTTAGAACTATGATATTTTTAAAAAAATTACAGCACTATAGCGTGTCTAATTTAGTTACTACTAACAGTCCTTAGGTTAAATATTAATTTAACAAATAAAATAATTTTGAAACAAAACTGTACAAGTAGGTGAAACATTGAAAACAAATGTACAGTGTAATAAATAAATTTATACAATTAACTATTAATATTACTATCCACGTGATTGATTATTTAAATGGCGTTAGGTATTGCAAATACGTATTGATATATCTTCCAGTCCGATAGAGGTCGGAAAGGTCAATCGGGCCCCTACCACTTGGCTGCAACGCTGGTCTTGATTGATGCCCATGGGGATTGGGGAAGGCCATCCTTATAAAACTTAATTTGATCCCGACAATTTGATGCCTGCGCAATCATCTCTCAAACCTCATTATATCGAAAAATGTCATCATGAAACCAAAGCCTTGCAGTAACCCGAACATGTCCTGGCGTCAGAATCCATTTTGTTTGTCATATCTGATGTCTTATCTCCTCTTACAAAAGGTGATTAGCTCTATAACTGTACATTACTTCGTCAAGGCTTGTCGGTGCACATTCCCTGAACCATAACTGTACATTACAATATGCTGTAATGTAAAATTTGTTATGACCATGACTCATCAAGTAGTGTGCCGAGAGCTTGTCGTGAAGATAGGTTAACTTCTAAGCTTTCTGTTTTATAACTAAATCAATACTTCTAAGCTTGCTGTGATGATAGGGTAACAATCTTGTATTTTTCTCTATGACAGGGTTATGGATCCACGGAAGCTGGAGGCATATCAAGAATGATAGATCACGAGGAGTGCCGCCAGGTGAGGTCCGTCGGTCGCCTCTCCCAAAACGTTGAAGCAAAGGTTGTGGATACTGCCACGGGGGAGACGCTGTCAGTCGGCCAACCTGGAGAATTATGGCTTCGAGGCCCTTCAATCATGAAAGGTAATTTATCAACGTGAAATTTGCAATCATGGTCTCTCAACAGGTTAAAAAAAATAATACAAATTGCTGCTCTGTTATCAGGATATGTGGGAAACGACGAAGCAAATGCGGCCACCTTCAATTCTGGATGGTTGAAGACGGGCGATATCTGCTATTTCGATCAAGATGGGTTTCTTTACATTGTGGATAGGTTAAAGGAATTAATAAAGTACAAAGCGTACCAGGTAAGCCTGGATTCTCTACATGGAAGAAAATATTTTTAGTACTTGCAGATAAATTATACACAGATAATCATTTATCGCAATGTGTATATGTGTAGGTTCCTCCTGCAGAGTTAGAGCACTTGCTTCAGTTCCTACCGGGAGTTGCTGATGCTGCCGTTATTCCGTAAGTTCTGAGAGAGAACAAATATCAAATTTGGCAAATTTCTCCATATAATTAAAGATTTAATGAATTATATATATGCATATATAGAACATCAAATGCAGTACTATACACTTCTATACCCGTGTTACATCACAAATGCGTAATTTCTTCTTGCAATAGAATATTTAGTAATAAAATCAATCTTCAACTTAGTTAGTCTCTAATTAATTCTTATATACGGTTAATTGTTTGCCAAATATCAGTTATCCTGATGAGGAAGCGGGTCAAATACCGATGGCATTTATAGTGAGACAGCAAGGAAGCAACCTTAGCGAAATTGAAGTCATGAATTTCATCGCAAAGCAGGTCTTCTTCATTTTCATTTCTGTTTTACTTATTCCTTCTTCTCGTGGAGAGCGTTGCAGCTTAATTAGGACATGAATTCACTTGTCTTATGTAATAGGTTGCACCTTATAAGAAGATTCGCAAGGTTGTATTTATCAATTCTATACCCAAAACACCATCAGGGAAGATCTTGAGGGGTGAATTGCGCAAGCATGCAGTCAGCTCCATGTCTAAACTATGATATGCATCTTCTCTCATCTCTTTCATATTTATTCAAATTTGTTTGGGAACAATAACTTAACATGATCCATTAATTAATTATATTTCTATTGCAGCGTGTTCTTTTTGTTGTCGGATGCAGTAGAAATATAATTAATTGGACTTGTGCCAGGCCTTGAGTCATAGGACTTTAACTGTTTCACAGGTCTATTGGTCATGTTCTTCAGTGTTTGGCTATATGAAGATAGTTTTTTTTTGCATTTTTTTTATATTTAGCTTTTTGTAACTTGTCCAACTTCGATGCGCATGTACGATTTGATTAGTGTTTAATCACAATACAAAATATTTCTCGAATCCAGAATAGTACAATTTGATATTACATATTCATCCATGCAAATGGATCGATCAATATTTTATAAATACCATTAGTTAGTATTTGTTAAATCTCGATTATCAATAATTAATTTACATTAATAGATACTGTAAATTATTAAATATCTAAAGGCCTCCTTTAGAATATTTTTACATCATTTTTTATCATGTTTAGGGGGGCAATTGAAATCGATTAACCGTGATTAATGATTTTGGATAGTGAATTTGCGATTCACATTCGGTCAAAGAATATGAAAAATCGATTAAATTTTGTTTGGTTTCGATTAATGATTCGTGGATAATCGAAATTGGTTATATATTTTGATTTCGGTTATCAGTTATCAACAGAATACTTGATTTGACACCGCTTTAATTTATTATTTTGATAAATTTTAGATATTCCAAAATCTAGCTTACTAACCAGTTAGACGGTTATTAAACGAGTAATCGGTTCTATTCGGACCGAACTAACTGATTTCGGTTATCCATCAGACTCGTGTCGGATTCGTCCACTGTGGACTCGAATCGACATCCATAAATTTAGAAAAATCCGACAAGTTGATACGTTTCACGTACGCATCGACGAGTCAGATATGATTTAGCAAAATCTTAGATCCGTTCGGGGGTTGTATGTTCGTGTAAAAGAAGTAGATGATCTTTTATACGACGTACAATCCTTGAATTATCCTTAACTGAATAATTTGGGAACATATTATTTGTATTACACTTAGTTTTTTTTAACCGTTAACTCATTCTTAAATTTTGGCTATTGTATCTCTCTTGTTCTCCGATACGCACCCAGATGATATGAGTATTCGAAGAACTGCAGGGAGATGCAGCCGAAATTTAGGATGAAGTTAACAATTAAAAGAAATACTTAGTGCAATATGAATAATATGAATCTCGAATGGAATATGACCATCTCATCTAAAGACATTGACTGAAGATATTGTCATTGATTAACAGAATCATGTCGGGGAGATCGAAGTTGGATGTACCGACATCTTGATCGTAGAGCTTTAACGAATGAGTTTCTATTAGACGTAACTTACTTCCCAAATTTCGCCTATTCGAATCGGAAATTCGTTAGCATCGATGATAAAATTCGATATCCGTGCCGCATTTGCTTGAATACATAATTTTTGGATCGGGAAACTATCATTTCGTATCTGTATAACAAAGGATTTGCAACAAGATATTTTATATGGACTTGTCACGTGAAGTCGGGACGTCGAGTAATCCTGTCGTTCAGAGTTCAGACACATGATAAATCTTTCTCTGTTGGTGTTTCTTCATCCAGTCCATCTAATCCATATAGAACTATGATACTTGATAGTCTTGGGGGTCAATTTTAGCTGAATGATAATGTCGATCGGCCAATTACTGAGACGTCAGTGCCACCAGATACTACGGTGATGGATGACGGGACTATCCGGTGACCCTCCCTGATCGAGGTGTTTGAGCGGACTCACCCATCGAGGAGATAGGGCGGGGACGGGGGGGGGGAGTACATCGACACCCGCGTTGCAGTCATCATGGTAAGTATATTTGTTTCAATTATGCATTATTTAATTATAATTTAAGTTTTAGGGAAGATATGAAAAAAAAACCAAACTCATGTAGGAGACCTACACTCAGACAGTGACGCAGCGCGGGGGCACCCCCGAGAACTTTGATGTGGGAGCGTGGATCGAGGCTGCATGTGGTTGGGACCACGACAGTGTCTATGGCTTTGCTGATATATTGTGGCCATGCATGAGCCGTGCTCTGGCCACTAACCCCTCCGACATTTGGTGAGCGGCCCTCTATCTCCAGGATTAATGATAAGAGCAGGAAAATATTGACACTGGAGGAGACGATCTCACGACAGAGTGAGATGTTGGCTCATCAGAGTCAAATGATGGCTGAGATGCATGTCATGCTGAGACAGATGACAGGTCAGTTCAGTGGTGTACACTCAGATCCATCATCATCGACTCAGTCCACGTCGGTATACACGCAAGCACTCTAGACCTCGTCGTGTGATCTCGACCTTCCTCCACTGTCGTAGTGAGCTTTTATTATTTTATGACTTGATTGTCTTGTTATATACTTGTTACTTGGATATATTGATTCGTATCGTGTTGATACGATAGTTTTGATTTCGTAGATTTTTTATACGATTGTGGATAATTATAATTATTTTGATGTATATCTGGGTGTATCTGTGATGTGTATATGAATGTATGTGTATCTGAATGAATGTGTGTATGGGTGTTTGAGTTATGTATCAAGTTATAAATGTATCAATGGAAATTTCTAATTTTGAAATTTCTCAGTTACAAGTTAACATGATCATCAACAACTTTCCCACGGTCATCCGTACCCAAGCCATTGTTGAAAGTGTATCGTAATTCCTAGGACACAAACTCAAAGCCATTGCTAATGAGCTACAGCAACGGCTTAGCAACAGCCTTTCAGCAAAGGCTTTGCAATGGCGCGTGGGCCATTGCTGATGACAATATCAACAACAATTGAGGTGTCGTTGCAGAACTATTGCGGATAAGAATAGCAGCAACAACAGCTCCTCGTTGTTGAGCCGTTGATGATAACGTATCAACAACGGATATGACCCGTTGCGGAACCGTTGTTGATAGTATTGTTAGCAACGGCGCGAGCGATCGTTGCAGATCCGTTGTTAAGTTATCAGGTACGCGATCTTCTGCAACGACTGTGTTGCAACGAGTACGACCGTTGCTGATGGTCTTCAGTAACGTCATAGCAACGGATGCAGCCATTGATGATGCTCGTTATTCCAGTAGTAAAACTAATATAACATCGATATAATTAAAAAAAGTAACCCTTCTTCCACCTTCCTTGGGGATGGCACCCCTGATTTGAATCTATAGGTGCTCAACGACCCCCCTTTCTCTGCCCCTTGGCGTTGTCAAACTCACTAATATCGTGGAGTAAGCAACAATTTGCCACGTTGCCATGGCGATAGCAATTATGTAAGCCACTGCTACTTTAGGTGGTCATTATCGTGCCAAACGCGCAACCACCTTGGGTAGTGTATAGCAGCAGCACATAGGGTGTAGTGCTGCGCATGCGCACATGATAATGGTGCTCGGTTGCCACTATAGATGGTGCTATGATATCGTAATTATTTCCAAATACACACAAAGCATAATCCAACGTCTATAATTCGACGTAATCTCAATAAAAAAATTTCATTTTTTTTACAAAAATACTGATTACCGTGAAACATTTTAGCCATTGACATACTTTCTACAAAAGTCCCCCTTATGTGCAAACTCCTCTTTCTCCTCGATCACATGTCACCTAAGTTCGTCCCACAAACAAATGCATATATGTTTAGAGATTAGGAAAAGCGAGGTTTATATAAAATCCTAGAATAAGCATTTTTGCAAGAATAGTCCAAAAAAATGTGTTTTAAAAAGGGTTAATTGATGTATCTAGCCCAAACTATGCCATTTTTCATAAATCTGACCCATTCTTTAATTTGTATCAATTACATCCTGAACTATCGAATTAATATCAATTTTAGCCCGATGTCAAATGCCCATCAATGCCACCGTTAGATGCTGACGTGGCATCTGAGTCAGCATATTAAAAAAATATTTTTTTATTAATTATTTTGCCACATAAGCATTAATTACCTATTTTTCAAAATAAGAAAAAAAAAGTAAACTTACCCTCCCTCATTGCCACGTTCGCCAGCTTCTCAACCTCACCTGCATCCTCTCCATCCACAACATTGCCATCCACTAAGTTGGTTTCGCCAACCACAACCGCCAGGTGCGCGACCGCGCCCATGCATGGCGGCCTGACTCCGTCGCCATCCGCTTCCACGACCTCCCCTTGCTTGCCTTCCCTTCCCCAGAGCCCGACATCAGTGACGCCGTCAAGTTCCCCACCCACCTCCAATTGGCGTTCGACGCCGCCGTCGTCCACCTTTGCCCCCCTCTCACCACCCTCCTCTGCTCCCTCGCGTCGTCATCCCACCGCACCGTTCTTGTCCATGACTCCACTATGTCCTTTGTCGCTAGCGTCGCCGCCACGTTCCCCGGCATCGATGCCTTCTCCTTCCACAGCATCTCCGCCTTCGCCATCCTCCTCTACCTTCGCGAATCCCACGGGAAGCCTCCAGCATAGCAACGAGATTTAGGTGTTGTTCCATGTAGGGGTGTAATCGAGCCGAGCCGAGCCGAGCTTGGCTCGGCTCGAGCTCGGCTCGTTTGGAAAATAACGAGCTCGGCTCGAGCTCGATCGAGCTTTAGTCTATCGGCTCAAGCTCGGCTCGAGTTACATTCAAGCAACTCGAGCTCGGCTCGGCTCGGCTCGGCTCGGGAAAAAAATCAAGGCTCATGAGTCGAGCCGCACGAGCCGAGCTCGAGCTCGACTAAGCTCGGGTTCATTTTAGAGGGTAACGGGTTCATAAAATTTAAAAATCAAACCCGGTATATAATATATATAGAAGACTCAATTAGGCTCGATTAGGCTCGCGAGCCGCTCGAGCCGAGTATAGGTTAGCTCGAACTCGGCTCGCTCGAATGTCTGGCTCGGCTCGGCTCGGCTCGAGCTCGATAAGTTCGAGTCGAGTTCGAGTTTTTACCGAATCGATCTCGAGTAGCTCGCGAGCGGCTTGGCTCGTTTACACCCCTAGTTCCATGTTCCCCGGTGTCGTTCCACGTATTCACGTGCGGTGTGCGATGGCAACTCCGCCTGCTATTCCCCGCTCATGATGAGTACTTAAACATGACCAGAGTGAGCAAGCGGCGAGGCGAACGAGCGATCGACACCAAGGATTTGTGTTGACTGCATGTGTGTTGACTAAATGACTGCCTCGTTTTTACATCTCGACTTGCATTAAATTGCATTTGTATATCTTCTGTGTGACTCAATAACTTGCACTGGAAACGTCATTGTGAGATAACAGTGAACTTAGAATACTTTGTTTGAGAGGTTGCAGTTACAAGAGAACATGAATTATACAACAATGGCTATCATTTCAACCAATGCAATTATTGATAGGCCGCACTAAGCAAGCGATATGACAATGTATAATTGACAGATAAAGATTCGAAAAACAAAAGAAAACTGAAAAAGAAAAAAGACAAGTACAACCCACATATCCTGGCTGATAAGGTTGGAGCTAAAATGTACAATATGAAAAACACATTCCTCCGCATGGTAATACCACTACGACCATAAAGAGCATGTCCGACTAATCCTCGCATCTTAGATCTATCAAGAAGAATATAAATGCTACCAAAACCAAAAACCAACCTAACTTCTACCCTAAAAAAGATGCACTGGTCCCAACATAGCCACCCTAACACCCCCTCCCTCCCTCTGTCCTGGGACATGTCTGATTCCAACCGCACGCAATACAAATACGATCACAGCAGAGGACATAAAAATTGAATGAGCACAGCACAGCAGGTGGAAATGGAGTGGTTATATCTAAAAGGATGGCAGAAGCCAGCCATGTTTTCTGGCATGCTCCAAGTACTGTTGGAACTTCTTCTCTGCATTAGGAATATCAAGGGCTAAATCATCCAGCCCATCCTTAATTCTGGCGAGCCCTTTTATCATTTGGTAGACAATGATCAGCCCTTCTGTGAAACACTCCTGCAGCAAATCCAATAGCCTGTCATTTTTCTTTTCCATAGCCATAACTAACGTTTTCTTTACAGCTTCATGAATGAAGAAAGGCATTCCCAAATCACGGATACAGTGGTGAGCTTCACCAACATCACCACCACTCTCATATTCCTCCAGAAGCTTCATTATCTTGTCCTTTGCATCCTCCACAGGCCAACCGGTTCCACCGCCCCAGCATCTCAAAAGTCTCTCACCTGCATAACGGGCAGATACTAGTGAACGAGCCACCTAAATAGTTTGAGTACCACTGCAATTGCGTGGGAGCTTCCTGCATATCTCTTCAAAGTTGAGTGGTGTTATGCCTTTGAAAAATTTTGAACCTAATTGTAAATATTTTCTTAGAGGGGTCTTTTTGCAAAAGTGCAAATCCTATTTAATTATCCCTGATTCCTCTCTAATTTTTTTTCCTCTCCCGATCACTGTAGCGGAAGTAGGTGTGTGGCGTCGGCGGTGAGACGGCGGCTGTGAGAAGGCTCCGATCGGAGTTTTTCCGGTAGGATTCCCGTCCTTCTTTATTTCTTCATCGTGTAGGGTAACTCGAATCTAGGATGAGAGATTTTGCCGATGCTTTCTGCCGAATTAGAGATCTGCATTTTTCTTGGGATTTTTCGAGGTTATCTTGTTCATGTGTTCGGAAATTTTGGATCTAAGTTTTCGTTGCGGAATCGCGTGATTTTTTGTCGTATGTGGTTCCATCGGTAGACTGCTTGTTGATCAAGCCGTCGACAAGAGACGATCATCACCACGATCGACTCTATCAGATGTGGCGACGGCAAGATGAAGCCGATCAGCAAGGGTTGTGTCGCCCAGTCTTTTATTATCGGTCGCTGCTTCACCTACCCGTCGAACCTTGGTGTGTCGCGGTTGCCCTCAAGCCAGCGTCGAAGCCGTCTTAAGCAGCGCTCGGCAGGACATCACAGTCCCCTGTCGAGCGCCGCTCAATCTGTGGAGGTTGGTGTCGCTCGGTCCGTGGCGTTTGGCGGCAGTCTCCAAGGCAGCTGCGTCCACCTCTTTGGAGTCGTCGTCGTGCGTCGGGCGACGATGAATCATGACCGGACGATGAGATTCCCGGCGAGGAACTCGTCCGATCGTATGCTGCGAGGGTGGCGGTGGCGAGCGGAGGCGACTAGTCGATGAATCGCCACTGCCGACCAGAGATGAAGTCGTCTCCCTCTTACCATCATCGGGTCAGACCCTGTAGGCGGTGGCGGACTCTCCCGGCGACCTGATCGGTCGGGGTAGTCGGTGATGAGGCAGCGGTGGCATCGGGTAGCGGCGGTAGCAGTAGGGTGAAGGAGGCGCAGGTGAGCAGTCGGGTGAGGGTGAAGAAGTGGAGTAGTTGTATCAGTGATATATATATCTTGTAGCAATGGTGTATATCGGGTTATAATTATTGGTGGCTATTTAGATAAATAGCATTGTTATGTACTTGTAACAGTTATAATATTTGGAACTGATATATTCATAGTGTTATATCTGATATAGAGCTGTGATATATAGGTCATATCACTGTTACAAAAGTTTATATCAGTATTCTATTAAGTAATATTTAAGTGTTTTCTTTTTAATTTAAATATATTATTCGGAGGCCTTTAAGTTAGTAAAATTAGTCATATTATATATGATTTTGTACCTACTCGATGCCCCGAATCCATTAGTGGGGTCATTTTTGTCTTTTGACTTTCGGATATTGAAACCAGTATGTGTTTATTGCCTCGTTTGGCGTGCCGAGTTGGAAAATATTATTTTATCGGCTTTTATGGTTTCAAAATGAGTTATTTGATTTTATATTAGTTGTTAAGGTGAATCTCATCCTAGATCGGTTGTTACCCTGTGTCGAAATATATCTTGTTCTCTTATTCCGTTGAAAATTGATATCTACTGCTGTTGAAACTCTTTATGCATATTTTGTTGATACATGTTGCCAGCATGATATTTTTATATGCATATTAGTTGAGAATGCTAGTATAGACGTTGCATGTCTTATACTGTTGTTTATATATTTAATTCATACATAATGACATGACTACTAGCATTATACTAGTTGAGTTGTAGTAGAGTAGTTGTTGACATGATGCATAGTTGACCTACTATTGGGCGATAGCCTTGGACACTGTTGATATATTGCCCAAGGTGTAGGGCAAGTGACACCGATGATCACCTATTTACCACACGGGGTGCGTGTGCGGCGTCGAGGTGTTAGACGTTGGCGAATTACCATTTTTGGATAGTCGCATCTCTAGCTGGAGCGAGCTTGAGGTGCCACTCTCGGGGTGCGAGAGTGCGGGGGAAACCCAATATCCACTACGCTCTTGATTGAGTCTATGACTATATATTCATGTAGATAATAGTTGACCTAGTTGACATAGTTGTTTGGTGTAGATGCATTAAATGAATTATTGAACAATATCTTTCGTTGTATTCATGACATCATAGCATCTTGTTGCAATCCTACTCAGCCTTCTGCTGATGTTTGTTGTTTTTGCCTCAGATCCTCAGGTATGACGACATTTCCTTATGGGGTACCTAGAGTTTTGGAGGAGGAGACGTCTTCCGCACAGTATTTAGTTTCCAATTTTACTAGTTGAACTGTTCACTCTATCCCCTTTGGACTGTTTAGACTCTTTGGCTAGACTTTGGGATTCCTTTGTTCATATGGACTGTTGAATTTTCATTATTTATTACCATGTTGAACAATTACCTTGGAATCTGGTTGTAATTTAAATTTCAATCCACCTATTATGTTGTTGTTCTGTTGTTAGTTGCATTTCTCCTAGGTGAGGTCCCTTATATAGGGATAAACCTAAGCGGGTCGTAATAATTTGTGTTGGGTGTTTAGGCCTAAGGATGAGATTTCACCTTACTGTAAGATAATAAGTTGATTTTTAAATTATTGGTTGTTGGTTGAATGAGAAACCTGAGTCGTTCTTTCCTTTTAGGAAATATGGAAGCTAGAGGTAGCGCGGGTGTCAGGACTGCCTTCAGAGGTGGACGCCGAGGCCGAGGCCGAGGTCGAGACGGTAGGCAGTCTGCGCAGACTCAGAGGGTTAGTCCAGTTTCGACCAGAGTCGATCCAGACCTGGCAGATGATGTTCCTTTGGCTCAGTTTCAGCGTCGTGCATGCTCGAGCCGTAGGCCCAGCCAAAGTAGCACTCGGGGTGGCCGAGTGGGAGGACAGACCGAGCAGATGGAGCCGCAGCCTGAGTCTGATTCTGAGTTTGATTCTGACTCAACTCGCAGTATGGACACACATTCTGAGATGTCTGCTAGAGAGCCTTCAGAGGATTCACCGGTGCAGCCGCAGCCAGTAGCTCAGTACGACATGGTGCAGGTCGAGTCCTTCGAGAGGCAAAAGATGAACCGGCTGAATCAGTTTTTGCGCCTGGGTAGTGGCAAGTTCGACAGCTTAATTCTCTGGGACCACCGAGGAGGAGCAAGTTCAACTGGGCCTTTGGTGTATTGGGCTGTCCTGAGGAGGAGCAGGTCGGTTTGGCGACTTACTGCTTTACTGGGGAGGCGTTGGTTTGGTCAGAGATGCAGCAGAAACTACTGAGAGGGAAAACGGTCTCTTGGAAGAGATTCTTGAAGAAATATTACCCAGCTACCTATGCGAGACAGAAGATGCAGGAGTTCCTTCAGTTGCGTCAGGGGACGAGGCGAGTGGTAGAGTATGCCAGCGAGTTTGATGCACTCACGAGGTTCGTCCCAGACTTGGTGTCTACTGATAGCAGGAGGGCAGAGTTCTTCTTCGGTGGATTGAACAACTCCATCAAGGGGTTGATGGCTAGTGATGAGCTCGGGAGCTATGACCGAGTTCTGAGGCGGGCTCTGCGGGCGGAGGTGACTCATGCTGAGATGTTCACGGATCATCAGCAGGTTGAGGCTAGCCAGCCAGCTCAGACTCAGAGTCAGGGTGGCAGAGGACAAAGACAGTCGAGACAGTCTCATTCCAGGCAGCACAGAGGGCACAGAGATTGTGGTAGAGGATTTGGGCAGTCGCAGGCCAAGAGGGCCAGATCCGCACCTGCCCAGTCGCAGGCATCTTCACGACCTACTCAGTCGGGAGGTCAGTCGAGCCGAGGTCAGTTCCATTGCTTTAAGTGTGGGGATGCTTCCCACTCTGTCAGGGACTGCCCATAGTCGCAGAGTTTGTGCTTTAGTTGTAATCAGCCAGACCACATCAGTAGAGAGTGTCCGACCAGGCAGCAAGCAGGAGGCCAGAGTTCTCAGCAGCAGCGGCAGAGGGGTCCGCAGCAGAGCACTCAACAGTCTGCCAGAGTGTTCGCACTGACTCAACAGCGGGCCCGGGAGGCTTCTGGTACAGTTGTGAGAGGTATGATTCAGATTTTTAGTATTCCTGCATCGTTGCTGTTTGATACTGGCTCTACGCATTCTTTTATTGCTCCGCATATGATTGAAAAATTGAGTATGGAGCTTACACCTAGTACGACGAGTCTGGCTGTGCATACACCGTCTGAGGATGTGCTAGTGTCAGAGTTTCAGTTAAGTGGGTGTAGACTCGATTTTGGCAGCCATGTTTATCTAGCTGATTTATTGGTGCTGGATTTCTCTGAGTTTGATATTATTTTGGGTATGGATTGACTTTCTGCCAACCATGCTAAAGTTGACTGCCATGGGAAGGCTGTGACAATATCACATCCGGGATTGCCTTCTTTTGAGTTCTTGGGAGTGAGAGAATTCATGACTCCCTTAATCCCAGTATTGCAGGCCCGACGATTGCTAGCTCAGGGGTGCCTTGGTTTTGTTGCTTCATTGATGGGCACTTCCGAAAGCAGTCAGAGTCGGCTTGAGGATCTACCTGTGGTTTGTGATTTTCCGGATGTATTCCCGGAGGAGTTACCAGGATTACCCCCGATGCGTCAGACTGACTTCACCATTGATTTGCATCTTGGTACTGCTCCTATCTCAAAGGCACCGTACAGAATGGCGCCTAAGGAGTTGGAGGAGCTGAAAGAGCAGCTGCAGGAGCTGTTGGACAAAGGGTTCATCCGACCCAGTGTCTCACCCTGGGGAGCTCCAGTGTTGTTTGTAAAGAAGAAGGATGGCTCTATGAGGCTTTGCATTGATTATAGACAGTTGAACTCGGTGACTATAAAGAACAGATACCCTCTTCCCAGGATCGATGATCTGTTTGATCAGTTGCAGGGGACGAGTGTGTACTCCAAGATTGATTTGAGATCAGGCTACCATCAGCTCAGAGTTAGAGATGAGGATATTCAGAAGACTGCATTCAGGACTCGCTATGGGCACTACGAGTTCTTGGTTATGCCGTTTGGGTTGACCAATGCACCTGCGACATTTATGGACTTGATGAACCGCATTTTCATGGGCTTTCTTGATCGGTTCGTCGTAGTGTTCATCGATGATATCTTGGTGTACTCTCGCAGTGAGGCAGAGCATGAAGAGCACTTGAGAATGGTGCTTGGTGTGCTGAGAAAAGAGCAGTTGTATGCCAAATTCAGCAAGTGTGCTTTCTGGTTAAAGGAAGTTAGCTTCCTTGGTCATGTGATTTTTGGAGCTGGCATTGCAGTCGATCCCCAGAAGATTAATGTAGTGACCGAGTGGCAAAGGCCTAGGATAGTCCACGAGATTCGGAGTTTCTTGGGACTAGCAGGCTATTATCGGCGATTTATTGAAGGTTTCTCAAACATCGCCTCACCCTTGACTAGATTGACAAAGAAAGGGGTGAAATTTGTTTGGGATGATCGGTGCGAGGTGAGCTTTCATGAGCTCAAGAGGCGGCTCACTAGTGCACCTATTTTGGTAGTTCCATCTGGATGTGACGAGTTTGTGTTGTTTACAGACGCCTCCATTCAGGGACTTGGAGCTGTGTTAATGCAGCATGAGAGAGTAGTTGCTTATGCTTCTCGTCAGTTGAAGGAGCTTGAGAAGAACTACCCAGTGCATGACTTGGAGCTAGCAGCGATCATCTTTGCCCTAAAAATTTGGCGGCATTACCTGTATGGAGCGACTTTTGAGATATTCACATATCATAAGAGCCTGAAGTATTTGTTCACGCAGAAGGAACTGAACATGAGGCAGCGTAGATGGATGGATTTTCTGAAGGATTATGATTGCTCCATTAACTATCATCCTGGTAAGGCTAATGTTGTTGTAGATGCCTTAAGTAGAAAATCAGTTGGGATGTTGGCTCACCTCAGAGTTGCAGCGTCCGAACTAATTAGGCAGTTTTCAGAGCTGAGTTTGGATGTGCTTCGCCCTACTGAGAGAGGAGTACTAGCTCAGCTCATTGCTCATTCGCCAATTGTTCAACGGATTCAGAAGAGTCAGATCGAGGATCGTCACCTTCAGGCTATGATTGAGGAGATAGAGCAGGGGCGAAAGCCCGACTTCTCCAGAGATACAGATGGTATCATCAGATTTAGAGGCAGGTTGTGCGTGCCTGAGGGGCATCCGGTAAAGGAAGAATTGTTGGATGAAGCTCATAGATCTCGATTTGCAGTGCATCCGGGGAGTTCTCGGATGTATCAGGACCTCAAATGGTCATATTGGTGGCGAGGGATGAAAAAGGATGTGGCAGAGTTTGTGGCTAAGTGCTTGATCAGTTAGTAGATCAAAGTGGAGCATCAGCAACCTGCAGGGAAGCTTCAGAACATTCCTATTCCGGAGTGGAAATGGGAGCATATCACGATGAATTTTATTACTGGTCTTCCGAGATCGCAGAGAGGGCATGACTTGATTTGGGTTATTGTTGATCGTCTTACCAAGTCTGCCCACTTCTTGCCGATGAAGAAGACTTTCCCTCTTAGTCGATTGGCAGCCTTATATTGCAGAGAGATTATTCGACTTCATGGTGTGCCCGCCAGCATCATCTCAGATAGAGATCCGTGATTTACTTCGCATTTTTGAGAGAGTTTGCGCGCAGCAGGCTTTGGGTTCGCAGCTTCAATTTAGTACCGCCTATCACCCGCAGATTGATGGTCAGTCGGAGCGCACGATTCAGACTCTCGAGGATCTCTTGCGTGCTTGTGTGTTGGACTTCGGAGGTAGCTGGGAGGACCATCTTCATCTGGTGGAGTTCTCATATAATAATAGCTACCACTCGGCTATTCAAATGGCACCGTTTGAGGCTCTTTATGGCCGGAGATGCAGATCCCCAGTGCATTGGGATGAGGCAGGTGAGAGATGTCTTTTGGGACCAAAGTCGGTTCAGCGGGACATGGAGTTGGTGAAGATGATCAGACAGAGATTACTGACAGCCCAGAGTCGTCAGAAGAGTTATGCTGATAGGCGTAGGAGAGACTTAGAATTCTCAGTTGGGGATCATGTTTTCCTTAGAGTGTCTCCTACCAGAGGTGTTATGCGGTTTGGCAAGAAGGGAAAGCTCGCACCGCGTTATATTGGCCCATTCAAGATCTTGGAGAGAGTGGGAGCGGTAGCGTATCGGCTAGCCTTGCCTCCGTCATTAGCTGATGTGCACGATGTCTTCCATGTTTCCATGTTGAGGAAGTACGTGCCAGATCATACTCACATCTTAGAGCAGTAGTCAGTTCAGCTTCAGCCTGACTTTAGCTTCGAGGAGCAGCCTGTTCGGATTCTTGACAGGAAAGATCATCAGCTTCGTAATAAAGTGATATCGCTCGTCAAGGTAGGGTGGCAGCATCATTCTGATTCGGAGGCCACTTGGGAGCGAGAGGAGGATATTCGAGCGCTCTACCCTCATCTCTTTGAGTCAGGTATTCAAATTTGGAGGACCAAATTTCTTTAGGTGGGGAGAATATTATGCCTTGAAAAATTTTGGACCTAATTGTAAATATTTTTTAGAGGGGTCTTTTTGCAAAAGTGAAAATCCTATTTAATTATCCCTGATTCCTCTCTAATTTTTTTTTCCTCTCCCGATCACTGTAGCGGAAGCAGGTGTGTGGCGTCGGCAGTGAGAAGGCTCCGATCGGAGTTCGGAGGAGTTTTTTCGGTAGGATTCCCGTCCTTCTTTATTTCTTCATCGGGTACGGTAACTCGAATCTAGGATGAGAGATTTTGTCGATGCTTTCTGTCGAATTAGAGATCTGCGTTTTTCTTGGGATTTTTCGAGGTTATCTTGTTCATGTGTTCGGAAATTTTGGATCTAAGTTTTCGTTGCGGAATCGCGTGATTTTTTGTCATTTGTGGTTCCATCGGTAGACTGCTTGTTGATCAAGCCGTCGGCAAGAGACGATTGTCACCACGATCGACTCTGTCAGATGTGGCGACGACAAGATGAAGCCGATCAGCAAGGGTTGTGTCACCCGGTCTTCTATTGTCGGTCGCTGCTTCGCATACCCGTCGAACCTTGGTGTGTCGTGGTTGCCCTCAAGCCAGCGTCGAAGCCGTCTTAAGCAACGCTCGGCAGGACATCACAGTCCCCTGTTGAGCGCCGCTCAATCTGTGGAGGTTGGTGTCGCTCGGTCCGTGGCGTTTGGCGGCAGTCTCCAAGGCTGCTGCGTTCGCCTCTTTGGAGTCGTCGTCGTGCGTTGGGCGACGATGAATCATGACCGGACGATGAGATTCCCGGCGACGAACTCGTCCGGTCGTATGCTGCGAGGGTGGCGGTGGCGAGCGGAGGCGACTAGTCGATGAATCGCCACTGCCGACCAGAGATGAAGTCGTCTCCCTCTCACCATCGTCGGGTCAGACCCTGTAGGCGGTGGCGGACTCTCCCTGCAACCTGATCGGTCGGGGTAGTCGGTGATGAGGCAGCGGTGGCAGCAGTAGGGTGAAGGAGGCGCAGATGAGCAGTCGGGTGAGGGTGAAGAAGTGGAGTAGTTGTATCAGTGATATATATATATATATATATATCTTGTAGCAATGGTGTATATCGGGTTATAATTGTTGGTGGCTATTTAGATAAATAGCATTGTTATGTACTTGTAACGGTTATAATATTTGGAACTGATATATTCATAGTGTTATATCTGATATAGAGCTGTGATATATAGGTCATATCACTGTTACGAAAGTTTATATCAGTATTCTATTAAGTAATATTTAAGTGTTTTCTTTTTAATTTAAATATATTATTCGGATGCCTTTAAGTTAGTAAAATTAGTCATATTATATATGATTTTATACCTACTCGACGCCCCGAATCCATTGGTGGGGTCAGTTTTGTCTTTTGACTTTCGGATATTGAAACCAGTATGTGTTTATTGCCTCGTTTGGCGTGCCGAGTTGGAAAATATTATTTTATCGGCTTTTATGGTTTCAAAATGAGTTATTTGGTTTTATATTAGTTGTTAAGGTGAATCTCATCCTAGATCGGTTGTTACCCTGTGTCGAAATATATATTGTTGTTCTATTCCGTTGAAAATTAATATCCACTGTTGTTGAAACTCTTTATGCATATTTTGTTGATACATGTTGCCAGCATGATATTTTTATATGCATATTAGTTGAGAATGCTAGTATAGATGTTGCATGTCTTATACTGTTGTTTATATATTTAATTCATACATGATGACATGACTACTAGCATTATACTAGTTGAGTTGTAGTAGAGTAGTTGTTGACATGATGCATAGTTGACCTACTATTGGGCGATAGCCCTGGACACTGTTGATATATTGCCCAAGGTGTAGGGCAAGTGACACCGGTGATCACCTATTTACCACACGGGGTGTGTGTGCGGCGTCGAGGTGTTAGACGTTGGCGAACTACCATTTTTGGATAGTCGCATCTCTAGCTGGAGCGAGCTTGAGGTGCCACTCTCGGGGTGCGAGAGTGCGAGGGAAACCCAATGTCCACTACGCTCTTGATTGAGTCTATGACTATATATTCATGTAGATAATAGTTGACCTAGTTGACATAGTTGTTTGGTGTAGATGCATTAAATGAATTATTGAACAATATCTTTCGTTGTATTCATGGCATCATAGCATCTTGTTGCAATCCTACTCAGCCTTCTGCTGATGTTTGTTGTTTTTGCCTCAGATCCTCAGGTATGACGACATTTTCTTATGGGGTACCTAGAGTTTTGGAGGAGGAGACGTCTTCCGCATAGTATTTAGTTTTCAATTTTACTAGTTGAACTGTTCACTCTATCCCCTTTGGACTGTTTAGACTCTTTGGCTAGACTTTGGGATTCCTTTGTTCATATGGACTGTTGAATTTTCATTATTTATTACCTTGTTGAACAATTGCCTTGGAATTTGGTTGTAATTTAAATTTCAGTCCACCTATTATGTTGTTGTTCTGTTGTTAGTTGCGTTTCTCCTAGGTGAGGTCCCTTATATAGGGATAAACCTAGGCGGGGCGTAACAAGTGGAGCTAAAACATCATCAATCACAGCCTGTAGTTGAGTGGAGCACCTACAGGCTTCTGTTGTGTCTCCACTCTCAATATATTCCCTCAGCAAATCCTTATATTTTTTTTGGACCTCTTCAATGGCAATATTATTGGTACCACCCCATCGACGCTCAACTAACTCTGCATGACGGGGAGTTGTGTCTCCACTCTCAATATATTCCCTCAGCAAATCACAACCCATTGCTATGCCGGAGGCTTTCCGTGGGATTCGCGGAGGTAGAGGAGGACGACGAAGGCGGAGATGCTATGGAAGGAGAAGGCCTCGATGTCGGGGAACGTGGTGGCGACGCTAGCGGCGAAGGACATGGCGGAGTCGTGGACATGAATGACGCGGCAGGACAACGACGCGAGGGAGCGGAGGAGGGTGGTGAGAGGGAGGCGAAGGTGGACGACGGCGGCGTCGAACACCAGTTGAAGGTGGGCGGGGGAACTTGATAGCGTCGCTGATGTCGGGCTCCGGGGAAGGGAAGGCAGGCAAGGGGAGGTCGTGGAAGCGGATGGCGGCGGTGTCAGGCCGCCATGCATGGGCGCGATCGCGCACCTGGCGGTTGTGGTTGGCGAAACCAACTTAGTGGATGACAATGCTGCGGGTGGAGAGGATGCAGGTGAGGTTGAGAAGCTAGCGGACGTGGCAATGGGCGAGGGTAAGTTAAATTTTTTTTTCTTATTTTAAAAAATAGGTAATTAATGCTGACGTGATAATATAATTAATAATTTTTTTTAATATGCTGACTCAGATGTCACATCAGCACCTAACGGTGGCATTGACGGGCATCTGACGTCGGACTAAAATTGATATCAATTCAATAATTCGAGATGTAATTGATACAAATTAAAGAATGTGCTAGATTTATGAAAAGGGGTAGTTTAGGCTAGATATATCAATTAACCCATTTAAAAATTATGTCATTGCTTATAGATAAATTTCTGAAAATAATATTAAAACAAACTAAAATTGAAAATTCTCTAAAGTTCTGGATTTTTTTTTAAAAAAATCAAAAATTGATAAATTCTCGTTATATATATATATATATTCATGGAGGGTAATATTTGGAAGGTCGAATTAAATTAGTTAATTAAAACAATTAAAAAGTGTTAGATTCGATAGGAAGTTAGCATTACAAAAATAAGATTTAAAAGTATTAAATTAGCAGCATGTAAAATTTAAACGCAAAAGTATTAAATTAAGAGCCAAACTGCGTTAACGACCAACTTCGAGGACCAAATCGGCCCCTCTATAAATGCAAAAAAGGACGAACAGGCGGAATGCCGTAGCTTTCGATCTCGACCTCCTCCCCCTCTCTCTACTAATGAGGGGGAAAGAGCTGTACTCTCGATTCAGGAACCCTTTTTTGGAGACCCTAAGTCGGGTTTGCCGATCGAGCGAACGATCTCCTTGGTTTTCTACCTTTGTTCACAGATGAATGAGCCTTCACGCCACCGGATCAATGAAACGTCTGTTTCCTTTTTCTAATCCTTTATTTTAGGTATGTATCGAATTCATGGTCAGAAGCATTCAATTTTTGCATTCTTTTAACTGTTTTCCGTTCATGTTAGGCGCCACTGTGATGATTCTCCATCTCGTTTAATATGTTTTGCATTTCTTCTTCTTTTTTCTCTATTGTTGGTTCGGTGTTGCATGAGATGGCAGATGCCTTATTCTTTAAAAATTTTCTCGTTTTCCTTATTAGGTTTCTTTTATGGTTTATTAGCGCCACCGACAGCTGACTTGATTCAATTCGATTGGCTTGTCTGATTCTTTGACGTACGCAATTCTGTGGATTTCTTGTCTTCTAATTATTTTTCTCAAAATTCAAATGTATGATCTTTCTGCTGTTGCTTGGATTTCGGATATATATATATATATATATGCATATACCTGATTCGAGAACTATGATTCATCAACCTCTACTAGCTTAGTTAGTTAGGACATTGAGGCTTGTTGGCCTAAGATCAACAGTTTGATTGTAATGCAATGGTTTAATATAAAAAAGTAACTGTAGTGCTTTCGGTTATTGGAAAGTGAAAATAATTAGCTTCTGCGATTAATATTAACTGCGGCCGCAATATTTGATTTAGTTGTTCAACTTTTTTACTTTTTAAATTGGGGATTGTTTTGGTAATATTTGAGTTTTTTATATTGTTGTTGAGACTAATCAATCCACTCTTACAAATTCTCCTTTTTGTTTCTTTAATAGACAGCTAAAATTCTTCGAGGAGAATCATGGATTCAATTGAGGCTGAGGAGAACCTATATGCTGTCAGCGATGCAAAGGTCGTTTTATGAATAATTTGTTTTTTGAATCATTGTGGAGGTTTATTTAATCTATAAGATGATCAATTAATGAGAACTATAGTAACAAAAACATCAAAATGCATTTTCAATGTAGGCTCGAAATTGTTTTTTTCCTTTTCTTGGCTTACGATAATGTTTTGTTCAGTTTCTTTATTGTTTCTTATTTGTCTTATGCTAGTAATCCTACGAGAAGTTAACTCGATAGTTATATGTACTGAATTTTATTTCAATTTGCTGCATTCTTGCATTATCATTTATGTTTGTAAAAGTTCAATGAAAATAAGAAGCTCATCAATATTCTTCTTTTTCTGATTTGATGATCCAAGAAAAGCTCATTTGAAAATACTATTTTTGTATACTGTAGTTAAAAGATCCATTGAACAGTTCTTTAAATTAAAAAATGATGCAACTTTTTGTTCTTGTCTGCAGCTGCATGGAGCAATGTGTCAAAAACTTTCCACAATTGTCTACGAAGTATTGGGAATACTTCCAATTCTAGAAGCTGCAAGGCCTGGAAGCAAGTCTGGAATACAGGCGTTATGTTCATTGCATGTAGCAATAGAGAAAGCCAAGAGCATACTTCAACACTGCTCAGAATGCAGCAAGCTTTACTTGGTAAGTTTTCTGCCATTCTGTTTATGCCATGTTATTGGTCTATGAAAGAGTGAACATGATAAACTTCCATAATAGTTCTTTATTACATTTTATATGAATGATATCTGAATCAGGATTTTGTTTGATGACTATCTGGCAGCTTGGTGAGGTAAATTGATGCATATATAGTCAACTATGCCTCGACATTTTGCTTTTATGTATGACATACCTATCTGTAGTTTGCTTTGTTCAATTTTCAAACTTGTACAATGTTTAAGATCTTAGTCTCTGATATTTGTTTCATCATCCCAAATATTACCACCATGAAAAAGATCATGTTATGACTGTGTGGTGGATTAGATGCTCGTGAACATAAAATGCACTAACATAGCACCTTTGTGGTGACCATATAACTTTTACACAGCCCTCATCTGTCAGTGTCAGTGACATAAATTGCGGTCTTTCTTTATGGCAATCACATTCTAAATTATGTCCTTTTTGCATAAAGTTAGTTGGATGTTTGACACATTTAATGTATTGAATCATAGTTTAAATCATGATTCTAAAAAGTGTATGTAGGTGGTGAGTAGTCCTGTAACTACATGGTATACACTATATACAAGGTATGCAAGAGTATACGCAGATGCATATGCGATAATTATTAAAATAATTGTAAGTATTATATTGACAATAAGATAATATAAATAGCCATAAGATTTAATCCATCCGGTTCAAGAGACCAAAACTATCATTGGGAGCATGCTGCGCAAATATCCGGAGAACTTAGAAATAAGAGTTAATTACACTATATATCTCGAGCTTTAGAAGTTTTCCCAATTTTAATCCGAATTTTCATTTTTATCAATAATATCCTCTCGTCAGCTAACCGTGACTTTTGCCGTTTAATTGATTACGTGACACTATATACGTGTGTACCAACAGTGAAATCAACGTATAAATTAAATTAGAATACTAAAAATATAAAAGTGCCAAGTCATCACTTAAATTTAACCTTAAATTATCAATCACCACCACCACCTTCAACATCTTGGCCAGCCTCGCCGAAGCCCGACGCACCGTCTCCTTCGACACGACCTCCTCCGACCGCCTCCTCCATAGCTAGGGCCGGCAATGGAGCGGATACGGTGCGGATACTGGATTATCCGTATCCGCACCGCACCCCATATCCGCCCATTCATATCCGCACCGTATCCGCTACGGATGTGAATATGGATATCCATATCCGCACCGCTTCAAATACGGATATCCGCATCATATCCGTATCCGCACCGTATTTAATAAAAAAAAATATTAAAATTATATATTTAATTAAAAAAATCAATAAATTACCAATTTATTTATCCAAAATAAATATATAATATACTTCAAAATTCATCTTGACATGAAATTACCATAGAGCTCTTATATATATTAATAACTTATATGAGCAAAATAGTAATTCAGAGACGCGGATAGGCGGTGCGGATACGGTGCGGATCCACAGCCATATCCGTATCCGCACCATATCCGCGCGGATATAAGTTTTCTAAATCAGTATCCGTATCCATATCCATTTTTACTTGCGGATATGGATCGGATACGGTGCGGATGCAGTTTTTAGTTAGCGGATGCGGATAAAATTACCACCCCTATCCGTAGCCCCTCCTTCATTTCCTCCTCTACTATGACACTCCCCCTCTTCTCCGGCAATTTTTTTTCTTCCGCCGACGGCTATGACACTCAGCGGCACGCGACTATGTAGCCTTGACCCTCGAGCCTGCCCGCGTCCGCTCCATCACCTCTCACCGTCGGTGGCATCTCCTCCTCCGATTTGAATGCTCTATTGCCGAGGAGAAGGTCGTTTGGAAGTTTGCTCGCTGCTGGCTCAATGGATCAGCATGGGGAAAGTTTTTTTCTAATCCGGATCTGAGGAGAGGTAACATTCATAAACATCTCAATTGCAATCTTTACCTATCACAGTGGAATAAGCAAAATCTGTAAGCAAATCTCCTGAGTGAAGTATAGGTGTCTTTGATCTCATACGCTAGCCTGGAAGCATCCAGCGCTTCGACAAGGCTCCAATGGTGACGACTGGTGCTAAATGAGCGTAAGAGGCCAGCGGAACAAATCTGCTTCCATTGAAGACCAAATGTCTATAGACCTCGTCAACGATCACAGGGATGTTTAAGTCTCTTGCAGTTTTAGCAATCTGCTAAGGTAAGCACTTTAGGACTTCATTGAACCAATAAATATACAGTAAAGTGGTGAAAGATGGATTAGATCCCAAGAGCCAAGAACTAGCTATCAATAGTAAAGATTTAATTCCGGCCAAGACCTGTTGTCAACAGTGAAGGTCATTACCAGCTAAAGCTGACAAAGACAGTGAAAGGAGGACTTTACTCCAAGGCCTTGCCATCAGTAAGACGAGTAACAAAGGTTCTTTTGAATGGCTTGTGTGCCACCTACTGTGAGATACACATCCTCCTCCCTAATGCCATGACTTACTCTCTTTGGGCGGTATTCTGCCATTGCCCTATTTAATGTTCAAAAGAAAACAATTAATAATGTTCAAAAGAAAATTGTTTAATGCCACGCACACCACCCGCAGCAGCAGCAGCAGCCGGCGGCGCTTCCCCCGCACTAATCCCATTTTCACTCCATCCACATCTCGCAACCGTTCTTCCAAGAAGAAGATGCAGAAAATTAAATAGATGTCTATTTTTGAACCGCTGCAGGAGACCATTGGATTTGGATATCGACTACATCAACAGGAACAACAAGAGGTGCAAGGACAAGGAGCCCGAGAGCTCCAATGGCACCAGTGGCAAGTTCTCCAAGAAGAGCAAAGAGGTAACCGAGTCTGACAATGTTCCGCCGTCGTAGGCGGCAGCAACTACAAGATTTTCAGCGAATTCGACGCTATTTATCAGCCAGGTGGCAGCAGTACCACAAACCCCACCGCCGCGAGCGGTGGCGCCAACCAGACTGGCTCAGGATCCGCGCTAACCGGCGACATGTCTGTTGAAGAAAAACCTTACCTTGGTCAAGATCTCCGAGCTCTGGAAGATCTCATGGTGGAGTCGAGCTCGATGACTCCGCCGCTCGCCAGGGGGACGCAGGCCATCATACGCAGCCCGAACGCCTGCGCCTGCCGCCCGCTCGCACGACACCGCCGCCATGTGATCCGCCCCACGAACCACGCTGGCGAGCGGGCGAGGAGGTCCTGGCCGGGGAGGCCGACGCCGGGGGTGAACGTCTGGATCATTGACACGAGGAAGAACCACTCGATGTCGGTGATCTGTAATTTTAAGGTTAAGCGGGTAATATCTAATATTTTAAGTTGGGTTTGCTACCTATAAATTTCGAATTTTTAATTCGGGATAATTTTTGCTGCTGACGTGGCATGAATGACTTAGCACTAACTATTTTTTACTCAAATTTTATTTGTTGACTTTAATATTGGTACACGTATGTAGTGTCACGTCATCAGTCAAACGGCAAAACTCACGATTACTTGACGAGAGGATATTATTGATACAAATTGAAAAAATGAGTATACTATTGAGACAAATAAAAGTTTGGGTCAAAATTAGGAAAATCCCTAAAGTTCGGGATATGTAGTGTAATTAACCCTAGAAATAATCAAGAATAATGTAGTTGGTTGGTCCAAATTTATTAAAAATTCAAGCCTAGTTGTTAGTCTCTAGTTTGATTAATAGGTCTACACAAACTGTGTGGTCACATAAGCAACATAATAGCAACTAGCCACATAAGTGCCTAATCTGCATATTTTATATGTTATAGTTTAGGTCCACATACATATATTTATTCACGTGAATAATTGTTATAACTATGTTAAAAGTCCTAATTCCTACATAATCATAGTGTACTGCTTTGACCAAGCGCCGGTCTCAGAACTTATCTTGGATCCACTTTGTACTATTCATTTTATTTTTTTATTATTCTATTCAACGATGTCATACTTGGTATATTTCTTACATTTCCATTTATAGATCAGGATAAGAAGAGTCCGTGTTCATTGCAGAACTTAATGTTTACATTTATACACTACATATATTTTGTCTTTTTGCATTTTCACTAGTTTGCATAACTATATAACTCAGTACTCATAGTCTACTTCAAGTTTCACAACTATCTAGATCTTATGTGCAAGTGTGCTATGCTTTTCCAGGCGATAACTGCAGACTCTATACTTACGAAATTTGAGAAGGTCAGATTTTCTCTCGAGGAAAGTCTTGGGCGTGTTAAAGGCATTGTTCCAGAAGCCATTGGTTGCCAGGTATTAACCTTGAAATTGTTGTCACTTGATTTAGTTGGCATTATATACATCTTATATTCTCTTCTAGTGGCAATCTTTTGTTCCTTATATTTCAAAGGTATATAGAAGTACCCGGCAGGCTACATCTTTCATTCCTTATGTTTCAACTTTGCGCTTATGAACTTTTCTTCTTTAAAAACCACCTGTTAATTTAACGGAAACTTTCTGTTTTCAATTGAACCATGATAATTTTTGACTTTTTTGTTCCAGACCCTATGAGCGGTCTGATGGAAGCTTCCTGCTTGGAATAACCACATTCTATCATCTGTGTCCAGAGCATGCGTCTGATAATAACTGCAAAATTGCAGAATCTTAAAATTTCTAATTCACTTTCCAGAAGCACCAAGTGGTAGAAATAGAGCTTTTTAATCTTGAGGCTTTCTGTTGACCCATTCCTAGAACTATTGTGCTCATGGTGTTGAAAAAATATTAGTTATATATTTCATTGTTTTTCTTCTGCATGTCCCTATATTTAGTAGTCCTATTGGAGCACTGGCACTCAATGGATAGATCTTAAGCTATGATGATTTATTTATATGCAATTTATTATTTTTTCCTGTGCTCAAATTGAGTCAGTCAACATTTTCACATCTCACTAGTGGAATGAGAGTAGTTTCTATCCATCTGAAGCCATCTTTCTCTCTTACAGATTTTAAATCAGTTTGCAGTCTTGGGAATGCTCAGTTTGTTCTATGTTGAATTTGAACTTATCTCACTTCTCTTTTTGTCTTTACCTTTTTCTTTGGCTGTCCTGCAGAACAATTTTCAGCTACTTGCACCTTTGACTTTACAAATCAAAATTTTGGATTAAAGCATATTTCTTTTTCCCCTATGATTTTTTGTACAAAAGTCTTAGGTATAAATAAGCATGTTAAAAACCGTTAAGAGGAGTCATCATTGTGGTGATGGACTGATGGGGTGTGGGCTTCTTGTTCTTTAGTTTTTACATGTGCTGACGTAGCTCAGCTACACTGAGTTTACTACCTATTTCTAAGTTATGCTGTTTAATATTTTTCTTTTATCATTATGTGTTATGGAAATCTAATGTCTCAGTAATCATTTAAGGATGTTTTTTTGTCTCTTGTGCTTTTTACTTTCATTCATTCAATTTATAGATTATGGAGATTGTTGGAGAGTTGGAGGGGACTGTTTTCACTTTGGATCAATCAGAGAAGCAAGTAGGTGATGAGGTAATTGCATTGCTGCAGAAGGAGAAAAGATTTGATAGTAGTAGTTCAGATGATCATGAAGAACTTGAAATTTTCCATCATGCTGCTCTGAAGCTGGGAATTACATCATCCATAGCAGCTCTTACTGAGAGAAGAGCTCTCAAGAGGCTGTTAGAAAGAACCCGAGCTGAAGATGACAAAAGGAAAGAATCTATTGTTGCATACTTACTACATCTCATGAGAAAATACTCAAAACTTTTCAGAAATGAGATTTCAAATGATACAGATTCCCAAGGTTCTGCTCCATGTTCACCTACTATCTTTGGTTCTGAGGAGGTTGGTGGGAATGGTCAATCTTATGTGAGGCAGATATCTAAAGTCCCTTCTATTAATTTTACTCAGAATGGTGTTGAATCAGGCAATATGCCCATACCCCCAGAGGAATTAAGATGCCCAATCTCCTTGCAACTCATGTATGATCCAGTTATTATAACATCTGGACAGACATATGAACGTGTGTGCATCGAGAAGTGGTTCAGTGATGGACATAGTACTTGTCCAAAGACCCGGCAACAGCTCTCTCATCTCAGTCTAACTCCAAATTATTGCATTAAAGGCTTAATTGTTAGTTGGTGTGAACAGAATGGGCTCCCAGTTCCTGCTGGTCCACCAGAATCACTTGATTTGAACTACTGGAGGTTGGCATTATCCGAAAAGGAGACCACTTATTCAATATTGATGGAAAGCAGTGCTTTGTGCCAAACAAAGGATGCACAGGTGGTTCCTATAGAGGAGAGCGATGACATGGAGAAACTTAAGGTAGCTCTGGGTGCAGATATGGATAATAGCATGTGCAAAGATGGCGAGTTGGATAAAGTTGAAAAATATGAGAACTTGGTAGGTGCACTGACTGAAGGTAAAACAGTTGAGGAACAACGCAAAACCGTGGAGCAGATAAGATTTCTTCTGAAAGATGATGATGAAGCAAGGATTTATATGGGCAACGATGGGTTTGTGAAGGCACTTGTCCACTTTTTGAGGTCAGCTATCAACGAAGGCGATGAACAAGCCCAAGAAAATGGAGCAATGGCACTTTTCAATCTTGCTGTCAACAATAATAGGTGATTGATAGTGCTACTCATCCATAAGTTCTGCTTGCATTAGCCTCCAAGTTCCTTTTTTACTCTTCATCTTATGGCTAACATAGCTTTGCATATTCGAATTACTCAAGACAAAATGTCCTAGTAATTTCCAACAATACTTATATTTATTAGAACTTCCATTTATCTTTTGCCTGATGACCATATTTCTCTTTGTGGAATGTCAGGAACAAAAAAAAGTTGCTTGCTTCTGGGCTGATAGACCTGCTTGAGGAGATGATAAAAAATTCTAATATGCATGAGGCTGCTGCTGCCCTCTACCTCATTTTATCATGCCTTGATGATGCCAAGTTTATAATTGGCTCCAGCCAGGCCGTTTCTTTCCTGGTTCAGCTCCTGCAGACCAGCAGCTGTAGAAGATACTGCAAGCAAGATGCGCTCTACACTTTATACAACCTCTCCACCCACCCATTAAACATCTCTCCCCTTCTTGCTGCCGGCGTTATAAATTCTCTTTACTCCTTCCTTACAGTGCCTGCTGGGTCTACCAGCAATTTGTTGGCTGAAAAGGCCTTGGCCATCTTAACAAACTTGGCATCAAGTCCTTTAGGAAAGGAAGAAATAGTCTCTTCCACAGGTCTCATCGGAGCTGTCGCAGGCATCTTGGATACTGGGGAACCTCTGGAGCAAGAGCAAGCGGCATCCTGCTTCTTTTTATTGTGTGATGGTGATAACAATTGCTGTCAGATGGTGCTACAAGAAGGGGTGATTCCAGCTCTTGTCTGTATGTCAATTAATGGGACACCGAGAGGGCGGGAGAAAGCACAGAAACTGCTGAAACTGTTCCGTGAACAGAGGCAACGGGATATGTCACCGGGACAAGAACAGCTGAACCAGGTCCCTCAAATAGCATATGATGGGAGTGATGTTGTTGGTGACGATGAGAATGCCCTCCTTCACGGGAAGCCTCTGACTCGAGCGAGGTCTAGAACACTTGGAAGAGCTTTGAACTCAATGTGGAAGATCAGGAATTCTTTGCGGCATTTCTGCTAGAATGGCCATTATTGTATACAGAAATTACTCATGGAATCAATATTTGTGGTCTTTCTTTTCCCCTACTGCTGCAATTTTCCCCTTGTCTTCAGTAAGGGATAGGAGCAAAATCCAAAATCCAAAATCCAAGATGTACAGGCCTCTTTGCAATTATTCGTTTGTACTTTGTACATTAAATATTCGTGGTGTATCTATCAATAATTGGTTTAGTCAACCATGTTTAGTTCAGTCCTCGGTTTTACTGTCCCTGCCTTGTAGGATTCTGCTGCTGATGTGGATATCTTGCTTTCCTTTCATGAGATCTCTTGTCTTATGCACAAATTGAAATTGCCAATAACTTGTTGTAAATATATTGGGTCATTTTTTAAAGAAAAAACAATCAGATCCAAGTCATTTCCGGTATTTCTTAATAACTTTCTGTTTCTTTCTTCCCAAGCCATCGACCAAAGGCGGCCTTCCTCCTCTTCGTAATATAAATAACTCGACTCTCTTCTTCTTCTGCTTCAGTTCTCGCACTTCGTCTCCTCCATTTCTCATCTCCATTCGTCTTCCCTCGCTCCTTCTTCTTGGGGTTCGTGATCCATGAAGCTCGACTTGAGCGGTCTCCAATCTTTCCCTTCTCCTACTATGGCCGAAGTCGGCGTCGGCGAGAATGATCTCTTCGCTCGCCCTTCGTTCCAACTCCCAGCTTGCTCCGATGTGTGTATCCGTTTCCGGTTCTTTTGAGGTGTTAATCAACTGTGAAACTATTATGCTTCTTGATGGATGAATTCGGTGTTTGCTTTGATTTTGATGCATGTGTTAGTTCGATGGGTTTGAGAAGGAGGCGATCCAGATGGTGAAGCCGGCGAAGGGGACGACCACGCTCGCCTTCGTTTTCAAGGAAGGCGTCATCGTCGCCGCCGAATCGCGGACTAGCATGGGAGGACAGATCGGTAAGCATTTCTTCCTTCATTTTTTGTCCTTTCTTTGTATTTCAATATAACCTCGAGCAAGATCGAGAGTAGTTCTACACAGTTTCGACGATGTTGGTCATTTCCATCAGATCATCACCTACGATACTAAGATTTATTTTGACTAATCCTTCAACTTTGAGCCTGCAGAGGGAATTTTGAAGATTGTCAATTTGGCCTAGGTTCGAACCGAACCAAATCTATTTAGGCCAAATCGGGTTTTTTTCTTTACTCGAACTTCAATCCGAACC
Source organism: Canna indica (assembly GCA_034359265.1). NCBI lineage: Eukaryota > Viridiplantae > Streptophyta > Magnoliopsida > Zingiberales > Cannaceae > Canna > Canna indica. The sequence goes on along the minus strand of CP136893.1, from coordinate 12,782,259 downwards.
CGAACTAAATAATTCCTAACTTGATTTAACTCGAACTGAAATTATTTGGTTCGGTTCGATTTTAACCCAAAAAAAACCAAAATTGAGGGATTGATGGAGAAATCCAAATATCAAACCTAACGGGCCTAACCCAATCCCCCATCCGAACCCGATATCTGGAAAAAATAATTAATATTTTTCGATTATTTAGTTTTCTGTTCGGGTCGGTTCCCGAAATTCGGGAACCGGATCCGAACCGAAATAATTGATCGGGTTCGGTTTGGGTCAAGAACCGAATCTTGCGGCGTTGAAACCGAACCGAACCAAAAAATTCGGTTCGGTGTAATCCGAATAATGGACACCCCTAATTTGGCCCCGCAGTAATCACCATTTAGTGGATTTTTCTTAATTTATTTTTTAAAAAAATATCTAAATTTTTACGCCTAGACGTAAAATTATCACATAATTTATAAGCTAAAATAATGTGTCCATTGACTATTAGCAATCTCCCCTGGGCATAATTTAAATTTCTTTTGACTTATTTGACTTTACAAATTAATATGTAAGTTACATAATAAGATCTCATTGGTTCACACAGAAAGTGTTTTTTTTATGAATTTAATATCCTTACGATTTTTTAGAAAATGACCATCATGTGTTTGGTTGATAGTAAATGAATTAAAATTTTATATGATCTAATTTGTCCCATTTTGCCTATTTCCTATCAATTAAATGAGGAAAATTTCTCCATCCCAAGAAGTTGTACTTTTCATCTAGTTTTCTATCAACCAAACAACCTCAAATTTGGTTTAAATTTTAGACAATGTCAAAAAATTTGAAAAATAGTCAAATTGAAATATAGTGTTTTAAGTATAGTGATCAAGTTAAGATATTTCATAGTCAAATTAGAATTTACTCTTTTTCAAAAACTATTTTGTTGCGATTTCTTTGTGCATGCGTACTATAGGCACAGGCCTATGTATGTCACTTCAGAACATGGCCTATTTAATCCGAGTAAAGCCCACAAATATATATAGAATCTAAACATTGATAAAGATGGCATTTAGTATGGAATTTGAGGAAAGCCAATTTTTGATACGAGGGTTTTAATTCTCATCTCGGGAAAGTTAGTGGGAAAAAATGAAAACACATATTTGGATGGTTAATTAATAGGATTCAGAGGGAGTAAAATTCTCATATTATGAATTATCTAATCTCATATGAAGCAGCAAACCTATCAAGGAGATAGGTTTTTTCAATTATTCCATTAGTTCATTCACAAGTATAATATCTTTATTGTGTCCATCAATGAGAATGATTCTTTTTAATCACTTTTCTATTACCATTCTGTTATATAATTTGATAAAAATCTCGAGTTTACTAATTCGCCAGAGTAACTTTTCTAGGATTGTATTTCCGAAAATAATTTCTTGAGATTCTAAGTTAGCAACTAGTTCATATTTACGAGTAGCAAATTTTAGAGAGTAATAGCTAGAAATGACAGCGGATCAGATACGATGCGGATAGCATATTATCAGCATTCACACCTCACTTTACATCCGCATATCTGCATCCATATCTGAACCGCATTTAATAAAAAATTAATAAATGATCTATTTAATAAAAATAATAATAAATTATATTATTAAAATTCATAATAATTAGTAACTTATTCGGTTTTCTATGTAATTTATCATAAAATATATCTGTATAAGTTATATTAAGTAACTTATATATGAGCAAAATAGTAATTATCTATATGCGAATAATGCGGTGCGGATACACAACCATATCCGTATCTACACCTCATCTGCTCAGATAAAAAAAATAATTAAATCTATATTTGTTTTTATTTACAGATGGATCAGATATGGTGCATATGTATTTTTATTCGGCAGATGTGGATAAAATTGTCATCCCTACTAATAGCAAACTAGGAAAAAAGTACTTTCCATTTGTTTTTAGTTTGACTTCTCCAACTTAAGAGTAAAACCTCTAGGTCATGTTTGTTTTACGAAATAAAGAAAGAAATCTAAGGGGTAAATTTTAATCGCTTGTTTGTTTGGTGATGGTATTTGGATCAGAAGGAGACATGATTAGAAGATAAAATCGAAACTATATTTGGTGTACATTTGGTAAAAGAAGTTATATTCAGTGTTCTCTCATTTATTTTCCTACCTTATATCTCATCCTAATATATCTTATCCAATCTAATAAAACAAACAAACCAATTTTTCTCGACTCTTTCTTCGTATCTAATCAAAAGCTTGGAGTTCCCTTTTTCAGAATGTTGTTCCCTTCAAGAAAAAAATAAAAATAAAAAACTCAAACAAGGGTAATTTCATGATCAAGATCTTGGTCAAGGACAGCCGGGAAGAGCCATCTTCAAGAAAAGGAAGCTGAACTTGAATTACAAGTTTGTGAGGAAACCAGGACAGTTTATTAGAGCTACGCCTAAATTTTCTAGTTAGCACAAAAAAAACAGAGCTTTTCTAAATTTGCATGAGTCATCTTTGCACAAGCCCGGGTGACACTATTTTTATGGTTATCATTCCAATTTTATTGGGGGAGATTTGGTTGCCCGCAAGTGCAAATGTTGTAAAAAGTATTTTGATGCAAAAGCAAATGTCCGCGAATAGAATTTGCAACCTACTGTTTGGTTCCCCCGCAAGTAGAGTTGCAACTTCTATTTGCAAGCGTTTGGTTGGCCGCAAAGGGAAGTTGCAATTACACTTACAACTTGCATCTTCGTATCTAGGTCTAGTAATTTTGGCTCGGTCTAATATAAGAGTGGAAGATTTCGGCCCCACCCAACAGCCGACCCGACTCAGCACGAAAAAAATCAGGTTCGGGCCATTATCGAGTTCGGGACGTTATCGGGTCAGCTCGATAAGGCTCGATCCCTTATCGTGCCGGGTTGGGCCATTCCGATAGCCCGATAAACACTTCAAATCGGGTATTAACGGATTTAAAATTCGTTAATTGTTGGGTTGGGTTTAAACCCGATTTTAAATATTTTTTAGTGGTATCGAGCTAAATGGGCTGGGTTGTGCCGACCCATTATTTTTCGTGTCGGATCGGGCCGGGCAAGAATTTTTTCGGGGCGGGCCAAAAACTTAGGCCCGACACTATTTGCCAGATCTAGTCTGATAGTCCAACATGATAAAATCATGATCGGGGCACACATTATTGTGTCGGCCCAGGGGATGTAGGTCCGACCCGGCCTTATAGCCTAAGACCGGCCCGAGCTCAAAGCGGCGACCCTGTGCCAGGCTGGGCCGCCCCTCTGGGAATCCGGGTCGTGCCAGACATGTCCTAACTGGCAACGGGCCTGATCGGGTTCGGGACTAGGTCGACTCGAGCACGACCTATTGAAGGAACAAAGATGTTAGTCAAATAGAGGTAAAAGGGTAAATGTCATTTTACCCCTCAAATAATAATTGATCGATTACAACAGAATCAATTCGACCACAATAATATTATTTTATACTCTAAACCATCATTTAGTTTAGTAAAATATGTTTTATATTATTTAATTATTTATCAAAATAAATTAATAATTTTTAATTATTGTATAATGTTGAAAATATAAAAAAATCTATCAAATGACATCAGATCTAAAATCTGACACTACCATCGCGTTCAACACGCAAAAATCTACAACTTTTATATTTATCCCGTCTCCATCCGACGACTCTAAGTCGGCAAAATTAATTATTTTTCAATACTTAAATTATTGCATTTGTAGTCCATAATCATGTATTGCGGACTCTTTGGACTGTAATTCCATTTACAGCCTTCAAATGATATTAGAAATATAAGTTGCAACTACTAAATGCTGCAAAATACTTTTGCAGCCAACCAAACAAATTTATTATCTAACTTTACACTTGCATTTGTACTTGCAGGCAACCAAACACCCCTGTATTACTTTGACCGTGCACGTTCTATCTCAAAGCCTTTTATTTTGAATGTCTTAATTAAAATTGTTGTATTTTCTTTTTATGCCAAAAGAAAAAAATATAAAGAAAAAGTCAACCACCTGAATTAATTTTTTTATTAACAAGACATTTCTGCAAACTAATTGCTTGTAGAACTGCTTAACGACATCCATGTTCAAATAAATGATCAATCGGATAAAAAACAGGCTTCTCCAGTTTTTCCACTCTTTATTAGTCCATCTAATTTATTCTTTCACAGCTTCTCAAAACGCTAACAAAATCGTTGAGATCAATTCATATCTGCTGGGTACAATTGCTGGAGGCGCTGCAGATTGCCAATTCTGGCACAGGAACCTGGGAATCAAGGTATAGATGTTGTATCCAGTATGAACAAAATTAGTATGGAGATTATCTCTATAGTAATTTTTTAAAAGACAATAAATGAATAAACATTGTTAATGAGTGATCGAAAGGACAATAAATGAGTGAAAATATATTCACTCTGACTACTTATCTTCACTTGTTCCATAAAAATTGTTGAGACTATCTCTATATATTAGTTTTACTTATTCCATATAAATTACCATTTTCATTATATACAGTGTCGTCTTCACGATCTGGCAAACAAGAGAAGGATCTCAGTCGCAGGTGCTTCAAAGATGCTTGCAAACATACTCTACTCCTACCGTAAAATGGGTCTTTCAATAGGGACCATGATTGCTGGATGGGATGAAAATGTATATATATATATCTTTCCTTATTCTAGATCGGATTCAATTAATCGAGAATGGGTACGTATAACCAGCTCATGATTCTTTCTCATTTTAGGGACCTGGATTATACTACGTTGACAGTGAGGGTGGACGGCTCAAGGGAACACGCTTCTCAGTTGGGTCAGGGAGTCCATATGCTTATGGGGTTCTGGATAGTGGGTAGGCCTTCTGTTTAATTAATTCCCTCATGCTTTTGATGTCTGCCATGGTATATATATATATATACAATTTAGTTTAAGCTTGATTAATTGTCCAGTCTTTTATGTTCCTCTTAGTTATCGTTACGATATGACATTGGAGGAAGCTGCAGAATTAGCTCGGAGAGCCATTTATCACGCGGCATTTCGCGATGGAGCGAGTGGAGGAGTTGCTAGTGGTACGTATGCCTATTTCTCTTTCCTCAAACACTAGCTAGCCATTAATGATGAACTTCCTTTGCATTGCTGTTTTCATAATTATCACCAAGAAAAAGTGTAATTATACCATCAAAAAGCAGTGGCCAGATCTTTACTCTTACTCCATTGATAGATTTTCAACTAGTGGAGTGGATCTACTCTGTCTGATAACTTTGCATTGTGGTGAAATTATATGATGTTATTTATGGTCACACTACAGTGTAATTGTTATAATGCTCTGTCCATCATTATAGATCATAGCCTTGCATGAGTTTGACAAAACGGAACACTCATTTTCTACAGTTCATTTTGTTGGACCTGATGGCTCGAAGAAGCTCTCTGGAGATGATGTTAGTGAGCTTCATTACAAGTATTATCCTGTGGGCAAGACCCCTTTCGAGCAAGCAATGGCTGAAGCTACAGAAGCCTGAGAGATCAGTCTTCTTAAACTTTGATTTCCTACAATAATTTGTATTAATTAAACAGCCTTTTATTCTGTATAATTTTAAGAAACAACAATCTTATTATAATATTCTCTTTCATGATCATGCCATGCTTGTCGGATTACTAGACAATTATGATTCTTTATGAAAGCTCCAGTGGCGAAGCTAGATCCCTAATTTTATTCAGACTATGATGTAGCAGTCAAGCATCCAAAGATACTCTGCTGTAGCAGGTAAAGGCCTCTATTAGCCTGCTACCTTCCACTTGCACCAGTTTAAGACAATTCTGAACTCCAACTCACTGCTCGATTTCCAATAAGTTCTGTACTACTGACATTGACGCCAACTTTGATGTCAGTGCAATTAAGTTTTCAATGATGAAATTCCGTGGACAAGCACACTATAAACCAAAGAGTCTTTTTCTATTCACATCTGCAAAGAATATATATATATACATGAATTTCTTCACTGTTCATACTCTCCAGCAGGCACAGGATTGGATGATGATAATGAAAATTAAGTAGATGCACAGTTAAAGAGCGAAACCTTTCTACATAAACAAAGAAAGTACAATGGGCATCAGCAATGACTGATGCCGTTGCTAAAAAGCATCAGCAACGGCCGAGCCGTTGCAATAGAGCCGTGACAGAAAGTTGTGTTGCTGATAACTTAGCAACGGCTCAGCAACGGCCGCTCGGGCCGTTGCTAAAAATATTATCAGCAACGGTTTTGCCACAGACTCGGAGCCGTTGCTGATAACATTAATAGCAACGGCCGCTGAGTCCGTAGCAACGCCGTTAGTAAAAGCCCGTCGCTAAGCCGTTGCTGTAGGTCATCAGCAACGGCTTTCGATACACTTTTAGCAACGACTTTCCCACGGACGGTCGTGGGAAAGCCGTTGCTGATGATGTGAACCTGGTAACGAAAAAATTTAAAATTCCAAATTTTCATTGATACATTGATACATTATCTGATACATAACTCACACACCCATACACTCATACACACATTCATTCACACATCACAAACACACCAAGATATACATCAAAACAATTATATTTATATTGATAATTATCCACGATAGTATTAAAACAATTCAAATGCAAAATTGAAGTATCAACATCTCAGTAACATAGTCAATATAAATTAAACAAGTTCAATATCTCAATAACAAAGTCAATATAAACAAAATCTCACGATGACGATGGAGGATGGTCTGCATCATATGGCGGGGTCTGGAGTGCTTGAGTGTACACCGGTGTGGACTGACTCGAGGATGATGGATTAGATGATGCCGAAGAGATGCCTGCTTCGGGATGACCTGACATGTTGCGTAGCATAGCTTGTATATCCGCCATCATCTGACTCTGGCGCTCCATTATCTCAGTCTGACGTGCGACCATGTCCTCTAGAGTCCTTATTCTGCTACTATGATCATAACTGGATCTAAAGGTGGACGGCCGCTCATGACCACTATCTGCGAAGCCATATACGCGGCCATGGTCCCAGCCACCTGCGGCCTTGACCCACGATGCTGCGTCAAAGTCCTCGGGGGTACCCCCGCGCTGCACCACCGTCTGGCTGTAGGTCTCCTACTCGAGTTTGATTTTTTGTTTAATATTTATCATAAAACTTAAATTATAAATATATAATGAATAATTTAAACAAATATATAATTACCATAATGTATGCAGCGCGATTGTCGATGTACTCCCCCGTCCCATGTGCTCGACGGTGAGTCCGCTCAAACACCGCCATCGGGGAGGGTCGCTGGACAGTCCCGTCATCCGACACCGTCGTCTACATTTACAAAACAAATACATTAATTAGTACACATAGTAATAAATAAAATATATAATTAAAAGATATACTTACCATAAGGTTCGCGTGCACTGCAAATGCAACAGAGCCGCCGGTGTGACGCACTGCTCCCCCCGACATGCGATTTCTAGCTGCATTCCGAGAAACCTCCTGCCATCGATCCGTCGACCATATTCCCACAAGCTGGTCCCATATATCCGGAGTAATCCAACCGAGGCCGTATTCCCGAGTCTCCGTGATGTTAGTGGTCCCAGCTCGGGCCATCGCCTGGGACCGAGCCTGCCCCAGCTGCCTGTTGTACCTTGCCCGGGAAATAGTCTCCCAGGCAGCGTAAATGAAGGGCCTCTGGTCCTCGGCCCATGTATAGCGAGCCTGCAAAATAATAATATCAGTACCAATATTAATATATCATCATGCATGTAAAAAAAAAAATAATATGTGTCTCAAACTCGCGCCATAACATGTCGACGTGCTCGCTAGGCACGTGAAACCACGTAGGCCATGCCCCGTGCATGTATCGTCGAATAGTAGAAGAAATGCTCCTCGGCACTTCTTCTTGCTCGAACTTGCACAACAAAAATAAATTTTAACATTATATTATGATATAATGAATTTGTAATGATTCATAATTCATGATATATTACCGCTCCCCAATCACGCTAATCAATCTACGTGACTCTGTGGCTGGTGGAGGCTGCCACCTGTTCGGCCCGCGTGGCCGCCTGCGTCTGGATGTACTAGCCTCGGCAGTATCATCCTCATGAGGATCAGCAACAGGAGGATCAGCAGCATGAGTAAGTGCTGGAGTCTCACCGATCGGAGACTCTGAAGCTCTCCTGCGTCGATAACCACGACCAGACATATCTGTCGAACAGACATATAATCAGATTATTGTATAAATAGTAGAGATATATTTAATAAAATATATACTTTACAATTATTCCTCATCATCTGAATAATAGTCTTCGAATTCTTCTTCTTCTTCCTCTTCTTCCTCTTCTTCCTCTTCTTTATCTTCTTCATCTCCAGCTTTCTCAATTTCATGATCGTCATCATCAGCATATTCAACTTCTAATTGAATTGACGTTGTATCTGCATCCTCGAGTATTGGAATAATACGATCCACAGCAGGAGGATCATCTTCTTGATAGAAACCATGTGTCATATCAGGTATCAGCTCATTTTCTCCTACTATCGGATTAATTTTTCCTCTACCTTTTGTCTTACAGACTACACGCCAATCTGCTCTATCTTTATTTCGAGCTGGATACTTCGCGTAATATACTTGTTTGGCTTATGATGTCAATATAAAAGGCTCATTTGCTGCCAATTTCGATTTGTAATTAACCTCAACAAGTTTGTATTTTGGATGAATTTTCATGCCCCTTTCTGTTGTATCGAACCAATAACATCTAAATAGGATCACTGATTTCAAGCTGAAGTAGTGCAACTCTATCACTTCTTCCACCAGTCCATAAAAATCTATATCACATTCAACATAGGTTGTCCCTTTCACGCAGACCCCAGCATTCATCGTCTTCTTTGTAAATGAATATTCAACCGTGTGAAATTTATACCCGTTAACAAAATATCCGCTATAGCACGACACAAGTCGCGACGGTCCACTAATAAACTCAAATATTCTTTCATCTATTTCAGCTCTGTGATCTTTGCTGTAAGTCTGAATCCAAGTAGGGAAATCACGATTCCGTAATCTCTCCAATTCTTCATCGTTGTGAATAGAGTATTTTTGCACCATCTCAATGTCAAATATTTCAATGAATTGTTCAATCTCTGGACAATTGAGTAATACATACAAGTGTGCCAAATGATACTCTTCATCGCTTAAGTGTCGAGATGGACGAGAACCAAAAGCACGACCAGAGTGACAAAATATATTTAAACGTCCATCTGAATGTCGAACACCCCCGTCGTCGTTACGTGGAAGACGATCAAATCTTGTCTGTACTGTCGATTCAAAGTAAAATGAGCAGAATGTTGAAATTTCTTGGATGATATACGATTCAGATATTGATCCTTCAATAGCTGCGGTGTTCTTTACTTTTTTCTTCAGACGATTCATGTATCTTTGAAATAAGTACATCCACCGATATTGAACGGGGCCACCAACTCGTGCCTCGTATGCCAAGTGTATCGGTAGATGCTCCATCGAGTCAAAAAATGCAGGAGGGAAAAACTGCTCCAGCTTGCATATGATTTCAACAATTTTATTTTCAAGTGTTGACATATCTTCGACTCGAAGGACATTTGCACAGATGTTTCTAAAAAACATACTTAATTCAGTCAACGGACCCCAAATATTATCAGGTAGAAGATCTCGAAATGCGATTGAAAGTAATCTCTGCATGAATACATGACAATCATGGCTCTTCATCCCTGATATTTTGCAATCATCGACGTTCACACATCGAGATAAGTTTGAAGCATATCCATCGGGGTAATATGAGTTCTTTTACCCATTGACAAATATCTTTGATCTGTTATTTATTTAACACATATAGGGCATTCGGTTTCAGATATCGTCCGTTGACCTCTTGTAACTCCAACTCTGGTCTTTTACAAAGTATTTTCAGATCATGTCGGGTTTTGACATTATCTTTAGTTTTTCCAGAAATATCCATCAAAGTGTTGAAAATATTATCAAACACATTTTTTTCAATGTGCATGACATCTAAATTATGTCGAATCAATAATGAAGTCCAATAGGGCAATTCCCAAAAGATACTTTTTTTCACCCAGTTTTGTGTTTGGCCAAAATCTGACACTCTTTCATTGCGACCAAATACTATATCTGGGAGTGTTGAAACACGTGCTAACATTTGTTCACCAGACAACATCGGTGGTGGCCCATCTCTTTCGACTCTGCCCTTAGTAAATTTATTACGATTCCTTCGATACTGATGATTAACCGGTAGGAATCGACGATGACAATCAAAGAATGAGATTTTTCGTCCGTTCTGAAGACTGATTGATTTAGAGTGTTCCATACAATACGGACAAGAGAGTCGGCTGTGAGTGCTCCAACCCGACAACATGCCGTACGCGGGGAAATCATTGATTGTCCACAAGACCGCGGCCTTTAAATTGAAGTTTTGCTTCCGATGACAATCATAAGTGACAGCTCCCTCAGTCCACAATGTTTTCAATTCATCTATCAAGGGTCTGAGAAATATGTCAATTTCTTTTCGCGGACCCTTAGGACCCGGATTAATCATCGAAAGATAAATAAATTCATCTTTCATGCACATTGACGGTGGTAAATTATAAACTGTCAGCAGCACTGGCCAAACTGAATAAGGAGTTGCAGAATGTCCAAACGGATTAAAACCATCTGTGCACAATCCCAATCTGATATTTCTAGTATCCCTAGCAAATGAAGGATAACATGTATCCAAATATTTCCATGCTTCACTGTCAGATGGATGAGTCATTACTGTATCATCACGACTTCTTGCATGCCAACTCATGTAGGGGGCTGTCTTTTTCGACATGAATAATCTTTGAAGCCTCGGTGTTAGTGGAAAATACCGAAGCACCTTAAACGGGATATTTTTCTGTCGGACCGATTTCTTCTCCTTGTAACGAGGGTGTTGACATACAGGATATTTATCCAACTGCACATTTTCTTTATAATATAAAATGCAGTTATTTTGGCACGCGTGTATTTTTTCGTACCCAAGCTGTGTCATTAGCTTTTTAGTCTTATAAAAAGTTGGCTCAAACTTGTTATCAGTAGGCAGCATTCCATTAATCAATCCAGCAATCCGATCATACGCAACTCCGCTGATATTACAATCGGCCTTGATGTTTAAGAGCTGTGTCATTGCTGAAAACCTAGTATATTTAGGACAATTCTTATACAAAGGTTCATCGGCAGCTTTCAACATCTCGTAAAATTCTGCAGCTTCTTTATTCGGTAATTCAATCTCTACCGCAATTTGTACTTCTGTGATATCAACCGCTGTAGTATCTAGTGGGACTGATGTCTGAAGAACTGGCCGATGAACATTATCATTCAGGTGGAATTGACCCCCAAGACTATCAAGTATCATAGTTCTATAGGGATTACATTGACCGGATGAAGAAGCACTAGCAGATGAAGATTCACCATATGTCTGAACGACAGGATTGCTCGACGTCCCGACTTCGCGTGACTCCCCATGACAAGTCCATATAAAATATCTTGGTGCAAATCCTTTGCTATATAGATGCAGAGTGACAGTCTCCCGATCCAAAAATCGTCCATTCGAACAAATGCGGCACGGACATCGGATTTGATCACCCATGCTAACGAAATTCCGATTCGAATAGGCAAAATTTAGAAAGTACGTTACGCCTAATCGAAACTCATTCGTTAAAGCTCCACGATCAAGACGTCGGTACATCCAACTTCGATCAGCCGACATGATTCTGTCAATCAATGACAATTTCTTTGGTTAATGTCTTTAGGTGAGATTGTCCTATTCCATTCGGGATTTATGTTATTCATACTGCACTTACGTTTTTATTTTAACTGTTAACTAATTATTCTAAATTTCGGCAGCATCTCCCTACAGTTCTCCGAATACGCATATCATCTGGGCGCGTATCGGAGAACAAGAGAGATGTTGCCGAAATTTAGAATAATTAGTTAACAGTTAAAATAAAAATATAAGTGCAGTACAAATAACTATATTCCCAAATTATCCAATCAGAGACAATTCAAGAATTGTACGTCGTATAAAAGATCATCTACTTCTTTTACACGAACATACAATCCCCGAACGGATCTAAGGTTTTGCTAAATCATATCCGACTCGTCGATGCGTACGTGAAACATATGAACTCGTCGGATGAATGATTATTTTCTAAATGTTTCGAGACAGTTCGAGTCCATATTGGACGATTTCGACGCGCGTCCGAAGTGGACGATTTCGGCGCGCGTCCGAAGTGGATAATTCCGAAATTAATCTAAACCCTAAAAATTATTCTAACAAATTAAACAATTAATCTAAATAATCAATTAACAATTAATTAACAATAAAAAAAACAATAAAAAAATATTATTAAACTACAAATTCCGGCGCCGGAGTCAGGTGGACTCCGGCGCCGGCGTACAGTGGCCGGGCACACTGTCCGGCCAATGTACAAGGTCCGGCGGCGGCCATCGGCCGACTGCCGCCGGCAGAAACCCTATTTTTAGGGTTTCGGTCGGATTTTCTACCGACCGCAACAGGAAGAGACGGCCGGCCGGAGGGCACATACCTGACAGTGTCGGCAGCAGCGGGAGGCGTCGTCGGCATCGACAGCGGCGGCGAGAGGCAGGAGAGGAGCGGCGGCGGCAGCAGCGGGAGGAAGAAGGGGGGGCGGGCGCGATCGCCCGTTAGAAAGTCGTTGCTGATAAGTTATCATCAGCAACGGCTCACTTGTCCGTTAGCAAGCCGTTGCTAATAAGTTATCATCTGCAACGGCTCACTCGTCCGTTAGAAAGTCGTTGCTGATAATTAACATCATCAGCAACGGCTCGCATGTCCGTTAGAAAGCCGTTGCAGATACAATATATCTACAACGGCTCGAGCGGCCGTAAGAATGTCGTTGCAAATAGCAACGATTTGAGTGGCCGTTGCTGATAGCCGTTGCTGAAGATTAAATTTCTAGTAGTGGTACTAATACTACGGAATTAATACTTATTCTTCAAGTCAAAAAAAAAAAAAAGAACAGATAAAAGTGAGCTATTAGCATTTCCCAAAGATAAAGCAATCAAACCCTGTCCAACTGCAATCACAAACAGCAATCCCTTCAACCACCACATTACACTGCGGTAATTGGCCCCATCCACATCATTCCCTACCTCCTCAAATACTTGGAATCATTGTTATGATATATATACCCTTCTCCTTTGCTTACCTTCTACTACTCTACTCCCCACGCTTGCAGCTCCACTGGGCTCTCCGCAATTAACTCCCCACTACTCTTAACCGATTCATTACTCCCTCGCTCCTAGTCTTTAAATAATCCGTTTCCTTAAACCTGTCTCTTCCACTCTCCTCCGTTTCGTTTCCAGTGTTAGTGCTTACAACTGCTTCTAGATGATGAGGAGGCGGCGGCTGTACCTGTTTGCCACCATTGTTTCCATGATGCACATAATTCTTCTCGCGCCGATGCGGTGCCTGGCACTGTCGCCGGACGGGCTCTCGCTCCTCGCTTTCAAGGCGGCGGTGTCCGACGACCCGTCCTCGTCCCTTGCCGGGTGGAGCGAGGATGACGACGACCCCTGCCGATGGCCCGGCATCTCCTGCGCTAATGTGACCGGCTCCGCGTTCCCCCGCGTCGTTGGCATCGCGGTCTCCGGCAAGAACTTGTCCGGTTACATCCCCTCCGAGCTCGGCACGCTCCTATACCTCCGCCGACTCAACCTCCATGGCAATCGGCTCTCCGGCCCCATCCCTGCCCAGCTCTTCAACGCTTCCTCCCTCCACTCCCTCTTCCTCTACGACAACCGCCTCTCCGGCCCCTTCCCCGCCGCCGCCTGCGACGTCCCTCGCCTCCAGAACCTCGACCTCTCCCGCAATGCCCTTGCCGGGCCCCTTCCGCCGGCGCTCCGTGGGTGCCGCCAGCTGCAGCGGCTCATCCTCGCTGGAAACCGTCTTTCCGGTGTCATCCCTACCGGGATATGGCCGGAGATGGCGGGGCTCGTCCAGCTCGACCTGTCCTCCAACGCCTTCGAGGGCCCCATCCCGCCAGACCTCGGCGAACTCGACTCCCTCGGCGGCACGCTCAACCTCTCGCATAACCATTTCTCCGGTGGGATCCCCAGCACGCTCGGCAACCTGCCGTCGACGGTCAGCCTCGACCTGCGGTACAACAACCTTACCGGGGAGATCCCCGGTGTCGGGACGCTGGCGAACCAGGGCCCCACGGCGTTCCTCAACAACCCGGGGTTGTGCGGGTTCCCGCTGCTGATCCCCTGCGAGGTACGGGCGGTTCCGGCGCCGGAGGTTTCCGGAGCAGGGCGGGGAGCCGTGGCGGCAGGTGGGTCTGGCACCGGGACGGACGAGGCGACGGCGGGGGAGCGGGGGAGGGGGATGAGGACGGGGCTGATCGTGCTGATCTCAGTCGCGGACGCGGCCGGGGTGGCGCTGGTGGGACTGGTGGTGGTGTGCGCGTACTGGAAAGTGAAAGATAAGGATAAAGGGTGCGCAAAGCTTGGGAGGAGGAGCGAGAAAGGAGAACCCGGCCGGTGGCGACGGTGCGGGTGGTGCGGGGCGGCTGGCGCGGAGAAGGGGGAGGGAGGGTTTTCGTCGTCGGACGACGAGGAAGAGGGCGGAGGGGCGGAAGGGGAGATGGTGTCAATGGACAAGGGCTTCAAGGTGGATCTGGAGGAGCTGCTGCGGGCGTCAGCATACGTACTGGGGAAAGGGGGCAAGGGGATCGTGTACAAGGTGGTGGTCGGGGACGGATCGGCGGTGGCGGTGCGGAGGCTGGGTGACGGCGAAAGCGTTGGAGGAGGTGGCAGGTACAAGGAGTTCGCGGCGGAGGTGAGGGCGATGGGGCGAGTGCGCCACCCGAACTTGGTGAAGCTACGAGCGTACTACTGGGCACCCGACGAGAAGCTTCTCATCACCGACTTCATCTCCAACGGCAATCTCGCCGCCGCCTTGCGAGGTCAGTAATCACAAAATTTCTTCTCATAATTAATTTAATTAACAAATTAACTAAATCTCAAAGTTATTAATTTGGTCGGATGCGAGATTTGAATGTTTGCTAGGTTAAAATAATGTTGTTCCAATTAAACTTGGACCAAACGACATTTTAAATTATTTATCTTGATTTGATCGCGCGAATCTTGAGGCCGTAGGGAAGCAGGACGGTGGTCCGGTTCAAGGGATTAATGTAGGACGACGATAGTAGACGTAGTACATCTGTTTCTTCTTCCTCTTGTCTTCTCCTGCCTTTGTCGTTACGAAACAGATGGTCGCTTATAAAACTCGTACATAGATATTGACTTCGGTGGAGTACGATTAGACTTATTTTCCCACAGCAAAAGGGTCTAAACAAACCAGTATCATGCATTTTCTTTGGGATTTATTTCATTTGTCTACTTCTCTAAGATGGACCACTTATACGATTATTTACTATATATCTACCGCAGTCATCATTTTTCCCTTCCCGAATTGGTTTGATTCACTTTGCTGATGATGTAGATTAATGGTTTGTGATACTTGACATAATTAGGAAAACAAAACCATTACTTTCTGACTCGAGAGCTTGAGCTAATTCTGTGAGCAAACTAGAATAAGATTAAAATGACTTTATAGAGACCGACAAGGGTTCAGCTTCTTTTTCTTTCTGCATCTTTGGCGGAACAAACAAAAGGGTTACATAGCCCGTCTCTTTTGGCGGAGCCCAAACACTGAGAAGAGAAAGGACAAATTCCCAAACCTTTATGCCGGAGAAAAGATTTTCTCCGAAAGCACACCGCATTTGCAAACTAATTTCTCGAAACTTGTACCGGATGACATCACATGCACAGTCCGCATCGTTGTTAATTGTCACTGGGTCCAATAAATTTGTTTGGTGGCCGGGTGGGAATCACATTCCCACGCCCAATTAAGAAACATAACTTCTCCGTAATCCAGATCTGAAATTGCTAGCTCATTAATTATTGAGAGTCATTGAACTATTTGCTTTTTTATTTGGACGAAAAAAAAGACAGCGGCGACTTATCGAGGAAAGTAAAAAAGTATTCAAGTGTGACCTAAAGCTCAGACATCCCCCCGTGCTGCCGAGGGAATTGCTGTACTTATGCCACTCCCCCTACTTCGTCGGTCAAGTAAAATCCATGTGATCACGCCAAATATATCACCATCAATCGGTCCGTACTGACATTGAGATATCTGCAGCACTATGAACACCCACATTTCCCAATTTATCATTACATGCTAAATTACATGCATTAGAAGTTAAGAAGCCCTTTGCCTTGCAAAAACTATGAGACAACTTTTAGTTGCAGTTTTGAAACATGTCGTTTTATACTTATTAGGCCTTTGGATTATTAATTTCTAGCTTTACTTTGGTAATGTTTATGTCATTTACTGAGTTGCCTGCGCGTCGCAGGTCGGTCGGGGCAGCCGAGTTTGACGTGGTCGGTGCGGCTGCGCATCGCCCGAGGCGTCGCCCGCGGCCTCGCTCACCTCCACGACTGCAGTCCCCGCAAGTTCGTCCATGGCGACCTCAAGCCCTCCAACATCCTCCTCGACGCCGACTTCAACCCTCACATCTCCGACTTCGGCCTCCTCCGTCTCCTCTCCCTCACCTCGACCTCCACCTCCGCCGCCGCCAATGCCTCCTCCACCAGCACCGGCCTAGGCCTGCTCGGCGCCGCGCTACCCTCCTCCGCCAAATCCTCCCACATCGACCTCCCCAACCCCTACCGCGCTCCCGAGATCCGCGCCGCCGTGGCAACGCGCCCCGCCCAGAAGTCCGACGTGTACTCCTTCGGCGTGGTGCTGCTGGAGATGCTGACGGGGAAACCGCCGGAGATGTCGTCGCCTTCTCCGTCGACGTCTTCGGGCGAGCAGGTGGTGGGGCTGGTGAAGTGGGTGGCCAAGGGGTTCGACGAGGCGAGGCCACTGACGGAGATGGTGGACCCGGTGCTGCTCCATGAGGTGCACGCCAAGAAAGAGGTGGTGGCGGCGTTCTACGTCGCTCTCGCGTGCACCGATACCGATCCGGAGGCGAGGCCAAGGATGAAGACGGTATCGGAAAACCTCGACAGGATCGCAAAGTGATCAAGTTTGATTATATATAGTTAATGAGAATTGAATTGGCCATACTACTGAAGAGAATAGTACGGTTACAGGTGAAGAGGACACAAAAGGTTTAGTTGATCATATTCATAATTCATCCCGGCATGCATCCTTTTGCCTCCAAGAGAATTAAGTTAAGCGATCACATATCTAGCTCCAGGCGCCAGTACGTACATAACAGGATAATAAGAGTGGGACAAACATGAAGTTTTCAAGTTTTAAAGAGTATTATGTCAAGCAGGCTTTTCTGAGTCTGCGACTGTGGTGGGAGTGAAAATAATTAATTACTTTGATGGTGCCTTTTGTTCACGCTTTATTGTCATCATTTTGATGTATATTTAAACTTATATGCTCTTCAGCCAGTCCAAATGACAGAAAAAGAAGAAGACTAATTAAAACAGTTCATTTCAGACATCATAATGGCAATGCTTCAAGATCATTTTGTTTTCCATTCCTCGGGCACTGGAAGGAAAAAGTGTGTTTCTCTGTCTGTTGCAGGCTTGCCTTAATTAATAAAAATTTACATCTTTCAAAATTTCTTTGAAGTCATGTTTTAAATTTCTATATAAATTTTGAACAGAGTCAGGGCAATGAGATTTTTTTCGTGTTTTTGTGATGGATTCGGCAATAATGAATCAACAATCAAGGGTATAAATGTCGACTTATTCAAGGCTCATTCCCGTGAGATTTTAGGAGAGATCCTCGTTGAACACCCAGACATGCCTCATAAAACAGACACGACGTATATCAAGTATACTTTTTGTTCCAATTTCATACCCCTCTTCTTAGATTCTCTTTCATTTGAGCGTCGGAGTGTCTTTGCAAGTCACCATCGAACCCACGTTGGACCAGGAGGCACGAAAGCCTGCAACACCCCCTACTTCAGGCGAGAACATTTAGCGTCCACTGTGTGGCCTAGTAAATCTTACCTGCCCCACTATGATAGACATCCGGAGTCAGACGAACGTTGTTGGCAATAGGAAGCAACCTAGCAGCAGCGCTCCTCCACTACCTAGAGACGCTAACACGGTGAGGAGTGGCGCTCTGATCGGTGCCCACCGACTCAACTCTAGAGGAGCTATGACGCCTGATCGTCGATCTCCAAGCGCAAAACCAAAGGTTGACAGCCCAGGTCGACACACTAACACAATCTAAAGAACAACATCCAACTAAGCACGAGCATCGTCGCTCAGAGCATGAAGAAGACAAACACCTTGAGAGGAATGGAGGGCTAGCTTCGGCCTTCAGAGATGAGATCTTCCACACCCAATACCAGAGGGAAGGAACCGAGGCCACGAAGGTCGTTCCTCTCCCCGTCGTTGACTCGGGACCGTTCGCAAAATACAACATGGCAGTACTCCTCCTTGACAATTTCAAGGTGTCGACCACCCTCTAACCTTACGACGGCATGAGTGATCCAATCACCTACCTATGTTTCGATCAATGATACTTCTCAACGGCGTTATTGATTCCATCTTGTGCAGAGCTTTTTCCACCTTCCTAGAAAAGGCTACGCTGTTATGGTTCTCCATCGTTCCGCCAGGATCCGTACACACCTTTCAGGAACTATCCAAGGCGTTCGTCGACTAGTTGTCCTCGTCTCGGATATATTCCAAGATCGATGATTCTCTCCATTACATCAAGCGGGGACAAAATGAGTCACTGAGTGAATACCTAAAGAGATTCAATGTCATAGTCATGGAGATCCCCAACCTCGACCCTCACATCGAGTTGTACTTCTGTTATGCCCTGAAAAATTATTAAATAATTAATATGATTAATTGTGAGGCTATTTTGTAATTAATTGGTAGTTGGGGGTATTTTCATAAAATGAGTGACTAATTGCTTATTTAAGTCGCTCTAATCCCTTTTTGTCTCGTAGTTGCTGCCGACATGAACCGAGGAGATTGTGAGCACATGGCGAATCGTAGCGGCGGTGTGCGACTTTGAATAATCCAAAAAATTATCCAGAGTTGGTGGACCTTGAGGCCGGATCCACGTCCCTACTCCTTTTCTTCGCGTAGGGTAACACTATTTTTAGGATGAGATTTTAGGATTCTTGTTGTCAATCTATGATTCTGCGATGTTTTCGAGATCTTGTGCGATTTGTGCACTGTACATTCATTAGATCACTTCGTTTTGGTGGTTGTTTTATCGAGTTGTTGATCTGATCGGCACTGTTCATGCGATGGCTCGGCCACATGACAGTGGCGTCCGCTAGCGTTGTGCGCGAGATCGCCGTCGCCGCTGTCGGGCACATCGCCTCGCGCGACATTGCGCGTGGGGCGGATCGCGCGAGGGGCGTGATTGCCCCGGATTAGGGGCCGCCACTCTTGTTCCTCGTCGCCGCCTGGTAGTAAGGCGGCGGTGGTCGGCGAATCATCACCGCCGATTGGCGGTGGGGTCATCTCCTTCTCGTCACTCGATTCCAACGACAGCGGTGGGATGAGGGAGATGCAGGAAAACCTAGGTAAGAGGAGATGGGTTGAAAATATAAGTGTTATATTAGTTGAGTTGTAGCGGTGTTATGTTGTTGTATCAGTTGGTTGTTGTTTTAGGAATATAACATTGGTATATAGGATGATATATGAGTTGTTTGTAGCACTGCGGTCGTAGCAGTGACATATAAGTTGTAGCATTGTTACATGAGTTCGTAATAGTGATTAATTGAGTAGCTATCTAAGTTATTTTTCTATTATTTTAAATAATTATTTGGAGGCTTTATAGTTGGTCAAATTAGTTATATTATATATGAATTGATACCTACTCGATGCCCCGAATTCATTGGTGGTGTATGTTTCATCATCCGACCTTCAGATTTTGAAAATAATAGGCATTTTTGGCCTCATTTTGCGCGTCGAGTCAAAAAATATTATTTTAATTATTTCTATGGTTTCAACCTGAGTTTTGTTGTTGTTATACTAGTTGTTAAGGTGAATCTCATCCTAGATCAGTTGTTACCCTATGTCGAAATATTATCTTATTGTTCTATTCCGTTGAAAATTGATATTTACTGCCGTTGAAGCTCTTTATGCATGTTTTATTAATGCATGTTGTAAGCATGATATTTCATATGCTTATTAGTTGAGGATGCTAGTAGAGATAGTTGCATGTCGTATTTGTTGATAACATCATTATGCAGTGGTTTATATATTTAATTCATATATGATGTCATGATTACTAGCATTCTATATTAGTTGAGTTGCACTAGTGTAAGTTGTTGACATGATGCATAGTTGATCTACCATTGGGCGATGGCCCTGGACACTGTTGATATATTGCCCAAGGTGTAGGGCAAGTGACACCGGTGATCACCTATTTACCACACAGGTGCGTGTGCGACGTTGAGGTGTTAGATGTCGGTGGACTACCATTTTTGGATAGTCGCATCTTTAGTTGGAGAGCGCTGGATGTGCCACTCTCGGAGGTGTGAGAGTGCAGGGGAAACCCAATGTCCACTACGCTCTTGATTGGGTCTATGACCATGTACGCATGTAGATAATAGTTGACATAGTGGATTGGTGTAGGAGCATTAAATAAATTATTGAATCGTATCTTCCGTTGTATACATCATAACATATTGTTGCAATCATACTCAGCATTCTACTGATGTTTGTTATTTTTGCCTCAGATCTTCAGGTATGATGGCAGATCTTTATGGGGTAGCTAGAGTATTGGAGGAGGAGATGTTTTTCACATATTATCTTAGTTTCCTATTCCCTCTTAGTTTCCTACTCCCTTAGTTGAACTATTAAATTCCATTCACTATTGGACTTGTATAGACTCTTGGACTGTATTTTGATCTCCTTTTGCTTAGATGGACTGTTTAACTTTCATGGATTGTCATTATGTTGGATTGTAGCTTTGAAATTGAGTTGTGACTCTGGTTGTAATTTAAATTCAGTCCATTTGTTGCTTGTTGTTCTGTTGCTAGTTGCACCCCTCCCGAGTGAGGTCCCTTATATGGGGATAAGCCTAGGCGGGGTGTAACAATTTGGTATCAGAGCCAGGTTCGTCCTCCTCCGTAGGATTTAAGGTTGGGTGTTTAGGTCTAAGGATGACATTCAACCTTACTTTAAGTTGATTGTTAAGTTGTTTGGATGTTGATTGGAATTGAAACCTGAGTCGTTCTTTCCTTTTTGAAGTATGGAGGCTAGAGGTAACGCGGGTGTCAGGACTGCCTTTAGAGGTGGACGCCGAGGTGGTAGGCAATCTACGCAGACTCAATGGGTCGATCCAGTTCCGACCCGAGTTGAGTCAAAATTGGTAGATGATGTCCCTCTAGCTCAGTTTCAGTGCCGGGCACGCTCGAGCCGTAGGCCTAGTCAGAGTGGCACTCGGGGGTGGCCGAGTGGGAGGATAGACCGAGCGGACGGAGCCTCAGCCTGAGTCTGATTCCGAGCTTGATTCTGATGCTGACTCAGCATATAGTGTGGATACATCTTTTGAGTTGTCTGCTAGAGAGCCTTCAGATGATTCACCGGTGCAGCCGCAGTCAGTAACTCAGTATGATCCGGTACAAACTGAGTCACAAGAGAGACGAAAGATGAACCGACTTAATCAGTTTCTGCACCTAGGAAGAGGCAAGTTCGATAGCTTTTCTGGGACCACTGACCCTGCGGTGGCTCAGTTGGGTCCGTGAGGTGGAGCAGGCTTTTGGTGTTTTGGGCTGTCCCGAGGAGGAGTGGGTCGGTTTGGCGAGTTATTGTTTTACTTGGGAGGTTCTGATTTGGTGGGAGATGCAGCAGAGGCTATCAAGAGGGAAGGCTATCACTTGGGATAGATTCTTGAAGATATTCTTCAAGAACTATTATCCAGCCACTTATGCGAGGTAGAAGTTACAAGAGTTCCTTCAGTTGCGTCAGGGTACGAGGCGAGTGATGGAGTATGCTGACGAGTTTGATGCGCTTGCGAGGTTCATCTCGGATTTGGTTTTCACTGATAGCAGGCGAGCTGAGTTCTTTTTCAACAAACTGAACAACTCCATTAAGGGGTTGATGGCTAGCGAGGAGCTAGTGAAGTATGACAAAGTCTTGAGGCGAGCATTGTGAGCATAGGCGACTTATGTGGAGATGTACCCAGATCGTCAGCAGGCGACAACTAATTGGGCGGGTCTGACTCAAGAGCAGATGAGTGAAGGTTTTGATGAACTGGCAAAGCAGGTAGAACAGTTCTACCCATTATACGATGAGGATGGCAGCGAGGATGATATTCAGATTTCTCAGCCCCAACAGAAGAGTGATTTTGCGATGTTTTCGAGATCTTGTGCAATTTGTGCAATGTACCTTCTATTTGTGTTTCTCATCGTCGGATCACTTCATTTTGGTGGTTGTTTTATCGAGTTGTTGATCTGATCGGCACTGTTCATGCGATGGCTCGGCCACATGACAGTGTCGTCCGCTAGAGCTGTGCGCGAGGTCGCCGTCAGGCGCACCGTCGCCACTGCTGGGCACGTCGCCGCCAGGAGCGGCGTCGCCTCGCGCGATATCGCGCGTGGGGCGGATCGCACGAGGCGCGCGATTGCCCTAGATTTGGGGTTGCCACTCTTGTTCCTCATCGCCGCCTGGTAGTAAGGCAGCAGTGGTCGGCGAATCATCACCGCCGGTTGGCGGTGGGGTCATCTCCTTATCATCGCCTGGTTCCAGCAGCGACGGTGGAATGAGGGAGATGTAGGGGAACCTAGGTAAGAGGAGATGGGTTAAACATATCAGTGTTATATTAGTTGAGTTGTAGCGGTGTTATATTCTATATATCGGTGTTATGTTGTTGTATCAGTTGGTTATTGTTTTAGGAATATAACATTGGTATATAGGATGATATATGAGTTGTTTGTAGCACTACGATCATAGCAGTGACACATAAGTTGTAGCACTGTTAAATGAGTTCGTAACAGTGATTCATTGAGTAGCTATCTAAGTTATATTTCTATTATTTTAAATAATTATTTGGAGGCTTTATAGTTGGTCAAATTAGTCTTATTATATATGAATTGATACCTACTCGACGCCCCGAATTCATTGGTGGTGTTTGTTTCTAGGAATGGCAACAATTCGATTAACCACACTTTTGGGCGTTAACCGAAATCGAAACCGATTTCCAAACCCGCTAACCGAAACCAAAACCAAAACCAAAACCGGTCGGTTTCAAAAGCCTATATCCAAAACTAAAATTGACTCTATTTCGGTTATCCGCGGATAACCGAAACTGAATTTTTTGATTCGGATAGAATCGGTTATCAAACGATTCAAAGATTAATAATAAAATCGGTTTCGGATACCGGTTAACCGTAAAAAATCGGTAGTAAACAGATAACTAGTTCAAAGATTAATAACAAAATTACTTTCGGATACCGGTTAACCGCAAAAAACTGGTAAACAAAACCGAATATATAACCAGTTTCGATTGCCGGTTAACCACGACCCGATAACCGAAACCGAACCGATTTTAAATGATTTTTTATTTTTATTATCCGAAACCAAAATCGAACCGTAAATTCACTATCCAAAACCATATTTTGCGGTTTGGTTAACCGGTTAACTGTGGTTAATCGATTTGAATTGCCATCCCTATCTGTTTCTTCGCCCGACCTTCAGATTTTGAAAACAGTAGGCATTTTTTGCCTCATTTTGCGTGCCGAGTCGGAAAATATTATTTTAATTATTTCTATGGTTTCAACCTGAGTTTTTGTTGTTGTTATACTAGTTGTTAAAGTGAATCTCATCCTAGATCGGTTGTTACCCTATGTCGAAATATTATCTTATTGTTCTATTCCGCTGAAAATTGATATCTACTACCGTTGAAGCTCTTTATGCATATTTTATTAATACATGTTGCAAGAACGATATTTCATATGCTTATTAGTTGAGGATTCTAGTAGAGATAGTTGCATGCCGTATCTATTGATAACATCATTATGCAGTGGTTTATATATTTAATTCATATATGATGTCATGATTACTAGCATTCTATATTAGTTGAGTTGCACTAGTGTAAGTTGTTGACATGATGCATAATTGATCTACTATTGGGCGATGACCCTGGACACTGTTGATATATTGCTCAAGGTGTAGGTCAAGTGACACCGGTGATCTCCTATTTACCACACAGGTGCGTGTGCGGTGTCGATGTGTTAGACGTCGACGAACTATCATTTTTGGATAGTCGCATCTCTAGCTGGAGCGAGCTTGAGGTGCCACTCTCGGAGGTGTGAGAGTGCGGGGGAAATCCAATGTCCACTACGCTCTTGATTGGGTATATGACCATGTATGCATGTAGATAATAGTTGACATAGTGGATTGGTATAGGAGCATTAAATAAATTATTGAATCGTATCTTCCGTTGTATACATGGCATCATAGCATATTGTTGCAATCCTACTCAGCCTTATGCTGATGTTTGTTGTTTTTGCCTCAGATCTTCAGGTATGACGACAGATCTTTATGGGGTAGCTAGAGTATTGGAGGAGGAGACGTCTTCCTCATATTATCTTAGTTTCCTATTCCCTTAGTTGAACTATTAAATTCTATTCACTATTGGACTTGTATAGACTCTTGGACTGTATTTTGATCTCATTTTTCTTAGATGGACTGTTTAACTTTCATGGATTGTCATTATGTTGGATTGTAGCTTTGAAATTGAGTTGTGACTCTGGTTGTAATTTAAATTCAGTCCACTTGTTAATTGTTGTTCTGTGGCTAGTTGCACTTCTCCTGGGTGAGGTCCCTTATATAGCGATAAACCTAGGCGGGGTGTAACAACTTCATCAAGCACAGTCTGAAGCCCGAACAGTTCGCAGATCAGATAGCTTTGTCCAAGCCAAAAACTATGGCCAAGTTCCGAGAACGAACAATATGCCACATGGAGATGGAAAGTTTAGAAGGCCAAAAAGGCCGACAAACAAACCAATAAAGATAGTGCCGAGGACAAAAAAGCCCGATAAGAAGATAGATAGGCGAGATCGCCGAGGACATGACAATGATAAAAGAAAGAGATCATTATCCCAGCTTAGCGCTAGATATGATGAATACACCCCACTGAACACCAAAAGGGATATCATTATCGGAGAAATCTACGATCTACAGCTTCTCAAACATCCCAGCAACATTGGGAAACAAAAGATATCATTCAACGCCGACAAAAGTAACAAGTGCGAGTACCGTCGCACTTACGAGCACACCACCGAGGAATGTGTGGTGCTTAAAGACCAAATCAAGAAGTGTGAATATCATCGCACTTAATCTCCTCATGAGTTTGGTTGACACCGAGTCTGGTCCTCGGCCTAAGCACCACCCAATGACCTGAAGCACGATCCTCGCGAGCTCGGTTGACACCGAGCCTGGTCCTTGGCCTTAGCATCACCCCTCACGAGTTGCGAGCTCGGTTGACACCGAGTCTAGTCCTCAGCCTCAACGTCACCCAATGACCCGAAGCGTGATATCCTTGCGAGCTTGGTTGACATCAAGGCTAATTCTCGGGCCCGACACCACTCATTCCGGCCTCAGCGCCCTTGAAAACATCAATGACCCAAAGCACGCTCTTCACGAGCTCAGTTTAACACTAACTCTAGTCCTCGGCTCAAGCGCCACTTCTTCTTGCCTCAACGGCCTTGAAGACCTCAACAAACTAAAGCACGCTCCTTACCAGCTCGATTTAACAACGAGTCTAGTCCTCGGCCCCAGCGCCACTTCTTCCAGCCACAGCTCCTTTAGACCTCAACAACCCAAAGCGCGCTCCTTGTGAGCTCGATTTGACACTGAGTCTGGTCCTTGGCCTCAACGCCATCACTCTCGGCCTCGACGCCTCCACTCACAATCCTGGACTCGAACGACTTTGAGAAAGATCGACGAATTACCAAACAAGTAACTTTAGTCCTAACTCTACCTTTGACAGGGGTCTAATCTCAACCTAAAGATGATCCTCGGCTACCGACTAGCTAACATCGGCCAAAGAAACACCACCATTCGACACGAACTACTGCCAGTCAGATAGCGCCATACGGCCCCAAGCTCCACAATCATAACTTGGTCAATCAGATAACATCAGTCTACTTCCAAACACGGCACGCAAAAGCATCAAAGTGAAAGCAATATAAAAAAGGAATATATATATATATATATTCATAAAACCCGCAAGGGGAAGACATACATTCACATGTGTAATATCCTAGATATTATTATTTATTTCTGTTATTATTTGTGATTGTTAGCCTATCGAGCTAATTGGAGGTCAAGCCAAGTCGACTCATGGTCCAGTGCGAGCTTGAGAGCTCGGGTAAGTCGAATTATGGTTTATAATAATATAGTTTGATTTATTAAATTATGTTGCATATGGGTGTGCATGTGATTGATGCTTGTATTTAGCATGGGATTAGTTTGGGTTGAGGAGTTAACGGGTTTGAATCCGGGTTTGAGGCGGATGCGGGTTAAAGGATGTTAGGGTTGGATGAGATAGGGAGGAGATTATAAAATCCCCCCCCCCCTAGGGCTAGGCGGCTCCCTATTGGAGCCGCACAAGCCGCCTAGAGAAGAGAGGAGCCAACCGCCCTCCCTTTCTCTCTCTTGGAGCCATCGAGCAAAGCCAAGCCGAGAGCCAGCCGCCCCTCCCTCCCTCTCTCATGGAGCCGCCGAGTAGAGCCAAACCACCTCTTCCTTCCTTTCTCCCTTCCTCTCCCTTGGAAGCCAAGCCGCCGCACCTTTGAGACCGGATTCGGAGGATGCCGATTGGGAATTTCCCCCGATTTCTTCTTCCTAATCATGTGAGTGGTTTTACCCCTCCTTTTCTTGAGATTCTTCTCGTGTTCTTGAGCCGATTTGGGCGTTGAGACGTTCTTGTTGATTTCCCGTCGATTTTTGAGTTTTGATCGCCGAATTCTTGTGTCGATATGTGGGAGGGGGCCCGAGATTCCCCTTTGTGGCTCGGCAGCCCTAGGGCTACCCTAGGGGTGCTCGGCTAAGGTGGAAATAGGGGTGCCCTCGAGGTGTTTGATGAAATTCCTAGGAGAAGATTTCTTGCTTGTTTTGGGATCTATGTCTTGGATTGCTTACCTTATTAGGTTCCTATGATGTCAATGCATATCTTGTAATTAAATCTGTGATTTCAGCGTATTAATCATATTAATTATGCTTTACATATGAAAGGATTTAATCTTGATGTCATGTATGTTCTTGATTTGGGTTCTTGATTATGAAGTTTGAATCTTGTTTTAAAGATGATATTGATGCTTGTTAGATCTTGTTTAGTAAATATGATTAAATCTTTGTGTGATTTATCTCAATGTTATAAATCTATTTTGGTAGTAATTAAGGATTTAATTACTGTAAATTTTGAATTAATTACCTTGATATACTGAAAACTCAATCTTGCTGAAAACTTCATGCTGAATTGTTGATTCAGGGCTGATTTTGAAATCTCTGTTGTGATGTGTATAGTTTACTGAATATAGTCATGTAACCTATCATTTTGACCAGAAAACATAGTCTGGATTCATAGGACTCACTTTGGAAGTCAGATTCGACTTGGGTGCACCAATTTTTGGCTCAACAGTAAACTAAAAATAAAATCATAAAACAAAATCCTAATTTTAGCAAATGAAAATTTTAATTGCATAATTAAAATTCAAGAGGCAGCATAATCTGTTAAGAGCCAATAAAATAAATTATATGTATGAAATAAAATCTCATGGGTTGATGATATTACGGGTAGGGTTGTCCAAAAATCGGGTTACACCGAACCGAACCAAATTTTTCGGTTCGATTCGGTTTCAGAGATTGTAGGTTCGGACCCGAACCGAACCAAATTATGGGTTTCGGTTCGGATTCGATTCTCGGAATTCGGGAACTGACCCGAATCGAAAATCGAACTAATTAAAAATATATATAATTTTTTTATTTTTTAACCTACTCGAGTACTCGACAGTCAACAGTCGCCTGCCCTACTCATCTCTCTCGACTCCCGACCCTCGACAGTCGACACGCCGCCGCCTAGGTCATCTTCGTCGATCTCCCTCTCTGGCGCCTTCCCGAGTCTCGACCCTCCACTCCGGCACCTTCCCGAGTCCCGACCCTCCACTCAGGCCAACGGCCCAACGTCTCAATCGATCTCTCAACTTGTAAGTCTCTGTCGGATCCACCTTCCAATCCTTCCATCGATTCCCTGTTGATTCCCTATTGTCATGTTGATTCTTTGGAAGAATGGGGCACATTTCTTTGTATTCATGTATTCATGTTCGGTTTTTTTTTTCTATCATGTATTCATGTTCAGTTTTTTTACACTACAGGATAAAGCCACTGTGAATGAGTTGATCATGTTTCCACCTCCTTTCATTTCTTTCTCCTTTTCCACTCTCTGCTTGCTTTCTTTCTAGTTTCTTCCTTTTCCATTTTATGCATAGAGTAACAAGGAAGCTTTCTTCTTAGTGTTTATATTTTTATAGTGAAAGCTCATCATGGTACACCTCAATTCCAATCGATCCAAAAATATGAAGCATTGCATATTTTTCAACTGGATAACATCAATATAATAGTTGATTGTAAATTCTTATAAGTTTTTGTATACATTTATATCTACACAGGAATTGTTCGGTTTATTGTATGACATCATGGTACACAACAATTTATTGTATACATTTATATCTACCCCACAAAAATTAATTCCAACCAATATGAAAATTTCATGTTCAATTTCGGTTTTTTTGGGTTGAAACTGAACTGAACCGAATAATTTCGGTTCGGCTTAAATCGGGTTAGGAATTGTTCGGTTCAGGTTCGGGTTGAAGATTGGGTTAAAAAAAAAAATTGGTTTGGGCTTAATTGATTCGGTTCGGTTCGAACCGAATGGACAAGCTTAATTACGGGTCTAGGAGTCGGGATCGGGCATAAATTGTTGCGGCATTTCCCAATAAAGACACCCCTAAGACACCGTAAGAGACACTTGACTTAGGTCTTATTAGCGTCATATCTTTATGAATGGCGAAGAGGCTCGGATAGGAGCCGGGTTGCGGGCTTAGCCCGGAAGGTTGGATGGTTAATTCCCAACCTGTGTTTAAGGAACAAGTTCGGATGGGCGAATCTCGTTTGTTCCTGCGTTTCTTGTGGAACAAGTTCGGACGGGTAAATCCTTATTGTTCCCAAATTTTTTTATTTATGGAATAAGTTCGGATGGGCGAATCCTGATTATCATGTGATATCTTTAAGGAACAAGTTCGGATGAGCGAATCCCCATTGTTCATGCGTTTCTCGTGGAACAAGTTCGCACTGGCAAATCTCGATTGTTCCCGAGTTTCTTTATTTAAGGAATAAGTTCGGATTGGTAAATCTCGATTATTCCTGCGCTTTATCTAAGGGTTCTATTATAGGATAAGCTCGGATAGACAAATCCCAATTATCCTCATGACCCTTAAGTGTGATCTGTTGCCTTAGGGCACGGGTAGGCTGAGGCCTGTTGTTTTTCACTGCTAAGTGAATTGATTTGCCTTTGGGCATGTGATGGTCAGATGACCTGTTAGCTAGTCATACCCCTTGATGCATTACCCCTGTATGAGATAGAGGCATTTTATTCTTTTATCTATGTGGTTGTTTTTTTTATAATGGGGGTTGGTAGAACCGCTCACTGAGTTCTTTTGAACTCACACTTTGTTTATTTATGTATTTTTACAAAGCCTGACCAGTGAGGTGGGCTGGAGCACTTGGAGAGGCTAGAGGGCAGAGGAGTCATATTGATCTCATAGCAGTTCTAGTTAGGGATCGTAGTCGAGTCTTTGGTAGTTTGTCATGCACTTGTATTTTGGAACTGTAGTCCCTTAGGGATATTTATGTCTTTCCTTCAGATTTCATTTGTTAAAAGCAAACTGTTGAACTTTGATTTATTTATTTCCTCACTTTAAATACTTTGCTAAAAACTTTACATAATAAATGGAAATCTATTTTGCTTTCACGTTCATAATGGAAACTACTATTCTTTTCGCTATGTTTATTTATGAGTTGGCATGTGCATGGGTTAGGCTGCGGGGGATAGACACGTACACCCTGGCCCGTCACGTGACCCTGAGTTGGGCCGTGACAACAGGCCCACGAAGGGATGATATACAACAAGAAATAGCTATTGAAGATAAAATACTCCATCATTACAATAGTATCCATGACACTCCTACCACTTCAGATGCCACCGAGAGCAGGGGAGTCCGACCATTGGACTCCATTCTCTTCCTTGCATTGTTAGACCTGGTCAAGCAGACCAAGAACTGTTGTTGACAAAACGACGGAGGTCGAAATCCATACGAGGGGACGATGGCGCAACCGTAGGAGCGGGGCAAGACTCCTAGAAGCGAGGCAAGCCCCCAGGCACCTCCCTTCATCGTCCTCGTAAGCTCCCGTGGTGCGAACTCATATCAATATCTAATCTACTCACCGCTAGCCTAAGGCTAACTTTGGGGGGACCAAAAACTTGCAACATTCCCAACTTTATACAAGAGCTCAAAGATGCAGAGAAAAGGAAAAGGCATAGAGCTTTTTCAAGAGCCTCCCCATCTAAATGTCATTGGTCACATCCCGCTAACAGAGCAAGA
The DNA here is from genome assembly GCA_034359265.1 of Canna indica. Classification (NCBI taxonomy): domain Eukaryota; kingdom Viridiplantae; phylum Streptophyta; class Magnoliopsida; order Zingiberales; family Cannaceae; genus Canna; species Canna indica. The sequence goes on along the minus strand of CP136893.1, from coordinate 12,751,537 downwards.
TCCGTCAACTTGCAATAGTCATTCGAGTACCTCAAAAAATAGATAGTTTCATCTCCAAGTCATAATTTATCCTCCAATTAGAATTAAAGGTTGAGCAGGATTTGACAGGCGGTGAGCACACAAAAAGGTGCCCCTTTCCTCTTGCAACTGTCACATTGATCACAAAAATTGAAGAGTCACGAAACAACGAGATCAAAGTACACTGAAATCTTCTACTCCAACAATTTGACCCAGGAAAGAACACAACATGCACTCATATGCTAGCACGAGATCAAGGTTAGAAACTCGGCATATACGTAGAGCTCAGGAGACAAATAAAAGTCAGCACACTACTAGAGCTAGACACGAAGTCCTCGAACTCCCACCAAGTTCTAGAGCTGTGGATTGAACTAGCTCTTTGGGCCCGACCAGATCAGGTCTGGATGCGCCCACGCTTATGAACCAGACTTAGATTAAGTCAACTACAACTTAGTCTGAGGGCTTCATCCGACCAAACAAGAATAATAACATCCTTCACTAATTATCATGAATTCGACAGTAATTAGCCCAATATTTTTGGGATAAACTTCAACTCATTCCGAGCATATTCCCTCAAGATTCAAGAAGATATCATCGCTCGAGACATCCCTGACCTGCTCATAAAATAGACACGACAAACATCACATATATTCTCGATTCAAATTCTATACCATCATCTGAAAAAAAAATTTACTTGAACGTTAGAGTATCTTTGCAGATCACCTCCGGAGTCGCGACAGACCAAGAGACTCGAAGGCTCACATCATCCCCATTTCATGCAAAAACACTGGAAATTCACAATTGAGGACTCAGCATAGGCTGCGGAGCAGCATTGCTTGTTCCAAAAGCAAATCTATCTCCGTTTGACAATAATTCTTCCCTTTGGGATTAATTGATAAAGTGGAAGGGGCAATTATTTTTGCTTTGAGATGAAGAGGTATATCATCGTCTTGGAGTTCCACCACCTCCACTCTGGTGTGACACTCCCAAAAGATCGCCCCCCTTACTACTCTTGCATCTTGCATGCTTCACAAGATTACAGTTTTATTTGCTACCAAGAAGAAAACAAGCGGTTTTGCAAGATACAGACAAAGAAGATGAAGATGACGAGGACAAGAATGATCATGGTCGAGAAAAGGAAGAATTATTTTTAAAAAATATATGTTATTAGTTGACTATGTTTCGACAAGAGCTTTCCCTTCAAAACTAAAGCTAACTTAGCATGAGTTATAATTTTTAATCCATGTCATTATCTCTTAACCGATTAAACTAAGCCAAGTCAACATTTCTGTTAAGCTTAGTGAACAATAATATACAGAAAAACTAGCTTGATTTACTTTGGTGAGTTCAAGGCGGATGTGATCGTCGTTGAAGTTTAAGAGCCAATTTGGTAGTGCGACCGTAGTTTAAGGACCGTAAAAGTTAGTAACCCTAAACATAATAAATGTCAACGTTTTGAAAATGAAAAAGTTTTCTATTACATGTACATAGGATCCATTGTTTTGAATCTAAAACAATAAACAAAAAAATATATTCATGGATGGCTTGAATTTACAAGAGTAATGAAGTATTATGCATTTTCTGCAGTTGCTAGCTCTATTCCTAATGAACTCAAATCTTGTTTCAGAGTTTCTGAGTTCTTAAAATGCAAACCAATCATGCCTGCATCTCTAGCTGCCTCAACATTTGTCAACCTGAAATTGGGAGTTCTTGAGTGCATAATATTAGAAAAGAAGGGAAAGCGAATCACATCTCTGTTCTCTATTTGTCTTATTTAGCATTTTTCTATGGAAATATGTTTACTGGATTGATCTTCACATAGATACTTTTATTCCTATAAAAGAATACCATATATCTGTTCAAGTGGACAAAATTATATTACTGCTCTCGTGAGTTCTGATTTTCTGAAGTAAGATGACTTGTAAGCTCTTTCCTACAGATAAGATCAACAATAGGCAGCTCAGTTGGCATTTAGTTTCAGGCAGCCACTTCTGAGCCATACTACTGATTATCTAGTGATAAAACAAAGTGAAGAAAATTTAGAGATGCACAAGAAAAACAGGTATGTATAGAGAAAAGAAAGAATTCTTCAGAATAACATTTTTTGAGCTAGTGATTAAATCAATTATTAACACTTCATTCCAGTACCAACTAGACTGATTTTGATGTTTGAGACTGAGTAGAAAATTCATACCAATCCTCTAATAACTGAGTTGGTTATTGGATCTTTATAGCTAGGATATCAAAGCCATGGGCAAAATTCATAAAAACATATTTTAATAGAAAACCAGTTGTGTTTATGGAGTATGACCATTAGCATAAAACTCAATCTGGTTTGTTCAAGCAAAGTTGGGATAAATGACCTGTCATCCACAAAGATGCAGCTCGCTGGCTCCACTTCAAGTTGGTGCAGGACCTCCATATAAGAATCCAAAGCAGGCTTACGTTTTCCTATCAAATGAAATTCTAAGATTAACTTCTCCAAAGGAAACAAGAAAAAAGTAGAAGTTTGAGATGAAACAGAAACCCTTTTTGAATCCAAATAGTAGGTAGAACCAGCTTATACTACATAGTCCAGATCAGATAATCACCACCTTCCCGAGTCCATTAGCAAATTAAGAAAGGAGTGTGCATGTGAAATGTTATCCCTACACTCTCATAATTGATTTTAGGCAAAAGATGTGGTTTATTGCAATAGCCATTAATTTTAAATATGTTCAATATATAGGCAGGTCAACTTCGAACATGGAAGACCAAAACATAGCATATTGGCTGATTAAGGGTACACGAAATAGATTTATTGTAGACTTGAATATTATGCATAGTTCCTGTTACTGTTCTTCTAATGCACAATCTATGGAAGATATATAAAATCTGACTACACAAAAAACAATGTCTAAACAGTTAAATTACAATATCTTATGCACAATCTATGGAAGATAGATAAAATCTGACTACACAAAACACAATGTTTAAACAGTTAAATTATAATATCTTATGCACAATCTATTACAGAAAGAATGGCTTAGTGGGAATGTGCAGAAACATTACCAATTTTACAAGAACAAAATGTCCAAGACAAATACTTTGACAGTTTTAACTTCTCCTCAATCATCATGTACCTATACAACAAAGTTCAAATAAGTTAAATAAAAAGTGATTGAATTCTAGAGGAAGGTAATTCAACTGACCAGATTGGATAATTAGTGAAAGCATGCAACTCATAGTTGTTCTGTTTCAAATTCTCGAGCAACGCCTCAATGCCATCAACATACGAATATCCTCTTACCATGCATTCTTTGAGACCTAAGAAAGTTGACCAAGTGACCAGGCTCAACAAGGAAGAATTCTTCATCAATGTTCAAAAAACGGCACTAATTATGGTCATATTCCAAACCACTATCACAAGCATATTAATCCTTATGATAATTCCTAATCATAACCATAATCAAAAGGCACTAATCAGTTAAATGGAACTGGGCATTGCTATTCCAAATTTAGCAAGATCAAGTGATCTGGAATCAAAGATTTATCAGAGTTTATTTATATATTTTTTTTGGTTTAACCTTATAGAGATCTAAGGGGAATATCACTATTTTACTTTAGGTTATCCTTCTGTGGTTGACATATCACTCCACCAGTTCTATTTTTACATGAGAGAACATCTGTTTCCTTTTCTTATGCTTCCCAATTATCACCAGATGCAGAAACAGGCCAACAATTTGTTGCATCACAATTGAGTATTGAAATGTTAGTTTTACAATTTATTAAAAAAGTACCAGCTACATTTAATTTGGAAATATCATAACACCCTCTTTTTTTTTTAACAAAGATAGAAAGTCACAATAGGTAACCATACTAGGGTTCGAACCCTAGATCTCTAGGCAACGATTAACATTGATATATGATATATATATTGAAATATCATAACACCCTTACCACAATCATTGCCAACTATCCAGGAAGGCTAAAAGTTCTGTATCAAAATCATAAAGAATTAAACAAATTCTAGGGAACATATCCTGTCTGCAAATATCAGAATGTATGGATAGTAGAAAGTAGAGTTGCCTTTGGAATTTCAACACACAAACATTTGCTCTCACCTTCCAAATCAAAAGATCTTCCATCTTTGAAAAACTTCCTAGCAAGCTCATTCTGAAGGAAGATTGAATTTGTTATAAAATTAAACACCACTTTATCAATGGTAAGAAAGAACAAATGATGATAAAATTATGAGTTCCTGTATTATATAGACAAATGGAAAAGTGGATAATCGTTTACGTTCTCAAAACAGTAATGAAAATCAACTTAAGTAAAATTCTACAGATGAAGCAAGACAAAAGAAAATTAGATAAAATATAGTTCATGTTCTCCTACACTAATATGAAAATCAGTAGCACATAACAATCACTCATGAGAAGCATTTTCAAACTAACCATGTGTTAGGCAAAAATATTAGTCATCCACCACATTTATATAGCGATTGGATCATGTACTCCTGGGCATTACTTGCATCACCGTCAATGAATGAAAACCAGCTTTCCAGCTGAACAATGCAAAGAAGATAGTCCTAGTGGGAGTTCGGGTGCACTCCCTTCAATGCTCAAGTCAATAGATGATCTCAAATAGTGGAAAGTGGAAAATGTAGAAATGAATAATATGCCTTAACTGGAGGAGGGAATCAGGGAATGGCCTATTTATAGCAAGAGATCTCCTTCTTCTCGATGCTCCTATTCCTGTCCTTGGTGGCCGAGTCATGGGCCAAGTTCGTGGTTGTGGAACACGATCCAGCTAGATGCGTGAGCGCACAGGTTGTGGGAACTATTTGATTTAGAGAGCATCAAGAATTTTCATTGTACTTGAAGATATCCTTAGTTATTGAGCCTCAAGAGTCACTGTAAATGTACTCTAAATGTATAGAATGATCTCTTTCCTACCGGCTTAAGCTTTTGGGAAAATTAGGCATCTAATCAAATTTAACATGGTAAGGTCATATTAAAAAAAATACCCTCACTTCAATTAATTTGATCCACGCGTCAAGCTTGGGTCAGTCTCCAGTCCCCTCAAGTTTATCCGCCCATACGTGAGGGGGAGTGCTAAGAATATAAATGCACAGATTGTTCTCTTTTCTAACAGCTTAAGCTCTTGGGAAAGTTGGCCATCCAATCAAATTTAGCAATTCAAAAATGGGCCTCGATAGTCAACCAATAAGGAAACACCCTAGAACTCTTGTATTCGGCTGAGTTGCCTTGGTTATACGCATTAGGTTTGTATATGGGTCATGTGTTGCCCAATTTGGGCCTCGTGTGCACAAATCAAGTATTGCCCCAAATTGGAGATTCAATTCTGCTTGGGTTAGGCATTAGCTTCTAGCTTGTATGTAAGGCATCCGTGACTTGGCACATTCCATCAGGGTCCATTGGGAATTGGACTTGATGCCCAATGTTTCCTTGGGACTTGAGATGTAAGGCTAAGGAATTCCCCAGGTCTGAGATCTTGAGTTTGGAGCCGAGGGATTCTCTTACGTCCCTGTTATGTGTAGGAGAGGGATAATGCAGTTTGTTAGTATCATAATGATCTATCCATTACATCCACACTAGTAATCTTCAAATTAAACCAGTTTTTTGAACTATCAACAACAACAAACCATAAGGGCTTGTTTGGTTAGCGAAACCAAGTCTGTTTTCATGGTTCCGGTTTCACTGAAATCAAAACTACTTACAAAAACGTGTTTGGTTTAGCGTTTTCATGAAACTGAATCAAAACCAAAACCAGAATGAAAACGAAACCAGTTTTCTTAATAAAAATGAAAACATCATAATGTTATTTTCTGTGATTTTGAGAGTGTCGATTTCGTTATCAAAATGCAACGGTAACTTTGTAATTATAAATATATATTTTTATAAAATTAATTAATTTAAAAATAAATCAAACTATATCTAATTTTTTTAAAAAATAAAAATAAAAATAAAAATCATCATTTTAAACTCAAACTATTATCTTAAATTTAGAAATTAATTAAACCAATTTATATCTAATTGACTCAAACCCAAATTTTAAAATAACTCATTTTTTCTTAAAATTAATCTATTCATAATTTAATTAAAACTAATTCTAGACCATTGAACTTTTTTTTTTGAAATTTTATAATAACTATTAATTATTTTTTATATCTAATTGAACAAAAAAATCTTAAATTACCAATAACTTAATTAATTAAATCTTACAAATATTTTATAACCATATTAGCAAACATATAATTTTGTAAACTAACTAAACATTTAATTACTACTAAAAATGTTCAAGGAAAATTAACATCTTTATTTTTTATAACCAAATAAATATTCACTGGTTTCAACTAACTAAAACTGATGTTGTTTTCATTAACCAAACACGTTTTCAGAAAACTGAAAACTAGAAACCAAAATCAAATTTTCGAACCAAGTTTTCAGTTTCACTGAAACCAAACCATAAAATAATTTTCGCTAACCAAACAACTCCTAAGATACCAACTATTTGGAGTCAACTACATGGATCTTTTCCATCACTCAGTTCTATGTAAGGACATATCTCTAGTCATTCAGTACATAAATCAATAAATCATTTTTTATTGATTCAAATAGTTTTTTATTTGGTCTAGCTCCAAACGTAATCAAACATTAACCATATTAATCAATTTACCCAGCCAAGAATAACATCAATGTGGCTGAATACCTCAGAGACAAATCACTTATATTTTCATGTCACACAAACTTTAAACATAAGATAATTGAGAATAGAATATATTATCTTCCCATTTAACCACGAAATTAAATTTTCTGCTTTTATACCAAAATATTATTCATAAGTAGACATGAAACTGAAATTAAGAATTTCTCATCTAGAAATGAACCATTTCATGCATACTAAATGAAAAAACTAGTAGGAAAAAAAAGATTTTAGCATGCTTCAGTCATCAAGAAACAGAATATACATTGGAACCAAGAATTTTAATGTAAAAGGGAGAGGCAGCAAGATTTTATATTAATACAACTATGAAAAAGAAAACACAAAAGAAAGGAAGTTAAATGTGTTTTAAGAAAATGACTGATGTTAGACCCAGATGGTTCTTCCTTTACAGTTGCCACAAATACCTCATCAATCAGTCCATTCTCAAATTCAATCCAAGCTGTGGGGTGTTTCTCCTCTAGAAGCTCTTTCATAGGCATCCTGTAAATGAAAGGTTTGTTAAATTTCAATCAATATATAGAAAAAACTAACTTCCTAGTCATACTTCACAAACTCCAAAAAAAAAAGACTGATCGTCAAAAAATTATAAGAACTCAAATTCTCCAGCAGATCATTGAGTGCTGAAATTACTAAAAACATAATAGTACAGAAGAAATATACACAATATATGATACATGGAAGAACAGGGAGTTGTAAGCAAGTGTCTTGAAATCATAATTGTTCCTTTTTCTATAGATTATACTTATTATTTTTTCATATTCACTTTCTACATAATTCCTGTCACGATAACCGTGCGCATGTGAAACTACAATCCCTAATAAATGCAGCAATCCTAAAGCAAAAAATCAAGTAAAGCATGCAACAAAGGAATCATATCCATTTCCTCGATCATTTTGATCCCCTCAAAAATCGATCATAGTAACCTCTCCTAATTGATATTTATATTAAATGAATCTGATCAGGCAACGATAAGAACACGAAACAATAAATCATTCAGATATTATCTCAAGAACCTAACTACAAATTCAGCAAGAAAAAAAAATCAATTATAGAGATAAAAGTAAAACGGAATGGAGAAGGGAAAACCTAACTGGAAGAAGGTCGGGATGTCGTGGTAGAATGGATCGCGGACGAGCGTGTCCATCACATCGAACAGCAAAATTGGGAGCTTCCGCTGCCGCTGAGCAGCGGAGGTGCAGTTGACGGTGGCTGCAGCGTCCGCATGCCAGGTTGTAGCGGCGGCCATGGCTGGTCTTGGCTTCGGGAGCGGAGAAAAGACCGATGGTAGCCGGAAGATGGCAGCGGCCATGAAAAGAACGGAAAGCAATCGGTGCTTCATGTAAGCAAATCGGAGGGTCGTTTTTTAATCTCCATCTCATCTCATCTCCTCTCCTATTCTTTCTTTTCCATGGACTATGGATCCTCTCCAAACATACTTTTAAATGGAGTCATCCAATGACAACATCAGAATCATCCATTGCTCTAAAAGGTCCATCTAGACTATTACCAATAATTAATTGCATTTTCTCATCTGTACAATACTTAAAGGGAATCCTAAATTTCTTGCAGCCTTGGTTGCATGTGCCGATATTTTCGAAAGAACTTATTTATTATCCCACTTGTGTTTATTTGGATTATTTGCAATGGGTAAATTACCTATCCAAGTTATTTTTTTCTTTTAAAATTGACTTACAATATAGTTATTGAGCCAAAAAATACATGCACAAAACTTATTACAAACCACATATAAATACGAAAATAAATGCATAAAATATTATAATAAAAAAATCGAACCTATAACATATTGGCAATATAGGCGGATATTTAACTACTAAATTACTAGTGGATCAACACTAACCACGAGTCACTATTATATTCTAATATCCAGGGAGGGTAGAAAATTTTATTTTGTTTCTGAATTAGAATCTTTTATATTTTCATTTGTACAAAAAAATTAAAAGGGATGCCCCAGTTGATGATAAGAATTTTAATTCTTCCTAGAGGAAGTGGAATAGACAAAGATGTTAATGAATGAACTAACCAATTTTAAGGGTTGTGTTGTCTGGTCGACTTTATCTTTTTTTATTTTTTGATTTACTTCGCATGCAATTATATTTAAATTTAAAATTTATATTTAAAAATAAAATCAACATCTTGTTCCAGTCCATCGAGATTTTCCCCGACTTATCTTGTTCTGAGTGCCTTACAAGACGGGGTTAAATTAGAAAATCTTATTTTCGTTGCATCTCAATCTATTCTAACACCTTACAATGATTAGATTATTTTCAAATTTTCTCCACCCAATTATCATTTTTACACGGGTTAGAATTCTTTTGCAAAATCATCAAAAACTATAGAAAATATTGCGAGAAACACTCTTTTTATAGAAAAATGTAGTATGGAAAATACTTTAAAATGCTAAATAATAGGTGTATCACATTACTTTTAAATATGATTTATTATGATTTTCCTAGAAGAAAAACCTTTGTTAAATCTTAGAAAATATAAGTATATTAAATCTAGCCAAACTTTCAAAAAGTCACAAATTTGATTTTTTTTTTCAAGTAAGAAATTTAACTTATGATTTATTCTTGTAAACAAAATAGCTAAACTTGGAAGAGGAGTAAAATGCAATGTCTCAATCGTTTATATAGCAAAATGTATGTTAGTATTAGCAACCACTAAAAACTTATGGTCAATTTATTTTACTAATTGGACATTTGGTTCCTAGCAAATACAAATACTGCAAAAAAATAATAATTACATGTAAAAGTAAATGCCCGCAAATAAGAGTTGCAACTTATTATTTAGTTGTTCACAATTAGATTTGCAAATTATATTTGCAAACGTTCGATTGGCTACAATTATAAAAGAGGAAGGTTGTTGCGAGCGAGAGATATATTGTTGTGGGCGAGAGGAAGAGGAAGGTTGTCACAAACGGGAAGAGATTATTGTGAGCAAGAGGTGGTTGTCGTAAGAGTTGCGAGCGAAGAGGAATGTTGTCATGAGCAAGAGGAAGAGATCGAGTAAGCCTATCATTTGCAGACTGCTAATTCGACTTGAGAGTTTTTTGGGCTACAATTAAATTTGCATCTGCAAAAATCTAATATTTCAAATGTTACAAATGTAAATGTTAGAAGCCTAAAAAACATAAATGTTACAAACAAACATTGTGCAAATGAGAGTTTTTTGGGCTACAATCTTCAAATTTGCGAAGATTGTGCAAATCATTTGTAACAATAGTTAATCAGATAACTTAATTGATAGAATGTTACAAATGTAAATGTTAGAAGCCTATTTGCAGGCAACCAAATAGATTCCGAATAGGATAAGATTAGTTAAGATAATAAATAAAAGAGAATTGTGCAAAAATCATTTGCAGATGAAGGTTACAAACAAATATCAGATAATAAATAAAAACTCTCATTTGCACAAATATCAAATATCAGATGAAGATTTTGGGCTACAATATTAGTTAAGATAATAAATATCAGATGAAGGTTACAAACAAACATTGTGCAAATGAGAGTTTTTTGGGCTACAATTTTTAAATTTGCGAAGATTGTGCAAATCATTTGTAACAATAGTTAATCAGATAACTTAATTGATAGAATGTTACAAATGTAAATGTTAGAAGCCTATTTGCAGGCAACAAAATAGATTCCGAATAGGATAAGATTAGTTAAGATAATAAATAAAAGAGAATTTGTTAGATTTTTTTATATAATATACACTAGATATAATATTAATTTTATATTCTTCCTATTTTATTTTTCTCCAAGCCAAACACTAAACAAACAAGGGATTTGTTCTGGCCCGAAGGTCGAAGCAGTGCGGTCCGGTGTGTCTTTTGGTCAGGTGTAACTCCGAAGAGAGGTTGCAAATGACACTCTAACGCTCAAGTCAGAATATGTTTGATGTGGAGGTAATAGGAGAATCTCCCCTACTTGAGGTAGTTGTATATATATTGCAGGGTGATCGATGGATGATTGGTGATGATGCCGCCCGATAATCTCACGGGGATGTTGCTCGGAATGGGTCGAGGCTTGACCCCGGAGATGTCGAACTTGTAATGACGAGTCCCTCGTAACTAATAAGGGTGTGGATGTCCTTTTATCGCTAGGTGGAGACCCCAACTGGCTAAGTCGTCTGGCTTGAATTTAGTTCGGTTCATGAGTGTGGGCATTTTTGGGCCTAATCTGATTAGGCCTAAAGTGCTAATCTAGTCCACAACCCCTGAGTTTGGTCGAAGTCTGGAGGACTTCATGTCGAGCTCTAAGTAGTGCTAGCTTTTGACCTCGGTCTGATTCATAGGCGCGCGTCGGTTGGATTCCGAGAGTATGTCTGCTTCTGGTTGAGTTGTTTCGGGTGTCAAACTGATGTGAAGGCTGAATTGCTGCGAGTGTTGAGGTCCAACTTCTAACCGGACCGTGGAGAGCACATGCCAACCGTTTTGAGTTGGCTGAAGCAGATCGAGTCAATGTATCTTAGCTTTGTCGTTTCGCTGCCCTTCGGTTTTCGTTTCTGGTGCTGTGGGAGGGGTTACCTCCTTCGTGGCAATTGTTGATTGGCCTCTGCCTTTTTCAATTCGTCGAGTAATCGATCATGACAAAGTGAGTCATCCGTTCGTGCCTTTGGGATGGTTCTAGGGAACCACTGCTTGTTGAGCTGGTCGACTGAGATTTGATCGTGGGGTGATTATCAGCCATTCGACGGAAGGTCATTGTCCTTTGCTCTATGAAACAGTTCTTTTGTCTCTTGTTTCGAACTCTTTTGCATTTCTTGCTATTTGGTACTTGTTTTTGGAAGGTTTTGCCGACGACATCTTTGTTGATTATTATCTCTATCTGTCGTCGTTCGTTCTCCGGTGAGTCTTTTGGTTCTTGCTTTGTTTTTTGTGTTCTCCGGTGAGCCAATGGTGGGGGGAGGAACAGTCTCCGTGACAATGGTTTCCTCCTCTTCTCCTTGATGGTGTGTGTGGGAGACCTCGTCCCGAAATGCAGAGGTAGCCCCCCCCCCCCCCCCACATCTCTCCTGGTGGTTGTCTTCGTCGTGCTCCAAGCGGTGATGATCACTCTCGGCCGGGTGTTGTTCCCTCAAAGCCGCAATCGGGACTGTTAACCTTTGGTTTTGCGCCTAGAGATCAATGATCATACAACATAGTTCTTCTGGTGAGGGGTTGGCGGGTACCAAAGCATCACTCCTCGTCGTGTTAGCGTCTCTAGGTAGCGCGGGGGGAGCGCTGCTACTAGAATGTTGCCTATGTGTGGTGGTATTCGCTTGAGTCCGGGTACCAATTAACCATGATGAGACATGTTAGATTTACTCGGTCCCATGGAGGGTGCCAAATGTTCTTGCCTGAGGTCAGGGTCATATGGTCATGCGTGTCTCCTAGTCCGATGCGACTCCGACAAGGGACCTGTAAAGACACTCCAACGCTCAAGTTGGAAGAATTTCAAATCATGGGTATGGAATTGAAATCGAGAGTATACTTGATGAGATGTCTTTGGGCGATGATGCCCCCCTGAATCTCGTGGAGATGTGCTTAAAACGAGTCGAGACTAATCCCGGAGATGTTGGGTTCATAATTGACGAATCTTTTGCAATTAATGATGACGTGGGTAGAGCCCCCTGGCTAAGTAGTGTGTGACTTGACTTGAGTTTGGTTCATGAGTGTGGGCACTTCGGGGCCTAATTCGGTCGAGCTCAAAGTGCTAGTCCAATCCATATAATAAATAAATTTATATAAATATTAAGATTAAAGTTTAAATAAATATAAACTTGCATATATATATATATATATATATATATATATATATATATATATATATATATATATATATATTTCAAATATGTTAAAATTAATTAGATGAAATTACAATGACTAAACCTCGTAGGATAAGCGTTTTAAAAAGTGACATTCCGTATAACTTTTGGTCAAATTTTATATGAATGGACAATTCTCCCTCCTCCATCTTTATCTTCTCTTCTCCTTCCGTCACTTGATCATTTGTCTCCCTCTCCCTCTCTTCGTTGGATTCACCATCGATGGTTGCCCCTCGCCACTCCCCCACGCACCCCTCCTCTCACCGATCAATGTGTAATCTTGCATCGCGATTTCGTCGATCCATCTTTGACATCCCACAATCGTCTCTAGTATGAATTAGATTCATCTCTTCCTTATAAATGGCCTGTAGCACAAACATATAAGTGCACCGTGTTTTTTCTTTCTCCCGGGTTGTTGACTCTATTGACGGTTTGTCCCGAGTTGTCGACATCCTAGATGGGTTATCTTGGGTTTGTCGACATCTAGAGCGAGGTGTATTATCTTTGTCCCTTATTAATTGTTGGCATATGGACGGGGTGTTTTCGAGTTGTCCTAGGTTGTTGATATCCGGGGCGGGATGTATTGTCTTTGTCTATTATTTGTTAGCATATGGACGGATTGTTCCGAGTTGTCGATACTTGGATGGTTCGTTGAAATATACACATCTTTTCATCACACGGGTCAGACATTAATGGTTTAACTAGAGTAGTTTTGTCCAAAAATATTATTCTGGATTATACAAAAAAGATGATATAAAAAGCACCCCAATTAATTATGTCTGATATATCATGCATGATTTCAGTACGTAATTTATATAGTAAATAGTATATAAGTTCCTGATATATTGATCAGTAAGTAATTTATATACTACAGTTTCAATCAGTAACGGGATTGAACTAAAAATCATTAATTATATATCCCAGGGCCAATATAATTAAAAGTAATTAATCATATGTTGTGTATAATGTACTCGTGGTTCTACTTGGCCTCCAGTTTTTCCCAATTCTTATAGATTAATTTCATCAGACCTTCAAGCTGATATTTAGCATCTTCCAAATATTTCCACTCATCGAAACTCATTAATGCATCACTACTTTTCCAAAACCTTCCAAGCTTATCATCATACTTCTTCTTCTTCTTCTTCTTCTTCTTCTTCTTCTCCGGATACTGAACCAGCTTTGCGCACTTGAGCGCTTCCACGTACGCTTCCATGTCGTGCACATGCGCAGGGTTGTTCATGCTGAAGAAGTCGACCGCCACCTCCACCCCAACATGCGCATAGCACGACTGCCCGCCGCAGAGCACTTTCATCTTCTCGTTCAGCAGCAACCCCGGCATCTTCGTGACCGGGTCGTTCACGTTCGCCACCCTCAACACCTTTACTCCCAACTCACTTCACCTCTCCCTGAACCCTAGATTCCCCACCCTCGGCCCCCCGAACGAGTACACCGTTATCGGTATCTCCCCTTTGGCCGCCTGGTTCAGGCCGAGCTCCGCCAGGTCGTAGCCGAACAGCAGCGCCAGCGAGCTCCCCATGCTGTGCCCGGCCAATGTGATGCTCAGCTCCTCCTCCCGGTACCTGTCCATGATCCGCAAAACCTCCGCCAGCAGCTGCTCTCTGCAGCTCCTGCTGCTAAACCTGCAGCTGCTGTCGTCCGAGGTGTAGAGGCCGAGGAAGCCGGACTCGACATTCACCTCCGCGCGCGGGTCCCCCGGGTCGAGCCGCGCCGGCGTGAGCGAGCTCATGAAGTTGGCGAGCCACTCGGTGCTTGTGACCGTGCCCCGCAGCGCGACGAGGATGTCGCGCCGCCCGACCGCCGCCGCCGACGAGACCGCGGTGTATCCGATCCACCGGCTGCGGCAGGTGCCGGCCTGGGTGGGGATACTGATGTCGGGGGTGGCGTAAATGTACTTGGTGATCTCGTAGCCGGCGGAGCCCATGCCGACCTCGCGGAGCAGGCTGCGCTTGCCGTACTTGCAGTTCAAGTACCGCTTCGAGCCGGGGTTCAGGTCGAACGCCTTGTAGTAGGCAACGACGAACTCGCCGTAGCGAACGATCTCAGCGCAGAGGAGCGGGCTCAGCGGCTCGACCAGGCCTTCCCAGTTGTTACAGCCCTGGATCTCCCTCCATCTGGGCCTGCACTTCGCGACAACAGCGCCGAGTCCCGGAGCAGCCGCCGCCGTTGCGCGGCGGGGCGAGACGGAGAACGATGCCGTCGACGTCGATGGACGAGGATGGTGGGTGGCGAGTTCGGGAAGGAAGACGGCATGATTCGGTACCTGCATGGGCGACGCCATGTCGAACGTAGTGCATGCAGCATGCACGTACGTAGCAGTAAAGAGGGAAGAAAGGAAGGAGAAGAAGAAGTGCATGTTGCAGTAGAAGATGATAGGCAACGTATTTATGCAAGCGCTAGGCTAATTAGATAGTAGCTACCAGTGCAGCAGACATGGATGGATGATGCGAGCAGGCCGAACTTTTCTTCTTTAGATGATCTGATGGTTTGAATTAATAGTTGATAGTGACGAATTTCACGTGTGGTTGCATAAAAAGAAAAAAAAACTTACCTGGTCAACCTGCCGATATAAGTTTTTATAAACTGAATGATTTTTATAAACTGAATGGATATAAAATTCAAGTGATTGTACATAAATAAAAAAAATGAATATATTCATATTCATTTTTTTTTATTCATATTCAATCGCAGAATATATTTATTTTATTTTTATTTATATTCAATCGTTTAAAATTTATATTCACTTGTTCATAATTTTTTATGACCAGACTGTCCATGAAAATTGCACTAGTTGCATCACTGCATGCATGTTTAGCGATGGTTTAATTTGACCGAAGGATTAAGTACAAGAGCGCTTGCATGCGTGCATATACATTTAATTATGTGGTCGGTTAATGGCGGATTCCTTATCGGACATACTTTATGCAATACTATTAATTAATTTATTTTTGCAAAAAAAAAATATTAATTAATTATTTGACTCTACAAGTACAAATTAACTTAATAAATTAATTAAATAATGAGCCCTGTAGAGTTAATTATATAAAAGAATTCTGAATGCTTCTTTTTTTGTCCGCACTTTCTGATTTATGACTAATTGACTACACTTTAATAAGAATTTAAAATTAGAGATGAGTACTTGGAGTTGCAGTCACTGGGTGGAGGCCACGTGGACAGCGCAGAGAAAGTGGTCAGAGAGACTTTATGTGACGAACCTAAAAGTAGCTTGGAGCCTAAATATCAAGATTCTTCTACCTAGCAAATTACACCACAATTAACATTAATAGAATTGAGAAAATCAAGAATTAAAAATTTTATAAAATATATTATAGTTTACAAATTAAAATAATTATTGAAACTGAACTTGAAATCGAAATTACTAATTTTAAAAATTTGAATTTAAAATACATACTGTTCCAGTAATTTTGATTAATTATTTAAAACAATTTTTTTAAGAAAATATTGAATTCCTGCCAAAAACATTGTGCATGATTAAATTACAGTACGAGTATATATTTTGCATGAGTATTACGATGTGGATTACTGGATTGATATAAACAGTGTAAACAGTGAGAATGTTGGGGTGCAGATTGCACGTCATATTGAATTGTATACTTTTGACTCGACGGGGTGTGGGTTCAGATTGAACGTTGATTTGGGTGACGGTGGTGAGTCTGTACCGTCCAAGTAGCCACCTTAAATAATAACCAATAGGTCATAAATTAGACATGCCTAGGGGAGCCTTAATTAATTAATTAATTAATCGCATCTCAAAGTATTTTAATTATTTACACGCAATTAACGTGCCAAAATTAAGAGAACATTACAGGATCCCATGTCATATGACAAATATATAGACATTAATTAATTACAGATCGATCTTAATTATAATATGTTAGAGATTGACTTATATTGTGTTCCAACTGAATCCAACGAGTTCGACCAGATCCAAATCAGAGTTGATTTGATCAAAATATGTTTGAACCAATTTGCTAATTTGATTGAAATCATGTTGAACCAGACTCGATCAAAATAAACTATGTTTTTATAATCATGGGCCTGGGAGCCCAGCCCACCATCTTCTTAAGATATCAATGTCAATGTTGCAGCGGCACACATAAAAGTTTTTAAATTGATGATAATTTTAGAAGTTTTCAAATTAATGATGTGGAAATCAAATATTAAAAAAAGTGGAGGCATCACGTGAAGCCACCAAGTATTTTGAAAATTTCTTTGGTCAAATGAAGCATTTCAGCCATCCGATTAAATTAGATGGAGCAACAAATTTCTTGGAGATTTTTTCTCCACTAAAATAGGCATGAATCGGCTCTCTCCCTCTATTATAAATATGAGTCTAATATGCAGTTCTAAAATAATCTCACACCAAGAGAAAATCTCCCTATATGAGAGTTTCAGAGATCCATAAAATTAAAAGTGCCGCTACAACCCTTTTCCTAAGGAGTGCCACTTCTCAGTTTCTGACATACAGCAGCAGAAGTTCAGTTTCAAGGCAGATTTTGCAGAGACAGTGCCTCTACTTCGTATCAATTTCCAGTTCAATTAATTTAAGACAGTTTGCTGTATTCTGAAGGGGATTTAGATTATTGCGCTCTTATTGTAAAAGTTTTTTCTGGATTTAATAAAACAGTCTCATTTTCTCCCTGTGGACGTAGGATCGACACCTCACCAAGTCCGAACCACGTTAACCCCCATTGTCTTTTATTTTTCTGCATTATTATTATCGGATTTGATTTTCCATTTTTCTCGCCGGGTTCAAATTTTATAGATCCGACAGGAAATTACCCCAAATTTCCTAACATAATATATGGATTAATTTTAGTTTGGTCGAAGTTTCAAAATTTTATCAGTTTGGCTATTACACTTTACAAAATATTAATTTAATCCCAAAATTTGTAATTTTATCATTATTTTAACATCAAAATGATCAAAATATTTAAAACTCTATCATTACTTAGCGAAGCGTCACCCACGCAACCTGGGCCTCCCTCGTGGGGCCGATTGGATAATTTTCGCCGGCGTTGGCTCTAGTTCTTTCGGTTGGTGCTGCGAGGCCAAGGCATCAGGTAAGCCTTTGGTGACCATCTTCCACGATGGTCACCCCCCATGTATGGCTCCGGATGACGGGATCTGGCATCATGTGGGAAAGTGGCGACAACAACCACCTCCTATGAGTGGTTCTCGGCTCCTCGACAAGACTGCTAGGCCTTGGAGAAGTTGGAATTGGAGATCGCATGGTAGATCCCTCAGCAGGCAAATCTGGAGGCGAAAGGAGACTTCTGGTCCCCCTCGCGTGATGGATGAGCACTTGACTCCACCTCCTGGTTTTGTGGATGTCAAACTAAAATCGACGAGTGCATTAAATGTGTTGGAAGGTAAGATGAATTATGCAGAAGATTAATCCGTCATAATCAAACAGTCCTTTGCGGAAGCTGTCTTGAAAAAGCCGGCAGATAGAGCGCCATGCATTCGATCCTATGAGACGCAACGCCACCCTTGCCAGGATTTCACGAGAATTGAATCTTCCTTCCATTATGGCAAAGTTACACTCTGATGCTGCTTGTTTTAATTGCCTCTGCAGAGGCCACTTCGCAAGAGAGTGTAAGGCCGTCACTCACTGCTTCTGATGCAACAAATCTAGCAATCGTTTCCGCTCTTGCAAAAGGCCAATGACGGACATGCATCTTGTTCCGAGAATTCCTGGCTCTCCCCAGGCTCCAGCTCGGTCTACAATGCCTGCTTCGGGTTCTCCTCCTACTCCCGCTCCTTTAAATGTGTCGGCTTCATCAAATCTGGAGGATTTCCAAGCCTCTACTTGTTCCAAGCTCTTTACTTTCTTAGACATGGAAGCTCTTTGACCTCTTAGAAGCTAGTGTTTCCTGCGTATTTCAGCGGCCACTCGCGAGGGCATTAACCTGTTGCACAACAAGGGGCTTCAGATTGTGTCGACGGGTTCTGTTGCACGGGAGAACAACTATTGCACTACATCTGCTCCTGCTTCTTTGGCTTTGAAGCCGACCCGTTTCTCTGCAAGATCAAGGTGCTTAATGATGACACCTTGTTGCTGCTATGTCCTTCTCAGGCGGCCAAAGCACAACTCCTGGATTGGAAGGTGATGAATGTACAGTCTGGATTCGTGGAGTTTGTTGAATGGAGCTTCTTCGCCGGACGCGTCGTTGCCCCGTTGCAACTGATCGCCGCCTTAAGTCTCCGAGGAATCCCTTTAGAACACCGCAACGATTTGGACCTCTAGTCAGTTGTGAGCGATTTTGGTTCCCTCAGATCTATCAATCGAGCAAGGGGTCAATTGGAGTGACCTTGAAGATTGTAGGATCGAAGTTGCCTACACTGGAGTTGACATGATACCTTGTTTCCTTGAGGTCCACATTGAAGACGTTGCGTTCATGGTCCAGGTAAACATCCTTGGGAGACGATGGGTTCCTCCACAGGCGCATATCAATAGGGATGTAGGGGATGACGGTGAGTTTTCTAACCATTCGTCAGACTGGGCCTCCGGCGGAAACTAATCACTCGCTCACTCTGCTTCGGGCGACTCCACTAGCGGAGCCACATCGTCTCATCGCTCCGGTGGCTCTATCGGAGCTGATGGTTCCTCCTACATGGCTGCTGGCATGGAAGGCCGAGTTACACCAGCAGGCAGCCAATACACGATGGTCTCTTCGGAGGCTACGCTAGGGACTGGTCCCTTCTTTTCGGCCGCCATGCAGGGTGTGGTAAGATTTCAAAATGTTGTTACGTCATGCAACGGTTCACATGCCGCTCTCCCTTTCGACAGTGATGTTTCTTTAATGCGGATTGTCCTTCATTCTAGTACGACTGCAGTCTCGAGACTCTCCCATTTAGCTTTGGCGGCCTTGACACAACCATCTTTTCTCGTGTCATCCGGATCAAGCTTTGGCAGAATCGTGAGTTCTAATGGAAGGCTGGTTCTGTTGCTAGGCGGGACGATTGGGTCGGGCTGGCGTATTCTAGGCCCTCTCCTTATCTAGATCGGGGGTAGGTCTTTATTGAACCAGTTTGTCAAGTTGGCTCCATCGGCTATGATGAACCCGCTTCCAATCATATCTTATCCATCTCTAGGTTCGATGGGCTGCTGCAATGTGGCATGGACTATGATGGGGTCCTCTCACTTGATTCCTGCCTCTGCTTCCTGATGCATCCGTCGGGCTTTCCATGGGGTAGGGCGGAACTTGTATCACTGTTGCCGCCTCAGAAGATTACACATCGTCCGAGATGCTTGCTGGTTGAAATGGGCAGCCAGCCACCTGCTCGTCCTCAGGCCCGCCAGGTATCATTCATATCCACGCCTCATTCTGCAATGTCTTCTAATTCTTCTAGTGCTATGTCTCCTGGTTTCTCCCTGAGCCTTGGCTGCCATGCGTCGTCGCCTGATATTCCTCTAGCGTTCTTAGCAGGGCCATACTTCGGAAGGCTTTGAACTATCAAACATCTACTGTGGCCACCCCCCATCTTGGCACGAACAAAAGGGCTCCGTGCAAATCTCTTTCAATTTTAGATCTGGAAACTGAGAAAATTAGGGAGAGACTTTGCGCTCTGGGATTTGTGGATGTTGATGAACAAGCTTGCATTAAAATCAAATCTATGGAGAGTGGTATGGCTGGGGGAGGGATGTGTTAATGCTCTGATGTGGAAACAGATTTTATTTTGGGGACTGGTTAGATGTGTTATGTTTAATGCTTCATTTTGGAATCTAAAAGGGCTTTGTAGATCCTCAAAGAATGCAATGCTGAAATTTTTCATTAGTACTTCAAATTCTAGTATCCTTTGTATTCAAGAAACTAAAATTGAAGACTTCAATACCACTTGGATGAAAAAAAATTATGGCAATACCAGGTTTGATTTCTCTTTCAGAATTTCTATTGGTTTGTTTGGGGGGGGGTCTTCATTTGTTATACGTTTGTCCATAAAACAACAAATCAGACTCTTAAGGGTCTATAATACATACGGCCCACCGAGAAGAGGAGATAAAAATGTTTTTTTCCATGAACTAGAACGGTTCCTTCTTCCTTCAAAAGTTGCTACTTTGGTAGGGGAGGATTTTAATGTAACTAGGGGGGATTCGGAAAGACTAAACTGTAGTGGCATCGAAAGATAGTCAAGCAGATTTTTTGAGTTAATTGTCGATTCTGATTTCTTGGATCTTGCGATCTCGGGGAAGCGATATACTTGGTGCAACAACCATTTTTCCCCCGCCTATGCAAAGCTAGATAGGATCCTAATAAACCTCGTCTTATCTAATTGGTCTCGATCGTCATGTGCTAAGGTGGGTATCCCACGTCTGTTTGACCACTGTCCGTTAACTCTTTCTGAAAATTTGCCCCTCAAGAGGACGCCATTCCGTTTTGAACATCGCTGGCTCTTGGAATCGAGCCGTGGTGAGATTGTAAAATACTATTGGGAATCGACGTCTGTGATAGGCCATTCTAATTTTTCAAGATGGATAGAGAGATGTAGACTCCTTCGACAAAAGCTGAGGATGTGGAGTAAGAATATAATGATTGCATAAAGGGAGCACATTGAAAGCCTCAATAATGACTTGGACTTTGAACTTCGTAGAGGGGAAGAGGGGGGATCTTCTGTGGGAAACGAAGTCGAGATTAAAGAGATCAGGAGTAAATTGGACAAGTGTTATGATGCGCAAAATACCTACTGGAATCAGAGACCTAAGGTGAAATGGCTAAAAGACGGCGACAGAAATACGAAGTTCTTTCACAAAATCACGATAAGGGGAAAGCAGCGTAACTGGATCACTTCGATCACTGTGGATGGTAGGTCAGTCAGACAACTAAATGACATTGAACATGCGTTCCTTGGATTCTTTCGGAAGATCATTGGGATGGAAACCGATTTTATACTTTGCCCAAATTGGAATTAATGAGTTATAGGGGGGGGGGGGAGGCTCGACCTCTCGGATCTATCTAAAAGTTTTGAAAACCAATAAATTCTAGAAGGATTGAAGGGAATTAAAGGACAAACCTCCGGGACCTCATGGTCTGACGCCCCGAGTTTTTCATAGTTTTTTGGGAGTTTATGGGCAAGGATGTGAGACTTGTACTTGAGGACATCAGGGAGGGCACGTGTGATCTGAGCAAATTGAACAAATCTTTCACTGTCCTGATCCCCAAGGTGGAAGGAGTGAATAAAATCTCTAACTTCAGATCGATAAGCCTAACATCTAGTATTGTGAAACTCTACTCAAAACTGATGGCCAATAGGCTTAAGTTGCATATGGAACTTCTGATTGGTGAAACTCAAAGCGCTTTCCTTCTTAGGAGGTCTACGCTTGACTGTTTTATGACGGCCTCTGAGCTCATTCACTATTGCAAGAAAAATAAACTGGACACCATCATGCTGAAGTTGGACATGTCAAAGGCTTTTGACCATGTGAATTGAGAATTCTTACTAGAGCCTGAAGGAACGTGGGTTCCCTCTAGCTTGGATTGAGGGATTTTCATCTCTGTTTTGCACCATTGAGTCTTCAATTTTATTAAATGGCGTACCTGGAAAATGGATTAGGCACAAGAAAGGTCTGAGGCAAGGGGATCCTCTCTCCCCCTATCTATTTCTCTTGGTGGCAGATGTTTTTGCAAGAATGATGAACTTGGCAGGACAAAATGGATTAATTAAGGGGGTCAGGACGAATCGTGACCTTGAAGTCTCGCACCTAGAGTTTGCTCATGACTTTGTGGTCTTCACAAGCGATGACGAAAATGACCTCATTAACATTAAACTTCTGCTCTCTGGGACCGAACTGATGACAAGGCTAAAAACAAACTTTTCAAAGACATAAGCAATTCATGTGGCAGGAAACGTGAAAAAGAGTGAAATTGCAACATGTACTCTGGGGTGCAAAGCGGGAGCTTTCCTGCTTAAATACCTGGGTCTCACTATGAGGGATGGACGTCTTTTGAGAGAAGATTGGAATGACATTATCAAAAAGGTGGACAATAGGCTCAGCTCTTGGATGGGAAGGCTCCTCTCCGGGGGGAAAGCTTGTTCTGATAAATAGCGTGTTAAGCACGATTCCGAGATATTGCTTATCAATTTTTAAATCTCCGAGGTGGGTTATAAGGGCTATTGACAAAAGGCGGAGACATTTCTTTTGGAAGGGGGAGCTGATCTTGGGAGGAGCCGGGGTCAAATAAATTGGGATGATGTGACTAATCCTACATCTCATGGGGGTTTGGGTATCCAAAATCTGGAGATGCACAACTTGGCACGTCTTGGCCGATGGTGGGAGTTATCAACCAATAGAGAACTTATTTGGGTTGACATTGTGAAGTCAAATTACTCCAGCAAGAAGAAATGGTTTGATGCGCCGACAATTGGGAGATGATCCCACACTTAGAAAGGTATCTTTAAGGCTAGAGATATTTTCGTCCTTGGAATTGAAAGACATATTGGCAATGGCAAGTCTACGAGCTTCTGGAAAGAACGATGATATAGGAACACAAATTTGGCCTTGGAATTTTCGAACCTGTTTCGGACCCAAAGATTTTAAAATGTAACAGTGGATCAGTGTTTTGATCGCAATTCGAGGTCTTAGAACTTCTATTGGGTCTCTGAAGTGGATAGAGAAGGTGTCACAAATTTTTTGAGCTTCATTGGTACCCCGTCGTTGAATGAGGATATTGACTACGATTCATGGAGGTGGAATTCAAATGGTTTGTTCTCCACAACCTCCATGTACGGTAGGCTGATGGACTCCGGTGTCATTTGGGAACCTGCAAGGAGCTTGTGGAAGTGCACCATCCCCTTAAATTTATAATCCACTCATGGATTGTCCTAAAAAAAAGGCTACCCACCAAGGAGAAACTCTCTAGACATGGATCACAACTTTCATATATTAATTGTGTACTTTGTAATGAAGTAGTTGAGAATCTGGACTACCTTCTCAATAGCTGCGTGTTTAACCAAGAGGGCTGGCGGGTTCTTCTTAGGAAAGTAGGTTTTCGCGTCATTGAATTTCTTCTGGGAGATGCTCGTAAGTTTGGAAAGATGGACGAATTAATTAGGAGTCTGCCATGATTTGGTGTAGGAACACTTGGTTCTCGAGAAACATGTATATCTTCAAAGGGAGAAAAATTGTTCTTGCTGATGTGGTGGCTTCTACTCTTACCATGTGGAACAGGTTTCGAAATCCTCAAAGAAGTCTCTCGACCTGGGATTTTTAGGGTCCAAGTTCTAACTCTATTTAACTTGTCTTTTTTATGCTTTCTTTGATATAGGTTTAGACAATGGCCATTCTCTGAATGGCTTTTTGATTAGGATAAATTTGGTTCTATATTGTATTAGCTGCATGACATCTGGTCTGACATTTAGGATTTGTTTGTTCTATATGTACTTCTCCTTTCATTATATGAAATCTGTATGGCTTGTTTGAGCCTCACATTTATTCAAAAAAAAATGTGTGCATTTATATCATTTCACTATATAACTTATTTATTTTGTTCATTCTGGTCTTCGATCTCATTGCTGAATGTTTTATATTGTATCTTTCATTTAACTATTATGGTTTATTTATTTCACATGATAGAATTTCAATTGGATAAAAATTCACGGGATCTATATTTTATTCCAAGTTGGTTTAGAATGGATAAAAGGATTTGTAAGACCGAATTTCTAAATTTTATGTTTGCTTTGCTATGAATAAAAGAGTCAAATATTAATAATTTAATATATAAATTTTATTTTATAAACTTTTTTAAAATCATTAATTTAAATTTAAATAATTAATTTTAACGTAGTAATATGAAAAGTTTAACAAAATATTTTCTAAATGTTAAATTGAAAATTTCCATCATAAATACAAATTCATGAAACTCCAAAAAATACTAATTTCTCAAATTTAAAAGAACTTTTTCATTCTAATCTTTATTTATAGGATATCTTTTATTTTGAAATAAAAATTCAATTTATTTTTTTCCTTAAAAAACTTGCTTTTCATATATTTCCAACAATTTTTATTACAATTTCCACCCCCAGGAAATATATTCAACCTTAGTTAAAATTAAATCGGATTGCATCCATCATTTTTTACTTTTTATTTTGTAAAGAAAGAAATGATTATATTAAATCAAAGGAGGGTACAGTAGAGTCATGATTATATTTTACAGATAACTCTGGAGGAAGAATGGACGTCCAAATCTCAGATTTCTTCTGGGCGCGTGCTCGATTTGCAGCTCAATGGGGCGCTTGATTTGCATATCGCGGGGCAAATTGCACCTTAGCATTGCTGAGCTTGAGCAGTGTAGATTTGATGTTGAGGATAAGATTCCTGAGTTGCCAATGAATGAGTCCTTCATAATTGATAACATCCACTACTTGTTTGCAATCGGACTCGAAAATAATATTTTCCAACTCTTTAGAACTCGCATAGGAAATCGAAAGCAACACGATAGTACCTTCCCCGTGCAGAATAGAATTAGAATGAATAAAGTAAGTAAGAGCATCAACACATGAGTTATAGTGATCTCTGATAATGATACCAATGCCACAAGAGTTATCAAGTAAAGATGCATCATAATTAATTTTGTACCAATTAAAAGGAGGAGAAATCCAAGCATTTGAAAAAAAAAGAGACAACAATATTGCCCTCACACATGGTATGCTTTGTATGCTGGCTTATAAAAGCCAAAATTCGGTTCACATAATTTGGAGTGGTATGCTGCCAATCATCTCTATGCAAAATACTGTTGCAAAAAAATTATAGAAACAAAGTGGTGTTAGCAACACTAATGCTAAAATCCCAGCCCACCGAGGTTTGTTGGGAGTTTAAGAGCCAGCTACATGAACACCACCCAGTCCTATTAGAAAAATTCATCTTTAAGGTTTAGCCCAGGTTGATCCAGATAGAGCTAGCCATGGTATAATAAAAAAGAATGTGCTGATCAGTCTCAACCACATTGTTACAAAGAACACATTGGTCTACAACTTGCATTCTTGAGTGAAGTAATCTGTTTCTAGTAGGGAGTCGGCAATGAAAAAGCTTCTAAAGAAAAAGCTTTATCTTATGAGAGGTATCAAACTTCCTTAACCTTGGCTAAATCATCAGATATCTAATAGGAGGGTTTTCTAGGTTTTTTAGAAAAGTATAAGCGGAGGATAAGTTAACTATATCATCCAAAGAATCATTCCAAGCATACCAGTCATCACAGGAAGCGACCGACAATAAAATATCCTGGATTCTATCACACATGGTATGATTGAAATAGGTGAGGCCAAAAAAAGAGGACCAAGAATTGTCAGACATAAGGTTGTTAACCTTAGGGATGGAGTTGATAATGTTCATGTTGATAAGGGTTGGCTTGAGAGAGATTGAAATATTAAAAAACAAATGTTCATTTAAAAGAGAGGTGTTATCACCCAAACTCAAGATTTTTTTAAAACTAGGGAAGAGATTTTTGAAGGAGAGAATGAAGAGGCGCCAGATCCCAAGAAGTTTTAGGAGGGGGCTTATTGATGGCTAACCCAAATGGAATCTATGTTGTTCAGGTAGAGGTGGATCACCATGCTTTTAAGGTGAAGATCCTAGATACCAAGACCCCCAAAGATTTTAGGTTGGGTGACAATATGCCAATTTAAGAGGTGCATGCTGTGATGGTCAGGGTTTCTATCCTAGAGGAAATTCCTAATCTTAGTTTTAATTTTTTTGAGGATATCATTACTAAGCCAGGAAATAGCAAGGGTGTGAGTAGGAATGACATTAAGAACTGAGTTAATGAGAATAAGTTTCCCATTCTGTGAGAGAAGATTAGATTACCAACTACCTAACTTATTGTCAGTCTGATCATTTATGAAGTTGAAGGAATCAGGAGGAGGTTTTCTAGGGGAGATAATGACACCTAGATATTTGAAAGGAAAAGACCCTTTAGACATATTGAGGTGCTAACAAATTCTATTTTTAATGACAGGGGGTGTGTTTAGGGAAAAATTTTTTGGATTTGGAGAGATTGACCTTCTGACCAGTAAGGGCAGCATATGTGGAAAGAATATGCTTGACAGAATCCAGGCTTTTCTTGTTTGCCTTGAGAACCAAAATAACATCGTCTACAAACATCAAGTGGCTTAGGAGGAAGATATTTTTGAGCTTGAAGGGGGTAAGCTTACCGGAATTTACAACATGGTTAATGAGGATAGTGAGGGTTTGAGCAACCATGATGTAAAGAAAGGGAGATATATGGTCTCCCTGTCTAAGACCTTTAATGGAGGGAAACCGGGAGGATTTTTTAGAGTTGATTTGACAAATTTTTTTTGCAGAAGAGATACAAGAATGAATTCAATTAATGAACACAAGAGGGAAGTTGTTCATGGAAAGGACCTTGAGGACAACATCCCAGCTAAGGGTGTCAAAGGCCTTTTCTAAGTCAATCTTGACAATAATGAAAGGGTTGTTGCTCTTGGAATCATAGAAGGAATGAGCTAATTCTTGGACAATTAGTATGTTATCATGAATAGTCCTACCTTTGATTAAGGCAGACTGTTCATTAGACATAAGCTCTTTGAGACAAGGCTTAAGGCAATTGGCAAGAATCTTGGACAGAATACTATATGACAGATTGTAGTGGGAGATAGGTCGGAAGTTTTTGACTAGCTTGAGATTTTTAATTTTAGGGATAAAGGTTAAGATAGTTTGGTTCCAGTTGGGAGGAAGAACACTGGTATGAAAGAATTCTAGAATACATTGAGAGAAGCTATTGTCAATTATAGCCCAATAGTATTTGAAAAATTCACCAGTGAAGCCATCATTCCCAGGGCTTTTTCCATCCCCATGGATTTGATGATTTGCCAAATTTTTGAGACATTAAAAGGTTGAATAAGGGAGTCGGCCAGATTAGGGGGAAGTTTAGGGAAGGTAAGCCATGAGGGAGAGCTGTAAGAGGGAGGGGGGGGGGGGGGGGGGGAGAGGAAGGAGACCAAATTAAGGTTAGAGTTGTGAGAGACAAATTCATTGAGGATAGCTTTGTCATCAGTAAGGATAAAGCCAGAGTGGGTAGTAATATAGGTGATGAGATTGAGCCTTCTACGAATGGTAACGAGCATATAGAAGTAAGCAGTATTGTACTCTCCATTCTGAAGCCACTTACATTTGGCTCTGAACTACCATTTTATATATATTTGCCTTTGCAATGCAATAGCTTTGTTATGGAGGGCCCTCAGCTTATTTACCAGGTGGAGAGATACGGGAATGGAGGAGAAAGAGGATTCAAGTTGAGCAATGTCAAAATTTATGGTGTTAAGATTTTCCTTAAGCTTACCAAGCGTATGTTTGTTCCAGTAAGCAAGGACACTCCTGGTATTCTAAAGGTTAGAGCTAAAAGAGGAGTAATAGTTAATAGGAGGAGAGGGAGAACCCCAAGCACTGTTTACAACCTCAGTGCTATCAGGATATTCAGTCCAGAAACTTTAGAATTTAAAGAATTTATTCTTGGTGTGTTTATCAAGAGGAATGGAGGTGGTAATTGGTCTGTGGACGGAAGTGAGTCTATTAAGGTGTGTCACATAAGCATTTTCAAAGAAATGCAACCAAAGAAATGCAACCATGCCGTATTGGCAAAGACCTTAACCAACCTAATGAGAATTTTTGCAAGACCTTGTCTATTGTTAGACCAGGTATATTTATTGCCTTTAAAGCCTAAGTTAATAAGGCCACTACTATTAATAAACTCCCTAAAGTCCGCAATAGGTTTGGTGACCTTGAAAGGCTGCCCTCCTAGCCTATCATCATGGGAGAGAGTGCAATTGAAGTCTCCTATGATGAGCCAGGGATAATGGGTGAGATTAGTATTTTTGAGGGAGGACCAAAGGGAGTTCCTAAGAGATGGGTCAGTGCTAGAATAGATGTTGGAAAGGATGAAAGGTTCAGAATCCTTAAGTTGGATGACAATGTGAATGATTTGGGTATTCATGGAGATGAGCTGGGCTTGAACATAAGATTTGTTTCAGGTAGTGATAAGACCACCCGAGGCTCCAGTACCAGGGTAAAAAAAGTCATCCCAAGTTTTACCAAGGGAACAGATGAACCTAGCAGATTTGAACTCCTTGAGGTGGGTTTCCTGTAAGGTGATGACTAAGGTTTGAGAGTTTCTAAGGAGGTTGGAGATAGATTCTCTAACAGGGCTCCTCCAGGCCCCGCTGACATTCCAATTAATGATTGACATGAGGAACGGGGGGGAGGGGGTTGGAGGGGCAGGGACAGTAGGAGTTGTAGGAGAGGAAGTATAAGTTTTGGCTTTGGCTTCACTGGTACTAGCCCTAAGCCTTTTAAGATTATGTTGGGAAGGCAGAGTAGTGCTAAAGGAGTTACTTTTTTAAAAAGAAAATTAATGAAAATGTCTTGAACTATTGAGTTTTTAACAAATATGTCTCATACTTTTATTTGTAACAAATTTATACTCAAACTTTCATCTTTCAATCAATTGTATATTCATGTTAGCTGGGTGTTAAAATATTCGTTATATGCTGACGTGGACTGCAAAGTCAGCATAAAAAAATAATTTTTTAAATCAAATTTGCCTCATCATCAAATATATTGTTGATATTCATTTATTAAAAAATTTGACGACGAGGCAAATTTGATTAAAAAATTCATTTTTATGCTGACTGTGCAGTCCATGTCAGCATATAACAACTATTTTAACACCCGGTTGACGAAAGTATATAATTGATACAAAGATGAAAGTTCGAGTATAAATTTATTACAAATAAAAATATGGATCAGTTTTGTTAAAAACTCAATAGTTCAAGATATTTTCATTAATTTTCTCTTTTTTAAAACCTAGTATTCTTCTTCTTTTTAGTGCTAGAAGAGGTGATACTAGGGTTGGGAGGAGGGTTGGCTTTGAAGATTAGGGAGACTTCTTCAGCAAATTGGGAGAGAGTTTTGGGGGAAGATGCCTTGGAAGAGGACGCACCAAAGGTGGTGCAAACATCCATGTCATTGGCATCTAAAGGAGGGGGGGGGTTCCTTAGTAGCTTAAGGCATGGACGCAAGGAGGTGCGAGGGAGGGGGGATATAGTTAGAATTAGTGGAAGGCTTGGTATTCGAATGAAAAGGCCTAACAAAATTATTTGAGGGCCTAGAAATATTTCGGATGGGGGATAGGCTCCTTGTAGGAGAGGGGGACCGCCACAAGGGCTTATGGTGGCCGGGGTCCAATTCCTTGCCCTTGGCGGGGACATTAGGACGACTATTTACGTTGCGTCGTTGTTTGTCCTGCCACCGGGGGACTTCAATCCATGGCCCGCAAACAGGCTCAGGGGGCGAGGGAGGAGGGGGAGGAGAAGAGAGAGGGTTCGAGTTAACATTAACCGAGGTAGAATCCTTAACATCAACATGTATAAAATCCATGGTATTAACAACAACATTACAAGTATTGTCAACATTGGAATTAAACACATTACTACCAACAAATTTATCAACATTGACATTACAAGCATTTCACACTAGTTTTCACCAGAGAGCAAGAGTCTTCCCTATGACTGATTAAACCACATTGGAAACATACCGCAGGCAAATTTTCATAGGCAACCAGAAGAAAAATAGAATCACTATCGACATCAAGCCACACTCCTTGACGGAGAGGCACAACAAGATTGATTTCAACACATATACGAACATATCGACCACGCTCAAACAAGAAAGATCGATCATCGATTTTTAACACATTACCAAAAGAATTTGCAATTAGGACAACCGAATCTCGATTCCAAAATTCCAGAGGCAGCGATTGAATACAGATCCAAATAAGGGCGGTACTGAACGATTCTTCCCAGGGTTAGAACAAGGGCTTCCAAGGGATGAGACGGAGCACATCCCCCCGAAGCGACCAGGGGCCGCCGATAAGAACTGCTTTCACCATTTCAATCGAGCAAAATCTGAAAACAAAAAAGTTTTCGTCTAAATCCATAACAGATTGAAAATCGATAGTCAACCAAGTTTGAGAGGCCCATCTCTGGATGGACTCAAGGGAAGGAGGTTTACCAAGAAATTTCCCTATCAGGGAACGCTCCCAAGGCTATCGCCAGGCCGAAATTTGGTCCTCCGAGAAGCGAACGCTATCTGTGGTAGCCGCTTGGATCTTAGAGAGAGTAGAAGCCAGCGAGGGGTTGGAGGCGTTAGGAGTCGATGCCTTGAGCATTTGCGCCCAGGAAAAGGGCTTCGAGGGAGGGGTGGTGTTGAATGCAGCCGTGGTTGCATCACCGGAGGGGATTGACATCGAAGGGGTGCTGAGGGCCGATGAGCCACCGGATTTAAGTATCTGCGAGAAGGGGACTTCGCCTAGGCCGGTTTGAGAGGAGAAATCGGTAAAGGAGAAGCGCCATATAGAGGAGAACATGAAGAGGGGAGAGGATATGGGGGATCAGGGGGTGGAGGATGCTGGGGAGAGGGGAGAAGAACGAGGGAGGTGGCAGTCACCGCTGTCGCCCCTCCGCTAGGGTCTCGCATGATGGTTTTATCCAGATACATATCCATTATAAGGTGACTATAATAAATCACATAATACATTTATGTCCTTTTTGAAATTTGACTTTTGACACAAATAACAAATATGATTTTATAAATATTTAATCTTATTTGTATTCTAATAGGGTAATTATCTAAATATATCATATACTTATGAGTTTTTCTCATTTGTGGTTAGGGAAATCAACAGGGCGGGTTCGGGGCGGACAGTGCCACACCCGCACCCGCACATGTTTACTAAACTTCTCTCCCGTACCCGCACCCGCACCCGTGACGGGTACCCGTCCCATCGCGGATAATTGATACCCGCAGATACCCATTTAATATATGATAAAAAATTCATTTTATTATAATACTGTACCATCAATGATTCTCATTTCACCACTATTAATAACTTGATTGAGAAACATTAATCCATAAAATAAACTACGTAATAATTAAATTCTAAATCATAAAATCATCTTAAGAAATAATAATAATCATTTATGCAATATTAAATTTAAAATCAAAGTACTTTCAATTAGAATTGGGAATTGATATAATTAGGTAAATGAAATCTAATCAATAGATGATTTAAATTTATTTTTAAACTTTCCATTAGATATTAATATATAAAATTATAAATTTAATTTGCAATTTCCCATATTCGGATTTTGGGAAGGGGAAATTCCCAAAATCGAATTTGAAGATTCAAATTTTCCAAAATCAGAATTGAGTGAATTGGATACTCATTTTACCCCTAGGCCAAAGTCTCTAATCAATTAGAGACTTTGATTAAAAATATTAAAAAAATATTAAAAAAATATTAAAAAATAATTTAAATATATAAAAAAAATTATAATAAAAATAAGATGTTAGAGTCTAAAAAATATATTTTCAAACTCTCTAATTCATTAGAGAGTTTTGCACAAAGTCTATAAATCTAAGTTTGAATTAAAAATTATGAAATATTTTGACGAAAATTATTTTTTTTAACCACAACATATCTTTTATATTTTAGGGAAAATGTCTAAAATGGTCCTTAAACTTTTTCAAAATTTTCACATTGATCCCACAACTTTTTTCGAGTTAATTGGATCCCTAAAAATTTGTAAACGTCACTTTGGTCTCTGGTCGTGACCCTACCGTTAAAAAAAGTCCTACGTGGCTAACGTTGTGACGACGTGACATCTGGTTTAGTTGACTTTGCTCACGTGTATTGAAAGGTGCCTACATATCTGATTATAAATTATCACATGAAGATGGCTTATAAATGAAGAAACCCTAAATCACCAACGCAACTAGATTTCTCTACAACAATGGCGATCGTCCCCGATGCAGCTAGCAACAGCGCCCAACGAAGCACTACTGCAATGCGTAATGGAGCTCGACACCAACAATATTGTGATTGTGGAGGTCAAATTGTGACCTACACATCACGGAAGGGTCTTAATAAGGGTCAGCGGTTCTATAGGTGTCCCAATTTTTGGGTAAGTATCTTCTTCCAACGAATTATGGTGCTGTAAATTTAGAGCTTGAAACTAATTTGTGTGCTGCATTGGCTCAAAACCATTTCTAGGAGTGTTGGTCGTGTCAGTTCTTCGAATGGCTTGATGAGCCGGTGCCGCAATGGACTCAAAACCATTTCCAAGAGCTTCAAAGGGCGACAGCTGCCATGAGGCTTTACAAACTGATGATGATGATTTCGTGGGGAGTGACAGCTTTTTTAATATTTATTGTAGTGATAATTGTATCTAGGAATTGAAGTGGTATTGGTTGTGTGGGTTTAGGTTAATGGTATGAACAGTGATGATTGTAATGAAGATACCCTTTTGAACTATCTGTAAACTCTTTTACTTCAATGAAGTTATCCTTTTTGAACTATTTTATTGTAGACTATCTGAACTTTAGTGCAATGAAGTGTGATTCTACAACTTGTCTGTTTGAGGGACCAAAGTGAATATCCTCGGATAGTTGAGGGACCAAAGTGACAATCATCAGACAGAAAGCAACATAACATTGTCAAGTACAATAACAAGTAACATAACACTGTCAAGTTTATGAAACAAGTAACACATGCACTGTCAAATAAATAAAACAGAAAGCAAGTAAATATAACATTGTGAAGTAACATAACACTGTGAAGTTTATGAAACAAGTAACACATGCACTGTCAACTAAACAGACAAGTTAATAACTTTGGACCACCAACAAAACAGAAAGCAACATAAAGTATGGTCCACCACTTCATTGGGGACTGTACAAAACAGAATCTATCCACCATAAAATATTAAAAACATCACTTAAAGTATTCATTACAGCAGGACCACATGAGTTTGTCACTTCTTTTTTTGGAAAATGTACTTATGAAATGGAACATTGACCTTAGCTACACAACCCTTCTTCCTGGGTGTCACCTATTGAGACTGTGAAAGATGTGAAGGTTGTGAAGCTGCAACAATAGGATCAACAGCTTGTGAAGCTTGAGTTGAACATTCACCAGCTTGAGTTTTTTTCTGCTTTGAAGCTTTGGGCCTAGGTTCACACACTTGATTCTTACATGTTCTTTTATTATGCCCATAGTTTCCACAATTTGCACAAATTATTAAGCTTCGATTATAACTCTTCTTCTATTTGTTCTTCAAAGTTGGCTCATCCGCATCTCTTCTTCTAAGTTTTTTTGGTCTTCCAATTGGTACCCTATAAATGGGAGGAATTATGGTAGAAATGTCAAGGACGGGAACCAACATGTTCTCCCCATTTATAGGGTTAATTGAAGCTGCATAACAATACTCATATGTGTCAATTAAATAGTAATTCTTCACAAATTCTTCAGGATCTCCATTGTGTGCATAGATAGCACACACAACATGTGGACATGGCAATCCACACAAACCCCACAACCTGCATGAACAATCTCTAGTTTCCAGATCAACTGTAAACTGTACCATATCAAAATTTCTCACCTCATATTTTGATCCCCTTGCCCATGATGCTCTCCATTTGGCAGATTCCAGCACATGCTTTTCAAGTCTTTTTTTTGGCCTTGGGCAAATCTTGCTACTCCCTTTGTACCACTCACACAAAATTCTGTTCTTTGCAAACTTTCTTATCATGTACTCTCTTATCCAGTTCATTAAGCTAATGACAGGCATCTCTCTGGCCTCCAAAATTCTGCCTTTGAATGATTTTGAAATGTTGTTCATCAAAATGTCACACTTACTCCATATACTGAAATGAGATTTTGCACATCTCTTTGGTTCATGTTGCATTAACCAGTTATAGACATCCATATTAATCAATTGCAGCTCCTTCATTTTCCTCAGCCACTCAGCCACATAAGTAGCCTTAGCTGTTGCCATAACTGCGTCTCTTAGTACTATAGCTCGTCCATAATATTTCTTCAGATTTGAATAGATATGCATCAAGCAATATCTGTGTTCAATACAAGGATAGACTTCTAATGTTGGTACCAGACCCTGCAGGGAGGGACAAAAGTGATAACAAATAAGTTAGTTGATACATAAAGTGATAATAATAAATAGTTGATGGACTAAAGTGACAATTACCTTTTGTATATCTAAAATAATTATCCATCCTCTATCTCTCCCTAAATCAGACAATAAAAGCTCCACAAATCAAGACCATGATTCATTATTTTCACTTTCTACCATAGCTACAGCCAGAGGAAAGTATTGATCATTAGGATCTCTCCCAACTATCATTAACAGTATTCCACCATATGTCCCCTTCAAAAAACAACCATCTAGACCAAGTATAGGTCTACATGAAGTTAAGAAACTTGTTACAACTGGTTTCAAGCAAATGTATATCCTCTGAAAGTGTCTTTGCCCTGCATTTGAGGTTGTAGGTTTTGTCTTTATGATTGTTGTACTTCCAGGATTAGTCCTTCTTATCTCAAAATAAAACTCATACAACTTCTCATATTGCTTGCTTACATCACCCTCAATCTTCTGCTTAGCAATTTTTCTAGCCCTTACGGCATTAGAAATAGTGATATCAACAAAATAGTTTTGCCTTACTTCCTCGACTACTCCCCTCAATTTCAAATCCTTGTTTATGGTCACTGCCTTTTGTATCTTCTGAGCAACCCACTTCCTATTCAACATCTTACTATTATTACTGTTATGGACTCTTGAACAAGTGTGCTTGTCATTTAAGGTATTAATTTGGTAAACACCATTCTTACCAATCCTACTACACAAACACAGTCAACTACATCCTTCTTTGCAAATAACTCTACACCTCAACTTGTCATTCTTCTTATATCTTATTACATAACCATGCAACCCTGAATACTCTTTGATTGCATCCTTAAATTGCTCAGTTGTTGAAAATTGCATACTCAGCTTGAACTTGAAATTGGGTCTCATATCTGTTGGGTTGTATTTGCAACCCTACCTTCTCCCCTCATTCCCACTATCATTATCAGAATACAACTGCTCAGATTCTTGCTCTGACTCCAGATGTTCATCCTCAGCAATATTTGGTTCTAATAATGTTCTAGCACCTATGCTTGTGCTCGGTTGGGGCCTTGGTGCCTTACTTCTTGTAGCAAATGGGGAAACTTCATTGACAGTAACATCAATGTAGTCCCCAAAGTGATCATTATTACTTTCATCCTCAGAATCATCAAAATTTATATCCTCTAAACCATCATCCACATCAGTCTTATTTTCATCCACATTCACAGCAGCATTCACAGCACCATTCTCAGCCTCATTTTCAGCCATATTCTCACCCTCCTTCTCACCCACATCAGCCTCATTTTCAGCCACATCAATCACATTCTCACCCTCATTGTCATCTTCATTCACAGCAGCATTCTCAGCCTCATCTTTAACTTCTGTCAACTTCACCCCATCACAATTACCACTTATTACATACAACTTTATTTTCTTTGAAGCCAGACTAAGAGCAGACCTCCCTAGAATTACAGTATGTGCATCATTCTTCACTTCCTCTAACCCTAGCTCCAATGGATAAGCATGTCTACAAAAGTACAAGTTTACATGACCTTTGTATCCTAATTCCCTCAAAGCATAAGTTATTTCTTGTAGGGACCATCTATCCAAATCACAGTTACATAAACTATGCATTGTCCCCCCCACATATTCCATATACTCTCCATCAATAAAGTGGCCACCGTGATGTATTTCAATAGTTAAAAAGACCATCCAAATCACCTAATGACAAACACAACCAGTGCATAGGGTTTACCGAAACACACATAATCAAAAAAAATTACCAAAACAAAAAATTTACATTAACAGTCAAGGGTTTACCGTCTTTGACTATCAGGTTGAAAGGTGGTAGTGGTGAAAGAGTTGGAACAATGGATTGCAAATTGGTTCTTATTCTTTTGCGACACCCTTGCGAATTTCTTGAAGTCCTCGTCATTCTTCTCTAGTTCGCTCCTTCCTTCTTGATCCTTCTGTGGTCCTCCGGTGGTCCTCGTCGACAGTGAGGGATTTAGAAGGCCGAGTGTTAGGGATTAGGGGTGAGGTGCGTTTTTGAGGAAGAGTTCGTCCGTCGAGTATTATTTAGTTTAGGGGGATTATATGATAATTTATAATCAAACACGTAGGCACCTTTTAATACACGTAAGCAAAGTCAACTAAAATAGATGTCACGTCGTCGTAACGTTAGCCACGTAGGATTTTTTTTAACGGCAGGGTCACGACCAGGGACCAAAGTGATATTTACAAATCTTTAGGGACCCAATTGACTCGAAAAAAATTGTGGGACTAATGTTAAAATTTTGAAAAAAATTAGGGACCATTTTAGATCTTTTCCCTATATTTTTAAAAAATAATTTATTATTATTTTTTTTGAATTATAAAACTATTGCAGACTTTGGGCAAAAGTCTCTAATGCAATAGAGACTTTTGCCTAAAGTCTATAAAACTATTTTTTAATTAAAAATAATAAAATATTTTTTATCCAAAATATTTTGATAGATTTAGCACATCTTTTATTTCACATATATATATATTTTTTGAGTTAAATTTTATTTTTTAAAATTATAAAATTATTATAAACAAAAGTCTCTAACTCATTAGAGACTTTTATGCAAAGTCTATAATAACTTCATAATTTTTTTTAAAAAATATTTGAATTCATGAAATAATTTTTTAATAATACAAAAAAGGTACTATGATGCAAAAAAAATATTTTATATCAAAATATTTCATAATTTTTAATTTTAATTTTAATTTAAAGGCTTTCTGCAAAAAGTCTTTAAAACATTAGATAGTTTGAAAAATATATTTTTTATTCTCTAATATCTTATTTTTATTATAAAAAATATTTTATAAATTTAAATTATATATATGGCCAAAGTCTCTAGGGGTAAAATGGGTATCCGATCCACTCAATTTCGGTTTGGAGAATTTTGAAACTCCAAATCCTATTTTGGAAATTTTCCCATCCCAAAATCCGGATATGGGAAATTGCTATTTAATTTTTCATATATTGGAGGGTTGCGGGTATCCGCAGGTGTGGATAGTATAATATCCGTACCCGTACCCGGTTTATTAAATAAGTAAAAAAATTATACGAGTACCTACATCTGTGGGTATAATATGTTCTCCAGGGGCGAAGTCAAAAAATTATTTCAGGAGGGACAAATATAAAATCATACATAAAAAAATATTTTACAATATTTTTAGAGGGGACAATTTAATATATTTATGTAGTAAAATATTAAAAAATATATATAATATATAAGAGGGAACAATCTCAGGAGGGGCAATTGTCCCCCCTAAGATTAAGCTGGC
This sequence comes from Canna indica, assembly GCA_034359265.1. NCBI lineage: Eukaryota > Viridiplantae > Streptophyta > Magnoliopsida > Zingiberales > Cannaceae > Canna > Canna indica. The sequence goes on along the minus strand of CP136893.1, from coordinate 12,713,641 downwards.
TTCGCCCCTGATGTTCTCCATACTCGACCCGTGTCGGGTAAATATTCGCAGGTATCCACGGATATAATTAATGTTATCATTTCTATTTGAGGTATGTACTTTTATTTATTTGAATTGAACCGTATATTTCTAGGTATGATTTCAGAAATATTTAATCTTATTTGGATTCTGATAAGATGAATTGTAGGGTATATTTTATAAAAATCAAAGCCCATGCGGCCCACACATTGCAATAAATTATTCATAACTGCTATGTGGGTTGGATCAAGAACAGGGGCCCCATATTTGAACAAATTTAAACTGGAGGGTCTTTCGAGTATTTATTGGACAAGGAGCCCTCTTTTAGTTAAAAATTGAACAAGGTTAACATCTTATTTTGTTATCTTTTCGATTAAAAAAAAAAATGCCATGGATTTTTGTTGAGAGAGAGAGAAGAAGAAGAGGTTTGCTAGCAATTCTTGTCTGGAGAAGTGTTCCGTAAAGTCGGCTTGGTTTCGATTTGCGCGTTTGAAACAGTTTGGTGCACTTGTACATTTCATTCGCGACGCAGATGTTCGATGATTTGTCTGACAGAGAAATCCCCTCGCGCATTACGAACCTACGATAATGGGCAATGGATGAGTTCTCCAAGAGGGGAAAGCCGGAGAAGCTGATGACGATGATAGGTCTGCCATCCGATTAGACTGATTTGATATCGGTAGTTTCAACCTGATGAGAACGAAGTTCTCTTGTCCGTTGAGATGCCTGTGAAACATCTGTTCTTGTGGACTCGCTTCCTCGTGGGTTTGCTCATCACCTGCGGTAAACAGACGGATCTAAATAGTGGATGTGAGAGTACATTGGTCGATATTGAATGATGAATATTTGAGGATGATAGTTTCAAGACCAGTTTATTTCTATGCGGGCAAACGGAGGGGAAGCAGGGTTCTGTGACCTTTCAGTGAGGGCAATCAAAGAATTCCACGACTATTGTCCATTTCTATGAAATCCTCGGAGTTGACTTGTGTGAATACCTTCAGCAGCCAGGTACATGCATCAAGCAATTCCATTGACTATTCTATGATTTTATTGCTCAACTTGAACCACCATCTTTTTATGCAGAGAAATATAGTAGATAAGATGGAATCTGGGCAACTATCCATCATGAATTTTTCAAAAGACGAATATTACATATTCTCAGCTTTGTTACAATTCTCTTTTATTGCTCAACTATGATCATCATGACGTCATTGTAAAATACTCAAAAGCTTAAGGTTAGATTTATGTAATTTTGGGAATTTCAACGGTGCATTGTATTCAGTTGTAGAATTATGCATTACTGCCTGGAAATGCGTCTGTGGATTGAATTATATGTTCATGCATATTATTCATGACATTTTCATGTCATTGTACCGAAGATTGTGTAGATGCTCATGATGATTATAACCCTTCATACATTATATTTCCACAGGAATTACAATGCATAGGCATGTTAAAATGCTATTCAAGTAGAGCATTTTTTGAACATGTGTAAGGATAACCTTCTTTAGGCTTTCAAATTAGAGAACTAATGTACTTATAGTTACAAAACTTAGGACATACTAGAAACAAGCTTGCACAGAAAGTAAAATTAGGAAAACATTAATGTTTGCATATTATTACTTGCAAATGACAAGTCATGTTAGAAATCAACTCTCTAAATGGCTGCATTTGATCTTTAGTGAACGAGTATCAACCATCCTCTTCATAGTTAACACAACATGATTTATGCCCATCCACTGACAGATTGATACCTGTATGCAACATTAGATCCATGAATACTTATCAAAAAAGTGTTTCTTTTTATGCCTTATTTCAACACACTTTCGGATTGCTTAACTGCATAAGACCCTATGTTCTGTTTTTGGCTGTATTCCAAATGCAATGGACTTGAAATGTACTTAAATTTAGATTGGAACAAATATGAGTTATTCTCAAGATATTGGTGATGAGTTCTTTTTTGACCTTATTCTGCATGGAGAAGAGAAGATTAAATTGTTCTCTTAAATCTTTGGTCATATGTACCTTCTTCCACCACAGCCGTTCTCCCTTTGGCAGTTAAAGAACACGGCAGCAACAGGATCCCCAAGGTTGTAAAGGGCTGCAAAGTCTCTAGTGTTAAAGTTTTGTCTCCATCCAGGTGCATAGATTGTTTGCCGAATTGCTTGTCTGAACAACACGAATACAAATCGATGAATGCCAGCTGTTGGCCGTGGACTCTCGTAGCAAACTATTTCATTTCCTGAAAATAAAACGAGATAGTAATTAATTTACAAGAGATGATACTTATTTGTAACTATGAACTTGCAGTGGCTTGTTGAGGGCATCACACAATTTTATAGCTGTTGCCCTCAACATGTCTGTTTTTTTACATTTCTTGAGGTGTCTTATCTTTAAAGATTCTGCTTCTTCTAATTGCTGTGGGACCTTCAGTAAGTATGCTATTAACATATAGAAGGCTTATTGTGCAATAAATGTTTCTCTTTTCATGGACTCATGCAGCTTAATGTAAGGTTCACAGTGGGTTTTTCCAGCAATAATGTATTCTATCAACTCAAAATTCAAAACTTGACGACATGTTGCTGTTCTGAACTCACCATAGCTAGCATCAGTTGTTTCTGGTATGTCTGTCACCAACCTGAAGCACCACAAGAAGATCCATAAGTATATTCACGTCTCTTTTTCACTAAAAAAAAGTTCCTTTTCTGCATTATCGCATTCCACTCATATCTTACCAGTGCAGGTGCTCTCTTTTAGTAGGGTTGCTGGGGCTTGGTGCATCTGGATCCACCATGACCTTGACAAGTAATCATGTCAGTAAATACTGAAAAAACTTCATCTTTTAATTATCTATGCTTATGAGTATGGACAACATGGATAGAAGTGGCGTTTTATCTGAGTTTTGGTGGTAGTCACTGGATAGCGTAAAACAATATCACTTAATCATCACCATTTGCCATGGGGGCACTTGGGTCATTGTCATGAATCATGCAGTGAGCAACCAGAGCCAATGGCCATTCATGGACTGGTCAACCTAGAATTCTATATTCTTGGATTCGCGTTGACAATTAACCACTATGATGTGAGCATGGATGAGAAGAATAGGAATCCAAAAAAGTAAAGTGTATAGTAGTTTTATGGTTCTGGAGGTGACAAAAGACAAGAAAGAACAGGAATGGTTTTTGGACTGGTCTAGGCTGGGTTGGGTTTGCTTTGGACTTGGGCCTCATAAAACAAGCATTGAGGCAACACTAATGAGAATGTTTGGTTAATGCTATTTCGAATGCAGCACCTTATCAACTACATTGCGATACTTACTAGTGTGTAAAGAGTCCTCATATCACGACCTCGGATTTCAACCCTCGGTTCATTTGCCACTGCCGACGGCTTGAGCTCAGATCCATTGGTCACTTCCCTGTTGTTATAGAGCACCCTTAGTGTTGCTGACTTGACAAATGGATCCAAAATATCACCTATGACATTGCCTACAACAAGAGGATCCCTGGACATGATTGGTCACTGGAGGAACTAGTAGTACTACTAGAGCAGAAGTTAACTTGGATCGAGAGAGACTCGGATTGTCCTTCTCCTTGGATTGCTGATAGCATTGGCAGATGAGGTGTCCATTTATATAGCAGTTAAATGATTGGGGGCACTCACTCAAAGTAAGGCCTCAAATTCCTTCATAGGACTTGGAATCTACTTTTTTCACTATAGAGTATAGTTTGAGTCCTCATACTGGAAATGTTGAAGATCTACACACCCCTTGAGCCTTCACAAGGGCTAGTGGATCATGACATAGTGAATAAATCTGCCGACTTATTCTCTAAATCTGGAACCTCTTGGGAGAATGATATGTTCAGCAAAAAGTGGATTGCCTTTGACCTTCCATCATTCAGTCCCTTATCACAAATCCAACGCCGACGGCGTTCCGAATCTATTGCATGCGTAGGGCGAGAGTAGTAGTAGTGAGCTTGGATTTAAAGTGAGTGATGCTTGTGGGCGGGGCTCAAAAGTAGGAATATGTGACATCATGGTCAATACTTCAGTTCAAGCGCTGCAATTATTCTTTAGTCGCCTTCTTATAGGGAAGCTGAAAATGCATGCCGTGATGCAAGTTGTGAAAAAAAATGTCGTTGAGGATTAACATGTGATTTGATGTGAAAGGTCAGATATATATGAATGATTTCAGCTTGGAAGGATATATGGCTTGCAGAAGATAATGCGGGAAAAAAGTGGTGATAAAAAAAGAGATAGAGAGGAATCTAGGTTTATCATGCATGGTTATGGTGCCATGCCACTCACAGCCGACTTCTCCAAAGAATGTGCTCATGTTTGTTCCCACATCGAATGGTGAGTTCTTCAAGATTTTTGGATCTATGGCACAATTTTGATTATCAAAGCAGGTATGGATGATCTCTCCTTTTAGAATATTATAAAAAACTGATATTTTAGTTCCCATCATCCCAGCCAATCAATTTGATAAGATCTCGTATAGGACTTTTTTATCGGGAGTACAAAGGAACCCATCAGTCTATACAATCAAAAGTACTTGTTCTTGCACCTTGACACTCGTCAATTCCACCAATTCTCAAACTTCTTCATCTAATAATTGGCTTTTCTTTTATTTATTTATTTATTATTATTATTATTATTATTTTTCAATGTATGATTCTTGTAGCAGCTTCTCAATCAATTGCATGCATCCACAACAATCCTTATTTGTTTCTTTTTGGGGGCATAATATCATATTTTTCCAGAGTTCTTCAAAGCCTAAGCATCACAAACAATCTACTCTCTTGATTTTTTGCCTTCATATGCTAATTGAGGAATATAAACTTACATATGCATGTATGTATTGCAATTTAGTGCACGGGACTCCCACCAATAAGAGATTTTGAAAAGAGAGATCTCATGTAGATATAAAGCAAGTCACATTATAAAATTATGTTGCAGTCTACTAGTATTATGCATATTAAGGTGCTAACTAATATACTGCAAGCACAAATGGATTGCTTAGTTGGTGCCCTCAATTGCTACCAATGATCAGACTGGCTTTTGTTCTTCCTTTTTCTGTCGCCTCTCCACTTTCAGGGTAGGGATTCAATAGATCATGCAGAACGCAGTCCAGCAATTTCAGCTAATTATAGCCTGTGATCTGGTGGGGTCCATGCCATTGCTGTGGATCATTACTGGTTGGATTCAGTGAAGTAGCATGCCAAATGGTGCACGTATCATTTCAATTCCCCAACTAAATTGTTGGCCTTGGATTCTCCTTTCCTGTACAGATGGGTGGCAAATGCATAAGAGTTGGTAGCTTAGACAATAGAGAAGCAGAGCAGTATGGGGAGCTTCTAAAGCTAATCCAATAAAGTGAAGGTGATAGATGTGTACTGCACTGGCTCAGAGCCAAACAATGATGGTAAGTCACCTTCCTCTTACTTGCCAAATTTGGTGAGGGAGAAACCTACAGTACTGACAAATGTTAGAGGTATATTAGGACTAAGGTTTCTAAAATTGATTCATGTGGCCGCATATGCTAATGAAATCCCTCACATCACATATTATATGTGTGGCAATACACAGTAGGAGTGCTGCAAATGTAGCCCTCATATATATATATATAGCTGGGCTTGAACTGAACTGATTGATCGATCAAGTTTGATGACGATTCTTCTTCTTCTTCTTCTTCTTAATTTTTGCATAAGCACATTTTGCTTATCAATTGAGTGAGTGTTAGAATTTTATTTTGAAAAATTATTTTTTTCTTAGAAAACTTAGATTTTATTTATATATGCAATATATTTACTATATTCATTTATATATCTTCATTAATTTTGAACTACGTACCCTGCACATTTGAGTACCAATATGTTGTGTCGTATATAAATGATCATCTTCTTTTTACCAGATACATGGCCGTCTAATCATCATAAAATAAGTTAATTTATCTCTTGGATTATATTGAAATATTTCTTAACAACTATATATGATCTATTTAAGATATAATGTGATATACTGTGATGCTCTATTGCATTGAGTGAGATGATATATGAATTGATCAAATGACAGTCAAACTATATGCATGAGGAGGCAAACTGGTTGTGTAATCTTAATCCATTTTCTTTTGAAAGAGATATTTTAACTGTATGTCTCATCGCATCTGTAACATAAACATATGGTCTAATATTATTGATATGGACCATATGTGGTGTGGAAGTACTGTTGATTATCTTAATCAAGACGAAATTGAATCCACCATCTTAAGATTTAATTTAAGTTAGGAGTGGAAAGAATGATTGAGGACAATGATTGCTCTACTAATCTACACCAGGAGTTGTTGAAAAATGATACAATATACTGACATACTCCTACAATAAGAAATTTAATTAGCCTCCTAAGCCATATACAATATACTGCCGTACAATTGCTTGCATGCTTACTGAGTTGATATGAATCTAAATCTCCTTTCTACCTTCAGAAGGATATCTGTACTATTATAAAATTATATACATACATAATGGTTAAGAATAAAGAACATCATTAATTAGATCAGCATCTATATTTGTACATAGTATAGAAAACAGGAGTCAAAAAGAGTAAAGGGAAATCCACAAAGACCTTGGGAGAAAAAGAGAGATCATGATATATAATATTTGTCATAGTTTACTTTCTCCAATATAGATTACCTCTAGTTTATAATTTCTCTTTTCCATGGAATTAACTTTTCCTTATGCTTATATAGTTGTGCAATATCTAAGCATATATCCCCTGATCTTCCTATCACCTTGTGTTTGACTGGTAAAATGATGCTTTTGCCTTTATTGTGGTCACATGCTGGAATAACTACCAAACAAATTGTTATCTTTTTTTGGGGTCATCCATGGCTTCTTTCAGGCCAAACATCAATCAGTTTTGTAATGAGCATAATCTCATAGCATATAGGCACAATGAAAATTCTGGATTGGGCATTATTTGTCTTAATGTGACCCAAACGTTGTGATAGTTTATTCAAAGAAGTTTGATTAAAATTATGTGGAAATGCTTATTAAGGTTAGATTCAAAAATCGATTTTTGGTTTTGGGATTGTGTAATATGTACAGTACCATAATTGCATGGTGCAATGGTTTGTCATTTTTGTTCTCTTTAGATTTTTCCACATAAATTGCATGTGTCGTGTGGTGGCCGGCTGCTTTTTTCACATGGAGATGGAGGAGTGATTTTGGCGTGTGGAGAGGCACAAAAAATGAGCCAATTCTCATAATAATCATCCTTTTGTTCAACTTGTGGAGGCAGATAACAAGGCACTCATGCGGTCAAATCCATCAGCCATAAGGCAGACAGATACCATCAGCGCATGCCAAAGTGGCTTTACACAGTCCATTATTTCTCATTCCCATCCACCACCCATCCAAAGGGGATGATTCATAAGATGGAGAGCCTTGGGATTATGGATGATAATATTATTCGTTTAGATGAATATTCATGGATATTTATTTATTTATGACGAGTATGGAGGATAATTTTTTATCCGCAGAGATCTCATGGGTAATTTTCTTTATCCGTTTATTATATGGGGCGGGTACGGATATTATAGTACTCGTATCCGCGGGTACTTGTTATCCGTGAAAATTAGTAAATTATAATATTATCCTCGGTATATATACTAAAAAAAATCTAACCTAATTCAATACTCATATACTTTATGTTTTGAAAACTTATGATAATGTTGTTATTAAAATATTATGTTTATCAAAATAAAAATTATTATACTTGAAGTTGCTATCAAAATACTTGAAGAGTTAAAGTGTTATTAAAATATTATAATTTATATATTTTTAAAGTGTCATGGATACTCACCAATACCCGTGGGTATCCGTCCCCCCGTGGGTAATTAAATGAGTATCCATTTTTAATACCTGCAGGAAATAAACGGGTAGTTGGTACCTGTTTATTTCGCGGGGCGGGTAATGGATAGGCACCCTCCGTACCCGTCCCGTCCCGTTGACATTCCTACTTGGATTCTCTTTTGTTTTATTTTTAATTTTATTATTACTATTATTATTTATTAAGTTTAATTAATTATGAGAAATTTTGAGAAATTTCTAAAACAAAATAAGGGTGCCAATTTTCTTAAAGCTAGAACGCTTAAAATGAAATCTACAAGTATAGTAAAAAATGGAAGTGCATGGATTTGGGGCGTATGGACGGATTTGTACAGCAGCAGCGTTGCCTTTGTTTTTTTTAATTTTATACGGTAGCAATGCTGTCTGTTATTATTATTATTTTTTTCGAGAAAGGAAATGGACAACACTATGGTCACTTCACAATTGGATAATATCTGGTATGTTATCTAGAGGTCTAGAATTTAAATTTTAATATGATCCCCTATTATGATTTTTTATTTTTGTTTTAAAAAAAATGGACAACACTAAGGGCAGTCCTTTTATTTTAATTTCGAGAAAAGTCAATGATGCCCCTTTCTTATAGGGGTGAGCATCGGTTCGGTTCGATTAAAAATCGAACCGAAAATTCGGTTAACCGAACCGAACCAAAGAAAAAATTTTAACTGTTTACCGAACCAAAAAAATTCGGTTAATTCGGTTCGATTAACCGAATTTTCGGTTCGGTTCGGTTCGGTTAACCGAAAAGATAAAATTATTTTTTTAAAGAATGCATGTAGAGTTGAACTCAGCCCAACTGAGAATTAGATTTTAATTTTTATCCTTCTAACCATCTTAACAAACATTACTATCAAGTTATATATAACTAACACCTATTATATATATAACGAATGTTAAATAAATATTATTGCACAACATGGGATTCAAATCCGGACGACGGAAAGCTAAACATAACACTTAACCACCAAGACAAATGCTAAGATCTAATATATCTGTTATTATGTATATATATACATATACATATATATATATATACATATATATTCGGTTAATTCGGTAAATTAATCGAACCGTCGGTTAATTTACCGAACCAAACCGAAAATCGAACCCAAAAATTTCTTTAACCGAAAACCGAACCGAAATTAATTCGGTTAATTCGGTTCGGTTAAATCGATTTCGGTTCGGTTTCGGTGAATCGGTGAAGTTTGCTCACCCCTACTTTCTTATATATATTATAATTTTCCTAAACTAGAATAAGATACTTTGGTAATTCCATGAAATCGAACATGGATCCCAAAATTCTTGAAATCAAAACGAAATTTAAAAAAATTCAAAAATACCCTATCGTCTCATGTAACGTTAACATCTCACTAATGACTTCGGCTTTCGTTTACCACTATTTCGACTTCCTATTATGTCATCCATGTTGCCACCAGATCAGTCGATTTTTATTTTCCTTCGTATTTTCAATAAATCACATCTTAACTACTTAAAGACATTTATTATAAATCATTTAAGTGACTAAAAAATTAATAAAATAGTAATTTTAATCATCAAAATAGTATTTAGTCATTGAATAAACATCACGTATGAATTGCCAAAAAAATTATTCGTGTTATACTTTAAAAATTATTTTAATGACTTAAAAACATTTACAAGTAAATAAAAATTTTAGCCACTAAAATAAGATTTGACCACTAAAGAAATATTATAGGGTTGATAAAATTAAATTTATTATATACTTTAGGAAAAAGAATATCTTTTAGCTATTGATTTTTTTTTGCCAAAAGTATTTTGTTGACTAAAATATATTTTATTGAAAACAAAGATAATTTAGCTATTTCAATTTAAGTAGTTTAGTTTTTTTTAAAATTGACTAAAATATATTTTATTGAAAACAAAGATAATTTAGCTATTTCAATTTAATTAGTTTAGTTTTTTAAAAAATAATATTTTATTCCGCTTTTAAAAATTTCCCAAAACATAATAGGAAACTATTGGTCATTAATAATCTAATGTTAAATGCCCAACAACTCCTTTATCTCGGGCCTTATTTGTTTCATGACAAGATATGATATAATATTGTTCAATTTTTTATTTATGAAGACTTTCAAATGATGATCATGATTTATGATGATAATCTCATGATTGAAATTCATAAATTTTAATCTAATTTTTAAACCATGAATTTGACAATTTCTTATAGTTTGATGAAATTTTATTTCTAAAATACTCTCAATTAAAATTTATAATTTATCTTATATTTTTTATTTACCCATATCATATTAGACTTTTATCGTCTTAGCCAACACTCTGTTCTTCTTCGAGCAACTACCATTTAATCGTATCATACTATATCATTTTTCAAACAAAATAAGAATAATTATAATACTATATTATACAATGCTATATCATACATTATTAAATCATAGCGCATCTAATCCAAATAAGTCCTAAGAAAACGATACAAGGGCCAACAATGGAATCCAAACGGGGGCAAATTAAAGGCGCTTAAAACTATCCTCAGAAAGTTTGACAATGTATTCTCGTTCTGATAAACAATGGAAAAAAAACAGCCGCCCTTGAGCTCATTCTGACGTCAGCTGTGGATTGATTTGATTCCCCGTAAAAGAATTCTTCGAGATCTTCCGTACAACAGTTTTCAATCTTATACAATTGGACGAGTTGTAGCCTCGCAGGAAGACGATTAATTAACTTATCGGATGTGCTTCAAACAAAATACTGTAGGGGATGGATGGGAGAGTAAAAGTTTTCTACTTTAATTTAGGAACTCTCATGGACGTCAATTTTTAAAGATTTTTTTTTCTCTTTTTAAGTGCTCTGCTGGATTAAGTTTTGGTGCAATCATTATATTGACTCAAGCTGGGCTATACTCAAATGTACAAGGGCTTCAAACCTTTACCTTGAGATCATAGCGTTATCAGAATGCTTCTGCTTGTATTATGCAGGTAATAGCCCACAAAATGCCTTCTGTACGGATAAACTTGAAACACGTCCCTGAACAAAGAAAATGACACAAACTTGTAAGATTTTTTCTTTTTGAAGACAACAGAGGGCCTAAGCCCACTAATTCATTGAGTTAAAGATGCATTACAAATTATATTGGGTTGTTTGTTTTCCAATGGTGGGATGCCTCTGAGAACAGAGCAAAACAAGCATGTACATCAGAACTATGTCGTTGGAAGATTAAATCATTCCTTTCTTTCCGAACAAGCCACAACCGTGCCAAAATAAGACCACAAACTTGCTTGTGGCAGATGTTGGTGTTGTTATTGGCCTTGATGCTCTGTAAACCTGTAAAAGTTAAAAATGAGTTCTGAATTGGAACGAATCTCTGCAGTATGATGGAATTGTATCCATCAAGCAATTAATAACATGAAAACTAACCATTAGGAAAAGTACAGATCTTTGTGGTGACACAATATACATTTCAAAATGTTGGAAGCAAGGTTTAAAAGCTTGTACTGTACCAATCTCGGCAATCTGCTAGTACCGGTACCATACCTTATCGACATTCGGTACAATTCCATACAAATTGAACAATAGCATGTGTGCCAGTATATTTTCATGTTTTTCTTTTAATTTTATACTCCAAACTAGGGGTTTGAGAGAGATTTGAAAGAATGAGATAGTTTCAAAGAGCTTAGAGTGAAAGAGTAGTGTAAGGAAGAGAATAAGAGGTTTGAGGGCTTTATATAGCCCTCAAAACTCTCAAAAACCTATATCATCAGCAGAAATAGCAATTGTTGGGAATCAGTTGGGAAAAGCCCAACTGCTATAAGGTTGTATCGTCCGTTGCAGACCTTGTATGGGATGGTTCAGCGTTACATGCATTGTACCACCTCATACAACCTAGAAGAAAGAAATAAGAAGGTAAGGACATAAAATGTAGCACAAGTAGGCAATGAGAAATAGATATGAACTTGGAGAAGTATTGTAAGAATAATGGTCATACCTATTCTCATTGCAGTGCACTAATCCAAATGCAAGAGTGTGGCCACCCCATAAGGTAGGAAGCAGCATCCTGCATACACATAGTACTGTTCTTCGAACGTAAATTTCAGCTAACTTACTTTTTCATTCTTATCAAAGTTCACAGTAGCATTTGATGATTCTCTTCCTTTAGTCTGTATTTGATGGACATACTCAGTAACTCAGATCATAATACAAAATTTAGGAGTAGACCTGCTTGATAAGGAGATATTTAATCCAGCTTTCCTCAAAGCTTGTGAGATATTCCTCTGAGCCCTCTGAAATGCAAATGACAGAGAGATAGCACTGCAGATCTAAGATTTGGCCTACAACAAAATAATTGGTCCCGTTTGTCCACAGCTGTTACCATAAATTGTAATCCAGTAAGATAATATCCATGTAACCGAGGCCAAGTAATGCAACCAGATAAATACAAACGGAGTTTCTAATGGCATCATTTGATAACTAATAAAGAGGCAGAACAGCTTCGGTTTACAATTGAATTCGGTCCAGGTTGTGCCCAAAACAGGATTGTTAAAGACCTGGTTAAAACTAGTAAAAAACCAATTGAAGTAGGTGAAAATCAGATGACCCTGTCAAGACCAGATTTTGTAATTTTTTTTGTTAGGACTGGTTGAACAAATTACACCAATTTAACTGATGAACTCTTGGCCCAACCGGTTCAATGATGAGTCAAGTGCTGTAGCCAATTCCATGAGTCATCAACGATATCCTAAGCAAGTAGTGAGCAATTGAGAATAAGGTAAACCGTAGGACTTCATTTTAAGCTATCTTACGATTGAACCAAGCTTATGATTATTTTTTAACTAGCTTATGTACCTTGCTTCCTCTCGTAGTAAGTATGACATGCCAATCGTACTATATAATGATTCAGCAAGTCAAATACAAAGTGGGAAAAAGGTCAATTTTGCTCTTGAAATATTGAAAAGAGTATAATTTTATTTCTTAAATATATTTTGGATCGAAATTACTCTTACCATTACAAAATTGGATCAATTTTACCATTCTTTCTAACAAAAGTCCACGTCAGCAAACGGTGGCTGACGTGGCAAGTCAAACTCATACACATAAAAAAAACTATTATTAATTATTTCCCATTTTTATTATCTGACATGTTAATTTACCACCCAACCCCACCCGCTAATATCCTATCCACTAATACCTGACCCGTTAATCTCATCTACCCGTATACCAAATCCCTAATCCCTAATTCCAAAATCCAAACTCAACGCCTCCTGTATTCTTCTTCCTCTCGTATTCTAATACCCTCTGTTATAGCTTGAAAAAGGAGGACTTAATTATAAATATTTTTCTTAGAAGGATGTTTCTGCAAAAATACCTAATCTTATATAATTACTCTAATCTGCTCTCTAATCTTTTCTCTCCCGAACCCTGTAGCGGCAGCAAGTGTGTTGCGTTGGCGATGAGACGGCGGCTGTGAGAAGGCTCCGATTGGAGTTCGGAGGAGTTTTCCGGTAGGATTCCCCTCCGATTTTTTTCGTTTCGTGTAGGGTAACTTCGATTATAGGATGAGAGATTTTGCCGATGTATTCTGCCGGATTCTAGGTTTGCTTTTTCTCGTGATTTTTCGAGATTATGGTGTTCGGTTGAATCTTGTCGCCCGTCGTCGTTTTTGGTGTCATCTTCTTCATGCTTGACTCGCTGCCGCTCGGTCGACACTGTTCTTGCTTTTGGACCGCTCTGGTCAGCGCGTTGTCGACGACAACCGCGGCATCGCCAGGCGCGCGATGATCGCCGCGCGTGACGTCGCCAGGCGCGACATCGCGCGTGGGGTGGGTCGCGCGAGGGGAGCGATTGCCCGAGGTTGGGGTCGCCGCCCCGGTTCTTCGTCGTCGTCCGTTCGTAGGGCGGTGGCAATGGCCGATGGGGGCGGCGATCGGCAAACCATCACTGCCGGTTGGTGGTGGGTCATCTCCATCTCGTCGCCCGGTTCCAGCGGCGGCGGCGGTGGAATGAGGGGATGTAGGAAACCTAGGTATGAGATGAGTTGAATACATCAGTGTATATAAGTTGAGTTGTAGCGGTGTTATATTTTATATGTCGGTGCTATATTTGTTGTATTAGTTGGGTATTATTTTAGGATCATAACACTGGTATATAGAATGATATATAAGTTGTTTGTAGCGCTGCGATTGTAGCAGTGACACACGAGTTGTAACACTGTTACACGGGTTCGTAACAGTGATATATATATTTAAGGCATTATTGCTATTATTTTAAATAATTATTTGGAGGCTTTATAGTTGGTCAAATTAGTCATATTATCTATGAATTTGTACCTACTCGACGCTCCGAATCCATTGGTGGGATCAGTTTTGTCATTTGACTTTCGGATGTTGAAAACAGTATGCGTTTTTGCCTTGTTTTGCGTGCCACGTTAGAAATTATTATTTTATTCATTTTTGTGGTTTCTACCCGAGTTGTTCTGTTGTTGTAGTTGTTGTCAAAGTGAATCTCATCCTAGATCGGTTGTTACCCTATGTCGAAATATATCTTGTTGTTCTATTCCGTTGAAAATTGATATCTACTGCCGTTGGAGCTCTTTATGCATATTTTGTTGATACATGTTGCCAGCATGATATTTTTATATGCATATTAGTTGAGAATGCTAGTATAGACGTTGCATGTCTTATGCTGTTGTTTATATATTTAATTCATACATGATGACATGACTACTAGCATTATATTAGTTGAGTTGTAGTAGAGTAGTTATTGACATGATGCTTAGTTGATCTACTTTTGGGCGATAGCCCTGGACACTATTGATATATTGCCCAAGGTGTACGACAAGTGACACCGGTGATCACCTATTTTCTACACAGGGTGCGTGTGCGGCATTGAGGTGTTAGATGTCGGCGGACTATCATTTTTGGATAGTCGCATCTCTAGCTAGAGCGGGCTTGAGGTACCACTCTCGGGGTGCGAGAGTGCAGGGGAAACCCAATGTCCACTACGCTCTTGATTTGGGTCTAAGACCCCATACTCATGTAGATAATAGTTGGCATAGTTGATTTGTATAGGTGCATCAAATAGATTGTTGAATCATATCTTCCGTTGTACACATGACATCATAACATCTTGTTGCAATCCTACTAAGTATTCTGCTGATGTTTGTTATTTTTGCCTCAGATCCTCAGGTATGACGATATTTTCTTATGGGGTAGCTAGAGGTTTGGAGGAGGAGGAGACGTCTTCCGCACAACATTTAGTTTCCTAATTTACTAGTTGAACTATTCATTTTTGGACTGTATAGACTCTTTGGCTAGACTTTGGAATTCATTGTTCCTATATGGACTGTTGAACTTTTATTATTGTTATCTGGTTGGGCATTGGATTGGAATCTGGTTGTAATTTAAATTTTAGTCCACTTTTATGTTGTTGTTCTGTTGTTAGTTACGTTTCTCCTAGGTGAGGTCCCTTATATAGGGATAAACCTAGGCGGGGCGTAACACCCTTCCCTCCGTATTCTTCTTCCTCTTGACTCACACCTCTCGGCAATCAAATCGGCGCCGGACTTCCTCTCCATCTCCGGTTCTCCTCTCCGCCGGAGACAACTTCTTCTCCTCTTCTTGTCCGTTACATCAATATATCCCCTTCCTTTCCGCAATCGGCGTTGGGCTTCTCCTTTCCGCCATCGGTGCTTCTCAGGTCTCGGCTTCCGCCACCGGTGCACAGCAGACAATTATCTGAAGATTATCACTGCATGTATTTACTGGTAAATGCAGTTTATGCTCGACTATGCATTCTTTATGCCCGGTTGTGCAATTCTAGTTGTTAGTATAGCATAACATAATATTTAGTTGAATCACTTAAATCTTAATTTAATTATCTCTTTGATTTTGACTTCTTTGTCGAAGTTTTTTCCTCACCCATCTCTTTGAACCACTTGATTATTAACTTTAAGAAATATTATGTGCTCAGGTATCAATTTATTATTTACTCCTTCCACAGACAGTATAAGTTACCTTTAACTTTTCATTGGTTTGAATGACTATTCAAAAATAGCAAAGGTACTTGATGTCATATATTTCTCTTGCTTCTCCATACGACTGTAACAATAATTATTCACAACATTTGAATAAGCCGCGCTCACTATATTTTGTCTGGAGTGTGGATGACCACATCTTGTTCTGTGTTCTTTCATATTAATGATATTGGTAATACAATTATGTGTGATAGTGCATAGTGTAGTTAGTCTTTCAAGTACGTCTTCTCTTGTCTATGTACTAGGGACAAAAAGGATTAGTTAGTAGTGTTATTCCTGTAGTTTTATTTCAAGAAGTTACAGTTATAGTTATACTATATTTTCTGATACTTTCATGAAATTCCATTATGTTCCAAGTTGTTTGGAAGTATTGATGGAAGTTGGGAATCATTTTATGTCGTCTATGTAAATTTAAACTGAACCATTGCTCTTGATGGAAACTAGTATGCTCGCCAATCAGGACAAACCTCCTCATCAACTTCCTCCCCGTAAGACATGACATAGTTATAGTATATCAAGTTTTTCTAATTAGTTGTTTGCTTCATTGGTATTTCTTGTTGTATATGATGGAGATGATGCTGGAAGTTCTAGTCAAGAGGCCGTTCAAATTGAGGCAACTACTGACTGTGATTCTGATAAGGGTAGTGGCTTTGAGAATGAAAATGAAGGTGTTGGATATGACTCAGATGAAGTAGAAGGTTTCAAATCTGCAAAGAGGAAAACTATTACAGATAATTTACAAAATTATAGGATATTGGAGAAGGGGATGACATTTGCTGACATGAAAGAAGCTAGGCAATTTGTAAACTTATATGCAATGGCAAATGGTTATGGATTAAAAGTTCAAAAGAGTGACAAGTCAAGGTCAAAGTATATATGCGATGTCGATTGCCCTTTTGTATGTCTCATATCAAAAGATGGGGATAGTCCTGGTTTTAAAGTGAAGACTTTAAATTCAAATCATAATTGCAATACTTCCTTTATGAATTTAAGGGTAAATTGTACTACACTTGCACATTATTTCAAGACTAAAGTGTAGGATGACCCAAAGTGTAAGTTAAAAGTCATGAGGAAAGACATTTCATCTAGTATGCAGCTGAATGTAAGCTATAACTGTTACGCCCCGCCTATGTTTATTCCTAGATAAGGGACCTCACCTAGGAAAAACACAACCTACAACTAAACAACGAGATACACCAAAAAATCTCAACAAGAATAACTAAATTAATCATTTCAACAAAGAGTTCTCTAAACAAATGATCAACATCAATCTAAATATAGCTAAGAAAACATTTAAGCAACAGATGACGTCTCCTCCTCCTCCTCCAGGACTCTAGCTACCAAACTCCAACTACTGACATACCTACAAATATGAGGCAACAACAAACAACATTAGTGGAAAGCTGAGTAGGAGAATCAATATGTCAACAATAAGGACAACAATCATGATGTGATGATACTGCAAAATGGAACAATATACGACTCTGCAATAAAATGCAACATGTCAACAACAACAAGACACATGTTCACCTATCAACTATTGTAACTCATACCAATCAAGAGCATAGTGGACAAGTGGGTTTCCCCCGCACTCTCGCATCTCGAGAGTGGCACCTCAAGCCCGCTCCAGTTGGAGATGCAACTATATATCTAAAAGATAGTCCGCCGACGTCTAACACCGTGACACCGCACACGCACCAGTGTGGATATTTAGTGATCACCGGTGTCACTTGCCATACACCTCGGGCAATAAATCAACAGTGTCCAAGGCCTCCGCCCAATAAAAGATCAACAATGCAACATGACAACTCGATCTACCACATGACAATCACAACTGGTCTACGATGTTAACAATAATAAATGCTACAACAACTATCAATTGCAGATGCAACCAAATAATTCATGCTAGCAAATACAACTTATGACAACGCTAATTCTACAATGTGCACCATGCCTAGCATAATGTTATGCTCAAGTAACCATCAATAAATAACAACTAAATCATACTCATGCAATTATCAACATGACATGTTCAACAAAATAATGCAACAGAAGATCAATGAATTTCAGAAGCAAATCAAGCAAATAGAGGCAAGAGTAAAATCGTCAATTTATCCATTCAACATTCATCGACTACAACAAGAATCAACTCGCACCCAACACAATTATCTATACTCTAAATCACCATCTAACATAGAATCTACTATTCAATATTATTTAATTATTTATCAATTGAATTAATAACTCTCATCTACAAAATAAACACCAAAACATAGAAAAGACCTACCGGATGACCTCCGATCAGAAATCTGATACCTCCATCGCGTTCGAAATGCAAAAATCTACAACTTTGGTATTTACCTCGACTCAATCCGACGATCCTACGATCAAATCCAAAAATACCCTAATATTCCATAAATTAACCTTATTTCATGTGATACAGCTCACTTCTTAATTAATCTATTTATTAAATCAAATAAAACCTCTCCCTCCCACTCATCACTTGATGCCCAACCCGTCTCTCTCCTCCTCGGGTCCACGCTGGGCGGCCATCCCGCCATCGGCGACCACCCGCCAGCCCCATCATCGGCACCGCCCATGGCCTCCGACTCTAGTGGGACCAGCCCTTCGCCGGAGAAGGCATGGGCAGCAGCCGTAGTTGCTGCAGCCTGGCCACCGCCGAGGCCGCACAGTCGATGCCACCAACCACTCATCACCTTCCGACCGGCTTCGCCTTCTAATGGGTTCCGACTACATCTCCTCTTCTCCAACTTGCTGCCGATGAACGAAGCCATGGAAAAAATGATGGATCAACAGAGAAGATAAGAACTCCAACCTCAATACTCCTCCAAACTCCGATCTTCACCAGAGTCTTCACCGCCACCGCACGCCACTCCGATCACCTGCCTCCTCAGCTGTTGTCGACACCAAGCCCCAAGAGATTAGAGGAGTATTATGGCTAAATATAAATCATGAGTCATTTTGTAAAAATGCCTCTCAAGAAAATATATTCACAATTCAATACCTTTTTTTTAGATCATAACAATAACAAGGTCAAAAGAGCAAAAAGAATGATTCTAAATCAGCTAGAAGGGTCATTTGTTGATGACTACAATAAGTTAATAGGTTATGCCTAAGAGTTAAAAATAAGCAACCCTAGGTATAATATTATTGTTAATATCTCAAAGGATGCTTTAAGGGAGGGAAGAAAGAGATCCCTTATGTTTTATTGCTGCTTTAATGCATTGAAAATGGGATGGAAATCAGGATTAAGGCCTTTCATTGGAATGAATAGTATATTTTTGAAAGGTAAAGTGACATGCCAGCTTCTGATTGCAATTGGTCAAGACTCAATGAGACATTTGTACCCCATCACATGGGCAGTGGTGGATAAAGAAACAAAGACCACCTGGACTTGGTTTGTGTAGCAACTGAAGAATTCTTTGGATCTTGAAGAAGGTGAAGGGATCACCTTTATTTATGATATGCAAAAGGTAAGATTATAATCTTTCTTTCAATTACAATGTTAATTTAATCATTGTAATGTTTATAGTTGTATTTTTCTAAGAGCAATTTCCCGAAACCGGAATTTCCTCAATGGAAATTCCCAGTTCCAGATAAGGGAATGCTAAATTCCCAAAATCGGAATGCATTTTTTCAAAATTCCAAAATACCCTCAATTTAATCGGTAAGCAGCATGTAGTAAAAAATGAAATCGGGCAACTCGGTTACCCAGTCACAGAAGCATGTAATATTTCCACCACCTCTCTCATCGTTGCATTTGGTATACTTCCCTAGTTCTATTTCCGTCATGAAAGCATGCTGATTATCGCCCCGTAATTTGTTCGACGATGAATGTTCCTGTGCTTCTGGTGAAATTGTAAAAGCCCTCCATCATCTGCACTCTCTTCATCATCGACAGGAAGTACCGCCCTGTCATCTATTCGACGATGAATGTTCATGTGCTTCTGGTGAAATTATAGAAGCCCTCCGTCATCTAGAAGTCCTTTGTCATCTGCACTCTCTCCGTCATCTACACTCTATCCGTCATCGACAGGAAGCTCCTTGTTGATTACCGCCCCAAGTCGTTGCTGTTCGACGATGAAGGTTCTTAGTGATCGACTTCTCGTGGTTCTGCTCAGGTTCCATAATCCTCTACAACCATATCTCATTCCTCATCCTACGGCATGAGTCATTTAATTACAGAGTAGATAATAATATTTGATTAATTATTGTTTCTTGAAATCTCATTTTTTCTTTTTTTGATCTTGTAAAAAATGTGGTATGGCTGAAAAAGGAACCATTAGAGACTGTAATAAGCAGTAGGATAAATTTTGCAGAAGTCTCTAATTCATTATAGAGTTTGTACAAAATCTATAATTGCATTACCTGATGGAAGAAATGTAATTACTACGTCACAATAAATTTACTAACATACACATCACAATAAAATCTTAGATTTCTTGCGTTTTGATAAAAGTCTCTAAGCTGTCATAGACTTTTGACCGAAAGCACTGAATATGTACTTTAGTGTGAAAAATTTGTATTAGAGGCATGATATATATATTATACGATTAAATAAAGGTTGTATGGTCCCTAAACAATAATTGTTGGTAAAAATAATCACCTCATGTGAAAGTCTATAACCAGTTAGAGACTTTGCCCATATGTGTGTAAGATGTACTTTAGTACAAAGATGATCTATGATATCTATTTTATACCATAAAATAAAGGTCCTAAAGTTGCCATAAATATTTTTTTATAAAATGTTACAACCTTTTTGAAAGTCTCTAATCAGTTAGAAACTCTACCCAAATGTTTTGAATAGCTACTTTTGTTACAGCCAATATAAAAATCTCTAATAATTTTGACTATTTATCTCTTTTATATACTTTATTTAGGTTTATGATTTGAAAGTTGTGATGGTTGACAAAATAAAGGAGATGACTACTGATAGTGTTGCTGAAAACATTATATCATAGCCTATTCCTGAAGAAGTCCTTACGTATATTGATGGTATTGAGAGCCAGAATAATATTTCATCTATATCAACACAATATGGTTCTAATCTAGTTGACAATGGAGATATAATTCATTTTTCGATTGACCTTAATATGTCACTTATATTTGAGGATGATACATATGATATAGTGGAGGAGGAATTGACTAATGAGAGGATTAGAGAAGAAGTGGAGCAAGTTGAGAATTTGTCATTTGATATGTTCACTTCACATGATGTAGTTGGATGTATAATTACATTAAATCAATCTATGTATGAAGCTCATCATACAGAGGTTGGTTATTGCAGTGATGAAGAGAATGAAATTATTGTCAACAATGATGACCTTAATAGCCTGCTTGATTTCACTCCAGAAGAACAAAGAGACATAAACAATAATTTAAATGAAGGTATGTATGACAACAGAGCATTTTCAACATCAGGGGATGAAGAAGATGATACTATTATTACTGCCCCGAATATATTTCATTGTAATCAAACGCAAAATAGCGAATTGTATCTTAATCAAATATAACATAAGATATGAAACACTTATTTATGATCAAATGTATTGATACTAATTTATTTTTCTTATGACTATGTAATCCAGGTATTTGATGAAAGGGAGGAATTTAGGAGAGCTCTAAGATCATATTGCATCAAGAGTAATTTTGAGCTGAGACATATCGAAAGTAGACTACGTTATATCAAAGTTGGATGTAAATATGGCGATTGTCCATGAATGTTGTCTGCAAGTGGCATAGGAAGATTTACTATTGTCAACTTTCTAAACAAGCATACATGTATAGTGTTGAGACTTAATTTAGATCACAAAAACTGCAGTGCAAAGTTTGTTGCAAATCATATCAAGGATCACCTAGTAAGGAATCAAAAGTACACACCCGCTATGATTGTGACCGAAATTCAAAAAGCATTTGGAGTTCGTATTTCATATAAGAAAGCATACAATGCACTTCAATTAGCTCTTATATCAGTTCGTGGGGACTTTGATAAGTGCTACAAAGATCTACCTGCTTACCTTAGAGAATTGAAGATACATGATAATGAAACAACAGTTAAATTGCTTAGATGTTTCGTATCTTCTCGTTTTCTCCGAATATTTTGGGCATTTGGTGCATGCTTGCGTGGGTTTAGAGAATATCTAAGGCTCATTATATGTATTGTTGCCACACACTTGAGGGAAAAATATCCTGGAGCTCTAATGATAGTGACGGTTGTTGACGCTGAGAGTAGATTTTTTCCGGTGACATTTGGAGTTTGTAAGATTGAAAAAAGAGACACACGATAATGATTTTTGGATGAAATTGCACATTGTATACCTAGCTTCCGCGGTTTGAGCATTATGTGTGATAGAAATCCTAGTATTTTAGCAGCAATGAGAAAGGTATTCCCAGAAGCATCGTATGGATATTATATGGTGCACTTAGCCAAAAACCTAAATTTTTTTGTTCAAGAACTGCGAAAGTCTCTAACCGGTTAGAGACTTTCATATAACCTGCTATTTTGGTTGAAGTAAAATAATATTTTCAGTCGAATAGATCCCAGATGATGTTAATTCATGTCCACAAATATTATATTTGAAATTGTAATAATATAGATCACCATATGAATTTTTTTGTTCAAGAACTGCGAAAGTCTCTAACCAGTTAGAGACTTTCGTATAACCCGCTATTTTGGTTGAAGTAAAATAATATTTTCGGCTGAATAGATCCCAGATGATGTTAATTAATGTCCACAAACATTATGTTTAAAATTGGAATAATATAGATCACCATATGATTTTTTTTTTTCAAGAACTGCGAAAGTCTCAATATCTATTCTAAATTTTTTCATGTCTGCTTGGGACCAGTTCATTTGTCTATCTTCCAATAGGTATTCCATGTATTTCATTATGAATATTCCACAATCTACAAAAGGACCATGTTCAGGACAATTTACCACAACTCGACTCCAATTGGGGCTCTTGAAGTTTAAGCCTGGGCTAATCATATTCAAATCCTCGGGTTCCATCGTCTCCATTAATATGCATTGTATGAAAAATAGATATTGGATCATCAATATTATTAAAGCTCAATATCAAAAAAATTAAATTTCAAACACTTACAGCCTCCTCAAAGTCTCTTTTGGAGTTTACATAGGTACTAAATGAATTGTAATGGACGAATATTTTTTGCTTAATGTCAATCACCATCAAATGTCAATGTCCACCCGTGTCATTTCGAGGGTTGGTATGTCTCATCTTACTACTAGAAATTGGAACGAAAATATATTTGATCTCCAATGCAACAAGGGATTACTTCCTTAATTGCATTAACGATTTAACGCAGATTTCCCCATCGTTCGATAGTGTCTCTACAAATAATTTAAAAACATCACTTGTATAAAAATATTCTCTAAATTTAAAAACATCATTTGCATAGATAATTTACCTCAAATATTATTCCCATGTAGATGTAGTTTGGGGTAGACTGGCTTGCTTTTGACAATAAAATAGACACATATGCATCAATTGAATCATCCTCAGTTAATGCGTCAAAGTCAAAAATGTTCAATAAATTTCTAACCGATAAAGATATCAGCCCATCAGACCACAAATACTCCATGATTATGCTACAAAATTAAACAAAATAAAGTTAGTTTATTTATAAACTCTTTAAAAATTTAAAGACTTTTAAAAGTCTCTAAAAGTTTATAAACTAAAAAATTCTATAAATGTTTATAGACTTTTCACCCAAAACTGTTGAAGGGGGTTAGACTATTTTTCAAGCTGAGGTCAAGTATTCATTGGTTGAAAGACTTCAATCGAAATAGTTAAATTCAACAAGTTTTTAGAACTATTGAAAATATTAGCTCAACAACATTGGATGCTATAATCAAATATCAATACAATAAATTCATTTAAACAATATGTTTTATAGTTGTCGACGGTTATTCATAAAATAAGTTAACACACTCACTCAATCTTATTGAGAGACATTATTATGTTTGATGCATCAAGCTCAGGTGAAGATTTAACCTGCATCAAAACAAATCACATTAATTTCCATGTATTGCAAGTATAAGAAACTGTATTTTTTTAAGTAAAAAAAATACCTTGTAAATTATTTGATTCATTTTACCCTTGTTTTCTTTCAATAATAATTCATTCCTCTTTTAAATTGTTATTTTTTTCTCGTTCTTCTCTTTGTTTGTCTTGTACCATCAAACCTTCAATTTATCTTTCTTGCTTTAAATGTTTCACACATCCAGATCTTCTTCTTTTGTAAGTTGCTAGAGGCTCATAATCCTGAAGTTGTCCCAAATCTTCAAGTAGTTTCTTCTCCTTCTCTTTCTCCTTCTCTTTCTTTTTCTTCTTTTTCTCTTTTTCATTCACTTTCTCTTGGTCCTTGTCTTTCTCTATTTCCTTCAAGTATTTGATTTTCTCTTTTTGAACTTGTTTCATGGGTCTTCTGTCGTTCTTTTTCTTATTTTTTTCTCGTTGCTGTAAATCTTCAGCGACTATGAGTTGAATTTTCTTCTTCTTTTTCTTGTTCTTCATATAAATCTTCACCCACAATGGAGTACCTATTCGGTCCCTCAATGCATACATGTGATTAGGTTTCTTAACACAATGCCTTACAGTTGAAATAGAGGATCTGACAATACTTCTCACAATACTCTTTAGAATATGAGGTAAAAATTGATTTACAACAGGGGTAGGGGCAGGAGAAGGACAGTACTCCTGATATATATAAGTAGAGACATTGACAAGGGGGTGTCATCTTCAGAAAGTTCTATTTTAAGACATTCTTCAACATGTTTATTAACATATACCGCAACAAAATCATCAAGAACTCTAAAAATATCAGATTTATCCTGAAGACAAGGAAAATAAATCTTAGTTGGCTAACATTGTCTAATCAATTCATAAAAAATTAAAATTACAAACCTTTGCAAGATCATTTCTAGGGTCATATTACTTTAACTCCTTTTCACCCTCTTGGGGCTCTAAATATTTGATAACCTACACAACAAAATCATATGTATTGAGAATCTATATATTTAATAATTAATACAAGTCTACTTACAGAGTTTTGGTCTAATGATTTCCATAGGGCTTGGAGGGTCTTGCTCTGCCAATTTTTTAACTCTCACCTAAGGATTCGAGGGAGAGTTTTTGACTTCTTAGGTTCCATAATATGAACACGTTCAAAGACCACCCCTACAAATTATGAAGTATAAAATACAATAAAATATTTTAAATTTCAAACATAAAATAAATTTGAGAGTATAATACTTACAATTTGTAGAATGATGCAACCTCTTATGTAGGTTGCTGACTGAATTTGTCTTGGATTCTTCCTGACAGCTCTCATTTTCTCCCCAATTGAGGGGAGTTGCGCAGAGAAGTAATAATATATACATCTTGCTCAATTATAATTACATATATTTTCTAAGTTGTTTACGTAAGGCAAAAAAAATAATGGAACAGTGTAGGCTGAGGTACAAAACAAAATACAATAAAAAATATACAATATGAATAATCTACAGAAGTCCATAATGTCCTCCAGATCATTTGATGTGTGTAATCGCAACATATGGTCTTCGATTGCAGATTAGTTGCATGGATTACCGTCATAAAAAAAAATTGACTTCATCTAGCTTTCTCCACTTGGTTCAATAGCAGATGAGGGCATTAGGATAATAATTCCATTATCTGGAATGCCAAGCAGCAGTGAAACATCGTTTGGCAAAAAAATTACCCTAACACCTTTAAATCTGAAAGTGATTTCACTAACCCAGTGATTCATGATCAAGCAAATCATATTTCTTAGGGCAGGAAAGTCTTGCATTCTCAAGAATACTCCAAATGGAGTTTTCTCAATTATCTCTCTTTGGATATCTTGGATGTGAACTGATGGTAAAAAGTCACCCAAATTTTTATCTACTCCAATGAAAATAAATTTCGGAAGCGATGGACAAAACATGTCCATTGAACCAACTGGGACTTGTCATCTTTACATGATTTTTTTTTTCTGGCTTAGCTGTAATATATAAATAAGGGGACTTATTACATTTAACATCCAAAAAATGAAATTAAAGCAAATGCACACAATATAAACATCAAACCTGAACGCTTCCCTTTTTTACCCATGACGAATATATCAAGCTTTTACACTGCTAAATCAATTTTAATATTTCAATCACCAAGATATAATATATGATAATTACAATAATGATAAAGAAACACACTGGTTAGGTATCAAATAAAGAACTAGAGAGTTTTGGTAAAGTCTCTAACTCATTATAGACTTTTTCAAATAGTCTCCAGCACAGAATTTGCTTGCTATTATGGTGGAAATACTATGCACATTATGTTTACAACACTAATAAGATAGAAAAACTCACTTTAAACGGTGTTGGAAAAAATCTCTAATGAGTTAGAGAGTTTCCACATTACGCTATAAAACTATTAAAATTATACTACTAAATAATTAATTTTTGTGCAGAATACTATAGAGTGCCAATGATACATATTTTAAAAATTAGACTACTAACAGACAGTTTTGGCCAAAGTCTCTAACTCATTAGAGAGTTTGGCCATAACTCTCAAACACATTAATCTACTATCAAACACTACACAAATAGTCTACTATCCAAATAGTCTATTCAATGAACAACTACATAAAATTTTTAGCAAGTATTGAACTCAATGAACAACTATAGTCTACTCAATGAAACATCATTACTAGGGTTCCTAATGCTAGGGACATTGAAGGAGAGAGCATCTGAACCTGTCGTCGAGAGGAGGAAGTTGGCCGATGAGAGTGTCGCAAGGCCGCCGATGGCGAGTATAATGGAAAGTAGTAACTTCTAGGGCTCAGGTATAATGGAGAACTTCGAACCTGTTGTCGAACTGAGGAAGTCGAGGGGAGGAGTGTCAGAGGAGAATTGCGACGTCCGCCGGTGGCGAATAAAATCACGGTAAAATCTAGGGCTCGCTGTAAAAAGGTAAGAAGGGGAGGGGAAAAATATTTTAACCAAGCGGGGAGCGGGGGGAAATTGGTCACCAGTTGGGAAGGTGCAACCGGAGAGCTGGCAGTGAAACCGGTTTAGTTGAGGGTATTTTGGGGTTTTGAAAAAATGCATTCTGGTTTTGGGAATTTAGCATTCCCTTATCCGAAATCGGGAATTTCCATTGAGGAAATTCCGATTCCGGGAAATTGCTATTTTTTTTATGTAGGGACTACTTGAGTCTGTTAAGGAGATACTTCATCATGCACATCACAGATATTGCATGAGACATAGAGAACAAAATTGGTGTGCAAAATGAAGAGGGGAATTAAAGAAGCTGATATGGTGGTGTGCTTGGAGCTGCTATGAAGAAGAGTTTAAGGACATGTTGAATGAGTTAGGGAAATTATCGAAAGAGGCAGCAAATGATTTGCCCCACTATTCTCCACAAAATTGGTGTAGGGCATACTTTGATACTTGGTGCAAGAATGGCATGGTGGATAACAATTTTGTTGAGTCATTCAATACATCAATTCTTGAAGCAAGAGGCAAAGACATTATTGGTATGTTAGAGGATATAAGGATTCAAACCATGAACAGATTGGTTGAAAATGAGGAAAAAATAAGACAATGGAAGGATGAATTTAGTCCTCATTGCATGCTACTATATCATGATTTCAGGGATATTGCTCACTACTGTACAGTGGTGTTCAATGGGGATGCAGGATATGAAGTTTCTGAATGGGAAGATAGGCACACTGTATGTCTTGAATCTAAAAGGTGTACATGCAGGGAGTGAGACTTGTTTGGAATTCCTTGTCCTCATGCAATCAAGGCTCTACAACACAAGAAATTGGACCCAATGAAGGAGATATCTTGGTATTACAGCAAGGATGCATACCTTCAAACATACAGTTACAAGTTGCAACCTGTCAGAGGTAGAAATTTTTGGAAAGTTGAATATTCAGATGCAATGGAGCCTCCACCTATTGCAAAGATGTCTGGAAGACCCAAAGTTAAGAGGGTAAGGGCTAAAAATGAAGAAATTAAAAGAATGGATACATGGAGAGTCACAAGAATGAGCTCTAAAGGCAGATGCAGCATATGTGGGGATATTGACCATAACATTAGAAGTTGTACAAAGGTAAATATCTATAATAATCTGTATATTATTGTTTAAATTATAGTTTAACATACTATGTATTATTTGATGAAGATTGCAGAAGATAGACCAACCACAGAGAATACAAATATACATCCTCAGCCACAAACTCAAGAAAGTCATAATGTTATGTCAGATTATAATGTGAGACAATAATTAAATTGAACTTATTGATTATTTTAACTTGTACATTATTTTAACTGGTTCATTATTCATTATGTAGCACAATCAAGACAATGAGTTTGTGGTTGAAGGGTTTATTGATGAAATTCTTAGTCATGAGTCTAACTATGATGGTGTAGAAATACAAACTAGGGGGTAATTGTATCTGAAAGTGACACAAGGCTAGCTATGAGAAAGAAAAGTCAAAAGAATACTGGAACAAACACTACTAGAATTGTCGTCATCACCGACGGCTCAAACCATGGCTGAACTGTCGGTGTTGGATATCACGGACGACGCAAACCGTGGCAAAAAGCCG
Source organism: Canna indica (assembly GCA_034359265.1). Lineage (NCBI taxonomy): Eukaryota > Viridiplantae > Streptophyta > Magnoliopsida > Zingiberales > Cannaceae > Canna > Canna indica. Next base: position 12,685,042 of record CP136893.1, on the reverse strand, counting down.
TCATTGATGAGTGCGTCTCAAATAAGTTGTGACGGTCGAGCGCGATCGTCACACGTAATAATCAGCGACAGCCGCATGCGCTGTCGCTGATTAAAAAACATCAGTGACGGCTCCAGGAGCTGTCACTGATACCAACCATCAGCCACGGCCTAGTCTCGTCGGTGATATTATTAGCAACCGTGATATTTGGTGCTGCCCATACCATCCACCATTTACAATAAGCTTTCAGCCACGGCTTAGTGACGATGAACCGTGGGTAAGCTATGGCTAAAGGTGTGTCATGTAACTGAAAAAACTAAAAATTTTGTAAATTCTTGTATACAATGATATATCGACTACAAACTATTTTCAATTACATATTACAATCAGAAAACATCATACACAAGCATTTGAAACCAAACATACAAGTTTTACATAAATATCATCAATATCAGCCTCAAACCGAAGGCAAACAATTATCAAAATATTATATATATATAACCAAGTATCAAAATATAAACAAAATATAATTAATCAAAATCTCACGGCTGCAGTGGAGGTGGTGGAGGTGGTGGAGGCGGTGGAGTCGACAACGACTGGGTCAGGAGTGTCGACTGGGTCGAGGAGGACGACGGCTGCGACATCATCGGTAGAAGCCCAATGTGAGACGAAATCTGAGTGAGGAATGTCTGCATGTTCTGGATTGTCTGTCTCAACTCGTCATTCGCCCGCCTCTGCTCCTACATCTCCAGCCTCCGCTGGGTGAGCTCCGACTCCATGGCCGCTATCTGGCTCTGGTCCTATGCTCGGGATATCGAGGGTCGCTCACCCGCAGTCGGGGGGGGGTCTGTGCCCCAAGTGCCCCGAGCACGGCACGTACATGACCACTGTTTGTAAAGTCATAAACACGGCTGTGCTCCCAGCCTCCTGCGTTGAACTCCTCCGGTGTCCCTCCACGCTCGATCATAGTCCTCGTGTAAGTTTCCTATATGTGTTTATATTTTAAATATATATAAACTATAAATAAAAATTGTGTAAATCAAATATACATATATAAATACTTACCATTATGATAGAGGTTTTGCTATCAACGTAGTCCCCCGCTCCTCGTCGACGACGGTGTGTGCGCTCAAACACCTCCTTCATCGACGGGCGTTGGACGGTGTCGTCCTCCGTCACGTGCGTCTTACATTAGAAAACAAATACATTAGTAGCATTATACATAATTTATAATTTAATTAAAAATAATTAAATTATAGATACCATACGACGCTCATGAACCGTAAAAGAGATGGAGCCACCAGTGTGGCACATGCCCGTGCCGTCCCCCCAGACATGCGATTTCTCGATGCAGTCCGGGAGACCTCCTGCCACTCAGGTGTGTCCCATCACTCAATAAGCTGATCCCACACAGGACCAGGAATCCACTCGGGGGCGTGTCCCCGAGTTTGCCATATTTGTGTGGCCTCTAGCATCTCATCACGGTCTGATGGGCCTGCTGAAGCAGCCTGTTATAGCTAGCGTGGGAAACACGCTCCCATGCAGCCTCAACAAAAGTGGTCTGGTTCTCCGATTGGTCCTCGGCAATTCAATCTATATTGCAGATTGTTCTTTAGTGACTTCAATTGTCATAGTATCTGGTGGCACTACCGTCTCAGCAACTGACTCAATATTATCATTTAAATGGAATTGTCCTCCAAGACTATCCAAAATCATTGTTCTATAAGGATTAGGTGGATTGGAAGAAGAAACACCAGCAAAAGAAGATTTACCATGAGTTTGGACACCAGGATTGCTCGACGTCCCGACTTGACGTGACTCCTCATGACAATTCCATACAAAATATTTTGGTGTGAATCTTTTTGTATACAGATGCAGTGTGATAGTTTCTCGGTCCAAAAATCTTATGTTCGAACATTTTCGGCACGGACATCGAATTTTATCACAACTAAGAAATTTTTCATTCTAGTAGGCGAAATTTAAGAAGTAAGTTACTCCTACTCAAAATTCGTCCGTTATAGCTCCACGATAAATTCATCGGTACATCCAACTTCGATCGCCCGACATGTTCTGTCAAAAAGTTTGCAATATCTTAAGGTAATGTCTTTAGGTGGGATGGTGCTATTCCATTCAGGATTCATGTTATTCATATTGCACTTAGTATTTCTTTTAGTCATTAACTTCATTCTAAATTTTGGCAGCATCTCCCTACAGTTCTCCGAATACGTATATCATTTAGACGCATACCGGAGAACAAGGGAGATATGAGCCAAAATTTAAAAATGAATAATGACTAAAAAAAATAAACTAAGTACAATATAAATAACTATGTTCCCAAATTATCCAATTAGGGACAACTCAAGGGTTGTACGTCGTATAAAAGATCATTAACTTCGTTTACACGAACATACAACCCCCGAACGGATCTAAGGTTTTGCAAAATTAAAACTTGACTCGTTGATCGTACGTGAAACGTATCAACTCGTCTTGATTTTTTTCTAAATTTATGAATGCCGGTACGAGTCCAAAGTGGACGATTCCGGCACGAGTCCATCCATTGTGGACGATTCCGGCGCGAGTCCACCATGGACGATTTGACCGCGAGTCCACTGTGGACAATTCTGGCGTGAGTCCTCAGTGGACGATTTTGTGCGACTAATTAATTAATATATTAATCTAGTTAACAATTAATTTCTAATAACTAACAATAAAAAATTTAAATAAAAAAAACTAATCAAACTATGATTACCCTAATCATAATTTGATTAGCGGGTTAATTACCCTAATCAAGTAAATGATTAGGGTAATTAACCCTAATCAATCAGTAGTCGGCATCACTGTCGGCTACTGCTCGTTGAAGCATTGGGGCCAATGGTAACCAGCCCCAATGCAGCGCCGGCCGGGTTGAGGCCGGCGCGGAGATGAACGCTCGGGTCGACACTGGCGCGGAGAGAGCGACACGGGCGGAGATAGAGGGCGGCGCATAGGGGAATGAAAGGAGGAGGAGAGGTAGCATACCAGAAGGGGGAGGTTCATCGGTGGCGATTGACGGCGACAGCAACAGGTAGCAAAGTCGCGGCAACTCGACAGCGACGGACAACGGCGAGCGAAGAAGAAAGAGGAAGGGTCAGGCGCAAACGCAAATAAAAAAGATTTTCACCGACGGCTCTAGGGCCGTCGATTAACTGTGGATCTATAATTTTATTATCACCGACGACTATACGAGCCGTCGATTAAGAGTGTTTTAATTTTCGCGCTGTGTTCGTGACATTAAACAATAAGCGACGGCCGTCTCCAGCCGTCGCTACTAACTTATTTTATTTCGCGCCCCCGTGTGCACTATCAACTATGAGCGATGGTTGTATGCGAGCAGCGGCCGATTTGGTTACTCACATCGCCAACGGCTTCAGAGCCCCCGCTAAGCCGTGGTTAATAACTTATTTTATTTCGTGCGCCCTGCGCGCCATGAACTTCGAGCGACGGCTCTGTCTGGTCGTATGCGAGTCGCGGCTGATTTGCTCACATCGGCCACGACTGTTGCGACCGACACAAAGCCGTGAATTTTTTTGATGGCCCTAGCGACCGTCGGTGATCTCCATGACTGATGTGGTATATTCTAGTAGTGAAGGGTTATTGCATTTGTTGGAGATGCAAGTGGAGCCTCGTTGCCTAAGGATCTCCCATACTCACCAAAGAGATTGAGAACAAAGGGGAGACCTGTAGTCAGCTCAAATAGATTACAAATTGAAAAGGAAAAATGTATTGGAAAGCTTAATAGGAAGACAACCTGCAGTTCTACAATGGACTAGTCTTATAATATTTTGGGCCATAATATTTTACAATTCTACATCTATTTTGTACTGCAATTTTTTTGCAGCAAGAATATGTAAAGTATCTGACTTTTGAGATCCTTTTTGGTGGTTGATACAAATGAACTTTTTGATTTTTTGTATGTAAAGTATTAGAATTTAACTAAAGATGTTAATTCAAATGTATTATATTTTGGGATATATAATTTGAAAAGAGAAGTTTTTTTATATTTTCTATACTATATTATCATTTCTTTCGCCCCATGAAATGCTACAACTGATCTATAATTTGAAAAGATATTAGTATTGATATTCATTTTTACTGAATTGACATACTCGTCCCATAGAGTGCTACAACTAAAAAATCGAACTCATGATTATTAGGCAATATAATTTGCCTATATGTCTAACTAACAAGCTACTAGTGACGAACAAAATATAAATTAATTTGGGAAAACATATATTACATGTCTAACATCATATTAATTAAAATTTAAATTATCTTAAATATAATTTTTTAAACGAAAATGGATCAAATTTATCTTTGAAGTATTGAAAAATGTGCAAATTTATCTTTGAAGTATTAAAAATCTGCAAATTTATCTTTGAAGTATTAAAAATCTGCAAATTTACCCCTAAGGTATTGAAAAAAATATAAATTTGCATTTGAAATATTGAAAAATGTGTAAATTTGTTCATGAAGTATTTTTTGGGGCCAATATTACCCTTGTCCGTACATAACTACCACGTGTTTTTCACCGTGACATATGATGTGTATGAATTTCATTTGTCACGTTAACCATCGTTTGCTGACGTGAACGTATTTCTGTTAGAAAAAATGGTAAAATTAATCCAATTTATAATGATAAGAATAATTTTGATCCAAAATATATTTAAAAAATAAAATTATAACTTTTTCAATATTTTACGGGTAAAATTGACCCTTTTTTTCCGGTACAAATTATCACCCAACTCAAAAAAAAAACCAATACTTCTGAACACCGTAATAAATATAATTCCACTTAGACTCAGCCTCTCGCCCAACACTACTATACTTGTCAATAGTTTGTTGGATTAATATAGGGCCAGATGAGCATATTACTAAAAAATTGCATTTAAGCATTTTGTACTGAGGATCTGGAGTTGAAGGGCAGGTTGGATAAGTAAATAAGGGTATCTTACCTCAATCCACTACTATTTCAACACAATCATTTTGAGCTATATAGTTCCACTTTATGATTTGTAGGAAGTTAATCAGGCAACTAGGCCAGATTGTCACACCATTTGATAAACTTCTATACCTGGATACCTACTGAAATGCCACTACCAAAATACATTTAACATACATATTTTTACTTAGTTTGGTACCCTGTATAATATTAACATGTATAATACTAATTTATATTAATTAACCTGTATAGTATTAATCTGTACTATACTATTATTATACAGTATTTGATACACACATGTATTAGCATGTATAATACTAGTATGTATTAATTAACATATATTATATTATATTATATTATATTATATGTAATATATTATTTATTATAATATATATAATATAATATAATATAATATATATTATATATTATATAATGTAATATAATATATAATAATATATAATAATATACATTATAATATTATATGTAATATATTATAATAATACAATATAATATAAAAAATTATATAATATTTTTTATCATTAAAATTATTTTTATAATATTTTTTATAATATTTTTTTAAATTTTTTGTCGAATATAAAATGAATATCTAAAATATTGAAAGTTCTAGTGCATACTAATGAAATGCTAATGGAATGCTAACACTTTTTTCAAATATTGTATAGTATTATTCTAATGAAATGCTTTTAGTGCAGGTATTATTTTTAGTAAAAATAAAATGTTTTTCAGATTTCTGCCATCAGCAAATTGATAGTCACGCCCAAGTACTAGCAACTAGAAATGGATTCCTTGTATTATTTATTTTGTCGGTCTACAAAATCAGACGATCAAATATTTAAGAGGTCGGCTTGATAAAAAAGGACTATTATATAATACAAACATTGACATAGAAAAAGTGAAACAAAAAAAGTAAATATCACATCGTAATAAAAGAATGGATAAATTACATTGATATCTTTTGAGGTTTAGTGAAATTATACTGATCTCTTTTCTATTTGTTCAAATTATAATCATCTTTCCTGAGTAAATTTTTTTAAGAGATGTTTATGTAATATTTTACAAAATTAATAAAAAATTTGTGTAATATTATTTCGTTATAGGAGAGATTTATGTAATCTTTTATAAAACCCAGAGAATTCTAAGATAAAATTATAAAAAAATAAAAAAATAAATATAATTTCACTAAATCTCGTAGAAGATCAATATAATTTATCCTAAAAAACCCTATTTTGCTTCCGGAATCTGGACCACTGACGTTTCTTTGAACACCTAAGGGTCTGTTTGGTTAGCGAAATCAAGTCTGTTTTCATGATTTCAGTTTTACTGAAACCAAAACTACTTACGAAAACGTGTTTGGTTTAGTGTTTTCGTGAAACTGAATCGAAACTAGAATGAAAATAAAACCAATTTTCTTAATAAAAATGAAAACAACATATTTTCTGTGGTTTCGAGACTGTCGGTTTCGTTATCAAAATACTGTGACAACTTTGTAATTATAAATATTTTTTTATAAAATTAATTAATTTAAAAATAAATCAAACTATATCGAATTTTTAAAAATAAAAATAAAAATTATCATTTTTAACTCAAACTTTTATCTTAAATTTATAAAATAATTAAATCAATTTATATCTAATTGACTCAAACTCAAATTTTAAATAACTCAATTTTTTTAAAGTTGGTCTATTTATAATTTAATCAAACCTAATTTTAGATCATTGGACTTATTTTTTTTTTGAAATTTTATAATAACTATTAATTAATTTTTATATCTAATTGAATAAAAAAATTTTAAATTACCAATAATTTAATTAATTAAATCATTTAAATATTTTGTAACTATATTAACAAATATTTAATTTTGTAAACTAACTAAATATTTAATTACTACTAAAAATGTTCAAGAAAAATTAATATTATTTTTTACAATCAAATAAATATTTACTGATTTCAACTAATTAAAACTGATGTTGTTTTTATTAACCAAACGCGTTTTTAGAAAACTGAAAACTAAAAACCAAAACCAAATTTTCGAAATCAAATTTTTAATTTTACTGAAATCAAACCAGAACATAATTTTCGCTAACCAAACAGCACCTAAAATTTCACTAGAGTTCAATCCATCACAATAACTAAAACATACGGTTGATAACTCAAATTATATCTCAGAGAAGTAATAGGATTGAGATCCCGCACCTCTTAGTGACATGACTGCAAGCGTTATACAAGGTCTGCTTCTTAACCAGCAAAACATCCTCGTGAGTCGTGACACAACCTCGTCAAAGGCATCGCCTTGGAATTGCACCCAGAAAACGCACGCCGACCCCTTTCCCCATTCCTCCCACGGTCCCACCGTAAGCCGTCCCTTCCACAAGCCGTAATCCCACTGCGACATCAACTCTTCCCTCGCTCCCAAAGCGATAGCCAATGATCCACTGATCTCATCAGCTCCAGTCCACCACCTGCGCCAGCCATCCATCTCCTCTCCATTTCCTCCTCCAACGGGATAACGCCAACCTCCCAGATGTAATCCCGGTGCTTGATCCTCGCCTCCTCCACCAGGGCCAGTAGCGGCGGCTGTAGCAGTTGAGGAGCCTCTTGAGACGCCCGTAACGACGGCGTAGGACCTCCTCGCTGGAGAGCCACTGCACCCGACGGAGGCGACCACCCTCGCCATCCGTCGAGGCCACCGCCGCCGAGAAGCCCGCACCGGAAGTCCAATGGGTAGGGTTAGGGTCTGGATCGTCTCGCCTGGAGCGATGCGTGGAGAGGTTGGGATTTGCTCCCTCTCGCGGTGCCCCTCGCTCGCTTTCTTCATCGTCTTCTCCACAATAGCCAGACGCTAGAATCAGAGAGATGGAATTCATGATCTTCGGCAACATTCACAAAATCTTACCATAAACTACTAATAAGTTGACATTTTTATTTTTATAATTATTTTACACTAAATTGTATTTTTTATTCGGAAAAATGTATAAAAATATCACTCACGTTTTCTCGCGGGTACTAAAATATTTTTAACATTTTTTTTATCAAAAATACTTCTCACGTTATAAATTGGGTACAAAAATATTCCTATAAATAAACGGTGTTAGTTGAGAGATAACAGAGCTGACGTGGGGGTGAATAAAAAAATTAAAAATTCGATTAATTCAAAAATTGATTTGAAATCGAACCAAATTTTATAGTTTTTGATTTATTATGTGTCGCTTACGTGGCAAGTTGCTCTCTACATATGCATCACGTGTAAAGTCAACATCTTTATCGGTATTCATGACATCTTCGTTAAGTCTCGCATAACAAAAGTTAGTCTAATGTCATTTTTGTATCATTTTCAATAACCTTAGGAGTATTTTAGGTCCAAAATAAACGTTAGTGGCATTTTAGTACTCGTGAGAAAACGTTAGAGATATTTTTGTACTTATGAGAAAACGTTATGAGCCTTTTAGTATCCGTGAGAAAGCGTTAAGGGTACATTTGTACTTGTGAGAAAATGTTAGGAGTATTTTAGTACCCGTGAGAAAACGTCAGGGTCATTTTAATACTCGTGAGAAAATATCTTGACCAGCATATGTATCAGATGTCCACATCATTAGTCTCAGTCATCAATTACGCTAGCTCCGTTATCTCTCAACTAACACCGTTTACCTATAGGAATATTTTTGTACCCAATTCATAACGTGGAGAATATTTTTTATCCCAAAAAAATGTTATGAATATTTTAATATTCGCGAAAAAACGTCAGAGATATTTTTGTACCATTTCCCTTTCTATTTTATTATTATTATTTAGAATAAATCATAATTCAAAATTTTTTTGAGTAAGTATATTCAATATTTTTTAAAAAATATTTTGATCATTTTTACTTTTTACTTTTTTTATTTCTTACACTAGCAAACAAGATCATCATATTTTTTATCTATTTTTAATGCCATATATTATTTCTTTTTTATATCTTTCATTATTAGTTTTATTCCTTATTTATTTCTATTTCATATAATTTTATTCTATAAAATGCCATTTTCACCTAATTTACTATAATGATTTATTTATTTTGCAAGATAGAATATCAATTGCATAGAAATTTTGTTAATATTAATCAAGATAAAATTATATAGGATACGTCTATATCTTATCATGTATTTATTTAGATCTCTAATAAGATAGTTAGATAAGTTTTGATATCTTATGTTTGTCGTGACTTCGGATAAAAAAGTCAGACATTAATAATTTATTACTTAAATTTAATTTTACAAACTTTTTATTTTAAAATTATGAAATTAAATTTAAATAATTAATTTTTAATATATTAATATGAAAATTTTGATAAAAAATATGAAAATTTTGATAAAATATCTACTAAAAATTGAATTAAATTTTATATCATAAATATGAATTTATGAAATCTATAAATACTACTTACTTGATACTATGATGGGTAATCTTTCAAAATTTTATTTTCGTAATGAAAAAAAAAACTATTTTGAGTTTATTTCTATACAGGATATCAAATAAAAAATAAATTTCAATTTTTTTCTTAAATTTCTAGTAATTCCTCGAATTTTAATTCCTACCTCTTTCATGGAATATCTACATGAAATTAGATTTGATTATATTCATCCTTTTTGAAATTAGACGCATGACACAAACAATGTATATATTTTTTGAAATCCTATCCAACCTTCAAATTCGACAAAACAAACGTGCACCCATGGTGTTGGGTTGAAGGACTCAAATGAACCTAAATTTAAAAGTATGGGAAAATGGGGAGGAGGGGCGCTTCTTCGGTGCAGCCGGAGCTACATCGAACCCCATGCAAGCCACTACTAGAATTGTCATCATCACCGACGGCTTAAACCGTGGATGAACCGTCGGTGACACATATCACGGACGACGCTAGTCGTGACAAAAAGCCGTCACTGATGTGCGCGTTTCAGATAAGTTGTGACGGCCTCTCTCAACTGTCGTAAGTAATCATCAGCGACAACGACGAGCGTTATCGTTGATTTTACATTCATCAACGTTTACACATCAAAATAAATTTGAGCCATATCCATCGGGTAATCTGAGTTCTTTGATTCATTGATACACATCTTCCATCTGTTGTTTATTTAACACATACGACACCTTTGGCTTATGGAGTCGTCCGTTGACCTCTTGCAACTCTAACTCAGGCCTCTTGCAAAATATTTTCACATAATGTCGGGCCTTCACATTATCTTTAGTTTTGTCATAAATATCCATAACATTGTTAAAAATATTATCAAACATATTTTTTTCAATGTGCATGACGTCTAAATTATGTCGAATCAGTAATGAACTCCAATACGATAATTCCAAAAAGATATCTTTTTTCACCCAGTTATGTGTTTGACCAAAGCCTGAAATTCTTACATTCCGACCAAAAATAATCTCTGGAAGCAATTGAACACGTGCTAACATCTGTTCACTAGACAACATCGGTGGTGGCTCATCTCTTTCGACTCTACCCTTGGTAAATTTGTCACGATTCCTTCGGTACTGATGGTTAGATGGTAGGATCCGACGATGATAATCAAAGAAGGAAATTTTTCGACCGTTCTAAAGACTGAAGGATTTTGAGTGTTTCATGCAATACGGGCAAGAGAGTCGCCCATGCGTGCTCTAACCAGACAATATGTCATAGGCCTGGAAATCATTGATTGTCCACAATATAGTAGCTCATAAAGTGAAGTTTTGTTTCCGGTGAAAATCATAAGTGACAGCTCCCTCAACCCACAATGTTTTCAGATCATCAATTAGGGGATAAAGAAACACGTTAATTTCTTTGTGAGGACCCCTAGGACCCGAAATAATCATCGAAAGATATATAAATTCATCTTTCATACACATTGAGGACTGCAAATTATAAACTGTTAACTGCACCGGCCATACTAAATACGAAGTTGTCGAATTACCAAACAGATTAAAATCATCCGTGCATAATCCCAACCTGATATTTCTAGTATCCCTCGAAAATGAAGGATAATATCTATCCAGATGTTTTCATGCTTCACTGTCGGATGGATGAGTCATTACTGTATCATCACGACTTCTTGCATGCTAACTCTTATAGGGGGCAGTCTTTTCCGACATAAATAACCTTTGAAGCCTTGGTGTCAGTGAAAAATACCGAAGCACCTTAAAGGGAATATTTTTTGTCGGACCAATTTCTTCTCCTTGTAATGAGGATGTTCACATTCTGGGCATTGCTCTAATTGTGTATTTTCTTTATAATATAAAATGCAGTTATTTGGGCACACGTGTATCTTTTCGTACCCAAGCCCTAATTTCCCCATCAACTTTTTTGTCTTATAAAAGGTTTGTTCAAACTTATTATTTGGAGATAGCATACCATTGATAAAGCCTGCAATTCGATCAAATGCAACCCCGCTAATATTACAATCAGACTTGATGTTCAGGAGTTGCGTCATAGCCGAAAATCTTGTATAATTAGAATAATTCTCATACAAATGTTCATTGGTAGCTTTCAACATCTCATAAAATTCTGCAACCTCCTTATTCGGCAATTCAATCTGTATCGTAAATTGTTCTTCAGTGACTTCAACTGTCGTAGTATCTGGTGGCACTACTGTCTCAATAACTGGCTCAATATTATCATTTAAATGGAATTGTCCTTCAAGACTATCCAGAATCATTATTCTACAAGGATTAGGTGGATTGAAAAAAGAAACACCAGTAGAAGAAGATTCACCATCACTACTTGAATATACCACATCAGCCACGGGAATCACCGACGATTGCCTCGGCCGTCAGAATCATTCACGACTTTTCGACGATCGTAGCGGCCGTGGCTGATGTAATCGAATCAGCCGTGGCTCGCATACGGCCGCCTAGAGCTGTCGCTTATAGTTGATGGCGTGCACGAGGCGAAATAAAATAAGTTATTAGCCACGGCTTAGCGGGGGCGCGAGAGCCGTTGGAGATATGAATAAGTCATTAGCCACGGCTAGAAGCGTTCATCGCTTATTAATTAATGACGCAAACGTAGCACGAAAAATAAAATACTCTAAACTGACGACTTAGAGAGGGCTAGGCGTCAGTGATATTAAAATTATGAATCCACGGTCTTCCGACGGCTGGCGAGCCGTGGGTGAAAATACTTTTTGTCGTTGCCGCTACAGACCGATTTGTCGCCGCTGATCGTCACCGCGCCGCCTGCTACCTCACCCTCGACGTGCCACCTACTCCCTCGCCCTCGCCCTCACCGCATCGCCGCACCCTCTCCCCCTCTCGATCTCCTACCCAGACCGCCACCCCCCTCTCCCCCTTGATCTCCCTCGCCCGCGCATGCTGCCGCTGGCCGGCCTGCTCCCCCGTCGTCGCTGCCGATCCCTCTCCCCTCTCCACCGCCACCAAGTGAGTTCGATCCCCCCTCCCCTCTCCGGTCCGGCGCTGGTCGAAACCCTAGGGTTTCAACTAGCGTCGACCAATATTATATATATATATATATTTAGTGTTAATTACTATTATTAGTTATTAATTAGATTTATTTACTATTAATTACTATTATTAAAGATTAATTAAGGTTAATTTTAGATTTAATTAGTAAATTAGTGTTAATTTTTTTAAGAATTAGATTAATTACTTTTCAATTAGATTTAATTATTGTTAATTAATTGTTAATTAGATTTAATTAGGGTAGAATAAATATTAGGGTTAATTTTAATTAGTTGGATGTAATTACAATTATGAAATCGTCCACTTTGGACTCCCGCGCCGAAATCGTCCATAATTGATGGACTCGCGCGCGCCGGAATCGTCCATATTAGACTCGCGGCCAAATCGTCCATGATGGACTCGCGCCAGAATCAAGACAAGTTGATACGTTTCACGTATGCATCGACGAGTCAAGTTTTAATTTTGCAAAACCTTAGATCCATTCGGGGGTTGTATGTTCGTGTAAACGAAGTAAATGATCTTTTATACGACGTACAACCCTTGAATTATCCCTAATTGGATAATTTGAGAACATATTATTTATATTGCACTTAGTTTATTTCTTTTAGTCATTGTTCATTTTTAAATTTTGGTTTGTATCTCCCTTGATCTCCGATACGCGCCCAGATGATATGCGTATTCAGAAAACTATAGGGAGGTGCTGCCAAAATTTAGAATGAAGTTAATGACTAAAAGAAATACTAAGTGCAATATGAATAACAAGAATCCCGAATGGAATAGGATCATCCCACCTAAAGACATTATCTAAAGATATTGTCCACTTTTTGACAGAACATGTCGGACGATCGAAGTTGGATGTACCGACGAATACATCGTAGAGCTATAACAGACGAATTTCGAGTAGGCGTAACTTACTTCTTAAATTTTGGCTACTCGAATAAAAAATTCCTTAGTGGTGATAAAATTCGATGTTTGTGCCGAAAATATTTGAACATAAGATTTTTGGACCGAGAAACTATCACAATGCATCTGTATACAAAAGGATTCACACCAAGATATTTTGTATGGAATTGTCACGGGGAGTCACGTCAAGTCGGGACGTCGAGCAATCCTGTTGTCCAAACTCATGATGAATCTTCTTATACTAATGTTTCTTCTTCCAATCCACCTAATCCTTATATAACAACGATTCTGGATAGTCTTGGAGGACAATTCCATTTAAATGATAATATTGAGTCATTTACTGAGACGGTAGTGCCACCAGATACTACGACAGTTGAAATCACTGAAGAACAATCTACGATATAGATTGAATTACCGAATAAGGATGCTATATAATTTTAAGAGATGTTGAAAGTTGTCGATGAACCTTTGTATGAGAATTATCCTAATTATACAAGATTTTCGGCAATGACACAACTCCTGAACATCAAGTCCGATTGTAATATCAGCGGGGTTGTGTTTGATCGGATTGCAGACTTTATCAATGGTATGCTACCTCCAAATAATAAGTTTGAGCCAACCTTTTATAAGACAAAAAAGTTGATGAGGAAATTAGGGCTTGGGTATGAAAAGATACACGTGTGCTCAAATAACTGCATTTTATATTATAAAGAAAATGCACAGTTAGAGCAATGCCCGGAATGTGAACATCCTCATTACAAGGAAAAGAAATCGGTCCGATAAAAAATATCCCCTTTAAGGTGCTTCGGTATTTTTCACTGACACCGAGGCTTCAAAGGTTATTCATGTCGGAAAAGACCGCCCCCTATAAGAGTTGGCATGCAAGAAGTCGTGATGATACAGTAATGACTCGTTCATCCGACAGTGAAGCATGGAAACATCTGGATAGGTGTTATCCTTCATTTTCTAGGGTTACTAGAAATATCAGGTTGGGATTGTGCACGGATGATTTTAATCTGTTTGGTAATTCGATAACTCCGTATTCAGTATGGTCGGTGCAGTTAACAGTTTATAATTTGTCGTCCTCAATGTGTATGAAAGATGAACTTATCTATCTTTCGATGATTATTCCAGGTCCTAGGGGTCATCGCAAAGAAATTAACGTGTTTCTCCACTTATGATTCTCACCGGAAACAAAACTTCACTTTATGAGCTACTATATTGTGGACAATCAATGATTTCTCGACCTATGACATATTATTTGGTTGGAGCACGCATGGGCGACTCTCTTGCCCATATTTCATGGAACACTCAAAATCCTTCAGTCTTGAGAACGGTCGAAAAATTTCCTTCTTTGATTGTCATCGTCGGTTCCTACCGTCTAACCATCAATACCGAAGGAATCATGACAAATTTATCAAGGGTAGAGTCGAAAGAGATGAGCCACCACTGTCTAGTGAACAAATGTTAGCACGTGTTCAATTGCTTCCAGATATTATTTTTGGTCAGAATGTAAGAATTTCAGGCTTTGGTCAAACACATAACTGGGTGAAAAAAAGTATCTTTTGGGAATGACCGTATTTGAGTTCATTACTGATTCAACATAATTTGGACGTCATGCACATTGAAAAAAATTTGTTTGATAATATTTTTAACACTATGATGGATATTTCTAGCAAAAATAAAGATAATGCGAAGGCCCGACATGATGTGAAAATATTTTGTAAGAGGCCTGAGTTAGAGTTGCAAGAGGTCAACGGATGACTCCATAAGCCAAAGGCGTTATTTGTGTTAAATAAACAACAGATGAAAGATGTGTATCAATGGATCAAAAAACTCAGATTACCCGATGGATATGCCTCAAACTTATCTCGATGTGTAAACGTCGATGAATGCAAAATATCGGGGATGAGGAGCCATGATTGTCATGTATTCATGTAGAGATTGCTTCCGATCGCGTTTCGAGATCATCTACATGATAAGATTTGGGGTCCGTTGACAGAATTAAGTATGTTTTTCAAAAACATTTGTGCAAATGTACTTCGAGTCGAAGATATGTCAGCACTTGAAAATAATATTGTTGAAATCATATGCAAGCTGGAGCAGTTTTTCCCTCCTGCATTTTTTGACTCGATGGAGCATCTACCGATATACTTGGCATACAAGGCACGAGTTGGTGGCCCCGTTCAATACCGGTGGATGTACTTATTTGAAAGATACATGAATCGTTTGAAGAAAAAAGTAAAGAACACAGCCGCAGTTGGAGGTTACATATCAGAAGCATATATAATTCATGAAATTTCAACATTCTGCTCATTTTATTTTGAATCAACCATCAAGACAAGACTTAATCGTCTTTCACGAAACAACGACGGGGGAGCTCGACCATCAGATGGTTGTTTAAATATCTTTGGTTACCCCAGTCGTGCTTTGGGTTCTCGTTCGTCTCGATTCTTAAACGATGAAGAGTATCATTTGGCCTTCTTATACGTTTTACTAAACTGTCCAGAGATTGAGAAGTTCATTGAAATATTTGACATTGAGATGGTGACAAAATACTCAATTTACAGCGATGAAGAATTAGAAAGATTACGGAATCGTGAGTTCCCTAATTGGTTTCAAGTTTACAGCACAGAACATAGAGGCGAAATAGATAACCAAATGTTTGAGTTTGCTAGCAGACTGGCATGACTTGTACAGTGTTATAATGGTTATTTTGTTAATGAATATAAATTTCATACACTTGAATATTCATCTATAAAAAAGACTATGAATGTCAGGGTCTGCATCAAATGGACAACGTATGCTGAACGTGGTGTTGACTTTTACGGACTATTGGAAGAAGTCATAGAATTGCAATTTTTCGGATGTAAATCAGTTGCCATTTCTAAATGTCATTGGTTCGATACAAGCGATAGGGGCATGAGAGTTCATCCAAAGTATAAATAGCTGGTCGAGATCAATTACAAATCAAAATTGGCTTCAAATGAGCTATTTATGTTGGCATCTCAAGCTGAACAAGTATATTATATGCAGTATCCGTCTCGAAAAAAAGATATGGCAGATTAGCATGTAGTCTGTAAGACTAAAGCCAAAGGAAAAATTATTGGAGAGAATGAGCCAGCAAATTACTTCTATTAAGAAGAAGATTCTTCCAAAGTGGAACGAGTTAGTCCAATACTCGAGGATGATGACACAGAGTTGGTTCAATTGGAAATAGAATACGTTGATTACAACGATGATGAAGTTGAGGAAGGACAGAATGATGATGAGGGAGACAGAAAAATTTCAAGATTTCGATACAGAAGAACAAGAAGAAGAGTATTACGCTGATGATGATAATGACGATGACGAATAATTGTAAATGTGAAGTATATATATTAAAATATTAAATATATTTATTAATCTATTATATATAATCTAATTATATTAAATTTTTACAGCTATGGTTCGAGATATCAGTTCCCGATGAGGCATTCCTCGTAGGACCCCCCGACTATTACCACCCGCCCCACCTGTACCCACTGACCCTTTGCCTTCCACCACCATCCCCCCACCTGATCCGGCCACTGTTCCCTCACCTCCAGCTACCGTCCCTCCGCCACCCTCTGCACATCCAGGACCGTTGTCTTCGAGACGTAGGCCACGAGGGTCTAACATGCATAATTCTCCCTCCGCCACCCGAGGGAGAACTGCGCAGAGTAGTTAGTGTGTGCGGAAGACAGTAAGTATATGCATCATTTATTTCTTATAATTTATTTATTTCAAAATATCATATTATGAATTTATATTTTGTGCAGATTTGAGCAGGAGGACGTCCCTCGCACGATAGTGGGGACGATCCAAAAGTTTATGCGCGGGGCGTGGCCTACATGATCTCACGTGCCCCGTTAGCATATGAATTTATTGTGGCAAGAGTTCATGATAAGTATATTTATTAAATTGATGTTAATGTTAAATATTCATCGATAATAATAATTTTTTTTTTGCAGACTCATTATACATGGCCGGAGGACTAGGCCACTTTTGTTAAGGCTGCATGGGAGCGTGTTGCCCGTGCTCGCTGTAACGGGCTGCTTCAGCAGGCCCGTCAAACTGTGATGAGACGGCTGGGGGCCACACAAATAGGGCAACTCGGGGACACGTCCCCCGAGTGGATTCCTGGTCCTGTGTGGGACCAGCTCGTTGAGCGGTGGGACACACCTGAGTGGCAGGAGGTCTCTCGGACTGCGTCGAGAAATAGCATGTCTGGGGGGACGGCATGGGCACGCGCCACACTGGTGGCTCCATCTCTTTTGCAGTTCATGAGCGTCGTATGGTATGTGTAATTTAATTATTTTTAATTAAATTATATATTGTGTATAATGATATTAGTGTATTTGCTTTATAATGTAAGACGCGAGTGTCGTCCTCCGCCCGTCGATGATGGAGGTGTTTGAGCGCACCCACAGTCGTCGACGAGGAGCGGGGGACTATGTTGATTTACATATATAGTTTATTTATAGTTTATATATATATAATATAAACATGTGTAGGAAACTTACACGAGGATGGTGATCGAGCATAGAGGCACATCGGAGGAGTTCGACGCAGGAGCTTGGGTGGAGGCCGTAGGTGGCTGGGAGCATGGCCGTGTTTATGGCTTTGTAGACAGTGGTCATGCACGTGCCGTGCTCGGGCCACTTGGGGCACTGACTCCTCCTGCTGCGGGTGAGCGGCCCTCGACATTCCGAGCGCATGACGAGAGCCGAATAACGGCCATGGAGTCGGAGCTCACCCAACAGAGACAGACGATGGAGGAGCAGAGACAAGCGATGGAGGGGCATATGCTAGTGATGGAGGAGCAGATGCTGGAGATGTAGGAGCAGAGGCGGACGAATGACGAGTTGGGATAGACGATCCAGAACATGTAGATACTTCTCACTCAGATTGCGTCTCACTCTGGCCTTCTACCAATGATATCGCAGCCGTCCTCCTCCTCGACCCAGTCGTTGTCGGCTCCATCGCAGCCGTGAGATTTTGATTTATTGTATTTTGTTTATATTTTGATACTTGGTTGTGTATATATATTTTATTTTGATCATTGTTTGCCTCCGGTGTGAGACTTAGATTGATGATATTTATGTAAAACTTGTATGTTTGGTTTCAAATGCATGTGTAGGATATTTTCTGATTGTAATATGTGATTGAAATTAAGTTGTAGTCTATATATCATTGTATACATGAATTTACAAAATTTTTAGTTTATTCAGTTACAGGATACATCTTTAGCCATGGCTTACCCACGGTTCACCGTCACTAAGCCATGGCTGAAAGCTTATCGTAAATGGCTGATGGCCTGGGCAACACCAAATATCACGGTTGCTAATAGTATCACCAACGGGACTGGGCTGTGGCTGATGGGTTGGTATCAATGACAGCGCCTAGAGCCGTCGCTGGTGTTTTTAAATCAAAGACAACACACGCGGTTGTCGCTGATGATTACGTGTGATAGCGGCTCTCGGTCGTCATAACTTATCTGAGACGTGCACATCAGTGACGGCATTTTGCCACGCCCTTTGTCGTCCGTGATAGTTATCACCGACGGTTGATCCACGGATATAGCCGTCGGTGATGACGACAATTCTAGTAGTGCATGAGTTTGGACAACATGATATAACCGTCGTGACTCACTGTGACAATTTCATAGAAAATATCTTGGTGTGAATCCTTTTGTATACATATGCATCGTGGCAGTTTCCTATCCAAAAATCTTATGTTCAAATATTTTCGGCACGGACATCGGATTTTATCACCACTAAGGAATTTTTTATTCGAGTATGCAAAATTTAAGAAGTAAGTTACGCCTACTTGAAATTCGTCTATTATAGCTTCACGATGAATTCATCGGTACATCCAACTTCGATCGTCCGACATGTTCTGTCAAAAAGTTGACAATATCTTTAGGTAGGATGGTCCTATTCCATTCGGGATTCATGTTATTTATATTGCACTTAGAATTTCTTTTAGTCATTAACTTTATTCTAAATTTCGGCAGTATCTCTCTACAATTCTCCAAATACGCATATCATCTGGGCGTGTATCGGAGAACAAGGGAGATAGAAACCAAATTTAAAAAATGAATAATGACTAAAAGAAATAAACTAAGTGCAATATAAATAACTATATTCTCAAATTGTCTAATTAGGGACAATTCAAGGGTTGTATATCGTATAAAAGATCATTTACTTCGTTTACACGAATATACAACCCCCGAACGGATCTAAGGTTTTGCAAAATTAAAACTTGACTCGTCGATGCGTACGTGAAATATATCAACTCGTCTTGATTTTTTTCTAAATTTATGGATGTTGGTGCGAGTCCACGGCAGACGATTCCGTGCGAGTCCAAAGTGGATGATTTCGGTGCGAGTCCATCCATTGTGGACGATTCCGACGTGAGTCCATCGTGGACGATTTGGCCGCGAGTCCAAAGTGGACGATTCCGGCGCACGCGAGTCCATCCATCGTGGACGATTCCGGTGCGAGTCCACTGTGGAAAACTAATAATAGTATCAACGACGGTCATGTAGCCCTCTCTCAGCCATCGTGGACGTTCGCGCCATCAATTATTAAGCTACGGTCGCTTCTGGCCGTGACTAATTACTTACTTATATCACGGACGACCCTTTGGCCCCCTCTAAGCCGTCGCTACTAGGTTATTTCATTTTGCACCCCGTGCGCGCCATCACCTATGAGCGACGGCATTGGGCGGCCGTATACGAGCCGCGGCTGATTGAGTTACATCAGCCACGGCCCCCGCGGTCGTTGGAAAGCCGTGAATGATTTTGACGGCCTAGGCGACCGTCGATGAGCCTCGTGGCTGATAGCTAATATTCTAGTAGTTAGCCCAATCACCGGGCACACGGGGGCTGGGACCGACCCTCTTAACATGGGGCGTCGTGCCATGACCCTGGAAGGGCCAGTGTTGGTGCCCCATGATTGGGCTTGCACGCCCTTTGGTGCAATTGCGGCTGCACCAAAGTTTTCTCCGTGGAGGAGGGCCAATCACCAATGTGATGTTCCCAAAAGTCTAGAGATATGCAACTAGATTCAAACTACAAAGACAAAAGTAAATTATCTCTAATTTTCAATTAAGTTAAAACATCTCCGCCCTCTCAATACTTTTAAGTTGATAGTTGTATGCATTACTTATCTGTATATGAACCAATACTATTGCAATATCCAGCAACCAAGGCAATGAATTAATGGTATATTTGCTTTGATGGATAGGAAATGATTGGATTAGATAATAAACAAAGAAGACCGGATTGGATATGAATTTTTTAAATCCGGTATACATCGGATATAAATAATCTTCTATTTTTATTTTTTTTTAATTCATACATTAAACAAACAATGGATATTAATTCATCCTTTATTCTATCATTTATTATCCTATGAAACAAATATGCTCTAATTGTACGTGGTATAATGAGAAATACTTTGTTTAATTAGTTGGTTCTCAACATATGGAGCAAACTAGGCCAACCCAGTGAAATTTCAGATTGAGCCAGAATCATACAGCATTAATTAATCAGTCTTGGATTTAGAATTTTTCTTCACTAAACATAAAAGATCCACAAAACAAATGGAAGAATTGCATATCTTTGTTCTTATGCAAAAGGGTATAACATATCCTGAAATCCCTGCAAAAAATTGCCCATTAGGAAAAAGAACACTTGATGAACACTTGAGATACAAATGGGGCCTCCCCTCTGTGGCTTTATACTTAAACCCCAACCTGGTGAGAATCTGATGCAAGGGTAAAGTTAAAGCCACCCTAATTAATCTTTCTTCTTTTCCCTTTCTTCACAGAGTCATACCTTTAATTCCTTGTGGCACAATCAATCCTTAAACCTCATTCGTACTCCATATATACAAGCTCGAGATAACTTAACAAAGCAGCAAGCAAATTTGTCAGCAGAAATCGAGGGAAAAGATTAAGGAATGAAAAAGATGCTGCAAAACTGCTGTGCCAAGCTGCATGACGCGATCTACCGCCACCTCAGTCTTTTGAGCATTACTGAAAATGAAACTCAGCCTTCCACGCGGGGAAAGGTAGTCGTCTACCGAACTTTTCGCCGATCCAGTCTCAGCAAATCCATCACCATTAGTCTTTACAGCGCCACTGAAATCGATCAAAGTAAGTAGCCTATACGAGTAATAACAATGCGAAGAAATATTCAAACTTGCATTGCTTACAGTATTCTTTTTGCCGCATGCAGACACAGGCATCGCCAAGCAAACCGGAGAGGCAAGCCTCCGAAATGGCAAGAAAACGAAGCACGGCGAAACCGAAACCACGACTTACGACGTCTTCTTCTTCCTCGAGGAAGGCTTCGGAGCTCCAGGAGCCATGGCCGTTAAGAACAAGGGGCAGGACCAGTTCTTCCTCCAGTCCGTCACCGTGGAGATCTCCGAAAACCACTCCTTCCATTTCGATTGCAATTCGTGGGTGTATCCAATTGCCAAGACCAATGTCGACCGCTTGTTCTTCGCCAATACGGTGAGTTCTACTCTATCAGTATAGATGAGTCCTTTCCTAACAACAGCTTATTCACCTGTGTGTGAATGCATGGTTGCTCGTACGTAGAGCTATCTGCCAAGCCAAACACCAGCAGCGTTGCAAAGCCTTCGGCAAGAAGAGCTTGCGAGCTTGAGAGGGAATGGAAGAGGGCAAAGGGAGAAGTGGGATCGCATATTCGACTATGACCGCTACAATGACCTTGGAGAACCAGATAAGGGACAGCATCACGTAAGACCAGTACTTGGAGGATCCAAGACTTACCCTTATCCTCGAAGATGTAGGACAGGCCGACTTCTAAGCGATCAAGGTATATATAGATCATTAGTTAATCAATGTTTTTTTGTGATTAAATTACGAGAAACTCTAATCTAACGGAATCGATCCATCAAAGATCGGGTAACCGAGACCCGACACAAGATCATCAATCTGGATTTTTACGTACCACCCGATGACCGGTTCAGCCCGCTCAAGCTATCAGAGTTCATATCGAGCTCAATCCGCGCCGTGGTGCATTTTGTCATCCCTGAAGTGAAGTCGTTGTTCGAAGGATCTATAAAGAACTTCGACTCATTTGGTCAGCTGTCGAAGGACCTCTACACTCAGAGGAAGAGCTTTCTTGAGAGTGTGGTCAGGGAGAGGATCAAGGATCTTGTGCCCGAAGAGCTCTACGGCGAGGTTGTTCGGGTGACGAAAGAAAACCCTATAAAGTTCCCAGTTCCGCAAGTGATCGCAAGTGAGACATGAATATATATCTACTGTATGTAAATAACTTTATTTGGATAATTAAGGGACTAATCGCACCTGTTGCATGTTGCATCAAAGCTGATGAGAATGCGTGGAGGAGCGACGAGGAGTTTGGACGCGAAATGCTAGCAGGGCTTAACCCAGCTGTGATTAGATGCTTAGAGGTGGATTACGTCTCAATATTTGTTTCTGCATGCATTTCTGAAGCTTTCGTAGTAATTAATAAGATGTTTACTGAATGCATGCAGAAGTTTCCACCCGTTGGGAAAGGAGGGAAGAGAAGCACGTTTACAGCTTCGCAAGTAGAGATTAATCTTGAAGGTCTAAGCATTGGAGAAGTAAGCATCGATCTTCTTCTCATCACCATTTACGTACACAATTACATACAATTTTGCGCAAATCTCTTCATGCATGCATGCAGGCAATGAGCGCCGGCAGGATCTTCATACTCGATCACCACGAGTACCTGATGCCGTACTTGAGGCGCATAAATGAGCAAGGCGTGTGCATATACGCGTCGCGCACGCTCCTCTTCCTTCGTCCCGACCAGACTCTGAAGCCTCTGGCGATCGAATTAAGCTTACCGGGCGAGGTCAGAGGCGAAGAGGTCAGCCGGGTGTTCTTACCGGCGAGTCAGGGATCCGAGGCGGTTCTGTGGCAACTCGCCAAGACTCATGTTGCTGTCAATGACTCTGGCCACCATCAACTAATTAGCCACTGGTGAGCTGATTAATTATATCTGTTATAATTAATTATATCTGTTATATATGATCAATCATTAATTGGAATCTGCCTTTCAATTTATATAGGTTGCATACGCACGCAGCAGTAGAGCCGTTCATCATCGCCACGAGAAGGCAATTGAGCGCTATGCATCCGATCTACAAATTGCTCGACCCGCACTTTAAAGACACGCTGCATATTAACTCGCTTGCTCGTAGTGTACTCCTCAACGCCGGCGGAGTACTCGAAAGGACGATGTTTCCTGGCAGGTACGCCATGGAGCTTTCCTCTGCCATCTACAAGAACTGGCGGTTTAACGAGCAAGCTCTTCCTCTGGATCTCCTCAGAAGGTATTTAATTGTCTTCCATATTGATGTCTAGCTGAGTTAATCATTGGATTGAGCTCTAGTTTTCTTCAAATCTAGGGGCGTTGCGGTCGAGGACGACAGCGAGCCCTCCGGCGTCCGCCTCCTCATCGAGGACTACCCGTACGCCGCCGACGGGCTCGACGTGTGGGCGACCATCGAGAAGTGGGTCGCCAACTACTGCGCGCACTACTACCGCGACGACCGCGCCGTCGCCACCGACGCCGAGCTCCAGGCGTGGTGGCACGAGGTGTGCACCGTCGGCCACGGGGACAAGCGCGACGACGACGAGTGCTGGCTCCCGCTCGACTCGGTGGCCAACCTGTGCCAATCGCTGACCACGCTCATCTGGATCGCCTCGGCGCTGCACGCGGCGGT
This sequence comes from Canna indica, assembly GCA_034359265.1. NCBI lineage: Eukaryota > Viridiplantae > Streptophyta > Magnoliopsida > Zingiberales > Cannaceae > Canna > Canna indica. The sequence continues at coordinate 12,660,946 of CP136893.1, read as the reverse complement.
CAACTTCGGGCAGTTCGACTACGCGGGCTACATGCCGAACCGGCCGACGCGGTGCCGGAAGTTCATCCCGAAGGAGGGCACGCCGGAGTTCGCCGAGTTGATACGCGACACGGACAAGTTCTTCCTCGAGATGGTGCCGGACCGGTTCACGGCGACGCTGGGGCTGGCGCTGATAGAGGTGCTGTCGGGGCACATGGCGGACGAGGTGTACCTGGGGCAGAGGGCGTCGGCGGCGTGGACGGACGATGGCGAGGTGATTCGGATGTTCGAGCAGTTCAGGGTGATGCTCCGGGAAGTGGAGAAGAGGATCGATGAGAGGAACAGGAACAGGATGTTGAAGAACAGATGGGGACCTGCTCGAGTTCCTTACACGCTGCTGTATCCGGGGACTTCAAATACGGGCCCGGGCAAGGAGAAGGGGATAACAGGAAGAGGGATTCCGAACAGTGTGTCTATTTAACTTGTTAGCAGCTGCATGTCACGTGGCTTTCTAATTTAATTGGTATATGATGTTGGGTGAAGTCATGTTTGTATTGAGAATTTGAGAATGCATTGGAGTGAAAAGTTTGGATGTAACTAAGTGGATAAAACTTTGGTGCAGCCAGCTCCATCAAAGGGCGTGCAAGCCCAATCACACGATGCCAACACTGATCCCCTCTAGGGTCATGGCATGGTGCCTCTTGTTAAGGGGGTCGATCCTAATCGAACCCAGCCCCTTGTGCGCCTAGTGATTGAGCTTGCATGGGGTTTGGTGCAGCTTTAGCTGCACCGAAAAAGTGCCCTAATTAAATAGGTGCACAACAAATTTTTTTTGAAATAACGACGTTTATTTTTTGACGTCTGAAGAAGCGTCGAAATGTTTAAGAACGGATGAGAAAAAGTTTAAAAATATCGACGTCTATATTAGACGTCGATATGTAAAACGGGAAATATTTTGACGGCGCCGATAAAATGACATTTTTTCCGCCGAAAAGGCAGCGTCGAAATATTTCGACGCCAGCGTTTCGACGCCAGTTTTTTGACGCAGATGACGTCGAAATATTTCGACATCTAATGCGTCGAAATATTTCGACGCCAGATGCGTCGAAACGCCGGCGTCGAAACATTTCGACGCCAGGTGCGTCGAAACGCTGGCGTCGAAATATTTCGACGCCATTCTTTCGACGCATTCGACGTCGAAATGTTTTCCCGCGCGAACGCGCGGTCGTCGAAGCATGCATCACGGGTTGAAAATTTCAACCCGTGAGCGTACGGTAAGCAGCTGAAATTTCTTTTCAGCTGCAGAATCATACGAAATTATATATATAAATTTTTTTTAACTGCTGCTACAGTTCTTTTACCATTTTAATAATAAATTTTACCTATAAATTTCATATTTACCCCGTAAATTTCTTCCTCCCGCCTACTTCTTCTTCTTCCTCCTTCGTCTCGTCGCTGCCGCTCCTTCTTCATCCGATTTCTTCCGTCGTCGCTGCTGCTAGCCGATTTCTTCCGTCGTCGAATCAACAGGTAATTTCTTCTTTCTTTCTTTCTTTTTTTCTTCTTCATCTCGACGAATCCGTAGTTAACTTTTTTTTTCTTTCCTCTTCATCTCGACGAAGCAACCGCCTGCTGTAAATTTTTCTCGTCGAACCAGCCCAAGATCCGGCTCTTATTCCGTCGAATCAACCCGAGATTCAGTATAAATTTTTCCCAAGTTAGTATAAATTTTATGTTATGCATATATATCTTTTAATTTTTTTTAACTATGTTGTTATGCTTTAACTTAAATTTGACTTCAGTTATAATAATATTTAGTTAGCATAATTTAGATACTGCTAATTACGATTATGTTATGTTATGCATATTATGTTAGATACTGCATGTTATATTATTAACTGATTTAAACACTGCATGTTACTGCTAATTTAGATACTGCATGTTATGTTATGCTTTATATCTTTAAATTATGATTTTAATACTGCTAATTACGATTATGCTTTAACAATTATGTTTTAACTGATTTAAATTATGATTTAACTGTTAAATTATAATAAATATTATATTATATTATAATTATTATTATAAATACAGATTTATTCTTATAATCGAATTAATTATTATTATTATTAATATTATTATTTAATAATTATTACTAATTAATAAATACTATATTATTATTATTATTATTATTTAATTATTATCACTAATTAATATGATTATTATTATTATTACTGTTATTATTATTATTATTATTATTATTAATATCACTAATTAATTATTATTATTATTTTATTATTATTATTATTACTGTTATTATTATTATTATTATTATTATTGTTATTATTTATTATTATTATTACTGTTATTATTATAAATACTATATTATTATTATTATTTAATTATTATCACTAATTAGTATTATTATTATTGTTGTTGTTATTATTATTATTATTAGTATAACTGAATTAATAATATTATTATTAATACTATATTATTATTATTATTTAATTATTATCACTAATTAATATTATTATTATTATTACTGTTATTATTATTATTATTATTATTATTATTATTATATTATTATTATTATTTAATTATTATTATTATTATTATTACTGTTATTATTATAAATACTATATTATTATTATTATTATTATTACTATATTATTTATTATTATTATTATAACTGAATTAATATTATTGACATTAATACTATATTATTAATATTATTATTATAAATACTATATTATTATTATTATTTAATTATTATTACTAATTAATATTATAATTATTACTAATTATTATTATTATTATAAATACTATATTATTATTATTAAATATATTACTAATTAATAATATTATTATTATTTAAACTTATATTAGAGTATAATTAATTAGAATAATTAAATTTAGAATTCATTAATCTTGTCTTGATGGACTAAATTTCTTGCTCCCAACAATGAACTTTTTATTTAAACTTCTCAATTTGATATTTTTATAATTTTCTACCCAGAGCTTAGACCCGTTCGAGAAATATTTATTGATTTTATAAATTTTATTGATAAAATTTAGTTGTAATATTAAGTTGAATACTTATTTCGATATGGATGAATGCGTATTCTACTTAATATTTTACTAAATAATATCAATAAAATTTATATTTTTCAAATAATAAATCTCGAATTGTCCCTTATTGGACAGTTTAGTAACACAATTATTAATATCGCAAATTTAATTTCATTTGATCACACATGTCAATGAAATATCGGTTGCATCTCTTTTGTTCTCCAATACGCTTCAGAAGTTTTGCGTACTTGGAGAACTAAAAAGAGATGCTGCCGAAATTTTCAGTGACTTGTTGTGATTAAATGAGATTATAAGTGCGATATTAATAATGTGTTGCTGAATGGGATAGAACCAACCCACCTATATGACTACACCCTTTATAATAACATTGAAATTCAATTTTGAAGTCAAAGATGGATAAAACTTGGATGTCAGCACCTCAATCATCTAAAGCCTATGCAAGAGGAATGAAAAATTTTATGCAGTTCGCAATTGATAATGGATTGGATGAAGATGGCACAATGAATTGTCTGTGCAAAAAATGCATCAATAGGAAATATCATAAACCAGAAGATGTTGAAAGACACTTAATATGGAATGGAATTTTACCGAGATATACCATTTGGTATTACCATGGTGAACATTTATATCCGACAACAGAAGCACAACTTGATATATCAAACAAAGCTGAAGCATCCCATCAACTACATTCTCATAATGATGAAACACCAATTGATGTCAATGATGAAACACCAATTGATGTCAATGATGAAACATCAAATGTTAATCTTGATGAAGCTCCAAATGCATTCGAACCGCCACAAGAATCTTCCCAACATTCTATGATGGATGATCTTGATGTTCCTCTGTATCCAAATTGTGTAAAATACAGTAAATCATCATTTATCATTCAATTATATCATATAAAGGTTCTTAATGGTTGGTCTGGAAAGTCATTCTCAATGTTGTTAGAATTGTTGAAAGAAGCTTTTCCAGAAGACAATACACTTCCATCAACATGTTATCAAGCAAAAAAATATGTGAAAGATTTGGGTTTATTCTATCAAAAGATACATGCTTGTCCAAATGATTGCATTCTATACATGGATGAAACTGCAGAAGCATCAACATGCAACATTTGTGGATTGTCTCGATAGACTTCCTCTTCAACTAATGATGAATCAACAAGTTAGTTAGAACGGAAAAAAAAACCTGCAAAAGTGTTACGATATTTTCCACTTATTCCAAGACTGACTCGTTTATATATGTCATCGAAGACAGCAAGCTCGATGAGATGGCATTCTGAAAGACGCACCAAAGATGGAATCATACGACATCCTGCTGATGCAGAAGCTTGGCAAGCTTTTGACAGAAGATATCCAGACTTCGCTGTTGATTCACGTAATGTTAGATTGGGTCTTGCAAGTGATGGATTTAATCCATTTCGATCAATGAGCACAACTTATAGCACTTGGCCTGTTGTATTGATACCTTATAATATGGAACCATGGGCATGTATGAAGAGATCTTCAATAATGTTATCAATGTTAATTCCAAGCGCTAAGGGACCAGGAAATGACATTGATGTGTACTTACAACCTCTCATTTCAGAATTGAAGCTATTGTGGAGATAGTATCTCCGACGAATAATTTACTCTGCATGCAGCTTTAATGTGGACCATTAATGATTTTCCAGCATATGCAATGTTATCAGGTTGGAGCACTAAAGGACGATATGCATGTCCCATATGTGGTGATAAGACAGATTCTCGTTGGCTTAAATACGAAAAAAAAACATTGTTATTTAGGCCATCGTAGATGGTTGTCACAAGAACATCCGTTTCGTCAGGACACTGAATTATTTGACGGGACAATAGAAAATGATAATGCACCAGTGTCAGTTGATTCAAAAATTATTTACGAGCAGATTCAACACATTAAACATGTTTATGGCAAAACTATCAACACAAGTAAAAAGCGCACTCGAAATAATTTGGGTAGTGAGTCAGAAGGCATTAATGCAGACACACAAACTCAGCAAAGTTTTCAGAGGATCGATTTTGGATTGTGGAAAAAGAAAAGTATATTTTTTGAATTACCATATTGGCAGCATAATCCATTGCGCCATAATTTGGATGTTATGCATATTGAGAAAAATATATGTGATAATCTGATTGGTACTATATTGGATATTGATGGAAAAAGGAAAGATAATTTAAATGCACGATTAGATTTGCAAGACATGAATATAAGACATCATTTACATCCAATATTATTACCAAATGACAGATATGATATACCCTTGGCAATTTATTCAATGTCCACTATTGAAAAGGATCTCATGCTGACATGTATCAAAAATATGAAAGTGCCCGATGGATATTCATCAAATATTTCTAGATGTGTGAATCTCAAGGATCATAGATTATAAAACTTGAAGAGTCATGATTCACATATACTGCTTCAAGATGTTTTTTCGCATGCATTACGAGGAATTGTGCATAAAGATGTTCTCCTCATTGTTAAAGAGATTTCTGCATTTTTCAAAAAGTTATGCAGTGCCAATTTAGACCATTGTGCCCTGGACGATTTGCAATCACGTGTGCCTTTGCTCTTATGTAAAATGGAGCAAATTTTTCCACCGAGTTTTTTCACTATTATGGTGCATTTGATGATCGATTCACCTTCCAACAGAGGTGAAACTTGGTGGTCCTGTTCATTACCGTTGGATGTACCCAATTGAAAGGTTTATTTTATTTATATTTGTCTCGTGGTCCGCATGATTCACCTTCCAACGTGAATTTGTCTCGTGTTCATAGGTTATTTATGAGATATAAATCTCATGTTCGAAATAAAGCACAACCAGAGGGATCCATCGCTGAAGGATATATTGCTGATGAATGTCTTACATTTTGTTCTCGATATTTTAATAATATTGAAACGGTGTTCAATCGACCGCAAAGAAATTATGAAGTTGAAAATATTGAAAACTACTTATTTTCTTCTGGTGGTCGATTTATTGGCAAAGCTCGCATTAGTACGTTGGATTTAAATGCGTATGCACAAATGCACAGATATGTCTTGTTGCATACTCCAATGATTGAACCATACAAAAGGTATCAATTGTTATTAAATGTCTCCATATTTTAAGTTATTTTAAGATTATTGGTGTAATTTTTATTTTATTGTCTCGAGCAATTTCTTGAAGAACAATGTCATATAAATAATTTATCAGTTGCATCAAATGCTCAACAACAAAGGTGGATCATAGAGAGATTCGCATTGTGGTTACAAGATAAAGTGTCGAAAATGATACAAAATGATTGTGATGCTTCATTACTTCCGTTAGCTCGAGGTCCAGTATCTGTAATTAAAAAATATGATGGATTGATTATAAATGGTTATAGATTTCATACCAAGCAACGAGAAAGATTGCGTAAAACACAAAATAATGGTTTAATGGTTGAGGCTGACAATCGTCAATATTATGGAGTTCTAACAGATGTAATTGAATTGGACTATCGTGGGGTATTCAAGATAGTTCTTTTTCGTGCTGAATGGGTTGATATAAGAAATTCACGAGGTTTACGAGTGGATGAGAATGGATTCACATTAGTTAATCTTTCTCGATTATTTCATACTGGTGCATTTCTAAAAGATGACCCATATGTGTTTTCATCACAAGCAAAACAAGTATTTTACATGTCAGATCCGAAGAATAATGAGTGGTCGCATGTCATAAATGTATATCCTAGAGATTTATATGATATCGGTAACTGACTTATTATTTACCAATATTATTTATATAATTTGTTAATCTTTATGTATTTATCAATATATAATATTATGTTATTATACAGGATGTCAAGATCAAGAATAATTGATTCAGATGCTGAGACTCGCGAGGAGGGTGAGCTTAGCCCCGAGAGTGATCGTTCTGGGTCGTCACAAGGACGAATTCACAGACCTTTCTACATTTGGAGTTAGTTTCTATATCATCATACATGTGAATATTATTTATTTAATCAAATTTATATTAATGTTTTCTGATGTAATTTAAAAATAGACACTACAACACAAAAGCAACATGAAGGGTCTCCATATTTTACAGCTTCTTCTGTATATACACTTAATCCCGACCAGTTAATTATGGTCAATTTTTCTGATTGGGGTCAAAGTCATGATGACGGCCACAGATTATACTCACGTTTTATGGGGTTACTAGTGCGTGATTCTACATTCTTACCATTGACGCCTGACCCTTGGAATCAAATTTCTTCCATATATAAGAATGGATTATGGGAGAAATTATTGGTATGTTATGAATTTATATGAATTTATGTTAGATTGCATTATTTAGTTGTGTGAAATTATATATTAAATATATATTTTGGGGTCAAACTAATATCATTTATAAATGCAGAGATATTTTTTGATCCCTACTGAGAACAGGGATCGTATTTTTCGCACTACTATGGCAGCCTTCGACAAAAAATTTAAAAATTATAAACTTATATTAAAAAAAAATATTTTAAAATTGAAGAGTCAAAAGAGGAAAATCTTACACGTCGACCACGAAATGTTAGTAGAGAATCATGGATAAGAATGGTCGATTATTGGCATTCTTCGGCTAGTCAGGTAAAAATTTATATTTTGATACTTGCAATATTTGTTTTATAATTATAATTAAATATGACAAGCTGCGTCTGAACGGGGTCGAAGGGCAAGAAGTGCAACTCAAGATTGCATACATACTAGCGGTGCAACCCCTTACATTCAAAGACGTGCTGATTTTGTAAGTAGTTTAGTAAATAATTTATAATTTATTTGTTTTTATTTTTAATATCTTTTAAATAATTAATTTTTATTTATATTGTGTGAAGCGACGTACACATAATAGAGAGCCCAGTGAGCTTGAAGTGTATAGAACAACACATCTTCGTAGAAGTGGACGAGGATATGTACGCGAAGAAGCTGCTCAATTTATGGTATAACACATCTACGAATGAATTAAATTAATATTTTTTAAATTTATAATCTATTTTTTGAAATGTAGGCCACCGCCGAACAAACACTTAATGAACGACTTGAGACTAATCCAACAACAGAGCGAGTTCAACTCGAGAACCAAGTATATCGAGAAATATCTGGTCCCGAACATCATTCTCGAGTTCGCCTACAAGGGATTGGAGTCACACCAAGTCAATTTTATGAACATCATCGACAATCTTTTGTTGCATCTTCTCACGATGCAACATATGACGAGCTTCGACGGCAACAAGAGGCTGCAATGAAAGAAATGCAGCAAAAACATGATGCTGAGATGAGGGAGGTTCAGCAAAGACTGAACAGAATGGAGCAGATGTGGTTTCAACAACAATTTAATAATTCATCGTCACAGGGACTAAATCCAATTATTAATCAAGCTAATATGTTTTCCTCGCCAATTGATTATGTATGTATTTATTTAATTTATTTGTAGTTGATATTTTTAGCATTGTAATTAATTAAATATGTTTTTTAACAGGATCGATTGTATGTTCCTGAAAGTCTTCCTCATGAAATACCGTCGGCTAATCTCGGAGAAGGTACAAGTAAAGATCCATTTCTAAACTGTAAGTAATTTATATATTGTCATACTGAATATTTTAATTAATAATATTAAAATTTATATGCTTATAATTGATATAAATGTATAGATAGAGATGTTGATCCGTATAGAGAAGACGACGAGGAAGAACAAGAAGACGAGGAGGAGCAGGAGGAAATGGACGATGAAGATTAAATTATTTAATTTTATTTGTAAATAAAATTACTAAGTATTGTTTTAATCAAATTTTGTATTACTGTTCCAATTAAATAAAATTATGAATTTTGATGCTAATTTGATTAATTTTAAATTAATTAGCTAATTAATATATTAATTATTTATTACGAGTAAAATTTATTTAAAAAAAACAAAAAAAATGCTATATTAATTAGCTAAGCATATTGACGCCTGTTTAGACGTCAATATGCTAAGCATAACGACTCGTTTTGAATACTGACGTCTCGTTTCGACCGCACACGTCGTCGAAATTTAAATATTTACGTCTGCATAGACGTCAATATTTAAAATTAAGCGGAGGGTTTTTGACACGCGTTTTCGACGGATTCACTGCCGTCAGAATGCAAATATTTACTCCCTCCAACGTCAAAATTTCTTTATAATTTGCCGTCAGAATTCCAACGATGTGTTGTAGTGGTGCTTGATTGAATTGTCTTTTTCTATGTTTGGTTGAAATTTCTTTAATTTTTCTACATTGAATTGCCGCATAGAGACAAGCGCGCAACCCTCCTAAGAATTGCCACAGTTGACCCTTAATTTGTTCATCCAAGACGTAGCAATCGCGTATGTCTAAATATAGGGATAATAGACTAAAAAATTACAAAGTTTGCAGAAATTTTATGTTCTACATGCGTTTTCAAATTTCGCCTGTAAATGCACAACATTTACTTCTGTTTATGTCATTTACCAAATCGTCACACGTCGTCTCAACTTAGCTGGCGTGGAGGAAAACGGTGCTTGCATGGCCTGACGACTTCATACGTGGTAGGCAGCCCCACTTTTTTTTCTCTCTCTTCTTTTCTTCCTCCCAACTGCTGCCACCTTTTTTCATTTCTTTTTCTTCTTCTTCTCCTCCTTCTCCTTCTTCTTCTTCTTCTTCTTCTTCTCCTCCTCCTCCTCCCCATATGGCTCTGCACCATCCTCTACTCCATGGTCTTCACCCAAATGGCCTCCCTCTTCGTCGTTTAAGGCGCCGCCATGCGCACTACCGTCGGCACCTTCATCTTCCTCTTTTGAAGAGCGGAGGCAGGCTCACGGAGCTGCAGCGGATGGGCGTCGGGCTCGTCGTCCGCGTTGCATATCATGTGGCAGGTGTCGTAGTACACCATGATAGGGGCGTCGGAGTTGTTCATGTACGTGGGTCAGTTGGAGTTATTCACAGTCTACAAGATTTCTTCTAGTAGCTCTTGTAGACCTTCTGCAACTTCGTTGTTGCAACATCAAGCTCGCTCAAAGGCCTCGGGGAAGAGAACTCGGCAAGCTGCTAGGGGAGCTTCACATGGGGCAAGACAAAGTTCTCCGGGATGTTGAGAGAAGACGGCTGCAAACTAACACCGCCATGATCTTCCACCACGAGCTTGGCGACTTCATGTTCCCAACTCTTGAAGCTTAATGATCTCTCCATGACCGCACAGTTGGTCTGTTGATCACTAAACATCGTCTTGTTCAACGAATTGCTCATTTTGAAGCTGAGCGACCTCAAGGTTTTGTTGGCTTCTTTCTCCCCGAAGCTGATAGATATCGTCATTGTAACTTTTGTTCCGACCAAGCCGAATTAAAGATTCTATTTCTCATGGGAGGAAACCAATTCCAAGAAAGCAAGGAGAAGGATAACCCCATAGAGCTCTATGATCACTACCTCAACAAATCTCTCCTTCCAAAGCGTTGACCTGCATATTTACTATCTATGTCAAAAAAACTAGGTCTATAATTTGCTCGAAAACTTTTTCAAAGTACAGTCAAATCCCTCACATGGATAGACTCAGCTCGCTCAAATACAATATACTCAATCTCATGTTCATTCCAGCACCAATTCCTTTCATTTATAGATTGACTAAGAAACCCAAACTAGCTTGAGTCTTCCCCAAGAACAATCAACGATAAAACATCAAATTAGAGATGACATGCGAACCTAGCAGATGAAAGAAGGAAAACTTCAACTGCTCTGCAAACAAAAATCTCAAAAGGTTTATCTATCTTTTGGTGTCGAGGAAAAAGGTAATGAATGTTTGATGAGACCATTGACTAATGAATGCTCTGCACCTGCCACATGATGTGCAGCGTGGGCGATGAGCTCCCCGCCATGGCCTGCTTCAGTCTGAAGCACCCAACCGTGTCGGCGGCGACCATGGTCGTCGCCGCGATGACGAGCTCGACACCCATCCGCTGCAGCTCCGTGAGCCCGCCTCCGCTCTTCCGGAGCCGACAGATGAGTGGCTGGAGGAGGCGACAGGAGAGGGAGATGAAGGCGCCGACGGTGGTGCGCATGGCGGCGCCTTGAACGACGAAAAGGGGGGCTATTTGGGTGAAGACCACAGAATAGAGGATGGTGCAGAGAGTCAGACGAGGAGGAGGAGGAGGAGGAATGAAAAAAAGTGGCAGCAGTTCGAAGGAAGAAAAGAAGAGAGAGAGAGAGAGAAAACAAAAGGTGGGACTGTCTGCCACGTATGACGTCGTCGGGTCATGCAAGCGTTGTTTACCTCCACATCAGCTAAGTTAAGACGGCGCGTGACGATTTGATAGATGGTATAAACGAAAGTAAAAATTGTGCATTTACATGCGAAATTTGAAAACGCTAGTAGAATGTAAAATTTTTGCAAACATTGTGATTTTTTAGTATATTATCCCCTAAATATATTTCACCCAAGGAGAATTCGAGTTATTCGAATATGTTTTATATTGTACAAGACATTCGATGATGTCTCTTGAATCTCGCAAAAATATACTTAAAATGGTAGAATTTTATTTCGGAGATGTCAGATTCATCACCGTTGAATTCTTGATAATTAATGAAGGATATTGATATCGTAGAGCTCCGGGCTAAGTTGTAGTTGAATTGACTCGATCTAAGTTTGATTCATGAGTATAAGTGCAATCGAAACTTATTCGATCGGCCAATAGAACTAGTTTAGTCCAACATATTTATTTATTTATTTGGTAGTGGATCCCAACATGTGAATGATCACCTCAGACGTGCGAGACTGCGAGTTGTCATGTATAAACACTCAATTCTAAGTTTATTTATTTAATTTAATTATAGAAATATATGCTTGATAATTTGTGTTCTTTTCCATATTATTTTTTTAGTACAAAGTCATATAATTTCATCAATAATCCACGACAGATTCAAAAAGCAAATTAATTAATTAAGTACTGCATGGAGCGCTCCAATAAAAATCCTTTTAATTAATAAGACTTAATCAATCAGACCCAAACGGATTAATTAGATATAGAGGTAGACAACATGATTTGATATATAATATTATATATATAATAAACGATATATAGCTAATTAATTAAGCAAAAATTAAGATTAATTAACATTAATCCAATAATTGAAACAAAAGCTCAGCGAATTATGCGACATGTTTATCCTGGATTCTTCGCCAACCATGCATGAATGCTTTTCTCCTCAATTGGAAGATGAAGTGCCTTGACATCCAATTAATCAACTCCCTCCTCAGGATCAATGCAGTATCTACAAACCCTAGATATCAAGATGTTTAATTAATTTTCCCCCTCTCTCTTTCTCGATCTCTTCTGATCCATTAATTGCAGAATTGAGATGGGCTAATTATTAACCCAAGGCCGCGAACCCTCCGCCCTTCATCATCTGCTTGAACTCCTTGAAGTTGACCTTCCCATCGCCGTCGACGTCCACCTTGCTTATCATCTTCTTGCAGTCCTCGACGGTCCTCCCTTGCTTGAGCCCGAGCGAGCTGAGCACCGCCCGCAGCTCCTCCACGGTGATGAACCCGTCGCCGTTCTGGTCGAACACGTTGAAGGCCTCGCGCATGTCCTCCTCCTCGTCGCGCTCGCCCATGATGGTCTGGTACAGCGTCCCGAACTCCTCCACGTCCACGCAGCCGTCGCCGTTCACGTCGATCTTCTCGATCATCGACGCTAGCTCCTCCTCCGGGATGTGGATCCCCAGGTTCTTCAGCGAGTCCTGCAACTCGTTCTTCGTGATGCTGCCGTCGCCGTTGCGGTCGAACATCTGGAAGACCCGCTTCAGCTCCGTCGGGTCCATCCCGGCGAAGGCGAGGCCACTCTCCGGCGCACCGACTGGTTCCAAGCAGGAAGGAGTTCTCCGCGCGAGCTAATTTGGAGGAAGAGGAGACGTGTGGTGACGAGGCATGCGATTGAGGTCGGTGAAGGCAATTAAGGCGAGCGAGAGCTTGAATTGGTTGGAGAGGAAATAGAGGAGGGACGGTATTAATTAAGGCGGTTGAATTCTCCATCCAGTTTATGATCCGTTTTTTCAGAGGCGCGGAGGAATCGTTGGACGGTTATTTTTTCTGCTGGTGACGGTTGAGTGGACGATCAGCCAGCTGTCTCTCTCGAGCATGCCATCATGACATGTTTTGTTCCCTTCCATCCATCTTAAAATAATAATAATAATAATAATTAATTAATAAATAAAGAATGATTAAGTGTTTGATTTCCTTTTGTAATGTTTTTTATATGTATAAATTATAGTATAAATTGATTTAACATATATTTTTTCTTAACAAAAAACAAAATTAAATTGAAGTATTAATTGAGCGCATTGTCGCATAGGTTAAGCAATATTTATTATGGCTCACAATTGACCCTATAAAAACATTTTGATCCAAACTTTATTTTTTAAAAAAACTTTATTTAATACTCATGGTCTAATTTTATTTCCTCTCAGCTTAAAAAATTAATCTTTAGCCTGTGCCTTAAGACACGTTAAAAAACCCCAGAAAATATTATAAATGAGTTTTAATAATTTATATTTAACTGAATTTATATTAATTACAGTTATGTGTGCATGGGGTCCAAGTTATCATTTATATGATTAAAAATATAAAATAGTTGGTACTCTGTTAAGTAGTGAGGTACCACCTGTTCCATTCCTGATAATATTCATTATAGTCAACGAGAATGCAAGTATATTTATAATTTTATATTCCTAAATAATAATAATAATAATATTATTATTATTATTATTATTGAACGGGTGGGACTTCACCTTGCGACGACGAGGACGATCATGATGATGATAATAATAATAATATTATCATCATTATTAATAACAATGAACGAGTGGAACTTCACCTTGCGAAACTTCGCTAGAGCATTGTACGCAGACAATGGGATGGACATCATCTCTATCACCAACCCCTTTGCCACTCTTGTCGATGTGCATCAAGTGTCACTAACATGAGCCAACATTCACGATTTCCACCTTCAAGTAACCTGCCATTAGGGTTGTTCATTAGGTCGACCCGACCCAATGAACCCGAGAGCCCGACCTGATCCGACCTATTTGGGTTGGGTCGGATCGAATAATTGAGTCGGGTTGGGTACAGTTCGACCAAATCCGATTATAATCGGGTTGGGTCTTGGGTTTTAGAATTTGAAACTCGATGACCCGATTAGTTATAGGTTTTTAATTATTTTAAAATATATATATATTAAATAATATTTATTTATTAATTAATTATTAATTTTTTTAAAAAAAATATTGTTAAAGACTCATTTTTACCTAATCGGGTAAACCTGACTACTGGACCCGACCTGACCTGAACTAGGACAGGTTGAGTTGGGTCGGGTTTGAGAGGTGAAATTTTTTGAACCTGATCGACCCGACCCGACCAGATTATACTTGGTTGGGTCGGGTTGATTTTTTCCCTAAACCCGACTCGACCCGACCCATGAACAACCCTACCTACCATAGTCTCGATGAGATCCCCCAACTCATGGAAGTCTAAGTCGAGGGTAGGGTGTTTTCTATAAAAATAGATATTATGTGGAGTAGGTGGGACGGTTTGTTGTTTAAGGACGATCGCTTGGTTGTTGATTTGCATGTCGATGGGAAATTTGATAGCAAGGGAGACCACTTGTTCGACCACTCTTCACCAGTAGCTGGTGGGTGAAGCGGAGCCAATAGCTTCAGGACAAATCTTGCAAGTATAGGCAGTGTTGGTGGCTCTTTGTCGTCGAGTGTGACATCAAAGATGATGAATATATCTGCATGTTACAATTTTGGTTTCTTCTGAGGTATTACTGTTAGAAAATTTCATGCTAATTTCCTGTCCAAGAATCGATAAAAACCAAACCAAATGGTGCAAACCAAAGGAAATCCAAAATCGATAAGTAAAACAACGAACATTGAAGTTAACGTGGTTTGGAGACGACAACGAATTGTTCCTAGAGCTAGGTGGCAATGGGCCGAGATCTCCCATGGCATGAGCCCGACCTGGAGTCGGCCTAGGCAAGGCCCGTACGTGCCTAAGGGACGGGCCAGGCACGGCCCACGCGCGTGCCATGTTCGGCACGACACACGGGTTGAGCACAGCTCGTGGCCCGTACTAAGATCGGCATGTGTTGGAACCACCCCAGGCCTAGCCGGGGGCTGGGCTAGGGCGAGCCTGGCCATGTAGGCCAGCCTGGTGCTGGCTAGACTAGCTTGGTGTAGTGATAGGCTATGCCTGGCAGGCAAGCCCGAGCTCGAAGGACAGGCCCCGTGCTCGGGCTAGGCCGCCCTTCTCAAAATCTGAGCTGTGCCTAGCCCAACCCGACAGGCAACAAGCCTGCTCGGGCCCGGGCATGGGCCGCCCCAGGCAGGACCCATTGCCACATCTAGTCGTTCCTACATCCACAAGGAGAAGGACGACGAGGAGCTCTTATTAATTCTAGAAATAGGCTACAATAATAAGTGATTACAAAACCTTTTTCAAGTTGAAGAATCTATTGTCTTCAATATCTCGACAAGAAGAGAGCATTCAGATCTGCTGAAATTTGAAATATCTTTTCTTTCTTATTTGTAGAAGAGTGCTGAATTCGTCTACAAGTAGAAGATTGTCCTTGCATTTTGACAATATTGAGAGGGAGGAACTGCTCATAGGGGCGAGCGAAAATAAAAATAATAGATTTTCGGTTAATCAAAAATGGGTCGGAACCAAACCAATTTTATTTGTTTCAATTTGTGTTTTTGAAAAAAAATCGATTTTTGGTTTAGTTTTGATGTGTGTGCAAAAATTCCATCGGTTTCGATTAGGGATGTCAACGGGATGGGGCAGGTATGGGGGGTGCCTACTCGCTAATCGCCCCGCGAAACATATGGGTACCCTCTACTTGTTTAATTCCCTACGGGTATCAAAAATGAGTGCTCATTTAATTCCCCGCAGGAGACGGATCCCCACGGATAACGGCTACCCATTTAATAGATTATAATATTTTATTTAGGTCTTCAAATATAAACACAATGTCTTTAAATATAAACACAATGTCTTCAAATATAAATACAAAGTTTTTTAGTAGATGTAGAAGGGATATGTTTGTAATTTACTTATATTCGCTCGCGGATAACGGGTACCTGCGGGTACAAGTACTATAATATTCGTACCTGTTTCATATAATAAATAAATTTAAAAAATACCCATAAAATTCCCGCGGATAGGATATTAACCCCCATACCTGTCATAAACGGATAAATTCCTGTGGGTACCCGCTTAAACAGATATTATTACCATCGTTAGTTTCGGTTAACCAACCGATTCACTATATATTCTTTTCTTGCCCTAAAATTTAGAACACAATTTGCACTCTCTCTCTCTCTTTCTCTATTCAATAGTTCAATTTCACGTTGTCTTCGCTGAAATCGATTGCAGTCAAGGCTTGGATTTGGGATACTCTCGGCCATGGATGATACTATTATATATTTTTTTCTCTTCATAATGCTTCTTTTTTGTTTTTCTATTTTTAAGATGGATTTTTATTTTCTACATATTTGGTTTTTTCCATTCCTCTTTGGGTTTTTTCCCTTTGTTATATTGTCATTTCAATCTTGTGTGTTCTTTCCAATTTAGCATCTTGTGGATTATCATGTTTTTCACTTCTTTGATTGCGAGAAAAAAACTGATCCAAGGAGACATTTCTTCACAAACACTTTGATACACGTTGCAAGTGTTCGTATATATGCTTCATTCTAATTCCATATTTTCTACCAACATAACGTATTCAAAATATGTCAAACACCGCTGAGAATTCTACTGCTAATGATGGAAGTGTCATCCCCCAAGAGCAACAAGGACAACAAGCAAATGAGGAGTGTATTATTTTGCCTTCGTGCCAATGTGGGACTTCATCAAAATTGCCACTTCCTAAGTTAAAGATGTATAATTAATAGAAATTTTAGGTATCTAACCACTTTAATAGTGTTAAATATAAAAATAATAGTGATCAAAGAGCAATTTGTAAATATTAATTATATTATGAGAAGTCTCTTGCATGCCCATCCTCTAGTGGCAGTAGTTGTTTGAGTAACAATTTAAATAGATGTAAAAAGTATTTTGCCAATCCGAAAAAGAGTCAAAGAACCTTTAACATTTAAACCCTTAACAAGTAGTAATTTAGAGGCACTACACATACACTTGTATCTTGAAAGTTTGATCAAGAAGAGTGTAAAAGATGTCTAGCTAAAATGATCATTACTAATGAAATATCTTTTAGATTTGTGGAACAAAGGTAGTAGACATGTTCCTGAAACTTGTACAAAGGTAGTAGACATCACATACCCTCTATTATCAATAATTACGACTCGATTAGAGGGATATGAACATTTTCCAAGAATGCCCGCCGAAGCTAATAGAATAGATGAAAAAACTTATTAGGAGCTCCAACTTCGAAAAAAATGACAAATAAAATAAAATGGTGTTAGAAAGGGAGTGGTGTGTTACAACATCTATGTATAAGATTTACATGGAAGGGGAAGTTAGAAGGGCATCTCTTGCGAAAATATGGAATGACAAAACCTCATTAAAAATGAAGATGCATACATAGATTGTTCTTATGAAACTACTCATAACTAAATATAGACTTTTAAGAGATTTACGATCAAAATTAGTGTGTTTTGCAAGTAGGAGCTGAAAACATATAGGGTTTATTCATTTCGCAAACTAATCTAGTACATAACAAGACTAGTCAGTACAGTATAAGGTTGTACAAGACAACATAAAAAATAATTCCATGTTCATTTCACACGGCACTGAACATCAAATTTAATAATATCTTACGTTTGTTTCGTATTATCACAACACATGGTAAGAAAATTTGATAAAAATACCCTATATACTATTTCTTGTTCATTTCATCATATAAAACATACTTGGGAAGATCATATATTATTATAATAAAATATTTATTTTAATTAACATAATAATTATAAATTCAATTAATATGTTCTATTACAATTGTATCACAAATAGATTAATTAACTAACATGCTGCGACATTGAGGTCCCGACATCGTCGACGACGCGACCACATCACCTCACATATTGAGTATACCTGCTAATATAATGATTATACCTGATTGCATAGTAAGTATACATGATGATAGTATTTTATTTGACAAAAGAATAAATTTTGACCCAAAAAATACTTTCTATAAATATAGATATATATCATTTTTATCAAAATATATTATCTTTTAATCTAAATATACTCTCTCAAGATATAGATATATACTCAGTTTCTATAAAAAATATACTCTATTTGAGTCCAAATATACTCGCTTTTAATCCAAATATTATATCTAAACAAAGATATATACCTAATTTCTATGAAAATATACTTTCTTCGAGTCCGAATATACTTTCTCTAAATATAAATATATACTCAATTTCTATCAAATATATTTTCTTTGAGTCTAAATATATTTTATTTTGATCCAAATATACTCTTTAAATATATACATATACACATTTTCTACCAAAATTTACTCCATTTTAATCCAAATATACTCTAGTAGTTTTGGCGTGAGCGACCGTTGTTGATGGTCATTGTTGATTAACACATTTCTAGTAGTGACACTTTAATATATATATATATACTCATTTTAGAAAAAATCAAACATTCTTGAAAAAAAAATTACATATATTGAAAATATGAACAAGGCTGGTTGTTATTTTTAACCTTGTACCAAAATAACAGACCCTTGTTACTCCAATTTGGAGTAACAAGAAAATTGGCTTAGTGTATTGTTCCGAGTCGTTACTCTTATTTTGTTCATGATATATTTTCGCAAACGAACATGAAACAATTAATGTTGAGTGTTCTATCTCAAAATTACGTGAAACGAACGAATCCATAGTCGCATTACGTTTATATTAAAACAACAAAAATAATTAGATCGATGAAGTAATCAATTTTTGGGCCGGGTATCGGATTACTATTCAAACCCGACCCCAAACCATCGGAACGGTCAGGTTCCATCGGCTCAAAGCAAGTACGCGTGCCCTCATCTGGCGGCCGGCGCATTACACCGCCGCCTCTATATCCGCCACCCTCGTCCTCCAGCAATATCAGAGCGATGGTGAGTCGCGCGCTGGTAAATAGATTGCATCATTCTCTCCTCCGGCACCGCTGCTCTCCTTCGACCCCGACTTTCCATCCTTCTCTTCTTCCAAGGTAATTTGATCCCTCTTCTTCTCCGCTTAGATGGTTGCAGTTCTATGAGCCCTCCTCTTGACAGGTCATCAGCGCTCGTCGACGAATTTGATACAGGGAGAAGAACTAGAATAAACTCAGGTTCCCTGCCGCTGAGGCTCGTATCGAGTTTAAGATCTGGAAGGTAAATTGTTGAATTCTGTTATCACGCTTTACTTCTTAATTTTTATATGTGAATGTCAGAATTTTTTGTTCTATCTGTTCTAGTAATCTGCATATTCATCTTAAAATTGTCGTCATAATAACAGTAACTCTTTTGTATACGTTGTTCTTAGCTATATGCTAACGTATAAAATAATTAGTATTTCAAGTATCGTATAAATTTTTTGTAGCTCCACCAAGATTATTAGGGTATTAAAGATTCACCTAGAGTGAAGGGGAGAGTTTTGCAAGCTGCACCACCCATATTTCTCATTCACTATTGGAGAGTGGTAAATGGAGTCTATTTAGTAGTTTGCTGTGCAGATCCCTTTCAAAATTGGAAATTTTGCATGTGACTATCGAGTATAAAGTGGAACATGTAAATTATGAGAGGAAAACTGAACGCTCTTCCTTTTCCTAATTTCTTCGTCATGTTTGCTGAAATATCAGCCAGCAGGCATGCCATTTCTAAAAGCTAATTTTGTTATGCCCGTCTGCTCTAGATATATGGCAATTATGCTATTGTGTTCCACAGCACACTCCAGCATGTCATTGAATGTGTATACTAGTAACAACTATTGCTTCTAGATTATTTTTCTTTTCTCATTTATTTGGCTTCATTTGGCACCTATGAAGTTTTTATCTATGAAATGGAAGGAGTTTCATGAATCTCTTGCTTGTATTCTGAGCATTTCTGTTACTGATATTAGAGTAGTTTTAATAATCTCTGCAAGGTTCCTAATCAAAATTCAGTATATGGACTGGCCAATGGTGTGAATGGATTTTACATCAGCAGTTTCTGTAATATCCATAGCAGTCAACCACTTAACAACACAAGCCATGATGTAGTGGAACCTCAAAAGGATACACAGAGTGAGGAACCTGTTAATGACCAAGGTGTTGTAAAAGTAAAGAGGAAAAAATTGAAAGGGAAAAGAGCTGTTGTAAGGTGGCTCAAGTTCTTTAGATGGAAGAAGAAAAAAGAGAATGAAAGAATGACGGCCGAAGAGAAGATACTTTACAAATTGAAAAAGGTATGCCCATTGGCTTTATCTTTGCTTCATTATCTATGATATCATCGTCGGTACTTGAGAAAGGTACAAAATTTTCATCTTTGATTGGTTCCATGCTATGAAGCACGGACACGGACACGGACACGGACACGGACACGGACACGGACACGGACACGGACACGGACACGGACACGGACACGGACACGGACACGGACACGGACACGGACACGGACACGGACACGGACACGGACACGGACACGGACACGGACACGGACACGGGGACACACCAATTTCAAAATTTTAGAGGACGCAGACACGACATATATATAAATTAATTATTTTTTTTAAAATCACAGTTTATATATATATATATAGTTCAAGAATTTATAATATCATGATATTTTCATTGATATCAAACTTCTAATTTTTTGTTTTTCCTAGGTCCCTTTCAAAATATATGAAGCGTTCTAAATAATTTCTTGTATCAATACTTATTATTTCTTAGCCCCTTCCAAAAGCATGAGGCACAATATCTATTGACATCTCCCAAAAAATTTCTAAATTAGCATGTTTTAGTAGAACTAGTAATGTACAACCACACGTAAACAAAAAGTTAAGTAAAGTCTCACTATCTTCTTCATCAATCATTATTGTTATCTTTTTCATTAAAAAATATTACTCTCTCCAACTCTGGTTCATCAAGAGAAAGATTGACAACATCAAGGATTCCATTATCTTCATCAATTGACAACTTATTGTTTCCCCTTTATTGTATTGTGGAGTTTTCCTTGAAATAAGACGAATATTACTATGGACAAATACTAAACTCTCCACACGTTTAGGCTTCATCTTGTTCCTTTTAAGGGAATAGATAAAAGAGTAAGTGCTCCAATTTCTTTCACAACAATAAGAAGATAAAATACTAAATTCCCTTGATTGTTTTATTATTTTTTTAAAAAAGATGCATGGTTGGCCGTGTCCGGGCCTTGTCTGAGCCGTGTCCGGGCAAAAAAAAACTTTGACTGGTCAAGACACTCTTGGACACGTGGGACACGTGTGTCGGACGAGTGTCTTCGTGTGTCGGTGTCCGAGGCGTGTCGGACACGCGGACACGGCAGTCCCACGGAGTGTCCGTGCTTCCTAGGTTCCATGCAATTTGGTTATGTTATTTTCTTGTATTTTCTTAATTCTGTATCTGCACTTTCAGTATTATCTATATTCTAGGATATGAATAACTTTGATTGAGCATCATATTTATACCTGGGGTAGTGGACCTGTAAAAACAAATTCGATGAATTTATCAAACATAAGAGTTTTTCACTTGTCCCTACCGATCCTTGCCAAATACATAATTTTCACAATTATGCTTTTCTGGCTTCATAATTCTTTACTTTTCTGCATAGAAGTCTTGTAGGGAAAAGCTAAATTCATTAGCCCATTATCCTGAGTAGTTCAATTGAACTGAGAAAGATCTATGCCCTTGCAGTATACTTTTCTGAAATAGTTATCATTAAATATGCTCCTGACTCATGAGTCTGAACTAGTTCTTTTGTATGTCTGGAGACTTACTTCCTTCCCTATTTAATCATTAAGGTTGAAGTGGGGTCACCTTTTTTAATCCAGTTAGGTAGATTTGATGTGGGTAATATCTGATTAGTGACATCAGATGTTCTCCATAATACTCACAAACTTAATCCTCTACTTTATCCATGGTTTTTATGAAAGTTGCTGGATATATTTTTCAACCCATGCTGATCACCAGACTGATCTTATTGATTTGATGTTCATTTCTATGGTTAATTCATATAGATTTAGAAGTATGCAGATTGCTGACTTTTAGAGTCAAACTGTCTCTTGCATTTTCTCATCTGTATCCTGTAGCGATACAAAGATTAAATTTCTGTATGGTCTCTTATAAGCATAAATTGTAAATCAATGGAGTTCTTATTTTTAGTTCCTATGGATAGATAATTTTTTGTGAGCATAGTTTTCATCTATACAAATAAATATTTTATGTGGATAATTATATAGGTTGCTGCAATTATATTCTATTCTTCAACTGTTGCTTGATTCTAGAGCCAGACAATTTTTTGCATTTGGTCATCTATAGTAAAAGGAGGATTAAGTTTCCTTATGTTACTATATTATGCTTTCTCTCATATGCTAACTTATCATATTCTAAATAAGTTATCATTGATGAAAGGCTAAAAGGAAGGAAGAACGACTTGTTGAGGCATTGAAGAAAATTGAACCTTCAACCTCATCAGAAGCTACTCATGATCCTGAGATACTTACTCCAGAAGAGCACTTCTACTTCCTCAAGATGGGTCACAAATGCAAAAATTATGTACCTGTTGGAAGGCGTGGTATTTTTCAGGGAGTGATCCTGAACATGCATTTGCACTGGAAGAAGCATCAGACATTAAAGGTTATCGTGAAGACATTTACTCCAGAGGAAGTTCGTGAGATTGCTACTGAATTAGCCAGATTAAGTGGAGGTATTGTACTTGATATACATGAAGGCAATACAATTATTATGTATAGGGGAAAAAACTATGCACAACCACCAACAGAAATTATGTCACCGAGGGTTAGTCTTTCAAGAAAGAAGGTATGATTGTTATCTTCTTAAGATACTTCTGATAACTCTTGTTCCTATTAGCTTTGTATTAGATTTACTAGCAGTTATGTGATCTTTTCTCATTAAAACCAACCAATTATATATCATTCAGGCCCTCGACAAGTCCAAGTACAGAGATGAATTGCGGGCTGTTAGGAGGTTTATTCCAAAACTTCATCAAGACCTTGAAGATCTACAAGAGCAACTGAAAAGAGAAGGAGAAAGCAAAAGCATGAAAGCAACTGAAGAAGCACCTTTAGATACTGTTAAGAACAAAATAATTGATGATCATTTATTGAAAAGACTTGAGGGGCTTGAGGGTCATGAATCTATAAACAATGAGCCAGTTGAAGATGATTCATTGATGGAATCGAGTTCTTGGTCTGAAACAGAAGATCTCTCGGATATATTTGAGACAGATTCTGAAGAAGAGATGAAGAAACCAGAGCGTCCATTGTATCTAGATGAAGTAGAAAAGTTTCCATCAAATATTAATGAGGAGCCAGAGGATTTTGAGGAGCACCTACGTCAAATTGCTGCCGCCGCAAAGAGAGCTAACTTATCCACTAAAGATATAAAATTGACAGACTTGGATGAGGTCGATAAGATTTTCTTAAGAGCTAGCTCCTTATTGAAGAAAAGAAAATGATGTATAATTTTGACACAGCTAATTTATTATTTTCAATTAGGTCATTTGCGATCCTGTCCATTGCATTAAGCTCCACTGAATCTTTTGAGAAGTATCTTTTTCCTAATCTTTTGAGAATTACTGCAGCCTTGCAGGTCTCCTTTTCTTTTTTTTTCATAAAATCCCTATTAAGTTAATCGTTGAATTTCTGACCTCTTTTCTTAGAGGAATCAGCTAATGTATATTACCTAAGGAAATGCTGAAGGTTGTAGGGCTTGACTCTGATAATACTTTTCTAGACTCAGAAAACAAATGCATTCAGATAGTTCTCTCAGGTAATTTTGAAACATTGGCCCAATTGTGGTTATTTTTTTTGGAGCTTATATGCTGTTTATGCATATTCCCGGCTTAATTCTAATCGCCTTTCCTATTTTATTCAGGGAATAGGATTGACAAGAAGTCTTTCCAAAATTTGCTTTATTCTTATGCATTATAATGTAAAAGAACTTGGCAAGAGGTTCGATTCTTCTTTTAACAAGGTCATGCTTTTACAATTTACATATTATATCTCCTGCTTTACGTGTAGTGTATGAGTTTTCAACATTTGTAAAAAGCAACACGAGATACAAACTGCACTCTACTTCTTTGACCTAGCTATTCTTTAGCAGTTCATTATTGTTGCTAAAAGGACGAGAGATAGATTTAAACTAGGATGTCAACCAACCTTCAGGATCAGATATGCCGATGGCAATACTCCAATCTGGGGAAGATCCTTTTAGCATGAGAAGATAAGCTTTATAAACCTTTCAAATGTCCATGACAAGTGAACTAAAATAATATACAAGTGCATCCAGCTTCAAGCAAACTATGATCAGCACCATGTAGGCATATTAAACATTCGGTTACAAGAGTAATGTGTCTTTCTATGCAGGTCTGACCATGTATTACTACAACAAATTCTTACGTTAGAAGAGAATGAAGATAATGAATTAGGTTAAGATCTCAATAAGTTCAGCAGTGGCTGCAGACTCTGGATTATTTCTTGAATCAGCCGATCCAGTTAGTCGTAGCACAATGAAGTATACTACTTGCTCTATGCACTGCCATCAGTAAGCAGACCAAACTCTTCTAGTTTTGTGGATTTCTGTTTGAGTTCACTGGTGCCCAGAGATCTGCTCCATTGCTTTGAGCAATCCTTAATGTTGATGCCACAGGCATTAGACAGAGACCTCTGTTTCTCAGGCTGTAATAATCACCCTCCTAGAATCACACCATTAGAGTTCTATCAGAAAAACAGATAGTTTCAAGCCTATTCCTTAGATGTTTTTGTTCAAGCAACTGAATATTTTGTTTATGTTTTTAGTCTTATTTTCTGCTTTTATGTGAATGTTGTTGACAAATATACCATTTTCATTTTTTTTTTAATGAACAGAACAGAGAACTAAATGATAAAGACTGCTCACCTCCATCTCCCCTGTCACTGTTGTCCGAAGGTAAGGAGCACTCAGCACCTGCAAGTAATGCATTGTTTTAACATATCTGAGTTATATTTAAATCTAATTGAGGTGGTAATACTGCTTGAATTCACTAATTAGGGTTTTAAAAAGTACCCCAAAACGGAACTAACCTGGAGTTGATCATGGAGAAACTTGATGTAGTCAGTGGCCTCTGAAAGAACTGACGCTGTGTCTGACTGCATGAAAAACAAAATAATTTTACAAGTCCAGTTTAAACAAAACTACAATAGGAAAATCAAGTAAATAATATCTGCCTACCTTTCCAAAAGGTGAGACCAGTTGCTGCAGCTTTGCCACTCTCTCTCCAATCTTGTCCTTCTTGTCCTGCAGTCTCAATTAATTCCATATCATCTCATATTTTGGCTTGTACATATTAATCTAAAACCTTAGGCCAATAAATGAAATACAACTTAGTGATACCTTGGCTGATATGTTTGCTCCTGCACCGCTCTTAAGCCTCTTCTCGTCATTGTGACTCCTGTTGAGAACAAACCCATCATGCATTCGCCGTTTGTGATCGACCATTTCAGTCATCATCATCTTTTATCTGCTCTTCTACCCTGAAGAAGAAAGAGAATTCAATGCTACTCATATGTTAAATCACAACTTTAGCACTGAAAACTAGATTCTGCTGTGTTTATCAGTAAAAAGATCATGTAATTTCCTTTCACCACGTTCTTATTTAATACTAGTCCCTCATACGATGTGCTGAGTGATATAAGCTTCCAAAATTCTCATTCAATGATAGAAAGCCGTGGACGGAACAGGAATATTATCATTGCTACACGTGTATCTCCCACACAAGTTTAATCTTATTTAAATTATATCATAAGCTGTAGAGGTACAACATTTGGAAGTAGTCGACAAGTCACTGTCTCCTCTCGTCCATTCTCTATACCGCCTCTTCTAACTCTCGGTACATCTTTGAAGGTTAGTTGATCCTTTTGATATAGCGCACCAAATCAAGCCAGTAAATGATTTCCTCAGATTCTAAAGCTCTTGAGATCAACACTTATAAGAGTAAGATTGAACTAATCAGAGAGGTTCAGAGAACTCACCAGGATCTCAGGAGAAGGGCTTTCAAAGATCAACCAGAAGCACAGAGTATTGCTCTCTGGCTCAAAATGAAGAACCTTTTATTGAAGAAGAAGAAGATAGAGGTTTATGGATTGAAATGCTGATGCATATGGAGAGGGAGGGAGGGAGAAAGGGGGAGGTGTCCCATCTATATAAGCAAATAGAGGCAAACAGTGACAAAGATGAGTCTTCATTTCAATTAAAAATGGAGTAAGAGACCTTCATGGATTTATGTGACAGCTAATATCCAACCCATTGAGAGGGCCCTCAGCCCCTGCATGCAAAGGGTTGATGTCATCCACTTACATTTAGTCTTTACTGATTAATTTCTCTTCAGACTTTTTGCCTACCATAGGAAAATAAATAAATATATTGGATTTATAAGATGAACAAGGCTCCAAGCTACGCACCCTCAGAGTGCAGGTTAGATTGAGCCATTTGGTAAGGGCTGTGGGGCTACTGTTGAGGTGGGTTTGGCCTGTGCCTGATGATGGCAGCATCATATCTGCAATTTTATCAGGAATTAATTGAACTGCTCTAGCTGTTTAATTCACAGGTCGTCAGACTACACACTTCCATGATCTTTTGGGGCAACATTAATTAGTTTCTATATTTGACCACTATGCATAAACATTATGCAGATTAAGGTTTGTCTGACCCACCACCTGGCTCCTGCTAATGACCACCCATCAAGGGCTTTTTAGCACCAAAGCACGGCCTACTTTTTTTTTCTTGGAACTTATACCTAATTAGCCTTGAGCTTAAACATCGTGTCTTTTAAATTATCTTTTTTCTATTTTTATTCTCTTTTCCATTTTCTACTTCGCCACCAATTCAGGGAAGAAGAAGATGCGAACTCAAGGAGGAACAAACCTTGATTAAGGTTGGTTGGGTCATTGATTCAGATGGATGGTTGTAGCTTGATTTTTGGGTAAAAGCAACTACTTATCTACAGCAAAAATGAGAAGAAAAAAAAAGTAATTAGGGTGTTCTTCTGCTAAAAGTTAAAACTAGAGTGCCTAGTTTAAGATCAATAAAACTTGAGGGTGGTAAAGTTCCCTCAAATGGTCCAATAAGGAAATTATTCTATAAATATAGTATTTTTACTTTTCTCTTTCTTGTTGTCTTTGCGCACCCTTCTACTGTCTATCATATACAGCCTCCGTCTTTATTTGATAAAAAAATATTATTATTATTGCGAGGGATTCTTGATTTTTTTTGTAGAGGTTCTAAAATTTTTATTTTCTTTAAAATTTATTATTGTGATCATAAATAATACACAAAACAGATTATATTCATTAAAAAATAATAAATTAGTCTTATTTATTTTAATTTCACACTTTTAAAAAAGTTTGAAATATATTATATTCTTTTAAAAATTAATTATTACCAATAATATACGAAATAAATTTATTAAAAATATTATATATATTGCATCTATTATTATAGTTATTAAAAAATAATTAATTAAATTCATTTATTTCAATTTCAAATTTTTGAGAAAGTCTAGAATTCATTATCTTTCATATTTTTACATAAGTCTGAACCGAACAACATATCAAACACAGAGGATATTTTGATTTTTTTTTTAAAAAACTATGAATTTAAAATTTTTAAATTTTTGTTACGAGTTCAAGAATTTTTCTTTTCCATATTATATTTCAAGAAAATTGCTCAAAATTTATTAATCTTAGAATTCAATCAGGAAAATCGGTGTGGTGGGGTTCCCAAGGCCAAGCAGGCGCGGATTCTAGATTCTTTTATTCGCACTCGATGTGGACGTACCCATTCTTTATTGCATTGGGTCCCACGCACCAGTAGAGAGAGTTCGAGAGTCTATATCAGGGTCCACGCGCTTCGCTTGTCCCTTTCTCCACCTTCTCACGTCAACATGAATGCATATATATATATATATATATATATATATATATATATATAAAAAATTAAATCTCATTATAAACATTTCTTCTGCTATTATTATATCCTTCTTCATGTGAACTAAATAGATAATTATATGTAATTTAAAAATTGATGCACCGAATGCAGTTGAAAGATTTGAAAGATGATCATGACATCATCATCACAAATATTTTAGTAATATAAGTTGGCATATTCTTTGCTTGAATGATTTTTGTTCTGCAAATATTAATTGTAGTAAGTAGATGAAGAGTTTTGGCTTCTTGCGAGCATCAATAAGAACTATATTCTTCGATAATTGTTTTTTTTAAGTGCAAGAGTCATGAATTATACTCTCAAATTTTATATTTTCTGTATAGTATCCATAATTGATTAATGAATATTACTCCTACTTTTTTTAATCATATCAATATTCATCCAAAACATGAACTAATTAGTTAATAATAATCAAACTTCAATCTTTAAAGTAAAAAAAATACAACAAAAGAAGACTGATGAGTTGGGAGAAGAATCTGCATTGCTTTTAGTTTTGTCAAGATATTTTATCTGTCGGACTCGGACTCCGTAATATGCGGCATTTATCTTCACGTTCTAAATCTTTTGAATTGTACCGTGATTTATGGTGAGGTGGGCCAGAAATTAATTGAAGGAAAAAAAGAATTATCTTCTTCATGGTTCAGGTTTTTCTTGCCAATTGTATAATTAAATTTCAAATGTTTCGTTTTCATGAACCAATATATATATATATATATATTATCATTTTTTTTTTCCAGAGGTGAAAGACTTTTTGTGTGTCTGTGTGGTATCGAAAAAGGATATTTAATATTTTCCTGCCCATCCTATAAAGTAGCACCAAAAGTGAGCTGACAGACATGAGTGAAGAGTTCTTCCTCAGTGTGTCGTGGCAGATATGATACTTGTAAGCTGGAGAAGAAGTGAGGGCCACTTCTCCATGCAGAAATAGAAGAAGACAACGTAGCATGATCATGTTTCAACATCTTGTGATATTTCTATTTGTTTATGCATTCTGGAAGTTCAGACAGTTCTCGGCTGATATTAATCCAGCGCAGTCCAATATCAGGTTTCTATATTTGAAATTTGGACCCTAAATCTGTCAAACAATTTAGCATGTGAAAGTTGTTCTTGTCTTAAGTCGATGTGATACGGATCTTCGTATCTCTTGGTCCGACGCAACTCCAACAGAGGGACCGGTAAAGATACTCCGACGTTCAAGTAAAAAAAAATCTCAGATGATAAGTATGAGATAGGAATCCAAAGTATACCTGATATGCGTCGTCCTTATTTATAGTATAGGTTAGGGATGTCTCGGGACGATAATGTCTCATTGAATCTCGCGGGAATATGCTCGGATGAGTTGAGGTTTATCCTGAAGATGTCGGGAACATTAATCACTATTGGAATAATAAGCATCGGCCAACAACTTTAGCCATTGCTGAGCTTTTCAGCAACGGCTTGCAATGGCTCGGCCCGTTGCAACGCGATCGTTGGAGAAAATAGCGTTGATGATAACTTAACAACGGATCAGCAACGGCCTGAGCGGTCGTTGCTAATAAAAGTATCAACAACGATTCTACCACGGCATGCGGGCCGTTATAGATACTTGCATCAACAACGGCTCTGTCATCGTGGCAAAGCCGTTAGTGAAAGCCCGTTGCTAAGCTGTTGCTGTAGGATATCAGCAACCTGCAGCCTCAACTCATGCTCCTACGTCAAAGTCCTCGGGAGTGCCCCGGCGCTGCATCACCGTTTGAGTGTAGGTCTCCTACTCGAGTTTGATTTTTTATTTTATATTTTTCCTAAAACTTAAATTATAAATAAATAATGAATAATTTAAACAAATATACTTACTATAATGATTGCAGCATGGGTGTCAATGTACTCTCCCGTCTCATGTACTCGACGGTGAGTCTGCTCAAACACCTCCATCGGGGAAGGTCACTGGACAGTCCTGTCGTCTATCACCGTCGTCTATATTTACAAAACAAATACATTAATTAGTACACAGAGTAACAAATAAAATATATAATTAAAAGTAAGGTATAATACTTACCATACGACTCGTGTGCACTGCAAATGAAATAGAGCCGCTAGTGTGACACGATCCTCCCCCCGACATGCGGTTTCTAGCCGCAGTCCTAAAAACCTCCTACCATCGATCCGTCGACCATGATGCCATGAGTTGGTCCCATATATCCGGAGTAATCCAATCGGGACCGTATCCCTGAGTCTCCGCGATGTTTGTGGTCCCAGCTCGAGCCATCGCCTGGGACCGAGCCTGCCTCAGCTAACCGTTGTACCTCTACCGGGAAATAGCCTCCCAAACAGCATAAATGAAGGACCTCCGGTCCTCAACCCATGTATAGCGAGCCTGCAAAATAATAATATCAGTATCAATATTAATCATCATGTATATAAAAAAATTAATACGTGCCTCAAACTCGCGCCATAGCATGTCGACGTGCTCACTGGGCATGTGAGACCACGTGGGCCATGCCGCATGCATGTATCGTCGAATTGTAGAAGATATCATCATGGGCACATCCTCTTGCTCGAACCTGCACAACAAAAATAAAGTTCAATATTATATTATGATATAATGAATTTATAATAATTCATAATTCATGATATATTACCTCTCCCCAATCACACTAATGAATCTGCATGACGTTGTGGCTGGTGGAGGCTGCCACCTGTTCAGCCTATGTGGTCGCCTGCGTTTGGATGAACTAGCCTTAGCAGTATCATCGGCAGGAGGATAAGCAGTAGGAGTAAGTGCTGGAGTCTGATCGATCGGAGACTCTGAAGCTCTCGTGCGACGATAACCACGACCAGACATATCTGTCGAATAAGCATATAATTAGATTATATATATAGTAGAGATATATTTAATATAAAATATACTTTATAATTATTCATCATCATCTGAGTAATAGTCTTCGAATTCTTCCTCTTCTTCATCTTCTTCATCTCCAACTTTCTTAATTTCATGATTGTCATCATCAACATATTCAACTTATAATTGAACTGACGCTGTGTCTGCATCCTCGAGTATTAGAATAATACAGTCTACAATAGGAGGATCATCTTCTTGACAAAAATCATCTGTCACATCAGATATCGGCTCATTTTCTCTCGTTATCGGATCAATTCTTCCTCTACCTTTAGTCTTACAAACTACACGCCAATCTGCTCTATCTTTATTTCGAGTCGGATACTTCGCGTAATATACTTGTTCGGCTTGTGATGCCAATATAAAAGGCTCATTTGCTGCTAATTTCGATTTGTAATTAACCTCAACAAGTTTGTATTTTGGATGAACTTCCATGCCCCTTTCTGTTGTATCGAACCAATGACATCTAAATAAGATAACTGATTTTGAGTCGAAGTAGTGCAACTCTATCACTTCTTCCACCAGTCCATAAAAATTCATATCACATTCAACATACGTTGTCCCTTTCACCCAAACCCCGGCATTCATCGTCTTCTTTGTAAATGCATATTCAACCGTGTGAAATTTATACCCATTAACAAAATATTCGCTATAACACGACACTAGTCGTGACAGTCCACTAACAAACTCAAATATTCTTTCATCTATTTCAGCTATGTGATCTTTGCTGTAAGCCCGAATCCAAGTAGAGAAATCACGATTCCATAATCTCTTCAATTCTTGATTGTTGTGAATAGAGTATTTTTGCATCATCTTCATGTCAAATATTTCAATGAATTATTCAATTTCAAGATAATTGAGTAATACGTACAATTGTGTCAAATGATACTCTTCGTCGCTTAAGTGTCGAGATGGACGAGAATCAAAATCACGACCAGAGTGACAAAATATACTTAAACGTCCATCTGAATGTCGAACTACCCCGTCGTTGTTACGTGGAAGATGGTCAAATATTATATGTATTATCGATTCAAAGTAAAATGAGCAAAATGTTAAAATTTCTTGAATGATATACGATTCAGATATTGATCATTCAACAGCTATGGTGTTCTTTGTTTTTTTCTTCGGACGATTCATGTATCTTTCAAATAAGTATATCCATCGATATTGAACAGGGCCACCAACTCGTGCCTCGTATGCCTAGTGTATCGGTAGATGCTCCATCGAGTCAAAGAAGGTAGGAGGGAAAAATTGTTCCAACTTGCATATAATTTCAACAATATTATTTTCAAGTTCTGACATATCTTCGACTCGAAGGATATTTGCACAAATGTTTCTAAAAAACATACTTAATTCAGTCAACGGACCCAAAATATTATCAGGTAGAAGATCTCGGAATGCGATCGGAAGCAATCTCTGCATGAATACATGACAATCATGGCTCTTCATCCCTGATATTTTGCAATCATCGACGTTCACACATCGAGATAAGTTTGAGGAATATCCATCGGGTAATCTGAATTTTTTAATCCATTGACAAACATTTTTGATCTGTTGTTTATTTAACACATACGAGGCCTTCGGCTTTAGATATCGCCCGTTGACCTCTTGTAACTCCAACTCCGGTCTCTTACAAAGTATTTTCAGATCATGTCGGGCTTTGACATTATCTTTAGTTTTTCCGAAAGCATCTATCAAAGTGTTGAAAATATTATCAAACACATTTTTTTTAATGTGCATGACATCCAAATTATGTCAAATTAGTAATGAACTCCAATAGGGCAATTCCCAAAAGATACTTTTTTTCACCCAATTATGTGTTTGACCAAAGCCCGACACTATTTCATTCCGACCAAATACTATCTCTGGAAGTGCTGAAACATGAGCTAACATTTGTTCACCAAACAACATCGGTGGTGGCTCATCTCTTTCGATTTTGCCCTTAGTAAATTTATTACGATTCCTTCGATACTGATGGTTAGTCGGTAGGAATCGACGATGACAATCAAAGAAAGAGATTTTCCGTCCGTTCTGAAGACCGAATGATTTAGAGTGTTCCATACAATACGAACAAGAGAGTCGACCTTAAGTGCTCCAACCAGACAACATACCGTACGCCGGAAAATCATTGATTGTCCACAAGACCACGGCCTTTAAATAGAAATTTTGCTTTTGATGACAATCATAAGTGACAGCTCCCTCAGTCCACAATATTTTCAATTCATCTATCAAGGGTCTGAGAAACACGTTAATTTCTTTCTGCGGACCCTTAGGACCCGGAATAATCATTGAAAGATAAATAAATTCATCTTTCATGCACATTGACGGTAACAAAATATAAACTGTTAGCAGCACTGGCCAAACTGACTAAGGTGTTGCAGAATGACCAAACGGATTAAAACCATCTGTGCACAATTCTAATATGATATTTCTAGTATCCCTAACAAATGAAGGATAATATGTATCCAAATGTTTCCATGTTTCACTGATGGATTGATGAGTCATTACTGTATTATCACGACTTCTTGCATGCCAACTTATGTAGGGGGTCATCTTTTTCGACATGAATAATCTTTGAAGCCTCAGTGTTAGTGGAAAATACCGAAGCACCTTAAACATGATATTTTTTGTCAGATCGATTTCTTCTCCTCGTAACGAGGATGTTGACATACAAGGCATTTATCCAACTGCACATTTTCTTTTTAATATAAAATACAGTTATTTTGGCACGCGTATATTTTTTCGTACCCAAACCCTAATTTTTTCATCAACTTTATAGTCTTATAAAAAGTTGGCTCAAACTTATTATCAGTAGACAATATTCCATTAATCAATCATGCAATTCGATCAAACGCAACCCCGCTGATATTACAATCGGCCTTGATGTTTAGGAGCTGCGTCATTGCCGAAAACCTAGTGTATTTAGGACAATTCTCATACAAAGGTTCATCGGCAGCTTTCAACATCTCGTAAAATTCTGCAGCTTCTTTATTCGGCAATTCAATCTCTACTAAAGTTTGTACTTCAGTGATATCAACAGTTGTAGTATCTGGTGGCACTGACGTCTTAGTAACTGGCCGATCAACATTATCATTCAGGTGGAATTAACCCCCAAGACTATCAAGTATCATAGTTCTATAGAGAATAGATTGACTGGATGAAGAAACACCAGCAGAGGAAGATTCACCATGTGTTTGAAAGACAGGATTGCTCGACGTCCCGACTTCACGTGACTCCTTGTGATAAGTCTATATAAAATATATTGGTGCAAATCCTTTGCCATATAGATGCAGAGTGACAACTTCCCGATCCAAAAATCGTCCATTCAAGCAAATGCGGCACGGACATCGGATTTTATCACTGACGCTAACGAATTTCCGATTCGAATAGGCGAAATTTAGGAAGCAAGTTACGCCTAATCGAAACTCATTCCTTATAGCTCCACGATCAAGACGTCGGTACATCCAACTTCGATCGGACGACATGATTCTGTCAATCAATGATAATTTCTTCAGTTAATGCCTTTAGGTGAGATGATCATGTTTCATTCGGGATTCATTTTATTCATATTGCACTAAGTATTTCTTTTAACCGCTAACTTCATTCTAAATTTTGGCAGCATCTCTCTACAGTTCTCCGAATACGCATATCATCTGGGCGCGTAATGGAGAACAAGAGAGATGCCGCCGAAATTTAGAATGAGTTAACGGTTAAAAGAAATTGTCTAATCATGGACAATTCAAGGGTTGTACGTCGTATAAAAGATCATCTACTTATTTTACACGAACATACAACCCCCGAATGGATCTAAGGTTTTGCTAAATCATATCCGACTCGTCGATGCGTACGTGAAACGTATCAACTTGTCAGAGGGATGATTATTTTCTAAATGTTTCGAGTCAGTTCGAGTCTATGGTGGACAATTCCGACGCGAGTCCAAAGTGGACGATTTCGGCACGAGTCCACTGAGGACGACTCCGGACTAATTAACATTTTAACTAATTAATATTAATATAAAACATAGCATTTATTTTAACTAATTAACATACCATTAATCTATACATTAATCTAAAACATCAAATTAATCTAAATAGATTAATCTAAACCCTAACAATTAATATAAAAATTAATCTAAATCTTAAAAATTAATCTAACAATTAATCTATAAATTAAATAATTAATCTAAAAAATAAATAATTAATCTAAAAAATAAATAATTAATCGATTTTCGACGCCGGAGTCCAGTGTCTGGATACTGGATAATGATCCGGTCATCGATCGAAACCCTAAATATAGGGTTTCGACCGGATCTACAGTGAATGGAGAGGAAGAAGGCGCTGAGAAATACTTGGATCAAGCGACGACGACGGCTGGATTCGGCGATCGAGGACGGGGCAGCGATGTCAGCAGCGGTAGGAGGCGATGACAGCAGAAGAAGAGGAAGAAGGAGGAGGAAGGGGCGGGCACGATCGTTTGACCTATATAAACTTATCAGCAACAGCTCACTCATCCGTTAGAAAGCCAATGCTGATAAGTAACATCATCAGCAACGACTCACTTGTCCGTTAGAACGCCGTTGCTAATAAGTATTTTATTTTCGCGCCGCGAGCGCTCGATCAGCTCAAGAGTGACGGATGTCGTAGCCGTAACTAAGCTGTTGCTAATGTGATTATATATCTGCAATGGCTTGAGCGACCGTAATAAAGCCATTGCAGATACAGCACATCGGCAACAGCTTGAGCGGTCGTAAGAATGCCGTTGCAAATTACAACGACTTGAGCGGCCGTTGCTGATAGTCGTTGCTGAAGAACCTATTTCTAGTAGTGAATGTTGAATCCTTGATAATTAATGAAGGACATGAGTGTCCTTACATGGTCGGGTGGAGCCCCAAACTAGTTTGTAATTGTCTCGATCTGAGTCTAGTTCATAAGTGTGGGCATTACCGGACTTCATCCGATCGAGCCCAATAGAGTTAGTCCAGTCAGCATGCTATTTGATACAACACTACTAGAAACTTGGTCTTCAGCAACGGCTATCAGCAACGGTCGCTCAAGCCGTTGCTATTTGCAACAGCATTCTTACGGCCACTCGAGCCGTTGCAGATATGTTGTATCTGCAACGGCTTTCTAACGGACATGCGAGCCATTGCTGATGATGTTAATTATCAGCAACGGCTTTCTAACGGATAAGTGAGCCGTTGCAGATGATAACTTATTAGCAACGGCTTGCTAACGGACAAGTGAGCCGTTACTGATGATAACTTATCAGCAACGGCTTTCTAACGGGCGAGTGAGCCGTTGCTGATAAGTTTATATAGGTCGCAGATCGCGCCCGCCCTCCTTCTTCCTCCCGCTGCTGCCGCCGCCGCTCCTCTCCTGCCTCTCACCGCCGCTGCCGACGCCGACGACGCCTCACGCTGCTGTCGACACTGTCAGGTATGTGCCCTCCGGTCGACCGTCTCTTCCTGTTGCGGCCGGTAGAAAATTCGACTCAAACCCTAAAAATAGGGTTTCGGCCGACGGCGGTCGGCCGATGGCCGTCGCCGGACCTTGTACATTGGCCGGACAGTGTGTCCGGCCACTGTACGCCGGCGCCGGAGTCCACCTGACTCCGGCGCCAGAATTTGTAGTTTAATAATATTTTTTTATTGTTTTTTAATTGTTAATTAATTGTTAATTAATTATTTAGATTAATTGTTTAATTTGTTAGAATAATTTTTAGGGTTTAGATTAATTTTTAGGATTTAGATTAATTTCGGAATTATCCAATTCGGACGCGCGCCGGAATCGTCCACTTCGGACGCGCGCCAAAATCATCCAATATGGACTCGAACTATCTCGAAACATTTAGAAAATAATCATCCATCCGACGAGTTCATATGTTTCACGTACGCATCGACGAGTCGGATATGATTTAGCAAAACCTTAGATCCGTTCGGGGATTGTATGTTCGTGTAAAAGAAGTAGATGATCTTTTATACGACGTACAATTCTTGAATTGTCCCTGATTGGACAATTTGGGAATATAGTTATTTGTACTGCACTTACGTTTTTATTTTAACTGTTAACTAATTATTCTAAATTTCGGCAACATCTCTCTTGTTCTCCGATACGCGCCCAGATGATATGCGTATTCGGAGAACTGTAGGGAGATGCTGCCGAAATTTAGAATAATTAGTTAACAGTTAAAATAAAAATGTAAGTGCAGTACGAATAACATAAATCCCGAATGGAATAGGACAATCTCACATAAAGACATTAACCAAAGAAATTGTCATTGATTGATAGAATCATGTCGGCTGATCGAAGTTGGATGTACCGACGTCTTGATCGTGGAGCTTTAACGAATGAGTTTCGATTAGGTGTAACGTACTTCCTAAATTTCGCCTATTCGAATCGGAATTTCGTTAGCATGGGTGATCAAATCCGATGTCCGTGCCACATTTGTTCGAATGGACGATTTTTAGATCGGGAGACTGTCACTCTGCATCTATATACCAAAGGATTTGCACCAAGATATTTTCTATGGACTTGTCACGGGGAGTCACGCGAAGTCG
This sequence comes from Canna indica, assembly GCA_034359265.1. Classification (NCBI taxonomy): domain Eukaryota; kingdom Viridiplantae; phylum Streptophyta; class Magnoliopsida; order Zingiberales; family Cannaceae; genus Canna; species Canna indica. The sequence continues at coordinate 12,623,210 of CP136893.1, read as the reverse complement.
GGACGTCGAGCAATCCTGTCGTTCAGACATATGGTGAATCTTCCTCTACTGGTGCTTCTTCATCCGGTCAATGTAATCCCTATAGAATTATGATACTTGATAGTCTTGGGGGTCAATTCCACCTGAATGATAATGTTGATCGGCCAGTTCTTCAGACATCAGTCCCACCAGATACTACAGCGGTTGATATCACAGAAGTACAAACTACGGTAGAGATTGAATTACCGAATAAAGAAGCTGCAGAATTTTACGAGATGTTGAAAGCTGTCGATGAACCCTTGTATGAGAATTGTCCTAAATACACTAGGTTTTCAGCAATGACACAGCTCTTAAACATCAAGGCCGATTGTAATATCAGCAGAGTTGCGTATGATCGGATTGCTGGATTGATTAATGGAATGCTACCTACTGATAACAAGTTTGAGCCAACTTTTTATAAGACTAAAAAGCTAATGAGAAAATTGGGGCTTGGGTACGAAAAAATACACGCGTGCCAAAATAACTGCATTTTATATTATAAAGAAAATGTGCAGTTGGATAAATGCCCTGTATGTCAACACCCTCGTTACAAGGAGAAGAAATCTGTCCGACAGAAAAATATCCCGTTTAAGGTGCTTCGGTATTTTCCACTAACACCGAGGCTTCAAAGATTATTCATGTCAGAAAAGACAGCCCCCTACATGAGTTGGCATGCAAGAAGTCGTGATGATACAGTAATGACTCATCCATCTAACAGTGAAGCATGGAAATATTTGGATACATGTTATCCTTCATTTGCTAGGGATACTAGAAATATCAGATTGAGATTGTGCACAGATGGTTTTAATCCGTTTGGACATTCTGCAACTCCTTATTCAGTTTGGCCAGTGCTGCTGACAGTTTATAATTTGCCACCGTCAATGTGCATGAAAGATGAATTTATTTATCTTTCGATGATTATTCCGGGTCCTAAGGGTCCGCGAAAAGAAATTGACATATTTCTCAGACCCTTGATAGATGAATTGAAAATATTATGGACTGAGGGAGCTATCACTTATGATTGTCATCGGAAGCAAAACTTCAATTTAAAGGCCGCGGTCTTGTGGACAATCAATGATTTCCCCGCGTACGGCATGTTGTCGTGTTGGAGCACTCACGGCCGACTCTCTTGTCCGTATTGTATGGAACACTCTAAATCAATCAGTCTTCAGAACGGACGAAAAATCTCATTCTTTGATTGTCATCGTCGATTCCTACCGGTTAATCATCAGTATCGAAGGAATCGTAATAAATTTACTAAGGGCAGAGTCGAAAGAGATGGGCCACCACCGATGTTGTCTGGTGAACAAATGTTAGCACGTGTTTCAGCACTTCCAGATATAGTATTTGGTCGCAATGAAAGAGTGTCAGGTTTTGGCCAAACACACAACTGGGTGAAAAAAAGTATCTTTTGGGAATTGCCCTATTGGAGTTCATTACTGATTCGACATAATTTAGATGTCATGCACATTGAAAAAAATGTGTTTGATAATATTTTCAACACTTTGATGGATATTTTTGGAAAAACTAAAGATAATGTCAAAGCCCGACATGATCTGAAAATACTTTGTAAAAGACCAGAGTTGGAGTTACAAGAGGTCAACGGACGATATCTGAAACCGAAGGCCCTATATGTGTTAAATAAACAACAGATCAAAGATGTTTGTCAATGGGTAAAAGAACTCAGATTACCCGATGGATATGCTTCAAACTTATCTCGATGTGTGAACGTCGATGATTGCAAAATATCAGGGATGAAGAGCCATGATTGTCATGTATTCAAGCAGAGATTACTTCCGATCGCATTTCGAGATCTTCTACCTGATAATATTTGGGGTCCGTTGACTGAATTAAGTATGTTTTTTAGAAACATCTGTGCAAATGTCCTTCGAGTCGAAGATATGTCAACACTTGAAAATAATATTGTTGAAATCATATGCAAGCTGGAGCAATTTTTCCCTCCTGCATTTTTTGACTCGATGGAGCATCTACCGATACACTTGGCATACGAGGCACGAGTTGGTGGCCCCGTTCAATATCGGTGGATGTACTTATTTGAAAGATACATAAATCGTCTGAAGAAAAAAGTAAAGAAGACCGCAGCTGTTGAAGGATCAATATCTGAATCGTATATCATCCAAGAAATTTCAACATTCTGCTCATTTTACTTTGAATCGACAGTACAGACAAGATTTGATCGTCTTCCACGTAACGACGACGGGGGTGTTCGACATTCAGATGAACGTTTAAATATATTTTGTCACTCTGGTCGTGCTTTTGGTTCTCGTACATCTCGACACTTAAGCGATGAAGAGTATCATTTAGCACACTTGTATGTATTACTCAATTGTCCAGAGATTGAGCAAATTTCATTGAAATATTTGACATTGAGATGGTGCAAAAATACTCTATTCACAACGATCAAGAATTGGAGAGATTACGGAATCGTGATTTCCCTACTTGGATTCAGACTTACAGCAAAGATCACAGAGCTGAAATAGATGAAAGAATATTTGAGTTTGTTAGTGGATCGTCGCGACTTGTGTCGTGCTATAGCGGATATTTTGTTAACGGGTATAAATTTCACACGGTTGAATATTCATTTACAAAGAAGACGATGAATGCTGGGGTCTGCGTGAAAGGGACAACCTATGTTGAATGTGATATGGATTTTTATGGACTGGTGGAAGAAGTGATAGAGTTGCACTACTTCGGCTTGAAATCAGTGATCTTATTTAGATGTCATTGGTTCGATACAACAGAAAGGGGCATGAAAGTTCATCCAAAATACAAACTTGTTGAGGTTAATTACAAATCGAAATTGGCAGCAAATGAGCCTTTTATATTGGCATCACAAGCCGAACAAGTATATTACGCGAAGTATCCGGCTCGAAATAAAGATAGAGCATATTGGCGTGTAGTCTGTAAGACAAAAGGTAGAGGAAAAATTGATCCGATAGTAGGAGAAAATGAGCTGATACCTGATATGACACATGGTTTCTATCAAGAAAATGATACTCCTGCTGTGGATCGTATTATTCCAATACTCGAGGATGCAGACACAACGTCAATTCAATTAGAAGTTGAATATGCTGATGATGACGATCATGAAATTGAGGAAGCTGGAGATGAAGAAGATGAAGAAGAGGAAGAAGAGGAAGAAGAAGAAGAATTCGAAGACTATTATTCAGATGATGAGGAATAATTGTAAAGTATATATTTTATTAAATATATCTCTACTATTTATACAATAATCTGATTATATGTCTATTCGACAGATATGTCTGGTTGTGGTTATCGACGCAGGAGAGCTTCGGAGTCTCCGATCGGTGAGACTCCAGCACTTACTCATGCTGCTGATCCTCCTGTTGCTGATCCTCATGAGGATGATACTGTCGAGACTAGTACATCCAGACGCAGGCGGCCACGCGGGCCGAACATGTGGCAGCCTCCACCAGCCACAGAGTCACGTAGATTGATTAGCGTGATTGGGGAGCGGTAATATATCATGAATTATGAATCATTACAAATTCATTATATCATAATATAATATTAAAATTTATTTTTGTTGTGCAGGTTCGAGCAAGAAGAAGTGCCGAGGAGCATTTCTTCTACTATTCGACGATACATGCACGGGGCATGGCCTACGTGGTCTCACGTGCCTAGCGAGCACGTCGACATGTTATGGCGCGAGTTCGAGGCACGTATTATTATTTTTTTTACATGCATGATGATATATTAATATTGGTACTTATATTATTATTTTGTAGGCTCGCTATACATGGGCCGAGGACCAGAGGCCCTTCATTTACGTTGCCTGGGAGGCTATTTCCCGGGCAAGATACAACGGGCAGCTGGGGCAGGCTCGGTCCCAAGCGATGGTCCGAGCTGGGACCACTAACATCGCGGAGACTTGGGGATACGGCCTCGGTTGGATTACTCCGGATATATGGGACCAGCTCGTGGGAATATGGTCGACGGATTGATGGCAGGAGGTTTCTCGGAATGCGACTAGAAATCGCATGTCGGGGGGAGCAGCGCGTCACACCGGCAGCTCTGTTGCATTTGCAGTTCATGCGAACCGTATGGTAAGTATATCTTTTAATTATATATTTTATTTGTTACTATGTGTACTAATTAATGTATTTATTTTGTAAATGTAGACGACGGTGTCGGATGACGGGACTGTCCAGCGACCCTCCCCGATGGCGGTGTTTGAGCGGACTCACCGTCGAGCACATGGGACGGGGGAGTACATCGACAACCGCGCTGCATACATTATGGTAATTATATATTTGTTTAAATTATTCATTATATATTTATAATTTAAGTTTTATGATAAATATTAAACAAAAAATCAAACTCGAGTAGGAGACCTACAGCCAGATGGTGGTGCAGCGCGGGGGTACCCCCGAGGACTTTGACGCAGCATCGTGGGTCGAGCCCGCAGGTGGCTAGGACCATGGCCGCGTATATGGCTTCGCAGATAGTGGTCATGCGCGAGCCGTACTAGGGCCACTTGGGGCACCGACCCCTCCGGTCGCTGGTGAGCGGCCGTCCACCTCTAGATCCAATTATGATCATAGTAGCAGAATAAGGACTCTAGAGGACATAGTCGCGCGTCAGACTGAGATAATGGAGCGCCAGAGTCAGATGATGACAGATATACAAGCTATGCTACGCAACATGTCAGGTCATCCCGAAGCAGGCATCTCTTCGGCATCATCTAATCCATCATCCTCGAGTCAGTCCACGCCAGTGTACACTCAAGCACTCCAGACCCCACCATATGATCCAGACCATCCTCCATCGTCATCGTGAGATTTTGTTTATATTGACTTTGTTACTGAGATATTAAACTTGTTTAATTTATATTGACTATGTTACTGAGATGTTGATACTTCAATTTTGCATTTGAATTGTTTTTATACTATCGTGGATAATTATCAATATAAATATAATTATTTTGATGTATATCTTGGTGTGTTTGTGATGTGTGAATGAATGTGTGTATGAGTGTATGGGTGTGTGAGTTATGTATCAGATAATGTATCAATGTATCAATGGAAATTTTAAATTTTAAAATTTTTCGTTACCAGGTTCACATCATCAGCAACGGCTTTCCCACGACCGTCCGTGGGAAAGCCGTTGCTAAAAGTGTATCGAAAGCCGTTGCTGATGACCTACAGCAACGGCTTAGCGACGGGCTTTTACTAACGGCGTTGCTACGGACTCAGCGGCCGTTGCTATTAATGTTATCAGCAATGGCTCCAAGTCCGTGGCAAAACCGTTGCTGATAATATTTTTAGCAACGGCCCGAGCGGCCGTTGCTAAGTTATCAGCAACGTGACTTTCTGTCACGACTCTATTGCAATGGCTCGGCCGTTGCTGATGCTCTTCAGCAACGGTTCAGCAACGGCATCAACCGTTGCTGATGCCCATTTTTCTAGTAGTGCAACTTCGACCCAGTTTTTGTTTATTAGGAGCAAACTGATTGACAAGTTTGGCAGAATAACATTAGCTAATTTTATTTTTTTAAAACTTTATAACATAATCATTACAAGGCATACAAAAGCGTGAAAATATGCACATAAAGCACTACAATTAAGGATTGAACATATGATCATTAGACAATATGCTTGGATGTCTAACCACTAAATTACTAATGCATCAACAACATTAGCCAGTTTCACCTTAGGAAAATATGATATTTTACCTAAAATAACTACTCATAATTTACTCCCAATATCAAATTGGACTTTGGAGTGATAAATATACCAAATTCCGAATTATCTTAAAAAATGATCAAAATCGGAACTTTCTTTCTCATATCCTTCAAATACCCTTATATATTGACTATTTTATTTTATTGAAATAATATATTGAACTATATGATAATTGTAATCAAATTAGTTTTTTCAAGAAATCAAGTATTGCATTTATACTAATATAAACTAGGGTTATTATACGAAAATGGTTCGAACTTTTGTGAATTTCTCAATTTTGGCTAATGCTTTGATTGATCTCAATTGTATATAAGAAGTTTAACATTGATTTCAAAAATGACCCCCCATCAGCTAGTCGTGATGTCGCCCGTTAACTTGCTGACGTGGCGATCCAAAACTAATTTTTAAACATCACCACGTCATAAGAGATCCACGTAGATTTAAAAGGTTATTAGACAAAAATGATCCTAACTTTCGCGAATGTCTCAATTTTGGCAAATTCTCTGATTATTCTCAATTATATATAAGTAGTTTAACATTGGTTCAAATAATGACCCCATATACATGTACCATCAAACACCACACTGAATACTTACTGATATATACATATTATCAAATACCATACTGAACACTGATATATACATCACATGAACTATACTGATATCAGCAATATCAAAAAGAAAAAAAATATTTCAATATGATAACATCAAATGCACCATCAAAAATACGAAAACATCATACTATACTGAAATATATACTATCAAAAATACAGCACTATACTGGTGTTATCAGTATGATATATCAGTCTCAAAAGATACTTTATTTTTTTATAGTATGGTGTTATCAGTATAGTGCTGTATTTTTTATAGTGTTTGATAGTATTTGATGATATTTTTGAAACGGGTGCATTTGATGTTTCAATATAGTATTGTATTTTTTATGGTATATGTTTCAATATAGTATGATGGTGTATTGTACTTTTGATGGTGTATTTGATGTTATCATATTGAAGTGTTCTATTTTTTTTTATACTGCTAATATTAGTATAGAGTGTAGTGTATATATCAGTGTGCAGTGTGGTATTTGATGGTACATATATGAGGTCATTATTGGAACCAATATTAAACTTCTTATATACAATTGAGACCAATCAAAGGATTGATCAAAATTGAAAAATTCGTAAAAATTGAGGTCATTTTCGTCTAATAACCCATAAATCAACGTGGATCGCTTCTGACGTGACGATATTTAAAAATTATTTTCAGATCGCCACATCAGCAAGTTAACAGGCAACATCACAGCTAGCTGACAAGGATCATTATTGGAACCATTGTTAAACTTCTTGTATATAATTGAGACCAATCAAAGTATTGATCAAAATTGAGAAATTCACAAAAGTTGAGGTCATTTTCGTCTAATAAATTTATAAACTAATATATATAATTACTTCCAATTTTGTAATTAAAAAGATACCAAAATTGAAATCACTCTTAAAAATGAAAATATTATATTGGTTTGATTTATAATATATCAAAAATTATTTTGATTAGTTATAAAGTATAAAAAAATATGATAATATAGATAAAATGGTTAATTACTATATATATCCCATCTTTTACTCTCTCTCTATAATATATCCCATCTTTCATTTGTATCAAATGATGTCTCTAATTTTTATTTCATTTTAAATCTATCATGCTATTAACTACCTGTCAATTATCCCGTTTCACTACTAGAATTGTCGACATCACCAACGATTGAATCCGTGGCTGAACCGTCGGTGATAACTATCACAGACGACGTCAACCGCGACAAACAACCATCACCGATGCGAACATCTCAGATAAGTTGTGACGATCGAGCGCGGTCGCCACACGTAATCATCAGCGACAGCCTCATGTGCTGCCGCTGATTTAAAATCATTAGTGACGGCTCTAGGCGCCTGTCACTGATACTAACCCATCATGGCCCAGACCCGTCGGTGATATTATTAGCAATCATGATATTTGGTGCTGCCCAGGCCATCAGTCATTTACGATAAGCTTTTAGCCACGGCTTAGTGACGGCGAACCGTGGGTAAGCCATGGCTAAAGGTGTATCTTGTAACTGAAAAAATTAAAATTTTTATAAATTCATGTACACATTGATATATAGACTACAACCCATTTTCAATCACATATTACAATCAGAAAATATCATACACATGTATTTGAAACCAAACATACATGTTTTCTAGCTTATATCATCAATCTAAGCCTCAAACCGGAGGCAAACAATTATCAAAATATCATATATATATAACCAAGTATCAAAATATAAACAAAATATAATAAATCAAAATCTCACGGCTGCGGTGGAGGCGGTGGAGTCGACAACGACTGAGTTGGGAGTGTCGACTGGGTTGAGGAGGACAACGGCTGCGACATTATCAGTAGAAGGCCAATGTGAGACGCAATCTGAGTGAGAAGTGTCTGCATATTCTGGATTGTCTGTCTCAACTCGTCAGTCTCCCGCCTCTGCTCCTACATCTCTAGCCTCTGCTGGGTGAGCTTCGACTCCATGGCCTCTATCCGGCTCTGGTCCTGCGCTCGGGATGTCGAGGGCCGCTCATTCGTAGTCGGAGGGGTCGGTGCACCAAGTGGCCCGAGCACGGCACGTGCATGGCCACTGTCTACAAAGCCATAAACACGGTCGTGCTCCCAGCCACCTACAGCCTCCACCCAAGCTCCTGCGTCGAACTCCTCCGGTGTGCCTCCACGCTCGATCACAGTCCTCGTGTAAGTTTCCTACACATGTTTATATTTTAAATATATATGAACTATAAATAAAAATTATGTAAATCAAATAGACATATATAAATACTTACCATTATATACAAGGCTCTGCTATCAATGTAGTCCCCCGCTCCTCGTCGACGATGGTAGGTGCGCTCAAACACCTCCATCATCGACGGGCGTTGGACAGTGTCGTCCTCTGCTACGCGCATCTTAATTTAGAAAATTAACAAATACATTAGTATCATTATACACAATATATAATTTAATTAAAAATAATTAAATTATACATACTATACGACGCTCATGAACCGCAAAAGAGATGGAGCCACCAGTGTGGCGCGCGCCCGTGCGTCCCCCCCGGACATGCGATTTCTCGACGCAGTCTGGGAGACCTCCTGCCACTCAGGTGTGTCCCATCGCTCAATGAGCTGGTCCCACACAGGGCCAGGAATCCACTAGGGGGTGTGTCCCCGAGTCTGCCCTATATGTGTGGCCCCCAGTTGTCTTATCATGGTCTGACGGGCCCGCTGAAGCAGCCCATTATAGAGAGCGCGGGCAAGACGCTCCCATGCAACATCCACAAAAGTGGTCTGGTCCTCCGACCATGTATAATGAGCTTGCAAAAAAATTTTTTATTACAGATGAATATTTAACATTAACATTAATTTAATAAATATACTTACTGTGAACTCTCGCCACAACAAATCCATATGCTCATGGGGCACGTGAGACCATGTAGACCATGGAGGGAGAATTCTGTTAGGCCCTCGTGGCCTATGTCTCGAAAACGACGGTCTTGGATCTACTGAGGGTGGCAGAGGGATAGTAGCTGAAGGTGAAGGGAAGGTGGCCAGATCAGGTGAGGGAACGATGGACAGATCAGATGGGGGGATGGTGGCCGAAGGTGGGGGGATGGTGGTGGAAGGCGAATGGTCAGTGGGTACAAGTGGGGCGGGTGGTAATCGTCGGGGGTCCTACGAGGAATGCCTCCTCGGGAACTGATATCTCGAACCACAGCTCTAAAAATTTAATATAATTAGATTATATATAATAGATTAATAGATATATTTAATAATTGAATATATACTTCATATTTATAATTATTTGTCATCGTTATTATCATCATCCATGTAATACTCTTCTTCTTGTTCTTATGTATCGGAATCTTGAAATTCTTCTTCATCTCCCTCATCGTCATTCTGTCCTTCCTCAACTTCATTATTGTCGTCATCAACGTATTTTATTTCTAATTGAACTAACTCTGTGTCATCATCCTCGAGTATTGGACTAACTCGTTCCACTTCGGAAGGATCTTCTTCTTGCCAGAAGTCATCTGCTGGCTCATTCTCTCCAACTATCGGGTCAATTTTTCCTCTGGCTTTAGTCTTACAAACTACACGTCAATCTGTCATATCTTTCTTTCGAGACAGATACTGCATATAATATACTTGTTCAACTTGAGATGTCAATATAAATGGCTCATTTGAAGCCAATTTTGATTTGTAATTGACCTCGACCAGCTGTTTATACTTTAGATGAACTCTCATGCCCCTATCGCTTGTATCAAACTAATGACATTTAAAAAGGGCAACTAATTTACATCAACGTATTCTATTTCTAATTGAACTAACTCTGTGTCATCATCCTCGAGTATTGGATTAACTTGTTTCACTTCGGAAGGATCTTCTTCATGATAGAAGTCATCTGCTGGCTCATTCTCTCCAACTATCAGGTCAATTTTTCCTCTGGCTTTAGTCTTACAAACTACACGCCAATATGCCATATCTTTCTTTCAAGATGGATACTGCATATAATATACTTGTTCAGCTTGAGATACTAATATAAATGGCTTATTTGAAGCTAATTTTGCTTTGTAATTAATCTCGACCAGCTGTTTTTACTTTGGATGAACTCTCATGCCCTATCGCTTGTATCGAACCAATGACATTTAAAAAGGGCAACTGATTTACATCCAAAAAATTGCAATTCAATGACTTCTTCCAATAGTCCGTAAAAGTCAACATCATATTCGGCATACGTTGTCCCTTTGACGCAGACCCCGACATTCATAGTCTTTTTTGTAGATGAATATTCAAGTGTGTGAAATTTATATCCATTAACAAAATAACCATTATAACATTGTACAAGTCGTGCCGGTCCGCTAGCAAACTCAAAAATTAATTTAGTTATCTATTTCGCCTCTGTGTTATGTGCTGTAAGCTTGAAACCAATTAGGGAACTCACGATTTCGTAATCTTTCTAATTGTTCATCGCTGTAAATTGAGTATTTTGTCACCATCTCAATGTCAAATATTTCAATGAACTTCTTAATCTCTGGTGACAATCATAAGTGACAACTCCCTCAGCCCATAATGTTTTGAGTTCATCAATTATGGGATAGAGAAACACATCAATTTCTTTGCGAGGACCCCTAGGACCCGGAATAATCATTGAAAGATAGATAAATTCATCTTTCATACACATTGAGGGCGGCAAATTATAAACTGTTAACAGCACTGGCCATACTGAATACAGAGTTACTGAATTACTAAACGAATTAAAACCATCTGTGCACAATCCCAACCTGATATTTCTAGTCTCCCTAGCAAATGAATGATAACACCTATCCAAATATTTCCATGCTTCACTGTCGGATGGATGAGTCATTATTGTATCATCACGACTTCTTGCATGCCAACTCATGTAGGGGGCAGTTTTTTTCGACATGAATAACTTTTGAAGCCTCGATGTCAGTGGAAAATATCAAAGCACCTTAAAAGGGATTTTTTTTGTCGGACTGATTTCTTCTCCTTGAAACGAGAATGTTCATATACTGGGCATTGCTCTAACTGTGTATTTTCTTTATAATATAAAATACAATTATTTGGGCACGCGTGTATCTTTTCATACCTAAGTCCTAATTTCCTCATCAACTTTTTTGTCTTATAAAATATTGGCTCAAACTTATTTTTTGGAGATAGCATACCATTGATAAAGCCTGCAATCTGATCAAACACAACCTTGCTGATATTACAATCGAACTTGATGTTCAGCGGTTGTGTCATTGCCGAAAATCTTGTATAATTAGGATAATTCTCATACAAAGGTTCATCGGCAGCTTTCAACATCTCGTAAAATTCTGCAGCCTCATTATTCGGCAATTCAATCTGTATCTCAGGTTGTTCTTCAGTGACTTCAAATGTCGTAGTATCGGGTGGCACTACCATCTCAGTAACTGACTCAATATTATCATTTAAATGAAATTATTCTCCAAGACTATTTAGAATCTGGATTAGGTGGATTGGAAGAAGAAACACCAGTAGAAGAAGATTCACCGTGAGTTTGGACAACAGGATTACTTGACGTAACTCCCCGTGATAATTTCATACAAAATATCTTGGTGTGAATCCTTTTATATACAGATGCATTGTGACAGTTTCTCGGTCCAAAAATCTTATGTTCGAATATTTCCGGCACGGGCATCGGATTTTATCACCACTAAGAAATTTTTCATTCGAGTAGGTGAAATTTAAGAAGTAAGTTACGCCTACTCGAAATTCATCCGTTATAGCTCCACGATGAATTCGTCGTTACATCCAACTTCGATCGTCCGACATGTTCTGTCAAAAAGTTTGCAATATCTTTAGGTAATGTCTTTGGGTGGGATGGTCTTATTCCATTCAGAATTCATATTATTCATATTGCACTTAGTATTTCTTTTAGTCATTAACTTCATTCTAAATTTTGGCAGCATCTCTCTATAGTTCTCCGAATACGCATATCATCTGGGTGCGTATCGGAGAACAAGGGAGATAGAAGCCAAAATTTAAAAATGAATAATGACTAAAAAAATAAACTAAGTGCAATATAAATAACTATGTTCCCAAATTATCTAATTAGGGACAATTCAAGGGTTGTACGTCATATAAAAGATCATTAACTTCGTTTACACGAACATACAACCCCCGAGCGGATCTAAGGTTTTGCAAAATTAAAACTTGACTCATCGATTGTACGTGAAACGTATCAACTCATCTTGATTTTTTTTTTCTAAATTTATGGATGCCGGTGCAAGTCCATAGTGGACGATTCCGCGCGAGTCCAAAGTGGACAATTCCAGCACGAGTCCATCCATTGTAGACGATTCTGGTACGAGTTCATCCATTGTGAACGATTCCAGCGCGAGTCCACTATGGACGATTTGATCGCGAGTCCAAAGTAGATGATTTGTCGCGAGTCCACAGTGGATGATTCCGGCGCGAGTCCTTAGTGGACGATTCTGCGTGACTAATTAATTAATATTAAACTAATTTCATTAAATTAACTTTAAAAAAATTAAACCCTAATCAATATTAACCATTAATTAATAGATGTTAACCAAACTAATTACCTAATTAACGATTAATTTCTAATAATTAATAATAAAAATTAAAAAAATAATTAAACCCTAATCAAACTGTTATTACCCTAATCACAGTTTGATTAGAGGTTAATTACCCTAATCAAGTAATTAATTAGGGTAATTAACCCTAATCAAGCAGTAGCCGACATCACTACCGGCTATTGTTCGATGCATTGGGGCCGATGGTAATCGGCCCCAATGCGGCGCAGGTCGGGTTGACACCGGCGCGGAGAGGGCGGCGCGCGGAATGAAACAAATAGGCCGGAATGAAATATGTAGGCGGAGGATCGGTGCATACCAGAAGGGAGAGGTTCACCGGCGGCAACAAGTAGCGACTCTGTGGCAACCGACAGCGACGGACGGCAGCGGCAACAAGCGACAGCGGCGAGCAGAGAAGAAAGAGGAAGGGTCGAGCGCGAACGCAAATAAAAAAGATTTTCACCGATGGCTCGAGGACCATCGGAACACCATGGATTTGTAACTTTGTTATCACCGACGGCTACATGAGCCGTCGGTTAAGAGTGTTTTAATATTCGCGTTGTATACGTGGCATTAAATAATAAGCGACGATCGCATTCAGTCGTGGCTAATGAGTTATTCATATCACCGACGACAGCATACAGCCGTGGCTAATAAATTTTTTTATTTCACACCCCTTGCGCGCCATCAACTATAAGCAACGACTATATTCAGTCGTATGCCAGTCGTGACTGATTTAGTTACTCACATCACCAATGGCTCCAGTGGCCCCGCTAAGTCATGGTTAATAACTTATTTTATTTCGCGCCCCTTGCGCGCCATGAACTATGAGAAACGGCTCTGGTTGCCATATGCGAGCTGCGGCTGATTTGGTTACATCAGCCACGGCCACTGCGATCGACGCAAAGCCGTGAATAATTCTGACGGCCCTGGCGGCCATCGGTGATCCCCGTGGTTAATGTGGTATATTCTAGTAGTGTTTGAATGCTGATGTAGACATGCTGACTAGGATTATCAATCCATGCCAGCATCCTAGTCAGCGTGTCCATGTCAGCATGCTGAATGTTATTATCTTTTTATTAAGTGGATTAATTATAAAATATATCCCCATTTTTCATGTTTTTCTCTGATCTATCCAAACTTTTCAATTTTCCCAATTATATACCACAGCTTTCGATTTATTTCAAATTTATACCACCGTGATCCCAACGTCAAAATTATCATCTGAATACTGACCTAGCAATGCTGACCTAGCAGTGTTGACGTGGGGCAACAACCCAGTGAGCATTCTTATCAAGTTTTTAATTACAAATATATATTAAGCAAATACTTTATTTGTAATTAACCCTAGATGTAAGCATTGCCTTGTCAACAAAGTTGATTTTAATTTTTTAACTCGTCTAAAATAAAAAACTTATAGCTTTGCTGACTAGACAATGTTTATATCTAGGGTTAATCCAGGGTTAATCACAAATAAAGATTATATATGGGGTTAATTACAAATAAAACTTTGTTTAATATTAGTAATTAAAAACTTAATTGATAAGAATATTGAGTGGGCTACTGACCCACATCAGCAGCGCCAGGTCAGCATTCAGACGATAATTTCGACGCTAGAATCACAGTGGGATAAATTTAAAATAAATCGAAAGCTAAGGTATATAATTGGGAAAATTAAAAAGTAGAGATAAATTAGAGAAAAATATGAAAAATTATGATATATTTTTAATTAACCTACTTAATAACAAGATAATAACAGTCATCATGCTGACGTGGACATGCCGACTGGGATGCTGACGTGGACTGCTAATCCCAATCAACATGTCCACGTCAGCATTCAAACATGATAACTAACAGATAGTTAACAACGGGATAGATTTAAAACGAAATAAAAATTAGAGACCTCATTTGATACAAATGAAAAAAATGAGATATATTATGAAGAGAGAGTAAAAATTGGGATATATACACTAATTAACCCTAGATAAAATATTTTACATTATCGCACAGTTCAATATGTTATTTCACTAAAATTAACCACCTTCAAGAATATTTACGCGAGAGAATTCCAATTTTAAAATTAAAAAGTAATTTAGGTTTTAATAATTTTGAATTATCAATTTAAATTTTAGTAAACTATTTTTTTTTAGGAACCCCCCCCGGTTCAGGTGATATTCATTCATAGATTGGGGAGAGGATAATGGTGTTTTTTAAGAAAACCCCCCATCAGGTCAGGTGATATTCATAAGAAAACCATCGTATTCACGAAATTCCATCAAAGTTAGTAAAGTACTTTTAATAGTGAACTTTTGTTCATTAACTATTTAACGTATCCTTTTTTTTTCTCCAAAACATAAAGGATATGATTAATAACTTAAGCCAAGATGAGATACATCCTCGCTTAAAATTACATCAAGGTCGGGAGGACGTACAATAGTCCAAACACTGGACTCTTTATGTCTTCTAGCATAATTTGTTGCCCAATGGACAACTTTATTACAACATCTATTTACAAAGGTAATATGAACAGTTGATAAATTATTTAGCTCATGGAAGATGTTATTGAACATGGTCCGGTGCTGCCAGGGAATATAATTCTTGTTATTGATCAAGTCAACAATCTACTTGCAGTCGGATTCAATGAGTACATTCTTGATATTCCTGGAAATAACAAGAGAGATAGCATGAAAAATAGCATATGCTTCATAATAGAAACTAGAAGGTGAATTAAAGTAAATGGCTGAGGCAACAAGACACTCCCCTGAATGATTCCTAAGAATAAGTTCAGCTGTACCATTATTATCCAAGAAAGCTTCGTCACAATTCAATTTGAACCAATTGATGGGAGGTGCATGGAGTCCAAACACAGGTATTGACATTATTAACTACAGAGCTCTCAGGAATATGAACATTCATATAATTTAAAGAATAAGACATAATGCGCATCACAATGTTATTAACGATAGGTCGTCCATCACCATGCATAATATTGTTACGAAAGAACCAAATGAACCACATAGCATTAGCAACAATAGCCTTGGAGTCCAAATTCAAGATAGAATTCAAACTCAACAAGTGTCAGCTACCAGAATGCCAATTTAAACAACTGAAAAGATCCAAATTGAGGCGTTGACCAAGACAAGACTAGATTTCAGAGGAAAAAGCACATAATGAAAATAATCGAGGCAAAGTTTCCACTTCAGAATTACAAAAAACACAATTCTGTTCAGAAGAAATACCCAAAGAATAAAACTGAGATCGAGTTAAAAGTTTTCCATGAGAAACCTTGCAAAGGAATAACTTTACCTTGGGAGAGGTGCATAATTTCCAAATCTGGCCCCAATTAGATCTTAAACCAGAAGTATTATGATTCAAGGTTTTTAAGTATAGGTATGCAGAAGATGAGGTTGTCATACCGTTAATTTCAGGCGTCCAGACTATGTAATCATCATTGGGATGAGTTGATAATTCAATACCTGAGATGACACTCCAAAGCTAAGAGCTGCAAAAGGTTAGTCCAATAAAAGAAGACCATTTTTTTTCATACATCAAGTGATTAACATGAGTAATATGATTAATAAGGTTGATATTAAAAAAATTGGGTTTTAGGGCAAGGGGCAAGTCAAGAACCCAATTATCATTAAGTAAAGAGGTAGAGTTACCGTTACCTATGATGCTTTTGAAGCCAAGATGCAGATTTGAAAAAGCTTGCACAAATAATTTCCAAGCCCAAGAGGATTTCTTAGGAGGAGTTAGATTAGTACAAGAGAGAGTAGAATATTTAGAGTGCACAATTTTAGTCCAAATGGAATCAGATTTATTGAGGTATGAGTGGATTCTCTTAGCATGAAGGGCTAGACTCTTGGTTTTAATATCTTGCAAACCCAAACCACCAAGGGATTTAGGAAGGGTAACAGTGTCCCAATTGACTAAATGGATATTCCTTTTAGCAGGGTCATTGTTCCACAAAAAGTCTCTCATTTTGATTTCTATCTTGTCACAAAGTTCTTTAGCTTGCCAAGTGACAGAAATAGAATGAGTAGGAATAGAATTAATGATAGACTTAATCAGAACAAGTTTCCCGACTTGAGATAGAATGGAAGCTTTTCAATTACTGAGCTTAGAGTCAATTTGGGAGATGATATAATCATTAGTCTTAGGAGGAGGTCTTCTAGGGCTAATCATAACCCCTAGGTACTTAAATGGGCATGTACCTAGTTTCATACCAAGCTTATGAGAAATCCTAATTTTAATCTTAAGACTAGTATGTTTAGGAAAAAAAATTCAGACTTGGACCAATTTATTTTTTGACCAGTTAAGATTTCATAATGGGAAAAAATGGATACAACATAGTCCAAGCTTTTAGAATTAATCTTAAGAACAAGAACAATGTCATCAGCAAACATTAAATGACTAATGTACAGAGAGTTTTTTAATTTGTAAGGAGTTAGTTTATTAAAAGACACAGATTCATTGATAAGAGTAGTAAGAATTTGGGAAACAAGAATATAAAGGAAAGGTGATATAGGATCACCTTGCCTAATCCCTCTAAAGGAGGGGAAGAATTCAGACACTCACTTGAGAGTTAATAAGACAAGCAAAGGAAGGGGAACTTATGCAAGCAAGAATTCATTGAATAAATTTCTAAGAGAATCAAAGGCTTTCTCAACATCAATTTTAACAATAATGTAGGGGGTACTACTTTTAGAATCATAAAGAGAGTGAACAATTTTTTGCACAACAAGGATGTTGTCATGAATGCTTCTGCCTTTAACAAAGGCAGATTGCTCCCAACTGATTAAGTGGGGCATACAAGATTTCATTATGTTAGCAATAATTTTAGAAAGAATACGATAAGAAATATTACACAGGGCAATGGGTCTATAGTCCTTGACAGATTTGGGAGATTTAGTTTTGAGAATAAAGGTAAGTATGGTTTTATTCCAGGAAGAGGGAAGGATGACAGTATTAAAAAACTGGTGAATAGAGCTAAATAGGCTATTAGAGATGATATTCCAATAATTCTTGTAGAACTCAATTGTAAAACCATCAAACTCATGACTTTTACCATTTTTAAAAGAACTAATAGTATCTTTAATTTTAGACATAGTAACAAGCTTCACAAGCATATCAGCATAATTAGAAGGAAGTTGAGAGGTACAAGACCAATTAGGAGCATTTGAACGAGAGTTAGCATACAAACTCCAAAGATTTTTGTAGTGAGTAACAAATTCTAAAAGAATAGCTTTATCATCTTACATGGATTCTTAGAATTGGAGATAGAAGCGATAAAATTAATACGTCTACGAATAGTAACAATCCTATTATAAAAAGTTGAATTATGATCCCCATCTTGAATCCAATTAGTTTTGGAGTTTGACCACCATTTGAGACAAATTTGTCTCTGAAGAGCAGTATGTTTATTATAGAGGCTTCTAAGACGAGAATCAATATCTATAGGGTGATTAGGGATGCCTTCAAGGGACTCTAGCATTTGAATATCCATAGTAGTAGACTCAAGAAGAGTCTCTAGGTGCACAAGAGAGTGTTAATTCCAGTGAGAGAGGGCTCCCCTGGTTTTATGTAATTTAGAGTCAAAACTAGAATTAGGAGATAAGAAAGTAGAAGTCCAAGCATTGCTAACTATATTATAGCTTTCTTCATATTCCAACCAAAAATTCTGGAACTTGAAAAAGTTTATTAACAGCTTATTTCTTGGTAGGAATATTATAGAAAATAGGACAGTGGTCGGAGAGGGTTCTGTTTAAATGTTTAATATTACAGTGGCCAAAGAAATATAACCAGGCTGTATTGGCAAAGACTATATCCAGTCTAATTAAGATTTTAGCAAGTCCTTTGCGATTGTTTGACCAAGTGTACTTATTACCAAAAAACCCTAAGTCTATTAAACCAAGGTGATTAACAAAAGAATTGAAGTAAAATCCTTAACAAATTTGGTAAATTTAAAAGTCTGACCACCAAACTTATCATGAGCATGTAAAATACTGTTAAAATCACCCATTAACAACCAAGGATAAGCATTAAAGTTTATTTGAGAGAGAGTATGTCATAAAGTAGATCTAATTGATGGATCAGTACTAGCATAGAAGTGAGATAAAACAAAATGTTCACAATTAACAAATTGAAAAACAACATGAATTACTTGGGAAGAAATGGATATAACCTGAGAATTAACCAAATCAGCATTCTAGGCAATTATAATTCCACCAGAGGCACCATTGCTTGGCTGGATAGCTGTCTGTCAGCTTTTACCAAAAACTCTAACCAACTTGTTGGAAACAAAGTCATTCAAATGAATTTCTTGAAGAGAAACAATTTTAACATTAGAGGATTTAATCTGAAAGGATAGGAATTCTCTAACAGGGAGCCTCCAAGCACCCATAATAATCCAATTAAGGACATTCATCTAAAATGGTGAAGAGTTTGGAGACTCAATGGAAAGAAGAGGGTCTTCAACCTCAGAATGATTTAAGTCAATATCAGGAAGAGATCTATGCTTCTTAAATTTGCTGGTACCCTCAATTCTAATGCCAAGGGAGGGGGACCTAGGGGGTTTAGGATGCTTTCTTCTTGAAGGCTTGGGAGGGGGGTGGAGGCTAGAGGAGTTGAATGAGGTTTGAAAGGCAGCCTTAAGGTGCCTAGCCAATTCCTCAAGGGATTTAGGGGAAGGGGGAATAAAGGTGAAACTATTGTCAAGAGGGGGAGAGGAGAGTAGAGGTAGCAACGGGCTGGGCCAGCCCATGGGCGGCACGGGCCCAGCCCGATTTTGGGCCGGGCTCATCTTCTGGGCAAGCGGGCCATGCTAGGCAAGCGCGGGAGGCCTAGGTCGGTGCTGCCAAACCAGGGTCTGGCAACGCCGACCTGGATCTGGCACACGCCAGATGTAGGTCGGCCCGAGCCAGGCTCGGGCCGACGAAGATATTATTATTTTTTAAAAGAATTCCTATAATACCCCTCTCCTTCTTCATTTCTTCTATCTTCATCTTCAACTTCTTTTCTTAATCCTTAACTCTCTTTCTCTCAATCCTTAACTCTCAACTCTCAATTCTCAACTCTCTTAGACTCTTACTCTCAACAATCTAAGTTCATTTACAATCATTCTCAACAACATTTTAAGCTCATCAAGAAGACAAGGATTCAAGATTGTTGTTATTTTTTTTAATCTCTTCAATTTGTTTCATTGATTAGTATAATATTTATACTTTTTATATTTTTAATTTTTACTAATGGCGGATGGCGATTTTTCAGGTTATACTCCATAAACTGGATCAAATATGTTAGAAGAAATATCTCCTGCTACTCCTACCACTCCTACCACTCAACAAAATCAAAACATAGAGATAAGTCCATCTATTAATTTATATCCATTAGGTAAAAAAAAAAGTATGGTTTGGAAATATTTTGAGAAAATTATTGAACCTAATGGCACCATAACAACAGTCCGGTGCAAAAAATGTCAAAAAATTCTTTCGGCTTCAACAACCGGAGGAACTGGTCATTTATTACGTCATGCAAAGGGTCATGACACTAAGGTTGCACAAACTCAACAAATTCTTAATTTATCTTCTTCTGGTTTAACAGCTTTTTCGTATGATCATGATTTTCAACGTCGAGAACTTGCAAAATTAGTTATTCAAAGTGAATCTCCTTTTTGTTTTGTTGATCAACCAAGATTTTCTAGTTGGATTCAAAATACTTTACAACCAAAATATAAAAAAAATACTCAAAATATAATGAAAAGTGATGCTTTAAAATTATTTTTTATATATAGAGAAAATATAATGACTAGTTTTCAAAATAATAAATCAAAAATTTCTTTAACATCTGATGTTTGGTCTAGTCAACGTACTACTAATTCTTACATTTGTGTTACTGCACATTGGATTGATGAAAATTTTATTTTGCAAAAAAGAATTATTAGTTTTAAAATTTTTGAATATCCACACACTTCTGTTGTCATTTTTTCTGCTATTAGATTTGTAACATCTTTCTATAATATAAATGATAAAAAAAAAATCGATTAGTTTTGATAATGCTAGTAATAATGATGTTGTTATTCCTCCCCTTATACAGTTATTTAAACCAGTATTAGATTGTGAGTTATTTCATGTTCGTTGTGTTTGTCATGTTCTTAATTTATATGTACTAGATGATTTAAAACAAGTAAATATACATGTAGAAAAAATAAGAAATGTTATTAGATATATGTGTTCTTCAAAAGCAAGAAGACAAGAATTTAAAAAATTATGTCAATATTTTAATAAATCATTTAAAAAATTTAATGGTGATGTTATTACTAGATGGAATTCAACGTATCATATGCTTATGTCTACTATAAGATATCAAGATATCCTTACAATATTTTACAATCAAAATATGTCTGATGATCCAATTAATAATAATGATTGGTTAGTTGCTGGGCATATTACTCAAATTTTAGAACTTTTTAATAAAGCTACCGAACAACTTTCCGATGTTTATTATCCTACATGTAATTTAACTCTTTCACATATAGTTTGTATTAGTGAAGTAATTTCTTCATATAAACATCATCATTTATTTACACAAATTATTTCTTTAATGGAATCTAAATTTAAAAAGTATTGGTCAGATATACTTACTTTATTTTGTTTAGCAATATGTTTAGATCCTAGAATGAAAATTGATGGTTTAA
Source organism: Canna indica (assembly GCA_034359265.1). Lineage (NCBI taxonomy): Eukaryota > Viridiplantae > Streptophyta > Magnoliopsida > Zingiberales > Cannaceae > Canna > Canna indica. Next base: position 12,601,613 of record CP136893.1, on the reverse strand, counting down.
ATATGTTGTTAGATGATTATTATAATAATATAGAATTAGATAATGTTGAAGAAAAAAAATTAAAAAATTTGAATTTATTGAATTTTATGTTTGTATTTTACGCTTCAAAATTTGGTGATATAATTACAAATAAGACAACATCTTCTTCTAGATTAAGAGATGATGGTGGGAATAATATTAATTCTCAACTTGGTCGTAGAATAAAAAAAACTAAATCTACTAATTTTAATGAATTTTTTTTCCTAGATCATAATCATTCTGAAGAAATAGATGATAATGAAATTTTAGCATGGTGGAAAAAATAAGAAAATACGTATCTTATTATTTCTATCATGACACGTGATATACTAATTGTTTCTGTGTCTACAGTAGTTTCCGGGTCTTGTTTTAGTGCAGGAAATAGAATTCTCGACGAAAAAAAGAGCCGAATGAGTGAAGAAACGGTTGAAATGTGCATTTGCTTAAAAGACTGGTTGGATGCTGAAGATAGATTACAAGATAAGGGAGAACACGACACTTCATCATCGGGAGAGGAGGAAGCTCAAACAAGCGAAGCTGGTGCTGCTGGTCCAAGTACAAGTTAAATCACCGGGACTACGGGTGATTAAAAATGTAAAAAAAACTACGTAGACCTGATCCTTCTATAGTTAATCATTGGGGAGTACAAGTTTAACTATAGAAGTTACGTATGCAACCTTTTAGGGGGGGGGGGCTATGGGGAGAGTGAGACCTAATGTTGGTTGAAGTTTTAAGTGGAGGTGGAGGTACAACATTAGGTTTAGGTTTAAGAGGGGTGGCAACATGGATGGGGGATCAGAGGGGGAATTGATCTTACTACTATTCTGGCGAGGCGAGTCAGCCGAGATCCCAGGATCCTTATTAACCCGAGCAAAGATTTCCTTCGACACAGAAGGAGAACACGCACTTCTAGGGTTCCGTCAGTGAGATTATCGGCGTTGGACTTGGATCTAAGGGCCGCATGCCGGTTCAAGTAGGGAGTCAACATCCACACCAAATGAAGGGTTCAGATCATTGCCAGAAGAGGGGGGAACAACACATTCGGTTGGGGAATGAGAGGTCGAAGCATTAGAATTATTAACCAAATGAGAAGAGGAATTTTTGCACTGCTCAACAAGGGAACAATCCACATCACGGTGGCCAACAACACCACATTGAAGGCAAATAATCGGAATATTTTCGTAAACAACGGGTTGAAAAAATTCCGAGTCATTAACAGAAATCCAGATTCCTTGCCGGATAGGCAAGGCTAAATCAATTTCGACGCAGACACGAATGTAGCGGCCACGTTCAAATTAAAAAAAACGTTCATCAATTCAGAGAACTTTACCAAAGTTTTGAGCAATAGCAGTGATCGAATCGGAGTGCCAAAATTCCAGAGGCAAGGATTGAAAACGAATCCAAACAGTGGCAGTCATAAATAATTCATCCCATGGCCGAAACATGGGTTTCCACGGCATAAGCCTCAAAACATCACCGCGAAAGGTCCAGGGATCGCCGGTAAGAACTAGGTTAGCCGAATCGGCAGAATCGAATAGGAAAACAAAGAAATTCTCGTCTAAATCCAAAACCGATTTGAAACCATACATAAACCAAACGCGGGAAGCCCAAGAACGGATAAAATCTAAAAGGGGGGGGGGGGTTCCCCAGAAATTTACCTATGAGGCTGTTAGCCCAGGGTTGACGCCAAGATGCCGTTTGCTCGGAAGTGAAGGAGATGTGGTCCGGAGTCGACAATTTAATTCTGGTAAGAGTTGGAGAGGAAACCCTAATTTTGGAATTAGGATTTTCTTGATGGAGAAGATGCACCCAAGAGAAGGGCTTTTGAGACTTCAGAGAGGACGCAGAGGAAGGATCCACCGACGGAGAGGACCGGGAAGTGACCGAAGAGGAAGGAGGCCGGCGGGGGGCATCAGCGGATTCCCCAAAAATGGGGCTTTGCGTTTGCGGAGAAGGCACTGGTGGAGAGACCTCCAAAGAGGAAGTCCGAAGAGGTGTTGGAGGAAGGGGAGGACGACGAGGATCGTCGGGTGGATCGGGGGGCGGAGGGGGCGGAGGGAGAAAAGTCGCCAGGGCGGTCACTCATCGCTAGGGCAATTTTTTTGACCTCTTCAATTTAACATATCCAATTTTAATTATCTATATTTAATTATATTCTCTTTTATTATATGAAGCAAAAGGTCTTATATTCCATGGTGATGGTGTTTTGTTGTAAACATCAAAATAAGGACAGCCTGGTGAAAAATAAAAATCATAAAAATTTTCGGCTAAAATGTACAAAATTAAAAGAATTTTTTTTTATAGGATAATATCAGAACCATTTATTGGATGCAATCGTTTTACATATTCACATCATTTGATTGTTGAAATGAAAGCAAGCATCTGCTGCCTTCAACGTTGCCAACTTGCCACCAATCGATGTTCGTATTTACAACCCTAGCCCTTATCTCACGACAAGCTCAGGTACACGCCGGTGGCCACTCCGACGGCGTACACCCCCACCACACTGGCGACGACCTGTGTCCCGGCACGCGTCACCAATCCGAGACCGGAGATCCCTGCGACCCCGATCGGGACGCGGCGGAGCACCGCCCGCCCAGCGCCGGCGAGCACGGCGTCCCGGAAGAGGTCGGCGGCGAAGGCGCGGAACTCGGCCGGATCGAGGTCCTCGGTGCTGCTGGGGATGGCCCGGCGGAATGCGGCGTCCACCTGGGCGCGGGCGGGGGGATCGGGAACCCAGCGGCGCACGAGGGGAATGGCGCCGGAGAGCGAGGCGTGGAGGGAGGCGGCGGCATCGACGAGCTGGTAGCGGCGGACGCCCGGGAAGGCGTGCTGCGCCTCGGCTAGGCAGCGTTCAAACTCGGCCTCGCAGACGGCGTCGAACTCTGGCGACGAGGTCAGCGCTGTCTCCACCCGCTTCGATGCGTTTAGCCCCATTTCTACCAAACACGATGATGATGATGATGATTCGAATGCTTATATATTCCATATATTAACAATATAAAATATCCAATTAAAAAATCCAAAAGCAGGAAATATTACCAAAATATCACCAAAAACACCAAATTTACTTGAAATAATTCCTAAAATGCTATAAAATAGGTTTGGACCAAATTGGACCAAACAGGTTCAATATAAAGGCCCGTCCATGTTGGTTGGAACCTCCGCAACACAACACAATTAATCCATTTAAACTTTTTTTTTTTAATTATACTTTTTTTACTTTATTTGTTTTGGAATATATTGTATATAAATATTAACATTAAAAAAAAATCAAGATAATATAATATTAAATAAATTACATAACCGTTCTCTTACCATCGTTGTTGGTACAAGTGGTTCGACACTTGTTCTCCTTAGATCTTGTTTGGATGATGAGAAACATGATTTAGTAATGTATGATATGGTATGGTGTTATGGTATAGTACTGTAAAAACTATTATTTTGTTTGCGAGGATGATATGATATGGTATGATTAAATGACAGTAGCTAAGGAGGAGAACAGAGTCTTGGCTAAGTCGATCAAGAATGATAAATAAAAGTCTAATATGATATGTGTATATAAAAGACATAAGAGGAATTATAAGTTTTGATTGATGATATTTTAGAAATAAAATTTTATGAAATCATGAGAAATCACCAAATCTATGGTTGAAAAACTTGATCAAAATTTATGATTTTCAAACCATGAGATTATCTACCATACCGTGATCATTTATTAGAAGTCTTCTCAAATATAAAATTAAATCATACCATACCATAATAAATCATACTCTACAATAAAACAAACAAGGTCTCAAATTGGAGTCTTGTGAATGGAAAAAAATATCGTTGAAAGAACTTTACCCCTTTAGTGGGAGAGTATGGTTTATCATGGTATGGTATGGTATGATTTTATGTTTGGGAAGACTTTCAAAACTATGATATAGTATGGTATGATAATCTCATTATTTTAAAACCATGAATTTTGTAAAAATTTTGAAACTACCAATTATCAAATTTCGGTGGTTTCCCATGATTATCAAATTTTAATACCTAAAATATTCATCAACTTTTCGTGTTCTTCTTTTATCCGTCGGTTCTTATTATGTTTTCATTTCTTCTGATTTCTTTTTTTGATCGTCGATTTTTGGAGCAACCTTCTTCTTCTTTATCCGCCGGTTCTTTTGAAGCTTTCTTTCTTTGTTCGTCTGTGTTTTTGGATTGTTAAGGTAAGTTATTTTTCTTCCTTATTTTGTACATAAAGACACGGTACTATTGTACCATGTGATTTGATGCAATGTGTATTTTTATTTTGGTATTTATCTTTTTCATGTTCTTGAGTTTTATCAGATTATGAATTCACTAATAGCTTAGTGGTTACACATCTGATTATGTTGATTGAGATTATGAATTCACTAATAGCTTAGTGGTTACACATCTGATTATGTTGATTGAGATTTGATCCTCGATTGTAGTATTTTATGTATCTTTTTATCTCTTCATATGTTTTATAAAATGTATTTTGTGCGTATAATTTTCGTGTATTTGTAGGGGGTGCACCAATTATATTATAAAGTATGGGTAAGTGTTAAAGCAAAAAAACACCGTCTTAATTTAAACTTGTATTTAATCTCCTCTGCTTCCACGTGAGATATATGCCCTCTTTTCTATTGAAATGATTTTTTTTTAAAAAATAAAGGCTTGCCTTTTCATGCTGAATAATCATAATAAACTCGATTCAAGGAACTGATTCCAATCTTCTCCACCATCTCTTTATTTCCTTCGTCCTCACTATATATATATATATATATATATATACTTAATTGAAAATTATATAAGTCATGTATCACAGTCACTACTATTTATGCTTACTTTCTTTTTCTAAAAATTACAAATACTGGAGTCATGCTTTGTTAATTTAATCATGGAATAAAATCATTTGACGTTGCTATTAAAATGTGTACCTGTAGATAATTAATCGTGTATATATGTACCATATTACTGTATTAGTTATGTTTTAAATAAATTAATCTATTTATATTATTCGGGTCATGCCACACAATACCACCTATGTATAATTGTACTAAACATACCATATATTACCTATTTAATAATTTGAATAAATTACACTGATCTCTCTTTTATTTGTTCAAATTATAATCATCTTTTCTGAGTAATTTTTTTAGGAGAGGTTTGTATAATATTTTACAAAACTCATGAGAGGTTTGTGTAATCTTATTTCGTTATACGAGGATTTTGTGTAATTTTTTATAAAACTCAGGAAGGTTACAAAATAAAATTACAAATACAAAAAAATCAGTATAATTTTACTAAATCTCAAAGAAGATCAATATAATTTACCCTAATAATTTTTGACACGGGAGTAAATTTAATTTGGTTCATGTTTAAACTAGATAATGAGGTTCATGTCACACAACACATTTACAACCCATCATGTAGTATTTCTGTCCTTAAACGAGTTACAATTTTCCCAAGAGCTAAATATAAAAATATCCAAGATATTCGATCATGTATCTTTTGCATGTTGAATGAAGGCTTAAAGCTTACTTTTCAAATTAGATATGCTAAAATTGAAACTTCTCCTGGGATGAACATCATCGTGTATTTTTTAAAAAATAATTATACTAAACCATTGTATTACAATACATCTGTACAAAGATGCTATAAATAAAAATTAAACCTTTTAATCATAGGCAATGTTGGATGCCCAAATCATCTGAGCTATCAAATTTGGGAGCCTCATCATGTACTTAATTCGGGAAGAAAAAAAACAACCTTTCTAATTTGATGCAAATACACCATTTATATATAACGGTATTGTGAAGTTCAAAACCATTGATTATTTAGAATAGGAAATACAAAATATATTTACTATTTGTCATTTACTGAGCGACATAATAATCTTACAAAAACATTTGCCAAGTATAACAATGGACCTTGCGACGAGCAATTAGAAAATATACTCCGGCTCTTCAAGGCTAAAAGGTGCAACTTTCACATCAAAGTGTCTTCCTTCAGGCTTGCTTAACCTAAAAGCCGAAAGAGCCAGAGAAGCGTATGAGAGACAAGATGGTATATGCTCACAACTTAGTGATTAATCTAAGTCAATAATTAAGAAATGCCAAGAAAAGATTTGCGGTTATTAGAGAATACCTGCCAGGAACAAATGTAAATGAGCCCTCTACAGATCCAGGAGCACCTGGTATAGGAGTGCAACTCTGGTATACAAATTCTTCCTCTCCAGGAAACAGGAGCGGGTACTGCAAATAAAGGAAGCAAGACAGTCATTCATCGCATCATTGTCTGGTCGAATTTGTGAGAGCCATAGCATGCGTTGCACACAACACAGTAATCTTTTCCCAATTCCAATTCCAATTATACTAAAAGTAAAAGATATATATAGTACCTTTCCTATTACAGCTTCTCCAGACACATCGGATACAACAACATCCTTGGAACGGATAAGCCAATGCCGTGAATAGAGTTGACACGAAGAGTAATACACACCATCCAACATACAGCCATCGGGCAGGAGTGACATGCGGATTGAATAAGTGTAGTAATATTTTTCCTCCCCTTCATCCTTAGGATTAGAAGCTTCTGGCACAAAAACAGCAGAGGCACGCACCTGTACATATGAATCATACAAAGCAATCATACAAAGCCAGTAAAATGACGCTCCGTCAGTTTGAAGAACCTTGGGAAAAAGATGGAAAATCTGTTGGTAAAAGCTTCCATCTTTAATTAGAATGCAAAAGGTAATAATAGGATATAAACAAATCAACCAATAAATATTTGAAAGCACATAAAATCAGCTATTTAATTTTGACCTTGTAGAACATGTGCTACCTTAATTACATCACTGTACAGAAGTTCACATTTTCTGGTGATTTTCATGCAATAGTTGGATATTTATCAACCTACTATATTAGTAAGGATCACAACATCAGATACTTTGAGGTAAAATGCAATTAGATATGTAAGAATATTGGACAAGTTAAAAAGACTTATGTAAGCGGATACCATATGTAAAATACAGCTATTTCAAAGAGATCTTATGTAAAATATATTTCTAGTCAAGAATGAAAATATGAAATATCAGGTTAGGAGGCATGAAGGTTAATCCAATGTCCTTATTCTTTGTTTTGACAAGAAAATTTTCAATTTACAAGAGAGAGAAGATTTAAACTGAACAGGAGTAGCTCAATTGAAGTCACATATAGTGCAAGAAGTTTCATTGTTTCTCGAAGAAATCCATCAGAGAATAAATTATACAAGAATAAAGTTTTCTATACCTGAACACCATTAGTTACTGCAACAGAACAGTAAGGAGGTATCTCTGGAAAAAGGCATATACTTCGACGATTTCTTATTTTACGAGTCTTGATCATACCACTTTGTAGGCGTCTGCTGTGCTCTTCCAACCACAATAAAAATGCATCCTGTGGCATGTTATGACTGACCGTTTGCCTTATCAGATCTTGAGGAACACATGGCATCATTTCTCCATCTTCTGCCAGATTTCGTGTACCAACATAAAGTTGGTCATTGTCACAATTTAGGAAAAAGAATTTCTGCCCATAGTAGGAGGCTGCAACAACTACATATTTAGATCTAGTAAAGAATCCTAGATGCCTTGCTATTCTTTTTGTTTCTGTCACAACTAGCCTTAGTGGCAACAAGTGCACATTTACCACGTTATCATAGAACTCATAGCCGCCTATAATTCCCAACGGAGCCGTATGTAGTTTTTCAGCAGCATTTGGCGTAAACGTTTCCTGACCATCACACAACCTATATAGAACCTTGGTTGCAGCAGGCAGTTTGACCCCTAGAAATTCCTCAGCAGATTTTATTTCAGCTTCAGAAGCACCCTTCCTCAAAGTATCATTGGCTTCAGGAAAATTAACAGACATCCAACTTTTGATGGAATTCCAACATCCTTTTGCTCTTCTTACTAAAGGCAATGGGTACATACCAAAAGATGTAAACCATCTTTTGTATGCCTCCTGCATGGTAGACTGATATTTCAGAAAATTTACATTCATTTGGATGCCAAAGTAAAGTAAAAAAGGAATATATTCACGACCAAACAGAAAAACGACAACAAGGAAGGGTGTTATAACAGAAACACAGTTTAAGTCCCAAATATTTGAGGTTGGGTAAAATGAGGGAAGGTATTAACTAGGCAGTTTTAATTCCAGAGTTTAACTTAATCTTTAGTTTATTCAATCGTCCATTATTTTTTTTGATCCTTGGGCCATGCATCCCCAAATAAAGACTATTAAATGGTCAAAGCAGTTGGCAAACTTAGAAACAAATAAGCCATTTGATTGGTAAAGTTGGAGGTAGAACGTTGATTAGTCTAGCTTATGCCATAATAGGTGTAAATTTATTGTCTAAATATTAACACCTACACTTTCTGTAAGTAATATAAGTATGCAAACAAATTAGCATCATAATCTAAATTATTATAATTGTCCGAGAAAAGTTAAGATTTTATATAACCAATCTTTTTACATTTAGCACACTAGTCATCAATTTTTTTCTAGATTCATTAATAATATAATCAAATTCCTTTTCCGTCCACAATCCTTTTTCTATCAATCGTTCCCCCTTATACAGAATGGTCGATAAAAAATTCTCAGAGTACATCACTTGTTGCTGTCCACTGTCCTCAGGTTGAATAACCTCGAGCACGCTTGGACGAAAATCTCCAAATATTCGAACTTCGTAGCCACTTCTCTACTCTTCAATTCCGGAAGAACTTACCGTGGAGAATGGCGACTCCCCAAAATCACTTATGCAGGTTTAGTCCTTATTTGTCACAAAAACATAAGCATCCATTCTCTCTGCCCAAACACCCCAATATAACGCCAAGCAATCATCAATCCATTAAAGATTAAATTCTGGAGTTGGCAATTCCACCAAAACTACACTCCTTCGCACAACATAAGGAACTTAACCACCATTCGCTCTACCTCGATCCCTCCGCATATCCACCATTCCAATATCCGTCACTCGGCTAAGTAAAGCAGAAGCATCGGCACATGCCAAGCACCGATGGAAGAGAGAGGATGAATTGCAAGGCAAAACCGAGAAAAAAATAGGTACCTTGAAGGAGGGACAAAGGGTATTGTCAGGGTCGAGGGGTTCGCAGACGGCAAGGTCGCGGGCGCAGTAGCCGCGCCAGAGGGCATCGTCGGATGCGGCAGAGCGGAGCCGGGTGCTGACGCAGGCGCAGACGGCGGCGTCCTTGGCTTCGACCTTGGAGAGGATGCTCTCCAGCACCAACCCCCCTAACGCCTCCAATCCTACTGCCATTCTTTAACCCTTTTCCTTTTCTCTGGGAACTGAAATGATTCCCCTCTCGAGCGATCCAGTTTGGAGTCGGCATATCTAAGCAATAAAATTGCTTTCCCTACTCGTTCACGACGTACTCGCCTGGGAACCCGTGTTTCTATTGGAGGTTAAGAAGAACTGTTCCTATAAGATGATAGTGGATATGAGTTGGAATCCGACCCGCTAAAGACCCGTACAAGACAAAAAAGTTAATGGTCGGGTCAGAACGGGTCGAGGCAAACAGCAAATTTTGGTAACCCTATTTTTTAATTCTTTATAATTTCTAAATTTATTAATCTATACGATGTATCTATATCTATATCTATATCTATATATATATATATTTCTTCTATACGATGTACCAAACGAGCCATTCTAAATGCTTAATCAATATATCAAATATTTTTAATTTAAATAAAAATTTTACCTAAAATTTTTTAAGGGAAATTTTGGAATTTTGATGAATGAATTTTATTTTTGAGAACTTTTACATACTATTTTGTTTTTGAGAATTTTATGTAGAAAATATTACTATTATCTGAATAGTGATGTGGTATTTAACTATTTATTTCAGCATATGAAAATATAATCATCATCTGGTATTTATTTCAAGCACATCAAAATATAAAACCGGGTCAGCTTCATTTTTTACCCAATACCCCTCGTTCTCCTTTTTTTTCTTCCCGCCGCAATCCCCATCTCCTCTTCTTCTTCAACCTCATCTCATCATCCGGCTCCCCCTTCTCCTTCGCCCTCGTCGCACTTCATTATCTCCCTCTCGGCGACGGCCTCTCGAGTTCCTCTCCTGCCGCGCCGCCGCAATCTGCATGTCCCGCCTCATCATCCCCGACTCCGGCCGGCTCTCCACGCACCTCTCCCCTTCTCCTCCACCGAGACACCAACTTCCACGCGGCTCTCCATAGAAATTGATTTTCAGGTAACCTCCATGAGAAGTCGATCATGATTTAGATGTGCCTTGTGCGCCAAATTGAATCGGTGGTTTGCTCATGTCTCGACACATCTGATTTTTGTTGGCGATTTTCCTCTGATTTCTGCTTGTTGTTCCCTGTTAATCTGAACACGATATTTTCTTGTTGGTTTTCTCTATTTTCTCTTTGCTACTTCCCTCTCGACCTTGCTCTCAATCTCAATGATATGACCATTCATAGTTGTACAAGACTATCAACTGATTATTTTGCTTTCAGCATTATTTCGTCTATATGGTTTTCTGGTTTGTTATCTTCATTAGCCACCTGTTGTAACTTGTGAAGAATAATGCACTGCAGAAATTCGGACTTAGGCTTCCCTTTTAGTTTTTTATTTCTCCATTTTGCGTTGGTGATCCATCTCTGCTTATGAATCTTCTGCCTCGAGACCTGTTAGTATCCTTTTCCTCCCTATAGATTTGCACATAATCCCTAGTCTGTCAACGTTTAGCCATCTTCCCTCTTCAAGTAATTAAAGAACTCCACTTTTCTTGATCCATGAGATTTCCCCATTTTGTTGTCTTCAAATGATTAGTGATTTTCATTCTTAAAGTGCAGACAACTATTCATATGTTCTCTCTTCTTATCCATTTACATTCATCAAATTCAAATAATTTGAGTCACTTCTGATAGAATCTTTCAGGTTATCAATTACTATAATCAGATTAAGAATAAAAGCATTTTAATTATATGCCATTAATTATTGGCCTTGCCTTTTAAATTAAAATGCATCAGTATTTGCTAAAAGGTTGTTTTGATTGTCCTGTACTCCTGTTGATACGATAATGTTAGTTTTATTCAGTTCTTATATAATTTCAAGTCAGACATCTGTAGAAGAATCACTGATCATGTTTTCTTTTGGCAACCAGCAGAAGTAAAAAGTTATACTTGTTTGTAATTTTATAAAAAATTGAGTTCACTGTATTATTAAAAAATAATGATTTCATTTTATAGGACATTCTGCAACATGCATCGGTTTCCTTCTAGACTGCTAAATGATTCAAATTCCATTTGCTCATGAAAAATTATTTGCCTTATTAGGTAAGAATCGTATCAGATAAAAATAGTATCATTTGGTAAGAGATAAGCGAAAATATCCATTTAGGCATATATCAAAGTGGTGATATTTGTCCTTCGACATAGTGTATTGGTTGCAACATGTAGTAATCTGCAACTAAATGATACTGAATTTATAGTTGGGGTTTCAATTTGTGTCCTCCATTTGATCTTACATATGAAAAGTATCTTACATATTACATGATGTTGATTCTTACCGACTAAGAGGATTCAGATGCACCCTGTAAAATTAAAGTTTACTAACTCATTCATTGCTGCTGACTTCTAAAAATCAGTAAATTCACTTTGTTATTTTGCCAATTTCTTTTTTGATACGAATATGCCAAAAGGTAGCATTTTGCACTTAAGTCATGCAAATTGTAAAAAAAATGGTTTTACTCTTTTTGCAAGTTTTTTTGGTATTTGTATATTTGAGTACTTGCGCAAGTGTTCTATAGCAAATCCTCAAGCAGTTTTGTTTGATTTATTCAATTAGTGTTGTTGCATTATTGATATTCTCTGGGTTCAATGTGTAAAATTTCCTATTCAATGTTCGTCATTTAATACTCTGTTACAAGAAATTGAAGGTGGATAGAAAAATATAATGGGAACAAGAGAAGTATATGAAGAGAAGCTTCGAAGAGGGAATCTGCAGTTTGACCCCACAATTAATCCTGGCTTGGGTTCTGCTCGTTGCCCTCGTTGTCTCTCCCTCATAAACCCTGATCTGGTTCTGTTTTTCCTTGCTTGTTTCTCTCTTATCTTTCATACTTTGTGTTTCCTTTATCTAGATTTCATCCCCTCCCACCTCCCCCTTTGTTCTCTAGTATTAAAAACTTTTACTTCTATTTCAGGAAAAAGGGGAATGGGCCATCAACCCCACTTTACATGATGCAACGGCTGTGGTATAGATAATTCCCTTCTTGTTATTTTTATATATCCAGTTCGAATTTAATTTTTCATGTTTATATAAAGGACAGTTAGTAACCATATTTATTGAATTTGGATATTTGTTGGTTAGGCTGGTTGTGGTGCTGGTGCAATGCTTAGTGTTGTTCATGGTATAAATACAGGTAGTTAATTATCTGTTCTGCCCTAATTTCAACTCTTTAATGTAGCTTGAGCTATTTGAGGTTGCTCAGAAACAAATATTTGTATCTGTTGTAGGGATTCCTTTTGTTCAGAAGCATGTGAAGGGACCTAAATGGCTGCAATTTCTTATTGGGGTATTATAAGTTCTTTTCCCTTCTTCGATCAGAATATTTAGATTTTCTTTTACATTGTGGAATTTTTTAATACATAATATTCTTAACAGCTGATGAATATTCAGCAATGAATTTCTATAGTGTCTTAGGCATTGAATAGGTAGTCAGGTGGTTGGATTTCTGTTACTTGTCCAAAGTCTCAACTACAGTATCTTTTATATTAGAAGGTCAGGTGGATGTATTCCTGTTACTTGTCCAAAGTCTCAACTACAGTGTCTTAGTTTTATGTGCATAAACTACTACTTTTATCCTCAAAATGGGGGATGGAGCACACTAATCATCCATATGTTCCTCAGATAAGAACAATCCCAATATATGTTATGCTTCAATATGCTCCATGATTCATTGAATTCTTAAACAAGCAATTGATATTATGATATGGTTAAACGGTTTGTCATTTATGTTTACATCATTGACTACAAATTACAGCATGATAAGTCTCCAAGCATTTTTTCATATTAGTTAGATATTAAGAAATAGATATTTTGTTGATTGTCCAACCCATACATTTATTTTTCTCAGGCTCCTTCCCTGTTGTTGTATTCTGGAGCTAGTGCTGCACTTGGAGGTAATGAGTTCATATGCACATTATTGGTTTTGTTTAGGAACCTAAGAAATTCACTGAATAAATTATATCTGGATTATTGCTAGGCTACTAGCGGCTCATCATTTAAAAATACACATGTTTGGTTGATGAACATGGCTTTTGATAAAAAAATTTCTTGTGCATAGGTTATAGAATTTCTCTCTTTCTCAAAAACCTGCTCGTTGCGCAATTATACAAACATATAATTAAATTTAAATAATTTTTAAAAATTATGACAAACAAAATTATTAAAATTAGTTTAAATTAAACTATACTTTTAAATAGGAATATTAATACCTAAATAATTAAGAATAATAACAAATATCAAATATGTGAAAATTTATAAGTGTAGATCATAACAATAAATATTAGTTTAATTAAATTTAATGTATATAATAATAAAAGCAAAATTATACATATTTATTTCTAAATGCAATTTTCATTTTTTACTCTAAATTCTAATCCGAATAACCTAACACACTAATATATTTATAAAATGTAAAAACACGTACATTAAACTCATTGTAACTAAATTCTATATTTGAATGTCATAATTTTAATCTTGGTGGTCTAATTATTTTTTATTTCATTCTTTTCAACTATGCATGTTCATATCCTTGCTACATGAGGTTCACGATCTTCCATGCATTTTGAGATCTTACCCAAATACAAACTTGATGAATCACATCAAAATGCATCATAGAAATACTTCTATAGAAATCAAAATCGGAAAGAGAAAAAGTAATTGAAATCAAATTAAAAGGAATACCAAGAAGCTCCACAGTATCCTCAACACACTCTCATTACTATATTAATTTTCCATGAATCAAATTGAACATGAAATCAAAAATGGAATAGGAAAGAAAAAATTTAAATCAAACGAATAAAAGTACCAAGAGGCTGGATGATATCTTGAGCACACTTGTCATAATTCTCTTTCATCGAACACCTGACATGGTAATCAATTAAGAAATTTCACCATATAAAACTTTCTTGGACGACACATTTATTTGCAAGTTGATGAACACAGCTACCTTAAATGGTATTATATTTCCCATTATATCCATCTAGTTATTAAAATTTTTAATGACAAATTAACTAATATTTAGAAATCGGAAATACAAAAATAATAAGAAAACTAATTTAATAATGTGTAACATTAAATGTAGCATAATTCTTAAGGACGAATTAAGTAATAATTAAAAACCGAAAATGATAATAGGAGAATTAATATATGAGAAAATACAATAACAATGCAATGATTGAATGCATCATTATTAAAAATGTAATAATAATGCAAGAATTGAATTTGCATTGACTACATATTTATAGTGGACTCATCTAATGTCCAATGTAAATTTTTTCCAGAAAATTTTGGTTGCAACATTTAATTAGTTGTAGAATTACATCGGCAGAATTAATAACCGTAATTTTGGCAATATTAAATTAATACATTTCACAAATTAGTAATGAAAGATTAATAATACAGAACTGAATTGATGAGTTAATTGTAAATTGAAATTAATTCGCTGCAGCATCGGAATTGGGAAATTAATTGGCTGAATACATGCATGCCATTCTTTGACAGAAAGGATTAAAGAGATTAATTTTTTTTTTCCATTTTAGCAAAACTTGGTTTTAAATGTGCATTGGCAACTGTGAATCTTACTTTTATAGATATATATAGAATATATAGATTATTAGGCTACGTAGAGTTGGTGATGCTCATATAGAATGTGATAAGTTTTAGCATACATCTGCATTGTCATTGCTGAGAAAAACATTATATTTTCAATTATCCAAACTTTTGTTGAATCTCAACATGGTTTGCAAACTAGTATATCATGCAGATGATATTTTGGTCCTATGCTGATTAACATTTCTATTTGATGGTTGTGGCTGAACATTTATGCCGGTAGCATTACTAAACATGGTTTGTGAACTATTACAAGTGGTCGGATAACCATCAAGTTGAATGAAAATTTTCCATCTTGTTGAGTCGCCCTAGGGGTGGAAATAGGCTAGGTAGCCTGTCAGGGGCCTGTGGGCCAGGCCTAGGCTTATTTCTAGGCTTGTTTTCCTTGTCAGGCCAGGTCCAGGCTCACTATAAGGCTTATTGAGCCTGATAGGCCGGCTTGGTTCTGTTAAGGTAGTATATATAATATATAATAAATATATAATATTATTAGTTTATTATATATTTACATTATATATAATAAAATATATATTTTAATTTAATAAAACAACAACTATTGTTGTTATGTTTAAATTTATTGTTATCATTTTTATATTGGAATTTAGAAGTAGGTTTTATAAACATGTTTCAAGTTTTAGCAGGCTTTATAAACAGGCCATAGGCCAGGCCAGGTCAGGCCTATGAACAGGCCAAACTTAGACCGAAAAAATAGCCTATAACAGACCACAAGCCAGGCTTAGGCCTATTGTTAAGGTGAAGGCCCGGCCTGTTAAGGTGAAGGCCCGGCCTATTAAGGTGAAGGCCTAGGCCAGCATGGAAATTACATACTAGTATCATGCAGATAGTGTTGTTGATGTTAAGCAGTGCAACATTTCTGTGGAGATGCTTGTCGCTGAACCACTATAGCAGATACGTTTCTATTTTTTTACTTCGAGATGGAGTCCAGGTCTCCAAGAGGCCTAGTATTGTATTACTTCGAATCCTATTTGATGGCTTAGTTTAGACATGTAGGAATTCTTAGGGGTTGTATAACTTGAAGTATAGTTAGAGCTGCTTACTTACTTACCGTTTATCATTAACATTAACTTATTACAATAATATCATAAGCATGTGTCTTCTATACTCTCAGAAGCCAAAGGCCAATTCTTCTACATCATATGATTATAATGTAAAATAGGCTATCTCTAAAACTATTAACTTCTGGTTGTTAAACATTAAGGTACATTGTCTAAGATCATGAGTTTGATCTCTAATTTCAGCAGCATCTTGTGTGCATGTTTTTCTTTACATGTAGTGTATGTGTAAGCTATGTAATGACTATTATAAAAGCCAATTTTTTATATATAAAAAAGAAAAACATGATTTCTTAATTTCTTCTAGATTTTCTGCCTCAAGATTATCCTAATTACTTACTGTTTCTATTTTGTTCAGCATTTGTACTTCCAAGGTTTTGTCAGCTCACTGTGACATCTTATTATGCTGCTTCAAGTGCCTCACTCTATGCTATATCTCGAGCCACTAAATATGTGGAAGATACCCACTCATCTCGAGTCACTAAATATGCAGAAGATACCCACTCATCAAAGTCTCCTAGAGAAAGCTAGGTAATAATTGGAAAATCATACTTTGATGGTTAGCTCTTTGCTTCAATATCCGTTTTGAAGTGAATAAGTTCCTCCTTTTTTACAGGACAGTTGGGGGACTCTGTTTTCAGTACAAGTTTGTTCATTTTATGTCATTTCACTACAATTTGCAAAGATGAAGTGCTGTTGCTATTTATTTTCTTTATATTAGCAAAAGAGGTATTTCAACAGGTTTTTTTTTGAAAAATTCCTGGCCTTGATTATTTTCCTTGATTACTGTGGAAAATCTTAGGAGAGATAAATGTTGTATTTCTAAAACCTAACTATAATTTAATCTTTATATTAAACAATTGATTATAAAAACATTTAGATATATTTTTTAGAACTGTTTTCTCTAGAACAAAGACAATCTAGATTATTACATAATAAACTTAAATCATTGTACTAGTGACAAGAACTTGCCCTGTAATATATTTTCCCTAGTACAGACTTATTAGATTGGGATGCTCTCGTGGTCCTGACTCTGAACTTGCTTTACTAGTGGTGTCTGAGCCACAAACAGTGACCATTAGTCCTTTCAAGGACACTGTTCGGCCTTGTCCTTCTGTCTGTAGGGATAAATCCACAGATGGAGCTGTTGAGGCCCAGTCTTCGCACAGCGTCCATTTATAAAAAGTTGTGGGACCGCATTGCAATGTTTTTCTTAGGATGTCTCGTAAAGTCAAATTAAGGATATGTTACCTTTGTAAAATGATTTTAAGTGATTATTTATTTCGATGGTGAATTGAGGAAAGGATAGAGGGAGATGGTTTGGTGCAAGGTTTAGTCAACCCAATATTTGGGATTAATATGCGCCAAATTATTTTCAATATTTATAGTCAGAAGTTGGGTCCATCTATGAAGCGAGATTGTGATGCTTTTCTGTCATTTGCTTTAACACGAGCTATTTGCCATCGTAAGTAGTATTCTTCATCTTATATCATGAACACATCAAACCTACATTATTTTTAATAACTTGAACAAAATTTTGGCATAATTGACTGCTGAATTGAATCTTGAACATGGTATTTATTTGCCTTCATTGCTTTATTGGTGCAATATTGTTTTGTCTTTAGCTCGTACATTTTTGGATTCCACGTACAAGTTAGAATGTGTTTAGGTGGCCCTTAATCTTCATAAGCAGTTGATGTACATCTCTTTTTTATGTGAACCTTGTTAATTATATTGTTGTCGTATATATATTGCTGCACCACTCTCATCATGCGCCTCAAATTGTTCTCTCTAGCTACATTTCCATGCTGTTGAACATTCTATCTTTCATCTTTCTCTCACTAGATATCATCCATATTTGATGGGTGTCCCCCTTCTTTCCCTAGTGAAGTGTCACCCAACTTACTTTTGCCCGGTTATCAATATTTATCATTCTCAACTGGCAAACAAAGAACCCAAGTTGTACCAAATCTTGATATATATATAAAGCCCTCCAATGCTCCTTGAGGTATCTACCATGATCACAATGCACTATGTATCAGTTCCTTATCCCAACTTCTCCCCCACTGACCTAATTTGCCAAGATCTATCAATTGGAGTGACACTAAAGCAACCCCAATGGAGAAGCTAAAACCGACCTTGAAGTTTCATAGCCAAATTTCCCTCAAGCAATTAATCATGCACTACGCCTTTAAATATGAGTTAAAAGACACTTAGGACATTTATTCCACGGATTAAAAAAAATAAGATACGGATATAATTTTAAATTTCATTTTATTTGATGTCTTGATTAGAAGAAATTAAATAAAAATAATATTATATTCAATGCATAGTACTAAAAAAGAAAATCATATCCAAAATTTACTCATTTCTTATCGTACTCTATAGTGTATACCCTATCATATTAGGGATGTCAATGGAGTGAGGTGGGTACGGGGGGTGCCTACCCGCTACCCGCCCCGCGAAATAAACGGGTATCCACTATCCATTTATTTTTCATGGGTATCAAAAATGGATACTCATTTAATTACCCGCGGGGGACGGATACCCACAGGTATTGGCGGGTACCCATATATTACACTTAAAAAATATATAAATTATAATATTTTAATAACACTTAACTCTTCAAGTATTTTGATAACAACTTCAAGTATAACAATTTCATTTTGATAAACACACAACATTTTGATAACATTATCATCATAAGGTTTCAAAACATAAAGTATATAGGTATTGAATTAAGTTAGAGTTTTTTTAGTATATGTACCAAGGATAATATTATAATTTAGTAATTTTCGCGGATAACGGGTACCCGCGGGTACGGGTACTATAATATCTGTACCCGCCTCATATAATAAACGGGTAAAAAAAATTACTCGCGAAATTCCCGCGGCTAGGAAACTACTCCCCATACCCATCATAAACGGGTAAATACCCGCGGGTACCCGCCTAACGGGTAATATTGTCATCCCTAATCATATATGGTTGACCCAATGAACCCGAGAATATATCTTACTCGATCGGAACCAATCGGGTCGGGTCGAGTTCAATTTAATCAAACCCGACCATAATCGGGTCGGGTCTCGAGTCTTAATATTTGGAACTCGATGACATGAGACTCAATCCAATGATCCGATTATTTTTATTTTTTTTAAAAAATATATTTAAAAAAAATCCCGCGTTAGCATGCCTCGAGACGCGTGACCACGTCTTCTCTTCTTGAGGCAAGACCGCATGTCTCAAGACGCGCGATCGCGTCTTCTCTTCTCGAGACGCGGTCGAATGTCTTGAGACACATCTCGTTATTTTTTTTAAAATTTTTTATATTCATTTTTTAAACGAGTATCCGACTACCAAACTAGACTCAACCCGATCAGGGGCGAGTTGGGCCGGGTTCATTTTTTTTTACCCTCAAACCCGACCCGACTCAGGCCGATTTTTCCTCCAAACTAAGGATGAGCAAGTTCGGGTACCTTGTATTTTTCATGATACCTGAATCCTATTCTGTATATGATCGATTCTTAGATTTTGGACTCAGACCCTACTCGGAACCTGTGGTGTAGTACAGGTTCTAGGTACCCTGTTGGAACCTGCAAATGACATGTTCCAAGGTCCAAGGTACAACTTTTGGGGATCTTGTTGGAACATATTCATTTATAGGTTTCAGGTACTCTGTTGGAACTTGTTCATTTACAGGTTCAAGGTACAAGTTTCGGGTACCGGTACTTGATGTGTTGGACTCAAAATTAGAATCGATTTTAATCGGTTCCTTAGTTTTATTCCGGATTCTATCCGAATTTAATTTGGATCTATCCGTAACCTACCCAACAATACTTTGTAGTTGATATTTTTCATAATCTCAATGTCACTAGTCTATAGATGATCATTTGTAGTTGATATTTTTCTTAATCTCGATTCGATCCTTAATTATATTCAAGATGGACCCAGCAATACTTTCATGTCTGATATATACTGTTCAAATCAATCATCTTCTGGTGAGAGCTTTGTTAATTAGGTCAATAGTCATATTATCTTGTTGAGCTTTTTCTACAAATAAGCTATATATATATATATAATGATTTATATATATATATATAAAATCATTTAACAAATATTTAATTTATTCAGAATATACAAATTAAGACGCATAATATATATTGCAGCATTAATCTAATATATATATATAAAAGAAACGACTCTTTCCCGCCTAAACTCTCATCACTTTCTCAAATTTTTACTTTTATTTTTACTCAACTTATATTTTTATTTTTACCCATCCCCTCAAACTTTTTTCACTTTCCTTACCTAAAGTTTTGCTTCTCAAATTTTTACCCCACTTATTTTCTCTATATGCACATATTTTGATATTTTTAATATTATATTTATTGAAATTTTTATATTAATTTTTGGGTTTTGAAATATTATTTTTTAAGTTTGTTATTGAAAAATAGTATTTCAAAATCAAAAAAATTTATGCTGTTAGAATAGTTTAAATATCTTATTTTTTATTTTTTTCAATTTATTATCTTATACTTAAATTATATTTGATTTTTATCCATAAAAATCTTATTATTTTTGCATTTTAAAATTTTTTGATCATTGAAATTTATATAAATTAATTTTTAATATATATAATTATTTTTTATATTACAAAATATGAAAAATATCAAAAAAAATTTGATAAACTATTCTATTTATATATAAACATATATTAAAATATAACTGCAGCTAGTTGCAAAATCTAAAACTTAAAAATTAAACTACCTAATCATATCAAAATTTAAATTTCCAAATATAGCTCATTATAAATTATTAAACTTAAAAGTGCCTTTCTCTCTTTGACGCAAATTGATATCCATCGAAATGCAAAGTTGAGCTCTCTACAACTTGGAAAACAACGCCGGAGTTCGCCACTTGAAGAACTTGCCGGTCGGCACCTCACGAGGAGGAAGCAACACGAGCATGGCGGCGACCTCGGCGGCCTCCTCCGGCGTCCGCCGGCCCCGCCCGCGCGTCATGGAAGTCCTCGTGAACCCCGGGCAGAAGCAGTTCACGCTCAGCCCACGACCCGCCTCCTGCTTCGCCAGCAGCCTGGAGTACGCATTCAGCGCAAGCTTCGACACCGAGTAGTCCGTCCACACTTTGGGCCACCCTTGTTCCTCCCATGTCCCCGCCTTGACGTGGTCGAGAAAGCTGGCCACAAGGTGTTCGATCGTCGGCACGGTCAGCCTCTCCTCGTCTCCGAGCACTTCCCTCACAGTTGGGTTGCTCACCTTCTGCAACACATATTATAACAGGATCAGCTTTGGAGCGACCAGTAACTGGAAGTTTGGAAATTGCAAAGCGCCCAGCTTACGCTTAGAAGGCCAAGTTGAGAGCTCATGTTGAGTATGCGGCTGCTGGCGGCGCATCGCCGGAACAGCGGCAACAGAGCTTCGATCAACAGCTTGGACCCGTAGAAATTGGTCCGGATCACAGTCTCTGCATGCTCCACCGAGTTGGTATCGATCTCATTGAATGATACGGCAGCATTGTTAACCTTCGGCGAAGATCCATCAACAAAAATCAACCTTTGACACAAAGCTGGAATCCGAATATATATACATTAACAAGATCCAAGACTCACAAGAATGTCCAATCCGCCAAATGCGCGCTTAAGCCAGGCCGCGAAGGCGAGGATCGAGGAGCCGTCGGCAACATCCAGCCGGCAGAACTCGACGCGGAGGCCGCGGGCGGCGAGGGACTCGACGGCCTCCTTCCCCTTGGCGACGTCTCTCGCAGTGAGCACCACCGTGAGCCCGAGCTCGGCGAGGCGCTTGACGAGCGCGAAGCCGATGCCCTTGTTCGCGCCTGTGACGACGGCCACAGTCTCCTCGGACCACCACCTGCTTGCAGAAATGAAGGAAGGATACAATATATGTAGGCAACTGATGAGTACGTACCGAGAGATGAGTATAGCTAGAGTGACCTTTACAACTTGTTTGCAGCTAGCTATAGCTTGTTTAGTGCATACCTGATGGGAGAAGAAGAAGATGATGATGAAGTCATGGAGATGACCTTGGAATCAATGTCCATGGTTGTTCTCTTCTCTTCTATTCTCTAAGGTCAGGCCTTTTGGAGAGGGAGATGGAGAAGCATATTTATAATAAGCCAGAGGAGGAGTTGGGACTCCACTGCCCTAATCACATGCTATTCTAATTAAAAAGCAAGCTTTCATTAATTAGCACATGCCTATAATGTAAACATGGTTATTATATTTATAAATAAACGTTTATTTTGTTATTTTTTTCCTTTCCCTTAAAAAATACCAATTTGATCCATTTTTTATTTTATATACATTTGGTCTTTGCCCCCAAATCAGATACGGTATAGAATTGTATCATTTTTTTAATTGGAAGAGTTTTTTTAAAATCTTTTAATAAATAAATATGGTGAAAATTATTGGTGTGTAATTTTGACTAGACTCGGCAATTCGTGTCGGACCGAGCTAGGCCGGCTTGAAAAAAATCATGCCAGGTCAGACCCGACACGACAAAAGTTCAGGCTCGGGACCCCGAACTCGACACGACACGAACAAAAAACGGGTCGGCCCATTAGCTCGATAAAAAAAATCAAGATCGAGCTATCGGGCCCGAATCGTGCTAGCAAGCTCGAATCGGGCTATCGGGCACAAATGATTTGTGCTTGATAGCCCAATATTTTGAAAATGAATAAAATTTTTATCGGGCTATCAGGTCGGGCCTGGCCCGACTCGGCCCGATATTTATTCGGGTCTTATCGAGTTGGTCTGATAAGGGCCTAGGCACGATAATAATTGGCCGGAGCCCGATTTTACCGTGTCAGGTAAAAAATTGACGGGTCTAGTTTTGATGATACATAGCAGATGATCACTTGCCCTCTCTTTCTTGCACAAATAAAACCTCTTGGCTTTGGATTTATATCTATCTATGATAAAATTAAAAGGAAAGACAGATGATGAGCAGGTGAAACATATGAATAATTAGAGCTTTAAGAAGACAAAAATGCCCATCAGTTTTTATGCATAGATAACATATATTTTGTACATGACAGATAAATGATTGAATAAAGGTTTTTTAACGAATTTGATACTATAATTTCCAAATGACATATCAAACTACAACAAAAAATGACATACCCTTGATGCCCTCGTACATTATTTTAACAAAAATAGAATAATATTCTATTTTGATGAAACACCATACTGTACATAAAAAATTTGATATCCATCCATTGATATCTTTTCATTCATCATCTATGTCGATTTTCAATCAATCGGAGTCAAAATGAAATTCCAAAATCATTCTTCAATATTTTTTAATCTTCTTCTCCTATCCTCTTTCTTCATTCTCCAAATCCTAGCTTCCATGGATTTCTAAGACCCATATTTCGAAGGTACTGAAAATATTAGCGACGATAGAAAATAGGAGAGAATATGTGGGTGCTTTTTGTTTATCGCGCTAGGTTGGTGGCGATGGTGCACTCACAAGACACACTGGCGACAATAAGGAAGAAGAGACGAGAGAAGAGAAGAGAATGTAGTTGGATTTTTTTTTTGTGTTCAATATATATGTTGTTTTACCAATATAGATATTGAATTATATTATATTTTTGTTAAAACATCGTATAAAGGTCGGGTTTCGATTTTAGTCATTTTCTCGATGTTCTGATTTTTTTTGACATTTTAGAATGTATAGTTCTAGGTTTGGTAAAAAGATGAATAAATGTTAAAGTGGGGGACCAAATTAGAGGTGGTAAAACGGGCCGGTCCGGCACGATAAGGTAGCGTGCTAGGCTGGCCCGGCCCGCTAACTCTGTGGGCCGAAAATTCTCGATCCAGCACGGCCTACAATATTTTGCAGGCCGCCCAGCATAGCCCGCGAGCTCGTTTATCAACTAAAAACTTGTAAAAAAATTAATTTAAAATATTTGAGAGACTAAATAAGCATCAAATATGATATTTCACGTGAAAAGCTCCATGGATTAATTTTACCTTCAATTTTAAAGCACTAAACAAGAACTAAAGTAGACATAAAATTATTTTTTTTAATATTTAGCGGGCCTAACGGGCTGGCCCGGCCTACGTCGGCCCGCAATATTATCGTGTCGGCCCGGCCCAACCTGATAAGCTTATGGGGTTGGATTTTCTAGTCCGACGTGCAATTATCGTGCCGTGTTATTGTGTCGTGCCTATTTCTGCCAACCCTAGACCAAATTGATATGCTAAGGAAAAATAGACTAATTTAATTAATACGAATGTGTATAGTATATAAATAGTGCGCAGTTAGAAAGCTACAAATTAATTAAAGAAACGTGCGTAATTTGACGTGGTCATTTAGTCACGTGCACATTAGAATCACAGACTGCAAGCACAAATAACAGCGCATCCTAAATATAAATAAACATATATCGGTTTTATTAATATATAATATGTTAATAAAATATGTCGAGATCCATCATTAATTAATCAAATTTCAACACGGTTGATCTAGTAGATGATAATTAATTATAAGTTGATTTGGTGGCTACCTAGCTGTACTCTTCATTAATTAATTATATCAGCTGTATATTATAAATCTTCTCCATCAAAATTGTATATTTTTTTCTAAAATAAGATATGCACATAAAATAAATCTTCTCCATCAAAATTATATTTATTTTCTAAAATAAAATATGTATATTCATTTAAGAATATTTACGTGACATTGCTCATTAGGATCCAAATTGCAAAATTAACACCTCTTGACGATGAAATATAATTAAAATAAATAAAAAATTAAAGTATTTTATTGATATAAATAAAATATTATGATATTTTTTTTAAAAAATTAATACTTAAGATATATTTAGTAATTAACTCTAATATAATTAATAACTGTTAAATCTATAATAAATTAATTTAAATTAGCAACTTTTCTCCTATTTAGGTTATTAATTAACAAAAATAAAACTATTACTTATTACTGATCCAAGGTATGTCCAATTTAATTAGAATGACAGATTATATAATCAATATTTTGTATATAATATAAATAATAAAAAAATGCATATCAAAACAAAATTTTGCTGATTGAATTGATAATTGTAAAACTACTATTTCTAATATTAATTCACCTCATAGATATATAATATGCATGCTTTTAAGTAATCCTAAAATCCTGAAAGAAATAAAATAAAATAAAATAAAATAAAATAAAATTTAGAATTCATAAAGAACGTATAGATGTGTATGCATGTGCTCCAAATTATACATAGCATCTTGGCTGCAATTTCACCGTATGATGAAAAGTCAACAAGAAAGTCAACGATGACGAGTTGACGACCCTACGTTCATACCTTATCTGCTTTATTATTATATACGACGCACAGTATGATCGCTATTAAATTTGTTCGGTAAAGCCACCTCCACTATTCTTCTATGCGTACGTTCTTACTTGTATATCATCTTTTTATATTGTATTTTTAACATCATGGAGCCACGTTAGATCAACTTACTATTATATTGCATGCATGCGACTTTGAATCAAACCAATAACTTTATCAACCATCAACCATTTCATTCAATTAAGATGATCACATTTAAATATTATATTATATAATATTTATGTAATTACTACTTGTGATGTGATCATCTTAATATAAAATATTTAATTAGCGCACACCTAATTAATGCAAACTTTCTTCTTCTATTAAACTAATGGATTAACTAAACTAGCCAAAACCTGCACTAAGACATAACTTTGCAGTAGTATGAGTCAAAACCTACGCTAAGACATAACTGTGTAGGATGTGCCTCCTATGAAGAGGTTCAAGTTCAAAGGACCCGGGGACATCCAGGCACATTCGGAGGGATCATATGTCGGAGTTTTTCGACAAATTGGAAGGAGCCAGAGTAGTTACAGAGGACACAGAGCCCTCCGAATTTGGGTAGTGGGTCGTATCATCAGTATCCCACTAGAGGGCACCGTGTGCCCAATGCGGGAGGAGGCATCGAACCCGCCCCCCTTGCCGTCCGTGCTTATACTTTATTCATCTTTCCCAGCTTCACCTATCAATAGCAAAACAATAATTAATAAGATAATTATGTAAAAAATGAGATGAGGACAAGTATATTAATTAAGAGATTTGAATGGAGAAGAATGTAACTAGAATAATAAATCTTACGTGTGAAGCCGGAGGGATTGAACCTTGAATCTCAGAAAATATATCAAACAATTGAATATGATATCACCAGAACTAGGACTCATTGTAAAGTATAGTTCGAGACTAAAAAGTGATAGTTGTGGGTAAAGCCGGTTGAGAGATGATGATGATCATAATATTGTTCATCTATTTATAGTCCCAAAAGAATTTTATTCATTATATCAATTATGAGATATTTTGCAATACCTTAAAGTTCATGCATAAATGGCGTAATATTTGAATATTTTTATTTTCAATTTTGTTAATATTTTTTGGCATGTTTTCATGCTTTTTAAAATACTTTTATCATTTCATTTCTTTTGAAATGCTAATTCTTGATGTATTTTTAATACTTGTATCATTTCATTTATCTCGAAATACTAATTCTTGATGTATTTTTAATACTTGTATAATTTCATTTTTCCTCCAAATGCTAATTCTTGATGATAAATAAAGGTGCATGCACACAAGTAATTAGTGGATACACACAAATTTGATTAAAATAACTAAAAATGGTAAAAAAGAGAGAGAAGGCAAGTAGTAGGTTTGAAAATAATTAAAAACAGATTTGGCGGGGAAGAATCGAAGGCCTTGCAATGAAATATAGTAATAAAAAAATAGATGCATCCATGAATTAAATTTGCTTATGTGTATTTAATTTCCATATGGTAATTTTTGATGGAAACTAAATGCATGCGCACAGAGAATTAAATACTGCACCCAAATTAATTTGCTCAAAAGTACATATATTATTTAATACATTGACAATATAATATTTACAAATTATAAATATCGTTGACATAACTATAATGCAATTATACAAATCAATGAAAAATTGAGTAATTATTCTAGAAAATAATCTGGTGGTAACATCTTATAAATTGTCTAGAGGTCTGGGGTTCGAACCTCGGTTAAATTTTCTTTGTATGAATTTTTCATCTTGTGTGAAATTTGCTTTCTTTGACAAAAAAAAAATATTTATATGAAAAAGTTTTTAAAGAGAATTCTAGAATGGATATGATTTTAGGAATAATAAAAATCTTTTTTAGGATTTATTATAATGATACTACCATAATATATAATACATGAAAAATATATATGAAATAAAAAATTCTATAAAAAGAAAAAAAATGATATACTATATATATCTATAAAGCACAAAACAATGTAAGTAATAAAAACAAAATCAATAAAGAAACAAAAAATGAACTCAGATTAGAGCTCTCCAACTAAACTCAGATGGCGCCTATGGCAATAACAGAGGAATTAAGCCTGACTATCAATTCTATCAGTAATCTTCTATTCAAACAAGAAGAAGCTAATGCGCTCTACGCATGGGACGAAGAAACAGAAGAAATTAATGATGATAACGAAGAGGCAATCAGCATACTGATGGAAGAAATGGTAAGACCTAATTACTATGAATACTACCCCGAAGAAAGTTTCTACTACGGCACACCTTTGAGAGCATCAGACATACCATCCTGGGATGACTACTTAGATGAATACATAAAGGAAAAAGAAGAAGAGGAATGGATGGATGAGCAACTAAGGAGAATACAAGAAACATTCGAAAGAAGTCTAGCAATTGACGACCAACCAGAATCATCAAGAGGAAAGGAAGAAGAACGGGCAGACTACATCAACAGGATCACTGAAGACGAAAATAGGTAGCAAAAAGCCATGAAGAAACTGTTCAGAGAAACAGATGAATTCTACAGGGCATTACAACAACAAAACCCTGACAGAATGATATGGCGACCTGATAGACTCTTGGAAGAATTAGAACAACAGGGCGGTAATCAAATGGAAGAAGGGGATTATGACACCCTCTGCAAAGGGAAAAATCCCGTCAAAGACCAAGAAGAAGAATAGCAAGCATAGGGGAATCGGATGGCCCCTCACTAAAATCCGCATAATATTTAATCTTCTTTTATTTTTTTGCAGAAAGATGATCTTTGAGGACAAACCCCTGAAACATGTTACGCCATCCATGAAAGACCAATATGACCGACATATCAAGAGCCTCCTTCAAATAGGAGCGATAAGGCCAAGTTCTAGCCGGCACAGGACGATGGCCATGATTGTTAATTCTGGAACTTCAATAGACCCAATTACCAAGAAAGAGACGAAGGGAAAAGAAAGACTGGTTTTCAATTACAGAACTCTTAACGACAACACCTACAAAGACCAGTATAGTCTACCGGGAATCAACACCATCATCAAGAGAGTCGGAAACAGTAAGGTCTTAGGATAGAAGACCAAGCCATCACATTCTATAAAAAGCTCACCACTATCACAACAAGGACGGATGCCGAAATATCAGCAGTAGCGGCACTTGAAGAATTTGAGCTAACAGAAGATGAATGCATAGACATATTCAGTACCACAACCAGTTATGAAGTCAAGGAATCTGAGAGATTCCAAAGAAGGTTCAAGCCATTACTCCAAAGGCTAAGAGATCAAGGCTACATTGGGGAAAATCCAACGGCTCACTGGAGCAAAAATCAGGTAACCTGCAAGATAGATATAATAAACCCTGATCTGACAATACAGGACAAACCCCTGAAACATGTTACGCCATCCATGAAAGACCAATATGACCGACATATCAAGAGCCTCCTTCAAATAGGAGCGATAAGGCCAAGTTCTAGCCGGCACAGGACGATGGCCATGATTGTTAATTCTGGAACTTCAATAGACCCAATTACCAAGAAAGAGACGAAGGGAAAAGAAAGACTGGTTTTCAATTACAGAACTCTTAACGACAACACCTACAAAGACCAGTAGCCTGTTGTCGTTGCCGGCTATTGATGGTCTTGGGGCAAGCACTTCTGTTCGTGAAGAGGTAGAAGCTCTGTTTGTTGCAGTCATTGTTTCAGCTTGGCTTTCTCCTGTTCAAAGGGCTAATTTATACTAGGATTGCGAATATATGGGAAATCTTCTCCTTTTTCGGGTACTGTTATCCCCTTTATCGTCTACCCTAGTAGATCACAGCCTTTAAAGTATACTGGTATGAAGATTTAATAAATTCTAACAGAGTTTAGGAAATAGAATAGCGAAAGTACCTGGAAATTATTAGGCTCTGATACCAAAGTGAATCGTTTGCTCCACAGCGGAATTGGATCGTTTCTTCTTACAAAATCTCAGATCATTAAAGGTACGGGATAGAGTAAGATTAACAGAGTCTGAGCAACTGAAAGCTTTATATATTAAAAGCAAACTGGAATGGAAACTTCACACAAGATCTGGAAATAGGTAAGCATAAGAGAGAAGTGTGAACTGTCTGGTTATGCCAGTGTGTCCTCACAACTCTATCTAAGTCGTCTTATATAGACGGGGTAGGAAGCTTCAAGAATAAGCGAAATAGGGTAGATAATAAAGGGGATAACAGTATCCGAAAAAGGAGAAGATTTCCCATACATTCGCAATCCTAGTATAAATTAGCCCAAAGAAGTATCTAGTATTTGGATTTCTTAAATCTATATGAGTGATTGGAACTTAACAGCGGCAAGTTCTGTTTATAAAGACGCTCTTAAGGCAACCGAAGCCCTTGGCGCCCCAGCCGAAGGTTTCATTAAACCAGCATTAATTACATCTAAGCAATCAGAAAGTATCATCGCCAGGGCAGCAATTGTTGACAATCTGGAATTGCCAGAAGAATGGGATGTTCTATCAATAGACCAAAATGAACCAGACAGCGATGCTATCTGTTCATTTTCTGAAGGTGAAAACGGAACCACACACACTCTTTTCTTAGAGCAATCAGAGCTTCCATGTGCCAGTGATATAGTCCACGAAATTTAACCATCTGACTCTTGACGGTTTATTCTGATTGGACTTGTTATGAAAGCTTATAATCGCTTGGCAGTCTGTCCTTAGCGTTCAAATACTGTCAACAAGGACGATAAGAAGGAATCTCACGAGCTGTAAAGTTATCAAATAGCTGTAAAGTTTCAATAAGTGTAGTACGAAGGAATCTCTTTAGAAAAAGCAAATAGTATGAGTGGACGATGGGGCCCAGAGAGCACCCGCACTCAATTATTTCGCTTATTCTTGAAGCTTCCTACCCCGTCTATATAAGACGACTTAGATAGAGTTGTGAGGACACACTGGCATAACCAGACAGTTCTCAGATTGTCGATATGGCGTGAGATGACTTCAATCGTGTCAGTTTCCCATTTGTGGATTGAGTCCGTCTGTTCGACCCTCGCCTTTTGTAGAAAACTTATGGCGATGAGTTTTTCTAATTCTGAAATTGTTGCCAAGGTTTGATCTGCATGGATTTTATGGATTTTCTCAGCCCATTTTGCTTCTTGTTCGTGGGTTCTGGGCTTCTTAAACAGTATTTTTCCTGTTAACCGTTCTAGCTCCTTCATCCCTGTGTTGGTGTGTGTTACTCCGCCGAGAACAGCCCAGTGCTGCGCATTGGAGATGCTTTTCTTCGTCGTCCAAAGGGTTTGACGATGAGCGATTGCCTGATGCTGTAAATCATCAAAGATCATCTTTCTGCAAAAAAATAAAAGAAGATTAAATATTATGCAGATTTTAGTGAGGGGCCATCCGCTTCCCCTATGCTTGCTATTCTTCTTCTTGGTCTTTGACGGGATTTTTCCCTTTGCAGAGGGTGTCATAATCCCCTTCTTCCATTTGATTACCATACCCTATCCTCAGGAGATTGAAAGATAAGGTTGCTCAAAATATGACGGAATCAGTTTTCGCTACTGGAGAATCATCATCCGTTACACAGATCCCTCGA
Source organism: Canna indica (assembly GCA_034359265.1). Taxonomy (NCBI): domain Eukaryota; kingdom Viridiplantae; phylum Streptophyta; class Magnoliopsida; order Zingiberales; family Cannaceae; genus Canna; species Canna indica. The sequence continues at coordinate 12,570,629 of CP136893.1, read as the reverse complement.
GAGCCCATCATGGGCCCAGCTCAATACCCTCCCGGTAACATACAGAGGCCAGCTTACCAAGGAGACTTAGGAATAATGAACTCCAAAATAAGCAACCTAAGAGGGGGCTATTCCAAAACATACAGTGAAAGGTACACACTGCCCTCTGCTCAGGCCAACACAGGAGCCATTTTGGTCTTACCAGATAATGTCGGCCATTATAGTGATGTAATTTCAAGATGGGAATCTATCACCCTCAATTTATTGAATGAAAGGACATGGACGGACAATCGAGCAAAGGTATGGCCTGTACTTTGAAGGTCTTGACCTGAGGGATCTCCATGATTATTGTCATATTATATAGCCGATTTAGGACTCTCTTTCCCTTCGGCTGATTGACTTTGTCCGCTATGGTAGCGTACTCTTGAGGTAGCGTAGATAGTTTGTTCGTGCTTTCTGGCTCTTGAATCTTTAACTTTCTTGGTATCAACTTGATGTCTTCTCGGGTAGGTAATTCAAAATCTTCCTTCATGGGAAATTTGCCTTTTCTTTCCCTAGCGTCTTCTTTGATGCTCAGATTGTGGAACTCTTCTTCTAAATCTTCTAACTGTTGTTCCCTGAGGTCCTTGACTTCCTTCTTCAAGGTCTCATTTTCCTCTTTTAGCGTCTTGTTTTCCTCTTTGACGTACTTGTTTTCCATCATTAAATAGTTTGCATAATCAAGTAATTCCCTAATTAACATATCTTTGTCTTGGTATTGCGGGAAACTCTGCTTGATAATATTTAACTTTCTTCCCAAAGTAAATCGTGAGCACATAGGACATACCGTTAGCAGGCAATTCCGGCAGTGTGCTCTCATTTTGGGTTTGTAAATTCTTTGCAGCATGTACAACGCTCGCATCCCGGGGTGAGTTCTTCTTGATTATCTTCCCGACCAAAATAGGTCTGAGAGCCTGGCTGGGAATCTTGAATTATGCCAGGAGTTATATTCCAAACCTGGGGACCTTATTGGGACCATTATATTCCAAAACCGGACCCCACGGAGACAAGCGACTGAAACCCTCCGATAAAGAGCTCATTGCCAGAGTCAAGGAGCTTGTGCAGAGCTTACCAGACCTCGAGTTGCCACCCCCTGATGCGTACATCATATTGGAAACAGATGGATGTATGGAGGGATGGGGCGGGGTCTGCAAATGGAAGAACAAAAAGAATGACACTTGAAGAATTTGAGCTAACAGAAGATGAATGCATAGACATATTCAGTACCACAACCAGTTATGAAGTCAAGGAATCTGAGAGATTCCAAAGAAGGTTCAAGCCATTACTCCAAAGGCTAAGAGATCAAGGCTACATTGGGGAAAATCCAATGGCTCACTGGAGCAAAAATCAGGTAACCTGCAAGATAGATATAATAAACCCTGATCTGACAATACAGGACAAACCCCTGAAACATGTTACGCCATCCATGAAAGACCAATATGACCGACATATCAAGAGCCTCCTTCAAATAGGAGCGATAAGGCCAAGTTCTAGCCGGCACAGGACGATGGCCATGATTGTTAATTCTGGAACTTCAATAGACCCAATTACCAAGAAAGAGACGAAGGGAAAAGAAAGACTGGTTTTCAATTACAGAACTCTTAACGACAACACCAGCATCAGGCAATCGCTCATTGTCAAACCCTTTGGACGACGAAGAAAAGCATCTCCAATGCGCAGCACTGGGCTGTTCTCGGCGGAGTAACACACACCAACACATGGATGAAGGAGCTAGAACGGTTAACAGGAAAAGTACTGTTTAAGAAGCCCAGAACCCACGAACAAGAAGCAAAATGGGCTGAGAAAATCCATAAAATCCATGCAGATCAAACCTTGGCAACAATTTCAGAATTAGAAAAACTCATCGCCATAAGTTTTCTACAAAAGGCGAGGGTCGAACAGACGGACTCAATCCACAAATGGGAAACTGACACGATTGAAGTCATCTCACGCCATATCGACAATCTGAAACGATGCCACCAGATGATAAACAGTACAAGACAAAGTATCACCTACACAATCTGAAAGAATCTCTGTGATGTCAAATCAAATACTGTCAACAAGGACGATAAGAAGGAATCTCACGAGCTGTAAAGTTATCAAATAGCTATAAAGTTTCAATAAGTGTAGTACGAAGGAATCTCTTTAGAAAAAGCAAATAGTATGAGTGGACGATGGGGCCCAGAGAGCACCCGCACTCAATTATTTCGCTTATTCTTGAAGCTTCCTACCCCGTCTATATAAGACGACTTAGATAGAGTTGTGAGGACACACTGGCATAACCAGATAGTTCACACTTCTCTCTTAAGCTTACCTATTTCCAGATCTTGTGTGAAGTTTCCATTCCAGTTTGCTTTTAATATATAAAGCTTTCAGTTGCTCAGACTCTGTTAATCTTACTCTATCCCGTACCTTTAATGATCTGAGATTTTGTAAGAAGAAACGATCCAATTCCGCTGTGGAGCAAACGATTCACTTTGGTATCAGAGCCTAATAATTTCCAGGTACTTTCGCTATTCTATTTCCTAAACGCTGTGGAGAAAATCATGGATACTAATCATCATATCTGGAGCCGTGTAGGCTAATTGAGTTCCTGAGGTGAGATCCACCTCCATGGTACTGATAATGGAACGGTCGTCTGACCACCTTGTATCTCTTAGGAGAATAAGAGCATTTACACCAGCACTTCTCCTGTGCAGGGTGTGTAGGCGAATCATAATGATGCCTAGGTGCAGATGTTGAAGTCCTTCCTGTACTAGCACTGAGTAGCTTTGATCAGTGATAAAAGGGAGTTCAAGTTGAGCCCCTTCTGTTACCAGAATCCTTTCATCAGAATAATGTTGATAGACTCGGTGGTTGCGCTCAGCCCATCCTGCTTGATATAGAGTTTCAGCAGGTACCTGTTGTGCTCGCTGATATTGTGATAGTGTAAGCTCAGCATTCGGGTCTATCTGTGACTCTAGGCTTCGGTTGAAGCCTCGTCGTCTGGATGAAGTTTGGACTCTTCTTTGGAGCTCATGTCTCAGGCGGTTGCTGAGGCGATAATTCCTGATCTGATCATCAATAGTTGGCTGCCTGTTGTCGTTGCCGGCTATTGATGGTCTTGGGGCAAGCACTTCTGTTCGTGAAGAGGTAGAAGCTCTGTTTGTTGCAGTCATTGTTTCAGCTTGGCTTTCTCCTGTTCAAAAATTTGTTTTGGGTCTTTGAACACGTAAAGTGTTTACAAACCCCAAAATGAGAGCACACTGCCGGAATTGCCTGCTAACGGTATGTCCTATGTGCTCACGATTTACTTTGGGAAGAAAGTTAAATATTATCAAGCAGAGTTTCCCGCAATACCAAGACAAAGATATGTTAATTAGGGAATTACTTGATTATGCAAACTATTTAATGATGGAAAACAAGTACGTCAAAGAGGAAAACAATGTGTACACAGATGGGAAGATAATCAAGAAGAAATCACCCCGGGATGCGAGCGTTGTACATGCTGCAAAGAATTTACAAACCCCAAAATGAGAGCACACTGCCGGAATTGCCTGCTAACGGTATGTCCTATGTGCTCACGATTTACTTTGGGAAGAAAGTTAAATATTATCAAGCAGAGTTTCCCGCAATACCAAGACAAAGATATGTTAATTAGGGAATTACTTGATTATGCAAACTATTTAATGATGGAAAACAAGTACGTCAAAGAGGAAAACAAGACGCTAAAAGAGGAAAATGAGACCTTGAAGAAGGAAGTCAAGGACCTCAGGGAACAACAGTTAGAAGATTTAGAAGAAGAGTTCCACAATCTGAGCATCAAAGAAGACGCTAGGGAAAGAAAAGACAAATTTCCCATGAAGGAAGATTTTGAATTACCTACCCGAGAAGACATCAAGTTGATACCAAGAAAGTTAAAGATTCAAGAGCCAGAAAGCACGAACAAACTATCTACTACACTTATTGAAACTTTACAGCTATTTGATAACTTTACAGCTCGTGAGATTCCTTCTTATCGTCCTTGTTGACAGTATTTGATTTGACATCACAGAGATTCTTTCAGATTGTGTAGGTGATACTTTGTCTTGTACTGTTTATCATCTGGTGGCATCGTTTCAGATTGTCGATATGGCGTGAGATGACTTCAATCGTGTCAGTTTATCAAATGGAAGAAGGGGATTATGACACCCTCTGCAAAGGGAAAAATCCCGTCAAAGACCAAGAAGAAGAATAGCAAGCATAGGGGAAGCGGATGGCCCCTCACTAAAATCCGCATAATATTTAATCTTCTTTTATTTTTTTGCAGAAAGATGATCTTTGATGATTTACAGCATCAGGCAATCGCTCATCGTCAAACCCTTTGGACGACGAAGAAAAGCATCTCCAATGCGCAGTACTGGGCTGTTCTCGGCGGAGTAACACACACCAACACAGGGATGAAGGAGCTAAAACGGTTAACAGGAAAAGTACTGTTTAAGAAGCCCAGAACCCACGAACAAGAAGCAAAATGGGCTGAGAAAATCCATAAAATCCATGCAGATCAAACCTTGGCAACAATTTCAGAATTAGAAAAACTCATCGCCATAAGTTTTCTACAAAAGGCGAGGGTCGAACAGACGGACTCAATCCACAAATGGGAAACTGACACGATTGAAGTCATCTCACGCCATATCGACAATCTGAAACGATGCCACCAGATGATAAACAGTACAAGACAAAGTATCACCTACACAATCTGAAAGAATCTCTGTGATGTCAAATCAAATACTGTCAACAAGGACGATAAGAAGGAATCTCACGAGCTGTAAAGTTATCAAATAGCTGTAAAGTTTCAATAAGTGTAGTACGAAGGAATCTCTTTAGAAAAAGCAAATAGTATGAGTGGACGATGGGGCCCAGAGAGCACCCGCACTCAATTATTTCGCTTATTCTTGAAGCTTCCTACCCCGTCTATATAAGACGACTTAGATAGAGTTGTGAGGACACACTGGCATAACCAGACAGTTCACACTTCTCTCTTAAGCTTACCTATTTCCAGATCTTGTGTGAAGTTTCCATTCCAGTTTGCTTTTAATATATAAAGCTTTCATCACAAAAAAATATAAAAAACAAGAAAAAAAATGGATTGCTCTCGATGCGCATCGAAAGGGTCAATGTACATTTTGTTGTCGTACACTTTCAAATAACTACACCGTTTGGTCGGATGCCTTGCAAAATATTTTGAAAATAAAATTCACAACTAATTGATTTGGCTTAGTTGGGTTAAATACCTCTTTTTTCTCTTTTTTGTTTGATTATATTACCATAAAATACTTTTGAATTATATTTTATGTATTTATAACATAGCAATAAATGGTAAAAGGGTTACCGACCATCAATGCAAGAAGAAGAGGAGAGGAATAGGAGAAGACGAAGAAAATCTAACTTTGGGGGTGAAGCCGTCTGGAGCATAGAGCAAACCTTTCACCATGCGCAAAAGAGGTGTAGAAGAGGGGAGGATAAAGAAAATTGGTTTCCTCTTCTGGTCGTTGTTGCAAGAGGAGACTATTATCTGATGGTTAAAAATTGTTTGATGAGATTTAGATCTATTGGAATTTAATTTGTTGGAAACAAATAACGTGAGAATACGTTTAGGCAAAATAGATTTTTTAGGCCAACAAAGCAACATTCTAACTTTGAGATACGTGCAAGATCAAATTCGCTTGATGAGCCAGGGTGGCACCAAAATTTTATTCCTCTTCATTTCCCTCTTTCTTTATTTATATCACATAAAATTAAATGCTTTTGAACTATTCTTATTTATTTCTATATTAGTTTATGTATTTTTTTATTTGTATTTTTTGTTTTTATCATGTTAAACCTTAGATATTCTAGTTTCTATGTTACTTTTGTGTGAATCAAATGAAGATAAAAAAGTCATGAGTAAGAGAGAGCGAAATAGGGCGATTTTGTTACCTTCCCGGGGGAGATTCCCGAGACATAAACAACCTTTGGATCATGTGTTAACGAAGTCAAATGATGTTGTTAAAGCGGGAGAAGGGAAGGATACACAGAGAGTAATAGAATTAGTAGCGGATCAGCAAGGAGAGGACGATAGATCTCAAAATAATTCGAAGAAGGCAAAAGAACCGTTCTCATGGGCAAGTTGTCATGCCTCAAAACTAGGGTCACGTGATCGGGCGGAATACGGACCCGTACCCCGAAGCCTACCAACAATGCATTCGCCAATATAGAAAGAAAATGAGTATAACAATGTATAAGTCGAAGTGAATGTGTCATGCCACCAAATTATATAAAAAACATCTAACTCTAAGGACAACATAGGCAAGATGTTAAAGTACAATCCGACTCTTTATGACTACGACACGAGACCACTTCGTGAGCCACCCCATGTCGTGCCACCCAGGTACGAGCGTACCTCTATTGGCCTGAGCGTGCAATAGTTAAAAAGAAAAGAGTAAGTACGTTCATATGAACTCAGTGAGTGGCCCGAACCAAGCTCTTGCTAAGCCTAACCATATAGTATTAAACCTAAAAGTAATACAACATAATTATATCTATAACCTTGTAATTTATCTAGTATGCACACACCCACACACATAGAGACCAATATCGCACATACCACGAGGAGCATAAGATAAACAATCACATGGGTCGATCACTAGCATGGTTCTCTAGCGAGCTTCCTACCCTGGGCCTTCCGAGCTAGGATGGCCTACTAGCATCGATGCCCTCTCTGGTTGGAAATATCCCTCCAACCAATGCCACTCCGGGTCGATCGTCAGTGTGGCTATCTAACGAGCTTCCCGACCCATAATCATACTCGTCGAGTCGGGCATCATCTTAGCATGCTAACGCACTCATCGGCCCGGCCATCTCTCAATCACAAGCACAACCATAGCAATGAAATAATATACGTGCATGCTCCCCATCATCCAACTCGGGTGGGTGTGGCCTCCCATCGAACACCTTGAGTGTACTCATGAGTGCACTCAACACGATCTTTATCTCAGCCCCAAAATACCTGACCACACCGACCCAAGAATCTCGGTAACCAAACCAAACCAAACCAAACCCTTGTGCCAACAATCTCCCACATTTTGATGATGACAAACATTTCAGGAAGAATAGATAATTCAATGCTAAAGATAGATGCTCATTTGAAAGTTCATATTAAAAACTAACTTAAGCTCCCCTCAACATGCATAGCTACAATATAGCTCTATCTATCTATATGCAACATAAAATACATGTGACAAAGTCTCTTCTCCCCCTTCCGGCATCAATAAAAAAAAAGGCAAGAATGCAAGGTTCAATTGATGATATTCATTATGAAAGTCGTGGATTCAATAAAACCAAGTACCATCAAACACCGATAAGTTGCAAAGCCCTTACAAGGTATATATAAGTGTGATAATAGCATCAAAAACTATTTTTTAAAGAAAGTTTAAATAACCATGCAATTTTCAAAATTTAAGCATCGAGAATAGTACAAATCCCTAATTGCATTTTCAAATTAGTAAAGCTTTCTTCACTTAATGGTTTTGTGAATATATCCTCAAGTTGTTTGTCGGTAGGCACAAGCTCCACATAAATATTCTTTTTTGCTATATATCTCTAAGAAAATGATGCCTTAGATCTATATGTTTAGTCCTAGAATGCAATATAAATTTTTAGTTAAGTTAATGACACTAGTATTATCACAATGTATATGTATGCATGAGTAATTCAATCCAAAACACATGAGGGGTTTGTTTCATCCAAAGGATTGTGCACAACAACTAGCCGAGCGTGGCAATGTATTTCTCTTTGGTGGTTGAAAGTGCACTCAGGTTTTGTTTCTTGGAAAACCAAGAAACTAAACTCATCCCTAAGAATTGACAACACCCACTAGTACTTTTTATATCTATATTACATCCGACAAAATCAGCATGAGAAAAACCAATCAATTCAAAAGATGTACCATTAGGATACCATAAACCTAAATCAATTGTACCATTAAGATATCTTAATATGTGTTTGACAACACCTAAATGAGACATCTTGGGGCACGATTGAAACCTAGCACATTGACAAACGCTAATTAAACATGATATCGGGTCTACTTGCAGTTAAGTAAAGAAGACTACCAATCATACATCAGTATCGTTTTTATCTACCTTGTCACCTTCTTCATCGTTATCAAGGTTGATGGATGTGCTCATTGGGGTTGATGCAATCTTGGCTTCATCTATTCCAAACTTTTTGATTAGCTCTTTTGTATACTTAGCTTGATTGATGAAGATGTCCTTCTTGATTTGCTTGATTTGGAGTCCAAGCATGAAAGAGAGATCTCTCATCATACTCATCTCAAATTCCTCTTGCATGCATTTAGCTAACCACTCACATAAGACTTCATTAGTAGCACCAAAAACCATCCACATATATTTGCACAAGTAGGATATCATTCTCATCATACATCGGATTTTCCAAAACTAAAACATTGTTCAATCAAAAAGACATGCAACCAAACTCTATTTTTGAGAACCATTGAGCTTAGTATGACTTAGAAACTCTATATGATTTAGAACTAGTAGAATATCATAGGAAAATTCCTAGAACTAGTAGAACATCCACATATCTTATAAACTCTATATGACTTAGAACTAGTAGAATATCCTAGGAAAATTCGTTCATCCGGTTTTGAATCAATTTTTTCTAGATTGTCCTTAGTATTCAAAATAAAACACTTGCAACCAAAGATTTTAAAATATCTCGAACTTAAGATTCTATCATTCCAAAGCTCAAAAGGAGTTTTCTTAATATTTGGTCTTAATAAAACTCGATTCAAAACAAAGCAATATGTATTTATAGTTTCGGCCCAAAAGTACTTAAGTAAATTATTTTCACAAAATATAGTCCCAACTATTTATTGTAAGGATATATTCATCCTCTCAACCACCCCATTTTGTTGAGGGCTTCTAGGCGAAGAAAAGTCGTGTTCAATGTTTAAATCATCACAAAATTCTAAAAAAATTTCATTTTTAAATTCATCTCCGGCCATTATCACTTCGAGTTTTTGAAGTATAAGTTCATTTCTCATTCACAACTCATCAAACAAATTTTTAAATAAATCAAAAGTTTCATTCTTTTTAGCTAAAAAGAAAACTCATGTGAATATAGAGTAATCATCAACTAAGACATAATAATAAAGTTTACCTCCCAAACTAGTAACATCACAAGGATCAAAGAGGTTCACGTGCAAAAATTTAAGAATTCTAGTGGTAGTAACTTGATTTATGCTATGAAATGATGAATTGACTTATTTACGATGTTGGCATAGATCACAAAGTCTATCATTTATAAATTTTATCTTGAGTATTCCTTTAACTAAATCATTCTTAGTTATCTCTTGGATAAGGCTCATGGCAGCTTGTCCTAGACTTCAGTGTCATAGCCAAGAGTTATTTTCCACTACCACTAAGCATCTAACATGTGGGTTAGACAACACATTTAAGCTTAAGGTGTAAATATTTTCATGCCCATTTCCAATGAACATTATAACATTAGATTATGCAATTCTAATAATGCATTTATATGCTTCAAAGATCATCAGGTAACTATTAACACACAATTGAGATATGCTAACTAAATTATGCTTTAACCCATCAACCAATAAAATATTTTTGATGCATGGGTAAGGTAGTATACCTATGTCACTAATGCCAACAATCTTACCCTTGACATTGTCTCCAAATATCATATATATCCACTATCCTTGCTTGATAAGATTGCAAATAGGTTGATGTCACCGATCATGTGCTTTGAGCAACTAGTACCTAATTTTTTTGGGTTCTTGAGTGTTAGTTTTTTAGGAATCAAAATGAATATAGTATGAAGGTCTTTTTTAAGTGCATAATTTTTAATCATGTTCCCGTAAATCCCAATTGTCATTAAATCACAACGCATCCTAGACGCTAAATACATAAACATATATTGATTTTATTATTATATAATATATATGTTAATAAAATATGTCGAGATCCACCATTAGTCAAATTTCAACACGGTTGATCTAGTTGATGATAATTAATTATATAAGCTGTATATAAATCTTCTCCATCAAAATTATATATTTTTTTCTAAAATAAAATATGGACAAATTATACATAACATCTGGTATGCAACTTCAACGTATGATGAAAAGTCAACAAGAAAGTCAACGACGACGACGATACGCCCATACCTTATTTGCTTTATTAATATATATACGACGGACAGTATGATTGCTCTTAAACTGGTTCGGTAAAGCCACCTCGACCTTATGGTTTTTTATATTAATTATTTAAATCCAAGGGCTATTTTAAAAAAAGTCCCGACGACCGATGAAGTTGCCGAACCGACCACTTTTAATTAATATTTGCATATGAGGCCAAAAACGACCCATGCACATAAAAGCTTTTCATTAACTTATAAGATGCATTGCGTTTGGTACGTGTATTCCACGTAACAAAAAATTGTACACTATTTATTTATTTTCTTCATTTATTAATTAGCCTTTCAACTAATGAACTAATTAAACGAGCCAAAACTGATGTGCAGTAGTATGAGCTCGAGTTCAACGGATCGTCCAGGTACAATGTGTTCACTACAACAAAATCGTTATATCGACACCAAAATTTTGACGCTTATTATAAACGTCGAAATGTAAAATTATTTAAAAAAATTAATACAATAAATTTCGACGTCTGACAATAGACATCGAAAAAAATCGACTTCTGACAGTAGGCGCCGAAAAAATTCGGTGCCTGCTGTCAGGAGGCACCGAAAAAATTCGGTGCATACTGTCAGGAGGCGCCGAAACATTTCGGCGCTTGGATACCGACGCCAGTGGCGCGGGTTAGTGGGCGAGTGCGTGCTGGCGCGCTCGCCCAGGCAGGAGGTGGGAAATCTCTCGCCTCATGTAGTTTTTTTTTTAAAAAAAAGTTTAAAATTTTATTTTTTTAATACATTTTTTCTATTTATACTTCTTCCTTCATTTTTTTTCTCTTCCTCTTCTTCTTCCTCATTTTTCTTCTTTCTCCTATTCTCTCTTCAAGCCAGATGACCGAACAGGGAGGTTTTCATTTTATTTCTTTTCTATTCTTACTTATTTTTTTCACTAATGTTTTCTTCTTCTTTTTTACGAGTTATCAAATTCATTCTAGATATTAAATTTTGTACAAGGTTCACTACTACAAACTTGGTCTTCAGCAACGGCCGCTCAAGCCGTTGCTATTTGCAACGGCGTTCTTACGGCCGCTCGAGCCGTTGCAGATATCTGTATCTGCAATGGCGTTCTAACGGACAACCGAGCCGTTGCGGATTATTTTAATTATCAGCAACGGCTTTCTGACGGAAAGGCGAGCCGTTGCTAATTATTTAATCTTCAGCAACGGCTTACTAACGGATAAGTGAGCCGTTGCTGATGATAACTTATCAGCAACGGCGTTCTAACGGGCGAGTGAGTCGTTGCTGATAAGTTTATATAGGGCACGCTCTCGCGCCCGACCCTTCTTCCTCCCGCTTCTGCCGCCGCCGCTCCTCGCCGCTGCCGGTATGTTGATCGGCCGGCCTATACCGTTTCGGCCGGAGATGCTAAAATCCGACCGAAACCCTATTTCTAGGGTTTCGGCCGGCGGCGGTCGGCCTATGGCCGCCGCCGAACCTTCTACAGTGGCCGGACAGTGTGTCCGGCCACTGTACGCCGGCGCCGGAGGGTGGACTCCGGCGCCGGAATATATATATATATATATATATTTATTATTTTGAAATTGTTAATTAATTATTTTATAAATGTTAATTAAATGTTTAGATTAATTGTTTAATTTGTTAGATTAATTATTAGGGTTTAGATTAATTTCGGACGCGCGCCGGAATCGTCCACTTCGGACGCGCATCGGAATCGTCCAATTCGGACTCGCGCCGGAATCGTCCACTTCGGACGCGCGCAAGAATCGTCCAATTCGGACTCGCGCCGGAATCGTCCACTTCGGACTCGCGCCGGAATCGTCCACTTCGGACGCGCGCCGAAATCATCCAATATGGACTCGAACTGTCTCGAAACATTTAGAAAATAATCATCCATCCGACGAGTTGATATGTTTCACGTACGCATCGACGAATCGGATATGATTTAGCAAAACCTTAGATCCGTTCGGGGATTGTATGTTCGTGTAAAAGAAGTAGATGATCTTTTATACGACGTACAATTATTGAATTGTCCCTGATTGGACAATTTGGGAATATAGTTATTTGTACTGCACTTACGTTTTTATTTTAACTGTTAACTAATTATTCTAAAATTCGACAACATCTCCCTTGTTCTCCGATACGCGCCCAGATGATATGCGTATTCGGAGAACTGTAGGGAGATGCTGTCGAAATTTAGAATAATTAGTTAACAGTTAAAATAAAAATATAAGTGCAGTACGAATAACATAAATCCCGAATGGAATAGGACAATCTCACCTAAAGACATTAACCAAAGAAATTGTCATTGATTGACAGAATCATGTCGGCTGATCGAAGTTGGATGTACCGACGTTTTGATCGTGGAGCTTTAACGAATGAGTTTCGATTAGGCGTAACGTACTTCCTAAATTTTGCCTATTCGAATCGGAATTTCGTTAGCATGGGTGATCAAATCCGATGTCCGTGCCGCATTTGTTCGAATGGACGATTTTTGGATCGGGAGACTGTCACTCTGCATCTATATACCAAAGGATTTACACCAAGATATTTTCTATGGACTTGTCACGGGGAGTCACGCGAAGTCGGGACGTCGAGCAATCCTGTCGTTCAGACATATGGTGAATCTTCCTCTGTTGGTGCTTCTTCATCCAGTCAATGTAATCCCTATAGAACTATGATACTTGATAGTCTTGGGGGTCAATTCCACCTGAATGATAATGTTGATCGGCCAGTTCTTCAGACATCAGTCCCACCAGATACTACAGCGGTTGATATCACAGAAGTAGGGGCTGCGGTAGAGATTGAATTACCGAATAAAGAAGCTGCAGAATTTTACGAGATGTTGAAAGCTGCCGATGAACCTTTGTATGAGAATTGTCCTAAATACACTAGGTTTTCAGCAATGACACAGCTCTTAAACATCAAGGCCGATTGTAATATCAGCGGAGTTGCGTATGATCGGATTGCTGGATTGATTAATGGAATGCTGCCTACTGATAACAAGTTTGAGCCTACTTTTTATAAGACTAAAAAGCTAATGAGAAAATTGGGGCTTGGGTACGAAAAAATACACGCGTGCCAAAATAATTGCATTTTATATTATAAAGAAAATGTGCAGTTGGATAAATGCCCTGTATGTCAACACCCTCGTTACAAGGAGAAGAAATCGGTCCGACAGAAAAATATCCCGTTTAAGGTGCTTCGATATTTTCCACTAACACCGAGGCTTCAAAGATTATTCATGTTGGAAAAGACAGCCCCCTACATGAGTTGGCATGCAAGAAGTCGTGATGATACAGTAATGACTCATCCATCTGACAGTGAAGCATGGAAACATTTGGATACATGTTATCCTTCATTTGCTATGGATACTAGAAATATCTGATTGGGATTGTGCACAGATGGTTTTAATCCGTTTGGACATTCTGCAACTCCTTATTCAGTTTGGCCAGTGCTGCTGACAGTTTATAATTTGCCACCGTCAATGTGCATGAAAGATGAATTTATTTATCTTTCGATGATTATTCCGGGTCCTAAGGGTCCGCGAAAAGAAATTGACATATTTCTCAGACCCTTGATAGATGAATTGAAAACATTGTGGACTGAGGGAGCTGTCACTTATGATTGTCATCGGAAGCAAAACTTCAATTTAAAGGCCGCGGTCTTGTGGACAATCAATGATTTCCCCGCGTACGGCATGTTGTCGGGTTGGAGCACTCACGGCCGACTCTCTTGCCCGTATTGTATGGAACACTCTAAATCAATCAGTCTTCAGAACGGACGAAAAATCTCATTCTTTGATTGTCATCGTCGATTCCTACCGGTTCATCACCAGTATCGAAGGAATCGTAATAAATTTACTAAGGGCAGAGTCGAAAGAGATGGGCCACCACTGATGTTGTCTGGTGAACAAATGTTAGCACGTGTTTCAGCACTTCCAGATATAGTATTTGGTCGCAATGAAAGAGTGTCAGGTTTTGGCCAAACACACAACTGGGTGAAAAAAAGTATCTTTTGGGAATTGCCCTATTGGAGTTCATTATTGATTCGACATAATTTAGATGTCATGCACATTGAAAAAAATGTGTTTGATAATATTTTCAACACTGTGATGGATATTTTTGGAAAAACTAAAGATAATGTCAAAGCCCGACATGATCTGAAAATACTTTGTAAAAGACCAGAGTTGGAGTTACAAGAGGTCAACTGACGATATCTGAAACCGAAGGCCCTATATGTGTTAAATAAACAACAGATCAAAGATGTTTGTCAATGGGTAAAAGAACTCAGATTACCCGATGGATATGCTTCAAACTTATCTCGATGTGTGAACGTCGATGATTGCAAAATATCAAGGATGAAGAGCCATGATTGTCATGTATTCATGCAGAGATTACTTCCGATCGCATTTCGAGATCTTCTACCTGATAATATTTGGGGTCCGTTGACTGAATTAAGTATGTTTTTTAGAAGCATCTGTGCAAATGTCCTTCGAGTCGAAGATATGTCAACACTTGAAAATAATATTGTTGAAATCATATGCAAGCTGGAGCAGTTTTTCCCTCCTGCATTTTTTGACTCGATGGAGCATCTACCGATACACTTGGCATACGAGGCACGAGTTGGTGGCCCCGTTCAATATCGTTGGATGTACTTATTTGAAAGATACATGAATCGTCTGAAGAAAAAAGTAAAGAACACCGCAGCTGTTGAAGGATCAATATCTGAATCGTATATCATCCAAGAAATTTCAACATTCTGCTCATTTTACTTTGAATCGACAGTACAGACAAGATTTGATCGTCTTCCACGTAACGACGACGGGGGTGTTCGACATTCAGATGGACGTTTAAATATATTTTGTCACTCTGGTCGTGCTTTTGGTTCTCGTCCATCTCGACACTTAAGCGATGAAGAGTATCATTTGGCACACTTGTATGTATTACTCAATTGCCCAGAGATTGAACAATTCATTGAAATATTTGACATTGAGATGGTGCAAAAATACTCTATTCACAACGATCAAGAATTGGAGACATTACGGAATCGTGATTTCCCTTCTTGGATTCAGACTTACAGCAAAGATCACAGAGCTGAAATAGATGAAAAAATATTTGAGTTTGTTAGTGGACCGTCGCGACTTGTGTCGTGCTATAGCGGATATTTTGTTAACGGGTATAAATTTCACACGGTTGAATATTCATCTACAAAAAAGACGATGAATGCTGGGGTCTGCGTGAAAGGGACAACCTATGTTGAATGTGATATGGATTTCTATGGACTAGTGGAAGAAGTGATAGAGTTGCACTACTTCGGCTTGAAATCAGTGTTCCTATTTAGATGTCATTGGTTCGATACAACAGAAAGGGGCATGAAAGTTCATCAAAAATACAAACTTGTTGAGGTTAATTACAAATCGAAATTGGCAGCAAATGAGCCATTTATATTGGCATCACAAGCCGAACAAGTATATTACGCGAAGTATCCGGCTCGAAATAAAGATAGAGCAGATTGGCGTGTAGTCTGTAAGATAAAAGGTAGAGGAAAAATTGATCCGATAGTAGGAGAAAATGATCCTCCTG
Source organism: Canna indica (assembly GCA_034359265.1). Classification (NCBI taxonomy): domain Eukaryota; kingdom Viridiplantae; phylum Streptophyta; class Magnoliopsida; order Zingiberales; family Cannaceae; genus Canna; species Canna indica. Next base: position 12,554,835 of record CP136893.1, on the reverse strand, counting down.
GTTTCTATCAAGAAGATGATCTTCCTGCTGTGGATCGTATTATTCCAATACTCGAGGATGCAGACACAACGTCAATTCAATTAGAAGTTGAATATGCTGATGATGACGATCATGAAATTGAGGAAGCTGGAGATGAAGAAGATGACGAAGAGGAAGAAGAGGAAGAAGAAGAAGAATTCGAAGACTATTATTCAGATGATGAGGAATAATTGTAAAGTATATATATTTTATTAAATATATCTCTACTATTTATACAATAATCTGATTATATGTCTGTTCGACAGATATGTCTGGTCGTGGTTATCGACGCAGGAGAGCTTCGGAGTCTCCGATCGGTGAGACTCCAGCACTTACTCATGCTGCTGATCCTCCTGTTGCTGATCCTCATGAGGATGATACTGCCGAGGCTAGTACATCCAGACGCAGGCGGCCACGCGGGCCGAACAGGTGGCAGCCTCCACCAGCCACAGAGTCACGTAGATTGATCAGCGTGATTGGGGAGCGGTAATATATCATGAATTATGAATCATTACAAATTCATTATATCATAATATAATATTAAAATTTATTTTTGTTGTGCAGGTTCGAGCAAGAAGAAGTGCCGAGGAGCATTTCTTCTACTATTCGACGATACATGCACGGGGCATGGCCTACGTGGTCTCACGTGCCTAGCGAGCACGTCGACATATTATGGCGCGAGTTTGAGGCACGTATGATTTTTTTTTTACATGCATGATGATATATTAAGAATTGGTACTGATATTATTATTTTGCAGGCTCGCTATACATGGGCCGAGGACCAGAGGTCCTTCATTTACGCTGCCTGGGAGTCTATTTCCCGGGCAAGGTACAACGGGCAGCTGGGGCAGGCTCGGTCCCGAGCAATGGCCCGAGCTGGGACCACTAACATCGCGGAGACTCGGGGATACGGCCCCAGTTGGATTACTCCGGATATATGGGACCAACTCGTGGGGATATGGTCGACGGATCGATGGCAGGAGGTTTCTCAGAATGCGGCTAGAAATCGCATGTCGGGGGGAGCAGCGCGTCACACCGGCGGCTCTGTTGCATTTGCAGTGCACGCAAACCGTATGGTAAGTATATCGTTTAATTATATATTTTATTTGTTATTATGTGTACTAATTAATGTATTTGTTTTGTAAATGTAGACGACGGTGTCGGATGACGGGACTGTCCAGCGACCCTCCCCGATGGCGGTGTTTGAGCGGACTCACCGTCGAGCACATGGGACGGGGGAGTACATCGACAACCGCGCTGCATACATTGTGGTAATTATATATTTGTTTAAATTATTCATTATATATTTATAATTTAAGTTTTATGATAAATATTAAACAAAAAATCAAACTCGAGTAGGAGACGTACAGCCGGAGGGTGGTGCAGCGCGGGGGTACCCCCGAGGACTTTGACGCAGCATCGTGGGTCGAGGCCGCAGGTGGCTGGGATCATGGCCGCGTATATGGCTTCGCAGATAGTGGTCATGCGCGAGCCGTACTAGGGCCACTTGGGGCACCGACCCCTCCGGTCGCTGGTGAGCGGCCGTCCACCTCCAGATCCAGTTATGATCATAGTAATAGGATAAGGACACTAGAGGAGACGGTCGCGCGTCAGACTGAGTTGATGGAGCGCCAGAGTCAGACGATGGCGAATATAGAAGCTATGCTACGCAACTTGTCAGGTCATCCCGAAGCAGGCATCTCTTCGGCATCATCTAATCCATCATCCTCGAGTCAGTCCACGCCGGTGTACACTCAATCACTCCAGACCCCGCCATATGATCCAGGCCATCCTCCATCGTCATCGTGAGATTTTGTTTATATTGACTTTGTTACTCAGATATTGAACTTGTTTAATTTATATTGACTATGTTATTGAGATGTTGATACTTCAATTTTACATTTGAATTGTGTTTATACTATCGTGGATAATTATGAATATAAATATAATTATTTTGATGTATATCTTGGTGTGTTTGTGATGTGTGAATGAATGTGTATGAGATGTTTGTGATGTGTGAATGAATGTGTGTATGAGGGTATGGGTGTGTGAGTTATGTATCAGATAAATGTATCAATGTATCAATGGAAATTTAAAATTTTCAAATTTTCTGGTTGCAGGTATAGGTCATCAGCAACGGCTTTCCCACGGGCGTCCGTGGGAAAGCCGTTGCTAAAAGTGTATCGAAAGCCGTTGCTGATGACCTACAGCAACGGCTTAGCGACGGAGTTTTACTAACGGTGTTGCTACGGACTCAGCGGCCGTTGCTATTAATGGTATCAGCAACGGCTCCCGGTCTGTGGCAAAACCGTTGCTGATAATATTTTTAGCGACGGCCCAGCGGCCGTTGCTGATAATGTTTTGAGCGACGGCCCGAGCGGCCGTTGCTGAACCGTTGCTAAGTCATCAGCAACGCGACTTTCTGTCACGGCGCTATTGCAACGGCTCAGCCGTTGCTGATTCTCTTCAGCAACGGCTCAGCAACGGCATCAGCCGTTGGTAATTTTTTTAAACTTTTATTTATATCAAAAATTTTAAAATTTATTACTGTTTTAATAGTTTTTTAAATTTTTTTATTTTTGAACAAGCGTGGATACGCGCTGCTCGATTTCCACCACATGGCGGAAATAGAGCGGACGCGAATCCACTGCCGCTCGATGTCCGCCACACGGCAAAAATTGAGCGGCGCGGATTTGCACCTGCTCGATGTCCGCCACGTGTGGAAATCGAGCGGCGCAGATTCGCGCATGCCCTTAATCTGTCGCACGCGGAATTGGAATTCCCCATGCGGCGAAATTCCAAAAGGCGTGGATTCATTTTCTGCACCTTTTGATTTCCACCGAACGCGAAATTCCAATTCTGCGAGCGGCGGCTCCTTGAATTCCGCTGCAATGCAGCGGAATTCGAGGATTATTATTATTATTATTTAAAAAATATATATACCGGCGCCTCTGATAGGCGCAGGTATGTTAAAATAATATTTTTTAAAAAATCTTTTGACGCCTGAGCAGATGTTGAAATGTTCGACATATCGACGTCTGCTGACGCCTATATGCAGACGTCGATATGTCGAACGTTTCGACATCTACTCAGGAGTCGAAACAAACATATAGACTCTCGTCATATTCTACTCATTTTCGTCATTTTTGCAGACGTCAGTATGTTTTTTTTTACTGCTGTTGGTGTCGAAATGTTAATTTATTCTGACGTCAAAATATCATTGATTTGTTGTAGTGGTTGATTGTATGACTGAGGCAACATGAGTGCGACGCTTTGTAGAGGAACTTAGCATGGACATAATATCGTTCATCTATTTATAATTCCAAAGAATTTAAATATTCATTGTATCAATTATGAGATATTATGCAATACCTTAAAGTCCATGCATAAATGGCATAATATTTGAATATTTTTATTTTTAATTTTGTCAATTTTCTTTGGCAAGTTTTCATGCTTTTTTAAATACTTATATCATTTCATTTATCTTGAAATGTTAATTCTTGATGACAAATAAAGGTATGCATGCACACAAGCAATTAGTGGATGCACACAAATTTGATTAAAATAATTAAAACGGGTAAAAAAGTCCATGCATTGTATATTAAGCAATACCTTAAAGTCCCTGCATAAATGACATAATATTTGATTATTTTTATTTTTAATTTTGTCAATATTCTTTGGCACGTTTTCATGCTTTTTTTTAAATACTGGTATTATTTTATTTCTCTTCAAATGTTAATTCTTGACGATAAATAAAGGCATGCACACAAGTAATTAGTGGATGCACACAAATTTGATTAAAATAATTAAAAAAGATAAAAAAAGAGAAGGCAAATAGTAGATTTGAAAATAATTAAAAACAGATATGGAAGGGAAGAATTAAAAGCTATTGATGCAGGCATGAATTTAATTCTCATATGTGAATATATTCATGTCGTATTTTTTTATGGAAACTAAATGCATGCACACAAAGAATTAAATATTTTATCCAAATTAATTTTTTTTAAATAATAATAAAAAATCACAATAGGTAACCATATTATATGGTTTGAACAGTAGACCTTTAGGAAACATATAAGATGCTTTAATTTACTTAAAGTGAAATTTAATATTTAATACATTGGCAATATAATATTTATAAATTAATGGAAAACTGAGTAATTATTGCAGAAAATAATTCATGTGAAAAAGCTTTTTTAAGAAAATCCTAGAATTGATATGATTTTTTTTAAAAAATACATTGAAAACTCTCATTTTGTTAGTTTACGGAAGAATCTCATGTCTGATTCCATCATTTTTTTTATTTTATAAAAATCATATGGAAAGCTTTTAACGCCTCAGAAAATCCCATGTTCGATTCCACAAACATTAATTTATAATCATTATATACATAAGTTTCATTCCATTTGAGACTTTGTGTTTTTAGAAAAAAGAGAAACTTATAATAAAATAAAGGCATTTAATGAAAAACTGAAATATTAAACCAAATTAAGAAAAAAAGTAATTATGCTAAATCATAATAGCATAAGTAAAAGATATCAATTTGATTCATAGTTTTTTTCTTCTTTGGAATTAATGCGATAGCTTAATTGAATTAAATTTTAATTAAAGTAAAGAAAATCAGAATTTTAATAGATACTAAATAAAATATAATGTTAACATTAAATATATAATAAATAATAATATAAATGAAATATATTAATTTTTTTTCAGAGTTTCGATTTTTTTCTAAATGTAATAACCAAGTTGAATTTAAAAAAATAATAAAAAGTAATTTGGATAAGTCATAATAGTATAACCAAGAAATATTGTTTTGATTTTTTTCTAAATAATAATTTTAAATATTTAATGAATAATAAGAATATAAACAAGAGATATGAATTTGTTTTGGAGCTTAGAAATTTATCTAGAACATGATAACTGAACTGAATTAGAAAATTAATAAACAACTAGAAATTTAACACATTGAAAAATCATTAGATAATAAATAAAAAAATTGAAGTAATAGCTTTGGTAAATAAAAGTGGTATAAGAAAAAGATATCAGCTTCATATATACTTTTTGAGTTTCTCATAAACACGATAGTAGAATTAAATAAAGTTAATAAAATATTAAAAAATTGAATCAAATAAAAAATCCAAAATTTTCAATGGATTAAATAAATTATAATCATAATGTTAAATATTGAGTAAAATAATAATATAAGAAAAATATATCTTATAAAATGCAATAGTTGAATTAAATAAAAATTAAAAAGACTAAAAATTTAACAAAATCAAAAAAAATCAAAATTTTATTAGATAAAAAATTTAAAATAATAAAAATCTTATTTGGATTTTTTATAATATATAATACATGAAAAATATATATGAAATCAAAATAGTTCTAGAAAAAAAAGAAAAAATTGATATACTATATATATCTATAAAGCACAAAATAATCTAGGAAATAAAAACAAAAGCAATAAAGAAACAGAAACTGATCCCAGTTTAGAGCTCTCCGTCGAGATATCGCAAAAAAATTTAAAAATGCAAGAAAAAGAAAAAATGAATTGCTCTCGATGCTTGAAAGTGCGAACATACATTTCATGATCATACACTTTCAAATTTAATTGTATGTAGATATATTCTGATTTAAACTAAACCACACGATTTTATACCCTGCAAATATTTTGAAAATAAAATTCACAACTAATAGATTTGGTTTAGTTGGGTCAAATACCTTTTTTTTTTCTCTTTTTTGTTTGATTATATTACCATAAAATTCTTTTGAATCATACATTATGTATTTATAACATAGCAATAGAGGACATAAGGGTTACCGATCGACCATCAATGCAAGAAGAAGATGAGAGAAAAAGGAGAAGAGGAAGAAAATCTGACCTTGAGGGTGAAGCCGTCTGGAGCAGAGAGCAAACCTTTCGTCTTGCGCAAAAGAGGTGTAGAAGAGGGGAGGAGGAAAAAACTTGGTTTCGTCTTCTAGTAGTTGATGCAAGAGGAGAGAGTAGCAAAGATGAGACGATGATGGTTAAAAATTGTTTGATGATATTTAGATTTATTCGGATTTAAGTTATTGGAAACAAATAAAGTGAGAATAAGTTTAGGCAAAACAGATTTTTTGGGTCAACAAAGCAACATTCTAACTTTGAGATACGTGCAAGATCAGTTTCATTTGATGAGCCAAGGTGGCACCAAAGTTTTATTTCTCGTATTTTCTCTCTTTCTTTAATTATATCACCATAAATTAAATGCTTTTATATTATTCTTATTTATTTCTATATTAGTTTATATATTTTTTGTGATTTGTATTTTATGTTTTTATCATATTAAACATTAGCTATTCTAGTTTATATGTTATTTTTGTGTGAATCAAATGAAAATATAAAAAAAAAGAAATGAGTGGCAAAAGAAAAAAGCATGAGTGAGAGAGAGCGAAATAGGGTGATTTTGTCACCTTCGTATGGGAGCTTCCTGAGGCCAAAAAAATCTATGGATCATGTGCTGATGAAATCAAATGATGTTGTTAAAGAGAGGGAGAAGGGAAGGATACGCAAAGAGTAAAAGAATCAGGAGCGAATAAGCAAGGAGAGGATGGCAAATCTCGAAATAATTCGAAGAGTTGGAAGAAGGCAGAAGAACTGTTCTCATGGACAAGTCTATTCATGCGAGTGGAGAAGGAGGATGATTGGAGGAAGTATGAGGAATTTAAAGAGAAGATAAAGAAGAAGATTCAAGACAATGCAAAAGGAAAAGTTACAATTGAAGATTTAGAGATTGAAAAGGCTAGGCTAGAATGCAAATTGGTGCTATATGGGAAGTTCTTCGGTAGGACACTAACCGTAGAATTAGTAAGAAATGCTCTTCCTAGAATTTGGAAATTGAATGATGATTGCAACATTATGGATTTAGCGGCAAGATGTTTTGCTTTTAAAATTGAAATTGATTTTTGGGAAGTGGTGTTCGGTGGCCCTTGGTTCTTTGAGAGGGCAAGCTCTTTCACTAATCCAGTGAAAGGAGGATTTTCAACCAATAAAGGAGGTGATTTCAATTTTCCTAGTCTAGATACAGATGTCGGGTTTGCCTTTGGAGTTTCTGAATCAAAGAATTCTGTTACAATTAGCCATGGTTATAAGGAAACTTGTTAAAATAGATGATTATACATTATCAAAAACTAGAGTGAAGTATGCCACAATTTCACTACTGGAAATATAAGCTTCACCATTGGGCTAACACAATTGTTGAGACGTTAGTGATGACTATCACGGACAATGCAAATAGTTGCAACTAGCTATCGCTTATGTGCGCATCTTTGAAGACTTGTGATGACCACGTCAGTCGTCACAATTAATATATCAATGACAACCGTTACAACTATCGCCGATATTTAATTATCATCAACAGCCTTCAACCATCAGCAACGGCGTGCAACACCCCCCCCCCCATTGCAACGGAGCCGTGGCAGAAAAACGCATTGCTGATAACTTAGCAACGGATAAGCAACGACCGCTCAGGCCGTTGCTAATAATATTATCAGCAACGGGTTTACCACAGACACGGAGCTGTTACTGATAATATTTTTAGCAACGGCCCGAGAGGCCGTTAGTGAAAAATCGTTGCTAAGCCGTTGTTGTAGGTCATCAGTAAGGGCTTACGATACACTTTTAGTAACGGCTTTCCCACGGATGGCCGTGGGAAAGCCGTTGCTGATGATCTAGAACTGCAATTGATTTTTTTTAAAAAATTCCAAATTTCCATTAATATATTGATACATTATTTGATACATAACTCACACACTCATACACTCATACATACATCCATTCACATATCACAAATACACCCAGATATACATCAAAATAATTATACTTATATTTATAATTATCCACAATCGTATAAAAATTATTCAAATTCAAAATTGAAGTTCAATATCCAAACAAAACAAATTAATCAAGTATAGTATCTAAGTAACAAAGTCAATAATAAATAAATAAATAAATCTCACGATGACGATGGAGGATGGTCTTGATCATATGGCGGGGTTTGGAGTGCTTGGGTGTACACCGGCGTGGCAGCGTGGACTGACTCGAGGACGATAGATCAGATGATGCCGAGGGGATGCCTGCTCCGGTATGAGCTGAGATGTTGCGTAGCATAGCATGCATCTCCGCCATTATCTGACTCTGACGCTCCATCATCTCACTCTGACGCGCGACCGTCTCCACCAGTGTCCTTATCCTGCTACTCTGATCATAACTGGACCTGGAGGTGGACGGCCACTGACCAGCGGCCGAAGGGGTCGGTGCCCTAAGTGGCCCTAGCACAGCTCGTGCATGACCACTAGCCATATACGCGGCCGTGGTCCCAGCCACCTGCAGCCTCGACCCATGCTCATGTGTCAAAGTCCTCGGGGGTGCCCCCGTGCTGCACCACCGTGTGAGTGTAGGTCTCCTACTCAAGTTTGATTTTTTGTTTCATATTTTTCTTAAAACTTAAATTATAAATAAATAATGAATAATTTAAACAAATATACTTACCATAATGTATACAACGTGGTTGTCAATGTACTCCCCCGTCCCATGTACTCGACGGTGAGTCCGCTCAAACACCGCCATCGGGGAGGGTCGCTGGACATTCCCGTCGTCCAACACTATCGTCTATATTTACAAAACAAATACATTAATTAGTACACAGAGTAACAAATAAAATATATAATTAAAAGTAAGGTATACTTACCATACGGTTCGCGTGCACTGCAAATGCAATAGAGCTGCCAGTGTGACACGCTCCTCCCTCCGACATGCGATTTCTAGCCGCAGTCCTAGAAATCTCATGCCATCGATCTGTCGACCATATTGCCACGAGCTGGTCCCATATATTCGGAGTAATCCAATCGAGGTCGTATCTTCGAGTCTCCACGATGTTAGTGGTCCTAGCTCGGGCCATTGCCTGGTACCGGGCCTGCCCCAACTGCCCGTTGTTCCTCTGCCAGGAAATAGCCTCCCATGCAGCGTAAATGAAGGACCTTTAGTCCTTAGCCCATGTATAGCGAGCCTGCAAAACAATAATAATATCAGTACCAATATTAATTATCATGCATGTATTAAAAAAAATTAATATGTGCCTCAAACTCGGGCCATAGCATGTCGACATGCTCACTGGGAACGTGAGACCACGTGGGTCATGCCCCGTGCATGTATCGTCGAATGGTAGAAGATATGCTCCTTGGTACTTCTTCTTGCTCGAACCCGCACAACAAAAATAAAATTTAATATTATATTATGATATAATGAATTTGTAATGATTTATAATTCATGATATATTACCGCTCCCCAATCACGCTAATGAATTTACGTGACTCTATGGCTGGTGGAGGCTACCACCTGTTCGGCCCGTGTGGCCGCCTGCGTCTGGATGTACTAGCCTCAACAGTATCATCGACAGGAGGATCAACAGCATGAGTAACTGCTGGAGTCTCACCGATCGGAGACTCCGAAGCTCTCTTGCGACGATAACCACGACCAAGACATATCTGTCGAATAAGCATATAATTATATTATTATATATATAGTAGAGATATATTTAATATAAGATATACTTTACAATTATTCTTCATCATCTGAGTAATAGTCTTCGAATTCTTCCTCTTCTTCATCTTCTTCATCTCTAGCTTCCTCAATTTCATGATCGCCATCATCAACATATTCAACTTTTAATTGAATTGACGTTGTGTCTGCATCATCGAGTATTGGAATAATACGATCTACAGCAGGAGGATCATCTTCTTAATAAAAATCATCTGTCGCATCAGGTATCGGCTCATTTTCTCCTGCTATCGGATCAATTTTTCATCTACCTTTAGTCTTACAAACTACACGCCAATCTGCTCTATCTTTATTTAGAGACGGATACTTCGCGTAATATATATTTTTTTCAATGTGCATAACATCCAAATTATGTCGAATCAGTAATGAACTCCAATAGGACAATTCCCAAAAGATACTTTTTTCACCCAGTTATGTGTTTGACCAAAGCCCGACACTCTTTCATTCCGACCAAATACTATCTCTGGAAGTGCTGAAACACGTGCTAACATTTGTTCACCAGACAACATCGGTGGTGGCTCATCTCTTTCGACTCTACCCTTAGTAAATTTATTACGATTCCTTCGATATTGATGGTTAGCCGGTAGGAATCGATGATGACAATCAAAGAATGAGATTTTTCGTCCGTTCAGAAAAGACTGATTGATTTAGTGTGTTCCATACAATATGGACAAGAGAGTCGACCGTGAGTGCTCCAATCAGACAACATGTCGTACGCCAGGAAATCATTGATTGTCCACAAGACCATAGCCTTTAAATTAAAGTTTTGCTTCCGATGACAATCATAAGTGACAGCTCCCTCAGTCCACAATATTTTCAATTCATCTATCAAGAGTCTGAGAAACACGTCAATTTCTTTCCTAGACCCTTAGGACCCGGAATAATCATCGAAAGATAAATAAATTCATCTTTCATACACATTGACGGTGGCAAATTATAAACTGTCAGCAGCACTGGCCAAACTAAATAAGGAGTTGCAGAATATCCAAACAGATTAAAACCATCTGTGCATAATCTCAATCTGATATTTCTAGTATCCCTAGCAAATGAAGGATAACATGTATCCAAATGTTTCCATGTTTCACTATCGGATGGATGAGTCATTACTGTATCATCACGATTTCTTGCATGCAAACTCATGTAGGGGGGCGTCTTTTCCGACATGAATAATCTTTGAAGCCTCGGTGTTAGTGAAAAATACTGAAGCACCTTAAATGAGATATTTTTCTATCGGACCGATTTCTTCTCCTTGTAACGAGGATGTTGACATACAGGGCATTTATCCAACTGCACATTTTCTTTATAATATAAAATACAGTTATTTTGGTACGCGTATATTTTTTCATACCCAAGCCCTAATTTTCTTATCAACTTTTTAGTCTTATAAAAAGTTGGCTCAAACTTGTTATCAGTAGGCAACATTCCATTAATCAATCCTGCAATCCAATCATACGTAACCCCGCTGATATTACAATCGGCCTTGATGTTTAGGAGCTGCGTCATTGCCGTAAACCTAGTGTATTTAGGACAATTCTCATACAAAGGTTCATCGGCAGCTTTCAACATCTCATAAAATTCTGCAGCTTCTTTATTCGGCAATTCAATCTCAGTATCTGGTGGCACTGATGTCTTAGTAACTGGCAGATCGACATTATCATTCTGGTGGAATTGACCCCCAAGACTATCAAGTATCATAGTTCTATAGGGATTATATGGATTGGATGAAGAAACACCGACAGAGGAAGATTCACCATGTGTTTAAACGACAGGATTGCTCGACGTCCCGACTTGACGTGACTCCCCGTGACAAGTCCATAGAAAATATCTTGGTGCAAATTCTTTGCTATATAGATGCAAAGTGACAGTTTCTTCGATCCAAAAATCATTCATTCAAGCAAAAAGTTACGCCTATATAGACGGCACGGACATCGGATTTTATCACCGACGCTAACGAATTTCCAATTCTAATAGGCGAAATTTAGGAAGTAAATTACGCCTAATCAAAACTCATTCGTTAAAGCTCCACGATCAAGACATCGATATATCCAACTTCGATCGCCCGACATGTTCTGTCAAAAAGTTGACAATATCTTTAGGTAATGTTTTTAGGTGGGATGGTCTTATTCCATTCGGGATTCATGTTATTCATATTGCACTAAGTATTTCTTTTAACCGCTAATTAATTTCATTCTAAATTTTGGCAGCATCTCCCTACAGTTCTTCGAATATGCATATCATCTAGGCGCGTATCGGAGAACAAGAGAGATGCTGCCGAAATTTAGAATGAGTTAACGGTTAAAAGAAAAAACTAAGTGCAATATAAATAACTATACTCTCAAATTGTCCAATCAGAGACAATTCAAGGGTTGTACGTCGTATAAAAGATTATCTACTTCTTTTACACGAACATACAACCCCTGAACGGATCTAAGATTTTGCTAAATCATATCCGACTCGTCAATGCGTACGTGAAACGTATCAACTCGTCGGAGGGATGATTATTTTCTAAATATTTCGAGTCAGTTCGAGTCCATAGTGGATAATTCCGATGCGAGTCCAAAGTAGACGATTCCAGCGCGAGTCCGAAGTGGACGATTCTGACGCGAGTCCACTGAGGACGACTCCAGACTAGACTAATTAATATTAATCTAAACATTAATTTAAAACATAACATTTATTTTAACTAATTAACATAGCATTAATCTATACATTAATCTAAAATATAAAATTAATCTAAACAGATTAATCTAAAAATTAATCTAAACCCTAACTAATCTAAACAAATAATGAACTAATTAAACCCTAACAAATCTAAAAATTAATCTAACAATTAATCTAAAAATTAAGCAATAAAATTAAACCATACTTCCGGCGCCGGAGTCCACCGGACTCCGGCGCCAGCCTCCAGTGTTCAACAAATGTCGAACACTGGACAATGCTCCGACTGCCGCCCGTCGACCATCTGCAACCGACCGTCGACCATTGGCCATCTACCACTTGCAATCGGCCGTCGACCGTTGGCCGAAACCCTATATTTAGGGTTTCGGCCGGTTCTACAGTAAATGGAGAGGGGGTGGCACACGACTTACCTAGAGCAAGCGACGACGGCGGGCGGCGGCGGCAAGGGGCTTCGGCGGTCGATGATGGCGGGCGACGACGGCGAAAATCGGTGACGGCAGCAGCAGGAAGAGGAAGAAGAAGGAGAAAGGGGCGGGCGCGATCGCTCGACCTATATAAACTTATCAGCAGCGGCTCATCCAGTTGTTAGAAAATCATTGCTGATAAGTAATCATCAACAATGGCTCACTTGTCCGTTAGAAAGCCGTTGCCGATAAGTAATGACATCAGTAATGGCTCACTCGTTCGTTAGAATGTCGTGGCTGATAAGCATTTTATTTTCGCGCCGGGAGCGCGCGATCAACGCAAGAGTGACGAATGGACACTACAAGAAAATAGGGTATCACCAACGGACCAAATCCGTCGGTAATACCCAAAAATCCGTCGGTAATATTGTTACCGACGGAGTATCTGTCGGTAAAATCCGTCGGTAAAAGGCTCCTCGGTATTATCGACGAATTTTAATTAATCTGTCGGTATTACCAACGAATATTTTATTTTGTTGGTAATACCAACGAAGATATTTATCCGTCGGTATTACCAATAGAAACATATCCGTCGGTAATACCAACAGATAAATCTATACATATCCGTCGATAATACCAACTGATACATATCTGTCGGTAATACATGTATTTTTGTTGGTCGTTGGAATTACCAACAAAATCTATCAATTGCTCATTATTGTGTACCTAATCAATCCTCAAGTCATGAAATCACATATAAAATAATTTGATAATTCACACGAAATCTTAAAAATAATTTTTGAAATCACACATCATTAAAACTCACACACATAAGAAACCATTGTATACAAGTAATTTCGAAATACATTGTGCTATTCAAATATTTACATTGTTTCAAAGTTTCAAAGTTTCAAAAATACATAAGATAATTTTTTCCAAAAAGCTGATCCTTGCACTTCATCCTTTTACTTGCATGCAAAAACAAAAGATACAATGAGGCAATGAAATGAGGAATACCAAGTTTGTAACTCAATGCAAGATAAGCTGACACTCTAAAGTTGTAAATAAAGTTTGTAACTCAATGGAGTTCCTTCGCCGTTACTTCTTTCTCGCTGCATCGAAGAAGGTGGGGAGAGAAGCGACGGACCTGAATTCATCTCCTTCTCTCCCTCTCGCCCTCTTCCTATTTATCTTTTATTTTGTTTCTTTTTTTCATCTTTATTGATGGAATCTCCGGCGGCCGGTGAGAGGGTGACCATGATGGAGGGGCTCCGCGCCCAGATGGACTCCTTCCTTGTCGAAGCTCTGGTGAATCTGCGCCATCGTCTCACTGTTCTGCGGATGGAGTTTGATATTCAGAGGTTTATGCAGAATCCTCATCAGTATCAATTTGAATTTCAACATTTACCAACTTTCTATCTTAGGTGTGCTGCCCATCGTGTTGCTCAACACTATGGACTGCAGACTATGGCACTAAACAATTTTGCAGGTGGTCTAGGCAGCAAGGTCATTGCTAGGAAGATGCCTGATAGTAAATTCCTAGCTATCTATTATCGCAAGTCCCTGCTGTAAAACAAACTGAAAAGGAAATGTCTAAACAACTTAAGATTGTAATTCGTCCTAGATCAGTAAAATCTTCCCCAATTGATGATGCCCAGCTAAGACTTGGAAAAGATACCGTAAGATCTGTAGAGGAGTAGATGGAAGACTATGATAGAGCACGGTCTTCAGAAATGGATGTATCTCCATCAACTGATTCAGATAGGGGAAGCATGTCTTCCAGTAGGTATGAGCAGGACTACACATTAGATGAACTAGAAAAGGCCCTCAGCAAGGATAATGCTTCTAGAGTTGCCATTTTCAGAGATAGAGAGAAGGACCTCTCTGATCCAGATTATGACAGGAGCTATCAGAAGTATGTTAGAGGACTAACTCCGTGCCATAATTTTGGTCTCCAAACATGCAATATTCATCGTCCACCTTTCCTACAGTATGAGCCAGACATTTCTTCATTCAATCACTTGCCAAGGAACTAGAATTCCTTGAACTATAACCTATCTAACCCAGCTATAAACCCATATTGTGCCTATGGATACAACCAGAACGTGAGGAATGCTCTCAGCATGCAATGGCCTAGCCCTGCCATGATGTACGCATACTCCTATGAACACTTCAGGCAGGCTCAATTTCAGGCGCCATGATATCAGCAACCCTTGAGCTTTGATCATCTAAGGAACTGCTAGTCCTAAGAAAGTGTGCAATGACTTTGTTTTCTCTGAAGGTAGAGTAGATGTGGCTTATGGTATGTACTACTAATTTTTAGATATACTTGTTTCAGATTTGGTAGTGAGAGACACTACTGGCAGTACTATTGTGATTAGATATGATTGTTTGTGTTATTTGTTCCAATGAACCCATTTATCTTTATAACTGCAAAAAAGAAAGTTTGTAACTAAATTATCTAATGCTCAATCATGCTTCCAACACTATTTAATTATAAATGCTCAACCATCCTTTTTGCAAAGAAACAATTTAAATACTCAGAAGTTTGAATAGCTTAACAAAATTAACAGTTGAGAATGAATTCTTTCTCAGCATGCTGAGAGTTTCTTCAACATGCTGAACATATTATACATAGGATGTGAGTAAAGACAATTCTCAAGAGATAATCAAATACATAGCATGTGCACAATTAAATCAAGCCATGCCACTCATCTATAAAATATAAAGAAATATCATTCACTAGTCTTTATCATAAGCAGTATAATTAATTGTATGAACATATATGAGCAGTATAATTCTTACTACCAAGTTTAAGGTCCCTAAGTTGATGTGTACTACCCTAATACTTGACTAATCTAAAATCATGTACTTAGCAGAAAGCAAGGAAAGGGGCTGCCCCTATTTCACCCAAGACAATCAGCCTTCAACAAGGAAGGGGTTGGCTGCCCCTGTTTCACCCAAGGCCGAGTGGCCTTTCAATCACAGGAGGGGCGGCTGCCCCTGTTTTACCCATAGCCGAGTGGCCTTCAAAATAGAGAAGGGCATATACTAGCTGCCCTTAAGGCCACCTCAGAAACACTGAAGGATGCGCTCAAACCAGACGAACCAACACCATGTCATCTTGGGAAAATGCAGATAGTGATTTGGTCAAAAGGTTTCGGAGGTGGTAGACATTAGACATACTCATAAACAAGAGTTTAGTAATAACACTGAAATGACATTTACATGTTAATCATAATTATCTGAGAATTAAGGCTGACGAAAGCAGACTCCAATATTTTGTTTGATTGGTAAAACTTGCTACAACATTATTTTTCCATAAACAACCCTATTCTCGTATTTAAGAATTACTACACACAACAGCCATGAAGGAAATAACAGAATATTTGAATACTATCCCACTCTTGTCTATCAGAAATTAATATTTTTAGGGGTTTATAGGTTCTTCCAGATAGTCTGTATTCCACTAGCAAAGAGCTCCTCATGCTATATAGAGATAGAGCCAACAAAAAAGAAAAGTAAGAACAACAACAAACTCACCCATCAATATCAAGCTTCTTAAGCAAATACGGACCATGCTTAGTCTTAGAGAGCTCTGCCCGCGCAGCCAACAATTCTGCTGCTATATTCTCTTTCAGGGACATGTTACTAGAAGCAAAGCACTTCTCACCGTGAATGAGCTAGCAGTATCCATTGCAAGTTCTGCATAATGATCTTGCAATCTTTGAACATAGCAATAAGAAGGAAAACACATCAGGATGATTTTTAGCAAAGCTTTGGTAAGAGATTGAAGGCATTGCAAGCAAAAGATTACAGAACCACAAAGAAATTTAAACAAATATTTCCTAAGTTCCAAAAACATTTTTATGTAGATCTGGTGGACAGTATGGCTCCTATATTAAGGAGCATAAGAATTCAATGATGCAGGGTATAAAAGGATTCTTTTTTGGTTTTCTTGTGTCTCTAATTAAACAGTTTGCTCAGTTCCAACTTCTGAGTTGCCCCATAATATACATTATGGTATGAAACACCATTGTTCCTGCAAGCCTACCATTCAACAAAATATATATTCTTCTATTGGACTCAGACTCTTAGGCCTAGTTCATTACGGCCTAGTTCATGTAATGATGCATAAGCCAATATCTTGGAGATCAGGTTTCAATTAGATGTTTGGAGTTTAAACAATGACTGCCCATTCAATGATATCTATTTCTTCACAAGCATTTGTAGCATATTGAAGTTCAAATATGATTGAATGACCAACTTTTTCAAAATCTTGAGTTGTTATAAAGGAACCAATCTATCATTTATATTCTTAATACCCCCCTCAAGTGTAGGTTGGCAAATTGGACTAAACTAGATCAAGTCCAACACATGCATGAACTGAATTTAATTGGGGGTATATATTTTGCTATAGACACTCGCAGGATTCGGACTTAGGACCTCATGCTCTAATACTAGTGACCAATCTTCACAAAAGCTTAAGCTATTAGAAAGAGACATAACCTATTCATTTATATTCTTAACAGATTAGTTCTTTGGATCATGTTGAGCTGCAATGATTTATGATTATAGTATTCAATAAAATTATTGGGTTTTTTAAAAAAGAGTTAGTCTATATATATAATAGAGTATATATATCTAACTAACCTATTTTACTTATTAAAATTTAATATAATGCAAATTTCAGAGAAAAATAGATGAAATGAAAAGGAAGGTAATAAGAGACCATTGGTTCTGTTAACAATTCCGTTCAAGGTATGTATAAGAGCTATTATGCTAATATATTTTTTCCTACGAGATCTTTTCTAAGAGTTCAGGATTTCAGGAACTAACAACGTTAGCATGATTAATAGATCAAGCAATGCCAGAAAAGTTTTTCTTTTATCTTAGCTTCATGACTTACTTTGTGACAACTTTGAGCTTCATTTTTGTGGAAACATATGAAGAAAGAAAAGCTTCAATAACATGGCCTCCTCTAGCATCTTTTGCAATTTGAAGGACATGGGCAGCATCCATTGATGTAAGACTCATGAAAAAGGCTGAATTAATTGTTGTCAATACCAAAAATATCAAATACCATTACATTTTAAATTTATATATTAAAAAGAAAATTCAACAGTAAGTATGGATAAGAAAAATTGTCAACAAATTAGGTAATTAGGCCTCAAATCAGATAAGTATCAAATGAGAAGTTCAACATACCATAGGATATCTAAAAATGATTTGTAACATTAAGCAACCCAACACATGCATTTTATCTTAAGGAGGCCATTTCCAACTAGACTTGTCTCGGAAGTAGCTCTCGAGAAATAGTATATGCGGAACAATAAAGCTGGGAGATTCTGAGTCTAAATTCACTGCAGTAGAAAGGGCATGACAACACTGCACCACAAGTAGAATGAGTTAGAGTTTCAATGCATACATGCAAACTTCAAGTAACAAAAAGAGGAATACCTCATGCGAAAGGGTTTCAAGCCGTTCACATGCAGCTAATATGGAAGCAACTACTCCTGGCTTCCCAAGTTCAAGTAGCTCCTTAAATTTTGGACCAAGTTCCTTCCGGATCAACTTCATCTGCACATATCAACATGGAAACAATTCTCGATTCAAACAATGAAATGCGGTATCATTTAAGGACATAAAATAAATAATTTTGAGGGCGGGAATATCTAAGAGTGGTCTAGAATTCTGGATAAAACGTGTATTGGTCAATGCAATTAACTAAATGACTATAGCCAGATTTAGCCATACATCAGGTTAAGTCATTTGTTTGATAAAACATTTGATCTTCACCAACAACTGTTTTTGACTCCCATTGAAAATGATGTATATTGGACATGATTTACGTATGTAACTAGGTATATAAACATCAAGGTACAGTTATAAAGAAACATAATGCAAGTCCTAACTATGTAAAGTCAACTAGCTTGTGGTGCTCATTGGTAACTTTCTTGGAAATGAAAAAAGAAGTCTGATAGCATGCAGTAATTAATTTATCTCAATGTGGAGTGCAGCTCACTTGAAACATAAAGCATATATGTTTCAATTTAACATCCAAAAAAGATTAAAAACCTAGTGTATGTGCATTATGATTGACAATAGATATTAGTGAAATCTTCTCATTTTCAAGTTAAAAAAAACAAGAACAAATAGATTAGACTTGTCACATGGCATAATCTTGTGACTTGTCACATGCATAGATTAGACTTCTTAAGTAGAACAGCAAGCAAATTTTAAACAATTGGATGAGTAATATTTGAAACTGTTAGTTAATATTTAATCAAATTCAACATCTCATTCGCTAGATCACTCTGGTCCCCTTCACATTGGGGATCAAATTCAGAGCTTTGATTAAGGAAAGCTCTGATCCCCCAGCTCATGGTCTTCGAAAAGTGCCTTATCAACTCATAGTTTTTGATTAATCAGTTTACCTAGTCTTCGAAGAAGAATGAGATGTGCTAGAGGGGGATGTACCGATGAATCAGCTTCTTCTGCTTTAAATTCAACATTTCCTATATGAAGAATAGCAGCCACTACCCTGAAAAATTGCTTCTCGAATAAAGAAAAAAATGAAAAGGATAAAAATAAATATGTGTACATAGGCAGATGAAAAATCTTGCAAATAGAACAATAAAAATTCTACCATCCATTGCCCTTCTGGTAGCCAAATATTCTTGTGACTCATCTAACCCATCCATCTCATAGCAGGTCTTGGTGAATAGATGTAAAAATCTTACATACTTGCAGATCTTGGAGAAGGAAGTAGCAAATGTTGGCACATAACACAAAGAAGGAGAAAGTGACGGCGCAAACAAACTAGGGTTAGAAAGATGGGAGATTGTGTTGCTTGTTTTGGGAGAAGTAGCAGTTTTTGGGAGGAAGGTAAGGCGCGCTGGAAGGAGGTGAAGATCCTTGAGCGACTGGTTCATTGCAAGGGGAGGGCGAGCGGCAGGTTCTTCGCAAGGGGAGGATGACACCCGAGGAGGGATCGGCGATGAGGATCCCCTTTATGGGGAACCACAAGAAGACCTCCTCCTGCGACCAGTTGACCACCTTGCCGAGCAAGCCGTAGATGAGGTTGCAGGCGAGTTGGAGATCAGACACACTAGAGATCAGCGAGCAGCAAGCAGATTGCAGGCGACAATAGCGAACAGAGTTGAAGAAATTCTCAGTCGCGGGGAGAGGTGTCGCGAGGCGCGGGGTGTCTGTCGGTTGCGAAAAAGAAAAGAGAGATTCGTCGGGTCTCAGGTCGGATTTGTCCGGGTGAGGAAAATAAGGCGGGGAAATATATTTTGGTTGATAAGGAAGTGGGAAAATAAGGCGGGAAATATTTGGTCGGCTGAAATAAAAGGGAGGAAAATTTATATGCTGATTTATCAACCGATTTTTTAATTCGTCGGTAAATTTGTTGATAATACCAACAAATTGAATCCGTCGGTAACTAGTCCGTCGGTGATGCTATGTTTTTTTGTAGTGGGAGAAGTCGTAACTAAGCCGTTGCTAATGTGATAATATATCTGCAACGGCTGAAGCACCCGTAATAAAGCCGTTGCAGATATATAACATCTACAACGGCTTGAGCGACCGTTGCTGATAGCCGTTGCTGAATAACATATTTCTAGTAGTGAACCGTCATTGGATATTATTAGCAACCGTATAACTTATGCTGCTCAGATCATCAGATGATTACGATACGCTTTTACCGACGGCTAATCATTGGTAAGTCAACAAGAAAGTCAACGATGACGACCGTACGTTCGTACCTTATCTACTTTTTTATTATATACGACAGACAGTATGTTCGCTAATAAATTGGTTTGGTAAAGCCACCTCTACTATTCTTCTATGCGTACGTTCTTAGTTGTATATCATCTTTTTATACGGTAACTTTTACATCATGGAGCCACGTTAGATCAACTTATTATTACATTGCATGCAAGAGAGAGAAAGAGAGTTACATGAAAATTAAATTATTATAATTAAAGTAGATTGTAAGGAATAATATGGTAAATTTCCAACTTATTGAGAGAGAGATGAGAGAGTGAGAGATAATTGAAAAATTAAATTTCAACCACGGACCAAGGTAGATAGTAAGGGATAATATGATAAATTTCTAACCTATTGAGAGAGATGAGAGAGTTAAATCATAATTGTTTTTAAAAAATAAAAAAATCTCAAATTACACATCAGCTAAAGTCCAATATGTAAGTGTCACGTGACTATTAAAATTTTAATATGATTCTAAAATATAGATTAGAATTATATATTAGATCAAGTTAGGGTTGATATGTATATACATGTGTATATATATATATATATATATATATATATATATATATGATACTAAGGTAGGAAAAATATTGATAACAATTTTAACATTTTATTTTTCAAATATCATTTTTTAATCAAATTTTGTTCCCTTATTATATTTCATAGATTAATTTGTGAGATTTTTTCTCCTACTATTTTTTATATAGCGCATCATTGCTTAATTAATTAGTTATGAGTTTTTGTGGGAGTTTTATGATAAATAAGTTATCTTTGAGGGTCTAAAAGAAAAATTGACTTGGAAATGAGTAGCATGGGGGGTTGACTTCGGATGATGGCTGGCTATCGGCTTCAGATAGTCTTCTTATTGTTCCCCTTCTTCTCATCTCCTTCCTCTTTTCACTCTCGTTGCTGCTCTTCTTTTTCCGATCCTCTACCAATGGTAAATTTGCCTGAATTGGCTGTGTTCATCCAAATTGGATAGAATCGACCGCATCCATAATGATTTCGTCCATATCTTATCCGATCCCGAGTTGTGTTGTATTGAACGCACAAACAGAATATGTATTATAAAATAAAGCATATTGACTGAAATATAATTGTGTGCACAAATTATTTTAAAATATATATTATATCACAAGAATAATCAAAACAAAAAAAATGAATATGAGAAAGCCAAAATTTTATTATCCAAACGCTCATTTTCTTGTTGTATCATGATTTTCCATTACATAAAAAATATATAAGTTGTACTCTACGCCCCACCTTTTTTCTCTTGTACCGTGACGCATTTTGTGCACCAAATACGGGCAAACACATTTTGTCATGTACCATACTTTTAGTTGGCATCCATAAACTTAATTTTGAGAAAACTAATCATCTAAGCAAGAGATAACCATTTATTGAGCATATATTAATTCATTTTTGTTCAATTTTTTCGCTTAAAGTGATCTAATGTTGAATATATAAAAGGCTAAATATATTTTATATTTTTTCTAATTTTGAAAAAAATTATTAATTCTTTTATAAACAAAATTTTTATCCATATATTAATATTTCAAAAAAAATGGAATACAAATTTTCTGAGTGTGGTCATTTTTTATATTGTATTTTTTACATCATGGAGTCACGTTAGATATCAACTTACTATTACATTGCATGCATGCGACTTTGAATCAAACTGATATCTTTATCAACCATTCCACTCAATTAAGATGATCACATCACAAGTATTAAGATGAGCCACGTTTTATATATATATACACACATAATGCAAACTTTTTCTTCTATTAATTAGCCTTTCAACTAATGAACTATTTAAACGAGCCAAAAACTACACTAAGACATGACTCTGCATCAATATGAGCTCGAGTTCACTGGATCGTCCATGTACAACCTATTGATTGTGTCGACTGTGGCAGCACAGGTGCGACACTTTGTAGAGGGACGCAAGGTGGTCGACATCAACAGGTTGGTGCACTATATTGATGTCACCACTTTCGCTCGGGTGGTCGATGAGGCCATGCGAAAGGAGATCATGGCACCTGGTGAGCGCCGGGATGAGCCTCCTATGAAGAGGTTCAAGTTTAGAGGACCTGGGGCACAAACAGGAACAATTCGATTGGACGGTGATCGTTACACACTTGGTGAGGATCAATGATTCCAGGCCGGAGCATTTGGTGGCGACAAGAATCAGGCTGCGGTCGGTGATGGATGATGAAATGCGTAAGCTCGAGATTCTTGAGCGTGCTATACTTAATGGCGGCGCGCCATCCAGGGAGAAGATGAGGAGGAAGCAGAGGAGAGTTAATTGACAGGAAGAAAAATAATAATAAAAAGTTTGAGCTCTATCAAATTGTTTGAGCTCTATCACTGTCCTCTGATCAGGGATCATGGCCTTGTCTCCATCATCGCGTCGCAAACCAGGCTGGAGCGCCTTAAGATCTCGCTGATGAAGTTGGGCGACAACGTTCTCCATGCAGTCACATGTTAAGACAACCGGATCAAGCTGTCGTCTCTCGATAACGTTTATAGTTAAGGGCAAGAGTCCCATCGGTGGCCTGTGTGGGAGGAGGCACTGAATCCACCCCCATTGACGCCCCTACTTCGATTTCATCCATATTTTTCAGCTTCACCTATCAATAGCAAAACAATAATTAATAAGATAATTACATAAAGAATTGAGATGTGGACAAATATATTAATTAAGAGATTTGAATGGAGAAGGATGTAACTAGAATAATAAATCTTACATGTGAAGCTAGAGGGATTGAACCTTGAATCTCAGAAAACATATCAAACAATTGAATATGATATCACCAGAACTAGGACTCATTGTAAAGTGTAGTTGGAGACTAAAAAAGGGTAGTTGTAGGTAAAGCCGGTTGAGAGATGATGATCATCGTAATATTATTCATCTATTTATAGTCCCAAAGAATTTAAATATTCATTGTATCAATTATTATATATTATGCAATACCTTAAAATCCATGCATAAATGGCATAATATATGAATATTTTTATTTTTGATTTTGTTAATTTTCCTTGGCAAGTTTTTATGCTTTTTTTTAAAATACTTGTATCATTTCATTTCTCTTGAAATGTTAATTCTTGATGACAAATAAAGATATGCATGCACACAAGCAATTAGTGGATGCATACCAATTTGATTAAAATAATTAAAAAGGGTAAAAAAAGTCCATGCATTGTATATTATGCAATACCTTAAAGTCCCTGCATAAATGGTATAATATTTGATTATTTTTTTTTTTATTTTTGTCAATATTTCTTTGGTATGTTTTCATTTTTTTTTAATACTGGTATTATTTCATTTCTCTTCAAATGTTAGGTGTTGTTTGGTTAGCGAAAATTATTTTCTGATTTGATTTCAGTGAAATTGAAAACTTGGTTTCGAAAATTTGATTTTGATTTCTAGTTTTTAATTTTTTGAAAACGCGTTTGGTCAATGAAAACAACATAAGTTTTAGCTAGTTGAAACCAATGAATATTTATTTGTCTATAAAAAGTAATATTAATTTTCCTTGAACATTTTTAGTAGTAATTAATGTTTAGTTAGTTTACAAAATTAAATATTTGCTAACATAGTTATAAAATATTTATAATATTTAATTAATTAAGTTATTGATAGTTTGAGATTTTTTTTTGTTTAATTAGATATAAAAATTAATTAATAGTTATTATAATATTTCAAAAAAAAATGTCTAGTGGTCTAAAATTAGTTTTGACTTATCATAAATAGTTATTTTAAAATTTGAGTTTAAGTCAATTAGATATAAATTTGTTTAATTAATTTATAAATTTAAGATAATAGTTTGACTTGAAAATGATGATTTTTATTTTTTAAAAAAAAATTAATATAGTTTGATTTATTTTTAAATTAATTAATTTTATAAAAAAATATTTATAATTACAAAATTGTCACTCCATTTTGATAACGAAACCGACAGTCTCAAAATCACAGAAAATAATATTCTGGTATTTTCATTTTTATTAAGAAAACTGATTTCATTTTTATTCTAGTTTCGATTCAGTTTCATGAAAACGTTGAGCCAAATACGTTTTCGTAAGCAGTTTTGATTCCAATTAAATCGAAACCATGAAAACAAACTTGGTTTCACTAACCAAACAGATCACCCTTAATTCTTAATGATAAATAAAGGTATGCATGCACACAAGCAATTAGTGTATGCACATAAATTTGATTAAAATAATTAAAAAGGATAAAAAGGAGAAGGCAAGTAGTAGATTTTAAAAGTCAATCGTGGGTAGCACAGTTGGTGACAGCAGGTTGAACATTGCTTAGAAATTTAGGGTTTGAATTTTAGTATAGTCACCCATTGTAACTTTATATCTTTGTTTTTTTAAAAAAAATAGATTTTAAAATAATTTAAAACATGTGGCATGGAAGAATTAAAGGCCTTACAATTTGAAGAAATATACTAATAAAAAAAAATAGATGCATGAATTGACTTTAATTCTGTGTATTTTCGTGTGGTAGTTTTTGATGGAAACTAAATGGATGCACACATGGAATTAAATACTCCACCCAAATTAATTTGCTTAAAATAAAACATATTATTTAATACATTGGTAATATAATATTTGCAAATTTATTATTTAATACATTGTTAATATAATATTTGCAAATTATAAATGGAGTTGACGTAATGCAATTATACAAATCAATGGAAAACTAAGTAATTATTGTAGAAAATAATTTATATTAAAAAGTTTTTTAAAGAAAATTCTAGAATGGATATGATTTTCTTAAAAGAATACATTGAAAATTTTCATTTTGTCAGTTTATGGAAGAATCTCATGTCTGATTCCACCAATTTTTTTATTTTATAAAAATCACATGAAAAGCTTTTAAAATATTAATTTATAATCATTATATATAACTTTCATTCCATTTGAAATTTTGTGTTTTTACAAAAAAAAAGAGAAACTTATAACAAAATAAAGGCATTTAATGAAAAACTGAAATATTAAATCAAATTAAGAAAAAAAATAAGTATGATAAACCATAATAGTATAAGTAAAAGATATCAATTTGATTCGGAGTTTTTTCTTCTTCTGAAATTAATGCGATAGCTGAACTGAATTAAAATTTAATTAAAGTAAAAAAAAATCAAAAAATTAATAGATACTAAATAAAATATAATGTTAACATACCTTAAATATATCATAAATAATAATATAAGTGAAATATATTAATTTGGTTTAGAGTTTCAATTTTTTTTTTCTAAATATAATTAATAACCAAGTTGAATTTAATAAATAATAAAAAGAAATTTGGGTAAGTAATAATAGTATAATAAAAAGATATTGTTTTGATTTTGAGTTTTTAATTTTTTTTTTAAATAATAATTTTAAAAATTTAATGAATTATAAGAATATAAACAAGAGATATGAATTTGTTTTGGAGCTTAGAAATTTCTCTAAAACGTGATAACTGAACTGAATTAGAAAATTAATAAACAACCGGAAATTTAACACATTAATTGGAAAATTATTAGATAATAAATAAAAAAATTAAGGGAGTGTTTGGTACATTACCACTTAAGATTACTGAGAATCTAGACTACCACCCAAATAGATTATTATTTTTAAAATTATCGATAATATTACATTATCATGTTTGATATGTACTAGTAATCTCACTAATAATCCACATTATTTTGTTTGGTATAAAAAAAAAGATTACTAGGAAACTAATATCTTTAACTAAAATACTCTCAAATAAAAAAGTTTAACAAAATAAAAAAAATAAAAATTTTATCAGATAAAAATTTAAAAATACTATTAGGATTTATTATAATAATACTACCATAATATATAATATATGGAAAATATATATGAAATAAAAATAATTTTAGAAGAAAACTAAAAAATTGATATACTATATATATACCACAAAATAATGTAGGAAATAAAAACAAAAGCAATAAAGAAACAAAAAAATGATCTCAGTTTAGAGTTCTCCATCGAGATATCGCAAAAAAATTTAAAAAAAATGCAAAAAATAGAAAAATGGATTGCTTTCGATTCTTGGAATTGCGAACATACATTTCATGGTCATATACTTTCAAGTTAATTGTATGTAGATATATTCCGATTTAAGATGAACCACATCATTTGGCTGCAAAACATTTTGAAAATAAATTTCACAATTAAATGATTTGGTTTAGTTGGGTTAAATACCATTTTTTTCTTTTTTGTTTGATTATATTACCATAAAATACTTTTGAATTATACTTTATATATTTATAACATAGCAATATAGGGTAAAAGGGTTATCAACCATCAATGCAAGAAGAAGAGAGGAAAAGGAGAAAACGAAGAAAATCTAACCTTTGGGTAAAGCCGTCTAGAGCAGAGAGCAAACCTTTCGTCGTGCGCATAAGAGGTGTAGAAGAGGAGAGGAGGAAGAAAATTGGTTTCCTCTTCTTATCATTGCTGCAAGAGGAGAGAGTAGGAAAGAGGAGACAGATAACTAATGGTTAAAAATTATTTGATGAGATTTAGATCTATCGGGATTGAATTTATTGGAAGCAAATAAAGTGATAATAAGTATCTACAAAATAGATTTTTTGGGTCAACAAAGCAACATTCTATCTTTGTGATACGTGCAAGATCAGTTTCGCTTGATGAGCCAGGGTGGTACCAAAGTTTTATTCCTTTTCTTTTCTCTCTTTCTTTAATTATATCACCATAAATTAAATGCTTTCGAATTATTCTTATTTGTTTCTATATTAGTTTATGTATTTTTGTGATTTGTATTTTATGTTTTTATCATATTAAACCCTAGATGTTCTAGTTTCCATGTTATTTTTGTGTGAATCAAATGAAAAAAAAAGACACGAGTGGTAAAAGAAAAAAAGCATGAGTGAGAGAGAGCGAAACAGGGTGATTTTGTCGCCTTCCTGAGACCTAAAAAATCTATGGATCCCGTGTTGATGAAGTCAAATGATGCTGTTAAAGCGGGAGGAAAGGATACACAGAGAGTAATAGAATCAGGAGCGGATTAGCAAGGAGAGGATGACAGATTTCAAAATAATTCGAAGAGTTGGAAGAAGGCGGAAGAACCGTTCTCATGGACAAGTCTATTTAGGCGAGTGGAGAAGGAGGATGATTGGATCGAGGAAGTCGGAGGAATTGAAAGAGAAGATAAAGATGATTCAAGACAATGCAAAAGGAAAAGTTACAATTGAAGATTTAGAGATTGAAAAGGCTAGGTTGGAATGCAAATTGGTGCTATATGGGAAGTTCTTCGATAGGACACCAACCCTAGAATTAGTAAGAACTGCTCAACCTAGAATTTGGAAATTGAAAGGTGATTGCAAAATTATGGATTAATTAGCTATAAGATATTTTGCTTTTAAATTTAAAAATGAAATTGATTATTGGGAAGTGGTGTCTCGTGGTCCTTGGTTTCTTTAAGAGGGCAAGCTCTTTCACTAATTCAGTGGAAGGAGAACTTTCAACTAATATATAAAGGAGGCGATTTCAATTGTCCCAGTTTGGATACAGATGTCGAGTTTGCCTTTGGAGTTTCTGAATCAAAGAATTATATTACAATTAGCTGTGGTTATAGGAAACCTGTTAAAATAGATGATTATACATTATCAGAAACTAGAGGGAAGTATGTCATAATTTGTGTACTTCTTGATCTGGAAAAAAAAAACTAATTGAGCAAGGTTTTTGGGTTGAGGCTAAAAGAAGTAGATTTTTCCAAACATTGGCTTATGAAAACTTATTGAATATTTGTTATAACTATGGGAATGTTGCACACAAGGAAGAGCAATGTTTAGTAAAAGATAGAAAAATAGTTGGTAATGAAAATGAAATTACTGAAGTGAAGGAAATAAATGAGGAAGAGATTGTTGGGACCTTGGATTCAGGTCTACAAGAGGAACATGAGGTTTCCGAGAGGAAATGTTAAAAACACGAATGATTTGAACAACTCTTTTGTTGTATGGAACAATCCAGCTTATGATGAGAGTAATATTGAGAGAAACAAAAGTGAAAAGGAAATTAAAGCTATGTCTAACACTGTGAAGAATATTGGCGATGAAGAAATGAAAGGGGTTGTTGAAAGCAGGAATACGAAATACAACAATGTGAAAGCTGTTTGGATAAGGAAAATGGAAAAAAAAGAGGAATATGTAAAGCGTACAACCGAAAAGAAAGATATTTTAGTTGGAGAGGAAGGAAAGATAAATAAAGAAAGAGACAACATGGTGTAATATCCATGCTAAATTAGTTATTCAATTGTTTTCTGTGGGAAAGTCGGGTTGAGCATCGGAGGACGCTATTAGAGGTATGGCCCTATAGTGCACAGAATATTTATTTGCTTGACGGTTAATTTGGACTTTAGGTCCGGGTTGAGGTCGAGTCGAGTCCGGGGGATCAACCGAAACTCGATTCAATCAAGTTTAGATGTGGTTTGGGCTCACTTAAGTCTTGGAGGGCAATATGGTAAATTGTAAAAAAAATTTAAAAAAATTGGGGGAGATGAGACTGTACGGCTCCAAGAGGAGCTGCACGCCCCCTTCCCCCTTGGAGAAGAAAGTTGAGAGGTTTGATCAGAGATCGGCTCGTCGTTGTCGGGGATCGTCGTCATGAGACTTCATCTTCCCCTTCTCCTTCATCCTTTGAGAAAGTGAGTGACTTTATTATGGCATTTTTTCCCTTAGTTTAGGGTAATCAAGGTAGGATATATGAAAGCCAACTATGGGTAGCACAATTAGTGACAACATATTGTATGTTGCCTAGAGATCTAGGATTTGAACCCTAATATGGTCACCGGCCTATTGTGACTTTCTATCTTTGTTAAAAAAATTTAGGATATGTGAAATCTGAAAATTTATGCTTTAATCCGAATTTTGATGATTTTTTCACCAAATTCTCAAATTCTTTGGGAGGAGAAGCTTCCTAGGGTGATTGGCTATCAAAGGACAACCCCTTGACCCTAATTAGGGCCCCTTGATGTAGGAGAGCTCCACAAGGGGGGGGGGGGGACGAACCCTATATTGTATTGTATGTGGGAAATTTGGGTATTTTGATTTATATATTGCATTTGTTGCTTGAATTATATTTGTTGAAATGGATAGGGAAAATCCTTGACGTTTGGAAAGGTGGGTGACCTTAAGGCAGCCCTATATATCCTCTTTAAGGCCTAACATGCTTTTAAGGACCATTGACCACAAAGTTTGAGTTGATCGTGTTTTGGAAGGCCATGTTGGTACGTAGGACACTTACTCAGGAAATTTGGGCATATGTACTTGTGAGTAAGGCCCCTTTGCAAGGAAGACAGTCCATAGAGTCGACCCTTCCGAGGCTTTGATGGCCTAATAGTTTGGGTCACGAAAGGGAAAGTATGTTTGTTGAAATTTAGATCTCCTACTCAACTTTCATGCTCATACCCCTCCCTAAGATGGTTAATTATTACTAGAAGGTGGGTTTATGTGTCTTAAAACTTTAGGGTAACACTTACGCCACTTTAGGACACAAGAGAGTAAGGTATGGTGGACTCTTCATAGTTAAGTGTTGCTCTTGAAGGGAGATGCAGGTTGTTGAAATTTTCAACACTAGATAACTGATTGGAAATTTTGATTTTTTTATACTTCTAAGTATATTGAAATTTGATGTTGATAAGTTAGCTTTGTGACCTTGCTTGAGGGTCCAAGAGTTCCTTGGTTTTTTTGGAGGAGTTTAGAGGGTTGAAACGGTGGATGATGTAATACCCCAGTTTAGTTCCACATGGGAAGTATGTTAATGTGATGTTGGCTTATAAGGCTTAATGGGTGTGCTACCATCAACTTCAGCTTAAGCATTTTAATTAGGCCAATAGGTTGGTCTATGAAGTTGATGAGTTAGCTATCTCATCAAGCGGGTTGTAACAAAATGGTATCAGAGCAAGACCTAGTCCTAAGCATGGTGAGGGAGCCTATGTGAGAAAGGGTTGGGTGTGCTATCATCAACTTCAGTTTAAGCATTTTAATTAGTCCAATAGGTTGACTTATGAAGTTGATGGCCGGTTAGTTATCCCATCAAGCGGGTTGTAACAAATGGTGAGACGGATCAACATGCTAAAATTTTCAACGTTGGGTTGAAATTTCCGTGAGCACATAAATCTGTCGTACATCACCATTCCAGATGAGATACACATATGTGCTCGCAGTGTTCTTGATGGTCTTCTGGATTACGGCCAGTTAGTGCAGCCCTAGAGAATTGGGGACGACGGCTTAGGGAAGAACTACATGCTGGAAATTTTAAGTATTCCATGTTTTAGTCATTGGATTACTTATGATTTTATACATTTGATGGGAAGGTGGTTCCTTGTTGATAGGAATCAATAGGTGTAGGTCAACTTAGTGTAGTCCCTAAACCCTTCGGGGGCGGCGGTTGGTGATAGAGAAATAACCTTGGTAATTTACTATTTTTGACATATGTTTATGCATAGTATGCTTGGATGGCTTGATGAATAAAATGAAACTCCTTACTACGGGTACTCGGCTAGATACCCTACACTGGAGGGTTAAGGGCCGGATGGTCCTAAAGGTGAAGGGCTATCCTAGACTTGGGTAGAGCCTACACTTTGGTTTAGAGAAAGGGGGAAATGGTTGTTAGTAGTGTGCTCTAGGCCTTTGAAACAAATTGACATTGTTACTTTCTTTTTATTTTAAATGGAACATTCGCTTTATCTTGTTATTCATTATGAGCACGTTTGACTTGATAATAGACTCCTTGAACAGTTAATTCCGTCTAATGGTCATCAAGTACGAGACTTGATAGTAAAACCCTAAGGTAGTTGGAATCTTATTCTAAATAATTCCTAGTCAGTTATTGTCTTGGAACGATAATGAATGAAAATTAGTATACAGTCTGACTGACGATGATCATGTTTTATTGGTTACGAATATGTGATATCAAAGTCAGATCATAGACACATGTTGGAGAACATGGTGTCGGACAGACCCACTGTGTGAATACTATGTGGATTATATCATTAATGTCTCATAACATTAGTGATACGCTAGTCGTCCGACCTAATGTCACAATGGATTCCTATATGAGGAATTTTGTGTTTTGACCTAGTCTAACATCACCTTTAACCGGGTGGTAATTAGGACTACCGTTGGACATGGAATGAATCATGTAGAGGAATACGTGTAGTCTTGAAAAAATTTGTCCCTCTCGTATATGAGAGAGATATCTTTGGGCCCCTTGATGAGTGTGACTGAGGAAATGCATGGTCGTGCTCGAATGAATTGATAAGGGTATCAATGGCATTTGTAAAATCAATCTACTTAGGAATCAAGAAATCAAATTAAGCAATATAGGGATGATTTAATCCATGCCTTATGCTCAATCTAGATATCATGCATGTGACAAAAGGACAAAGTATCATACTATGAGTTAGGTTGCTCGGGTCACCGACCTCACTTGACTTGGGTAGTCACAATGTCTTTCTAGAGACCGCTTATGACTTGTGAGTTATAAATGTGATTTGAACCCACTGCCAACATTAAGTGAACCTATAGGGTCCCACACATAGGGCGTACCGAATTGAGCTTAGGGTTATGACTCATCAGATTGGATCTACATGACTATTAACCCGTAATTCTCTCTTGGTAATTTTGAAGATTAATTTCGAATTTGAAAAGGAGTTTTCAAAATTGGAATTAATTATTTTAAATTTTAAATGTTATTAAAATTAAAATTATGTTGATTACAATTTAGGTAATGTAACTTTGATAATAGTTATTAAAGGATACATTATTTTCGACAAATTGAATTTAGAAAATTCATCCTTGATAATTGTTATTAAGGATATATTTTACTCGAACATTAAAATTGTTTTAAGATTCCGAATATGGCTTTGAATTAATCAACGGATGAAAAGACTTGATCAATATGATTGACGCGTCTATAAATACCTGCCTATGGCTTAGACGGGTTGATGATCATCTCTTGTAAGGCTGTCGACCACTTGGTAAAAGGAAGCCGACCTCCTTTTGAAGGAAGTCGAGCTCCCTTTGTAGCAACTGACCTCCACCAAACAAAAAGAGAGAGAGGAGAGTGCGGAAGGTGTTCCGCCCTTGTCCAGATTGGAAGGTGTTCTGATAGAGCCGAGCTAGTACTCGGGAGCTGCCTTGTTCGCCGCGTTCATCCGTGTGCTCACCATAAAAGGTGTTCGTCACTTGGCAGCACCTTAGATCTAGAGCAAGATCGTGATCTTGGATTCGCAGAGCAGAAGACGATATTCAGTCTTCAAAGGTATAATCCTTAACATAGTATTGATTTAACCGAGATGAATGGATCCGATTGGGTAGAGGATCGGTTTTTCATATTTCTGCTGCGTGTAAATAAAAAGTTTTGTTACTTGCCGAATCCTCCATGACCCAACAATGATAACTTGGATATTTGGTGTCACAATTTAGGACTGAAGATGGCTGCTTGTGATGGTTGGAGCTTATTATGAATTTCCTAAGTGTTCATATAAATTCCTTTCATGTTTATAACATGTTGAAAATTCATGATTTCTTCATCATTGTTATAGCTATAAATTAGGCATGATAAGGCTGGTTAAATACTAGGAAAATCAGTACTTTAAGGTGTGGTTATGGAACACTTTAAGTGTGGAAAATTTTAGCTTGGTACGGGTTGCGTAGGCTGAAATTCCTTCTAGAACGTGCGGCCCTAGGTGGTTGAAATTTCCGGATTGAGTGGACTACACTTATGGCTGAAAAATGAATTGATTTATACACATTTTAAGACGAGTTTCAGTATATAACTCGTGGGTGGTGAAGCGTAGTGTAGCGTTAATAAAATTCGAAATTTTGAGGCACTTATACTAGTGTTGAAATCTTAAATTTGTTAAGCAATAATGGGTTGCTAGAATTCTCACCTTGGATGATTGGATAGTGAATGGTTATGTACATATACGCCTGGGTCTGGCTTCATTTCGGTGGAGTGGTGGGTGATGGCTGAGGGGTTGAGGCTGAGTATATGTCAGACTTGGTGTGGCCATGCGCGCACCCGTGATATCGGCAAAATGCCTAAACCACTCGAGAAATCTTATTGGCGGTACTCTTGTGTATTTTCTTTTCCTTGTGATAATGCTTGTGCTTGGAGTATGGCTGGGCTGAGAAGTGCTTTAGCTGGTGGAACTATTGCCCAACTCAGCAAGTGGAATATGGACAGGGAAAGCTCGTCAACAAGCCACACTAACGACCGACCTAGGAATGGCCTTTGGTTGGAGGGTCTTTCCCAACCAGAGGAGGGTTACCGAGGCTAGTCAACCATCCTAGCTCAGAAGGCTCGGGGCAGAAAGCTCGCTAGGCGATGTCTTAGTGACCTGTTATGACCAGAATTTCATCTATATTTGTTGGTTTCATATCAGGGAAGCGAGGACTTAAATAATGCAAATTAGCGGAGTCTCGAGGGCGGAATTCGGTATGTCGCTAATTCAAATATATATAATTTTTATTTTTGTAAATTGGCATGGCATAATGAGAGTAGACTTCGAGGCGAACTCGGTGGGTCGATCGGAATTCAAATTGGACTTAGGTTAGACTCAATTGGACCTTTTATAATTAGGCTAAGGAGAGGGGTAAAAAGGTAAGTTGGGGTTAATTTAACCCCAGATTATAAGTTGAACCACTGCGGCTGGGGGGACGAAATCGCGCGACCCAGACGCAGCGGCGCAAGGAGGAGGGGAGAGCATATCTCAGCCGCGGCGATCTCGTCAGCAACGGCGGTCGGATGAAGCGGTCTCGCTCGACCTCCCTTCTCATTTTCCCTAGATCGGTGAGTGCCTAACCCTCCTTCTTCCTTGCTCATGGATTCAAGCCGCCGCCCCTCATTTTCGAGTCTTCTGGTTCTGGATTTTCTTCGTATATGTTTACTTAAGTTCCGGGGCGGATCGGATGACGATTTCTCGTATGATGGTTGAAACCATTTGTGAGTTTCTAATCCTCCTCTTTCTTGCTTACGAATTCAAGCCGACGCCCCTTTTCCGCGAGTCATTTTGTTTCGGATTCTCCTTCGCATGTTGCCGTGATTTCCGATCTAATGTATGTTGTTATGAATTGGTGGATCGTGATTTCTTGATATGTACTCGGTTGATGTTGAATTTGTTCATGCGATTCATGAGGTATTTGTGTTCGGATGGTGGTTTACCGAGCGCATGTAATATGTTGTTCTGTGATTTGGTGACTGTGATGCTTGGTTGGTATTCGATAGATGAGGATGTAGATCGGTAATTTGTGGATGATTGGGTTGTTCATTCTGTGAATCCGGTACTCCATATGCGATAGTGGGTACTCTGTTCAAATAGCATGTGAACATAGCAATTACCTGTGTCAATTTGGTGGACCGGGGTTGTAGATATGTGTTCCGTCGGTAAGATTTAATTCAAATGTTGTTCCAATTGGGATGAAGCATGATTCATATGGTAAATTGCATTTAGCATAGCTGATATCAGTGTACAATTCTATTCTTGATGAAAGCATGCTCTGTGTGTTAGATTTGAAAGTTGCGTAGCTAAGACCTGTGTATAAATACATTCCCGCTGTTTGATACGTGTAATACTTGTTGGAATTCAATATGGTATGTAGTATTGTTATTACGTGAAATGTGTTCCTGTATGGTTATAACTCCTCATTGAATCTCTGGTGGTAGAGTAGAGGATGGACCCAAACTTGGAAAATGCTGATTAGTAGGATCAATGCTGCTATTTCACATGAGAGTAACTAGCTATACATTAGGTCACCTTCAGCTACTCGTTGCTTCTTCCAACATGACACATGACACATTGTACGGAATCGGTCAACCCCACCCCCCCCCACCCATGCATAACCAGTGAGGTATAAGAATGACCAGACCATTAGGATTGCCAGTAAATGCATGTACTGTTCATTATGTATCCGATGAATAAGTTGTGTGGTTGGTGTTACAACCTACGGGGTCTTTAGGGTCCCCAGATACTTGTACCGACATGAAAATATGCACATTCATCTCATTTTTATGATTATACGCATATATTGTAGCTTGGTTGTAGATGCCTGGATGGGTATGTGGATGTGGACCGGGAAGCTCGTCAGCCGCCACACTGACGACCGACCCAGGTGGCACAGAGCGAGGGAAAACGCTGAGACAAAGGTGATCAGCGCTCGACTCATAGACCGACGAGTCTCTAGATGATCGGACCGACGGATCCTTGGACCGGGAAGCTCGTCAGTACTGCCACGCTGACGACCGACTCGGGTGGCTTGCATGAATAGTGGAATGACTTCATTATTATTTATCTCGTGTTAAGTATTATTGATATGCTCTTACTAATTGTTGCCTACATAAATGCATGGTCGTATTGAGTGTATCTGTATTTCCTTGGAACCCTCACTATGTTTACAAATGTTCTGTTATTACCTACACATGTATATCTACTGGTTTGTATTTTTGAGCATGGCTGTAGGAGATTATGTCACTCACTAAGTTCTAGTTGGACTTACCCTCTATATTATTGTTGTTTTTCAGCCCGGAGCGTGATCAGAAAGGTTCTGGTATGCAGTAGCGCAACTGGTGGCGTCAGGGACGGCAAATCTCGTGACACGTCGTGGTCAGGGGATATGTTGGGTCCGTAGAGTCAGTTGTATTTCTTTAGATAGATGAGTGTCTAAACTTTATTTCCGCATTTGAAAGTCAAAAACTTCGTCTATGATTATTTGATTTATTTTATATGAATCTTAAAGATTTA
This sequence comes from Canna indica, assembly GCA_034359265.1. Taxonomy (NCBI): domain Eukaryota; kingdom Viridiplantae; phylum Streptophyta; class Magnoliopsida; order Zingiberales; family Cannaceae; genus Canna; species Canna indica. The sequence goes on along the minus strand of CP136893.1, from coordinate 12,518,576 downwards.
ATAATCATCAGATTATTTATTGATTGGTTTTGGAATCTTGATCAATTGTGTTTATTGTAAGAAAACTGGACTTCTTTTATGAACTATTCAAGGTTGCATATTTTTTTATTTGGTTATTATGATTGAGTTAGGCTTCAGAGTACGTGTAGTACTCTGAGCAATCATGCCCGGATTTTGGGGCGTGACATGACCGACTTCTGTGAGTGCTTAAATGCACTATGGTGTGCTAGCCGGTGTGGTTAGATGTGTGAGGGCGCACGAGATGATTTTTTTTAATTGCACTAACGTGCTATGGTCGGTGGAGGCCAGTGTAGTTAGATGTGCAAGAGCGCACGAGATGGGTGGTTATTTATTTATGTATATTATCGTGAGGATCTAATATTCAGTGCAACTAAAATAATATTAATATTTTTATAATTATATCTTGTTGTTGTGTAGATCTTGACCAGTAGAGGTACGGTGGTATCCATGTGGCCCGATTGGGGTTGCAAGCTTAGACAGTGTATCTCATGACGCGTCGAGTCATAGTCGAGCGTAGGAGTTTACTTTTGCATCTTGTTGAGTTTGGTTGTAGACATGAAGTTGTGCACATACATGATATCTAAACTTTCAATTGGATCGATATATTTCACATTTTTCATTGATATCTGCATGGTTGTGTTTTATTATTCTGCATTTGGTCTGCATAAGTTGGTAGGCTTCGGAGTACGGACACGTACTTTGGCCAGTCATATGACCTAGGATTTTGGGGCGTGACACATGGAGATAGAGTTATTAAAGGAGACTGGGGAATCAGAAATGTTTGTTTTAATGCAAAAATAAAAAAAATGTAGGATTTGATCTGGATGCTTCAAGGTGCTCTGGAAGTTTGAGTAAAGGTAAGGAAAGGTGCATGTAAAAAAGACAGTATAGTGAATGTCCCAATTATGTTGGGAAATGCAAATTGAAAAAAAGAAGGTTCATGGTAGAAACCAATGCATTGGGAGATGAAGGGGATCCACTAAGTTATTTCCTTGAAATGAAATTAATATCTTGGAACATAAAAGGAGCTGGAAAAAAGGAGGCAAATGAATATTTAAAGGCAATAATAAATGAGTATAAAATTGACATGGTTCTTTTACAAGAAACACATATGGAAGAACTTAGGGTGAAGAAGTACATTTCAAATAATTGGAGAAACTGAGAGGCAGAAGTAGTGGGATGCAAAGGAAGAGCAGGAGGTATCTTGCTGATACGGAGGGAAAATAAACTAAAAATAAAAGTTGTTTACATAGATGATCAGTTAAAAGGTGTTGTTGTACAAATGAGCAATGGTAAAAAAGTTTTGTTGTGGAATTTATGCCAGCACTAACAAAAGAAGAAAAGGTCGATTGTGGAAATTTTTGGGTGAGCTGGACATTCCAAATATGTCTTGGTTGGTAGTGGGGGGCTTAAACTACGTCAACAATGCTGATGAAAAAAGGAGAGGGAGACATTTCACAGTGAAGAAATCAACAACAGAACTCAGAGTTTTTATGGAGAAGGCAGGGTTACTTGATGCAGGATTTTATGGTCCAAAATTTACTTGGACAAACAATAGAGGACACAAGAGAATAAGAGCAAGGTCGGGCAAAGCCTTGTTTAACATAAATTGGACTGATCTAGACTATGAGGTGAAGGTAAAGCATTTGCAATTGATTCGGTTTGACCATGGACCAATTCTAGTTTCATGTGAACAAAAAAATTCTTGTAGAAGAAGGAACAAAAAATGCCGGAAAAGTGGAAGCACATTGTTCTAGTACTAATACCTAAGAAGGAAAATCCTAAACAAATCATTGACATTAGGCCAATATCTTTGTGTAAAGTGCTCTATAAATTGGTGACAAAAATTTTGATTAACAGGATAATGCCTCATCTGAATAATCTAATCAGTATGGAGTAGATAACTTTTATACCTGGAAGACTTATTCATGATAACATTCTGATAGTAAGTGAGGCGGTAAACTCAATATTCAATTCAAAAGCCAAAAGATCATATTTCATCATGAAGTTAGACTTGCAAGAGGCATACGATAGAGCTAATTGAGGATTGATTTATAAACCAATGGATAATATGGGGTTTCCAAATGAGATGATTAATTGAATAATAAATTGTCTGGAATGAGTTAATTTTCAATGTAGGATGAATGGGGAGACATCAAATGTATTCAAGGGGTATAGGGGAATCCGACATGGTGATCCTTTATCACCATATCTTTTTATCATAATGGAAGAGTTTCTATCAAAAATATTAAACAAGGGAGTATTACATGAAAAAATTATACCTTTAAAGATAGGGGGATCTTAGGGTTAGCCATATGAGTTTTGCAGATGACATAATCCTAGTTACAAGAGGAAGCATGAAATCATGCAAATAACTTAGAAAGGTTCTGAACACTTACTGTAGTATTTCATGTCAAAAGATTAATTAACACAAGGGAAACCATAAATATTTTTTCCAAAAAGATGTAATGCAAAAAGAAAACATGAGATAAGTGAGTTCTTTGGCATGAAAGAAGATAATTTCCCAATGAAATACCTAGGAACATATATTTCTCCGAAACGATTGGGGAAGGAGTTTGAACATAAGTTGGAAGAGAAAGTAAGGGAAAAGGTTGATGTCACGCCCCAAATCTAGGGTCACGTGACGTGACCGGCCAGAGTACATGTCTGTACTTCGAATCCTACCAATACATGCAAAATAATGCAGAATAAATGATACAACCATGTGAAAACCAATGAACATATGAATGTATGCTATACTGGAAATATAAGCAATCGAATGTGATCACAATCCTTGTCTATAACCAAGACATGTTCATATGTATACATGACACCTACAACTCGATTGCGACTTGACTCGTCACGAGATCCACTGCCTGAGCTTACATGGGTACCACCGTACCACTAATAGTCAAAATTTGCAAAACTACAACAAAAGAGGGGTGAGTTCCAACGAACTCAGTGAGTGGCTTGAACCAAGCTCTCGCCAAGCTACCCCGAGTATAAATATAATCAAGCATAAATTATAAATATGGGAGTGCTGAGATGTAATAGCATGCAAAATAAAACGTTCACCCACAAACTCGTGCTCAGACGCACCACAGTCATTCGGCCCATAATGGCCGAAATATCAAGTACCATATCGTCTCGAACCATAGTGGTCCAAATAGCAAATACCATATCCACTCGGCCCATAACGTCCCAGACATCAAATACCATATCCACTCGGCCCACAGTGGCCAAAACAATCCAAACATACGAGTCGATCGCTAGAATCTCTAGTTGGGAATAACTCGAGTTCCGAAACTAGTAGGCCCGCTGAACTATGATGGCCTACTAGTTCCGGCGCCCACTCTGGTTGGGAATAACCCTCCAACCAAAAGACTCAGGTCCATCGTCAACATAAATTACTGACGGCAACTCTCGACCCATATCATGCCACTCGGGTCCATCGCCAGCGTGGCTTACTGACAACAACTCTCGACCCGTATCCAAACTCGCCGAGTCAGGACCAACTTGCCAAATTGGTACACTTCTCGGCCTGGCCATCGCTCATACACAGTCACAAACACAATCAACACGTAATCACAACACACACAAAAGTACATCGACAAGATTTCTCGAGTGGTTTAAAAATTATGCCTACATCTCGGGTACGCGCATATGCGCCCCTAACATATTCACATTTTAACACTTCTACCAAACCAATAGTTTTAAGTGATATGGCTATGAAACTCACAGAATGTCAAGCCTGCATAACACACAATCTAACTGCAAGGTTTCAGATCATTTGGACAACTGGTCGGTCACGAAACAGTGTGATGAACTTGCCATCTGAAATTTCTGCATCCACTAGCAAATTTTTTTGATGTTCGAGTTTCTATCTTGGAAAATTCACAACTAAGTCAACTCTTACTCTTTTTCTGTCAAACCAGATTCGTATGATTGTCTATATACCCCACAAGGATTTTCCAAAGTTTCACTATCATAGGACAAGGATTCATTCTCCGAATATCGCATCAAACTTTCAACTTATCACAAATTCTGCTATGTGCAGAACTGGATAATTTTGAATAGCCTTCAAACTAAATTTATAAATCCAGACTATTCAATTTGGAATTCGCTGAAATTTGGTGCGGAAGCTATTCTAGTATCCTACATTCTTACATCAAGAGTTTTTGCTAAACGGACGACTTCGCAGCCTCCGAATTCAATATCCAACTTGCATAAAATTACAAATTCTCTTTAGACCCTAAAACACCACCCTTAGGGTACTGTTTTGTCCAGAATTAAACCCCTCTTAACACACATGATTTCCAGTAATGTTTTAGATAAATAATCTTGAATTTACATCTTATATTACTAGCATAGCATGGTAAATTTTGCTTCAACATAAACTTCTAAATTAATGATGGCAACCATATAAGCAATGGTCCAAATCATTGTGCTCACATGCAACCCATGTGGGACTACTCAGATGAGGTATTAGAAAATAAACTAGCATTACCACTATAGACAGTATCCCGTGCATTTAGAGGAAGGAATGTGTTCTCAACTACATGGAAACATTCACATGCTATATTAAGTGTTTTAATTATTTATTTTAATAAACGTGTGGTTTGCTTTTAATTAATGAATTAGTTAATTGTTCGACTTGATGGAATTGGCTGCTTCTTTCTTTCATATTTAATCTTCTTTTCGTAATTAACCTAATTAACTAATTAATATCGAAGACTTGCAAGCATACAGCTTTATTTTGACCTCTTCTATCATTAACTATTTATGTCTTTCAATAAACTTCGATCTTTATTAGTTAATTCTGATTAGGACATCTACTAATTTAGGTTAATTAAAATATTTGTGGCATGCACTTGTTCCACTTACGATGTTATAAAGTTGATTAAATTAATTGTTTTTTTGGCATTAGATGTGTGCAAATATTTGATGACCTAATGTATTAGGCATGAGTAAACTATGTATTTGTGTAGATTAAATGGTCAACTCAGTTGGGCCAAATTATTTTACCATAATTTTATTCAGTTCATTTGATTTCGTTACTCAAATTGTATAGCATTTGGACTTAAGTTTTTTTTTTACCGTCGAAGCAAGTTTAAGTTAACTTATTATATATCTGTTTATCACATGAAAGTATGAAACAAACACGCATCAACAATATTTGATTTCAAGAATTATTTCTTTTATTTTTGAGAGCTTTCTATCTTCGAAATATTTGAAGTACCCGCGCTAAATAATTTATTTAATTTTGGTTTCAACGGGAGTCGGAATGCGCATCGGAGCAGACTGAGTGAATCACCGAAGGGCGTGATCGGAGGTATGGTCCTTGTGCACAAAGAATTAATTTAAATTAAGGTGTTTGTAGATGTTAGGTTCAAGTCAGGTCCGAAATCCGACTTGTATGCGGTTTGGTTGAGCATGAAAGTTAACTTAAGTCAATGCTAGAATGGTAATTTAGATTAAGTGAAAAAAAGAAAAATATAAGATATTGGGATGATAGTATGTGTCACTCCCCAAAACTTAGGAGTGTGTGACTGGCCGGAGTACACGTTCGTACCCCGAAGCCTACCCAAAGATAACCACAACACGAAAAACATAAATACCACCATGCATTTATCAAAGAGTTAAGTATGTATAATCTCAATAATGCCTGAATGTCCACACGACTATGCATAAGTCCTACATTCAAAAGACTCAAAAATAAAATGCAATATACTCATCTAAAACACCACTACGATCATATGTCGCGAGATTTGCGTCCTGAGCTCGCCACCCCAGCTGCATCTCGCGTGCCACGGTACCTCTACTGCTCTGAAGCTGAAAACAAAAACATGAAAGAGCGAGAGTGAGTTCATGAAGAACTCAATGAATGGCCCGTCCGAGCCCTCTCTAAGTCATCATACAATTCATATAATAATTCCTTAATTAAACATACCACCAGATAAATATTCACATGAGGTTATAAACCAAATGATCATAAGCAAATAATCAATTTACATATGTTGTGTTCATATAATGTCCCGACCGAAATTATTACTAATACTGTGACCAGTGTACATGCGCCCAACTTGTCCCCATACAGGTGTAAGCATGATAACACAAGGTTAGGGGTTGGTTGCTAGCTAAGCCTAGCGGTCCTCACCCATGAGCCCCTGAATTAGAACCCAAGTAAATCCAGTGGTCGGGCATGGCCCTTGCACCAATGCCACTCCGGGACTGTCGTCAGCGTGGCTCACTAACGTGTTACCCGACCTATAAACCACCAGCTGACCAGGCTAGCCATGCATCCAGCAGTCTCATGAACAATCACATTCACACTCATGTTATATAACATCATGTAAGAAAATATCATGCATAAACATTTAACAATTTCTAATAGATTGAAGTTCAAACCGACGGACTCCGGTATGTGCATGCGCATGCCTAAACCAACCATAACCAATCCAAAATCTAAATAGTGATAATATCAACATAAATCAGTGATAATTCATAATTAAACAAACTGATTTAGATATGAATTCCTAAGATTCTTCATATAAAATAAGTATTAAAGTACTTCACAACATAATTATGCATGAAACTCGAATTTCCGTAATTGTAGGCGTCATCCTACTCTTAATGTTAAGTCTCTACCATTAACTATTATTTTTCATGCCATATATAACCCATTTACCTACTGTTTGTACCATCTAATATCATGTTAAACTCACATGTAAGGTAGGTAAACCAAGCCCTTACCATTTTTCTACACGTCCTATTTCAATGGAATCAGTCCTAAAAGTGTAGGGTCGGACTTAGGTGATTCATATGAGTGTACATCCCCCCCCCCCCCAAATTCCTTAGGGATCAAATTATGAAGATGTTATCAAACACCAAACACGAAGAGTCACCATGTGTCAACCAAAGATAACGCATGAGCACTCACCCTGGTCCAACTTCCACAGCCGATTGCTCTGACTTGGCCGCCACGATCACCTTCTCTAGCACGGCTCTTACAACCGCTTGCTCAGTCCGACTTCTACAGCTACTGGCCCCAATTCAGCCGTCATGACCGATCACTCCAATACAACCCCAACGGTCATCCACCTAGTTCGACCTCACTAGCCACCCAAGACAATTGTACCTTTGCAAAAGCTGAACACAACAAACATTTCCAAAAACTCCCCAGATCGAAGGAATCTTAAAAATAGGAAACTCCTACCTAAGAGTTCAGTACGCAACCTTATAGACTCCGATCGAGCTTGGGAGCTATAGACTGGACTAGAATTATTGGGCTCGGTTGGGACCCAACAACGCCCCACTACTCATCTCGGGCCGAACTAAACGACCCCGTACAAGGGACTTCACCTGGCCACACTCCTGGACTTGACTCGAGCTAAATATTTTTTAGTGGGCACCCATAAACTTAATTTTGAGAAAACTAATCATGAAAGCAAGAGATAACCATTTATTGAGCATATATTAATCCATTTTTGTTCAATTTTTTCGCTTAAAAAGAGTTAATGTTTAATATAAAAGGCTATATATATATATATTCTAATTTTGAAAAAAACTTATCAATTCTTTTATCAACAAAATGTTTATCCATATATTAATATTTCAAAAAAAAATTAGAATACAAATTTTTTTAGTGTGGTTATTTTTCATATTGTATTTTTTACATGGAGCCACGTTAGATATCAACTTACTATTACATTGCATGCATGCGACTTTGAATCAAACTGATATTTTTATCAACTATTTCACTCAATTAAGATGATCACATCACAAGTAGTAATTACATAATTATAATATATATATATATATATAAAATTAGTGTACACCTAATGCAAACTTTTTCCCTTCTATTAATTAGTCTGTCAACTAACGAACTAATTAAACAAGCCAAAAACTTCACTAAGACATGATTGTGCAGCTGTTGATTGTGTCGACTGAGGCAGCACGAGTGCGACGCTTTGTAGAGGGACTCAGGGTTGACATTGGTAGGTTGGTGCACTATACTAACGGCACCACTTTCGCTCAGGTGGTAGATGAGGCCATGCGAAAGGAGATGGTACCTGATGAACGTTGGGATGGGCCTCCTATGAAGAGGTTCAAGTTCGGAGGACCAGGGGGATAGGCAAGCACATTGAGAGGGATCCTATTCTGGAGTTTTGGACAGACTGGTAGGGGTCAGAGCAATTTTAGGGGATACTTAGGACTCAAATTTGGGCAGCGGGTCGTATCATCAGAATCCCAACGTACATGGGGCGGAGGTCCCACTAGTTGGCTAGTGTGGGAGGAGGCACGTACTGAACCCACCCCATTGGCGTCCCTCCTTCTACTTCATCCATATTTTTCAACTTCACCTATCAATAGCAAAACAATAATTAATAAGATAATTATGTAAAAAATTGAGATGGGGACAAATATATTAGTGAGTAAAGAGAAATGCTAAATCCTCCTAACTCATGTGCCTAATAATCCTCCTAAAACTCACATATAATAAAGTGTTCATGATTGTTGATGAAATTACCACTCATGTCATTGTGAGTGGTTAGGAGTATTATTAGACTAATTATTAGGAGGATATAGCAAGACTCATGAGTAAATACCCAAAAAAAATACGAACTTTGCCCATTTTCTCAATTTTAGCACAAACTTTTTCCTAGAAATGCACGAACTTTAGTTCTGTTACCACATTTAGCACGCCCCGTCAATTTTGACGGATGTGACACATTAACGACGACGACGTCGCAAATTTTGTCCTATGTGGATTATTATTTTATTATTTTAACCAGTTTTATTATTAAAAAAAGATTTATTAATTTTTTTTATTACTTTTCTTCCTATCAATTGACTCTCCTCTACTTCCTCCTCATCTTCTCCCTCGATGGCGCACCGCCGTTAACTGTAGCGCACTCAAGAACTTCGAGCTTATGCAAGCGTCATCCATCACCGACCGCAGCCTGATCCTTGTCGCCACTAGATGCTCCGGCCTGGAATTGTTGATCCTCACCGAGTGTGTAACGATCACCGACCGATCGATGTTGGCTCTCGCAACTCGTTCGACTCACATCAAATTGTTTGAGCTCTATCACTGTCCTCTGATCACGGATCATGGCCTAATTGTCTCCATCATCACGTCGCAAACCAGGCTGGAGCACTTCAAGATCTCGCTGATGAAGCTCGGTGACAGCGTCCTCCGCGAGTCGCATGTCACGGCAATCGGATCAAGTTGTTGTCTCTCGATAACATTTAGGCCTTGTTTGGATGAGGTGAAGCATGGTTTAATAATGTATGGTATGGTATGGTATTGTATGGTATGATACTGTAAAAATTATTATATTGTTTAGAAGGATGGTATGGTATGGTATGGTTAAATGACAGTAGCTATGGAGGAGAACAGCGTCTTGACTAAGCCGATCAATAATGATAAATAAAAGTCTAATCTGATATGGGTATATAAAGGGCATAAGATTAATTATAAATTTTGATTGATGATATTTTAAAAATAAAATTTCATAAAACCATGAGAAACCACCAAATCCATGGTTTGAAAACTTGACCAAAATTTATGGTTTTCAAACCATGAGATTACCATACCATACCATGGCAACTTATTAGAATTAAGTCTTCCCAAACATAAAATTAAATCATACCATACCATGATAAACCATACTCTACCATGAAACAAACAAGGCCTACAGTTGGATGGATGCAGTCAACTACAGTTGGATGGGGAAGCAAGAGACCTCCAAATCCTTCATCTAGCCTACTGCACGGCGATGGGAGATGGATGCATCAGGAACTCCTCTCCCTTTAGCTATGCCAGTCTCAAGAAGGATAAACCAGTCTTCATGGCGTCGCAGACTTGATCCAGCTCTTTCACCGTGAAGCCAGAGGGATTGAACCTTGAATCTTAGAAAATATATCAAACAATTGAATATGATATCACCAGAACTAGAACTCATTGTAAAGTGTAGTTGGAGACTAGAAAAGGATAGTTGTGGGTAAAGCCAGTTGAGAGATGATGATCATCGTAACATTATTCATCTATTTATAGTCCCGAAGAATTTAATATTCATTGTATCAATTATGAGATATTCTGCAATACCTTAAGTCCATGCATAAATGGCATAATATTTGAATATTTTAATTTTTAATTTTGTCAATTATTCCTTGGCAAGTTTTCATGCTTTTTTTAATACTTGTATCATTTCATTTTCCTTGAAATGTTAATTCTTGATGATAAATAAAAGCATGCATGCAGACAAATTTGATTAAAATAATTAAAAAGAGAAGGCAAGTAGTAGATTTGAAAATAATTTAAAACATGTTTGGCAGGGAAGAATTAAAAGCCTTGCAATTTAGAGAAATATACTAATAAAAAAATAGATGTATGCATGAATTGACTTAATTATGTGTATTTTCATATGGTAATTTTTGATGGAAACTAAATGCATGCACACAGGGAATTAAATACTCCACCCAAATTAATTTGCTTAAAATGAAACATATTATTTAATACATTGGTAATATAATATTTGCAAATTATAATAGGAGTTGAAGTAATGCAATTATAGAAATCAATGAAAAACTGAGTAATTATTGTAGAAAATAATTTATATGAAAAAGGTTTTTAAGAAAATTCTAGAATGGATATGATCTTTTTTTAAAAAAAATAACATTGAAAACTCTCAGTTTTTCGATTTATGGAAGAATCTTATGTTTGATTCCACCAATTTTTTTATTTTATAAAAACCATATGTAAAGCTTTTAACGCCTCAGAAAATCCCATGCTCGATTCCACAAACATTAATTTATAATTTATAATCATTATATATAAGGTTCATTCCATTTGAGATTTTGTATTTTTAGAAAAAAGAGAAACTTATAACAAAACAAAGGCATTTAATGAAAAACTAAAATATTAGACCAAATTAAAAAATAATAATTATGCTAAACCATAATAGTATAAGTAAAAGATATCAATTTGATTCAGAGTTTTTTTTCTTCTGAAATCAATGCGATAGCTGAATTTAATTAAAAATTCAATTAAAGTAAAAAAATCAAAAGTTTAATAGATACTAAATGTAAGTAAAATATTCTATTAAGTTTAATAGAAAATCAAAAGTAATTTATAATATAATGGTAGCATTAAATATATGATAGATAATAATATAAGTGAAATATATTAATTTGGTTTAGAGTTTCATTTTTTTTTCTAAATGTAATAACCAAGTTGAATTAAAAAAATTAATAAAAAGTAATTTGGGTAAGTCATAATAGTATAACCAAAAGATATTGTTTTGATTTGGAGCCTTTGATTTTTTTCTAAATAATAATTTTAAATATTTAATGAATAATAAGAATAAGAATATAAACAAGAGATATGAATTTGTTTTGGCACTTAGAAATTTCTCTAGACCATGATAACTGAACTGAATTAGAAAATTATTAAACAACTAGAAATTTAACACATTTAAAAATATTAGATAATAAATAAAAAATTAAGAGAAATAATAACTTTGGTAAATAAAAATGGTATAAGAAAAAGATACCAACTCCATATAGACTTTTTGAGTTTCTCATAAACACGGTAGTAGAATTAAATAAAGTTAATAGAATATTAAAATTTTGAATCAAATAAAAAATCTTAAATTTTAATGGATTAAATTAGCTATAATCATAATGTTAAATATTGAGTAAAATAATAATATAAGCAAAATATACCATTTCAGTTTTGAGTTGCAAATTTTCTCTTATAAAATGCAATAGTTAATTAAATAAAAATTTAAAAAGACTAATTTTTTTAAAAAAAATGGAAAAAATATCAAAACTTTATTAGATAAAAATTTAAAAATAATAAAAATCTTATTAGGACTTATTATAATAATACTACCATAATAGTACATGAAAAATATATATGAAATAAAAAAAAATTCTAGAAAAAAGAAAAAATTGATATACTATATATATATAAGCACAAATAATGTAAGAAATAAAAAGAAAAGCAATAAAGAAACAAAAAAAAAGATATCAGTTTAGAGCTTTTCATCAACATATCGCAAAAAAATAAAAAATGCAAGAAAAAGAAAAATGGATTGCTCTCGATGCTTGAAAGTACGAACTTACGTACATTTCATGGTTGTACACTTTCAAATTTAATTCTATGTAGATATATTCCGATTTAAACTGAGCCGCACCATTTGGACACTCTTCAAAACATTTTGAAAATAAAATTCACAACTAATTGATTTGGTTTAGTTGGGTTAAATACCCTTTTTCTCTTTTTTGTTTGATTATATTACCATAAAATGCTTTTGAATCATACTTTATGTATTTATAACATAGTAATAAAGGATAAAAGGGTTATCGTCCATCAATGCAAGAAAAAGATGAGAGGAAGATGAGAGAGGAAGAAAATCTGACCTTGGGGGTGAAGCCATCTGGAACAGAGAGCAAACCTTTCATCATGCGCAAAAGAGGTGTAGAAGAGGGGAGGAGGAAGAAAATATGTTTCCTCTTCTGGTCGTTGATGCAAGAGGAGACAAATAGTTGATGGTTAAAAATTATTTGATGAGATTTAAATTTATCGGGATTCAATTTATTGGAAAAAAATAAAGTGAGAATAAGTTTAGGCAAAATAGATTTTTGGGGTCAACAAAGCAACACTCTAGCTTTCAGATACGTGCAAGATCAGTTTCGTTTGATGAGCCAGGGTGGCACCAAAGTTTTATTCCTCGTCTTTTCTCTCTTTCTTTAATTATATCAATATAAATTAAACGCTTTGAATTATTATTGTTTGTTTCTATATTAGTTTATGTATTTTTTGTGATTTGTATTTTATGTTTTTATCATATTAAACCTTAGATATTCTAGTTTTTGTGTTATTTTTGCGTGAATCAAATGAAAATAAAAAAAGACATGAGTGATATAAGAAAAAGCATGAGTGAGAGAGCGAAACAAGACGATTTTGTCGCCTTCCCGGGGGAGCTTCCCGAGACCTAAAAACCCTCCGGATCATATGTTGACAAAGTCAAATGATGTTGTTAAAGCAAGAGAAGGGAAGTATGCGCAGAGAGTAATAGAATCGGGAGCGGATCAGCAAGGAGAGGATGACAGATCTCAAAATAATTCGAATAGTTGGAAGAATCGTTCTCATGGGCAAGTCTATTCAAGCGAGTGGAGAAGATGATTGGAGAAAGTTGAAGGAATTAAAAGAGAAGTAAAGAGGATTCAAGACAATGCAAAAGGAAATGTTACAGTTGAGGATGTAGAGATTGAAAAGGCCAGGCTGGAATGCAAATTGGTCCTATATGGGAAGTTCTTCCGTAGGACACCAACCCTAGAATTGGTAAGAACTACTCTTCGGTAGGGCACTTTGGTCACTTGGCGATTGAGATTTTAGTATTTATACCTCATCCCTTAGAGGGGCGCGGCTGATAGCCGCAGCCGCCCACCCCCCTAGGGCATCCAAAGAAAGAGGCGCATGCATGGAGAGGGAGAAAGGGAATCTTGGCAAATTGCTTCTTGGAGCGTCAGACGGCAGAAAACTATGCGATCGGCGAAGTTTCTGTGGTCGGATCGTAATGAAATTTTGACTGTAAATTGTAGGCTTCTTATTTTACATTATGATCGGCGGTGATTGGTTTTTGATGGCCGGATCTATCACTATCATGGAATTGCCGAAGCTCTAGTTTTGGCTTTCTTCTCCAGAATTCTGATACATCGAGTTTCGCCGATTTGGGCAATTGGGACCATATCCTGTGGTTGATCGGGCTAAAATTTGGGGAGCATGTTCGACACCCATTTCTCCTAGATGTGAACGGTGAAGATCGGATTTAGACGACTAAATCTTTAGTTACATGAGAGGAAAAGAGAAGGCATGAGAAGAACTCGAATCTAGGCAGCGCACCCGGACTCGTGGGAGCATGAAGGACTATCTTCCTTTTCAATTTCCTTCTCTGGTGAGTGATTTTTTCCCCCTAAGATATTCTTGAAATTGTATTGCAATTTTGTGTGAACTTGTTGTTTGTTGATCGACTTGGATGCATTAGCATGGAAGGGGAGGCCTAAAATTTCTCCTTGGTGGTGCGGCAGCCCTAAGATTTCACCTAGGGATGGCCGGCCATGGAGGAATGGAGGGGGGGGGGGCTCATAAGGTGGCTTGTATCATAAATATGATAGTATGAAATTTCATGAAATTTATGATGTAATTGATGCATGATTAGAACTTTATATCTTGGTTTGATATATGTAAATACCTTGAATTTGGTGATGAAATTTAGGTGTGGTTTATGTTTCTAAATCTTGATGATGGTAGTACATAGTTTTCTTGAAGATTCTTAAAAGAATTGAGACATGATTTATGCTTTTCTGATGTTAAATGTTGATTTTGTCATTATTATTGTATAATGAACATTGCTGAAATTTCCTATAATAGCATGCTGAAATTTTAATGTATAAGTGCCAGAATTGCATTCTGAAAATTATGTAGTGATGCTGAGATTTGATTTCTCTGTTATATTGCGAGTTGTTGTTAAAATATAGCGATGCGATCTATCAATTTGACTAAAAATTATAGTTTAAAACCATAGGACACATTATGGGAATCAGATTCGGGGTATACTGGCTAGAAATGAACATGTACATTAGGTTGGAAATCCTAATTTCAGAATTAAGATTTTAAATGCAGAAATTAATTCCTAATTGCATAATTAAATTTCTAAGTGCGAAAATAAAACTATTAAACGTTGTAAATTAATGGTTTCATGCTAAAACACATTAGTAGGGTTGCTCTGAGTCTAGAACGTTGGGAATGAAAATATGCATGTTGGAATTATTCCCAGAACGAACGGATCGATAGCAGGAGGTTTCTAGGACTGCGGCTAGAAACCGCATGTTGGGGGGACGAGTGTGTCACACTGGCGGCTCTATTTCATGTGCAGTGCACGGTCGTCGTATGATAAGTATTATACCTTACTTTTAATTATATATTTTATTTATTACTCTGTGTACTAATTAATGTATTTATTTTGTAAATGTAAACGACGGTGATGGACGACGGGACTGTCCAGCGACCCTCCCCGATGGAGGTGTTTAAGCAGACTCACCGTCAAGGACATGGGCGGGGGAGTACATTGACAACCGCGCTGCAATCATTATGGTAAGTATATTTATTTAAATTATTCATTATTTATTTATAATTTAATATTTAGGAAAAATATGAAATAAAAAATCAAACTCGAGTATGAGACCTACACTCAGACAGTGATTCAGCGCGAGGGCACCCCCAAGGACTTTGACGCAGGAGCGTGGGTCGAGGTTGTAGGTGGCTGGGACCACAGTCGCGTATATGGCTTTGCAGATAGTGGTCATGCGTGAGCCGTGCTAGGGCCACTTAGGGCACCGACCCCTCCGATCGCTAGTGAGCGGCCGTCCACCTCCAGGACTAGTTATGATCAGAGTAGTAGGAATAGGACACTGGAGGAGACGATTGCGCATCAAAGTGAGATGATAACGGAGATCCGTGCTATGCTACGCAACATCTCAGCTCATACCGGAGCAGGCATCCCTTCGACATCATCAGATCCATCGTCCTCGAGTCAGTCCACGCCGATGTACACCCAAGCACTCCAGACCCCGTCATATTATGATCCAGACCTTCCTCCACCGTCGTCGTGAGATATATTATTTTGTTTAGATATTGACTTTGTTACTTGGATACTATACTTGATTGACTTATTTTGTTTGGATATTGATACAATAGTTTTGAATTTGAATAGTTTTTATATGATTGTGGATAATTATAAATATAAGTATAATTGTTTTGATGTATATCTTGGTGTATCTGTGATGTGTATGTGAATGGATGTGTGTATGGGTGTGTGAGTTATGTATTAGGTTAAATGTATTAACGTATTAATGAAAATTAGAAATTTTAAAACTTTTCAGTTACAGGTTAACATCATCAGCAACGACTTTCCCACGGCCATCCGTGGGAAAGCCGTTACTGAACGTGTATCGTATTTTCTGGGCTGCAACCTCAAAGCCGTTGCTGATGACCTACAACAACGGCTTAGCAACGGGCTTTCACTAACGGCCTTGCCACGACCCCCGGACCGTTGCTGATGTACATATCTACAACGACCCCGCAACCATGGCAAAACCGTTGTCGATAATGTTATTAGCAACGGTCGCAGCGGTCGTTGCTAATACGTTGCTAAGTTATCAGCAACGCGATTTTCTGCCACGGCTACGTTGCAACGGGGCGGGCAGTTGCAAGTCATTACTGATGTCTTTAAGTAACGGCTCAACAACAGATGGAGCCGTTACTGATGCTCGTTATTCCAGTAGTGTCAGGACATCGCCTCTATACTTTTGACATTTAATAAACCAAATAATTTATAGATATATTTTGACGGGTAGGACTTGTCATGGCGCCATATCTCCTCCTAAATGACGGGAAGACTCAGGTGTTGGGTGAAATGGCCACACTAGAGGGGGGGTGAATAGTGTGTTTACTAATTCTTGTTGCCTAAATTCAATTTTAATCGTTTCTTTGGTTGTTTAGGCAAATTACAAGTTGAGTGACCAAATGTGAAAGCGATAAATGATGAGGCGATTAATACAAATAAAATACCAATGCAAACACAAGAATTTATAGTGGTTCGGCCCCAATGCCTACTCCACTACCTAAGCACCCCACTTAGGATTTCCAAACTTAGTTTACTAGATTTAAATCGTTTCCCTTACAAAGAGGACTTTGACTCGAAGAGTCTCACTCTCGACCTAAGGCACTTCCACACCCGAAAGTCTCCGCCTTCTTACCGAGAGCACTCTTCCACTTCAACCTAAGGGACAACTCAATTAATCCTAGCAAACTACGTTTACACCAGTGGAATTAAGCCTCAAACACAAAGGCAACCACCCAATTTTAAGACCTAACAATCCTAGGTCTTCACAAGCACAAATCCAAAGAAAACAGTGTTCAAATAACAATTAAAATTTACAATGAAAAGAGCTTAAAGAATAAACAAAGATCAAATGCTCTTTTCCAAGCCTTCAAAGCTTCCAACTCGCTAAGTCGTAGAGCTCGAATTGAAACCCGAGTTGAGGCAGAGTGTGCGCTTGAAGAAATTGTCGACGGAAGAACTGAGCGTTATTAATCGATCTTTAGAAGTCTCAAAACTCTCTTTTGAATGCTTAATAAAATTTGTAAGAGTGAAGGAGGGCAGTTTAAAGAGGTTAGATGAAAGATATTTATAACCTCAAAGAAACGGCAGCTCAACAGGTAGAAAAATTATTCGTTACAGTCGCTCGGTCGATTGGTTGGTTGACCGACCGATCGACTGCAGGCTTACTGCGCTTAAATCGCTATGTCCGGTTGACCGACGATCGACCAAATGAGTCGCAAGCCTCGCAATCCGCAGTCCGGTCGATCGACCGATCAACCGACGTAGTGAAGCCAGGCGCATGATCTTTGATCTGCAATCCGGTCGACTGACGCGCCTTCTGCCAATTTTTTACCTTCGGTCGGTCGACCGACATAGCCTTTACGCTATTTCTTCCCTATCTTCGGTCGATCGACGGGTCGACCGAATGGCTACTGCCATATTTTCGCGACATTCGGTCAATCGACCGGTCGACCGACAAGGCTACTGCCAAGTTCTAACTACATTCGGTCGACCGCCCGGTCGACCGAACCTAGGCTAAACTTGATTTTTTTCAGTCTTCTTCTTCCGCGCTTCATTTCCGGGTTCTGCCATCAACTTGGAGAGCTTTTCTATGTGATATTTGGACTCGTCCAAGTCATCTTTAGTGCACACGTCGATCTTCGAGAAATTTTCGCGATGAACCCGAGCGCGATGATCAATGTCCTTCTGATTTTCTGATTTCTTTCTATTTATCCGATCGAGGACATCGAACGCTAACCGATATGAAACCTGAAAGATTTCTCAATGAAATATTAATTCCATGTTTGTTATCATCAAAACCGAGATAAAGACCAAGGTTGAAAACCTTAAGCCAACAATCTCCCCCTTTTTGATGATGACAAATATCCTTAAGAAAATATATTCATTAAAGCGTAGAGTATATGAAACATGGGATTTCTCCCCCTATCAACATGCATATCTATATAATAGAACTCCCCCTATCTATATGCATGGATTTTCTATATTTTCCTCCCCTTACCTATAATTTTCTCCCCCTTTTGACATCAATCAAAAAGGGCAAGAAATATCAATCTAGTCAAAGTTGAGACTCTAAAGATTATTTTTTATGAAACATGGAAATCTCAACCAAATGGATGAAAAACAATTATTTAATATGAAGCAAAATCATACCTGATATGTTCAAAACTAAATATTTGAATTCAAAATTAAATCATGTATGTTCTCAAGTATGTATGTACTCATATCTTTTCCATGACATTTTTAGATTTCATTCAAATTTTCAAAATACAAAGATATAGTCATGTAAAACATGTATATCAAGTTTGAAGTGAAAAGAATGTCATTTGATTCAAATATGAACTTAGCACGTTTTCATTTGAAATAAGCATGAAAACATGAAAATGCTAAGTATCAAGTTTTGCTCTCTACTCATGTTTTCTCTATCTTAAGCATCTAGACAGCAAACATGAGTGAATCTAAGTCAATGAATCAAGTTTGGGCTTAAAATGAAATCTCTAAGTCACTTTGTTGACTTAGGTCAAACTATACTTCAAATTTTCAAAAATCAAACTTTTAAATCCTTACGAAATTATATTGTTAACAAAAATTTTAAAATTTTAACCAGACAAACTAGATTTTACAAGGAATCTAGAGGTTCAAAAATTAGTTTCCTATAAATTCATATACCAAGATATGGTCATGAATTTTCAAAACTTGATAATTTTGCTTCAAACTTTTCAGATACCAAAATATGGTCATCTAAAGTATGTGTATCAAGTTTGAACTCAAAATAAATTTTCAAAGTCCATTTTTCAATCGATCTCAATTTCAACCAAAAAAATAGATATTTTTAGCTATCATTCAAGATATCAAAATAATTCCTAGAAATGATTTTGCTCAAGCAATGGTGTGAATGATATTAAAAATGGAATCAAAATAGTATACATGAGTTTTCATTTGAAGTTTTTGAAGAAAAATCAAAGTATCGAAAAAATAAGTATTTCAAGTAAGTGATACTTTGTGTTTCCGAAATCCAACTTCAAAATTCCATTATAATTCAGATTCTTGATGAAATTTTTTTGAAATTTTTACACAACAAACTAGATTTTTTAGTGAAAGTGCAGTTTCATGAATCATCTAAAAATAATTTTTCTATATTTCTCTAGAAATAATTGAAAATGTTCAAATTCCAATGGCATTTTTGTAATTTTCAGTCATTTTTCAAAACATGCTCGATTTTCATTCAAAATTTTATGACACTACATAATGGTCATGTAAAGAGTGTATGTCAAGTTTGAGATAAAAATTATGTCCTTAAGTTAATATATCAACCTAGCATGGTTTCATTCAAAACTAAACTAGTTATCATGAAACTTGCTAAGTTTTAATTCTATCATTTAC
This sequence comes from Canna indica, assembly GCA_034359265.1. Lineage (NCBI taxonomy): Eukaryota > Viridiplantae > Streptophyta > Magnoliopsida > Zingiberales > Cannaceae > Canna > Canna indica. The sequence continues at coordinate 12,498,978 of CP136893.1, read as the reverse complement.
TCATGGTTTTTCAAATGTAAACTTATGGACACCTAACATAAGTAAATCTAAACATGTTCCTCAAATATGAATGAAAAATGAGACCTCTAAGTTAATTTATTGACTTGGGTCAACTTGGTTCAAAAAAGGTTATCATGAAGTGACATCTATGTCATTTTATCCATATCCATATGAATTTTTCATTCTAAGTGCATGGAAACATGTCATAAATATTCCTAAACATGTTTATGAAGTTTGGACTTAAAATGAAGTGTCCAAGTCGATTTGTTGTCTTGGGTCAAACTTCTCAATCTTAAGTCCTCTAATGTGATCTACTTATCACATTTTTCATCTACACATGAATTTTCAACATTAAACACCTAGAATCATATCATGTGTGTATCTAAATATGTTCATTTGGTGTTTACTCAAAATGAGGTCTCTAATAAGAAATTTCAAACTAGTCCAATTTCATTCAATATTAATATCATGAAATTGCCTAGTTATCATGATTTTTTTTACTCATGGAAATTCAAACATTTATTATGCAAAATCAATCATGAGTATAGAGACATCATTATAGAACAAGTATTCAAGTATTATACTAAGATTTTTGTAAAATCAAACTCATATCTCTTTCAATAGAATTTTGCCAAACTTGTCATTTACTTTTCAATTTTCTTCATGATAGCATAGTCTTCCATTATCATTTTCAACTTGCAGGTAGACTTCATTAGTAGAAGGTGAAACCAAAGCTACATGCAAGTAATCAAACTAAATAGCGAAGGTGAAAATATAAATCTTCATTTAAGAATTTCAACCTAAGCTAGATAGTGGAAGATTCGTTTCAAGTATAATCATCATGAAACCAAAACGAAACGAGAGATCTCAAAATATGAAATATTTGAAAAGTTTAGATCTCTAACCCTTCATATTGGTTGAAAACCGAAAGACCACAATGAGCCTACGATTTAAAATCGCAAGGTCGCATGAGCCCATTACAGGCTACATAGGTCTCCGAAGAGACCGAAAATCAAAAATCAAAAATATTTTCCAAAAGACTCTTATCAAGAACGGGAAAAACAACTCAAATTAAACATGTATCATACACTCTAACTTAAATGATACCAACCAAATTAAGGAGATGATACAAAGTGTACCTAGATGTCAATTTCCATACATATGACATCATGATGGTTTGAAGTTGCAACCAAAGGATGAATCTTCATTTAAGTCCATGATCAATTTCAACTATTCACTTCTCTTTATTCTTGTGTGGTAGCTCCCCCTACAAGAGAGCAAGAAATCTTTGGTACCCAAATGTCTTTGGGTCCTTGGGGGTTAATGGGCTTAGGTACCCAAAGTGTCTTAACAACACTAGGGTTCACTTTAAAAGCACAATCATAGATGGTATGCCCATATATACCACAACAAAAACAATATTCATGAAACTTTTTCTTTTTCTTTTTAGCATGGACATGAGATTTAAAGGAAGAATGCTTGACATGAGAATGATGATGGGTGTGAGCATTCTTAAGTAAAATATTTTTCTTCCTAGAGTTTCTAAAGGATGAAACATTGGATAAATTATGTGTTATCTTACTCAAGAGAACAACCTCATTTTTCAAGTCATTAATGGACTTATGCAATGCATGAGATTGAGATCTCAACAAACAATTTTCATTTTTCAAACTCTTATTTTTCATTTTGAAATCATTTGAAGAATCATTACCCTTAAGTTTTAATCTATTTTTCAAGCTCTCATTTTCATTTCTAATTTTGGATGTCTTGTTTAATAATTCATCATTTTCAATCTCTAACTTTTCATTTCTATGTTTTAAGTTCTTAATTTCAAGCTTCAAATTATCATGGCATGTATCAAGCATATTAGTGTTCAGTTTTTCATTTTCAACTTCTAAGGCATGCAAGTGACTAGTAAGCTTAGAGTTTTCCTTTTTAATTTTCTTTATTTTCTTGTTCTTTTTCATGAGCAATTCATACATTTTTCTACATTTATCAACTAGCTCATCATAAGACATGTCAAATGAGCTTGAATTACTAGAATCACTATTATGATAAGAATCGAAAGACTTCACCTCATCGTTAAGACTCATGAGGCAAAAAATTGATGTAGCTTCATCGTCGTGTCTAGAAGATGCTTCACTTGATTTGGATGTGGATGGAGAAGCACACTTTTTCTTTTTGGATTTCTTCTTCAAGAGAGGACAATTCATCTTCTTGCATCCCGTCTCTTGGCAAATGAAGCACCTAAGTTTTCGTTTTCGATTCTTGCTTGTGCTTCTTTGGATAGAAATGCTTTGGGCATCAAAACCAAGATTAGTACTAGGGGGATGACCATTGTCATCACCACTTTCATTAGAAGTGTCAATCTCTTCGGTCTTGGCATAATCATATAACATATTTAAAGTTGCCCAAATATCAAATGCCGATGTACAATGCTTGCCTTTATCAATGATGCTATTAGGTAAGATACAAAAAATGGAATACATAGCATCTCTATTAGATTGAAATATTTTCTTGTCATGTTCACTCCAATCATGCATGTCAACCTTAGATTCAATGTATTCTAATTTAATCATGTTATACACATCAAAACCTCTAGTCTTTAGGTAGATGTACATTCTAGACTTTCAAAGACCAAAGTTTGATTCATCGAACCTAGGAGATGAAGACGCTACCGACTCTAGTGTCATTTTAAGATCGAGAGACAATGTAGAGGAGATGGTGAAATCTCAATCTACGACCCGCTCTGATACCAATTATTGGGTGAAATGGCCACACTAGAGGGGGGTAAATAGTATGTTTACTAATTCTTGTTGCCTAAATCCGATTTTAATCGTTTCTTTGGTTGCTTAGGCAAATTACAAGTTGAGTGACTAAATATGAAAGCGATAAATGATGAGGCGATTAATACAAACAAAATATCAATGCAAACACAAGAATTTATAGTGGTTCGGCCCCAATGCCTACTCCACTACCTAAGCACCCCACTTAGGATTTCCAAACTTAGTTTACTATATTTAAATCGTTTCCCTTACAAAGAGGACTTTCACTCGAATTAAGAGTCTCACTCTCGACCTAAGGTACTTCCACACCCGGAAGTCTCCGCTTCTTACCGAGAGCACTCTTCCACCTCAACCTAAGGGACAACTAAATTAATCCTAGCAAACTATATTTACACTGGTGGAATTAAGCCTCAAATACAAAGGCAACCACTCAATTTTAAGACCTAACAATCCTAGGTCTTCACAAGCACAAATCCAAAGAAAATAGTGTTCAAATAACAATTAAAATTTACAATGAAAAGAGCTTAAAGAATAAACAAAGATCAAATGCTCTTTTCCAAGCCTTCAAAGCTTCCAACTCGCTAAGTCGTAGAGCTCGAATTGAAACCCGAGTTGAGGCAGAGTGTGCGCTTGAAGAAGTTGTCAACGGAATAACCGGACGCTATTAATCGATCTTTAGAAGGCTCAAAACTCTCTTTTGAATGCTCAATAAAATCTGTAAGAGTGAAGGAGGGCAGTTTAAAGAGGTTAGATGAATGATATTTATAGCCTCTCAAAGAAACGACAGCTCAACGGGTAGAAAAACTATCTGTTACAGTCGCTCGGTCGATCGACCGATCGATCGTGGGCTTACTGCGCTTAAATCGCACTGTCCGGTCGACCGACGGGTCAACTGAATGAGTCGCGAGCCTCGTGATCCATAGTTTGATCGACCGACGCAGTGAAGCCAGGCGCGCGATCTTTGATCTGCAATTCGGTCGACCGACGCGCCTTCTGCCAATTTTTTACCTTCGGTCGGTCGATCGACCGATCGACTGACATAGCCTTTACGCGATTTCTTCCCTATCTTCGATCGATCAATGGGTCGATCGATGGATCGATCGAATGGCTACTGCCATGTTTTTGCGATATTCGGTCGACCAACCGGTCGACCAACAAGGCTACTGCCAAGTTCTAACTACATTCGGTCGATTGCCCGGTCGACCGAACCTAGGCTGAACTTGATTTTTTCAGTCTTCTTCCACGCTTCATTTTTGGGTTCTGGCATCAACTTGGAGAGCTTTTCTATGTGATCTTTGGACTCGTCCAAGTCGTCTTTGGTGCACACGTCGATGTTCGAGAAATTTTCACGACGATCAATGTCCTTTCGATTTTCTGATTTCTTTTGATTTATCCGATCGAGAACATCGAACGCTAACCGATATGGAACCTGAAAGATTTCTCAATGAAATATTAGTTCCATGTTTGTTATCATCAAAACCGAGATTAAGACCAAGGTTGAAAACCTTAAGCCAACATCGGGAGCTGGTTGTGGGCATATGCCTAGAAGGTCGGATGGGCGAATCCCGACCCAGTTGGATGGGCGAATCCCAACCTTAGAATAATTGAATAGGTCAGATGGGCGAATCCCGACCCGGTTGGATGGGTGAATCTCAACTGATATATTTATGTCTATGTGATGGAATGCCTACGGGCAAGTGGTGGCCGAACGACATGATATAATGCCAAACCACTAATTTTATTTTCCTGCATTAGGATGTCATCCTAGCTGAAGGTCCCGAGGTTTTTCTTATGTAGGTTGAGTTGATATGTGCACATTGTGGAAATAAAATTTCATGCTTGTATAGCCAATTATGACCGAGTATTATTCATGTCTGTGAGGCCGGTTGTGGCCAAGTATTATTTACACATGCGGGCCAAAGATATGGCGAATATTCCTTCTGTGGTACAGGGCCAGATATGGCCGAATACTCTTGTTTATGCAGGTTGGCCAATCGGCTAGATGTTGTATTAAATTCTAGAGTTTATTCGAGAATGTGTTTCATGTTATATACTTATGGTTTGGGATTTATGTGGAAGTTCAGTAGAACCACTCACTGAGTTCCTCATGGACTCACGTTTGTTTAATTTTTATTTTGTAGAGTCTGACCAGTGAGGTAATGGCTAGAGTATATGGCGCAACTAGAGGGGCAAATGACACCGTTGATCTCGTAGCATACTGAGTTTAGGGGAACTAGGTATGGTTGTTTTGGCTGAGTTAAGGGTCGGAAATCCTACATTTATGTGGTTGTAAGGAAAGGGCCTAAGAGGATACAAAACTATCTAGAAATTAATTTTAGGCATATTTGACACATAGTTCGGAGATCGAGGTGTCGTCCGGTTAGTGCGAACTGTCGAGGTCCGTTCGTAGGGGATATGTACAGCTCCGGTACCAAGTTTCAGCGGGTTTTGAGCTAAGGTGAATGGGTTTGTGCAATTGTCAAGAGGTCTAACGAAAACTGGTCATTTCTGCACATGAAAGAATTTACAATATGTAGTGAGTATGACACGGTGTATGGAGGGTGAGTCGCCATCCTACAATAGTGAATCTTTGACGAGAGCTTATGGGATAGGTTTACAAGCATTTGAATCAAATTTGAGATAAATCAGTTGGAAATCGATAGAGATACGAATTTAGCAACATGGCTAGTAAAACTATGAAAACTACTAGTGATTGCAGGAAACCTGGGTTGACATGTTCGTCACGCTATTTCATGATAGGTCCATTATCCAAATGACCTGAAACTTGGAGGATAGTTAGTGTGGTATATTAACATGCTTAACATGTGATTTCTGTAGCTATTGCACTAAAAACTGAGGGTTTAATAGTGGTGGCAAAAGTAAATCTTGATATTGTTTGAGAAATGCAAAAATTTTGGCTAAGTGTTTGAGAACTTGTTATGAACCTACATGAGGGTTGATTTCCTTTGATGTTTATGCATATGTGATTGTGATATATCTTGATCTACACTTCTGTGATGGAAATGAGAGTTGGCTAATTAATGTGATGGCAAAATATTTATGTGATTTATGTGCATATTTTTATTATATTATTTCACTCTCATTGTGTGTGGTTTATAACTTGATGTTCCAACCGGTGACAAGGAAGGTCCTAAAGAGACGGCTCCGAAAAACTCATTCAGTGACGGGGGATGCCTCAGAGAGACAACATTGTGTACATATGGTTTCGACCGGTGACGAGGAAGCTCCCGAAGAGACCGCTCCAGAAGCCCATCCGGTGACAGGGAAGGGCCCGAAGAGACGACTCTGGGCCTGGTAACTCATCGGGGGGGCACCTTGACGACCACCCTTGATTATGTGGCTTACTTCAGAGGGAGATTCCCAACCTATGTTGGACCGCGACTAGAAGGGCAGGTGGCGGCTAGTGCATGTGTCCCAGGAGATAAGGCCAGGATGAACCTATTGTATGAATTGTGATGTTATGATTACTTATGATATATGTTGCTACATTCGTGTTGTTTATTCAATTCCATGAACTGACATATGAGATTAGCTTATTTCATTGTTACTACTTTTCATATATGGATATGTTGATTTTTTTTTTCTTTTGAGGGCAGGTATTACCACTCCACTCACTGAGTTGTGAACTAGCCCTCATGCCCTCCTGCCTATGTGTGCATGTTTAGGTTCGGCTCATGATGCTTGATACAGATGGCGGCGTAAGCTCAGAGAGAGGATTTCCCCTAGTTGTAGCTAGAGAGTCGTTGTATCGTGTTTTCTTTACATTCGAACCTTACTGTTGCATTGGTAGTCTCCGGTGAAACTTTTCATGTGTGTCATGAAGTTGTGCCATATTGTTCCAGAGTATTGAATCCATTGGGCATTTAATTTTCTATGCATTCAGTCGTGTTCTCCTGTCATATTGTGATTTGGTTTTTGAGGCTTCAGGGTACGTGAGTGTATTCCCGACTGGTCATGCTACCCGAGTTGGGGCGTGGAAAAATCGAGCTCGCGAGGAGCGCACTTTGGGTCATTGACGGCGTAGTAGCCCGAGTCTTCAAGGGCTCTAAGGTCGAAAGTAGTGGCGTTGAGGCCAATAAGCCAGGTTGGTGAAAACCGAGTCCTGGTCGTGTAAGGGCTCTTAGGCCAGAAGTAGCGGCGCCAAGGCCAACGAGCCAGGTTGGTGAAAATCGAGTCCTGATCTTGTAAGGGCTTTGAGGTCGAAAGTAGCGGCGCTGAGGACGAGTAAGAGCTCTAGGGCCGGAAGTAGCGATATTGAGGCTAAGGACCGCGCTTAGGGTCAGTAAGGGCTCTAATGGTCAAAAGTAGTAGCGTTGAGGCCGAGTTAGAGCTCTGAGGCCGAAAGTAGCAGCACTGAGGCTAAGGATCGCACTTGGGGGGTCAAGCCGAGCTCGTTGAGGAGCGTAAGGCAAGACCGCGCAAGGGGTCAGTAAGGGATCTGAGGTAAGAAGTAGTGGCACCGAAGCCGACGAGCCAAGCTGGTCAAAACCGAGTCCTGGTCGTTGAGGGTGTGGGAGCCCGAGATAGGCATTGAGGCCGACGAGCCAGACTGGTGAAAACCGAGTTCTGGATGTTGTGGGAATCCGAGAGAGGTGCTTGAGGCCGAGGAGGATTGGTGTGTCGCGCAAGCGCGGGGCAGGAACTATCGCGAGACCGTAGAGGTTCCTCCTTTGCGTGTTTTGAGATAGTTGCAAGCAATCTGGACACAAAGAAGATGTGTAGAACAGAGAGAGCAATATTTATTAATAATTATTGTAACAGTACATTGTGTCCCACCAAGAGCTAAGCTCGACCTATGCATGGTGGTGTCTCATTAAAACCTTCCAAGGGAAAAAATCTAGTGGGAGAAAACCTTCATGAAGGAAAAAGAGTACACCGCGAAGCTCCTCAACTTGACATGCTTGTCATATTTCTGAACTATTTTGAGCTTTATAGCCTCTTCTTTGATTCCGGCAAGTCCTCGCTCTTCCTCGATGAGGTCGAGCTCGGCTTGACGAGTTTCTGAATTGTTTTGCTCCTCGAAGGCCATCCTGCGGAGGCTGGGCTTGCGATCTCGACAGGGATCATGGCTTTTGCTCCATAAACAAGCCTGCAGAGAGTTTCTCGGTTAGAAGATTGAGTTGTTATATTGTAGCTCCAAAGCAATTTGGGTAGTTCATCAGCTAGTGCCTCTTGACTTGGTCAAGTTTCTTTTAGAGTCCCATCAGGATGACCTTGTTAGCTGCCTTGGCCAGGCGATTTATTTGTGGATGCTCTACTGATGAGAAGAGTTATCGAATACTGAGGTCTGAGCGAAATTCTTTGAACCATCGATTTGTGAATTGTGTCCCGTTGTTGCTGACGAGTTAGTGAGGTATGTCGTACTTGCAAATAATGTTCTTCCATATAAACCTCTGGACTTTCTTGGTTATAATTGAGGATAGGGGTTCGGCCTCTATGCATTTAGTGAAGTAGTCGATCGCTACTACCAAATACTTGATATGTCTTGGTGCTCGAGGGAACGGGCCAAGGAGGTCGATGCCCCACTTGTAGAATGGATAGCTAAATTCCGAGCTATGCAGTGGCTCGGGATGTTGTTGTGAGACTTCAGAGAATCTCTAGCATTTGTCGCACCTATTGACATAAAGGCTGCAATCTAGTTTCATGGTTGCCCGAAAGTATCCGGCCCAGAGGATATTGGCAGTCAAGGATCTTCCTCTGTTGTGATTGCTGCAGATGTCGTCATGAACTTCCGCCATTATGGTATTTGTTCGAGGCTGGCTGATGCATTTGAGTAGTTGTTGAGAATATCCTCTCTTGTATAATTATCGAAGAGGATGTAGTAGCTTGCTATCCTCCTGAATTTGCTTGGGTTGGAGGTGTGCTCCAGAATTTCCCCTCGCCTGAGGTAGATTATGTATGGGCTCCTTCAGTTTGTGCCCTGCTCGACTGTTCGGACCTCAGCCGTGGTGTCAACCGGTTGGATGCTCGGTTGTCCAAGGATTTGTTGGAAGATTGACCTATTATTTTGAGGTTTTCTAGTGTTTGCGAGCTTGGATAACAAGCCGACTCGGGTATTTTCCTCCCGATATATGTATTGAATTACACATCTGTTAAAGTTAGTGATTAAGGAATGTACTAGTGAGATGTACCTTTCGAGGGAGGGGTCCCTTGCTTGGCAAGTCTCATTGACTTGTCCTACGACAAGCTATGAGTCGCTTTTCATGATCACGTTCTGAGCTTTCATATCTTGGGCAAGCTTTAGCCCGACAATCAAGGCTTCGTACTCCACCTGATTGTTGCTGGTTTTAAATTGGAACTGAAGGGATTGCTCTAGGGCGATTTTCTGACCATTCTCCAGAATGATGTCTGCTCCACTTTCTTTTTCGTTAGAGGCACCGTCTACAACAGCGTCCAATTTTCGACCTGGTTGGGGATGTCTTCCTAGTCGGTGAATTCAACAATGAAGTCTACTAGTGTCTAGGCATTGATGCAACCTTTGGGAAAAGGTTTGGTATTCGATGCTGAACTCTAAGAGTTCTACTGACCAAGATATCATTCGACCAGTGAGTTCGGGCTTGGCCAATACTTTTCTGACTGGCTGGTCTGTGCGTACCTAGATGTGGTGACTTTGAAAATACGGTCTTAACCTTCTAGTCGAGATGACCAGGGCGAAGACGACCTTCTCTAGCCTTTAATATCTGGTTTCGGGCCCTTGGAGGACTTTGCTGACAAAGTAGATCGGTTTTTTATCCTTTCCCTGCTCTCAGACCAACACCAAGCTGAGGGCATTCTCCATGACTATGAGGTAGAGGAAGAGTGTCTCTCACGGTTGTGGTTTCTCCATGACATGTGGGTTGGCGAGGAAGTGCTTAAGCTCTTTGAAAGTTTGTTCGCACTTCTCGTCCCATTGGAAGTCATGTTTCTTTATTAGGATTTTAAAGAAAGGAGCATCCCTGTCAGCCGACTTGGAGAGAAATCTGGATAAGGCAGCCATTCTTTTGATGAACTATTGTACTTCTTTAATGTTGCGCAAACTCTGCATCTCTTGGATGGGTCGACATTTTTCTGGGTTGGCTTTGATCCCTCGGTTCGTAAGCATGAAGCCGAGGAATTTACTGTCGTGGACTCTATAGGCACTCTTCTCCGAATTTACTTTCATATTGTAGCATCTGAGTTGGTTGAAGATCTCGATGAGATCACTACAGGTCTCTGATAGCCGGTGTTTTGGAGACCATGTCATCTATGTACACCTCCATTTTTCGACCAATTTGTTGCTTGAAGACTTTGGTCACTAGGCGCTGGTAGGTAGCTTTTGCATTTTCGAGCCAGAAGGGCATCACCTTGTAGCAGAAGTTGGCATGTTCGGTGATGAAAGTCATTTTCTCTTCATCCTTCGAGTGCATCCGAATCTGGTTGTAGCCTGAATAAGCATCCATAAAACTCAAGTACTGATATCTCGAGGAGCCATCGACAAGCTTGTCTATGCTTGGCAGCTGGTAGGAGTCCTTTGGACAGGCTTTGTTGAGTTCGGTGAAGTCGACACACATCTACCATTTCCCTGAGTGGTTCTTATCCATTACGATAATTTCAAGCCATGTGGTGAATCTAATTTCCCTGATAAATATTGCTTTCAATATCTTTCCAATTTCCTTGAGGGGTGCTCGCTGGCACTCGGTTCTGAGTTTTCTTTTCTTCTAGGCCACAGGTTTAACTCGGGGATCAATGGCCAATATATGGCAAATGACTTGGGGGGTCTATCCCTAGCATGTCGGCTGGCGTCCATGCAAAGAGATCGATATTGTCTATAAGTAGAGTGCCGAGTTGAGTTTTGAGCTCGGCGGAGAGGTGTACTCCCATGTAAGTTACCTGTTCGGGGGAGGGCCCGACTTGTATGGGCTCCAAATCGTCATCGTCAACAGGCTGAGGCTGCTCTTGGATATCACCTATGGGGTCCAATTCTAAAATCTGAGACTGGTATTTTGTGAGAAGAATCGAAACTACTGGCGAGGACAGAGTCTCTGGTGTTTCTTCTAGCTCGCCTGACCTGAGTTTTAGGCACTCATTGTAGCACACGAGAGCCTCCTTCTGGTCTGCATGCACCACCCTACCTCTATCTCAAAGATAGGAAATTTGATGGCGAGATGGGGAGTCAATAGTCCTAGACTATTCAGGGATGGTCGGCCCAAAATCATGCAGTAGGGGCTTGAACATTGAACAACGAGGAATTGTACGTTCAACGACTTCATTCTTGGTGAGGAGCCGAACGTTGTCGCCAGTCATAAGTAGCCTCTGACGTTGACTCGCTCTCTTGAAAAGCTGATATGATAAGGATGAAGTGAATTTTCGCCGATGAATAGTTGAAGCAGTATATGAGATAGCTTGAACCTCCCATGCTAATCTATTTCAATTACGTGCAAAATTACAATTAAAATATGGTTTAAACTTTAAAGTGTGATTAGAAGAAAACAGCCAGTTTGTGGGCCACAACATTTCCAACCCAGCATGGCCCGGTCTGATTGTCTGAACCGCAATTAGATCGGACATGGAAAAGAAGTTCACCATCAGGCCCTCTAATTCTTGGGCGGCGCCACGTCGTACCTCAAGATTAGTGCCATATATTTGATGCATTTTAAATTAACTTGAAATCCGGAACCGTAAAAATGTTTTCAATCCCGTCATCGTCTCTTCTCTGCACGCAGCGTCGACAGGCGGACGGGGCCGCCGGGGGGACTTCGGACGACGGCTGACTGCCGGCTACAGGTAGTCTTCTTATCGTTCCCCTTCTTCTCATCTCCTTCCTCTTTCCACTCTCGCTGCTGCTGCTGCTGCTGCTGCTGCTGCTCTTCTTTTTCCTCCTCTACCGACGGCAGATCTGCCTGAATTGGCCTGTGTTCTTCCAAATTGGACAGAATCGACCGTATCCATACCGATTTCGTCCGTATCTTGTCCGATTCCGAGCGATTCGGTGTTGTATTGAACTCACGGACGCGTCTCGTTCCACACCGACACGGGGAAACCTTCGTATGATATATCCGAAATGTAACTGGTTATCATCCCAAACCTCACTAGCTTTCGATTGTCAAGTTGGAGCAGTAATTTGCCCACAGTGCTTCGTGTCCCCAAAACCTTACTAGCTGCCAATTGTCGACTTGTTTAATGTTACTTCTGATTCATATAGATAAGTTTGCTTTTGGTTCTTCCTTAATGTGACCAGTGACAAAACCATAGCTTGTTACTGCTGATGTGTACTTTTTTAGTTTATTGGTTTTTCCACAAAGAGGTTGGGCCATTCTAGTATGAACTTGTTTTATTTATTTATTTTATGTTGAATTTTTATATACCGACTATTTCTTGAAGCTATGTTGTTCCGAAAATTCAGGTTCTTTTATTGTTGGAGAAATGGGTGATGAGTCTGCTATGGCCAGTGCATTAGATGAAAAACCAGACAGTGATGATGCTTGTTGTGTGAATGCTACAGCAAGTGTAGGGAATGAAAAGACTCCCACGGTTGGGATGAAGTTTAAGTCCTATGAGGAAGCTTTGGAGTTCTATAGACAGTACGCTCGAAATGTGGGATTTAGTGCACGTCTAAAAAGGACAAATTATAACAAGTTTGGCCAATACCAATCGGTTGAATTTATTTGTTCTAGAGGGGGTAAGGGACGAACAGATGATCCTAGCTATTTGTGTAGGCCTACAGCTAAAACAAACTGTCAGGCTACAATCCTATTGAAGTTGCGGGCTGATGGATTATTACATGTAAAGAAAGCTGTTCTAGAACACAACCACCCAATGGACCCATTAAAGGTTGAGTTGAAAAAGCGCAGAAAAAAGATGACTTATGCTTTACCGAAGCATGATGAGAACAATGGAAAGCTCACAATACGAAGACTTAAGAGGTTCCAATCACCTACACTAAGACTATCTGAAGAGACACCTTTTGGTGGAAAAACCCTACAATATGCTGATGAAAGAGGGCATTTGATGCTTCATGATGGAGATTCTTATGCTATTTATCAGTTCTTTTCCCACATGCAAACAAAAAGTGCAAACTTCTTTTATTCGATGGATTTGGATGAAGAAGGTCGCCTCAGGAATGTGTTCTGGGCTGATGCTATATCCAGGGCAACCTACAAATTTTTTGGGGATGTGGTTTTACTTGATACAACCTACTTAACAGGTGATTTTGATATACCCCTTGTTCTATTTGTTGGTGTTAACAATCATGGCCAGTTAGTGTTGCTTGGTTGTAGCTTGTTGTCAGATGAGACAGCTGAGACCTACTTTTGGTTATTCAAGACATGGATGACATGCATGTTAAAACAACCCCCAAATTGTATTATAACTGACCAGTGTAAGGCCATTAAAGATGCATTGGTAAAGGTGTTCCCTGGTGTTCGCCATCGTCTTTGTCTTTGGCAAGTAATGAAAAGGGTCCCTTTGCACTTTAGAGAACATGAAAAATGCAATTCAATAAAAAAGACACTAGAAAAGATAGTCTACGAATCCTACACAACTGAAGAGTTGGAAAAGGATTGGAAAAAGATGATTGAAGACTATGGACTTGAAGCTAATGAATGGCTAAATTGGTTGTACGAGAACAGACATTTTTGGCTCCCTGTTTATCTGAAGGATACATTTTGGGCAGGGATGTCTTGTGCTGAGAGAGGCACATGCTTGAGTTCTTTCTTTGATGGATTCATATATCCTGAAACTTCCATAAAGCAATTTCTGAGTGTATATGAGGTTGCTTTACAGAGTAAGTATGAGAAAGAAGCCCAAGCTGAACTTGAGTCTTTTAACAAAAACCCAAATTTGGTGTCAAAATTTTATATGGAAAGGCAGCTTGTTGAACTTTACACGTATAACAAATTCAAAGAGTTCCAAGATGAGCTAAAAGCTACAATGTATTGTAATATTTCATTGGTCAAAGAAGATGGGCCAATTTTGACTTACGAGATTAAGGAGTCTCTTCTCTTTGAGGATAGTAGCCCTGCAGATTACAAAGATTTCAAAGTTCTTTACAGTCCTCATGAACTTGAGGTCCAATGTTGTTGTGGTTCTTTCGAAATTAGAGGAATCTTGTGTAGGCATGCTTTATCCGTACTAAAGTTACAGCAGGTTTATGAGATTCCATCTAGATACATAATTGATCGCTGGAGAAAGGATATTAAACAATTGCATGCAGTGTCTTGTCCAACTGATGGGACAGGTGCAAACAATCGGTTGGAACGCTATGACAATTTAGTCAGATGTTGCCTTCAACTTGTAGAGGTTGGAATAATGTCCAGTGACAGATATCAACTTACTCTGAAAATGATAGGGGAGGTTGAGAAGTTTCTATTAAATGATAAAAGTTCTGGAAATTTAAATTTTAAGATTGTTCCCTCTGAAACAAGGACGAATGAGAATCCTGAAGATGTTGCCATACAGCAACTAGCCACCTCTATAGGTGGTAAGGCCCAGAATTCATCACAAATGAAGCGGAGAGGTCGGCCACCTAAGAAAAAGGTAGTCTGACATATTCTTTTCACTTCATTTAAATAGGATATTGGTTTGAGTTGTAACTTGCAAGGTGAACTCAAATCAGTTGTTTAATATTTCCTTCCAGTTGTAAGCTTATTGTTTCTTGTACTGGTATATGTAGGATGATCAAGGAACCATACTTTCTCGAGATCATAGTGGGATGCATTTAGCCTTTCCTTCTGTTTCAAATGCAGGGACTGAAATTGATGCACAAGAAAGCTTGACTCCAATGGTAAATGCCAATACCTTGTTCGAGATTTATCTGTTAAATGTAACTAACATCTTTTAGAGGGCCATCAATATGTGAGGTTGCTCCCTTGTAGCCTCTCTATTTGAGGTCAATCCAATGTATCAAGGCTTTCTGTTTCAGAAACCTCTCTAATCACAGGCATGTCTTCCTGCATCTGTTCTTCCTAGTTCTAGAATGTTGGAGCCTTTATATTGACCTTTCCTTGTTTATCAACATCTCTTTACTTCTGCATGTTCTTTGACTGTGAACAACTTTGTCTGGCCATAAAAATGAAGATATACTGCAGGGGGGAGTTAGCGCAAGTGATTTTTCACTTGGTTGCCACTATGGGCCACAACTGGATCACTCACATCAAAATAACAATCAAGCAAGGATGTCTTTGGGTGGCATATTTCAGGTTTGTATCTCTGATTTCTTACAAATCAATAAATTTGAATGAAAATTTTTGGTCCCATCAACCAACAAAACAACCACTTTTTGTGCTTGTCAATTTCCATGAATGTACCGTTTAGGGCCTGATACAAATGTTCTATCTTTATTAAGATTCATTTTGAAGGTTCATACAACTCCAGCATATCTCATTAGTATTCTTGCACTCTAGGGTCAATTTGACCAACAAGCAGTGGGAACACAACCAAGGATGCAGTGGATCTATCAGCAAATGCTACAGGTTTGCTGTCCTTCAATCTGTTTGCTTTTTAGTAGGCAATCTTTCATTGTGAAATTTGTATTCGGATCAATGAGTTTTTTGAATTGTAGCATGTAGTATATAACTATTTGACGTGACTGATATGCAGGAGACTCAATCGCCAAATGCACCTGGATGGACTGGGTAGAAGGGGCACTGACGACAAAAGACAAGCCAATGAGCTCTTTAAATTTTGAATAACCTAAACAAAGCATCACTTCCAGCTCCACAAGCACTCGCTGTTAAATGCATGGTGCTTGAACTGACCATGGAAATTCGTAATCACCTTTGTGGTTTGTGGAAGCCTTATTCAGATGGCTGGTTCTAGTCTGCATTTGAAATGATGAAATAATAGTTGTTTCAGAAGGAGGAGTGCATAGCATCTGATTTCATCCATGCTGGCATTTGGGGATAAGAAGAATGATCATAAGGTTAATTATATTTTGCCAACATGTTGAGATTCATATATCCCTTTTTGTCTGACCTCACCACACGGCTCCTGTTCCCTAAAGTGATGGCTGCATTCTATTAACGGGTACACTGTAAAAATTCAGCATGCAGACACGGCTTAAAGAAATCCAGTAGATGGGTCATGGGTACCATCACTTTAGTGCTTGTTTGTATGGTCAGGTAGTTACAAATATCGAAAATGTGTATAAATATGTTCTTTCAATGTTATGTTCTTTTTGCAACTGTACATCTCGCAAACATTTCTTGCAGGTAGAGATCTTAACAAGTCAAAGAGTTTCTTCTGAAATACCAAGCAAGTTACTCTGATTGGAGGTAACTGCTGTAAAATATTAGAACAATGATCCTTGTACTATTCTGGTTGGTTAGTATTCAAAACCTCCGCATTTTAATTTATTTTATGATGTAACTTAATAAGTTTATCTAATCAGAAAAGTTTGTAAAAGAAGAAACTCAGTTTCCTTGATTCTTGTAGACTGAGAAAGGACATGCCTTCTTAGGTTTAAGATATTTCTTTGTACAAACAAACTTAACTTCATTTCCTTTCCTTTTCCTCTTTGTTTATGAATTAAACTGAAAGTTGCATAATGTAATCTTGTTGTTTTTAATATTATGCATAAAAATATAGTTATGCTTATGCATACTGAAATCTGTATGCTTCTGGAACCATTTCCTTGTTACAAGCAAATCAGTTATTTTATAAATAATACCAATGATTATTAACCATTAAGTTGCTTCACCTTTGAAGTTCTAGTGTCGTTCAGCAAAACAGCTATTTTGTTGGCAAATTTTTAAGATTAGTTTATGTAAATTTACTATTATCAGGAATGAATTTGTAAAGAATATTTGTAATTAATTTATTCCATGTTAAACATGCATGGAACTGAAAATGTGTTGTCAGTAATATTTCGCACTGAGATATTTAACTTTATATTCTTATAACTTTAAAACATATTTGTATACACAGCTCTGCACCCAATATATTTGCTGTGCTTTCTGATTATACAAACCAATGTACTATTCTAGCTTGCATCGTTTACAAAGAAGCTAACTCCTGTCACATATATTATTTAGAATCAATAGAGTCCGATTCTGGTATGCGGCCTCACAGAATTCTCCTCCAAGATCATCACATGCCTCTCCAGGGAACACACTGCAGATGTTTCACAGCACATCACACATTTGACTGACATCAAAAGAATGGCAAAATCTGCATTTCCTTGTAATTAGGTTAAAAAAAATTCTTACGTTTTGGCATCATTGTAATCGAGATAGTCTCTTTCAATCTCCTCGGAAGCCACTCTGGGGTTGCTACTCCCAGCTGACGTTGCAAGCTTCACTTCAGGGAACATCTTTGCGTTGCACGCCTCACCTCTAATTATGTCACATGCCTCCATCGGAAACACACTGCGAACATCAACATGATTTTGTGCATTTGGTACAGAGAATATAATGTTGATCAATTTTTCGTCCTTCATTAAAATGAGTAGGAAATCTTAATCACTGGTTTTGAAACGACACTAGAGAGAAAAAGGAAGAACTTACGAGATTGAGGAGCTGTTTTCTGGTGCCGCAAGGCCCGCAACGGCGACAGCCTTGGGCTTGATGATTGTTCTGCGAGTCATGAACGAATATGGCACCAAGGATTTTGTGTTTCCGGTTGGGAATGATCTAATGAAACACACAGCTGCTGTTGTTGCCTGCATCCTAAATTTGGAGATGTGCTTGCTTCGCTCTGCCTTTCTATTTATAGTACGAGCACATGGATGTGGATGAGCCATTGAGGTTCTATCACCACTCCTTGGTGATGATTCTGAAGCCCTCGAATTAGTCGACTTTTCTTCTCTTTTTAGTCCCATGTACAGATGTTTATCTATATTTTTCACATGTAGATATTTTCTCCAACTTTTTTGGTTCATCTTCGGATGAGGATAGAGGACAAGTTCTTTGATGTGATGAGCTCTAGTGTTGGGTCGAATGATTGCAGTTCATCAATTTCGCAATCTATATATATATATAGAAGCTAGTGTTTATTAGTGACGGTGGCAACTTATTTTAGTCCCTTCGTCCTATTAAATTAAATTAGATAAAATATTATGACACAAAAGGCCATGTAAGATAAGTGTATGGTGGATTCAAGAAATGAAGATTTAGTAGAAAGGTATCAGGAATTTTTGCTATCAATGTGGCCTTGATGTATTACGAGTTCTTCTATGAATAAAAGGTGATTACAGCAGTGGCGCTGGCGGTAGGTATATAAGCTTAGTTGCTTCCCTATGTGGATAGGGATTCTTTTTGTGGCTACGCAGGTTCATGCAATCTATTACAACACAAACACATCAGAAACTGGAAAAGATTAATGCAAGGCACATACGTCTGGCACAAGGCATAAGGGCACTTGTTTTTTTTGTATATGAAAGGTGGGTGGTACACTTTGGCATAAGGGCACTTCCTTTTTATTATATAGGAATGATAAAAATGTATCACTTTTGCCACCAATTTATAACACAATAAATTAGGATTGATTGTGTTATCAACCTAATTATATTTGCTTATGCTTACAGCCAAAAAAGAAAACAACTCTTGTGTTGATTACAAGTAAAACGACTGGTTGACCTTTATAAGCCAGTAGAGCTAATATAAATATTGAACTTCTGACAAGCTCGGATCAGGTTGCACCAGTCGGTCATCCTCTTTCCAGAACTTCAATCATAAGCTCGGTTAGGCTTGCTGGATATTAGCAGATAAACTATATTAAAAAGACTGCAAAACTAACACAGGTGTGTTACTAAGAGAAAGTAAACATATATATTAACAAAACGAAGAACACAAAAGAAAGTATAATAAAGAAAATTGAACTCTCCACAAACCTTTTCTGAAAAAAGTTGACATAAAGATTAGCATGATGTAAAGATCCAAACATAGTAGCAAATACAATCTTGAGAATTTTGGCAAAATCATAAAGACTTTATAGTTTATTAGCAAAATCATAAATATTTTATAGTATTTGTCAAGACCATAATTTTTTAAATAATATACCCAAATGAACTTCCAGTTCTATTCATTTACTTAATTATAATTATATTGGTAGTTATAGACTTTAATTAAAATCTCAATGGCTTAATTTTAAATTTGACATGTTTATTAAATTAATAGACATAACAATCTAAAATGAGATGTTAATTGCATAGAGACTTTGGTGAAAAGTCCCTAACTACTTTATATATATATATATATATATTACTGCATATGAAACTTGAAGTTTTATATATTTGTGACCTTAACAAATCTAAAATATGATGTTAATTAAAGTTATATTGGCGATTAGGGACTTTCACTAAAGTTCCTATCCGCCAATATGAATGCAATTAACATCCCATTTTGGGTTGTTAGGTCTATTAATTTCATAAGCATGTCAAATTTAAAATTTTCTATGCAATAAAATGCTTATATAAGTATAATTAAGTAAATGAATAGAATTGAGAGGCAATTTGGGTATATTATAAAAAAATTATGATTTTGATAAATACCATAAAGTATTTATGGTTTTGCCAAAATTCTCTAAAATCTTTGTAAGAGGGGGAAGATAAGCACCTGTTAATTTTGGCAGCATCCAAATTCTATGGATATTTTCCTACAGGCCAGCATTTGGGTTGCTTGATCCTGCTGCCACGACTCCTGTTCCACTTCCGCAACCTGACATGATATCTGAATCTTGCTGTTCTAGTTCAGGAAGATTAGCAGCTCTTTCATCAGCCACTTCATTGACAAGTTCATCAATTTTTCGAAATTGGTAAGGCCATCTTGAGTTGTACAAGAATTGGCGAAGGTCATATCTGTTATCTTCAGGTGAATAGCTCTGCAGACATTGGCATCTTGTTAGAACGGGTGATAATTAAAGGAGCTTCTGTCATGGACGGACTAAATAAAAGTTACCTCAGCATGATATGAAGGTGTCAGTACTGTCATCTTATGCCGATTAATAGAATAATACTTGAAGAAGTGTTTTACTTTCTCTGCCACCTCTGATGGAGTTAATTTGCCACACCATTTATGACATAGATTCTGCAATGTTATCGTTCAAGATAAAAGCACAGTAAAATGAAATGCAGATGTGTTGTTGAAATGCAAAGTGAGAAAGGATTGCATCCAGAATTCTAGGTTCTGAAACTACACATTTAGAAACTGGAAACAATAATAAGCTGCCTTTTATATTGCAGCATGATGCAGCACCAAACGGAGAAGAGAGAGAAAGAGAGGAGAAAGAAATTACGGATTTTATTTCAAAAACTCCAAGTTCTCCCTAATGCCTCAAGGGATATAATATGTTTAGAATGCTTGTAAATCAGGAAATACCTACATTAGGAAATTCCGAAATTGAAACTAAGGAAATGAAAAAAGATTATAAATGAAAACTAAAAATTAGACCTCAGGAACAAATTGGGGGTTTCCTTTATTGGACATAGGGATTGCATCGCAAATCTTCGTAGTTCATTCCAGTGTCATTCTTAAAACTATGTATATGATGATTATGATCATTAATTAATTTCAAAGTACCTTATGAGCATGTTAAAGATATTGTGTAGGACTCACCTGGAACATCGACACAGGGCCACATCTGAAAATTTTCCTCAGCCTACCATAAATAGATAATTCCTCATACGTCATGCCCATGTCCACTTCATCCAACTGATAACACAAACAAAATCTTAAAAACTCAATTGCATAGTTGAATAACAGTGCAAAGAATGGAATCAGAATGACCAAGTGTCAAAAGGAAATATGTGGAAATGTATGTCATAGAAGCATCACAAAGATCAATATCAGATTAAATTTCAAAAGAAGTAGCCAAGAAGTAGTAAAACAGCTCCAAAGTAGACATGATGAAGACAAACAGAACAATCAAGATCATGTATTTCAAGGATCTGCTTGTACGATCTTTGCATGTGTGTTTTTCTAACATAAAGATACTGACTTGCAGAATCATGAAACAACCTGCCTGTAAGGCATTTGTACATAAGCTCATTTCAATCTTTTGACACCATAAGAGGAAGAATAACGGAGACTAGTTGAATAAAAGAAGCAAGAATCTTCTTAATCATCAGAACTATCAAATAGCAAGAATATGAAGCAAACTGTTTTTGAAAGAAAAAGAACATGCTAAATTCTGTAGAATAAAACTATATTTAATCAACTAATAAATCAATACCTGGTTATAGTTGGAACGGATAGGCTCCAGTTCGGCAGTTGGTGGTGCTGCTTCAACCTCTGCCAAAGAAGAATAGTGAAGATGTAGTGCAGCCCAGCGTAGAAAAGACCGGAGATCCTGCTTGCTTATACTCCCAATGGGATTTATATCTGCTGAACTGCAGTCATACTTTTGAATTTAAAAATATTAGCCATTACCATGATAAACTTCATTTTACAGAAACTACTTTCTGGATCATCTTTTTGGGCACCTTAGCCTCACATGTTAGAGGTACTTATGGGTCTTGTTTTACCCCTTTGTTTCCTGATCCTTTTTTCTTTTTCTTTTTCTCTTCCTTGTATTCATCACTGGGTCTATAATTTTCCTTATATAAATTTGACGGTGGACAGCCGGACACCCTCTGTCATAACCCCTCCCAAAAACTTTTTTTCATTTTGACAATTTTGAGCTCAGTGAATGTTAAACACATCAGAAGGAACGGAAAAAACTAGCAAGAGATTCATCATACACTCATGAGACATCCAATGCTTGAGAAAATTGACAGAAAAAGAAGATATGCTCCTCAGAAATTTGCAATATATTGCCATTCTTGTCTAGGATCAAGCCATGATCTTTCTATATACTTAACATGTTAGCATTCACTAGATTTATTAGGCTATGGAGTGGTAGTTCTGGAACAAGTAAAATGATTGTTTACCTTGGTCAAGTAACCACGTAATCCTTCATCCACATTTGAGCTGCCAAGGACAAGAAAAAAACCAGGTTTGTTGTGAACCCATGGCAAAAGAGATGCTAGCATAAATGCGAGCACCATTCTAACTCGAGCTTGAATGTTTTGCAGTGCTAGATTTTCAGTATTAGATCCTCCATCAACCTGTATATTAAAAAAAGAAAGCTGATCTTTGCTGTAAATTATGTTTATCTGCAATAATTTTCACAGACCATGTCATTTTTTAACATGGCTGTGAAAAGATATTCATAATGGGAACAAGAGAAAATGGGTCTGACACCATAAGACTTCGTAACAATCATAAGAATGACCTTGTAACAAGGACACCTCCCAGTAAGATTTTGGAACAAAGAAAGCAACGCAGAGACAACGCTGTCTATGTCTGCATTTAGGTGCCATGAACCAATCTCATCTGCCAGCCTCCTAGCACGAGATCTAGTGGCTTCAGAACTGCCAAGAAGTCGGAAACATAATTTTTCAGAAGCCAAGATAAGTGTAACAAATTTATTGGATAATAAGTACAAATTTCGGATTCAAGAGACCAATAGAAATGTAAAAGTTTATGCTATACTATCTAATTTGTTAAATAGAATAAAACTGAAAACAAATAAAAGTATCTACTAGATATCAGTAGAAAGGGCTAAAGTTTTTGCCCTGTTGATTACTCAGCTTGAACATTTGTCCCAGATATACCTGTTTTCAGTTCCCATATAGATAGTATAAAATATTCGCTTGGCAAACTCCTTGCTGTCTGTTGGAAACTCTCCATTCTTATAATGACCAATTCTTAATGCATCAGCTTTCACCTGATCATCTCCATCTTGGATATCTGCAAGTTTTATAGGTCACAGATCAAAATGCTGCTGATACAATATTAGTTATAAAATGTCTCAAAGGTTCTCAACTTAATGCTCTTTCATCTCAAGATCTTGGTCCTTGGAAGCATACAAATATATTGGAGGGAGGTTACTACTACATTGTGAGTTCTAGATAAAGGTGGACATCACCCACCACACTAAGGAGTGACCAGATGAGAGATGAGAATAATGGTGGAATGGAGCAAGTCAATGCAAAGTTTCTAACATTTCTTTTCACAATTTAATAAAGTTAATAGGTTCAGCTAAAAAGTTGAGTCAGGATGATTGTCATATGGTATGAGCTAAATATTGATGGTGTATGGACTACCTTAACAAACAAATGCACTCAAAACACAAGTAACCTTCAAGAAGCAAAGGAAAATATAAGGATAAGAAGTAAACATGGGTTGAAAATGTTGGGAGTTAACAAGAATAAACATAAGATTGAGTGTGCAAAATAATAAGCAAGTCAACTGTTTAATTTTTAAATCCATTGCAACTGTTTTATGTAAGTGTTACATACTGCCACAGACTAGACAAGATTAAAAGAGAAACATTAAACAGAAAAAGATGAAAACAGAATTTCTTAGATGAATTGTTCACACACAGCAAGCCTATAGCAGGCCTCACCCACCATAGTGACAAAAGTAGTTTGCACTTCTATATTAACTCCAAAGGAGGCTTTGCCAAATATTCCTATATCCCAATTTTTAAAACAAATCTATCAGTTGTCCAGGTAATGTGGAGATCAAAATTTCAAGGATATTTGAGAGTTGAGACCTAACCTCTTATATCTAAATAGGATATAAACCATCTTGAGAAAGTACTTTGCATGTTTCCTTGATGGATACCTTAACCCTCCTCATTGAGCTTAAATTATGACCTTTCTAGCCTTACACTTGCTGATCTTCATCATACTAGAAATGGTTTGAAATGGTTTTAATTGAACCCAAAAAGAGGATGCATATACTAGATCTTGCCATTTTGGTCTTGCTTGTGAAATAGCCAGTGGATAGTTGATAAAAGAACCTCAAATAGAATATGACCCCTGAAGTAAATGGAGGTCATCATTGTAGGATGAATCCCTATGGTTCATGTAGCCATTCCCTCTATTTAGATCATTTATTTTTAAATCTTAGATTTATGATTGTATTAGTGCACGTGAATGCAGTTCAGTGTTGACTGAATACATGGTTTCGCGAATCAGTATAATTTCAATTTTAATTGGACAAAAAAATCCATATCTATTAGGTTAACATGAACCAGGACCCACAAGCAAAGGTAAGTTTTTTTCTAAAAAAATGAATTTTTGGGACTCTTGCCATACATATTTTTTATTATTTTTGCTTTCCAGTGTCAAGATACAGCAAACAAAGCACCAACCAAAATAACTTGATATGCATAACTAGTTCAGTCTTGGCAAACATTTGATGCAAAAGTTAAAAGCTTATCAACAACATGATTGTTATACCAACGGTTTAACAATTAAAGAAACTATCAAAAATCCAATTCAGAGAAATCTATTTCAAACTTCATGGTAAAATTGAAAACCTTGGTATTGCATACTGATTGTATACTGGCAAAAAGTTGGGCCACAAAATTAGCAGCTTCATTAACAATCCAAATGTTATGAAAAGCATTCAACTGTCAGATGAGCCATTGATCCTAGCAAAGAGTGCTTTAGTTCAAACTTAGTAATATAGTGAACAGTTTGGTGGTTAAGATATTACTCCCAAAAATTACAATTATATTATGCACCAGGAGTAGAAATTAGATACGTAGTAAATAGAGAGCATTTTTCACTTCATAAACTAAATTACCTAGCTGAAGCATAGACATGAAAATTCTGAGATAACATTGATATGATTTATACAACTCACCTTTTATCACAAGTTGGCACATACAACCAACAATGGCCGCAACAGAAGAACTATCTGCTCCACCAGAAAGAGGAAGCAGGAAACCAGATGCTCCGCTTCTTCTGAGGTAATCCCATAACCAACAACTAGGACCTAAAGCGATCTCTTCCTCTGGGCAATGATACCTAATCTGTAAATTAAGAGATATCATTTGGTAAACTGCATATTACAAATTTTAATTGATAAATCAACGAAATCGACATATATTGAAAAATAATTATGTAAAAGTATAGATTCAATAATTGGCCCCTTTCATAAGAGCTTGAGGTTAAGATATATATATATATATATATACTCCCATTTAATTAAGTTAGTCCACATATAAAGCTTGGACCACTTCAGTCCACCTATCTACAATGTTAAGAATAGAAAAAAAGAGATTAGACCATTTCCTAAAAGCTTAAGATGACAACTGGTCACTAAATTAAACTTAACAAAAAGAAATTAAGTAGTGAGAAAAAGAAGACAAAAGAAATGATAGGCGTATTATATACAAAAAATTGGAGGCAGTTTAAACTACAAATGAATTCCCTCCAGAAGGTAAACAAGTCCCTGGGAAGAATTTGATGACAAGTCAATATTGTAGGGAGAAAAACTACTACAGATTCTCTCTTAAGTCAAGAAGGATAACTACTCAAGTATTTAGCTCCAGTATATAATCCATTGATAGAGAGTAGAAGTTTTCTTTAAAATAGATAACCTTCCTTTTCCCTATTTTTGTTTTTATCTTCCACTAATTGAAATGCAAAAAAATCATGTGATAACAAAGTTAAATTCATACTAGAGATTATAAGAAAATCCTTTTGAAATAATAGAGCTTGAGAACATGTATTTAATTTTAATCTTCCTCCTACCAAGATCTGTTCACTTATGAGGTGGTTACAGTCATGGTTTAAAATACCGATACCGGTCATCATCTCGGTGGATGACCGGTACCGGTACGTACCGGTACCGTACCGTACCGACACACGGTACGGTCCGGTACGTAAATGGCATACCGAGCCCTTTTTTTTTTTTTTGATTTTGTGCTAAAAATAACTCCAATAACCCATGATTGATCAAGAAATACTTAAATTTCATATCCAAATGTCAATTACATGAATACAATGTTTAAAATGCGGACGAATGACGTCCATCGTACTCGTACATATCTTGGGGACATACACGACTAAGGTCAACACCGTAAGTCTGCAATGCCCATATCTGAAAATGATCCCATGTCATCATGTCTTGGTATCCATTATACCACATACCCATCAGTGTTTCTTTGTTGACCGTCCAAGAACTAGTCCCTGTATCATCAGTTGAGTAGGTACTTGATACGGAGTTGGTTGATTCGGAAACTTCTTGCAAGCTACTCATCATATCGTGGTGGTAATCTTGCAAAGCTGTCGGTCACGCCGGCCTTTCTTCTCGTACACCCGAGTTGTTTGTCTGGTTCTAGCACCGTGATCCTGATCTTGGGTGGAGTGGTCGAAGTATTGCTCATTCGTCCACAGATCGGTAGGTGCCAGTGTTGATGGTACGACAGTGTCTTCTTCCCCAGCTCCATCATCATCTCCTCCGTCTTCTGTGCTGCTACTGCTACGAACCGAGGGCTCGTCTTCTTCGTCCTCTTCCGCTTCTGCAATCACGTCCAAAGGATCAATTGGTCATTTCCCTTTCCCTTTGCCTTTGCCTTTTGCCTTTGAAGGTGAAGGTGAAGGTGCCTTCTTCTTTCCCTTTAATTGTGAAGGTGGAGAGTCGGACGTGGATCGTCGTCTTACTCGTCGAACTCGTTGAGAGTCCAAGGGAGCAAAGTTCATGTCCCTCTCAAGAACTTGACTGTACGTGTCTTCTGGTTGACTCTCGGACTCAATAGCATCAGATATAATTGGTGAAGGCCGAGGTGGTTCGCCTGGTTGAGGTTCATCAAGAAGAGGCGGGTCAGTCTCCATTGCACTCCACCAATCAATTATTGGGTCTGCATTGCCTTGGACGAACTCGACATCGAACGGATCTACATGTAGAATTTCTCTATCTTCGTTCTGTGACGCCCGCATTCGAAGTCGCATGTTATAATGAACATATACGAGCTTCTCTAATCGGGCGTACAAAATGCGATTGCGCGGCTTCGTATGAATCAAGGCGAAGGTCGACCAATTCCTCTCGCATCCACTTGATGATGTGGTTTGCGAGAGGATGCGTGTTGCAATCTTTCGAAGAGTTAGAGATTCGTTTCCAAATTGCAACCACCATTCGACTGCAACAAATTTAAAATTAATATTAGTAACGGGATTTTATCTTTGATAAATAAATTGACAAAGAAAATCTATCTACCTGGATCCATAGTATCTCGGATGGAGATTGCAAATGAATCTCCGAAATTGCCAGTTGCATCGCGGAACCATTTTAATTCATTGAGAGCTTGTGCCGCTTCTTGGTTGGATCCCGACATTCGTTGTATGACCTTGCGGAGGGGATATAACAAACTATCGACCATTCCAAGATTATACCGGTATTGGTATGAAGGATTTAAATAATACCCTATAAAAAATTAAGCATAATGAATAAGTAATTAAGCATAATGAATTAAATTTAAATAATTTTTGAATATTAAATAAAAAATACCCGCGATGTGTATGTCACGGCTCATTTGATTATCCTATCTCTCGGAGATAATTTTGATGAATGGTTCATACTTGGCAGGAGAAATCATAACCCTCTTGATTTCTTCTTGTGCTTGGTGGATGTAGTGGCAAAGATGACTCATTTGAGGCGTCTTTTTCATATCCACCTGTCGTAGAACCTTGTACAAAGGTTCTACGGCGACGACTATTTCTGCGATGCAATCCCAGAAATGCGTGTTGAGGATGAACTTCTCTGTTTGTTTTCCATCGATTTTTCCAGCATATCTTGATAAAGTACATTCCTCACTTGTAAACATGGTTCTAAGGGCCGCCTTTTTTTGTTGGAGTGACCTTAATGCTATGAAGGTGGTTGCAAAACGAGTCGCTCCCGGTCGAAGAATTTCACCTAAAATATAAAATTATCATTAGTAAATATTTATGATAAACTAATTAATAAATAAATATTAGAAATTACTTTAAAATTAATAAATTACCTTCTGTAAATTTTTTCATTAGGGCGTGTACCCATGTATGGTTGTAGATGAAGCGGGTAATTTGTTGCGCCTTCTTTACCGTCAACTTCACCATCGGTATATCACCGATATCTTTCATCATTAGGTCTACACAATGGGCTGCACATGGAGTCCAACATATGTGAGGATAATCTTGTTCAATTATCTCACCTGCCTTTTTGAAATTGGCTCCGTTGTCGGTTATAACTTGAACAAGGTTCTGAGGTCCAATCTCCTCGATCACCTCCGTCATCAGCTTCGAGATGTAGTAAGCATCATGGATTTCATCGGACGAGTTCACCGACTTGTGATAAACAACTCTGCGGTTGCAATAGACGAGGAAGTTGATGATGCTCATTCGGGTTGGCCCGGTCCAGCTATCGCACATCAAACTGCATCCGTACTCCCCCCATTGTCGCTTGATTCCATCGATCCAAGTTTTTATTTCTTCGACCTCCGCTTCTAGGTAAGGACCTGAAATTTCATAGGGAGTTGGAGGGGCAATACCTGGGCCTACCTTTTGGATGGTAGACACCATGGTTCGGTAGTATGGGTTGTTGGTTGCATTTGCGGGAATCCGGCTGAAATGGAACCATTTGGAGATGGCTCTCCCCAACTCCCACTTCTTCGTCTTGCCCCAAGCATCGTCTATACGTGGTTGTTTTGCTGATGGAGGAGGAAATGCCCTAGGATCAAGATCAGAAACATTAATATTAGTTTTCCTACCACTTGCTCCGAGGTTTGTGAAGAATCCACGAAGGCCTCCTCTGTTGCTTCCTCTGCTCTGAGTTTGAGGTCCTCTCATGCTAGAACTCCGACCAATATAAGGACCGGAGGGAATTGGACCGCTTCGGTCCATTGCTCCGGCAGCCGAAGTTGAGCCGACGCTGCTTATGCCACCGCTGCCACTGCCGCCGCCATATTCGAATTGAGATACGGGATAATACATCCGTTCTCGTTCGAATTCAGCATGCTCCAATGAAGCTCGGATGCCGGCTTCAAGTTCCGGATCCTCGTCGTTATCGCCACCTCGAGCCTCATAATGGCCACCGCTGACATCTTGGG
Organism: Canna indica; assembly: GCA_034359265.1. Classification (NCBI taxonomy): domain Eukaryota; kingdom Viridiplantae; phylum Streptophyta; class Magnoliopsida; order Zingiberales; family Cannaceae; genus Canna; species Canna indica. The sequence continues at coordinate 12,470,356 of CP136893.1, read as the reverse complement.
TAGCTCGTCGGTCGAACTCGGCTTGTTGAGCTGCATTCTTAAGACGCTGCTCCTTCTTGTTGGTGAGCATATCTTTAAACATTTGTCGGACTTCCGGCGATGCTTTGGTGCATTTGACGACGTCGCTGGATGTTCCAGCCAAGTGTGCCTTTAATCAAGTGACGCCTCCACCACGAGAAATCATATTACAGTGGATGCATTTCCAGTGGTTAGCCTTCTCCAACCGAACACCGTGTTGCCATGCGGGGTCGACTTGAGATTTCGGCGCCATTTGAGCAGAATTTCGACGTAGAAATTAAGAAAGTAGAGAGAGAGATTGAGAAAGATTGAGAGTTTAGAGAGTTTAGATGAGTAGAGGGGGTGAGTGAGAGTAAAAGAGGTGTTTTGGGGGCTATATATAGCCCACCAAAACATCCAAAAATGACCAAAAACACCCTAAGAGCCGTTTTTGGCTGTCGGTGCTACAGTGCTGGCTGTCGGCACTGTAGCAGCCCAACGGCTCTTTATAAGAGCCGTTGGGTTGGGTGATACCGGGCGATACCGCCCGGTATCATAGCTCTTACCGCCCGGTATTTGCTAAATACCGGAGCATACCGGGCGGTATTTATCGGTATACCGGTATTCCTAAAGTATCGATATTTTGCTACAGTGCAAAATATCATACCGGGCGGTATAGCCCGGTATGATAGCAAATACCGGGCATACCGGGCGGTATTTACCGAGATACCCGGTATTTACCCATATCGGGTATCTCGTATACCGGTTTTTTCAAAAACCGGTAAATACCGGGCTTACCGCCCGGTACGGTACGAGATTTGAAACCATGGTTACAGTATCTATTAAGATTTTATATGATTATATAGTAATGCTGCTTGACTTATAACTAATTTAATTCCTGAATAATAATCTCATGAATAAAATAGCATTCATTAACCACAAGTGACTGGGAAGTCTGGGAGAGAACATATACTTCCTGCACTAATTTTGACTAAATTCAAAAAGCAACTCTGTGCATGAAGCTTCCTATAATGCAAAGTCCAAAAGGCTCACCTTACCATGAAGCTCACTAGTCACTCATCAAGTATATATTATAAAATCCTTTGAAAATTAGGGTAACTATGATACAAGGTCTCAAGGTAATCATTTTATATCAAACCGTAGGACGTTACAACACCTAAAACCAATTAATTAAAAGCAAAAAAAGTGCTAACAGAATTAAATCTTCTTATTCTGTAGAATTGCAAATCTTCAATATGAAATAAAAAAGGCAGATTTTGCTACAGGAGCATTCAGAAAATATCATAGAAGCATAAGCATACATCATTACATGTTAAAATTCAGTATGCATTGTTGTACTTATCATATCAGTAGATATTAGGCAGTAAGTACTTTGACATTATCTCCAGGAAGTACAACAAAATGGATTGTAAGAAACTGATTCAGAAATTACCAGATAACTAAGATTTCAATAAGAGCTGACCTCTAGTGGACTGCAAGGAACCATTTGTAAATTGAATGATTGACAAAGTTTGTATTGTGCCTTAATTGACGGAGCATGTGCTTGGTGACTTGCTTGTTCCCGGAAGCTACTTATAGATCCTCGGTAACTAGATACCTGTTTATAAAAAACAAGTCAATGACTTAAAGTAGGAAACAAAGGACTAAAAGATGAACAATATATATTTTTAGTGCAATATCAAACTGAAGCAGATAACAATTTTATCTTTCTACTGAGAAAATAACTAAATTGATCTACATTTCTATGCTTACATAGAGAAAAAATATTATTGCTCCAAAACCAATGTCAAATTCATTCATAAGATGTCCACAACAAACCATTTTCATATCTCTATGGAACAAGATATGATTAAACAAAAATGTGTTTGCTGCATGTGTTTATTATTTGGTACTTTGTTATTTCGAACTCATCAAAAGGTGGGTACCAATAGATTTGGACCATTTGGTTCTATCTGGGTAAGTCAAACCCTTACATTTGTCTATATTAACATAAGGAAAGGTGTTTATCTAATTATTTTACATCATGCGTTTAATTTTTCTTCTTCATTCTTGTTGCACTGGCTTTCAATTTTTTTACAAGTAAATAAGAATGATAAATCTGACATCTTTATAATCATTGGTTACTTATATATCAAATTCATGTCATTTTTCACATCTATATCCAACTTAGATCTTATTGGAGTTGTACTCATAGTTCATCTGAAATTGTACATTCATCTGTGTTGAATAAATATGGATGCAAAAATTAGTACCCATCTAATATTTGTATCTCCCAATCTAAGTATGTATCTGCTAATTAAAGATGGTTTGGAATGTTCAACAAATATGGATGTGAAAAATAGTGACCATCTGAGTGTATATCTGCTGATTAATTATGGTTCGGAATATGAATTTCCTCATACTCATTCATATCTGATACAAGTTTGCCCCAGTACGTCTTGATTTCATGCAACAATGAGATTGCAAATTCAAGGAACAGGTCAGCTTGTAAAACAGTAAAAGGGTATTCCAGCACAAACACCAAAGTATAAACCTCCATGCCAACACCCAGCCAGCAAAGATTGGAACACACCATAACAAAAGCCTATGATCCAACTAATCAATAATATGTGTCAAGTTAGTCCCTTAGCTAGGATACTAAATGGTAAGCCAATTTTTTTAAAAAAGTTTATTGTCTACCAAAATAATTACAATTTATACACTTGTCAAAAATTACACAAAAATATTGAAGTATGAGGCAGAACATAACAATTTCTGTAAGTAGGAAAGTGAACAGGAATAAGTGTAGAAGATGCAAATGTACTGGGTTTAGAAAGCTTGAAACAAGAATCTTAAAGAATCTACTAATAAGTAGAAAACCCCAAGAATTGCTCTTTCATGATGCATTACCATCCCATCCCCTTGCACAGGTACGTAGTACATACCATGACGAGCAGTATGTCAGATAATATTACTGACCATGGTTTCAAATCTCGTACCGTACCGGGCAGTAAGCCCGGTATTTACCGGTTTTTGAAAAAACCGGTATACGAGATACCCGGTATGGGTAAATACCGGGTTTCTCGGTAAATACCGCCCGGTATCCCCGGTATTTATCAAATACCGGGCGGTATTCTATAGCCCGGTATGATATTTTGCACTGTAGCAAAATATTGATACTTTAAAAATATCAGTACACCGATAAATACCGCCCGGTATGCTCCGGTATTTAGCAAATACCGGGCGGTAAGAGCTTTGATACCGGATCACCCAAAAAGAGCCGTTGGGCTGCTACAGTGCCGACAGCCAGCACTGTAGCACCGACAGCCCAAACGGCTCTTAGGGTGTTTTTGGTCATTTTTGGATGTTTTGGTGGCTATATAAAGCCCCCAAAACACCTCTTTTACTCTCACTCACCCCCTCTACTCATCTAAACTCTCTAAACTCTCAATCTTTCTCAATGTCTCTCTCTACTTTCTTAATTTATACGTCGAAATTCTGCTCAAATGGCGCCGAAATCTCAAGCCGACCCCGCATGGCAACACGGTGTTCGGTTGGAGAAGGCTAACCACTGGCAATGCATCCATTGTAATATGATTTGACGTGGTGGAGGCGTCACCCGATTAAAGGCACACTTGGCCGGAACATCCAGCGACGTCGTCAAATGCACCAAAGCACCGCCGGAAGTCCGACAAATGTTTAAAGATATGCTCACCAACAAGAAGGAGCAGTGTCTTAAGAATGCAGCTCAACAAGCCGAGTTCGACCGACGAGCTACCCAAGAAGTCGGCGGTGGCCATTACGAGGCTCAGGGTGGCGGTGACGAAGAGGATCCGGAACTTGAAGCCGGCATCCGAGCTTCATTGGAGTATGCTGCATTCGAACGAGATCGGATGTACTATCCCGGATCTCATTTTGAGTATGGCGGCGGCAGTGGTAGCGGTGGCATAAGCAGTGCCGGCTCGACTTTGGCTGCCGGATCAATGGACCGAAGTGGTTCAATTCCCTCCGGTCCTCAAATTGGCCGGAGTTTTAGCATGAGGGTACCTCAAAGCAGAGGAGGCATTCGTGGATTCTTCACAAACCTCGGAGAAAGTGGTAGGAAAACTAATATTAATGTTTCTGATCTTGATCTAAGGGCATTTCCTCCTCCATCAGCAAAGCAACCGCGTATAGACGATGCTTGGGGCAAGACGAAGAAGTGGGAGTTGGGGAGAGCCATCTCCAAATGGTTCCACTTCAGCCGGATTCCCGCAAATGCAGCCAACAACCCATACTACCGAACCATGGTGTCTACCATCCAAAAGGTAGGCCCGGGTATTGCCCCTCCAACTCCCTATGAAATTTCAGGTCCTTACCTAGAAGCGGAGGTCGAAGAAATAAAAACTTGGATCGATGGAATCAAGCGACAATGGGGGGAGTACGGATGCAGTTTGATGTGCGATAGCTGGACCGGGCCAACCCGAATGAGCATCATCAACTTCCTCGTCTATTGCAACCGGAGAGTTGTTTATCACAAGTCGGTGAACTCGTCTGATGAAATCCATGACGCTTACTACATCTCGAAGCTGATGACGGAGGTGATCGAGGAGATTGGACCTCAGAACCTTGTTCAAGTTATAACTGACAACGGAGCCAATTTCAAAAGGGCAAGTGAGATAATTGAACAAGATTATCCTCACATATGTTGGACTCCATGTGCAGCCCATTGTGTAGACCTAATGATGAAAGATATCGGTGATATATCGATGGTGAAGTCGACGGTAAAGAAGGCGCAACAAATTACCCGCTTCATCTACAACCATACATGGGTACACGCCCTAATGAAAAAATTTACAAAAGGTAATTTATTAATTTTTAAGTAATTTCTAATATTTATTTATTAATTAGTTTATCATAAATATTTACTAATGATAATTTCATATTTTAGGTGAAATTCTTCGACCGGGAGCGACTCGTTTTGCAACCAACTTCATCGCATTAAGGTCACTCCAACTAAAAAAGGCGGCCCTTAGAACCATGTTTACAAGTGAGGAATGGACTTTATCAAGATATGGTGGAAAAACCGATGGAAAACAAACATAGAAGTTCATCCTCAACACGCAGTTCTGGGGTTGCATCGCAGAAATAGTCGTCGCCGTAGAACCTTTGTACAAGGTTCTACGACAGGTGGATATGGAAAAGACGCCTCAAATGAGTCATCTTTACCACTACATCCACCAAGCACAAGAAATCAAGAGGGTTATGATTTCTCCTGCCAAGTATGAACCATTCATCAAAATTATCTCCGAGACATGGGATAATCAAATGAGCCGTGACATACACATCGCAGGTATTTTTTATTTAATATTCAAAAATTATTTAAATTTAATTCATTGTGCTTAATTACTTATTCATTATGCTTAATTTTTTAAAGGGTATTATTTAAATCCTTCATACCAATACCGGTATAATCTTGGAATGGTCGATAGTTTGTTATATCCCCTCCGCAAGGTTATACAACGAATGTCGGGATCCAACCGAGAAGCGGCACAAGCTCTCAATGAATTAAAATGGTTCCGCGATGCAACTGGCAATTTCGGAGATTCATTTGCAATCTCCACCCGAGATACTATGGATCCAGGTAGATAGATTTTCTTTGTCAATTTATTTATCAAAGATAAAATCCCGTTACTAATATTAATTTTAAATTTGCTGCAGTCGAATGGTGGCTGCAATTTGGAAACGAATCTCCAACTCTTCGAAAGATTGCAACACGCGTCCTCTCGCAAACCACATCATCAAGTGGATGCGAGAGGAATTGGTCGACCTTCGCCTTGATTCATACGAAGCCGTGCAATCGCCTTTCGTACGCTCGATTAGAGAAGCTCGTATATGTTCATTATAACATGCGACTTCGAATGCGGGCGTTACAGAACAAAGATAGAGAAATTCTACATGTAGATCCGTTCGATGTCGAGTTCGTCCAAGGCGATGCAGAGCCAATAATTGATTGGTGGAGTGCAATGGAGACTGACCCGCCTCTTCTTGATGAACCTCAACCAGGCGAACCACCTCGGCCTTCACCAATTATATCTGATGCTGTTGAGTCTGAGAGCCAACTAGAAGACACGGATAGTCAAGCTCTTGAGAGGGACATGACCCTTGCTCCCTTGGACTCTCAACGAGTTCGGCAAGTAAGACGACGATCCACGTCCGACTCTCCATCTTCACAATCAAAAGGAAAGAAGAAGGCAGCACCTTCACCTTCAAAGGCAAAAGGCAAAGGCAAAGGGAAACGGCCAATTGATCCTTTGGACGCGATTGCAGAAGCGGAAGAGGACGAAGAAGACGAGCCCTCGGTTCATAGCAATAGTATCTCAGAAGACGGAGGAGATGATGATGGAGCTGGGGGAGAAGAGACCGTCGTACCATCAACACCGGCGCCTACCGATCTGTGGACGAATGAGCAATACTTTGACCACACCACTCAAGATCACGATCACGGTGCTAGAACCGAACGAACAACTCGGGTGTACAAGAAGAAAGGCCAGCGTCGAGGAGGTGGACCGACAACTTTGCAAGATTATCACCACGATATGATGAGTAGTTTGCAAGAAGTTTCTGAATCAACCTACTTTGTATCAAGTACCTACTCAACTGATGATACAGGGACTAGTTCTTGGACGGTCAACAAAGAAACACTGATGGGTATGTGGTATAATGGATACCAAGACATGATGACATGGGATCATTTTCAGATATGGGCATTGGAGACTTACGGTGTTGACCTTAATCGTGTATGTCCCCAAGATATGTACGAGTACGATGGACGTCATTCGTCCACATTTTAAACATTGTATTCATGTATTTGACATTTGAATATGAAATTTAGGTATTTCTTGATCAATCATGGGTTATTGGAGTTATTTTTAGCAGCAAAATCAAAAAAAAAAGCAGCTTGGTATGCAATTTTCGTACCGGACCGTACCGTGTGTCGGTACGGTACGGTATCGGTACGTACCGGTACCAGTCATCCACCGAGATGATGACCGGTATCGGTATTTTAAACCTTGTTACTGACAACATCAATATGTTGCATTTCATCATAGTTGTATACTTGTTGTCTACTTAATAGTTTTCATTATGAATCTAGGGCATATTTGTGTTGTTAATGTGTGAAGCAGCTGCCAAGTTGTACAGGAATGATTCCATGAGCATCTACATGACTTATTATTCACCAGCCTCTAGAGATATAAGATGATCTAGTGTTTTCTAATGTTACACATTAAATTGTGTGTGCTTACTAACAACTGTAACAGCTAAAACACTTCATCTTCATATATGAAGAACTAAAATAAAATTATTTCTAATAATCTTCCTAGAGATAAACGGAAACATGCTGATCCATGCCAAGCCTGCACAGATTTCTTGAAGATATGCAATTCATGCTGGCTGCTTACCATTAGAAATACAGCATATAATAATAGTTCCAACTTTCAAGGATTTGCCATGGGTAAGAAGCTAACTTTGAGCATTCTATATGGTATACGCCTATGTACAAGCCATCTAACATGCCACCACGATTTTGTTTGTAGTGCTTATTGCTTCATGATATGCCTTAGATGTGCACAGCACAAAGATCTGTCTTATTTTTTATCTTATTAAAGTATATGATAAGAAAACAGGGTTTATCACTCTTCTAGACTGAAAATTAAGCATTCTAATACTTTTCAAGAAAAGATAAGGCACCTACAGCATCTAGATCAACAATGGCAGTTGAAACTTCAACATCTTTCAAAGAAAATTGGGACCCTTGAGCCACAATATCTCCATTCACAGCAATGCATGAGCATCCATCTGTTCAGAGGACACGTTAGAATGATCAGTGGGCTCCTGTTTACTATTCTCTAGCAAATAAACTATCCAAATACCAAAAGAACATGATGAAATCTCTCAATAAAATCAAGCTTCATTTTGCCAATAAACCTCACAGAATACTCTTAGCTAGAAGAACTATGAAAACTAATGAAGAAAGTAGAAACTAAGTTCATGATTAGGCAAATGTTTTCTATTGCTATACCAAAAAGATGCTTCACTGTAGAAGAAAATGGTCCTCGACTCCTCGCTAAAACAGAAATATTTTGCTGCATTAAAGAGCAAAAAATGTCCCATGATTATGGAAATACATGCTCATCTTAGTTATATTTCTACTTTATCATGTCAAATAGTGAACCATTACAGTAGAAAGTGGTGTAACAGGATCTGCATGATATGCACCAAAAATGATTATGGCTCCATAAACTAGAACCATCTACCTGTAAACCACCATTAAGTCTTGTTCAATTTTGCAATGTAAACCAAGTAACCAACTATATGCAAACAGATAGCTATGAATTAGTCATTGAGGGCCTGAACACAAAATTTAAAGACCTTTACCAATAATTATTTTACTTTTTGCTTTTTGTTCTTCTTTATGTCATTGTTCCCTTTACAATCTCATCTGCAAGATTGTATTGGCATGTCTTCAACTATGTTGATGTGATGTACTTCTACAGTTCTACCTATACCCAGTGAGCACAGAGCATAGATAGTTAAGGTAGAGACCAAATTGAGTTCTCATTTTGTACCGTGCATAATACAAGTCATTAATCAAAAGAACACAAGAATCTGAAACTAAATATTGCATAGTTAAGAGAAAAAGAAAAACACACCATAGTAAAGGCGACCACTGTCACATCCCTGATGATTACTGTACATGTAAACACCTCCACAGAATCGAGTTGCATTTTTTATTGCATCCATACGAAGATTAAGCTTTCTCAACTGATGATGGCTTCCACTAGCATTAGTAAAAATCTCAACACCATTTAGTGCTAGTGCGATTCGAGGAGCATTAGCAGTAAAGAGCTCTTCACATGTTTCAGCAGCAACAGATCTGAAAAAAGAGGCCATGATGCAACCTTAAGCAGTGCACGAGTTCAAGTTATTAACTATATATTTAGCAAACTGTTTAGCAATAGAAAGGCTTTATTAGGAATTGCAAGAATAGTTTTTGCTCCAAGTAAGTGAATGGATAATTAATACAAACATGAAAACAAGTTAGACAGTAACTTTTCAGAAGTTCTCAATATGTTGGTGAGCAAGGAGTAAAAATAAGGTACCTTTAATTTTACCTGGCTCATTCCAGAAATGAACTAAAAGGGCGTTTAGTACATTACCACTTAAGATTACTGGGAATCTAGATTACTGGGAATCTAGATTACTGGGAATCTAGATTACCACTTTTAAAATTACCGATAATGTTACATTACCATGTTTGATATATACCGGTAATCTCGCTAGTAATCCACATTATCTTGTTTGGTATAAAAAAAAGATTACTAGGAAACTTATATCTTTAACTAAAATACCCTCAAATAAAAAATAAAAAATAAACTAAAAAAGAATAAAATAAAATAAAAACATAAATAAAAATAAAAATAAAAAATAGGGATTACCAATTTACTATGAGATGAGGCGAGGATTTTTTTTTCTATGTCAATAGAGGGTATTTTAGTTGGGGGTATTTTTGTCAAAAATAAAAAAATAACATTACCACCTTACTCATAATCCACATAGCCACCCCCTCCCTTGGTAATGTGGATTACCACTTGAATGGTAATGTAGATTACCATGGGCATTACGAGTAATCTGTTTCAATCAAACGCGGTATGGTTGAAACACGGTAATCTGATGGGGCCCAAGTAATTTTAATTAAGATTATCAGTAGTCCATTTAAATTACCTCATACCAAACGCCCCCTAATGATGGTGGCTAAATTCAGCTTGTTTCTTTAAATGATAATCCCAGATAAACGAGTTAATATGGTTACCAATGATGAAGGAAAATGACATGGCAACAAATGGAGCTTTAAAGATGTTTATTTAAATTGATAGAAAGAGTAATGAGGCAACATTTGAGATAATTTTTAATAACACATGAAATGTTTATAATATGAAATTTAATTAAATTGCCAGAGAACAAGGTTTAAAATTTCAATGTGCAGATACTGGTCCAAGCTCAAGCTCATGTGACACCAGTATGAGCAGTAATTGAGCAAAATAATTTGTAACAAATATAATAATAATTTAAAATCTCTGCCACGTGTTATACGTGCTACAATATCAGTTCTCTGTCAAACCACTATATGCCATCCATCCATCAAGAATGGGTAATATGGTTCATCATTTAACTTCATGACTGAGGTCATAGGCCCCATTTCATCCATGCAGATTGACTTTTAAACTAAGCTAAAAATTGAAACCACAATGTAAGCTTCATCTGCCATTCAACCAGAATAAATTTCATGATCTATTCATCCTACAGGAGGGATGAATCTTTTGTGATTCAATATACTTTAGTCTCACAAAAGTCAAGATCAAGCAACTGGAGCAAACTCTCACAGTTCATATCTACTTGGGAAGATCCACAATGACGGAGACAAAGTTGATAGCTACTTTAGAGTGCAAGAATCATCCTCACAATTAGTTGCATTCTTTATAGACAAAGTTGTCTAACAAAAAAATTTAATTTAACAGTGCATGAAATTAGGAGGAAAAGTTAAAGAACCCACAAGAGCGAAAAAAAACACATATACATGGTCTTCATGGTTACCCAAGATCAAGCCAATGGACAACAAAGACCAATAAGAAATAATCATAACCATATGCATTTCCAAGGAAATACAGAAAATATAGCTATAAAAGTACAAATTAATAGATAATGCTGCATGAGTAGAAATCACCAATATAGTACTTACGAATCTAAAAGCTGAATGTAACCATAGCCAAAGGGTGCTGACTGCTGAGATATAGACTCAGAAACACAAGAAGGTAGCTGGAACTCAATGAGTTTGTCTTTGAAAGTCCAAGCCGAAAACCATCGAAATTCCCTGTAATTTCCATCATTTGCAAGGGACATCTTTGGTCGGATCATAAGTATTCTTCTATTCAAACAGAAAACCTGGCAATTGTATCTTACACCTTCATGAATAATAGGCATACCTATGCTGCACAATATGTTCTCTGTCCAATCTCCTAAGAGAATATCTTTTAAGCATTCCCATCTGCAACCAAAGTTCTTAAATTCTGTCAGCTAGAAGAAAGGTCGGTAAATCTACTGATGAAAAATAATTGGAATTTTCACTCGGATGAAAAAATAAGAAAAATGATACTGATTTACATTACTCTTAGCTCAGCCAAATCCAGTGTCATTTGTATTTTGATAAATGGTGAGGCTTATGTTGTATTATCTAGCTTAAAGTGAAACAAGTAAGTTTGTAGTTTCTTGCCTGCTAACTAGATTTTTAAAATTTTTGGAAACTCCTACTTATGCCTAACTCTACTTGGCTAGGAATTGCATGTCATCCATTGTAATACCCCAGATTAGTCCCACATAGGAAGTATGCTGAATGTGGTGTTGGCTTATAAGGCTTGATAGCTGTACTACCATCAACTTCAACTTAAGCATTTTAATTAGACCAATAGGTTGGTCTATGAAGTTGATCGGTCAGTTATCCCATCAAGCGGGTTGTAACATAAAGCATTCAGAAAAGAAGGCTCCTGAATCTATTGTAGGAAAAAAACATCCTAAGTGATTTTGTCCTTAAAAACACAGGAACTTTGGGTCAGAAGTCATGCTGTTGTCTGTGTGAATATTAAACAAATTGATATGTTCTTTGTCATCAAATATAGTGTGTTTAGAATGGTAGTAGTTTGAGGTTACTTCCCTTATTACTTAAATTAGTAGCATAATCAAGCATCTAATAAGTAGCATGGAAATTTAATTAGAAGGAAAATATTGAGCACCGCACACATAGATGACTTACGCATGGGTAACAGTGTCCTGCTCCAGAAAATGATCTTCACATCCATAACCAGTAATTTCGAGCTCTGGACCTATCCTAAGTGTAGCTCCCACTTTTTTGGCCCTGGAGATTGATTCTTTAATATTCCGCAAATTGGTATCAAAATCCATGGCCCATTGATTTAGGTTACACGTTGCCACCTTCAGCAACCTCATTCTTGATTACTATTTGATGAACCTGAAAACAAAATATTGTAACCAGATATTCAAAAGAACACTAAAGAAGCGTTTGGAAATTTTTCAAGTGAATAAACATTTCTTCGCTCATTTTATGTAGTTAACTGTCAACAAAAGTAACACAGAAGGAATCAATTTTTTGCTTTAATTTAAGACAAATTACCAAACAGCACAAAATTCACAATTTATAAGCAGCAAACCCAATTAAAATAACGAGATAGAGCACGAATGATGACAACAAAGCTATTAAAGCTTATCTTGAATTTTCAGTATATAATTCTTAAAATTTCTTATTGAGGGCAATTTCTTCTCGATTCTCAATTTCCAATTCCATTGCAAGCAGCAAACAAGAGGAGTGGAAGAGGCTTACGGGAGCTGTCCTAGTAGACTAGTAGTACGCAGCCGTCGACGGAAGGATTCAGAAATTGCGATAGTACTATAAAACCATCAAACAAGATACAATTTTACTATCACGAGGAGAACTCTTGGGTTCTTAAAATACTTCTGGAATTCATAGCGGAACAAGGCAATAATATGTGGAATTCTTAGGGGAAGTAAAACAAAGGAAACCACACTTGACCAGAAGAGAGAAGGATCCAGCTTGGGGTTCTCCACCGCATACGCTGCGCTGCCACTTGCTCTGGGTGCTATATTCTTAGGAGTCTCCCTGGGGATACGTCATTCACTCAATCAACAGGCTCCACAAGGAGTTCACCCGGTGCGCTTGTCGTGGTGAATGGGCTCAGATTTCACATAGATCAGATAACTCATCATCAAAAAAGAACAAACACGAGAAAGAGGGCCAAATCTACATAAAACAGAAAAGCGTCAAACCTAAGCGATCAGCACAAAACATTGGGATCCATGAAGTAAAGCTGAAATGCTATCGGCCAGAGAAAACAGAAACAAAAGCGGAAGACGGATCTAAAAAATCAAAGAATCCCCAGTGTGTTGAGCGATTGCGGGTTCTTACCTGCCGCCGTGATCGAGGAAGGATCAGAGATCCGACGGAGTACCGCTTCCCGCTCGGCGTCGGGCTGTTTGGTATAATATTTATTTTATTTTTTTTAATCTATTTTATTTCTCTGTTCCAACAAAACGGGTCGATCGTCGATGTAACATCGTTACAATATCCAACCAAATGGATGCGTGGCGACGGGCGAGCAGAGTCTTTGACTCTTTGTTGCTATTAGCGAAGAAATGGATTAATTTCATATTTGCCCCTTTTAGCTTTACATTTTCTATTTTAGTCTCAGCAGTCTATTTTATCCTAACATGGTCCGTGCAATTCTAGTTCCAGTCCCCTGTAAATTTCTGCGTCGTCAAAATGTGCGACCGTCTGGACATTTATTTTAGCAGGATCAAAAATTGTACGGCGAATTTTCTAAATCAGAAAAAGAAAAGTTTGTATTCCCAAATTTTGTACTTCTATTTACTTTTTTTTTTCTAAATCAAAAAATAAATACTCATATACCTATATTATCCCCCCGGATTATTTTTAACTAGTTCAACTAATTTTAAATAAATTTGATAAATTCATTCTGAATTCATAATAAAATCATAAAAAAAATATTATTCATAGGTAAATTACTTTCATAATTTATATCAACAAAATAAATTTTTTAGAATTAAAAATTATTATTTTTTCATCATTTTCAACTGATTCAAAATTGGTCGAATCAGTTTAAAATTGACCAAACCAGATTAAAATTGATTGAACTAGTTGGAAATGATGAAAACAAAAATGATTTTCAATTCTAAAAAACTTATTTTGCTGATACAAATTATGGAAATGAATTACCTATGAATAATAGATTTTTTGTAATTTTATTATGAATTTAGAATAAATTTTTCAAATTGTTTAAAATTGACTGAATCAATTAAAAATAGTGAAAAATAATAATTTTTAATTCTAAAAAATTTATTTTGCTAATACAAATTATAGAAGTGATTTAGAATAATAATTTTTTATGATTTTATTATAAATTTAGGATGAATTTTTTGAATCAATTGAAAATAATACACCGAGAATAATATGAATATATGAGTATTTACTTTCTGATTTTTAAAAAAATAAATCGAGATTTGGGAATAAAAATTTTCCTTTTCCTTGTTTAGAGAATTCACTGGAAATTGTATTCTTTTGCCCCCTCAATTATTACCATTTCCGTTTTTATTGCCTCGTTAATTTGGACATGGAGTATAAATGCCAATGGTCAAATTATGCGCATTTTGTCATTTGCATATTTATTTTTCACATTTTATATTACAGTAACAGGTAAATTACACTCATCTAAATACATAAAAAAATTCATTATATTTAAATATTTAAGATTTTCTTAAAAGTTCAAAATATATATATATATATATATATATATATATATATATATTACTGAAAAATGGCTTAATCCTTAAATTGCATTAAGAAGGAATATGACCAAATAGATCATTTACAAAAAATATTATCTAAGGCAGAAGGAAATTGAGAATTTCAAACAGTGAAAATCTCATTATTTACAACATAAACAGCAGTCCAAGAAATCGCTTTATTACACAAAGAACTAACTTTACATATATCGAAGGATGAAAATTGAACAATTAAACTTCGAATCCTCTGAATTGAGTGTAGTAACCACCATGGGGGACTTGAGGAGCCTTTGAGGTACTGCATTAGATTGTAAGAGTTAATGTGAAGATCAACTGAAGTAAACCCAAGGTTCAAAAGAGTTTGAAGTCCTTTTTTAATGGCAGCAAGTTCTGTAAGGTTGGAAGAGGAATCCACCATATAGGCTATTTCAGTGTGAATACATGAACCAGTGCTATTTTTTATTACCAAGCCTGAACCCATCTTCAAACCATTGGAGTATATAGCAACGTTGAGCTTAACTCTGTTTGGAGCAGGTGGGATCCAGGGGGTCAGACTTGAATTGATATCAGTATTGCATTCGGGTACTTGATGGTATAAATTGTAGTTAGCTATAAAAGCTAAAATACGAGTCACAATAGTAGAAGGGTGAAGTTGCCTATCAATGTGCACTAGTTCATTTCTAGCGTGTTAGGTGAACCATAATGTCAATGCTATGTGAATGGCATATTTTCTAAGAGGAGACTTGGATGAGAGCCATGAACCAGAAAGCCAAGTGTCTCTACTGGAGAGATTAGTTGCTAGTTTGGAAGAGAGAAGTGTCCAAACAATGGAGGTGAATTTACAGTGAAGGAAGAGATGTTGAGCAGACTCGGGTTCAGAATTGCAAAGAGTACAAAGGTTGATAGTAGAGATGCCTATGTTATTAAGTCTTCCTTGGTAGGTAATTTATCATGGAAAGTTTTCCAAAAGAAAAATTTTATTTTATGAGGAATGGGAAGGGACCACATGGAGTGTCATTTACTAGAAACAGTAGCATTAGTTGGTAGTCGACTTCTAAAAAATTTATATGCAGAACTTAAGGTAACTAAATCCATACCCTCGCTGACCCATACCCAAGTATCATCATTAGGTGTAACTAGCAACTCAATTCTAATAACTGAATCCCACAAATCTTGTCCAAAATAGGTTAGTCTGAAATCCACCTTCCAAGTGTTATCCTGAATGAAGTCAGAAATCAACATTTGAGAATGAACCACATCAACATTAACATATGTTGGTTTAAGAGCAAGAGGCAAATTGTCAATCCAGATGTCATATAAAACTGAGGTAGTGTTTTCAGATTTAATGTGCTTCCTGAAATTAGGGTAGAATTCACCAAAAGCTTTAAGGAAGAGACACCATGACCAAGAGCAATTCTTGGGGATTTTCTTGTTAAGAGGAGTCACAATGGGGTATTTAGCTTGAACAAGCTGGACCAAAGGGAGGAAGAGTTATTCAAGTAATCAATGATCATCTTACTATGCAGAGCAAGACACTTAGTGTATAAATCTTGGATTCCAAGGCCCTCCTCTTTCTTAGGAAGAGTAACAGTGTCCCAGGAAAACAAAGCAAGAGGTTTATCCTGGTCATGCTTGTGTTGCCAGAGGAAGTTTCTGATGGACTTGGTAATTTTGGCTAAACATTTCTTGGAAATCCAAGAAACAACAAGAGAATGCAGGGAGGCAGTGTTCAGGACAGAATTTATGAACACCAGTGTCCCTGCCTAGGAGAGGAATCTGGTTTTCCAATTGGCTAATTTGTGTTGAGTATAATGAGTTAAAAATTCACAAGTATTATGAGGATTTTGCCTAGGGTTAATCATAGCACCAAGGTACCTGAAGGGATAAGTGTCTTTCCTCATGTTCAAAAAATTAGTAATGTGGGTGATAGTATTTGGATGGGTATGTTTCGGAAAATACACTTCAGATTTTGAAGTGTTAATGAACTAATCAGTAAGAGCCGCATACTGATTAAGAATATTTTTTAACTTAAGCAGACTTTTTGGATTGGCTTTGATGGTGATTAACAAATCACCAGCAAACATCAAGTGGCTGATTTTGAACTTGCCGTTAATGTTTAAAGGAGAGAGCTGATTCAAGCTGACAATTTTATTGATGAGATTGGATAGGGTTTGGCCACCAGAATATACGAAAAGGGGGAGAGAGGATCTCCTTGTCTAACACCCTTATTGAATTGAAAAAATTAAAAAATAATTTCATTAACATTGCAAGCAAAAGTTTGATCGGAGATACAAACATGTATCCAATTAATGAATTTGGAGGGAAAGTTACAAAGATTGAGAACTTGAATGATAGCTTCACTAGAGATTGTCAAATGGTTTAACAACATCAAGCTTCAAAATGATGTAAGGGTATTTGTCTTTGGTTAAATAGATGGAGTGAAGAATTTCTTGAGTGATGAGAATATTGTTATGAATATTCTTGTCCTTAACAAAGACATTGCTCAGGAGATATGAGATGAGGGAGGAAAATCTTTAGTCTATTGGCAATGAGTTTGCTAAGAATTCTGTAAAATAAATTACAGAGGACAATAGACCTAAATTCATTGATTCTAGTGAGCTTCAAACTAAATACATATTTGTGAATTTATTTGACAGTGCATTATCAAAATGCTTTCATGGTTAAAACTAATTTTGTAAAAAAATTCATAAACATATACTAAAAATATTTTTTTTATCTCAAGATTACTTTTTCAAAACATATGAAGTGGTGTTTTTCTCAAAATTATTTTTAAAAGCTAAAACATCAATTAATGAGGCTTATAACTTTTCATGTTATGTGCTATCTCATGTCGTAAATTGGATATTTTTTTCTTAGAATTTGTCTGATTTTATTAGTCTTTAGCACTTAAGCAGTTAAGCACTATATTTTTTATTTTGATTGACCGGTTCAGGAGAGATTTGAAAGGGAGGAACGTGGAGGGATTCAAAACACTTTGGTTAAAATTGATTCCAATTTCAACGTATTTGGTACCTAAAATTGAAATTGAAATCGGTATTCAAAAATCAGAACCGATTAAGCGTAATATAATTTATCCGATTCTAAAATATCAACTAGGATCACTATCCAAAAATATGTTGACCTGATATTTTATATTATGTATTTTTTAGCTTCATTTTTTAAATCTTATTTATTTATTTATTGAATTTAAAATAATAAAAAATGAAATATGTACCAACTAGTTATTTGAAATCTGTACTACACCACAGATTCTAGATAGGGTATGATTTTGAATCCCTACAGGATAAGTTCGGATCTAAAACTTATGAATCAGTCCTATGCATGATAGAGTTTGAGTATTATGCTATGGCTATGGAGCACCAATACTGACACGGGACACGAGGACACACCAACTTCAAAAATTTACATGACACGGACATGTTATATATATATATATATATTAAATTTTTTTAAAAAAATCATAATTCATATATACATAAAGTTCAAGATTTATAATAATATCATGATATTTTTATTAATGTCAAATTATTAATTTTAGTATTTTCTAGGTCTCTTTTAAAATATATAAAATATTTTAAATAATTTTTTATATCAATATTTACTATTTCTAAACCCATTTTAAAAGCATAGGGCACAATATCTATTGACTTCTCTAAAATTTTTTCTAAATTAGCATGTTCGATTGTGTTTGAAACTTTTCGGACCGTGTTAGACACGACAAAAAAAAATTTGGTCAAGACACTCTTAGACATGGGACACATGTGTCAAATGAGTGTCTTCGTGTGTCGGACACCGCAGCGTGTCGGACATGTGGACACTACAATTCTAGGAAGTGTTCGTGCTTCTTAGATATTATGAAAAATATAAATTATTTGAATTCGGTCGTTCCTTTATTCGAATATTTAATCACTAGGCTATTAGTGAGTCAACTAAGAAAATATTTGATTGCATGGAATAAAATTAAAAATAAGAATAAATAATGAACGAAATAATCGAAGTGACAGAATACTATTTCAGATTTTCAGTTTCCATTTATTTCATCCACCAAAAGTGACAAAACAAGCGGGACAAAACTGATAAAACATCAAATTCTATGGGCTAATCTGATAATAAACCAAAGAGAAAGTAAAACCAGGAAGAAGAAACCCCAAAACCCTCTCTTCACTTTCACTTCAACTTTTCTTCTCCCTTTCTTTCTCTTTCTCTCTTCACTTCCCTCCTCCCGACGTCTTCGTGCGCCTTCATCCCTCTCTCGTCGTGGAAATCTATCCCCTTTAGTCTACTAAAATTCCAACTCGTTTTCACTTAGTCATTGTCTCTCTATTCTCTAGTCTCCGGCGTGGTCTTTGCTGTTGGAATCTCTTCTCCGAGTTGCCGTTGGAGACACAGAGGAGGTTCAGTCGAGTTATCTCGCAGTGATAGATGGACGGGGTTGCGGGGGGTTACAATCCGCGGACGCCGGAGGAGGTATTTGGGGATTTCCGAGGCCGTCGGGCCGGAATAGTCAAGGCTCTTACCACCGGTATAAGCCTTTGTTTCTTCTTCTTCTTCTTCTTCTTCTTCTTTTTTTCCTTTTATCCTCCTTAGAATTCAGTTGCTATTTTGTTGTTGATTTCTCAGAGTAATTTAGCTTTTTTTTCTTGCTGCAGATGTCGAGAAGTTCTACCAACTGTGCGATCCTGGTAAGGTCTTTTGCTCTTGTTTCTGTCCTTTGACATTGTTATTTGTTGTGTAAGTAAGAGAATTTGTTCTTTTTTCTTTTTGTTTTCCCATTATTCTTCTTTATTTTTCTTTTACCGTTTGCAATTTCGGAAGGGAAATTTTGTTCTCTGTTTCTTTCCAACCGAAGTTAATGACTTGCTATTTTTAGAAGTGTTATATTAATTAGTCGTTTTTTCTTGTTCGATCCTTTTCTCCTTGTCTCTTGCCATGATAGTGAATTTTCTTTTTTACAAACCAATACCTAAAATCTCTTTTTTTTTTCTTTTTTTTTTGTGTTGATGCTTGAATAGCATTTTCAATTGCTTCCCCTTAAAAATCCCACTAAATACCTAAAATCTTATCTCAATTCTCAACAGTTTTAAAAGATTTCTTGTAAGTAGCAAACTTAAGCCAGAGTATGGGTGAGAGTTATTCGTGAAATGACCATTCTGCCCTTAGCTTTTATGCTGTTTCTCATGATTAAGGGAAGTTGGATTCTGAAACCTTTTTCCTTTTGCATGTTGTAAGAAAATAATCGAGAGTTAAAAGAACTGAGAGATCTTCTGATCTTAACATGAATCATGATCTTGTTTATACAATAGAATCTTGCATTATTAGAAAAGTGAAATAGATTTGAGAAGATTACACTTTTTCTTGTCAAGATTGGTTGTTCGTCGTGCATCCTAGCAAAGGAATGGGCCGCTTCAGAATCTTTAATAAGAGTGCTTATATATAGTTTGGATGATGTGCCAGCTTAGCATTCCAAAATAAATACTAAACATGTGTGTTATGGTAACTCTTATATCTAAAACATTACAAGATCTAAAGTTCCATTTTTTTTGAAATCAGCATTCAATTATTTAGCTCTGTGACCACCAAGAGTGATCCCTGTTATGCCTGCAACTGTTTTATTAGACATATATCTTAGAAATACAACTTTTCTTCTTCTTCTTCTTCTTCTTCTTTTACATTACAAGCACGGCAAATATATGTGTTAAATTGCCTACTTTTTATCATTGCATTCATAGCATGATTTGGCACTATAGAAGATTCATTTTCAAGGAGCTATTAAAAACCTGCAATTTTTTAAGTTTGTTTGGCTAAATATTATGCTAATTCTATGAAATTTTGGTTGTACTATTGCAGAAAAGGAGAATCTATGCCTATATGGACTGCCTAACGAGACCTGGGAAGTGAACTTGCCAGCTGAGGAAGTTCCTCCTGAGCTTCCAGAACCAGCATTAGGCATAAATTTTGCCAGGGATGGAATGGATGAAAAAGATTGGTTGTCACTTGTTGCAGTTCACAGTGATGCATGGTTATTGGCTGTTGCCTTTTACTTTGGGGCACGATTTGGCTTTGATAAAGAATCAAGGTACTTGAACTATAACAATTGCAGATCTCTTTTTCAGTTTTATATTTTATTAATTTTGGGTTCTTAGCATGGTTTAAAATACCGATACCGGTACTGATCTTGGTCAGTGACCAGTACCGGTACCGTACCGTACCGACACACGGTACGGGCCGGTACGAAAAAGGCATACCGGCATGTGAAAAAAAAATTGCTTTTTTTTTGGTTTTGTTAAAAATAACTCCAATAACACATAATTGTTTGAGGTCTTTATAAAGATCCCAAACAGCCTTAAATCCGGCCCCAAATGGCTATATAGCCGTTTGGGGTGCTGTCGGGTACTGTAGCAACGTTTAAGAGCCGTTGCGTTGCGTCATACCGGGTGGTACCGCCCGGTATGACATCAAATACTGCTCGGTATGGGCGGTATTTGATAAATACCGCCCATACCGGACGGTATTAACCGAGATACCCGGTATCGCCCAATAGGGTATCTCGTATACCGGTTTTTTTGAAAAACCGGTAAATACCGGCCATACCGTACGGTATTTTAAACCATGGTTCTTAGTACCAAGGAATCTACATGAACCATGAAAATTTTGCATTTTGCCTTATGTTTTTATCTTCCAATTTCATAATTCTCTTATTGAGGAAATGTCTATATATACTGGTATGGTGTTCATAGTTGGTTCATTTGCAATTGCTTGTTTGGGGGTATTGAAAGAGATAGATGTGTACCCTTTAAAACTCTTTGTATGCATGTAATTTTACTTTTATTGGTAT
Organism: Canna indica; assembly: GCA_034359265.1. Classification (NCBI taxonomy): domain Eukaryota; kingdom Viridiplantae; phylum Streptophyta; class Magnoliopsida; order Zingiberales; family Cannaceae; genus Canna; species Canna indica. Next base: position 12,449,073 of record CP136893.1, on the reverse strand, counting down.
TTTCAGTACCTACTGGGAAATTGTATGAGTAGAGGCTAGAGAGCTTAGGCAGGCATTATTTGATTGTATCTTGATACTAACATTGGGCTTAACACTGATCCAGTCCAAATGCTGACTGGAACATATCAGCCAGACACGTGATAGGCCTGATCAGCTCAGCAAACCTAACTAGAAAGGATGTGTATCCAAAATTGACCGGCTGCAGTCATAATCCAGTTTAGAATAGGGATGATCGGCCCTTGCCTCAACCATCCAAACTCTATAGCTCCAAATTGGATGATTAATGAAGTGGGCAAACTATTGGACAAGGTCCAATCTTTCCTTTTGATTGTTTGACTTTTCTCAGGTGCATGACATCATCTAAAGCTTCAAAAAGAGAAGGAAAAGAGAAGTATTTATTGGGAATTAATTTTCTTGTATACTTATTGCAGTTTGTACTAGGCTGTAGTAGCCATTTAATAAGCCATTATGACCTACTTATAGATTACATTGAATATATGTGCTATTTAGTTATTCTCTAGCGATGTAGACTTTTCTGAAGTATACACACTTGGACAACCATTGTTCTCCTTGAATTGGACAAAGCCTATGAAGGAGAGTGAATCCTAACATTTTGGTTTAAGGTTTTAAAAAAAAAGGATAATATAATTAATTAATGCTTCTAAGATTTGAATGCCTGTTGCTATGCTCTTGGAGACTTCTCTAATGATCAGTTAGTCCTCTTCAAACTACCAGATTCTTGACCATGGTTTTGGTAGACAGCATTTGAAGACATCATCCTACTCAAGCTCTTTGAAATTGTGAATCTCCAGGATCCAAGACAACTGCCAAACTACATGTCATTTGGATGACCCATATATCAGTTGAAGATCTAATGATCCACTCCTTTCTTAATTAAGGCTATAAATTTACAATCATGTTGTTTATTAGATTTATATTTGATGTCAGTTGAACATCTTTATTTATTCACTTAACACTGCTATGTTTCTGATTTACTATCTATTTCATCAACATATGATGCTTCAGTATTGTGTGACCTTAATTTTTGCTCTTTTTGTATTTCACTTTCCTGGAGAGATAGACCTGCTATATGATGTTCTACTAACCCTTGGCCTCTGCGATAATTTTGATGCAACTATTCTCCACTTTACGTGGTCTTAGTCTGCTAGTTATATTGACTAATGGCTACTCCCTTGTATTTGAAAGCTTCCTTGTTCTTCGTTTTGGGATGACTCTGGCTGTGCATGTATTTCTTGAAGTAAGACAGATTAACTAGACTATTTTGTTAGCTCATGGTTTTCTGAACTAATAAGCTCTGGTTTGTCTAGATTCTAAAGTATTGCCAATAACAACTCTTGGTTTTCCATTCATCCGAACCTGATAAAATTTCCTTTCAATGTGTGCAACTGCGCATCATATCAAATGGTTGAGACAGCAAAGATCGGGTCATATAAAGTCTTTTGTGGCTACTAAAAGATTTTGCTTCTTTTGATATGTTGTGTTAATCTGTTAATTAGTGAGCTATGAGATGCACTTGCTGTTTGATATCTTGTGCCACTATAATTGCAGGAAGCGACTCTTCCATATGATTAATGGCCTTCCAACCATATACGAAGTTGTGACCGGCATAGCTAAGAAACAGACAAAAGATAAAGCCCGTAGCAATGGGAGGAGCAACAAGTCTGGTTCAAAGGTGGTCTGAATAATTGTTTGGTATTTTTTACGTCTTTGTTATTAGGTGTAGATTACTTATCTTGTATACTTTCAGCAATTGAGACCATCTGAGTCCCATGCAAAGCCCTCAAAGATGCCTCCACCAAAAGATGAAGATAGTGAAGGAGAGGATGAGGCCGAGGAAGAGCATGGAAACACTCTATGTGGTGCATGTGGGGACAACTATGCCAATGATGAATTTTGGATATGCTGCGATCTTTGTGAAAAATGGTTCCATGGGAAATGTGTTAAGATCACTCCTGCACGAGCTGAGCACATCAAACAGTACAAATGCCCTGCTTGCAGTACCAAGAGGGCCCGAGCATGAAGGAACAGGAAGCATGTTATTTTGTTTAAGATATAGGGGCTTCAGACAAGAATGATTTTGAATGCAGCAAGTAAATCAGACTGCAGACTGGAGTCTCCTCGATCTTACTTAGACTAATCTAATGCTGTGTTCATGTCTTCTGTCTATTATGAATATTTAGCACTAGTAAACTGGATCTTCTGATATATCCTTCTGTCTTAATATATCTTGACTTTTCTTTTATGAAATGCTTCCTTTAGAAATTGTGATGGACATGCATTCCTCTATCTGCTGTCTAACTATATGGCGTTGATTTCTTAAGTACAGTCGTAGCTCATAGCAGCACAACAGTCGATCAATGTGCATGTAAAGAATTGTGATGCTTGTACTCATAATCTGAGTGGTGAACTGGATAGCAAGATTATCAAGAATAGTTTATGTTTAGGATGTGTTCTTTGAACTGTATGTGAGTATAAGTTCTGGTTCTATCTTTGCTTTGTAGTAAAATTGAATTATTTCATAATTAGTTTATGGATTCTTGATGTTAAAGAGGTCTTATCTGCCCATAGAACTATTTTTATAAAAAAACACTGTTTTTTTTTTAAAAAAATCATTTAGTTTATATATGGTGGTTCCCTTCAAAATATAAAAATGTCCTTTTGTCAATTCATGTAAAAAGGTTGAACAATAATGAAAATTTTCTTTGCATCTAATTTCTACACAAGAACTTGATTAGACTCAGTCAATGATATCTTTCTTCGATGTATTCTAAAACTGAAATCTATTTAGTATATTATTGATAGAAGGTCAATATGGGCTGCAGGCCAGCATATGAATAATCTGTTTGGTTGCTGCAATTGCCCCATGCCACTATATCATAAGACCTTGTGGTGACTATGTGTTGCTTATAAGTCTTGCAAAAAATAGAAACATGAGTTCTATGTATTGTGTCAGCATCCCATAGCACAAATAAAATGTTACTAGTTTCACTTATGTTCTATGTGGTTGCACAAACATCAGTTAGGTAATAATCGGAAAAATTAAATGTTGCAAAGTTGTTCTTAAGGTACTAAATCAAATGTCAAAAAATTATGCATTTATGGTGGTATGTTTACTTCATTGGATTGGATAAAAAAAAAAATTAAATTAAATATAATTTTATTATTCGATGTGTACCTGATATAATATTAATTTTATAATATTTTAATCCTACTTTCTTCTAATCCAAATCCTAAACAAACAAGGGACTAAAATTCATCTCTTATCCTATCATCCTTCATCCCATGAAGCAAACATGATATTATTAGTTTTTTAGCTTTTTACAAAAATGATAACTTGTTCCTGTTTCATCAAAATAAGGAATTTTTTTTAAACCAAAATCAAAAGCAACCTTTCTCAATTTCCCCAAATCCCCAAATGTCTTTGTAGGTTGTTTTAATAAGATGGAATCTTGAATAATATTTTGTTTTAGTGAAAACAACATATTGAATATTAAAAAAATGTAATCTCTTCACTTGTCTCCTCCCTTGTTTGTTATTGTTGTTGGTGTCTTGGGAGCACATTGTCGTCGCTGACAACGATAGATATAAATATTTAACCCTCTTATGTTGTTCCTCGTCGCCGCTTGTGCCTCGAGGACTTTCGGAATCTCTTTCCTCCTCTTGGTATGGTCCTAGATGGTGTATTGGTTGGATAGGATGAAGTTATGAGGAATATAAATAGACAATGAATGATATTACCTTGTTAGATTAGCATAATGAATAAACAAAGAATATATAAAAAATGACAAAAATATCTTTCATAACAATATAATAATATCACAACCTGCTTGATGAGATAACTGACCCATCAACTTTTTAGGCATAAATCATTTGCCTAATTAAAATGCTTAAACATAAATTTATGATAGCACACCCAATAAGTCTTATAAACCAACACAATATCCAATATACCCATGATGTGTGACTAAACTGAGGTATCACAAATAAAATATAGTAAAATTTATTCTAATTAACAACAACATAATAAAATTAGGGATTATGTAAAATAAAAAAAAGGTGTGACCAGTGGCGGATTCAGAAAATTTTATTAGTGGGGGCAAACTAATACATATATTTTCAAGACTTCAAGTTCAAGCTAATTTTGATAATCGACCTCGACGAGTCTTTATGTTTTGAAATTTTTTCCATGATTTCTTTTAAAAAGAAAACTTTTTTAAAAAAAATGATGCTACCAATTAAATTGAACAACAAATATATATATTTTTCAATCAATTTAATCAATAAGAAAATACAAACTAAATATTGAGATAATTAATAATACTGATTTTTTTTTAAAAAAATCAACAACAACAAATTTATTAATATTGAATGAAATAAAAATATAGGTCTTGCCACCTGAAGAAAGAAACAATCAATAAAATAAAAATACCGTACAATGCTGGTAGCCCGACGGAGATTGAAGGCGGTTCGACGAAGGCTGAAGGCAACGAGCAGCCCCGACAAAGGAAAATAATCAACTGTAGATGCCAATGAACTGTAAATGTCAATAGCTCTCACGATTTGTAGATACGATCGATTCATCAATAAAAAGTGGATCTCAATATAGTACTTAAGTTCCTCTTCATGATCTATATAATTTAATAACTTGCTCTTATCTCCTAAAAGTTTGGTGTTAGGTTCCAATGTATCAACTTAGCAAAGTTTATGTTCCATTCCACTACACAAAAAAGATGAGAGGCTCCAATGTATCAACCTAGTTACTGTGACCATTGACCAATGTACTATTATTGTAAGGCTATATCAGAAAATATTTACAGTGAATGTATTAAAATCATTTAAAGTATATTAAGAATGAAAATTTCCTTTTGGTTTGGCCAGCTCCTCTAGGTGTTATCAAGAGTTAGGACTGTGTCAATTTTGAGAATTGTCAAGACTTTCTGGTCTTGTTTTTGTTCAACTAGCTAGGAACTCTATTACTCTAATATGCTAGATAGAGCTGACTACATAACAACAAAGCTGTCATCTTCAATATATAAGTCTATGTCCTTCAATATATACGGCAATATAGACGTGACAATATATAAGTTTAGGAACTCTAATATTATTACCAAGTGCAAACACTGTGAACTGTGAAGGTGGCAGTCGGTAGAGCTCGAGACTCGAGTGAAGGCGCTGCTTGCGAGTAGCCTTGGCGGTAGTGGCAGCGAGCAGCCCCGGTGGCAGCAGCAGCGCTGAGAAGTCGGCAACGCTAGCTGTGAAGGCGGCAACAGCGGCAGCATGTTCGTGAGAAGCCGGCAGCGCTGTGAGAATCCGACAACGCTGTGAAGGCGGCGGCGGCGTGTTCGTGAGAAGCCGGCAGAGCTTGAAAGTTCGTGAAGGCGGCAGTCGATAGTGTTGTGAAGGCGCTGCCTGCAAGCAGCGAGTTCGTGAGAAGGTGAGCAAGTGAAGGGCGGGAGTGACGAGTGAGAGTTCACGCGGTGGCATTGGCATTTAATGTTAATGAACAATGCCTGTTTGTATATGAGAGTTGAACATGCCACGTTAAATGAAGAGGATAGAAAAGATTTCACAGTAGTTTGTGTATATATATAAAAAATATTTCACTGTAAAGGCAACTATTTTATATTGTGTGGGGGCATCCAAAATTTTTTATAGGAAAAAATTATTTCAGTGGGGCCACCGCCCCCCACTGGGCCTACGGTGGATCCGCCACTGGGTGTGACCCAATGCATGAAGCAATTCCACTTGTGTAGGGATAACAATTGAAACCGATTACGGTTAACTAGTTAACTGAACCGCAAAATTTAATTTTAAATAGTGAATTCATGGTTCGGTTTCAATTTCGGTTAATGAATTAGAAAAATTGATTAAATTCCAATTTGATTTCCGTTATCGTGGATAACCGGTAACCGAAAGCGATTATAAATTTATTTGTTGTCTATTATTATTATTATTTATTTACTAATTGGTTATCTAGTTATTAAATGAATAACTCCATATATCCGAACCAGTTAGATGTGGATAAACCAATTTCGGATAATCGATAATGAAACGATTTTGGTTTCAGATATTAATTTTTTTAACTGAATGGTTTTGATTTCGGTTGTAGTTAGCAAATTCTTAAACAATTTTAATTTCGATTATCCACAAAAAATACAGTTAATCAAACTATTGTCATTCGTACTTCTATGGGCTCTGGGAGGAGTGATGTACGTAGTCTTCCCCATATTCTTTTAGCAGAGAGCTTGTTTCGGTGGCTTCAATTCATGATCTTCAAATCACAAGTTGGGCAACTTTGTAGATTTTTATTAATTCTAAAACAATAAAAAATATTATTATTTTCTTTTAAAAAATCAATTGAATATTAAAAAAAATAATCATAATTGAAATATTATTTAATAACAAAATAATAATTATTCATTTAATATGTGTAATTATTAAATTAATTTAAACATTTATTTTTATATATTACATAATATTATAAATATTGGAAAATATTATAAGGAATAGATAGAGAATACTATTTATTTAGGTTGAGGTAAAAAATAATATTTCACATTCAGGAGAAATGATTCTCCTTATTTATTTTTTATGGTCTGCATATTTCTTATCAAAAAAATTACAATTAAACAAGAGAATAATAAGTCGTTCCCCTCTTCCCTCTAATGCCTCCTTCCTCCCTTCTTTCTCGGTTGTATGCATCTGTACGTAATTTGGAACATTTGAACTCTATTGAAATGAATTGTTTGGCCGTTGGCCTCACTTTAACCTCAAAAAATGAGTCACTTTGAATTTGAAATGGCTCAATCCACATGCAACATCTGACCTCTGAGTGAACACCGTACTCTTTTTGGATGAACTGATTGCAATTTCCAATAAGGGTTTCGAGAGTTAATTCGATTTTCCTTTTTTTTTCTTCAAATGCTAGGCTTTATCTTAAATGTATTCCATTGAATTCACTTCAAAACCAAAAGCATCCAAGTGTCCATAATATTCATGTGATAGTGATAGATCAGAAGCTACCTTTCTCTTTCTATGACCCAATTTGCATTAAATTTTCTCACTTGTTTTGGACTTTATATATGCACTTATGAGCACAGCAGTCATTGCATTGTAACACAAACTGTTTGGAGACACAGCAGATTACTAGTTTACTACAATATATTTTACTTGTTACATTCTCATTTCCAGTGCTTTCAAGTTCTTCCGTTTTCTCATGGCCATTGTCTTCTTATGCTATCTATAAATGCTTTCTATATCTACTAGACGCGAAGCAACTGATCACAAACTTACTCTTTCTTTCTTTTTCTTTCCTGAAGCACAACTGTTTTCCCTTACATATTCGGGCCGTGGGATGCTTCGAACAACGATAGTACGAAGGCGAATAGAGGAAGAATTAGACTTCTACTGCTATGAAACTGCAGAATTTTCAAGAATTCGAGATCCACACCAAATTCGATCGCTGCTGCGGCAATTGCTTACTTCAGCTCTTGTTCTTGTGTAAACTAATGCAGTGTCAGTTTTTTATTTGATGTTTGGCCGCTTTGAGGCCATGTAATCGTCTTTTTTCCCAATCTTCTTAGCTTGCTCGTGTATAATGCAAGATTCTTGATAAAAAAAAGCTAGATACAATGTGATCAATTAGACAAATCCAATCCCCCATGGCCCCAAATTCTTCTCGTATTAATCAAAAGATTTGAAAGTTACCGGTTAAGAGAACAAAATGAGAGTAAATACAAGTGGAGGAAGAAAAAAATAGGAGGGGGCTAACTTGAACACAATGATTCAAGATTAGCCCATTCAATAACGAGTTCGACGAAAGATTTTTCAACTCCATCGAAGCAACAAAGGTTCCGTTCATGCCAAACTTTCCTTCGTCAAATCATGATGAGACGATACATTTTCGAAGTCAGGCTCCCATCGACGGCAGTCCCGGTCCACGGGTAGAAGTTCAGAGAGAAAAAAGGCATGTTTGCCAAGTCTAGCAGGAGGCTCAGCCTTGGATAGTGTACAGACATTCCGAGAAAAGGCGACGATGACTCTCATTAATAATTTTACAAAGAGGACATAAAGGGTCTACTTGAAAGCCCCGGGCAAGAAGACGGTCTTTAGTGAGCAACCTTTGATGAAGAACTAACCTATTCATAACAGAGACACCTTTCGGAGAAGATGAATGTCAAACGAAATTGACAGACATATCAGAAATACCACATAAGGTCAACAACTTATAAAGTGAACGGGTAGAGAAGATACCGTTGATGTTCCATTTCCAAAAGATTTTATCCTCACCATCAAGATGCAGGAAAGGTTCAATGATGTTGACAAGGCGATTAATGGAATTAAGGTGATCAGATTGTTGAAGTTGATATTCCATCCCAGAATAGACCCAGATTCGTATATAGATTTCGCCTCAACAATGGAACTATATATTCGGAGAAACGACAGCCACAAAAAGATCTGAAAATAAATTACTCAGTTTATCTCCATGAACCCAAGAGTCAAGCCAGAAGCAGGTCGAGGAGCCATCCCCAACCAAGAAGCATAAGGAAGCTCTGAGTAGATCCTTATCTTTGGAGACATCCCTCCAGATTTGAGTTTTCTTTAGTTAGCCGTATTAAAGAAAAATAAATATGTTCTTCCAATTATCAATTATTCTCTTTTCAATACCACCCGTATCTTTAGTGTTATTGTCCATTAATTAAATTTCTTTGATTTCTGCTTTCCTTATCAAATCCTTTTCTTTCATAGTTAATCATTATTGTTATGTACATGTTAGGGGATACTAATATTGTATTTTGGATCTAAATTAAAATCCACCCTGATGATATCTTCACACGCTTTAAATTGCGAGGAAAAATGAGCTTTAGTTTGACTAACAAAGCTACTTGAGGTGTGTGAGCGGAGAATATAAAAAGCAAAGAAAGAAGTATCTTTGTCAAATAATTGAAAAAAAAAACATTATTGAATAAAAAAACAAAAAATAAATGTTTTTTCATATGAATTCCCTGAAAAATTTGGGAAAAGAATTAGAAGTATATTTCGCCTTTCTTTTATCCTTTCCCATACATCACTGTAGCAAACTTCTCTTAAAATCAAATCCAATTTTACTATGATGCGCATGAATGGATGAATTCAGTTATCGGGTCGGATCAAAGAATAAAAGTTCGGATCCATTAGGTAGCACTATGATGCACATGAGCGGATGGCTTCGGTTATCGGGTCGGATAAAAGAATAAAAGTTCGGATCTATTAGGTAGCACTATGAGTCTATGATGCACATGAGTGGATCTGTGGATGGCTTCGGTTATCGGGTCGGATCAAAGAATTTAAAGTTCGGATCCATTAGGTAGCGCATCAGAGTGGCAATTTATTAGAGAGAGAGAGAGAGAGAGAGAGAGAGAGAGAGAGAGAGAGATCTGAGGATGGCGAAACCGTTAGGGCCGACAGGGGAGTTCTTCCGGCGGAGAGACGAGTGGCGGAAGCACCCGATGATGACCAACAACCTGCGTCGTGCCACCCCTGGTCTAGGCATCGCCCTCGTCGCCTTCGGCATCTACCTAGTCGGCGAGGCTGCCTACAACCACTTCGGCCGCCCCGATCCCCACTCCACCTCCCATCACTGATGGGACTGATGCAACAACGGTCTGTACTCTTGATTATTTTTATTTGGAATACTTTAATTTACTGATGAATTTGGATAGCTTTCTCCTCCAGTTTTCTTCACGGCCTTTTAGGGTTTAGCTGTTTCGTAACTGGTGGATTTAGGAGGACATGTTATCTTTATTTTGGTATTTATTTGGCTTTTAGAATGTGCTTTTCTGTGAGATTTTAGTTTTCTAAAAAATCTGAAGGTGTATGTTGGATATGAAGATTCAGTATATGTGTCATATAATATATTTATCCTACCAATACATTTCGGTGTATATAAATATTTCTATTGACGCTTGAGGGTTGATGAACCAGTAGGACTTCAAAAGAAGCTAAAAGTTCCTTTTGTTTAAGACATCAAAAATAAAATTGTTTTCTGCATACTGCCGCACTTTTTAATACTAAGTAAATTGGAGTATCCTGATGTCTTAGTTAATACCATCTAGTTGAAACCAATAACCATGCACTGATGCTGCAAAAGATCCTTAGAGAGATGTATCCTTAATGAGCTTCTAAATTTTTTTAGCAATTCGATGTAGGTTAATGTTTTAACCAAATCCTTAAATATAATTGATGTTTAGAATAGTAAGTAATTAAGCAAAACTAATCTTTATTTTTAACTTGGCAAGGAGTCATGTGTATCACTTGTTTTGCTGTTGATTGACTCTGGCTACACTGATGACAGTAGATGTGAATTTGGTTTTGTAGTTCAGTCAATCACATTTCAGAATTTACATGTCCATTCCAGCATCTTCCCTAGGGGTTATACTGCTGTTTACCTTTTACTATCTAAGCTAAATATAATTCTCCTTGTTTTCCATGTACATCCCAAATTTATCTATGAGCCTATGAGCTTATGAGCTAGTATTCTAGATATTGTTACAGTTTGAGATGCTATAGATAACTTTTTCTGTGTTACTGCTTAAGTAATTGAAATCTTAGAATGAGCAAGTCTACCTGGGGTACTTGGATAATTGGATTGAATCGCTAATCCCAACCCAACAGGCAACAACAATGTTTCAATTTCTTTTGCAACCATATTATTTAGGAACTTTTATACCTCCATCTAGTGGCACACTAGACAATTGACAGTGATATCTGCATAAAGTGCATTTATTATCCTTTTAATGTTCTTTAATCTACTTCACAATGCTATTTTTGATAGTTTATAAGTTGGAGCTGTCTCTAAATCATCTTTCTCCTTAACGCATATATCATACCTTTGATATTTGTCTTAACTAAACCTTTTTTAGTCTCCTCCAATCTACTCTTGACTCATTTTGGACATGAAGAAAAGACAAATCCTGTCCGAATCTTTTAAACTGTCCTAGTAATTGTTTCTATTATTTTCCCATTGATTCTAGTAAGTTTCCATTTAAGCAGGTATGTGCCTTTATTCATCCTTTTCACTTAGACTTCCAAACTTGTGGTGCACTGGTGCACATTGGATCTATAAAAATATTTAACCATTCACTTATTTGTAGGCATTTCTATTTTTCTTTGAGAAATCTGTAAGCTAGCAGAGTGTGATGCATCACTAGAGTAGCTTCATTTTTTGTTTGTTTGGATTCATCCTGAGGTTGCAAATCTGAGCATAGAGCATGAGATGCTTACCTTGACAAGAGAAATTTACATTTAACACTACCTACTTTTCTTTCATACGAACTTCATGAATAATATTATATTCTAGATATTTGTGTATATTGTGTGCCTTATATACTTCTTTTTCTTTTTTACACCTGCATTTTGGTTTTTTTATATTTACTTTTTTTTGCTCTTGCTATGTTTTTTCCATTCTTATCTTGTTGGTGATCTGCATTAGTTCTTAATTGTGTCAAAATCATATATTGTTCATGTTTCAGAGTTTATTAGGATAGACTACTGTATCACAAGTAACATGGAGTTTGCACATTGACTATTGGCTATTGAGGATAAAAAAATCTGGAATCCACAACCAAGGTTTAAAAACTTTGAACTGGTACCAATATTTGATAAAATGGCCAGTCCAAAATTTTTCTAAAACGTTATTTTGAATTGGCCAATCTGGTGATCCCTTCACAACAAGCAGCCAAATTGCAATGAACATATTGCCAAGTATTGTGTATCTCCATCTATCTAGCATGCTGTCAAGTTGGACCATTATACAATGTTAAGAGATATTAGGAGGGAGTTGGAGCATTTTGAGAGTTTTTGAGAGCTAAGATGAATATCCAGAACAAATGAGAAACATGTTCAGGTGCTTGTATAGTGTCAAAAACAACTAAAACAGTTTTTAACAATCAAATAGCTATTCGAATTTGGAACAATACTCCAACTATTTTTTTAGCCTGTGGAACCTATATTAGGCGGTGTAGTCCAATACATATATTTTCCCACTCAATACACTTGGTATGCGCACAAGAAGCCTGTACGAGCTATGGATCCCCATTTCCGTACCTACAGAGAATATGGGGGGCGATTATAGAATGCAGAGGAGATGCAGTATTTGCACTATCCACATTGTATCTGCTCTGTTGCCGCCCCTACTCTCAAGAGGATTTTGGTTAGATATGACTTTTATTTGAACGAACAGCAACTAGTTGTTGAGTTGAAAGATAATAAATAAGGTTGTGCCTTTTCTCTGTGTGATCCTATATTTTCTGGATTAAGGAGAATTTTATGGACACAGAAGTTAGCACAGACTTCATTTGGGGCTTTGGGAAACCGAAACTAGATCATCAATGAAAAGAGCCGAGTAAAAATAAAAGTGAAATAAGATATCCTATTCTCTAATGAATTAAATCGAATTCATTGAAGTTATTAATCGCCCTAACCACCTAACCAAACCCAAATTAAATTGTCTTAAGCTTCTTTATGTAATCTAATGAACTAAATTGATTTCATTGAAGTTATCATTGCCCAAACCACCTAACCAAACCCAAATTAATTTGCCTTAGGCTGCTTTATGTAAGTTTGCTGAATGGCATAATTGACTGCTGACTTTGAATTGGTTTTTTCTTCTATATCTTCCGTCTGCCATGTAGTATACTTTTATCTTGATTTGTCAACTTCTTCACTTGTATTCAACATAGCATTCTATGGGCCCGTTTGGTTTGCTAAAAAACGGGGGACTGGACTGGACATCAATGCAAAAGAAGCTTCGGGACAAGGACTTCTCCTTGTCCGGGACAGGATTTTCACCTATTTTGGTGTACCGAGAAATTTCTCGGTACACCGAAATCGGGCGGAGGACAAGGGCTGCAATTGTCAAAATTACCCCTTCCTTTGATCGTAGAATCGTCGGATCGAGTCGAGGTGAATACCAAAGTTGTAAATTTTCGCGTGCTGAACGCGATGGTGGTGTCAGATTTCAGATTGAAAATCGTTTGGTATGATTTTTATATTTTTCGGTATTATTCTATTGTTATACTTTTAGGTTAATTGAAAATTAGTTGAACACTTATTAGTTAAACTAAAACATCTTATTGTATTAAAGTATTTGATACTATATATTAATATTTTTTTACATATTAATTAATTTTAAGACTAATTTACAAGGGTATTTTAGTCATTTGTCATATATAATACTTTGTTATAGCGAAACAAACGCAGGACAGAATGAAATATCGTGTCCTGTTCTTGACGAAACAAATACGGTATAGCTATTGTTCCAGGACATCTGATGTCCTGTCCTTGTCCCTGATGAGCAGTTTGCGAACCAAACGGGCCCTATGTTAACAATGGCTGAAATCATTCCTTTTTCCTAAAGGTTCTACATCATTCACCTATTACGTTTTCCTTAGTTATATCACATGTCCGACTCTATATTTTTATTGGCATCACTTCATTGGTCTTGGCGTCTTTCATCTCTTGTTTTTTCATGTTTTCTTTCATCTTACACGATCACTTGAAATTTTCTTCTTAATTTGCAAAACATTGCGTGCTTGCAGGCTACTCTGAATAAATAAGCTGTGGAACAAAACATATGGCCCTTTGCTTACATGGTCTTCATCCTTCAAGTTGAAGTGCATTGAATCCATAGTATGTAATACTTTGAAATGGTCTACTAGTCTCACAGAAAATAACACATTTGAATTGTTTTTGTGGGGACCAGTATGAACCAGCTCTTGGCTTTTGCTTTCATGTTGAACAAGTTCATTTTGGAAGTTCTGGAACAGATGTGCTTTATATTTAGATTTCATGTTTTGATTTTGCAGCCTCTGATTCTACACAGTGATCAAACTTATTACACCTATTTACATTGACAACAATAATGATTTTATTTAAGAAATTGCTTATTGGACAGTATTTTTTTAAGGAAAAATGAGTAGTAATGCAGTCTTGCATACTTATACAAGTGAATAATGCGTCACGCAAACAAATATATGATTAATATATGAACTAATTAAAATATTTTTAATAATATACTATAACTAATATTTAAAAACCATTAGTAAAACATATAGACTTGGCTTTTTAGTTCATCAATTTTCCGACGCTATAAACTATTAAATTATGATCTATTATTCGTCATATAATATTTTTCTCAATAAATTAATTATGATATCATGTTATGAATGTGTTATAACAATAAATAAAAAGGGGCTAATAAAGACACAGAGCAAGGTGACATATATAACAAAAACTTGTCGCACTCTTTACTAAGTTTTTACCAAAAGCATGTTCATTTTTTATCCTATAAATTAAATAAAGTAAATACATAAAATTTCAACTTTTTGGGGAGGGGAGGGGTGCTATGATATCTCTCATCTAGGGATGGAACTGGAAAGGATTTAGGACGGCGAAATTAATCATATTTCAAATTTATTAAGAAAATTCAATCCTAAATTTGTCTCAAACTCGTTAGTATTTTGAAGGGTAATTTTCAAACTCATCCTACTAATTTAACGGGTACCCACTGGGTACCTGTTTTTCGTCTATTAACAAATTCTATATATAAAAAAATTGGTCAACATACAATCTACATACTTATCATAACATCTAAGAATAGTTAATAGAATTATATTAAAAAAATTATTCTACATACTTATTATAACATCTAATACTATATGACTTATACAAATAATTTAAAATTATAAAAAATAGTTGAAATTAATAGCTGACGAGCTACTTATTCGAACCTCTCAACTCTTGATGATGTATTGTTATATTATATAGGGTAAATTACACTGACCTCCCTTGAGATTTAGTGAAATTACACTGACCCCCCCTCTATTTGTCCAGGTTACAATCACCTCCCCTGAGTAATTTTTTTAGGGGAGATTAGTGTAATATTTTACAAAACTCATGGGAGGTTTGTGTAATCTTTTACAAAACTCAGGGAGATTACAAGATAAAATTGCAAATAGAGGGAAGGTCAATGTAATTTACCATATTATATATTGTGTTAGGAAATAGGGTATAGATAATTAAATGTGTTATTGTTGTATAATGTATACTTAGCTTTAATTAAGAAAACAAATTATATTGAACTATAATTGAAAAAAACATAATTATCTTATATATATATATATATAATATGAGGGGTATTTTAATAATTTTATACTTAACGGATTTGGGACAGGTTTTAGACTAAAATCCTGAACTCGTCCCAAATCCTACAGGGTTTTTACCTCAAAATCCTATATTCGTCCCACGACCCAATGGGCAAAACCCGCTAATGACATATCAGGATATGAGACGGGTAAATACCCATTTACAAGAACCCACTGTCGTCCCTACTCTCATCTTTCATCTAGTTCCACTCCTTGCGATGATATATAGGGGCGACAAAAATGGGCACGACATGATAGCACGGGCCGGGCCGAAAAGTTCGGCCCGATAAGCTTATCGGGCTGACGCGGGCTGGCTCTTATCGGGCTGGGCCAGCTCATTTGGCTCGCTAAGTATTTTAAAAAATAATTTAAAGTCTAGTTTAGTACTTTAAAATTGAAGGTGGAGTTAATCTATAGAGCTTTTCACGTGAAGTATCATATTTGATACTTATTTAGTTTCTTAAATATTTTAAATTATTTTTTTTTACAATTTTTTAGCAATTTTTTTGTTGATAAATGGGCTCGTGGGCCGGGCCGGCCTGACACGCCACCTTATCGTGCCGGCCCGGCCCGATTTGCCACCTCTATTAATATATATACTTTTTCCTTAAATCAAAATAAAATTTGATTAGTTAATATTCAAATTATACATCTATATCCATTCGTTTGTTTAAATATACTGGATAAGATTTTTTTATCCAGTGTATGCTTTAAATATAACATCAAATTTGTTTTTCTAAGTTTATCTCTCTTTCTAATTTAGGTATTGAACATCCTAGTATTAAAATCTATTTTATATTTTATCTTTATACATAGCAAAACGAATGTAAATGGCAGGAGGTTGCATAAGACTTTTTTTTAATTGGGTGTGTTATAACATCAAAATATTTTCTAATCTAGGCCTTAAAAACATAATCGTTTATTAGTCATTGAGGGGTAGATCTGGCCATGGGCCGGGTCAAGCCGGGCTCAATATGGGCTGAGTTTTATAAGATGAAGCTCGAGCTTGCCCGAGCCCGAATTTTAAATTGTGTTTCTCTGTCCAAGCTCGATCTGTGAAGTTTAATCAAAATTCGAGCCTTCCTGAGTCCGAATTTTAAATTGTGTTTTTCTGTCCAAGCTTAACTTGTGAAGTTTAATCAAAACTCGAGCACGGCCCAGCCCGACTCGTGTTTTTAGCCATTTTTTTCCTTCCATGTATTCAACATTTTATTTATCCATGCACATTACATATTTCACTATAATATCAACATTTCAATAAATTTAAAATTATATATATATAATATCAACATTTTAATAAATTTAAAATAAAACAAATATATAAACGGTCAAATACCAATTACTATGAAATATTACAAGTCCAAAAATATTATCATCATATAATATGTTTAATTGTACCAATATAATTCAACAACTATTTAGTATATACTACTATTTAAACTTTATATATAAATATACTAATATTTAGGCCGAGCCGGGCCGGATACATGATATAGGATGCATGTCCAGGTCCGCCCAAAAAAGCTCGGGTATCTCACGGGTTCCGATCGGGCCAGGTAAACACTGAAAATCTTCTATCCAAGCTTGGATGAAAAAGCGGGTGGGCCGAGCGGGTACCCGGTTTATTGGCCAGGTCTACTGAGGGGACACTAGCCAGAAAAAGAAGAAGATAAGAATTAGTTATTGTTGTAAGCAATAAGTAAACTAAAGGAATCAAAGCTTTCAATTAATTAAACTAATAATGGGGAGAAGGACTCTACTCTCGACATCACCTTCCATAAACTGAGCGCCCCAAGATTCAATCTCCATGAGAATATGAAGAGTAATGAGAGGCATAATATCAATAAATCATATTTTTAATTCAAAAATAAATAAATAAATCATTTTTTTGTAATATTGTTCAATCAATTTATATCCAATTAAACAGGGGATGTGCTGGGAGAGAACAAGAACAAGTATATTCCCTTGAACCAGAAAATAAATAAAAGCAACAATTTGGGATGCAAAAATTAAGCATTCAGCAAAAGGTGGTCCATTAAATTCTATCACATCCCTCTCCTTTCCTCACCTCCTCTGCCGCTCCATCACAAAATTCTCAAAGCAATTGATGGAAATTTCCAAACCATGTCTCTTCATTAAACTTTCCACACAAGGTCGAACGAGATGATACTTACTTCAGTATTATAAGATTAGTTCAAATCAAATTAGTTATAATTAATTATATCATGTTGATGCTTGAGTTCTTTAGCTGTTTTCCGATCTTGCTTTGCTTTGCTGTTTTCTTTTTCTTTCTTTTTTTATTCTTACAATTCCGGACTAAAAACTACAAATACCTTGTTCCTCATTATGGGCCCACATTGCGGACTGCTAGATGTGCGGACTGCTACTTGATGCGGATTGTTGCTCGGTGCAAAGACTTGGCGAGGCAGCGAGCATTGGCCACGAGATGATGGCCAACGCACTGCCAAGGAAGGGGCTGCTGCTAGGCGCAGATGCGGGCTGGGTAGAAGCATGTTGCTGTTGCAAATGATGCCGGGGCGCTCATGTGTACGCGCAGAAGCGGAGCGGAGTGTGGAGTACACTGCTCGAAATTGCTGCAGACTGGGTGGACAGCAAATTGCTTGAAGAATCTGCCAAGCCACTGCCCCAAAACCAAGATTTGATGGTGCCAAAGGAGTTCATTGTTGCTGTGACTTAACCAAAGTTGCATGGCGTGCAGCGTGCGACAAGCCGAGTGTTTGGCAACACTTGGACAGATTTGAGACAACTTCAACTTGTGCAAATGATGGAGTTGAAGACAAGACACAATTTGGGTTTTGTTGGGCAGTAGATAGACATTTTAGGACTGTTTGTAATCAAAAGTTGTCCTTGAAAAATGTACACTGCTATGTCTTGTATGGGCTGTGTGTGTAGCTTTTGAACTCAAGTCTGAGGCTCTATGTTTGGAGCAGATTTTTGTGTTTTGCCTAAGGGCATTGTAAATGGTCGACCCTTGCGTGTTCTATAAGCAAGAGGGAGTCAAGTGAGGAGCATATGTGCTATGTACAAGCACTAGGTGTATACTTGACTGTGTGGCTACAATATTCAAGCCAAAGATCAGTGAAGATCAACTCTTGTGAAGATGGAAACAAGAGCAAAGTTGGGTGCGGAGCACAAGCGCAGTGAAGCGTGAGGTGCATACTTGACGATGTGGTCTTGAGATGAAGCCGTGTGACCAAGACAATGAAACAGTGATGAAACACAAAACAAACTGAGGAGGAGGCAAGCAGTCCAGCAAGTGTCTCCATTCTAGCCGACGAGGGCGTCGGTTCTCTTTGGTGGGGGAGGTTTGTTACACCCCTAGATCCAGGTGTGGATCAGCCCGTGCGTGGCGAGCATTTGAGCAGCGCAAGGGCAACAACTTGCTGGACATAACATGACCAAGTGTGTTCACACTTGGCGACGGATATTGCCCGCCATGGCGAGGGATTTGCCCGCCCGGGCGAGCACCCAGCTGGGCGATGCCTTGCAGCAGGCTGAGCGGTGGACTGCTCACGCGCCCCTGGGCGTGGGCGCGACTTGGCGGGGATTTGGGCCGTCCGTGGGCGCGGAGACACGGAGCGCTGGCCTTGCGGAGCAAATGTCCCGTGTGCGCAATGGCACGGGACTTGGCGTTGCAAAGGCTGCCCGAGCAGGAGCGTGGCGGAGTGGAACCTCGCCATGCAGTGAACATTGCGGAGCATGCGCCGTGCGCGGTGCGCGGCGTTGGGCTTGTGTGCGCAGAGGCACAAGCTGGGCATATGAAGCCATGAACCATGTTGATGCGGAGCTTGTACATGCTGCCATGATACGACCATGGGCCGAGACATTTGTTGGCTTGGACGGGCGCGGAGCGGATGGCTCGTGCATTGACATTGGAGCGGGCAGAGCACGCAGCAGCGGACTGCCGAGTGTTTGCCCCGCACATTGGCCTCATGGCCATGCACTTGGCGAAGGGACTCATGTGGCTGGTGCACATGAGTCACACATCACTTGAAGTGCAGTAAGGTCGAGTTCAAGCAATGGTGCAACCCGAGTTGGACTTGGGTCGGCGGTTTGAGTAGTTTGGACAGGTTGAGACTCGTCAACTGCTCTATCCAGGTGGCTGGGCGAGATTGCTCCATGGCTGTGATGTGTATGGCCAGGATGCAAGTGATGCACGCCCAGGACACTACAAAGAGGGCTGGAGTCCTCTTGCACAAGGTTAGGCTGTGAGAAGGCTGTCACAGGCTGTGGAGACTGTGAGCTTGTGTGGAGAACCGAGATTTGCTTGAAGACTTGATGCTGTGAAGTGTTGGCTGGGAACACTGCTGTGCCTCACTGGTTGGACGACCCAAGGAGGGATGTTTCATGGAGTTCTTGTGTGCAAGGCAGTAGGCAACACTAGAGTGTGTGTGTGCTAAGTGTGAGTGGGTTTTGTACCTTGTAAACATTATGTATTAATGCAACAAGTGAGTTTCCCCTCTATGCTTTGTGTTTGCTCCATGTTGTTCATATAAGGGGCTGTGTATGTTTGTGTTCTTGTACTTTACATTGCATTATCCAAGAGTGTAGAGTATGTTGTTGCGTCGGTGCGCATTGGCTGGCTGAAAGTGAGCGGAAGCCTCTCCAAATACACTGCTGCGTTGTTGAACGCGCGGGGCTGCGTCGGTGTGCAGAATTTGGTGACGTTGCGGACTGTTCAGCGCCATCACAAGGTTGAACATTGTGAAAAATTTCCGCTGCAGAATCAACCCTGTGACAATTGGTATCAGAGCAAGGTTCCCTTCAATCGGCAAGCAAGTCGCTCAAAGTCGACGGTGAAGGTTGGTGCACTTACTGTTCTGTTTGGTGCATCTTCTGTGACAGTCGGGACTGTCACTCTCCCACACTTTGAAGATCCTCACAGCCTGTGCAGTGGACTTCGCTTGAGTGCTGCACATGGATGCGTTGCGGGAACGCATCAAGACTCTAGAACAGTCCACGGGGGACATCTCCAACCTCGACGGATCGATGGCGGAGGCACTAGAGTCGCTGTTCACTTCAGTGGCAGAACAGAAGGCTGAAGTGACAGATTTGAAGGTCCTCGTAGCCAAGTTGACGGCTACAGTGGCTGAGTTGAGGGCTGATTTGACTATCCTGCGGTGTTTGCGGGAGACGGCAGGAAGACCCAGAACCCAACTGAGAATTCCGGAGCCAAAAGCCTTCAACGGAACAAGGAGTTCCCTCGAACTCGAGAACTTCTTGTGGGACATGGAGCAGTTCTTTGGGGCTGGCCAGGTTCCAGTGGGTGAACAGGTCACCCTTGCTGCCATGTATTTGGTGGATGAAGCCAAACTTTGGTGGCGCACTCGGGAGCGGAACGTTGCAGACGGTGGCTGTCCCAAAATCAAAGATTGGGACGAGTTGAAGAAGGAACTCAAGGTGCAGTTCCTCCCGACCAACACTTCGTGGGCTGCCCGTGAAGCGTTGGACAGATTGCAACAAGATGGTTCTGTCCGAGTATATGTCAAGGAGTTTCGCTCTTTGATGTTGGAAGTGAAGGACATGACGGAGTCCGACAAGCTGTTCTACTTCATGAAAGGCTTGAAGCCGTGGGCTCAACTGGAACTTCGACGGCGAGGAGTCACCAGTCTCCAAACTGCGGTGGCCAACGCAGACGCACTACTTGACTGGCGTGCGGACAGCGGAGAATATGGTGCTGCCAAGAAGAAGAGAGGTGGGAAGAACCACAAAGCCTCTCGCTCCTACCGAGCAGCGAACAAGCCGAAGAACGGCGACTTCCAGTCCACTCCGGCTACGGAGTCGGAGGCCTCAAGTGGAGGGGGCTGATCTCAGTCCAGATCTTGAGGAAGGCGGCAGTGTGGGCTGACCTCGGGCACACACATGACCAAGGCCTGAACAAAGCGGGGAACAACATCCAGGTGCTGGAGTACTTGGAGGGAGCATCCTTGCACGGTGTTCCAAAGGCGCAGCGGGGTACAAGTGTTCGTGACGGGCACGAACATTGCACCATAAGGCGGACTGTCCATGTGCGTGGAGGCGTGGACATTGTGCAGAACCCTTCTTCTTCTATCTTTCTTGTGTGCAGGAAAGTGCGGGTGCTGCAAAAATGCTGGTGCGGAACTATACAAGTCCGTGTGCTTGGTGGCACGGACTCGGCACTGTGTGGTGGGCAGGCGGCCACCACAGTGATCGCAAGGAGGACGATCACAGCAGAGCGGCATAGTCAAGGTGTGACGGCACGGGGCTGCCACATTGCGGACTGCTAGATGTGCGGACTGCTACTTGATGCGGATTGTTGCTCGGTGCAAAGACTTGGCGAGGCAGCGAGCATTGGCCACGAGATGATGGCCAACGCACTGCCAAGGAAGGGGCTGCTGCTAGGCGCAGATGCGGGCTGGGTAGAAGCATGTTGCTGTTGCAAATGATGCCGGGGCGCTCATGTGTACGCGCAGAAGCGGAGCGGAGTGTGGAGTACACTGCTCGAAATTGCTGCAGACTGGGTGGACAGCAAATTGTTTGAAGAATCTGCCAAGCCACTGCCCCAAAACCAAGATTTGATGGTGCCAAAGGAGTTCATTGTTGCTGTGACTTAACCAAAGTTGCATGGCGTGCAGCGTGCGACAAGCCGAGTGTTTGGCAACACTTGGACAGATTTGAGACAACTTCAACTTGTGCAAATGATGGAGTTGAAGACAGGACACAACTTGGGTTTTGTTGGGCAGTAGATAGACATTTTAGGACTGTTTGTAATCAAAAGTTGTCCTTGAAAAATGTACACTGCTATGTCTTGTATGGGCTGTGTGTGTAGCTTTTGAACTCAAGTCTGAGGCTCTATGTTTGGAGCAGATTTTTGTGTTTTGCCTAAGGGCATTGTAAATGGTCGACCCTTGCGTGTTCTATAAGCAAGAGGGAGTCAAGTGAGGAGCATATGTGCTATGTACAAGCACTAGGTGTATACTTGACTGTGTGGCTACAATATTCAAGCCAAAGATCAGTGAAGATCAACTCTTGTGAAGATGGAAACAAGAGCAAAGTTGGGTGCGGAGCACAAGCGCAGTGAAGCGTGAGGTGCATACTTGACGATGTGGTCTTGAGATGAAGCCGTGTGACCAAGACAATGAAACAGTGATGAAACACAAAACAAACTGAGGAGGAGGCAAGCAGTCCAGCAAGTGTCTCCATTCTAGCCGACGAGGGCGTCGGTTCTCTTTGGTGGGGGAGGTTTGTTACACCCCTAGATCCAGGTGTGGATCAGCCCGTGCGTGGCGAGCATTTGAGCAGCGCAAGGGCAACAACTTGCTGGACATAACATGACCAAGTGTGTTCACACTTGGCGACGGATATTGCCCGCCATGGCGAGGGATTTGCCCGCCCGGGCGAGCGCCCAGCTGGGCGATGCCTGGCAGCAGGCTGAGCGGTGGACTGCTCACGCGCCCCTGGGCGTGGGCGCGACTTGGCGGGGATTTGGGCCGTCCGTGGGCGCGGAGACACGGAGCGCTGGCCTTGCGGAGCAAATGTCCCGTGTGCGCAATGGCACGGGACTTGGCGTTGCAAAGGCTGCCCGAGCAGGAGCGTGGCGGAGTGGAACCTCGCCATGCAGTGAACATTGCGGAGCATGCGCCGTGCGCGGTGCGCGGCGTTGGGCTTGTGTGCGCAGAGGCACAAGCTGGGCATATGAAGCCATGAACCATGTTGATGCGGAGCTTGTACATGCTGCCATGATACGACCATGGGCCGAGACATTTGTTGGCTTGGACGGGCGCGGAGCGGATGGCTCGTGCATTGACATTGGAGCGGGCAGAGCACGCAGCAGCGGACTGCCGAGTGTTTGCCCCGCACATTGGCCTCATGGCCATGCACTTGGCGAAGGGACTCATGTGGCTGGTGCACATGAGTCACACATCACTTGAAGTGCAGTAAGGTCGAGTTCAAGCAATGGTGCAACCCGAGTTGGACTTGGGTCGGCGGTTTGAGTAGTTTGGACAGGTTGAGACTCGTCAACTGCTCTATCCAGGTGGCTGGGCGAGATTGTACCATGGCTGTGATATGTATGGCCAGGATGCAAGTGATGCACGCCCAGGACACTATAAAGAGGGCTGGAGTCCTCTTGCACAAGGTTAGGCTGTGAGAAGGCTGTCACAGGCTGTGGAGACTGTGAGCTTGTGTGGAGAACCGAGATTTGCTTGAAGACTTGATGCTGTGAAGTGTTGGCTGGGAACACTGCTGTGCCTCACTGGTTGGACGACCCAAGGAGGGATGTTTCATGGAGTTCTTGTGTGCAAGGCAGTAGGCAACACTAGAGTGTGTGTGTGCTAAGTGTGAGTGGGTTTTGTACCTTGTAAACATTATGTATTAATGCAACAAGTGAGTTTCCCCTCTATGCTTTGTGTTTGCTCCATGTTGTTCATATAAGGGGCTGTGTATGTTTGTGTTCTTGTACTTTACATTGCATTATCCAAGAGTGTAGAGTATGTTGTTGCGTCGGTGCGCATTGGCTGGCTGAAAGTGAGCGGAAGCCTCTCCAAATACACTGCTGCGTTGTTGAACGCGCGGGGCTGCGTCGGTGTGCAGAATTTGGTGACGTTGCGGACTGTTCAGCGCCATCACAAGGTTGAACATTGTGAAAAATTTCCGCTGCAGAATCAACCCTGTGACAATTGGTATCAGAGCCAGGTTCCCTTCAATCGGCAAGCAAGTCGCTCAAAGTCGACGGTGAAGGTTGGTGCACTTACTGTTCTGTTTGGTGCATCTTCTGTGACAGTCGGGACTGTCACTCTCCCACACTTTGAAGATCCTCACAGCCTGTGCAGTGGACTTCGCTTGAGTGCTGCACATGGATGCGTTGCGGGAACGCATCAAGACTCTAGAACAGTCCACGGGGGACATCTCCAACCTCGACGGATCGATGGCGGAGGCACTAGAGTCGCTGTTCACTTCAGTGGCAGAACAGAAGGCTGAAGTGACAGATTTGAAGGTCCTCGTAGCCAAGTTGACGGCTACAGTGGCCGAGTTGAGGGCTGATTTGACTATCCTGCGGTGTTTGCGGGAGACGGCAGGAAGACCCAGAACCCAACTGAGAATTCCGGAGCCAAAAGCCTTCAACGGAACAAGGAGTTCCCTCGAACTCGAGAACTTCTTGTGGGACATGGAGCAGTTCTTTGGGGCTGGCCAGGTTCCAGTGGGTGAACAGGTCACCCTTGCTGCCATGTATTTGGTGGATGAAGCCAAACTTTGGTGGCGCACTCGGGAGCGGAACGTTGCAGACGGTGGCTGTCCCAAAATCAAAGATTGGGACGAGTTGAAGAAGGAACTCAAGGTGCAGTTCCTCCCGACCAACACTTCGTGGGCTGCCCGTGAAGCGTTGGACAGATTGCAACAAGATGGTTCTGTCCGAGTATATGTCAAGGAGTTTCGCTCTTTGATGTTGGAAGTGAAGGACATGACGGAGTCCGACAAGCTGTTCTACTTCATGAAAGGCTTGAAGCCGTGGGCTCAACTGGAACTTCGACGGCGAGGAGTCACCAATCTCCAAACTGCGGTGGCCAACGCAGACGCACTACTTGACTGGCGTGCGGACAGCGGAGAATATGGTGCTGCCAAGAAGAAGAGAGGTGGGAAGAACCACAAAGCCTCTCGCTCCTACCGAGCAGCGAACAAGCCGAAGAACGGCGACTTCCAGTCCACTCCGGCTACGGAGTCGGGGGCCTCAAGTGGAGGGGGCTGATCTCAGTCCAGATCTTGAGGAAGGCGGCAGTGTGGGCTGACCTCGGGCACACACATGACCAAGGCCTGAACAAAGCGGGGAACAACATCCAGGTGCTGGAGTACTTGGAGGGAGCATCCTTGCACGGTGTTCCAAAGGCGCAGCGGGGTACAAGTGTTCGTGACGGGCACGAACATTGCACCACAAGGCGGACTGTCCATGTGCGTGGAGGCGTGGACATTGTGCAGAACCCTTCTTCTTCTATCTTTCTTGTGTGCAGGAAAGTGCGGGTGCTGCAAAAATGCTGGTGCGGAACTATACAAGTCCGTGTGCTTGGTGGCACGGACTCGGCACTGTGTGGTGGGCAGGCGGCCACCACAGTGATCGCAAGGAGGACGATCACAGCAGAGCGGCATAGTCAAGGTGTGACGGCACGGGGCTGCCACATTGCGGACTGCTAGATGTGCGGACTGCTACTTGATGCGGATTGTTGCTCGGTGCAAAGACTTGGCGAGGCAGCGAGCATTGGCCACGAGATGATGGCCAACGCACTGCCAAGGAAGGGGCTGCTGCTAGGCGCAGATGCGGGCTGGGCAGAAGCATGTTGCTGTTGCAAATGATGCCGGGGCGCTCATGTGTACGCGCAGAAGCGGAGCGGAGTGTGGAGTACACTGCTCGAAATTGCTGCAGATTGGGTGGACAGCAAATTGCTTGAAGAATCTGCCAAGCCACTGCCCCAAAACCAAGATTTGATGGTGCCAAAGGAGTTCATTGTTGCTGTGACTTAACCAACGTTGCATGGCGTGCAGCGTGCGACAAGCCGAGTGTTTGGTAACACTTGGACAGATTTGAGACAACTTCAACTTGTGCAAATGATGGAGTTGAAGACAAGACACAACTTGGGTTTTGTTGGGCAGTAGATAGACATTTTAGGACTGTTTGTAATCAAAAGGTGTCCTTGTAAAATATACACTGCTATGTCTTGTATGGGCTGTGTTTAGCTTTTGAACTTAAGTCTGAGGCTCTATGTTTGGAGCAGATTTTTGTGTTTTGCCTAAGGGCATTGTAAATGGTCGACCCTTGCGTGTTCTATAAGCAAGAGGGAGTCAAGTGAGGAGCATATGTGCTATGTACAAGCACTAGGTGTATACTTGACTGTGTGGCTACAATATTCAAGCTAAAGATCAGTGAAGATCAACTCTTGTGAAGATGGAAACAAGAGCAAAGTTGGGTGCGGAGCACAAGCGCAGTGAAGCGTGAGGTGCATACTTGACGATGTGGTCTTGAGATGAAGCCGTGTGACCAAGACAATGAAACAGTGATGAAACACAAAACAAACTGAGGAGGAGGCAAGCAGTCCAGCAAGTGTCTCCATTCTAGCCGACGAGGGCGTCGGTTCTCTTTGGTGGGGGAGGTTTGTTACACCCCTAGATCCAGGAGTGGATCAGCCCGTGCGTGGCGAGCATTTGAGCAGCGCAAGGGCAACAACTTGCTGGACAGAACATGACCAAGTGTGTTCACACTTGGCGACGGATATTGCCCGCCATGGCGAGGGATTTGCCCGCCAACTTGGACAGATTTGAGACAACTTCAACTTGTGCAAATGATGGAGTTGAAGACAAGACACAACTTGGGTTTTGTTGGGCAGTAGATAGACATTTTAGGACTGTTTGTAATCAAAAGGTGTCCTTGTAAAATGTACACTGCTATGTCTTGTATGGGCTGTGTTTAGCTTTTGAACTTAAGTCTGAGGCTCTATGTTTGGAGCAGATTTTTGTGTTTTGCCTAAGGGCATTGTAAATGGTCGACCCTTGCGTGTTCTATAAGCAAGAGGGAGTCAAGTGAGGAGCATATGTGCTATGTACAAGCACTAGGTGTATACTTGACTGTGTGGCTACAATATTCAAGCTAAAGATCAGTGAAGATCAACTCTTGTGAAGATGGAAACAAGAGCAAAGTTGGGTGCGGAGCACAAGCGCAGTGAAGCGTGAGGTGCATACTTGACGATGTGGTCTTGAGATGAAGCCGTGTGACCAAGACAATGAAACAGTGATGAAACACAAAACAAACTGAGGAGGAGGCAAGCAGTCCAGCAAGTGTCTCCATTCTAGCCGACGAGGGCGTCGGTTCTCTTTGGTGGGGGAGGTTTGTTACACCCCTAGATCCAGGAGTGGATCAGCCCGTGCGTGGCGAGCATTTGAGCAGCGCAAGGGCAACAACTTGCTGGACAGAACATGACCAAGTGTGTTCACACTTGGCGACGGATATTGCCCGCCATGGCGAGGGATTTGCCCGCCCGGGCGAGCGCCCAGCTGGGCGATGCCTTGCAGCAGGCTGAGCGGTGGACTGCTCACGCGCCCCTGGGCGTGGGCGCGACTTGGCGGGGATTTGGGCCGTCCGTGGGCGCGGAGACACGGAGCGCTGGCCTTGCGGAGCAAATGTCCCGTGTGCGCAATGGCACGGGACTTGGCGTTGCAAAGGCTGCCCGAGCAGGAGCGTGGCGGAGTGGAACCTCGCCATGCAGTGAACATTGCGGAGCATGCGCCGTGCGCGGTGCGCGGCGTTGGGCTTGTGTGCGCAGAGGCACAAGCTGGGCATATGAAGCCATGAACCATGTTGATGCGGAGCTTGTACATGCTGCCATGATACGACCATGGGCCGAGACATTTGTTGGCTTGGACGGGCGCGGAGCGGATGGCTCGTGCATTGACATTGGAGCGGGCAGAGCACGCAGCAGCGGACTGCCGAGTGTTTGCCCCGCACATTGGCCTCATGGCCATGCACTTGGCGAAGGGACTCATGTGGCTGGTGCACATGAGTCACACATCACTTGAAGTGCAGTAAGGTCGAGTTCAAGCAATGGTGCAACCCGAGTTGGACTTGGGTCGGCGGTTTGAGTAGTTTGGACAGGTTGAGACTCGTCAACTGCTCTATCCAGGTGGCTGGGCGAAATTGTACCATGGCTGTGATATGTATGGCCAGGATGCAAGTGATGCACGCCCAGGACACTATAAAGAGGGCTGGAGTCCTCTTGCACAAGGTTAGGCTGTGAGAAGGCTATCAGAGGCTGTGAGAAGGCTATCAGAGGCTGTGAGAAGGCTGTCACAGGCTGTGGAGACTGTGAGCTTGTGTGGAGAAGTTCCAGTTGAGCCCACGGCTTCAAGCCTTTCATGAAGTAGAACAGCTTGTCGGACTCCGTCATGTCCTTCACTTCCAACATCAAAGAGCGAAACTCCTTGACATATACTCGGACAGAACCATCTTGTTGCAATCTGTCCAACGCTTCACGGGCAGCCCACGAAGTGTTGGTCGGGAGGAACTGCACCTTGAGTTCCTTCTTCAACTCGTCCCAATCTTTGATTTTGGGACAGCCACCGTCTGCAACGTTCCGCTCCCGAGTGCGCCACCAAAGTTTGGCTTCATCCACCAAATACATGGCAGCAAGGGTGACCTGTTCACCCACTGGAACCTGGCCAGCCCCAAAGAACTGCTCCATGTCCCACAAGAAGTTCTCGAGTTCGAGGGAACTCCTTGTTCCGTTGAAGGCTTTTGGCTCCGGAATTCTCAGTTGGGTTCTGGGTCTTCCTGCCGTCTCCCGCAAACACCGCAGGATAGTCAAATCAGCCCTCAACTCGGCCACTGTAGCCGTCAACTTGGCTACGAGGACCTTCAAATCTGTCACTTCAGCCTTCTGTTCTGCCACTGAAGTGAACAGCGACTCTAGTGCCTCCGCCATCGATCCGTCGAGGTTGGAGATGTCCCCCGTGGACTGTTCTAGAGTCTTGATGCGTTCCCGCAACGCATC
This sequence comes from Canna indica, assembly GCA_034359265.1. Classification (NCBI taxonomy): domain Eukaryota; kingdom Viridiplantae; phylum Streptophyta; class Magnoliopsida; order Zingiberales; family Cannaceae; genus Canna; species Canna indica. The sequence continues at coordinate 12,420,359 of CP136893.1, read as the reverse complement.
CATGTGCAGCACTCAAGCGAAGTCCACTGCACAGGCTGTGAGGATCTTCAAAGTGTGGGAGAGTGACAGTCCCGACTGTCACAGAAGATGCACCAAACAGAACAGTAAGTGCACCAACCTTCACCGTCGACTTTGAGCGACTTGCTTGCCGATTGAAGGGAACCTGGCTCTGATACCAATTGTCACAGGGTTGATTCTGCAGCGGAAATTTTTCACAATGTTCAACCTTGTGATGGCGCTGAACAGTCCGCAACGTCACCAAATTCTGCACACCGACGCAGCCCCGCGCGTTCAACAACGCAGCAGTGTATTTGGAGAGGCTTCCGCTCACTTTCAGCCAGCCAATGCGCACCGACGCAACAACATACTCTACACTCTTGGATAATGCAATGTAAAGTACAAGAACACAAACATACACAGCCCCTTATATGAACAACATGGAGCAAACACAAAGCATAGAGGGGAAACTCACTTGTTGCATTAATACATAATGTTTACAAGGTACAAAACCCACTCACACTTAGCACACACACACTCTAGTGTTGCCTACTGCCTTGCACACAAGAACTCCATGAAACATCCCTCCTTGGGTCGTCCAACCAGTGAGGCACAGCAGTGTTCCCAGCCAACACTTCACAGCATCAAGTCTTCAAGCAAATCTCGGTTCTCCACACAAGCTCACAGTCTCCACAGCCTGTGACAGCCTTCTCACAGCCTAACCTTGTGCAAGAGGACTCCAGCCCTCTTTGTAGTGTCCTGGGCGTGCATCACTTGCATCCTGGCCATACACATCACAGCCATGGAGCAATCTCGCCCAGCCACCTGGATAGAGCAGTTGACGAGTCTCAACCTGTCCAAACTACTCAAACCGCCGACCCAAGTCCAACTCGGGTTGCACCATTGCTTGAACTCGACCTTACTGCACTTCAAGTGATGTGTGACTCATGTGCACCAGCCACATGAGTCCCTTCGCCAAGTGCATGGCCATGAGGCCAATGTGCGGGGCAAACACTCGGCAGTCCGCTGCTGCGTGCTCTGCCCGCTCCAATGTCAATGCACGAGCCATCCGCTCCGCGCCCGTCCAAGCCAACAAATGTCTCGGCCCATGGTCGTATCATGGCAGCATGTACAAGCTCCGCATCAACATGGTTCATGGCTTCATATGCCCAGCTTGTGCCTCTGCGCACACAAGCCCAACGCCGCGCACCGCGCACGGCGCATGCTCCGCAATGTTCACTGCATGGCGAGGTTCCACTCCGCCACGCTCCTGCTCGGGCAGCCTTTGCAACGCCAAGTCCCGTGCCATTGCGCACACGGGACATTTGCTCCGCAAGGCCAGCGCTCCGTGTCTCCGCGCCCACGGACGGCCCAAATCCCCGCCAAGTCGCGCCCACGCCCAGGGGCGCGTGAGCAGTCCACCGCTCAGCCTGCTGCAAGGCATCGCCCAGCTGGGTGCTCGCCCGGGCGGGCAAATCCCTCGCCATGGCGGGCAATATCCGTCGCCAAGTGTGAACACACTTGGTCATGTTATGTCCAGCAAGTTGTTGCCCTTGCGCTGCTCAAATGCTCGCCACGCACGGGCTGATCCACACCTGGATCTAGGGGTGTAACAAACCTCCCCCACCAAAGAGAACCGACGCCCTCGTCGGCTAGAATGGAGACACTTGCTGGACTGCTTGCCTCCTCCTCAGTTTGTTTTGTGTTTCATCACTGTTTCATTGTCTTGGTCACACGGCTTCATCTCAAGACCACATCGTCAAGTATGCACCTCACGCTTCACTGCGCTTGTGCTCCGCACCCAACTTTGCTCTTGTTTCCATCTTCACAAGAGTTGATCTTCACTGATCTTTGGCTTGAATATTGTAGCCACACAGTCAAGTATACACCTAGTGCTTGTACATAGCACATATGCTCCTCACTTGACTCCCTCTTGCTTATAGAACACGCAAGGGTCGACCATTTACAATGCCCTTAGGCAAAACACAAAAATCTGCTCCAAACATAGAGCCTCAGACTTGAGTTCAAAAGCTACACACACAGCCCATACAAGACATAGCAGTGTACATTTTTCAAGGACAACTTTTGATTACAAACAGTCCTAAAATGTCTATCTACTGCCCAACAAAACCCAAGTTGTGTCCTGTCTTCAACTCCATCATTTGCACAAGTTGAAGTTGTCTCAAATCTGTCCAAGTGTTGCCAAACACTCGGCTTGTCGCACGCTGCACGCCATGCAACTTTGGTTAAGTCACAGCAACAATGAACTCCTTTGGCACCATCAAATCTTGGTTTTGGGGCAGTGGCTTGGCAGATTCTTCAAGCAATTTGCTGTCCACCCAGTCTGCAGCAATTTCGAGCAGTGTACTCCACACTCCGCTCCGCTTCTGCGCGTACACATGAGCGCCCCGGCATCATTTGCAACAGCAACATGCTTCTGCCCAGCCCGCATCTGCGCCTAGCAGCAGCCCCTTCCTTGGCAGTGCGTTGGCCATCATCTCGTGGCCAATGCTCGCTGCCTCGCCAAGTCTTTGCACCGAGCAACAATCCGCATCAAGTAGCAGTCCGCACATCTAGCAGTCCGCAATGTGGCAGCCCCGTGCCGTCACACCTTGACTATGCCGCTCTGCTGTGATCGTCCTCCTTGCGATCACTGTGGTGGCCGCCTGCCCACCACACAGTGCCGAGTCCGTGCCACCAAGCACACGGACTTGTATAGTTCCGCACCAGCATTTTTGCAGCACCCGCACTTTCCTGCACACAAGAAAGATAGAAGAAGAAGGGTTCTGCACAATGTCCACGCCTCCACGCACATGGACAGTCCGCCTTGTGGTGCAATGTTCGTGCCCGTCACGAACACTTGTACCCCGCTGCGCCTTTGGAACACCGTGCAAGGATGCTCCCTCCAAGTACTCCAGCACCTGGATGTTGTTCCCCGCTTTGTTCAGGCCTTGGTCATGTGTGTGCCCGAGGTCAGCCCACACTGCCGCCTTCCTCAAGATCTGGACTGAGATCAGCCCCCTCCACTTGAGGCCCCCGACTCCGTAGCCGGAGTGGACTGGAAGTCGCCGTTCTTCGGCTTGTTCGCTGCTCGGTAGGAGCGAGAGGCTTTGTGGTTCTTCCCACCTCTCTTCTTCTTGGCAGCACCATATTCTCCGCTGTCCGCACGCCAGTCAAGTAGTGCGTCTGCGTTGGCCACCGCAGTTTGGAGATTGGTGACTCCTCGCCGTCGAAGTTCCAGTTGAGCCCACGGCTTCAAGCCTTTCATGAAGTAGAACAGCTTGTCGGACTCCGTCATGTCCTTCACTTCCAACATCAAAGAGCGAAACTCCTTGACATATACTCGGACAGAACCATCTTGTTGCAATCTGTCCAACGCTTCACGGGCAGCCCACGAAGTGTTGGTCGGGAGGAACTGCACCTTGAGTTCCTTCTTCAACTCGTCCCAATCTTTGATTTTGGGACAGCCACCGTCTGCAACGTTCCGCTCCCGAGTGCGCCACCAAAGTTTGGCTTCATCCACCAAATACATGGCAGCAAGGGTGACCTGTTCACCCACTGGAACCTGGCCAGCCCCAAAGAACTGCTCCATGTCCCACAAGAAGTTCTCGAGTTCGAGGGAACTCCTTGTTCCGTTGAAGGCTTTTGGCTCCGGAATTCTCAGTTGGGTTCTGGGTCATGCATTAACTATAAATTATGGCATAGAGAAGAAATTAATGCATTCATACACATGTCATGCATTGGATACTATCTGTGCTCACATTTGAAAAGAAGAAAAGCACAAATATACAGGCTTGTTGGTCCCATTGGCATACAACCCATCCAGTATGGCAGTATCCAATGCTCAAATAGATGTATTAACTAATTACTCTATACTCACTAGTTACAACATAGCTAAAGAGAGGGTCTGCATGTCAGCAAAGTTGTGATTCAAGCAAATAAAATTACATTTCTTTAGTTCAAAATATTGATTTTGAATTAGATTCAAATGGCACTCTTTAGTTTAAGATAGAATGATATCAATCTAGATTTATATTCTTTTCTAAGTTGACATACTCAAGTTCTAATATGACTGTGTCCATGGCTTCATGGTGGTTGGTAGGTTTTATCACTTATGTTGGTTGTGTGGAGGAACAAGAAAGAAGATGATGATAAGAAGTTAAGATGTCATCTTCCCTACAAAGAGAAAATATAGATCATTGTTTCTGGGCTCATGTATTTAATTTGCTGCCACAACCACCAGTTTTCCTCCTCTTGCAGGAACCAAAATTAATTCTTTATCACAGACTTTCCTACCCTAACCTCTCTCCTCTCAGTGCAGTGTGCTGTCCCTGTCTATATCACTCTCTATGAACAAGCATGGCAGTTAATATGTGAAGCCACCAAATTTTGTGATTTATCAAAAATGCTTGTTAGCAATGTTTTTAAAGACTGGACCGACCGGTTCAATCGCAAACCGGTATTCGATACTGGATTTGTACAAAATTGGAATGGTCAGAACTTGATTGAACACAATTGGACCGGGCGAAATTTTGGTTCGATTGAACTAATATTTTTGAAAATTTTCAAATTTTTATTTGGACCGTCACACTAGTTAAACCGATTTCAATATCCCGTCCGGTTTAAAACATTGCTCGGTGGCAAAAGTATTTTACTTGAGAGATGAATGAGTTCTTCATAAATTTATTGCAAACATCACAAAGTAATTGTAGATGCTTGATGACTTGAATGTGATCAGTGTACCTTTGTCTACTGTACACAACATTTCTTGATCAACTAGGCTTGTGATGTCTCAATGCCCTAAATTTTAGAAGCTGAAATGAAGGGGGTAAAGGAATACAAAATCGAAGGATGGAGAAAGGTTCAGGAAAAGGATCTTGAATGGAGAAAAAGATGATGAAGATTAAAGGTAACAGAGGCAGAAATATGAAAAGAATGAGTCTTTATTAATCTTGGCAATGGGGATTGGTGAAGCTTTCTGCTGTCATAAAATTTCTTCTTAAAAGCTTCCATGTGCTGTTCTTGAGGCATTTGTTCAAGGATATGTCATCTTGATCTAAAGAAAAAGTCGCCTTGTGATGGAGAATATCTTTCAGCATTTTGGGACAAGTGTGAGCATGGAAAGCTAAAGATGAATGATCAAGTCCTCCATCTTTGTTCTGCCAATTCCCCAGAAGACAAAGGTGGAGAGAGTGGCATGAGATTTAAAATATTTAGGGAGTCTTTAAGAAAACATTGGTATTTTGTGGAAGAGTTGACTTGAGGAGACATTCATTCATAGAAAGAAGAATTAGAATCCAAGAAAAGAATGGGGCTCATGAACCAAAGCTGGAATTGTTTACAAAACTTAAATAGTAAGAAGTATATTGAGCATAAATAATTGGAGTAATATGGATGAAGCTTGTGACAAAGGAGATTGATGATGAAGTGATGAATGGTGGATCAAATTAATAAATAGTGTGCTTATCATTGAGTTGATGGAATGTTTATAATTTTGTGCTAAATAATATCTAGATCTTCATTATTTTTTTTGTGCAAAAAGATTAGGCATTAAATGTTGTTAATGTATTTTTTTTTTTCTTTAGAAACTACTAAGATGAATTTGTTCCTCAAATTCATAATTTGTGGACTGGTCCTCTCTCTCTCTCCCTCTCTCTCTCTCTCTCTCTCTCTCTCTCTCTCTCTCTATCTCTATAGTGCAGGCAAAGCAAACAACACCCCACACTTTGGCTTTATTTGGACACAAGCCCCTAAAACTTTCTCTGTTTTCCTCTGCCCTGTGAAAATTCCTGCTATTTTTTCTGTCTTATTCCCTGTTTTGAGCTCCTTCACTAGTGTTGTAAGCTCCTTATCCAATGCCTCACAACCACAACCCTCCTTCTTGCCATGGCAAGCACAATGGTGAGAACTGAGTCCTCTTCATAAGAAGAAACCTTACACTCCATGCAAATTCTCTCTTTCTTTACGTTCCTGTTATCCTCCATTTCTGCAACCAAGAGAGAGAGAGAGAGAGGAAGAAGAACAAGGTGGGTTTAGAAAATTTGTTTTAGCTAGGTTATCAGGCATTCTGCTGCATGAACCATCATGAACTATCCGTACTTTGAGACAATGAGGTGGTCATTGGAATGCTAGAAGATAATTCTTTTCAGTGTAGTGGTTCTTGTTGTTTTCCTCAAGGCTGGAAGAAACTCCTTTTTTTTTTCTTTTCTTTTTTATTAGTTTTTTTATAGAGCAGTTCTTTGGATGAATTCTTGAGCCCCACCTCTTCTTTTGCTCAAATCAAGCTGCTAATTCCTTCCTTCACCTTATTCTATACTTTGAAGAGGAACTCCTAGCTTTTGGGTTTTCAAGGTCTTGTGTCGAAGACAAAGAAGGTTCCTCTCATCTACACTCCCAAGAACTCCAAACCCAAAACCCCACTTGATATTTTGATCCCAAAGTGTGGCCTCGATTCAATTCTTCAATCAAAATCATCTTTATCCTCGACTTAATTCGTCTTTGTGGTGTGGGGATCAGAATAAGCGTTGGAAATATTAAAATAAGTAAGAGCACAAACATTGAGAGAGAATGGATAACTCTGACCATGAACAAGACATCCCAATCCCAATATCCACTGCATTCGTTGGTGCTCATGGCCTCCATGCCAATGGCCCTCGTCCTCTCCTCTCCACCGCCGGCGCCGGCGCCGAGGACCACCACAACACCACCTACAGCTCCAAGAAAGGAGCCGTGGTCAAGTACAGGGAGTGCCTCAAGAACCATGCAGCCGCCATCGGAGGGAATGCCACTGATGGCTGCGGCGAGTTCATGCCGAGCGGCGAGGAGGGAACCCTGGAGGCCTTGAAGTGCTCCGCTTGCAGCTGCCACAGGAACTTCCACAGGAAGGAGACGGAGGGCGAATCCGCCCCGTATGACTACTTCCACCCCCTGCGAGGGACGAAGGCATTCGGGTACAACGCCGCGCGGGCAACGCTGCCGCACAACATCATCATGCCCCTGGGCGCGCTGCACACCTCTGAGTCCGACGAGATGGAAGGGGTAGGCGGCGGAATGATGATGGTGGCGTCCAGGCCTCCTCCCATGGCGAAGAAGAGGTTCAGGACCAAGTTCACCCCGGAGCAGAAGGAGAAGATGCTGAGCTTCGCGGAGAAGCTCGGGTGGAGGCTTCAGCGGCAGGAGGATAGTGCAGTGCAGCAGTTCTGCCAGGAGATTGGGGTGAAGAGGAGGGTCCTCAAGGTCTGGATGCATAACAACAAACACCATATGTGCAAGAAGAGAGCTCTCTCTCCACCTTGAATATGACCACTTGTTCTTTGTCATTTTGATGTTCCCTTTCATAGCAATTGCTAGAGTTATTTTCATGGTAGCTTGTCATTGAAATTAACCATGAAGTTTTCTTCAGAGTTTATCATGCTTAGATGTTTACAATCTCAGTGTCAAATTTTATCACCTCTTCCACCTCTTTTTAAGATTAATTTACACCAATTTACTTGTTCTAAAGCCACGACAGAGCTTCATAGTAGGTCAAGTAAATGGACATGAAAGGCTCTACAAAATGATAAAGATGATGGAAAATCTTTCAAGTTAAAATGCTATGATGGATGAAAAGCACTTGTTGAGTGGGTTCTGCAAATGCCAACTATCGAGCATTATACTTGCATTCAAGTGAAGACAAGTTGCATGCAAATATGCGATGTAGATTGTAATAGAAAACGTTATTCAAATTGCTATGACTGTATCTTTCTTCTGAGGAAGGCCAAAAAAATTGATGCAGCATGATTGATGTTTGAATGAATGCTTGGGGGAGATATTGTTGTCACCATAAAGTCAGTCTTCTCCAGTGTCATAATTATTCCATTTTTGTCTGTTGTGATTAGACTTCACCAGGGACATAGCATTTACTAAATCACATGAAATTTTACTTGGTGGATGCCTCCACCACCCTCCTCGAAGAGGTACAACAAGTGATAAATTTAACACTGACATTGTAAACATCCAAGCGTGATAAACTCTGAAGAAAGCTTCATGGAATCAACGGACTCGATTTTAAAAACAGGGGTAAAAAATCAACTGTTATAGCGACTGTTCAGCAACAATAACTACGTTTCAGCAAGACTTTGACCATCGAATAGAAATGCCTTTAGAAATACGGAGTGAAAACATGGATCCCGAAGTATACTCCGATGATAAGGGAACGGATAGCTGAGGTTAGGTCAGGCCTTGAATTCACAAGTTTGTCTTAAAAAAAGTAACAGTAGCTCAAGTACTTGAATCCTACCGCACAAAGGACTCCACATTGCAGGCCAACTCATTCAATGGCATTAATCCTCCACTTCAATGGCAGTGCTCTCTGCATTGCTATATATCACAGCTTTCACCCTTCTTTTTATATATAATATATGCCCATAAATGCATATGGATGTATATGACAACACAGTTCTTATCATACCTGCGTCATTGTAATGCTACAGAAGCAAATTACAGTGTTTTGATACCCACTGTGACCGCTTGGTTTGACTGATTCCGAGAGCTGGTTTGGATCGTGAAATAGAGAGGGATAAAGAGAAATAGAGAGGGATAAAAAGAGGTGCGGAAGAGAATGGTTAATTATTTTGCGTATGGATATCAATTTTAGAAAGAAGAGAAAGAGTTTAGAGATGTTTGAAATCCCGCCAAATCCCACGACTCTTTATATATTCCACCAAAATGGTGTTGGTGGAATAAGAACAGATAATAAATTTAAAATATTGTAACGTCATCAAAAATATTATTTTGCTCTTCATCGAATCAAAAAAATTCTTTTATTTTTTAAATTTTTTAATTTGCATAGTTATCTTTCACTAAAGCTAGTAATTTTTGGCCCAGCCCGATAAAATCGGGCTCCGGTCGATTTTTACCGTGCTCGGGCCGTTATCGTGGCGGTTCGATAAAGCCCGAACAAATATCGAGCTAGGTCAGGAACAAGCGGTGTAGGCTCGACTCGGTAGCCTGATAACAATTTTTATTCATTATCGAAATATCAGGCTATCGGTCTCGAGTCGGCCCAATAGATCGATTTGGGCCCAATAGCCTGATTTGAACTCGATAATCCAATTTTGATAGCCCGATTCGAGCCCGATAACACAATTCGTGCCTGAATCCGACATGAGTATACGTATTTTGATTTTATGAGTTAAATTCCAATCACTCATATTTCCAAGTTTCAATTTTTTTGTTATCGTGCTAACAAAAATTTTGTTATCGGGTTGGGCACAATTTTTATTCGGGTCGGTCGACCAAGCACAGTAACTCTAGCCCAACACAAATTGCCAAGTTTAGCTTTCACTTTTTTTTTTTCAATTTTTAATATTTTTTAGTTTTTTTTAAGTTTCGTTATTAACAAATTATTTTTATTTTATGTTTTTTATTTTAATTATTTTTTAAAAAAATATTAAAAAAATATAGATAAGTTAACTTTAATTTTATATGTAATTGCTTATGAATGACTAAAAAATCTTTTCATTAAAATTATTCTCCTCACCCCACTATTCCTAGGGGTGAGAAAAAAAAAATCAATTTTTCGATTAACCAGAAAATCGATCCGAAATCGAACCGATTTTTACGATTTCGGTTTTTATTTTTTGAAAAACCAATTTTCGGTTTCGGTCCAAGAGATAAAAAGTTCACCGGTTTCAGTTAACCAACCGGTTAGATATAATTTATTAATTTTTAATAATATATATATATTAAATAATGATTTATAAATTATAAGAAATTTAAGAAATTACAAAAAATTATAAAAATATAAAAAAAATATAAAAAAATATAAAAATTAAAAAAAATTAAAAAATCAAAAATAAAATAAAATAATAAAAATAAAAATATTAATTTTTGTAGAACATCATCTTCGTTCAAGTGGTTTGACTTTTTTTTATCAATGAGAATTTGATATTTGTTTGAATTTTTCTCTATAATTTACATATTATTATTATGTTTGTAGGTTAAAAAATTTTATTGATTAATCGAAAATTATCGGTTAACCGAACCAAAAAAACCGAAACCGAAATATCGATTAACCGAAGTTAATGGACCGATTTACGATTAATGATTTTGAAAAACCGAAGTTAATAGATCAGTTTTTTTTTGGCTAATGGATCGATTAACCGGTCCATACTCATCTCTAACTATTTCTAACCAAATAAGGAGAAATATTATCTCACCTTTTTTTCACTTAATTAGCCTATCCAAATAAAATTAAACTTAGTATTAAACTTTAGAAAGTATTAATTTGACTCTCCAATTTTTTTATTTCATTTTGATTTTTGCTTTGGAATTTATAATTTTATTTCAATTTGATCCTTCTTTCACAAAAATGCCCCCAATATAGTTCCATCATTTTCAATCATGAGGAATACAATTGTTTAGATATGATTATAAGTGAAAATTTATCTTCTTGTAAATAATAACAGTAAAATCAAAGTAAAATATGAAAAAAATTTAACTGATGACAAGAGATTATAAATGAAAAACTTAATCACTAGCACTAGTATCTATATATATATATATATATAGAACTGTCAACTAATTATCCTACCCAAACATGGATTTCAAATGTAACTGAAGATAATAAAATTCTAAATTTCTTGAACATTCTAGAGCAAAATGATCAAATTAAAACAAAATTAAAACCTTAAAAATCAAATTGATAAAATTTTAAAATTTGTTGGGCCAAACCATAATTAACCCTTTTAGGTAATTAGTAAATAGTCCTCTATTCTTCACCCTATGAAAGGACCCAACTAGTTCCATCTTACTATGAAGGGCTGTGAGAAAAAGCAGCACTAGACTTTTCAAAATATCATTTTAAAGCAACCAACTCCATTCTTTCCAGAATGCAAGTGCCTCTAAGTTTCACCAAGCATGCAAACCAAAAACAACATTAATTATTAGTGTAGAACTCCATAATTAAGGTTTGAGACATTAGCATCTGTGAACACATTTTGTTGCAAGACATTAGATACTGATGTTTATAGCTCACATTTCAGTCCATATGAAGCTCCTGCATTGCAGTTCTAGGACACTATTCAAAGTTGTAATGCTTGTCCACGGCTTCTGAGACATCCCAAGTGCATGACATCCCTTTGGGAAACTCCACCAGATCACCAGCCTGAATCTCCACGAACTCGTCTGCATGCCCTTCTGGAAAAACCTTCACCTTTCCCTCCAGTAGATAGCATGTTTCCTTCGCTGAGTATGTCCATGGGAATTTGCTTGGAGGGCACCCCCACCTATTACACAGAAATCACAACGGAAGAAGTCTCATATCTTTCACTGCACTCTGTTTACTTATAAGCAATATGAAGCAACAGAAATCAGTTGAAGTACTTGAATATACATATACATGAATGTCATCAAAATTGGAGAAAAACATCAATGCTGTCGGATGAACTCAAGGTAACAATTTTACACAGAGCTGTGAATACTTATTCTTCTATTGACATAGTGACATCAGGACATGCATGTTAATAATACAATTGCATAAGTTGATCTCTTTTCCAATTGCATAAGTTGATCTCTTTTCTAGCCGCTTATGCAGAAAGTTGGTTATTCAATCAAATTTAACATGGTGTCAGAGAAAGAGATCTTGAGTTCTAACTTTCCTCCCCCCCACCACACACACACATAGCTTGGGTCAATCTCCTTAAGTTTACCCACCCACACATGAAGGAGAGTGTTAAGAATATAAATGCATAGATTGATCTATTTTCAAACAGCTTAAACTTTTGGAAAAGTTGATTATCCAATCAAATTTAATAATGTTGACTTAGTAGCTCAGTAATGCATGATAACATGTTTTAGGAATGACCAGATCAGGAATTATATGAAGAGAACATTAGTGTCAATACACACGAACCCCCTTATATCTACAAGCTAAGATGTAGGCATAGACTTGGTATAACTTTTTTAAAAAAAACTTTTTAAGAACATGAGTGCTATAACTTATCTTGGTCTCAGACTCATAATTATAATCCTAAAAAATTTAGCCCTAAACATACAAATGATGCTCAACTATAATTTTAAATAAAGCAAGTTTTCAATGTTTTGCATTTATTTCCATAAGACTATTAGCACCAGTGCAGTGCAGCAAGGGACGGATCATCAGGTATTCAGTTATATGAGGACTATGACGATACTTTGTATAACTCTAGGTTGGGCCAGGGCAGAGATAAGCTGAGATGATTTGAGTAAATATAAAGATCATCCTGCCCCTTAGATATCAATGCTATGATGTATGTGCCAACATACAAGAGCATAATTATCACCTTCAGCGGATGCCTACTTTGGCATCAGAGGGTAAATGGTGTGATGGTTCAATGGAGGGGCTAAATTAGGGGAAGCCTCCCCCGAGAGCACATGTTCTTATTAAAAGGAGAATTAGATACAAAATTTCAATTGTGACAATGCAAAAAATCACACAGCCCCAATCAACATTTGGGGTGGAAACAAAACACTTGGAATAATATACTGGAAGTTACTGAAGTTATATAATACTTGAAACTGCTTGAGAATGTATGCATTGGAGGATTTATCAAATACTATTTATTATGAATCAGGTCGATTAAGGTCAATCATATTTTTGAAGCTAAGACCTAAATCTAATCAGATACCTGAAATACTAAAAAATCACAGCCTGAAGCACAAATTTTCTTTAAATTTGGATCGGGTTATGTCTACTTCGTGACTTGGGTGAGTCAGTTCAATTGGATATTTTTGTCACCCATACTTGAATAAAGGTTTATACTGACTTAATGGGACAAATCAGGATTAGATAATTGTTGATCTAAATGGAGATCAACTTACCAAAAATTTGGGAGCAACTATATGCTTTCGAAAACTATCTTGATTTCTTTCCTATACAGCATGAATTAAGCGTGCCAGCAAGGCATATACTACCAACGGATTCAATAATTCAGCACCGAGAAAAGTTATTGATGAGCACGAATCAAGCCACTACATAGTAAAGGTGCTCTTTGTCATAATGTCATTGATGAAAGAAACATCGACATTAATGTGATCTAAGAAAAAGCTTATAGCCGGTCCATCCCTCCATCTCTAGTTTCCGGAAGTAGCAATAATCCCTATCCGGAACTCCAAAAGTTAAAGCGAAAATTGCACACGAGTTCAGGAATCAATGTGATGAACCTTGCCAAATTGTACAAACATGAATTTGAAGGACCTCAACTGCAGAATCGCAAATAATCCCACAAAATGCGGGCGAAAAGAAAAGAAGAGGGACAAAAGGATGCGTACTTGGGCCACTGGCGAACGCCGAGGTCAGCGAGCTTGGATTCGGGCGGGTTCCGTTCGACCTTAATCCCCAGCTTCTCCGTCGCCATCGTCTCCGCCCTGATGCGGAAGCAGAGCAGCCCCCGATCCTTCCTCCTCCACTGAGATCGTGAATCCCGAGTCGGGAAGCGAACGCGAGAGATTGCGTGATCCGCGAGGGCTGTGGCTGTGCACGCCATTTGTATCGAGAAACTTCCAGAATAAGGAATAAGGAATAAGGAATTTATGTTTTCTTTATTTCTTGAACCTTTTTTCCCCTCCTAAAAAATAAATGCTTTTTTTTTCATTTTCTTTTTTATTTTCTCTAATTTTTCATGGATCATTCGTTTCTTATCCAATGCTCTGTAGATAACATGAGCTTCTGCAGTGCACGGCCGATGATTTGAATAAGCTAATTAGTCCCTATAATTTTGTTTAGTTTTACATTAGTGCTCGTGCTTTGAATTTTTTTGCAATAGTCCTTACATTTCTTTTTTTTTTCAACAATAGTCCTTATATTTGTTTTTACTTAACCTAATATATAAAAAAAATCAAATTTTCCCTCATATTTGAATAAATATATAATATAACATTCTTAAAAGTTTTCAATTTTTTTAATATTATAATTTTTTAACTTACATTTCTTTATATTACACAAAACTCACATTTCCTTATAATATTATAATATTATATTATTATATTATATTATAATATAAAATGCTTAGACTGTTTATTTGAATTGGGAAATCAACGATCCTATTGGATGGATCACCATGCATATGGTTTCAACAAGGAGAACTTAGGCAGGACAATTCATTGTCTCTTTTATTTTTTCCTTATCTTTACACACTTGTTTGATCAAAATCTTAAGATTTAGACATGTAGACAGAAACGAAATTAGTTTACTCCATAACTCCAAAATATATGTATTTTATGATGGAATAAAAGTGGTATAGCACGCACCCACTACAATAAATTAGGAAAATTTCGACGCCAAGTTAGTATGATATTTCGATGCTTCTGTCAGCCGAAGTATCAAAATAAACGCTTAAGATCTTGTTTATTTCATGGTAGAGTATAATTTATCATGATATGATATGATTTAATTTTATATTTGGAAATACTTATAATAAGTAGTCATGGTATGGTACGGTAATCTCATGATTTAAAAATCATAAATTTTGGCCAAGTTTTCAAACCATGGATTTGATGATTTTTCATGATTTCATAAAATTTTATTTCTAAAATATCATCAATCAAAATTTATAATTCCTCTTATGTCTTTATATACTCATATTATATTAGACTTTTATTTATCATTTTTGATCGGCTTAGTCAAGACGTCGTTCTCCTCCATAGCTACTGTCATTTAACCATACTTTATTGCTTAGTCTAGCTTTTATGGAAGCTTTAACAATTTACGGACTGGTCGTGGCATTAGCGCTTTTATTTGCGAATCCTTTTGTTTAATCCTAGAAATATAAAAAAGTACTTTACATACCTTTTTCACTTTAATTTGATTTAATTTGGAATTACCCTTTGCTTCTTCGAATTTTAATTTTAATTTTTTTAACTTTTAATTTTAACATAATTTTAACACCATACCATCCTTCAAAACAAGATAATAATTTTTACAATATCATATCATATAATACAAATATCATACAATACATTATTAAACTATGCTTCACCTTGTCCAAACA
Source organism: Canna indica (assembly GCA_034359265.1). NCBI lineage: Eukaryota > Viridiplantae > Streptophyta > Magnoliopsida > Zingiberales > Cannaceae > Canna > Canna indica. The sequence continues at coordinate 12,405,354 of CP136893.1, read as the reverse complement.
AGACCTAAGTGCAGGCCTCGAAAACTAGTGGCTAATTGCAGGAGCCTAAGCATGACATTTTAACACTTGCAAAGGTGTCGAAATGTCTGACATATCGATTGATGCTTGTCACATGCATCGAAATATTTTTTTAAAAAATATTCCCTCAACATACCAACGCCGATATGTTTTTTTTAAAAAAATCACGAATTCTACTGCAACGTGCAGCGGAATTCGAGTAGTCGTCGCACATGAAATTCGAATTCCGCATGCGGTGGAATTCCAACCGGCGTGAAATTTAGACATTTCAATTTTTCGCACCTGTTCGAATTTCGCCGCATGTGGAATTGAATTTTGCGCCTGCTTTGATTTCGTGATTATGGAATTTAAATTTTTATTAAACTAATGATTAAAAAATTAATTAATTAATTAATTAAATTGATATCTAATTAAATAATAATAGTTTAGGATTGAATTTAAATATAATATAAACAAGATAATAACAAGTAGAAGAAAAAAATATATATATATAAGAAAGCACTCTAGCCTTCTTATCATGCCAAGTATCATGATAAGAACTATGCCAAGTGGTATAAATTTAAGTACTTTAATTATTTTTATAATTATTTAATGAGTCATGAATCCAAAAATAAATTTTGAATATTAATATATAATAGTTTATAATATTAATGTACATGCTTTAAGAAAATGAACGTGTATTTATTGCATTAATTTTTTTTTATGGTATGTAATGTTATCTCTGTTAATATTAGCTCTTTTGGATGACATGTTATATTACCTCTTTTAATTATGTAATATTACATTTCTTAAATATTTAATATTTAATTGACAAATATTCGCGTCATCCTTAATGAGCCTATTGAAGAAATTTAATTGAAATATATTTGATTTAATTGAAATGTATTGATATATAGATATTAGATTTAATTTAATATTAATTTTTTTGCTATTCACGTTACCTTGCAATACATTAAAATGTACTGATTTAATTGAAATGTATTGATATAGCAACATTGGATTTAATTAAAATATTAAATTAATTTTTTTGCTATTCACCTAACATTTTATTGTAATATTACTAACATTAAATTTAATATTGCTAATATAGATACATTAGAATGAAAAGATGTTTTGAATGTGGACCCATCACATTTAATATCAACATTTATTAATTTCTAAAATGGCGCACGTCATTATATCAATTCAATAAAATGACAAGAATGTGTGCATATGGTAATAATAGAAATCTACTATAAAAACATATTATATCATTTGTTTATCTCAAATATTAGAAGCTATTATGCTGGAAGTGAATCTGCAAGATTTGAGATATTTTGTGAAAGTATAACCTTAAACAATTGCACATTACTACTATATAAATAATTATGTATTAACAATAATTAAATATTTATTATACATCATGAATCGTCTCAAATGCACATTATGGGGGGATTTTGTAGAAAAGGTATAGATTTTTTTAAGCAAGATACAGTTTCTGGTCCAGTTATAATAATTATTCAGATGACGAAAGACAAAAAATATGAAGGTCGGTAATTCCTCTATTTTCTTCTTTTTTCCTCTTCAATTACGAGGGACATGACTTCAAGAAATGATTAGCTATATAATACTCTCAGTGATTATTATAAGTTATTTCAAGTATTTATGAAGTTGTGACTAGCTTAAGATTTAATTTATTTTAGATGTTTGGACAAATGAGAATCATCATCATATATGCTCAGCCAAATAAGTTCTCATCCAGACTTATCTATTTCTCAAGAAGTTTACCGTGATGTTACTAATGTTATTAGTATTCAGGATCTTACTGCAAACCCAAAGGTAAGGAATTCATGTGTACTTTATATAATTCTTTTATCATTGCTTCTTATGTTTAATAATATAGTTCTTTAACTTGAAAAAAATTTTAAAGAAGGGAACACACTAGATTGTGGAAATAATAGTTGATGTGGAATGTGAGAATGGTTGGTATTACATTGGTTGCAAGAGATGTCCTAAAGGATTGGAGGAAGTTGGAGAAAATATTATTGTATCAAGTGTTAGGAAATTTGGGGTAATTTCCTGCAGGATCTACAAAACTCGAACCCGGCGAGAAAAACGGAAAACCAAATCCGATAATAATAATGCAGAAAAATAAAAGACACAAGAGGGTTAATGTGGTTCGGACTCGGCGAGTGCCGATCCTACGTCCACAGGGAGAAGAGGAGACTGCTTGATTAAATCCAGAAAATAACTTTTACAATAAGAGTGCAATAATCTAAATCTCATTCAGAATATAGTAAATTATCTTAAATTAATTGAACCTAAAACTAGTACGGAGTAGATGCACTGTCTTTGTAAGATTTGTCTTGAAACTGAACTCCTATTGTTGTATGTCGAAAACTGAGAAGGGACACTCCTTAGGAAAAGAGTTGTAACGACACTCTTAATTTTCTGAATCTTTGAAACTCTCACATGAGGATTTTCTCTTGGTGTGAGATTATTTTAGAACTGCATATTAGGCCCCTATTTATAATAGAGGGAGAGAGCTGATTCATGCCTACTTTAGTGGAGAAAAAATCTTCAAGAAATTTGTTGCTCCGTTTGATTTAATCGGATGGCTGAAATGCTTCTTTGGACCAAAGAAACTTTCAAAATGCTTGGTGGCTTCACGTGATGCCTCCATCTTTTTCTCCCTTTGACTAGTCAAAAGCAATATTTGATTTCCACATCATCAATTTGAAAACTTCTGAAGTTATCATCAATTTGAAAACTTTTACGTGTGTCGCTGCAACATTGACATGGGTATATTGAGAAGATGATGGGCTGGGCTCCCAGGCCCATGATTATAAAATCATAGTTTATTTTGATCGAGTCTGGTTCAACATAGTTCAATCAAATTGGCAAATTGGTTCAAGCATATCTTGATCAAATCAACTCCTATTTGGATCTGGTCGAACTCGTTGGATTCGGTTCGGATCCAATTTGAGTCAATCTCTAACAATACCTCCTTTGATGAAAATTAGGGTCAATGCAATCCTCAAAAGTCATCCTCCTCTCCCACAAGGCCCGTACAGGACCTACGTCGAATCAGTGTTCAACTGGGCTGAGTCAGCTTCCTGCTTGGTCTTAGGAACCCACATAGTCATCCGAGTCTCCTCCTTCATTGTGTATCTCTGAGAAGGGATTTCCCTGAAAGCAAAATTTATACCTGATCCGGTGTCTGATTTTGCTGTGTTTTGCCTCGGAATCTAAACTGCTTCACGAAAGATGGATTCGTCCACCTTGTACAAATTATTCAACGTCCTTAGAGCCTTCAGTACCGTCGTGGCTCCATCCTGTACCTCCAAGACTCCTCCTGTAGAGGATGTCATATAGCCCCTAGTGTCAAGAACTCCAAGAGACACTAGATTCCTTCCTAGCTTCGAGACATGGCGAACATTTTCTAGGATCTTTGTCGAGCCATCATGCAATTTTAATTTCACTATTCCAAATCCGATAACTTTGCAGGGAACATTGTTGCCGACACGAACTACTCCACCATTGGTGCGCCGATAATCCACAAAGGTTGTCTGGTGTGGAGTCATGTGAAAGGAACACCCAAAATCCAGGAACCACTCATTAATGCTACTGGTGGTTGATCTGTTCGTCTGCTGACCTGGATTGCATGTTGCATGATCAGACATATCAGAAGAAGATGAAGAGGAATTTTGACCTGAGGTGTGTTGTCGCCGATGAGACCGCCGTTGCCCACGGCGTGTCTTAGCAGTGCGTGTGCCATCTGTCACGATCAGTACCTCAACTTTCTTAAAATCTACGTAAGAGGTCTCCACATGTGCGTCTTGACCCTTATTTTGCTGTTGTAATTTTTTCTTAAGACTGCGATATTCTGACTTGATGTGACCTCGTTTCTTACAATAATAACAAGTGACATTTGATTTGTTATCTCCTCCTGCTTCATTAGAGTAGAGAGCTTCTCCTTTTCCTCCACCAGAGGAATTTGTTGTAAGATGTGTGTCCATGAGCTCCTTAGACACAAGAGCGGTGATCACCTGTTCTGGAGTAATAGTAGTCTTTCCAAAAAGCATAGTTTCACGAAAATTTTTAAAAGAAGTAGGAAGTGAACATAAAAGGAATAAAGCATTATCTTTCTCTTCAATTTTGACACCCATATTCTCCAGGTCCATGATGATTGTCTGAAAAGTATTGATATGCTCTTTGACCGATGTGCTTTCTGCCACACGTAGGAAATGGAGCTTCTGCTTCAAAGCCATCTTACCGGTGAGAGTTTTGTCCTGATACAAGGATGCGAGTTTGTCCCAAATACCTTTAGCTATCTTTTGGGATGCAATTTCTCGAAGTGCTTCATTTGACAGGCTTAGGTACAAAACTGCAATTATCTTTTGCTCCTTATATTCTTTCTCCTCCTCGGTCCCATGCATCTTATCCTTACCAAGAATAACATCATATATTTTCTCCATAGTTAAGATCGTTTTCATCTTCATTGACCAAAGTGCATAATTGACATTGCGATCTAACTTCTCAATATCAAATTTGGTACTCGCCATGGTTAGGGAAGTATGCTCTGATACCAATTGTTAGGAAATTTGGGGTAATTTCTTGTATGATCTACAAAAACCCGAACCCGATAAGGAAAATAGAAAACCAAATCTGATAATAATAATGCAGGAAAAAACAAAAGACACAAGTGGGTTAACGTGGTTCGGACTCGGCGGGGTGCCAATCCTACGTCCACAGGGAAAATAGGAGACTGCTTTATTAAATTCAGAAAAGAACTTTTACAATAAGAGTGCAATAATCTAAATCCCCTTCAGAATACGGTAAATTATCTTAAATTAATTGAACCTAAAACTGGTACGGAGTAGAGGCACTGTCTCTAGATCTGCCTTGAAACTGAACTCCTGCTGCTGTATGTCGGAAACTGAGAAGGGGCACTCTTTAGGAAAAGGGTCGTAACAACACTCTTAATTTTTTGAATCTCTGAAACTCTCACATGGGGATTTTCTCTTGGTGTGGGATTATCTTAGAACTGCATATTAGGCCCCTATTTATAATAGAGGGGGAGAGTCGATTCATGCCTACTTTAGTGGAGAAAAAATCTTCAAGGAATTTACTGCTCCGTCTGATTTAATCGGATGGCTAAAATGCTTCTTTTAATTTGACCAAAGAAACTTTCAAAATATTTGGTGGCTTCACGTGATGCCTCTACCTTTTTCTCCCCTTGACTAGTCAAAAATAATATTTGATTTCCACATCATCAATTTGAAAACTTCTGAAGTTATCATCAATTTGAAAATTTTTACATGTGCTGCTGCAACATTGACATGGGTATCTTGAGAAGATGGTGGGCTGGGCTCTCAGGCCCATGATTATAAAATTATAGTTTATTTTGATCGAGTCCGGTTCGACATGGTTCAATCAAATTGGCAAATTGGTTCAAGCATATCTTGATCAAATCAACTCTGATTTGGATCTGGTCAACCTCGTTGGATTCGGTTCGGACCGAATTTGAGTCAATCTCTAACACCAAGTGTGATATGTTTGATTTTATGGGGACTCCAAGGTATTTTGTTGTTGTTTATATATATATTATATGTTATTTTTGGCGTAACTGACATAATGTATTATTAAAGGTCAAAGTTGATTATTGTGTGATGGATGCTAGCGGCAGTGTGTTACTTTTGATGTGGATCGTGATATAGTACAACTACTGGGTCGCACAACAAAGAAACTCAAAGAATTCATAAGGTGCTGTTTGGTTAGCGAAAATTATTTTCTGGTTTGGTTTCAGTGAAACTGAAAACTTGGTTTCGAAAACTTAATTTTGGTTTCTAGTTTTTAGTTTTCTGAAAACGCGTTTGATTAATAAAAACAACACCAGTTTTAGTTAGTTGAAACCAGAAAATATTTATTTGATTATAAAAAATAATATTAATTTTCCTTGAACATTTTTAGTAGTAATTAAATGTTTAGTTAGTTTACAAAATTAAATATTTGTTAATATGGTTACAAAATATTTAAATGATTTAATTAATGAAGTTAATGGTAATTTAAGATTTTTTTGTTCAATTAGATATATAAATTAATTAATAGTTATTATAAAATTTCAAAAAAAAACAAGTCCAATGATCTAAAATTAGGTTTGATTAAATTATAAATAGACCAACTTTAAGAAAATTGAGTTATTTAAAATTTGGGTTTGAGTCAATTAGATATAAATTGGTTTAATTATTTTATAAATTTAAGATAAAAGTTTGAGTTAAAAATGATTATTTTTATTTTTATTTTTAAAAATTCGATATAGTTTGATTTATTTTTAAATTAATTAATTTTATAAAAAATATTTATAATTACAAAGTTGTCACAGCATTTTGATAACGAAACCGACAGTCTCGAAACCACAGAAAATAACATTCTATTGTTTTCATTTTTATTAAGAAAACTGGTTTCGATTCAGTTTCACGAAAACACTAAACCAAATACGTTTTCGTAAGCAGTTTTGATTTCAGTGAAATTGAAATCATGAAAACAGACTTGATTTCGTTAACCAAACAGGCCCTAATGGTTCTAGAATCATTACATATATGTAATGTTTTGTGTGCAAATTAATATTATATTATGATTAAAGTGTAACTTTACTTATATATTTGATTCAGGATAATGATGATAATATGTATCCTGCGGACTTAGACAATCTATTGGACAAAAAACTCCTTTTTAAAATTTTGGTTAGGTCTGACAATAAGTCTAGTGATGTTGTCTTTATCGTTATTAAGTTCTCAAGTGATGAAGAATTGATAACTAAATTTTCTGCCAATATTTCAAAGAACAACTATAATGTGAGTTAAATTTATGATCAAAACATATATTAACTGCTAATTGTATATGACAAGTCCCATATGTATACATTTATTTTATATGAACTAGCTTGATTATGCTTATGATGGTATTTCAAATTTGACCCCAAGGAATTTAAAGTAAGTTATACATACAAGTGTTTGAATATCAAGATTAAAATTTTATTCGATTTTGGTTTATTATAGTAATCTTGATTTATACAATTTCTATTGATTTGTAGGACTCGGTGTCAGTGGAATCAGATGCAAGTACGTTAATTAAAACTCCGTTTAAAATAACAATTGAAGCTATTGATCTTCAAGAAAATATTGATGGTGATCCTCAAGTACATGTCTTCTACTAACAAAAATTGAAGATTCCAAAGGTGGAGCGTTGAGAAGTCTTGATGAATAATATCTGTAGTTACTATATATATATATAAGTTTGGGAATTTATCAACATGTTATACTCAATTTAATTATGGCATAAACTTTTTTGATAATTCATTTTACATCTATTATATATTGATTGTTTGCATCTATTTTAATGTCATACTTTATTTATCTTAATCAATAGATAAATAATTATATTTGAGTTTTCCAAAGATATTCATACACTTGAATTTTCGAATGGAATTAATTGTTTAATATATAGTAAAAAAGCTATGAGTTTTTTTAGAGGATTATTATGTGCTTCGAGAATCCTTAATTTGTTCTTGGGATTATTATCATCATAATCAATTGATTTATTTTTTTAGATATGTCACAATTCATTACAAATCTTCAATATTTAAGATAAATTTTTTCAATACATTCATGCACTTGAATTTTCAAATGGTGTTAATTATTTAATATATAATATGTCGATATTTTTTTCAAAAAATCTATCATTTCTATTCATTTTACCATTTAATTACTTATAATCAGATCTTGAAATATTTACTACTTGATAATTTTCAACTGACTTTCCAAGTACTTGAAGTACTTAAATACTGTTTAATAGATGAAAATAGGAGGATTTATAATCTCGATCCATGCAGTGATATCATTTTGAATCCATTCCATTTGAATTGGCACTTTCTTCATCACGATTATTGGGAAGAGATATCTACAGTAATTAGCCTTGGGCAATTTTTTTGTGAAAATGTATGTCTATTCAAACACGAACCACACGTTAAAAAATCTGGTCAAATTATAATTGTTCATGTTGACTCCTTAGTTATAAGATCAGCTAAGCCCTATTTAGCCACTCCAGGAGCAACTGTTCATGGTCATTATGAAAAAATCTTTTTCACTTATGGGCAACTTATGTCGCAGTGTCTAGGGTGACCATAGGAAAGACTTAAAGATTTTGATTTGTAATTCAGAATGTCATATTGAAAAAGAAACTACAAATATTGTATACCAAGAAGTTTTTCGTAATTTATAAAATATTTATTTTTATATTAAATTATTTGTGATTTATGCACAATATTATTTTTCAAATATTGATATATATTAATAATAAATTTATTAGATTTAATGTAAATTAAGATCGCCGCGCATCGCGCGGGTCTTATACTAGTTATATATATACTAACCTTTAAAATTAGGGGCGAAGCCAGAAAATTATCTGAGAGGAGGCAAAATATAAAATCGAACATCACGGGGGCAATTACATGGCAAAAAAATATTTTATAATATTTTTAAGGGGACAAATATAGTTAAATACTAGTATATTATATATATATATATATATATATATATATAGGGGAACCAATGTTGGGGCAATTGCCCTCGTGCCAATACATTGGCTCCGCCCGTGCATTAAATGAATTTGATGACTTCAAGAACTCTGATAATTAATTTTAAAAAGAAGAAGAAGAAAAATATATAAAGAAAAAATTAGTAAAGACGGGATAAAAGGGAGAAGAGAAGAACAGAGAATAGAGCAAGAAAAAAAAAGAAAAGAGAAGAAAAAAGAGAAAAGATAGAAAAATAAATGAAAATGGTTGAAGGAAGAAATGAGAAAAGAATAGGATATAAATATAAAGTTAAAAAAATATTAATAATAATAATAATGTCGAGAGGTGGGAAAACTACAAATATTGTATACCAAGAAGTTTTTCGTAATTTATAAAATATTTATTTTTATATTAAATTATTTGTGATTTATGCACAATATTATTTTTCAAATATTGATACATATTAATAATAAATTTATTAGATTTAATGTAAATTAAGATCGCCGCGCATCGCGCGGGTCTTATACTAGTTATATATATACTAACCTTTAAAATTAGGGGCGAAGCCAGAAAATTATCTGAGAGGAGGCAAAATATAAAATCGAACATCACGGGGGCAATTACATGGCAAAAAAATATTTTATAATATTTTTAAGGGGACAAATATAGTTAAATACTAGTATATTATATATATATATATATATATATATATATATATAGGCCGGGGAACCAATGTTGGGGCAATTGAACTCTGATAATTAATTTTAAAAAGAAGAAGAAGAAAAATATATAAAGAAAAAATTAGTAAAGATGGGATAAAAGGAAGAGGAGAAGAACAGAGAATAGAGCAAGAAAAAAAAAGAAAAGAGAAGAAAAAAGAGAAAAGATAGAAAAATAAATGAAAATGGTTGAAGGAAGAAATGAGAAAAGAATAGGATATAAATATAAAGTTAAAAAAATATTAATAATAATAAAAATGTCGAGAGGTGGGAAAACTCTCGCATCCTGCCTAGGCAAGCGCGCTCGCATACCCGGGGGAGGATGCGGGCGCGGGCATTCGCTCGTAGATTGCTTGCACGCATGCGTACCCGCACCAGCTCGATCATATGTGCACACTGGTATTTTTCGGCACTTGGTACGGTGCTGATATGTGATACAAACATATCGACGCCCGTCGCATGTATATATATATTCTTTTTTTACGTTTCGACGCTTTTGACTAGCATCGAAAATATATTTTTCGCCAATAAAAGAAGAATTTGTTGTAGTGACATCAACTTATCATTTTTGGAAGAGAAAATTAATAAAAATATCTCGAACTTTGACGTTTTTAACAAATATGACACATTCTTTTATTTGAAATAATTGTGTATTTCAACTTTTGAATTTGTAATAATTATGACCTCCCATTAGATAGCTATTTGTTTACTTGTATGTGTGATGTCAGCAAATAAAATTTATTTTTTAATTGAATACGTCATGTCACCTTAAGTCATACGTTGCGTAAAAATATAAAAAAAATAAAAACAATTTCACATCAGCCGACAATAACTAAAAATATATAAAAATAAGCTAACATGGATTTTTTTATTAAAAAATATATATATATAGTTATTGTCTACTTACGTGGCCATAATTATTATATTCAAAATTTAAAATACATAATTATTTTAAATAAAAAAATAAATCATATTTGTTAAAAACATAAAATTATGATATTTTTATTTTTTTTTTTTTTAGAATGGTATTGCAAGACCAAGTATAAGCAATGCAGAAAAAGCAATGTGGTTGGAATCTACGATGATCTGAATGAGACTGCTATATTCGGATACAATGCTGAAAGCTAGCCATCATGTAGCTTGGTTTAATGGCACCTCAACCTGATCAGGAAGCTACAATATATCTTAACTAGATTGGATATCTTTCGACTTAACATGTGACAATCAAACTTCCTTAATTTGTAGGAATACTTGCGTGTAAAAAGTGTACTCTTGCTGTTGCCTTTTTTTTTTTTACTGGAAATAAAAAATATATTAAAGCCAACAAGAGTCGGACCCAAAAATATCATCCGACAAAATCTCCTCAAGCTTCGAATGATGAATGGAGGACCAAATCCTCCCATCCTTATATAGTCGTGCACGATTTGCTGTTCAATAAGCAATTTTATTTGTTTTTCTAAAATAAAACGAGAAGTCCTCCACATTACATTTAGAACTTAGTAAAAAAATATCAACCACGTACAAGAGCAAAATGGACCATGGGGATTGTAATTTTCTATTAATTATATTCATCAAGATTTTGAAGTCTAATTCAATGACAAAAGGGGAAAGGGTCATGCGCAATGGCAAAACGAAAAGCTTAAAATAAGAGGAGAGTTTCTCTCAATAAATGAGCTTAATTGTAGCCAATAGACAATTGTCATTGCCATCCGGAAGTACGAATCCAATCTCAACTGCATATATTAAGGAAGACGCATTATAATTTATCTTAAAAGTGTCTTTTGTTGGGGATCCATTTTATTAGTTGAGAAGAGCGGATGATATTTCCGTCGTGTAGTATCTATTCCAAGTACAATTTCTAGAGAATGCAAGGATTTGTATCATCAAGCTTTTGGTGTTGCCTAGCTATATATCACATGCATGCCAAAATGACAGATACTGTGTATGCATCTCTAGCTGTCTGTCCTTTACTATACAACGCTAAGTACCCCTAAGCTGAAAGAGTGTCTTGTTGTCACCTAGTCTAAGAAATCGTACACCCTATATTGAAGAAGCATGAGCACCATCTATACCATATGTGCCGGACTCCAGTGACAGGACTCCGGAGTTGAAATATCTTATATTAAGATTCATATAATTAAGATCTCATGCATTTCAACAGGAGTTGTGTCTTCTACCATCTCCAACAGCAATAATTCTTTTCGAAAAAAACTTGAGTCCAGCTGCCGCTGGACCCAAGCTTGTGCCGGCCGGATGGCATGGGCTGGCTGGGACCCTCTAGGGTCCTAGCACAGATCGCCGTGCACTGGGGAGGGTTCCGGCTAGCCCATGCCGCCCCATGATTGGGGCGGCACTGGCCAGCTTGGGTGCAGCGGCGGCCGCACCCAAGTTTTGTCCATTCTTTTCTCACTATAATAAATCATTAATTTTTTGACGTCAAAATAAACTAATATTTCGATGCCAACAATAGTCAAAATGAACATACTGACGCCAGCAAACACTACTAGAAATTGAGTCTTCAGCAACGACTATCAGCAACGGCCGCTCAAGCCGTTGCTATTTGCAACAGCATTCTTACGGCCGCTCAAGCCGTTGCAGATATGTTGTATCTGCAACGGCTTTCTAACGGACACGCGAGCCGTTGCTGATGATTTTAATTATCAGCAACGGCTTTCTAACGGACAAGTGAGCCGTTGCTGATGATACCTTATTAGCAACGGCTTTCTAACGGGCGAGTGAGTCGTTGCTGATAAGTTTATATAGGTCGCAGATCGCGCCCGACCCTTCTTCCTCCCGCTGTTGCCGCCGCCGCCGCCGCCTCCTCCTCCCGCCTCTCGCCGCCGTTGCCGACGCCGACGACGCCGAGCTGCCGCAGCCGTCCGTCCTCGACCGCCGATTTCAGGTATTCATCGTCGCCCGACCGTCTCTTCCCGTTGCGGTCGGCGGCGGTCGACCGATGGCCGCCGCCGGATCTTGTACAGTGTCCGGACACTGTACACCGGCGTCGGAGTCCACCGGACTCCGACGCCGAAAAGAGTAGATTTATGATTTTTTATTTTTTTTATTTATATGTTAATTAATTATTTAGATTAATTATTTAATTGGTTAGATTAATTATTAGGGTTTAGATTATTTTTTAGGGTTTAGATTAATTTCGGAATTGTCCACTTCTGCAATGTGCCGGAATCGTCCACTTCGGACGCGCGCCGGAATCGTCCACTTCGGACGCGCGCCGAAATTGTCCACTTCGGACTCTTGCCGAAATCGTCTAATTTGGACTCGTGTCGGAATTGTCCAATATGGACTCGAACTGTCTCGAAACATTTAGAAAATAATCATTCATCCGACGAGTTGATATATTTCACGTACGCATCGACGAGTCGGATATGATTTAGCAAAACCTTAGATCCGTTCGGGGATTGTATGTTCGTGTAAAAGAAGTAGATGATCTTTTATACGACGTATAATTCTTAAATTGTCCATCATTGGACAATTTCAGAATATAGTTATTTGTACTGCACTTACGTTTTTATTTTAACTGTTAACTAATTATTTTAAATTTCGGCAACATCTCTCTTGTTCTCCGATACGCGCCCAGATGATATGCGTATTCGGAGAACTGTAGGGAGATGCTGCCGAAATTTAGAATGAAGTTAGTGGTTAAAATAAGTACTTAGTGCAATATAAATAACATAAATCCCGAATGGAATAGGACAATCTCACATAAAGACATTAACCAAAGAAATTGTCATTGATTGACAGAATCATGTCGGCTGATCGAAGTTGGATGTACCGATGTCTCGATCGTGGATCTTTAACGAATGAGTTTCGATTAGGCGTAACGTACTTCCTAAATTTTGTCTATTCGAATCGGAATTTCGTTAGCATGGGTGATCAAATCCGATGTCCGTGCCGCATTTGTTCGAATGGACAATTTTTGGATCGGGAGACTGTCACTCTACATCTATATACCAAAGGATTTGCACCAAGATATTTTCTATGGACTTGTCACGGGGAGTCACGCGAAGTTGGGACGTCGAGCAATCCTGTCGTTCAGACATATGGTGAATCTTCCTCTGCTGGTGCTTCTTCATCCAGTCAATGTAATCCCTATAGAACTATGATACTTGATAGTCTTGGGGGTCAATTCCACCTGAATGATAATGTTGATCGGCCAGTTCTTCAGACATCAGTCCCACCAGATACTACAGCGGTTAATATCACAGAAGTACAAACTGCGGTAGAGATTGAATTACCGAATAAAGAAGCTGTAGAATTTTACGAGATGTTGAAAGCTGCCGATGAACCTTTGTATGAGAATTGTCCTAAATACACTAGGTTTTCAGCAATGACACAGCTCTTAAACATCAAGGCCGATTGTAATATCAGCGGAGTTGCGTATGATTGGATTGCTGGATTGATTAATGGAATGCTGCCTACTGATAACAAGTTTGAGCCAACTTTTTATAAGACTAAAAAGCTAATGAGAAAATTGGGGCTTGGGTACGAAAAAATACACGCGTGCCAAAATAACTGCATTTTATATTATAAAGAAAATGTGCAGTTGGATAAATGCCCTGTATGTCAACATCCTCGTTACAAGGAGAAGAAATCGGTCCGACAGAAAAATATCTCGTTTAAGGTGCTTCGGTATTTTCCACTAACACCGAGGCTTCAAAGATTATTCATGTCGGAAAAAACAGCCCCCTACATGAGTTGGCATGCAAGAAGTCGTGATGATACAGTAATGACTCATCCATCTAACAGTGAAGCATGGAAACATTTGAATACATGTTATCCTTCATTTGCTAGGGATACTAAAAATATCAGATTGGGATTGTGCACAGATGGTTTTAATCCGTTTGGACATTCTGCAACTCCTTATTCAGTTTGGCCAGTGCTGCTGACAGTTTATAATTTGCCACCGTCAATGTGTATGAAAGATGAATTTATTTATCTTTCGATGATTATTCTGGGTCCTAAGGGTCCGCGAAAAGAAATTGACATATTTCTCAGACCCTTGATAGATGAATTGAAAACATTATGGACTGATGGAGCTGTCACTTATGATTGTCATCGGAAGCAAAACTTTAATTTAAAGGCCGCAGTCTTGTGGACAATCAATGATTTCCCGGCGTACGGCATGTTGTCTGGTTGGAGCACTCTCGGCCGACTCTCTTGTCATCGTCGATTCCTACCGGTTAATCATCAGTATCAAAAGAATCATAATAAATTTACTAAGGGCAGAGTCGAAAGAGATGGGCCACCACCGATGTTGTCTGGTGAACAAATGTTAGCACGTGTTTCAGCACTTCCAGATATAGTATTTGGTCGCAATGAAAGAGTGTCAGGTTTTGACCAAACACATAACTGGGTGAAAAAAAGTATCTTTTGGGAATTGCCCTATTGGAGTTCATTATTGATTCGACATAATTTAGATGTCATGCACATTGAAAAAAATGTGTTTGATAATATTTTCAACACTTTGATGGATATTTTCGAAAAAACTAAAGATAATGTCAAAGCCCGACATGATATGAAAATACTTTATAAAAGACCAGAGTTGGAGTTACAAGAGGTCAACGGACGATATCTGAAACCGAAGGCCCTATATGTGTTAAATAAACAACAGATCAAAGATGTTTGTCAATGGGTAAAAGAACTCAGATTACCCGATGGGTATGCTTCAAACTTATCTCGATGTATGAACGTCGATGATTGCAAAATATCATGGATGAAGAGCCATGATATATTGTCATGTATTCATGCAGAGATTACTTCTGATCGCATTTCGAGATCTTCTACCTGATAATATTTTGGGTCCGTTGACTGAATTAAGTATGTTTTTTAGAAACATCTATGCAAATGTCCTTCGAATCGAAGGTATGTCAACACTTGAAAATAATATTGTTGAAATCATATGCAAGTTGGAGCAGTTTTTCCCTCCTGCATTTTTTGACTCGATGGAGCATCTACCGATACACTTGGCATACGAGGCACGAGTTGGTGGCCCCGTTCAATATCGGTGGATGTACTTATTTGAAAGATACATGAATCGTCTGAAGAAAAAAGTAAAGAACATCGCAATTATTGAAGGATCAATATCTGAATCGTATATCATCCAAGAAATTTCAACATTCTGCTCATTTTACTTTGAATCGACAGTACAGACAAGATTTGATCGTCTTCCACGTAACGACGACGAGGGTGTTCGATATTCAGATGGACGTTTAAATATATTTTGTCACTCTGGTCGTGCTTTTGGTTCTCGTTCAATCTCGACACTTAAGCGAGGAAGAGTATCATTTGGCACACTTGTATGTATTACTTAATTGTCCAGAGATTGAACAATTCATTGAAATATTTGACATTGAGATGGTGCAAAAATACTCTATTCACAACGATGAAGAATTGGAGAGATTACGGAATCGTGATTTTCCTACTTGGATTCAGACTTACAGCAAAGATCACAGAGCTGAAATTAGGGGTGAGAAAACTTCAACGATTCACTGAAACCGAACCGAAACCGATCGAACCGAAACCGATTTAACCGAACCGAATTAATTTCGGTTCGGTTTTCGGTTAAAGAAATTTTTGGGTTCGGTTTTCGGTTCGGTTCGGTTCAGTAAATTAACCGACGGTTCGGTTAATTTACCGAATTAACCGAATATATATGTATATATATGTATATGTATATATATATATATATATATATATATATATATATATATATATATATATATATATATATATATAATAGCAAATGTATTAGATCTTGTCATTTGTCTTGGTGGTTAAGTTTTAGGTTTAGCATTTTCGCCGGCCCGGGCTCGAATCCCATGTGTAATAATATTTATTTAACATTTGATATATATATAGTAGGTGTTAGTTATATATAAATTGTTAGTAATGTTTGCTAAGATGGTTAGAAGGGTAAAAATTAAAATTTAATTCTCAATTGGCCGAGTTCGAGTCCACTTGCATGCTTTGAATTTATTTTTTTCTTTTCGGTTAACCGAACCGAACCAAAAATTCGGTTAACCAAACCGAATTAATCGAATTTTTTCGGTTCAGTAAACGGTTAAATTTTTTTCTATGGTTCGGTTCGGTTAAAACCGAACCGAACCGATGCTCACCCCTAGCTGAAATAGATGAAAGAAAATTTGAGTTTGTTAGTGGACCGTCGCGACTTGTGTCGTGCTATAGCGAATATTTTGTTAATGGGTATAATTAAATTTCACACGGTTGAATATGCATTTACAAAGAAGACGATGAATGCTGGGGTCTTGTGAAAGGGACAACCTATGTTGAATGTGATATGGATTTTTATGGACTCGTGGAAGAAGTGATAGAGTTGCACTACTTCGGCTTGAAATCAGTTATTCTATTTAGATGTCATTGGTTCGATACAACAGAAAGGGGCATGAAAGTTCATCCAAAATACAAACTTGTTGAGGTTAATTACAAATCTAAATTGGCAGCAAATGAGCCTTTTATATTGGCATCACAAGCCGAACAAGTATATTACGCGAAGTATCCGGCTGGAAATAAAGATAGAGCATATTGACGTGTAGTCTGTAAGACAAAAGGTAGAGGAAAAATTGATCCGATAGTAGGAGAAAATGAGCTGATACCTGATATGACACATGGTTTCTATCAAGAAGATGATCCTCCTGCTGTAGATCATATTATTCCAATACTCGAGGATGCAGACACAACGTCAATTCAATTAGAAGTTGAATATGCTAATGATGACGATCATAAAATTGAGGAAGCTGGAGATGAAGAAGATGAAGAAGAGGAAGAATTCGAAGACTATTATTCAGATGATGAGGAATAATTGTAAAGTATATATTTTATTAAATATATCTCTACTATTTATATAATAATCTGATTATATGTTTGTTCCACAGATATGTCTGGTCGTGGTTATCGACGCAGGAGAGCTTCGGAGTCTCCGATCGGTGAGACTCCAGCACTTACTCATGCTGCTGATCCTCCTGTTGCTGATCCTTATGCCGATGATACTGCCGAGGCTAGTACATCCAGACGCAGGCGGCCACGCGGGCCGAACAGGTGGCAGCCTCCACCAGCCACAGAGTCACGTAGATTGATTAGCGTGATTGAGGAGCGGTAATATATCATGAATTATGAATCATTACAAATTCATTATATCATAATATAATATTAAAATTTATTTTTGTTGTGCAGGTTCGAGCAAGAAGAAGTGCCGAGGAGCATTTCTTCTACTATTCGACGATACATGCACGGGGCATGGCCTACGTGGTCTCACGTGCCTAGCGAGCACGTCGACATGTTATGGCGCGAGTTTGAGGCACATATTATTATTATTTTTACATGCATGATGATTAATATTGTTACTGATATTATTATTTTGCAGGCTCGCTTTACATGGGCCGAGGACCAGAGGCCATTCATTTACGCTGCCTGGGAGGCTATTTCTCGTGCGAGGTACAACGGGCAGCTGGGGCAGGCTCGGTCCCAGACGATGGCCCGAGCTGGGACCACTAACATCGCGGAGACTCGGGGATACGGCCCCGATTGGATTACTCCGGATATATGGGACCAGCTCGTGGGAATATGGTCGACGGATCGATGGCAGGAGGTTTCTCGGAATGCGGCTAGAAATCACATGTCGTGGGGAGCAGCGCGTCACACCGGCGGTTCTGTTGCATTTGTAGTGCACGCGAACCGTATGGTAAGTATACCTTTTAATTATATATTTTATTTGTTACTATGTGTACTAATTAATGTATTTGTTTTGTAAATGTAGACGACGGTGTCGGATGACGGGAGTGTCCAGCGACCCTCCCCGATGGCGGTGTTTGAGCGGACTCACCGTCGAGCACATGGGACGGGGGAGTACATCGACAACCACGCTGCATACATTATGGTTACTATATATATTTGTTTAAATTATTCATTATATATTTATAATTTAAGTTTTATGATAAATATTAAACAAAAAATCAAACTCGAGTAGGAGACCTACAGCCAGACAGTGGTGCAGCACGGGGGCACCCCCGAGGACTTTGACGCAGCAACGTGGGTCGAGGCCGCAGGTGGCTGGGACCATGACCGCGTATATGACTTTGCAGATAGTGGTCATGCGCGAGCCGTACTAGGGCCACTTGGGGCACCGACCCCTCCGGTCGCTGGTGAGCGGCCGTCCACCTCTAGATCTAGTTATGGTCATAGTAGCAGAATAAGGACTCTAGAGGAGACGGTCGCGCGTCAGAGTCAGATGATGGCGGAGATGCATGCTATGCTACGCAACATGTCAGATCATCCCGAAGCACGCATCTCTTCGGCATCATCTAATCCATCGTCCTCGAGTCAGTCCACGCCGGTGTACACTCAAGCACTCCAGACCCCGCCATATGATCCAGACCATCCTCCATCGTCATCGTGAGATTTTTTATATTGACTTTGTTACTGAGATATTGGACTTGTTTAATTTATTTTGTTTGGATATTGATACTTCAATTTTGCATTTGAATAGTTTTTATACTATTGTGGATAATTATCAATATAAATATAATTATTTTGATGTATATCTTGGTGTATTTGTGATGTGTGAATGAATGTGTGTATGAGTGTATGGGTGTGTGAGTTATGTATCAGATAATGTATCAATGTATCGATGTATGGAAATTTTAAATTTTAAATTTTTTCGTTACCAGGTTCACATCATCAGCAACGGCTTTCCCACGGCCATCTGTGGGAAAGCCGTTGCTAAAAGTTTATCGAAAGCCGTTGCTGATGACCTACAGCAATGGCTTAGCAACGGGCTTTTACTAACGGCGTTGCTACGGGCTCATCAGCCGTTGCTATTAATATTATCAGCAACGGCTCCGCGTCCGTGGCAAAATCGTTGCTGATAATATTTTTAGCAACGACCCGAGAGGCCGTTGCTGATCCGTTGCTAAGTTATCAGCAACGCGATTTTCTGCCATGGCTCCCTTGCAACGACGCCAGCCGTTGCTGATGCCCATTTTTCTAGTAGTGAAAATTGATGAAAACAAGTAAAAAATGACGACAGCCGAAATGAACATTTCGACACCTGCTGACGCCGATCAGCGGGCGTCGATAAGTTCATATCGACGCCTACTGATAGGCGTCGAAAACTTTTAAAAAATAATAATAAAATCTTGCATATTGGCGTCTGTCAGAGGCGCCGATATGCAAAAAAAAGAAAATTAAAAAAAAATCCCGAGGAAATCATTTTCCTCGACGAGGGCCGCACGCGGTATTTCGAATACCGCATAAAGAGTGCGGGGCAGTGTGATTCCGCTCCGCTCAATTTTCGCCGTGTAGCGAAAATCGAGCGAGCGTGGCACCAAGCCGTTCGATTTTCGCCACGCGGCGGAAATCGGACAAGCGCAGTGCCGAGCCGCTCGATTTCCGCCGTGTGGCGAAAATCGGACGAGTGCAGTGTCGACCCACTCAATTAAATATTATAATTAAAAAAAAATATTTCGAAAAAAAAAATAGAAAAAGAAATTAAATGAATACCCGTTAAAAAAAATTGTACTAACCTTTATATAAATTCGGTAACCTTAAAATTTTTGATAACCTGAAAAAAGAAGAAGAAAAATTAGATAAAGAAAAAAATAGATGAGAAAGAAGAAAGAATGAGGAAAGAAAAAAAAGATAGGAAGAAAAAGAAGATGAGGAAAAGAAGAGAAGAAGATAAGAAATATTTAAAGAAGGGAACCTGAGGTAAAAATTTTAAAATTACAAAAAAAAATTCAGAGGCGGGAAATCTCTCGCCTCGATTTCACTTGGGCAAAGCGTGGTCGCGGGCGTGGGCTCATGCGCCCGCTAACCTGCCCCGGCGAGCATGGGCTTGCGCCCGCGAGCCTGCACGGATTGTGCGGGCGGACGCTAGCGCGTTTCGGCGCCAATCGCCAGGCGTCGAAAAGTTTTTGGCGCCTGTAGCATGCGTCGAAAATTTTAAATTTATAATTTTTAGAAGAAAAAAAAACATTTTGACGTCATTGAAAGACGTCAAAAAATTTTCGCCTAAAATCTTAAGTTTTGTTGTAGTGTCTCCTACCTTTCTGAAGCCTCCTCAGCAGCCACAACATTCTCCATTACTTGGTCCCAAAAACATATAAAGGGTAGATCCTTGATAAAAAATATGTTAATTAGAAGTAAAATTTTTGGGAAACTAAAAACTTCATTCCTTATTCGATTGACACGAAATATATGGATTACTTTCAACAAGGATATTATAAGGAAATGATCAATAGTAGAATGAAAAAAATTATTGGTTTTGGGTTGACCAATATTTTTTAACGATGAAATTGTGTTCATTCGTTTTTTAGATTCGTTGATCGTTGATTCATCGACTATCGATCATCAATTTATTGAGCGCCCTTAAAATGAATTCTTAAAGTTTTCGACGAAAATCTGACATGTCGTCGAAAATTACCGATGAATTAACCTGTTGTTGAAGACATGTACAAAACCTAGTCGATAATTAAGTCATCAGTAATTATCGGCCACTTTCCGAATGGAATATGGTAATATAGTAGTCAGTAATTATCAACCACTTTTTCGATAGTATTTATAATCGGTAATTATTGATGAGCTACCGACCAAACTTTTGTCGGTAGTACGTTATCGAGGAACTACTGACAACTTTTCGATTAAAACCTTGGTCGACAATTACCGACAATATTTTTTGTTGATAAACTATCGATACTTTTCTCAACCAAGGTTTTACCGACGCAAATTTTGGCCTTGGAAACCAGTCAAAATTTGGTCGGTAATTAAATCAATGTTTCTGACAAACTTTCGACCACTTTTCGACTCCAATTAACGGCTGTCTGAAATCACTACATTTCTTGTAGTATCAACACGCATTTGTTAAGAGAAATATTTTTCAATACAATTGATATATAATAAGATCATTATGCAATATTATCAACGCATAAAACTCGTCGAGAACAATTAATATTTTTTAAAAAAATTAAGATATATTTTTTGCTTGTAAATTATGCATGAAAGACATTTATTGATTTTTATACATAATCTAATGAATTATCTTCTAAAAATTATATTGATTATCGGTGCTTTAAGTCTGCCCGTGATTTTGGTTCCCGGTTTCGCCACGGGTTCAAATACTGTAAAAAGTTAATTTGATACTATAAGCCTTTCTTATGCATTATCCTATCATCCATTATATATGTATGGATGGTTCGCACCAATGAGGACATTTAGTTTCACCTTCATCGATTTTCCTTGATGCTGATCAAAATTAACAAACACTTATCATTGCCTCCCAACATGAGCAAACTCCTCAAATTAATTAATCGCTAGGGAAAGAAAAATGCAATCAACTCAATTAGTCAATTGCCAAATAATGTGCAGTCCATTTGATAGCAGAATCATCCACCATAAGAAAGCAAAGCAAAAAATTAATGCTAGCTAGAACAACTCATGTTGCTGTAAACCTAAATTTCCACTGTCTAATCATTCGATGACTATGGTTTCACTCCAACACTAATCTTACTTCTCATGGTGAAACATGAAGAACTTAATTAATAATTAAGAAAAAAAGCTGCTTGAAAACTTAATTTGATATCACCAAAACTCAGGTAGGCTTTCCACCACATGACTGCCCTAATCTATGATGCTTCCTCCTTACCCAAACATTTACTCTAATTTAATTAATCCCACTAATTAGTTTAATTACAAGACCAGATGCAGATCTGGAGTTCATGGATGTCACCAATTTGCTGTATCTTCTTGAGATACAATTGGGAAATACTATTAAGAGGTTAATTATTTAGCAAACTTTATATATGTACGTTAATTGTGCATTGCAAGTTTGTGATTGAATGCTTGTGCTGGGTGTAATCCATGCAGTAGATAAGCCTGGCAATCAAGATTAATTATCTACTAGAGTGTTCATTAATTAATTTGTCTTCAATTCCCAGGCCATTCACATGCACTGTGTATATATATAGCTAAAGTTTCAACGATATATCTTACTGATCTTAATTGGACTTGCTTCGGGAACAATTAAATGATCCCTAAATAAGGATTTTATTCTTCTCCTCGGGATCGTTTACCAATTAGAAAAAGCGAGAGATGTTTAAATTAATTGTAAGATGCGGCAAAGTCTCATGCCCTTGACTTTCTTTCTACGGTATTAGCTTTTCATCCAAGTCCACCGGCGTAGCTGCCGGCGTCAACTTTTTCCACCAGCTTGAGATATTTAAGCCCGGCCTTTCCACCACCTTATGTCGAAAACTTTGTGGTGTACTGGCAATTCAGCTCAATATATAATAATAAGGCCGGGCATGGCGGCTTCCTCGGGGTCGGCTGCCGGAGTTCCTCCGGGGTTCCGGTTCCACCCGACCGACGAAGAGCTCCTCCTCTACTACCTCAAGAAGAAGATCGCGCTGGAGAAGTTTGAGCTTGAGGTGATTCGAGAGATCGACTTGAACAAGATCGAGCCATGGGAATTGCAAGGTGATATATATATATATAGTTGCTTTCGATCAGTTTGCTCTTTATATATAGCACTCTATATATGTTATCTCTCATGTTTCATAACTATGAACATAATCATATGTATAATTTGCTTTATATACAATTATAATGAATAATTATGTGAATAGAATTACATATATTCATTGTATATAATTAAAAGAACAATATATAACCAGTTTTTTTAGCAAATTAAATTACTATATATATATATAGAACGATGTAGGATAGGCTCTACGCCTCAAAACGAATGGTACTTCTTCAGCCACAAGGATCGCAAGTACCCAACCGGGTCCCGCACCAACCGCGCCACCGCCGCCGGATTCTGGAAGGCCACCGGCCGTGACAAGTGCATACGCAGCAGCTACAGCAAGATCGGCATGAGGAAGACCCTCGTCTTCTACCGCGGCCGTGCTCCCCACGGCCAGAAAACCGACTGGATCATGCACGAGTACCGTCTCGAAGACCCCGACGACGACGTCGCCGCCGCCACCGTATGCTATTGCCATCTATCTCTATTCTCTAGTATTATATATAAATCAGCTCAGGCTTCTTTCTCTTTCTCGATGGATCGATCTCTCTTCTTATCGAGCAGGAGGATGGGTGGGTGGTCTGCAGGGTCTTCAAGAAGAAGTGTTTCTTTAAGGTCGGCAGCAGCCGCGGCGAAGGAAGCACGGCCGTGGAGAGCCACATGAACGCGGCGGCGGGCCACGAGCAGACGCGGGCGCTGGTGAGCTCCCATTTCATGGCGCGATCAAACATGAGCCACCGCCACTACCACCACCACCACCACCACCCCACCCCCAACTTGTACTACTACTCCGGTCAGTACGTGCAGGCGAGCTCCTACTCCCACGCCCAGTTGCAGGACCTGCTGACCAACCACCGGTCGTCGACGTCGGGGTACGACTTCCCCTGCGACTCGGCCAAGCTCTACGACGGGGGAGGGATGGAAGCTGGCGCCGGCAGCGGCTGCGAAGGAATGCGGAGGGAGACGAGCCCGAATGAGTGGACGGTGCTCGACGGGCTGGGCGGCGCCAGCGGGGCGGCGCAGATGAATGAGATGGCGAACCAACGTGGCGGTGAGATGGATTTGTGGGGATATGGGAAGTAATTATAACCATGCATATATGCATGTGGCCAAATGTTATATTTCTATACATAGACTCATAATGTTTATGCCAGCCAATTAAATGCATGCATATATATTTGTATTTGTATTTATAGTTTATGCTATATATATATATATATATATATATTTGTATTTGCATATATGAACGAGTGGCTCGTGGCAATGGGATGTATTTGAACAGGGTGTTTAAACTATGACGAGGGGCGGCCAAGAAATAGTGTGACTAAGGTAAAATTTTAAATTGAGATTTTTTATTTATTTAATAAATTAAATTAAAATAATTTTCTATGCAATTTTTTTTTTTTTTTGAGATGAGTGTTTGAAGAAGTTGGGCGTTGCTTTTATTTGGAATTGTGAACGACCGACTATTTGAGGCTTAGTCGCTTGGAGCCGACGAATATAAAGAAGACGAAAAGTTCGAAGATGGAGCAAAAATTTCGTTCGGATAATCTGCAATTACTTCAAACATGATACATATAATGGTCCACATGAATCATGACCCCCAGCCCACGTATTAATTCCGACGATGAGTGAATTCTTTGGCAGAATTCAATTATCTGATAATTGTCAAATAATACGTGTATTATATATATTCGTATCTTGCATGCTTTAATTTCTTTTTTCATTTTTTAAAAATTAAAAATTATTTAAAAGAGAACTATAACGTGTAAACTAATAAAAATACTAATTTTTTTTTGCAAAGTAATAAAGTTAAATTGAGTCTATTTAATTCCAACAGATGAAAATTAATTAATTATGCACACAAATTCATCGTAAAAAATAATTAGTAAATAATAGAACAACCTAAGGATAATTAATACAATACAAACAATAATTAAATTACACTCCAAATTAATCAATTAATTAAATCATATAATATTATGCTAATTAAAAGTATATTACAATGGTCTTTAATACTTAATCCTCTTATTTAAATTAAACTTTAAAAGCATCCATACATTAGTTCCATGGTATTATAGGCTTATAGCCTCACCTCTCCCACTTTTCAACGTGCTTTGATTCATATGCATGCATGTATTAATTGACATGCATGACATCAGACCCATCCACTTAGGCCTAAGGCAATTGCCTTATTGGCCTAGTGGATGGGCCGGCCCTAACTATGATCAAGGAGGATCGATGCTACTTACTGTTGATAGCAGCATCTTGTATGTTGTCTAGAGATCTAGATTTAAATCCTAATATGATCATTTATTGTGATTTTTTATCTTTGTTAAAACAAAGATCGAATCCGAATTACCAAAGTTTAGAATTCGAGACCCAACATAATTAATTACTTGATTAAATTAAATTATATTTTTAATTATTTTTAAAATAGTTACCCGTTTGGAGTTTACTATTTAGTCCAAACGGGTAGACCCACCTACCTTGGTCGGGTCGAGTCGGGTTTGAGAGGCAAAATTAAAATCTCGAACTCGCCCCCAATCCAACCCAATTATTTTTAATTGGATTGAGTCAATTTTTTCTCTAAATCTGACTCGATTTTTGAACAACGCTAGGAAAAGGGGGGTGTATAAGGGGAAAGGGCACTTTTACCCTCCCACGGTTTAGAAAATTGCCCCTTTTTCATTCCGATTCCCTAAAAAATAATAATTGGTAAGTTAACTTTGCATGTATTTATCACATCAGTGTTGAATTCAGCTAAGATAATTTATAATTAATTACAGCTTTACATCAGCAAAGACAAATCTGACAAAGGTCGAGTCTGCCGCCACTGGGCGACTGGAATCCAGCCAGATATGAATTGGCCGACTCAGTGTATGCTAAATCAACATTGTATTTAACTTATCTCTAATATAAATTTTTGTTCAATTCTAATTTAAAATCTTCAATTTTGTTTGATTTCATTTATAGAAAAATTAACTGAAAATAACAATTATTTTATTTAACTTATCTCAATTTAATATTGTAGATATTTGAAAATTTCGAATGAATTGTGCATTTAAAAGCTGCATAAAATATAATTTAATTCAATCAATGTTTGACCACATCACATGATTCACGCCGTTTATTTCTAGTTCAAATCAGTTTACACTTTACAGCACTCAATTTAATAATTTAATTTATAATATTTGATCACTCGAATTAAGTCCTAATAATATATTAAATGATTTTTTTGTAGGATTCGTTTATGAAAATTGGGAAAGGATTTGATTTGCGTCGCTTGTTCAGGAATGGACGGCGAGATCGACAAGGAATTAAAAAGCAATTCTTATCTTTTTGTACATGATGTGATAGGAGGATTGTTCAAATAAATTTAAGTGGTCTCAGTCCAGTTTGAGTCTTAAAAGAGCCAAGTTTGGACTGCGAGCAGAGAAGAGATCGAACCTTTGGACCGAGGAGCGGAGCTGCGGAGAGGGAGATGGCGAGGAGAGCGGACGAGGAGTACGACTACTTGTTCAAGGTGGTGCTGATCGGCGACTCCGGCGTGGGCAAATCCAACCTCCTCTCCCGCTTCACCCGCAACGAGTTCTGCCTCGAGTCAAAGTCCACCATCGGCGTCGAGTTCGCCACCCGGACCCTCCAGGTACCCGATCTCACAAACCCTACTCGCGATTTCTCCTTCCGATGTGGTAGCATTCCGCTGGATCTTCTGTTTCACGTGTCGGAAACGACAGATCCATTTTGGTCTTCATGAATCTCGCGGATCATTAAGCTCGGACTGTTCAGCTTTTGACCAAAATAAGTGATTTTGAATTGTGGGTTTTGGGAACTTATTCATTATCTTCTTTTTACGCTTTTGTTTCTCGCGATCTTCCGTTTGATGCTCCAGATCAGAGTTCTGGAATTACTGTCCTAGATCTGGATGATTTTTTCTTATTCGATCTTGTTTATCCTTGCATTTGTACTGGTGCTCTCCCATCACAACATGAACTTCTTCTTGAAGAAAGTTCGGATGTTGGTAGTTTTTATTAGGAACTTCATAAATATTGACAACAAGGATTCGTTTCTGGAAATGGTTTCTTTAGCTTACTGTCTCCTATTACTGTTAACTGGCCAATACATTTGATGTTGTTGGCCAATAAATAAATTAACGAAGAGAGGGACGATAATACATCATGTTCATAAACGTTTTCCTCGTGGATTGTCCGAAGCAGAGACACATTCAGGACCCAAGGGTCAGTGGTCCGAGAAATTACTACCACAAATGATGTTATTATATATTACTAAAAATAGAGACGGACCATAAAAAAAGAAAGCTGTGCATTATAAGCAATCTAGAAGATAATATTATCATATCCAACAAAATGAAAAAATATAAACATTTGCAACTACAAGTAATGCATTTGATGTTTGAAAATAAACAATTAATTAAAAGTATCTTATAGTCGCATAGACTTAAAAGAAGAGCATTCCCGAAGTGCTATAGGGTAGGGAATCCCATTAACCAAAGCTTTGATAGAAGGGTTGTAAACAATTAAAACTACTAATGAGCAGCTCAAAGCTCAGCTTGATAAAATCTCATTTAAACTTGACTCAATCCCTAAACGAGTCAAGTTTGGGCTTTAATTTTAGTTTTAGGCTCAATTTGTAAATAGTTGATTTGAGTAATGGAAATCCCAGTTCATTAGTGTTTGTGCATAAGTGTATTTTATTTTTTTGAACAAGCTCATTTGATAAGCTATGTAAAAGAATATTACAATTGATCTAATTTAATTCTACTTTGTCTAGTTGATTCAAATCTATTTAACTTTTAGTTGCATTTCCTTGATTGCAAGGCGAGTTTTTCAACTTGCATGAGCTCAAGCTTAGCTCATTTAGCAACATCAACGAGCTAATACTCATCAGTTTTTCTCGTTTGAGATATTTGAAGCATATATTAATTTGATTTTCTAGTTCCCAAAATGATTTGTTTGTTACACTTCGCATGAACTTCACATTTTGGTACTACTAATTTTAGTTGTGCAAGATATTGATGATAATGTTTTTGCATAACATGTTAACGTCGTGCACATTCTTCGATATATGTTCTCTTATCAGCTACTCTGTTGACTTAGTTTCAGCTTGCTGTCAGCATCCACTTCCACGTTTTCATTAATTTCAACTACATGCTTTCACCTTTCAATTTCCTACATTTTCTAGGTAGAAGGTCGGATAATAAAGGCCCAAATATGGGACACGGCAGGCCAGGAGCGATATCGAGCAATAACCAGTGCCTACTACCGTGGAGCACTTGGTGCTATCCTAGTATACGATGTGACCAAACCAACAACTTTTGAGAACATCAGTCGGTGGCTCAAGGAGCTTCGCGATCATGCTGACTCCAATATCACCATCATGCTCATTGGTAACAAGACTGACCTCAAGCACCAACGTGCAGTGGCCTCAGAAGATGCCCAAAGCTATGCCGAGACGGAAGGTCTCTCTTTCATTGAGACATCAGCTTTGGAAGCTACAAACGTGGAGCAGGCCTTTCAGATGATTCTTGCAGAGGTATATCGAGTCATCAGCAAGAAGAACATCTCATCTGATGAGCCTGGGCCTGAAAATACTGGAGGTGTTAAAGAAGGGAAGACCATAGATGTCGCTGCACCAGAGTCGGACGGCACAAAGAAGCAATGCTGCTCAACTTAGTTGCACCCAGTCCCATTCTTATGCTTGTACTGGATATATAAATTTAGGGGCTTGGGGTCCTGAATTCTTCTGGTGCTCCAGGGTCATGTGATTGTTTGAGGCTTTATTTTTTCCCTTGGTTGTTTTCCATGCTGTTCACATCTTTTTCTGCTATATTCCTTAGCTATTATATCCGGAGAAAGCTTTGATTAATGTATGTGCGAGGACAAAGAAATTTGTCATCTTGGCATTATATAATGTGATTTTTTGAGTACAATTGACAATTAACTTTCTTGGAACAAGATGTCGAAGCATTTAGTAGTTTATGAATCTCCTTAATAGCTACCACCAGATCACTCTATCTTGTTCTGGTGCATTTATTCACATCTAGTTTTGGGAAGATGACACAATTTACCAGACAAAATTGAGGACATCTGCTCCATCTTTGATCTTGAAAGCAATTCCTATTAGCACAACTTTCTTTACACAATACTGATTTCAAAAACTATTCATGGGTCAAAACTGTCTTTCAATTTTGAAGTCTCTGTAGCTGTTTCTATGTCTTAACCTCTTTTTGTTAGGTACACTTCTTAGAGTGCAACTTCTATGGGCGGATCCTGCCCATAGAAAATATATGAACGAGTGAACATGAGTAGAAAGAGTGAACATGAGTAGAAAATGAATGAATATGAATTCATATTCATTTAACTATATTCATTCTCTTTTTACTCATTCATATTCATTCAGTCAAAACTCATGTTCACTCGTCCATATAAATTTTTATGAGCGGACTGCCGGTATAAGTTTTTTTTCCACTTTTACTTGTTCTTCTTAGTCTTATCAACACGTGCTTTGCGCACGGCCTGTTGAATATGCCTTTCATGCTCTTTGAGCATATCCTCAATATTTCCTCCCGGGGGCATCAATGGTCCGGAGTAGTGAATTCTTTTGTTCCTTGTGCCATAACCCTGAAACCATAAAAGCGTGCAAGTAATTAATAAAGGAAGTCAGCTTTTGTTCTTGTTATCTTTAAAACTTTAAACCTAGATATGCTCATTGATGAAGAATTAAAAGAAAAACTTCTGAGAAGGGTGGTGATGCAAAATTGTCTACTGAAAAAGATCGAAAGAAAAATGTACCGATCTAGATACACATATGAACATAGTAAAAATCAAATCAGACCTTCAGTAAGTATTTGAATCATTCATTTAAAGCTTACCTTATCTATTTCTTTGATAAATATTATAGAAGGAGCTTGAACAGCATGCTATACTTCAACAACTATGAATGATGCAATTGTAAACTAGGTGTTATGAAGCTACTTACAACTGCGGAATCTTTTCTCGCTATTACGTTATCTTTCTTATAGGTAGAGGCAGGTCTATCAAGTGCATGCTTGTCAGAGGGCTCTACCACATCAAGCCGATTGTATCCGGAGTTTGCTGTGCTTCTTGCTACCATTGAATCTGCGAAGTCTGTAGTTCCTGGCTGATGCATGTAAGATCTCTGTGTCAGCAACTGAGGGCCATTTGACACCCGCACGGAACTGTAAGAGCGTCCAGATATGCGAGGATCTTGCTGATTCTCTTTTTGGCTCCATGAAGATCCAAATTCACCAGTGTGCATGCCTGAATGGTAGGTGCCACTTTGTGCTGTTCCTATTCCATATTTTTTATTGTACTTTCTACTGCTGCTTCCAAGATTTGTTTGTGACTGCTGCTTCTGTTAGAAAGAGAAAAAAAGTTCAATTAACTGATGGCATCGATAAAAGAATCGATTGAACCCAAAATGGCATTCTTCATCAGGGACCTTTGCAGTATAATTGAGCAGTATACTGCAAAAAGTGCATGCAATCATATTTATCTAGTATAATCCTGGCTCAAAAGATCATACCAAAGGTTCAAAGAACAGTTAAACAAAGCATCCGAATTGAATTCAGTTAATTGTTTCCAATAATTGTCAAGTGCTTCATGTTTTATTGACTACTCAATGAAACTTTTGGCAGAACCTTGTGTGTCTCTTCTATACTACTAAAGCACCATAAACGGTAAACCATCACAAGACAATATCTTTGTCTTTTCCAAATATTTCAATAAATATTTCTTAAAATGCAGAAATCTACCTGCAACTCTGCATGTGCATCCATCGCTTTGGTTCCTCTTGTCCCTTGTCCTGTTGAATCTGGTTGTTCCTTGCTAGCTTCTGTTTTTTGCCTTAAAAAGGATGTAAGAAGAAATTTAATGAAGCCAATATCCAATGGAGTACCATAATTCAAACCAATCCTTTTCATAAGTAGCTTTATTCCTAGAAGGAGATTATGGGCCATTGTCTAAATTATATTGTAAGTTTAAGTATACCTTATAATTTCCTCATTCCGAAGTTTAGAATCATACTCCTTGCTTGGTGGATATTTAGGCAAACTTGATGGGTCACAGGCAAATGGTTCAGTTTTGAAGAACTGAAAATCATAAGCAAATGTTAGTGGTCAATAAAATATCAAACAGTATTAAAACTTTTAAATGTGACTGGTAAGTCTTAAAATTTCTGCAAGTTCAAGGAAAGCACTCAACGATGACTCTTTAGAACTGTCATTAACTAATTCAAAGAAAAAAAAGTGGTCAAAGGAAATAGGGGTCATAACAAACCAACCTCATAGGAAAATGGAATCCCATGACAAGAGTAGAGATATTAGCCAAATATTATTTTGGTGAATCATTGGCAATATCATAATTAGAAACTTACAAAATTAAAACAGGGTATGGATTATATTGGAAGTGGTAGAAAAACTCTAAACAATTATCATTTGCTAAGTTACCACAAAAAAAATGTATCAATAATACATGTAAGAGAATGTCTCGGTAAGAGTAGTTTCAGAAGAAAATAGAAGCAGACCAAGTTTGATCTTTAAAATGTTCCAATAAACAACATAGAAGAAAGACCATCTTACATGAATTGCCCAAGCAATGAAATAAAAACTTACTTCACTGTCAAGAGCTGAAGCTGCAGTTCCACGATTTGCAGGTTCTATTGAAAGTAGTGAGTCCAAGAGAGTTAAAGCTGAAGAAGGGAACTCCTTGAATGTCTCTGAAACACAGCGCCTATATTGTTGATGAGGTTTGAAAATAGTTGTGTGAGGCAAATTTGCTTTCTTCCAATACTCATCCGATGGTGATCCGCAAAGCTTAAAAATCTTGTGCAATTGTTCCACCTGGGAATTGATTTATCCATCCAAAGACCAAACAATCAATCGATCTATTAATATTAGCAAATGGTTGTTTCATTTTTTAGTAGAATCTTGAGAGACCAGTTCATTTGAAAATAATGGATGATCAGTTCAAAGTGGATGACCACATGAAACAGGAGTTCCTTCAGATTGAGTTCTCTTTCTAAAACTTTTTTTATTTTTTTATTCTATCAGCAGTATTCACACATTCTTTGGATAAGTTATATCTGAGTTCTTAAAAATCAGTGTAATACCTCCGTTCTACCAGGCATGACTGGCTTCCCTGCAAGCAACTCTGCAAGAATACATCCTGAACTCCACAAATCCACAGCCACATCATACTCTGTAGCACCAAGCAAAAGCTCAGGGGGTCGATACCAGAGTGTTACCACACGACTTGTCAATGGCTGTTTCTGATCAGGATTGAAAGATGTTGCTAGACCAAAATCTGCTATCTTAAGAATGCCATTGTTGTCAATCAAAAGATTTGATCCCTTGATATCTCGATGCAGAACTCCTAGACTGTGGCAGTGATCAAGCCCTTCAAGTAGCTGTCGCATATAACACTTTACCTAAAGTGCATATTCAAGGGTGTATGAGGATATATGATATTAGAAAATTGAGCAAAAAGTTGATTTTATATATGTAGAGACCTGGGGTTCAGTAAACTTGAGATCAGGTCTTGCAGCAAGTCCAGCAAGATCATGCTCCATGTACTCAAAAACAAGGTACAAGTTGCATGATTTTTGTGATGCAACTATACCTTCAAGCTTTATAACATTTGGATGATTAAGCTGACGCAGAATATGAATTTCCCTTGCCATAAAGCGGACACTTTCAGGGTCCATGTTAACAAATCGCACTTTCTTTAATGCAACAATTTTACCAGTTTCCAGATCACGAGCTCTATAAACAGTACTATAAGTTCCTTGTCCAATCTGCAAATTTGATGTATTTAGCAACAAAGAAAATACTGATTCATCATCTTTTGAAAACGATCATAACTTACAAGATGAATGCCAATCACTGACACTTTAACATAAAATATATAATTCAAAGAAAATTTAGCATGGCCTTGAATTTAGTACCATAAAAATGCATCATCTCTCATTAATTAAGGATACAAAACCTATTGGCATGGCATGTCATCATGATGTGTGTGCTCATTGTTTAAAGAAAAAGATAGCGAACAATTAGCAATGACTCAATGAGTAGCCTCAATATTCAAGTGACTTCAAAGTTCAAACTACTAGTACCACATGAATGGAAGCATAACAGTCAAGTGGAAAAATTCAAAAGTTACTTATCATTTGCAGACCATTTCTTATATCCACAAGACTATGAAATGCCACTGAATTCAAATTTGGTGTAACCTGAAGACATCCTGCTTATTACTATGGTTGAAGAAAAAGAAAATTATAGAAATGAGAGAACAAACCATAGCACTACAGTTTTTCTATATTGCATAGGAAAAGTTGCATTCTTCATTCAAATGGCAGATTTTAGTATGCTCTTTTTTGTATTAAAAACTAGGGTAATTGCCTGAATATATTTTGAACTTTGAACTTTGTCTCAAATGTATCCTGAACTTTCACTTCACCAAATTGTATCCTCAACTATTAAATTTGTATCAATTGTATCTCTCCGTTAAAATTCCGTCACCTACTCCGTTATGTGTGACGTGGCTTGCACACGTGGATTAATATTTTTTATATATATATTTTAACACTTTCTCCGTCACCACCTCACCGAAGAAACTGCCGGACCTCGCCGGAGAAACTATCAGACCGCGCCGGAGAAACTGTCGGACCTCGTTCGTAAACAATTCCAATAGAAAAGGATTCTCCGGCGAGGTTCAGCGGTTTCTCCGGCGAGGTGGTGATGGAGAAAGTGTTAAAATATAAACAAATATATTTTAATCCACATGTGCAAGCCACGTCACACTGTTAACGGAGTAGGTGATAGAATTTTAACAGAGAGATACAATTGATACAAATTTAATAGTTCATGATACAATTTAGTGAAGTGAAAGTTGAGCATACATTTGAGACAAAGTTCAAAGTTCAAAGTTCAGAATATATTCAAGTAATTACCCTAAAAACTATAACCAAGTGGCATTAAATGCCAGTTCTCGGTTGATGTAAAGGCAGGGAAATATTTATAAGAAAATGGTAATCTAGTATTTAAGTGATTTGATTCTTTGGACTACATACTAATGGCTCGTACATTCTCATAATTGTCCTGAACAACTACGAGAGTCCAAATATTCATTACAATTAGTAGCATATTAGTATTACTATGTTGTCATTAGGTGCATGGAAGATATGTTTGAGTCTCTTGCTATGTTCATTAGAAAGTAGTGTAAATATAAATTAATCAGAGCATTAAACAACATGATAGGAACCAAAAACTTCCATCAATCATGATGTCAAACCATCAATCATTGGGAAAAGGGAAACCAAGTATGTTTTGAGTTCTAACCTTATCTAATTTCTCGAACGAGCCAGCTCTCCGAGGTTGCCACCCCTGTATTGCTTCCCCAGCTACAGAAGTTAGCCACGCCGGCCAGCCAGCGATTGCATTTTCACCAGAGAATCCACTCGGCACATCATCGATTTCCATACTAGCCCCAGCTGCATTTGGCATGCCTGAAAAATCTGAACTGTCACCTGTTGGCCTGCGATCGACAGTATGCAGTCTCTGGTGGTGCATACGGCCTTTCCTTGTACTATCCGCATCACCTGCATCCTCGTTCTCCCTTTCTTTAACTGGTTGGGGCAAGGTGGTAGCGACATCGTCTTGTGGCTTTGACGAGCTCCCGTTAATTGAGACATCAGCAATGGCTACTTCAACATCGTCTTCCTTCAAGGATTTTGTCCAGTGCGGCACACCATCACCGTCAGGCTTAACACCTTTGGAGCAGATGCAGCCCATAAGCAAAACTTGGGCGCACAGTTTTCATCAATCACCACCAAACCAATCGAGAGATGAAAGAAAACATGTATTTAACCTGGGTGCATTACCCAAAGCCAATAGTACTCCACTAATATTAGTCTGATTTCAATGTTCACTAGAGAGATCCTAGCATTCAACTTTCTGTAATCCCAAACTCTTCCAAAAGCTCTGAATAAACGAATACAAACTCCGAGTAGGTAAAAGGCCCAATCTTTTCCAAATTCTACAACTAGATTAAATTAGCCATTCCTACACTAGTGCTCTGGCAAAAAATTCAACTTGAATCCAAACATTTCACGAACACGAATGGTGAATCTAGACACACACTCAATGAATAAAACCCCAACTGCCAAGCACAAGTTTTCGATCAAAAACTACCGCCTTTCTGGGACTACACGAGAAAAGGAACATTATCTTCTTCAAAAAATTCCAGCCAGTAATTAGAACCCCGAGCTCACTCTCGAATAACAAATAGAGGGGAAAAAAAACCAAAATCGGATCAAAAATTTATTCTTTTTCCTTTTAAAAAGGAAAGAGGAAAAGATGATTGAGGAACAAAAGATTGGGGGATAGAAAGGGAAGCAGAGAGAGCTTTGCGGATTCGCAAGCCCTACATTCCTGCCGAGCCGATGCTTATTTTTTCCTCTGATGTGCCACGAAGAGGCGAGCACGATCATCCCGTGCGACGAGCAATCCATTCCACGCGTCGCCATCTACCCATACACCTTCCGCGCGATGATTGTAGGGACTACGGAAGATAACTGGGCCCCTCTTGCGAAGCTCGGATCAGTAATCAGGTGGGAAATCGAGTAGAGTGGCACAGTGTTGGTTTGCACTCGAACTGCGTGCGCGCCAAGTACCGCCGAGAAGGAAATCTCGGCCGTCTGATTCTTCTAGGTGGTGATGGGGGGAAACAGTTGCCTGTAACGGTTGAATTGGGGATAGGTTTGAGCAGTCCCATGCGCTTGGGCACATCTTACCGCCGTGAGTCACGTGACCGTGATGGACCATGGATTGGCTCAACAGTCAGCGAGTCCAACCGGCCCGGTCCGGCAGTCCGACTTTTTGCATCTTTATTTGGCCCATTCTTAAGATCCAGGGATCCATCGATGGGTAATTAACTTGCCCATCGTGGCACGCATTTTGCCTGGTCATTCTCTAACAGCAACGCAGGTAGTTAAGCGCGTAAGATAACTAGGTACGAAATAAGTGTTCCGTTCTCATTAATGGAACCTTTGACCATAGGCGGTCTCGGGGCAACGGCTAAATTACCCACCTCGGCACCGCCGTCCGATGTAGAGCGTGCGGCAGATCGACCAACCGTTCTCACCTCGTAGTACGATCACGTCGCCGCTGCTTGCAAACCCCCGTGCAGTTACCCCACCCGTACTGACAGCCTGTCACCAGCCCATCCGCATCGCGACGCTTTTCCAACTTCCAGTTTCCTTCGCCGCGAGTGTTTCCCTTACTGCTCTTCCGTTCTCGCTCTCCCTGTCCTTCTCTTACGGCGCTTCGGTTGGGGACTCCGATTCCTTTCAAGGAGGCTTCGCGATCTTGTTCTGCTCTCCGCTTCTCGCCGTTCCAGTTTCGCCGCCGCGAGAGCTCCTTCTCGAGGCCGCGATTGCTCGTTTTGGGTATCCGAATAGACCATAACCTCTTGGACTGGATTCAATGCTTTTGTAGGTAAAGTCCTCTTTCTCCTATATTCTGCATACTTGCTTGGTATTTTTGTTGGCTGTTATTCTGATATCCTTGCTTCTGTGTGGCTTGATGACAATTTATAACCACTTTAATTTTTTATGAAAATGAAGGTTTCTTTGTCTAACATTCGCAAGATGGTGCAAATGAAGTAGTTTGTATTACCCACAAGGTTGGTTTTTGCATAATTCATCAGTGATGCTGGCGTATATATAACTTCATTTTATTGCAAATTATACTTGTTTCCTTTGGTTTAAGCTTAATGATTTGCTTTATCAACTACTTACAGCATATGAGTTGTGAAAATAAGTTCAATTTTTTTCATAGTAAACCAATGTGGTTATGATAGTCAACTTTCTCGGACATGATAAATAGGCAATTGCCAGATTTGGTTTGTGAACATTGATTGTGCATTTGAAGAGAAACTAGGTTGATGTGCTGAGTCTAAAATTACTATTCTACTATGATGCAAACTTAATCGCTAATCACCTAAATATGGGGTCGTTCACATCATAGTTGTTAATGGAATTGTGCGGCATCTTGAGATTAAGGATACAATCTTTTGTTAGGATGAATTTATGTACATAGATATTTTGCAATGTGAAATTTTTCTCAACCAATTAGCAGATAAGCTTGCTTTACAAATAAGGCTGACCCCATCTCTTTGTTTTGTTCCCTTTGTTTCATCCACTTACCTTTACAAGGGCCAGGTGATACCTAGATGAGTTGAGTGAAAATTCAACTAGTAAGTATTTTTCAGATCATTTTATTTGTCCCTTCGGATTCATCCTATCTTATCCATTTCTTTGTCTTGTCTACCACCCCCATTCACAGATTCACTCAGTGTTGTTTACCTCGTTTTGGATGTTCAAAGTGGGATTGGGAAAAAGACTTTCTCTATGGAAATGGTCTTTTGGTGATTAAGCCTCATTGCCATAGCCCGTATCCTTGTCAGACCAAACTTATTTCCAGCCAATAGTCCTTGGACAAGTCCCTCCTATCTTATCACCAACTCAGATCCATTGACCTTGTCAACAATTATGTTGAATGCTTTTGTACTTTTGTACTTTTCGATTGGTAGTTGGACTACTTTTTTGTTTCTATTAACTGGGATTTTTCTGTAATTGATTAGTCTTAGAATTTCCTATGCCAAATCTTTGTCGTTCTTAATCGATTGAGTAATTCCATTTTTATTGAATTCACCCTTAGTTTTAAATTGTTTAAAAATTCTCTTAATATTTGCATAGTTATTTTGCATCATATTATCTTGTTTTTAGTTTTATCATTTGCAGCATCAGAACAGTTTAGTTTTTTTGTTACTGAAAATAGTTTCACTTTTTCCTGATTGTCGTAGATTTATTATTTTTCTTTTTGTTGAAATACTGCTTAGTTGCTTTTGGGAATAGATTGTAGATTATATTGCAACTTCAAATTACTTTAGGTGAGATTTGGCATCAAAACTCTAAGGAATTCACACATATTTCTAAGAATCTGACAAATTCAAATTTCCTGGAAAGCTAGAAAATTTTGTTTATGTACCCTTTACTGCATGAAGAATTTGATAAATTAGAAGAAAATTGTACCACATTTCTTATATTCATATATAAGTGCCAACTGGAAGCATGTTCTTCTACAAAAATTTAGTGTTACCTAGCATGCAGAGGATATTGAAGCTTTATTTGGGCATTTTTCAAACTGCTCTTTATGGCTGCTCCTTGCAATCTTTTGATTTTTGGCATAACTAGATAGGCCTATTTTAATGAGTTCACCAAATAATCTCTTTTAGGATGCTGCGAAGGAAATACATTTGCTCCGATGAAATCTTCTATGAGGGAATTGCTTCAGCGAAATTGTATCAATATAAATTTTGAGGAGATGGCTATCTTTTTCCTATTTCCGAACCAACTTGGAATTGATACTAGCAGATAGCATTCTATTCTTGGATTCTCTATTTCAGGTGATGCCCCTGAATAGTCTTGCCACTGATGCATTTGGTGTATTTACCATCTCACTTGTCTTCTTGACTGCCCTTCTTGGTCTCATATGCATCTTCCATTCTCTGTACTTCCAATTATGGACAAGGAGAAAACATCATCGTCAATTTAGCTTCTTTAATGGACCTTGGATTAGTCGTATCATTCTGATTCTAGTCTCTATCTGGTGGGGCTTTGGGGAGATATTCAGATCGACTTTTCTGAAGTCAAGGCTCTTCTCCAGTCATTCATGGCAAAAATATATCTGCAAGTTCTACATACTCTCGAATTTGGGATTTGCAGAACCAATCATGTTTATGATGATTTCCTTTCTTCTCCATGCTGCGCTTCAGAAGAGGGAATCTGGCACACTGAACCAACAATGGAACAGAAAGACACTTGGTTATGTTCTCCTTTTCTGCTTTCCAAATCTTTTTATGCAAGCAGTTGTTGTTTTAGTTGGACCCAGGTTTATCAATGAAGAGAAAAGTGACATGCAAATAATGATTCTGAAGTTCTCCACCTGTGTATATTCTTCAAAAAATGGCGAGACTGTATGCACGTATCCCCTACTAAGCATTGTAGTTCTTGGGGGCTTTTACGCTCTCCTGATCAGCTATATTACACTTGTTGGTGCTCGGATATTGTATTTAGTCATAAACAAAGTTTTGCGGCGAAGGATTTATGTCCTGATAACATCACTAGTCATCTTCCTTCCTTTGAGGGCTCTTCTTCTTGGAGTCTCAATGCTGCCTTCCCCAGGCAATCTTCTGTACGAGGCCATTGTATTTCTAGCATTCCTCATACTGTTGTATTGCACTGTGGTTGGGATCTGCATGCTAGTGTATCTTCCTGTCGCAGATTCCCTGGCTCTGACAGACATAGATCATATCAAAATTGAGGGTATGCCCTACAATGACTATTATTATCAAGGTCAGGGTGATTCTCTCATTACTAACCAGAGCATTCAAAGGTCAAGTAGTTCTGATGAATCTGCAAAGCATGATTCCATATCATTTTGCAACATGATTTTGGATGGATTAGCATCAGAAGACATTATAAAAACCAGATTCTCTGATGGTCCTACTATTGCCATGTCATCTGTGTCCCCACCACCTCCTGGTAGGTCCATAATACCCCTTAGAGAACTTGCTGCACCATAAGAACATGCTTGCTTGTTACTTTGACCTCTATTTTTGCGGTTGAACATCTTTTACTAAAGAAAGATTGTTGTAAAATGTGTATGAAGCAGTAGCTGTTTGAACATAGTTTTCAGTTTTCTTCATTCTACTTATTTTCATTGCTATATGAATTAATATGAATACTTGGCCAAATTTTTGCAAGTTTCATATGCTCATATTTTTGACTTGTTTTCAAATAAAATACGGAAGGCATCTCTTCTAGAATCTCATATATATATATCCTCTCATTGACCGTCTTAAAGCTTTCTCATCTGAGAATTTTCACCATCTCTCCGCTCTGCCGATTGAGACCTCCTCCCTCTTTAGTCTTCCCAAATGGCCTCGCCCAAAACTCTCTTGGGAATTTTCTTGGTCATATCCGCCTCTGCAGCATCCGCCGAGATCGAAGCCTCCCGTGCGCCGACCGCGTACGAGCTGCTGGAGAAGTACGACTTCCCCAGGGGCATCCTCCCGGAGGGAGTGCAGAGTTACCTGCTGCTAAGCGACGGCAGCTTCGACGTCTACTTCGCCGCCGACTGCGAGTTCGGAGTCGCCGGGTACACGCTGAGGTACAGCAGGAAGGTCTCTGGGAAGGTGCAGCCGGGGAAGCTGACGGACCTGAAGGGCGTCAGCGTGAAGCTCTTGTTCTTGTGGATCGGGATCGACAAGGTCGAAGTCACCGACGACGACCAGCTCAAGTTCTATGTGGGCCTGTTTTCGGCGTCTTTCCCCGTTTCCAACTTCGACGAGTCCCCCCGGTGCCGGTGCGGATTCGACTGCGCCGCCGCTAATGCCGATGCCGTGCTGGTTTCAGATGATTAGTTTAGGGCATTGTTTCCGATCATATGATCGATTCAAATTCTTCCTGGTAAGTGCTCTGTTTCTGTCTACTTCTCCCTTTGCTAGTTTGCTTATGCTCACAATTAATAAGGGTAGGTGGGGATCTGGTTAGTGTTTGTGATGGAATCATGGGATTCTTTCAACAACCATGTAACTTTTGTCTTATCTTTTACTTTTGATCCCCTTCCAATCCTGTAAACATTTCAAAATCTTGCTAACCCTAACTTTTTAGGAACCGCAACCGGAGTTCATCTACGTGCTTGAAAATCTAACTGATCGTCTTAACAATGGAATGGGCTAGTGCTAAGTTAATTGAAATCAAATTGATTGAGGACAAATTTGAATTTTCAAATAGTACATTAAGTGCATCGGTGAGTTGAATATGTGGAAATGTTAACGGTGTATTTGAACTAGGGTTGTCTCCGAGCGACTAAGTCGGAATCACTCGGATCCGAGTTGGTACCAAGCAAGTCGAAAAAAACTTATATAAGCTTTAAACGATTGAATATATTCATTCATTTTTTATTCATGTTTAGTCGCTTAAAATTCATATTCACTCGTTCATAGATTTTCTATGAGCAATCTGCCTATAGAAGTTGCACCCAGTAAGTCAATGTCAAAGTTGTCGATTTTCGTTTGGAATGTTGCTTGTTGGAAACTCCATTGATGCGCTAATGGACTATTTGTTTTTTGTCTGAGGCCCCGAGGGAGCTAATGCTAAGCTAAGGTTATACCTATTAGGTGGCAAGGAGTAAGTAAACCTTGCAATTTTCAGCCTGCCCTGATAAAAAATAGGTTAGGGTTGATGTTTATCGTGCTTATGCCGTTATCAGGCCGATCAATAAGGCCCAAACCCTTAACATGTCGGGCCAGACCGAGCCAAGTGTTGGTCACCGAATGATAATGTTAGGGTTGGATATTAACATATTTAAAACTCGTTAATTGTCGGATTTTTGGGCCGAATTGGCTCATAAATCGATTCAGCTATTTATTTTTTTTCTTTTTCGTATTATCAGACAAATGGATTGGGCACTGTCAGTGATTCCAAGCTCGAATATTTATCGGGACGGACCGAACACGAATTGCCGAGTCAAGAGTAAGTACTATGCGTGGTATGGATCAATAGACAAGCATTCCTCAGCAACAAATTAATTCACGATTATTATTCATGCTAGTGTAATCATGGTAGGTATAATGATGACCTAAACTTCAATTGAGCCACTAATGACATGGTGATCTTAGAGGTTTCCGAATTATCACTGGACACATCAGACATAGGGGTGGAAATAGGTCAGTCCAAGCCTATATGATAGAAAATTGGCTTGGGCCTGGCCTGTGGCCTGTTATAGGCTTAAATTTTGAGCTGATCCTGACCTGTTCATTGGCCTAGGCCTGGCCTGTAGCCTGTTAACGAAGCATACTTTTAATATAAAATATTGGTCTGGCTTGTGGCCTGTGACCTGTGTTTTATTAAATTAAAATAATATTAGTTATTACATTAAAATAATTTTAATATAAATATGTAATAATATAATATTTTATATTTTATATATTTATATATACATCACCTTAACAGGCTCAGGCCAGTCTATCAGGCTCAATATGCTTTAAATTGAGCATATGCCTGGCTTGATAAGAAAAATAGGTCTATTTCAAAGCCTTGGCCTGATTTATTTTTAAACATGTCAGGCCACATGTCCTTAACAGGCCGCCTAACCTATTTTCACCCCTAATCAGACACTAGAATGAACTTTTGGTGGGAGAGAAATGAAGAAGAACGATAAGGTACAATATGCATACCATATCTTT
The DNA here is from genome assembly GCA_034359265.1 of Canna indica. Classification (NCBI taxonomy): domain Eukaryota; kingdom Viridiplantae; phylum Streptophyta; class Magnoliopsida; order Zingiberales; family Cannaceae; genus Canna; species Canna indica. The sequence continues at coordinate 12,363,150 of CP136893.1, read as the reverse complement.
GGGTATCATCAATTGATGGGATCGATCGATCCTCATCCGGTCTCAGCATAGAATGTGTATCATACATATCATTGTTCGATCGGATCAGTCAACTAGTCATATTAGCCAATCATGAAACAAAAAGGTTTTTGAATGATGCGTTCATTAACCCGTCAATTGACCAACTAATTGATTCCATCATTATGCTCGATGTAATTTCATAAAAGGTAATTTTTTGATTTGAAAACTTAAATAGGTTGATTACGTTTGGCCTATGACAGTTTTTAAAGGGGTGAAGCAAACAACATAGAGTCATATGTTTATCTATCTTAAGTTCCTACTAAGAGAAAGATGCAAGAATTATGTATGTCCAATCAAAGTTTTTTTTAGGGTTCAACACTTCAACTAGCCCTAAGTGTAATTGTTGAGGATGGATCGACAAAGAAAACAACGAAGCACAAAAAGAAAATAGTGCGCACACGATTTACGTGGTTCGGGACAATGATGTATCGTCCATACGTTCATGGGCAAAGGAGGAGAAACAAATATTTACTCTTCAATGTTTGTTACTCCCAATGAGCATGGAGAAAATCTCTAATCTCCAAATACAATATTTTACACATTCGAACTTTCTCTCTAATCCTCAAAAATACATGATAAATGGCCGGATTATGTTATAACGATCCTTCGCCTTGACTCATATATAAAATTCAAGACACATGTAATGGTAATAAAAGGGGGTCAATACCAACAGTGATAAAAATGGTCATTAGATGGCATTCCATGAACCAAGGTGGTGCTTAAGTGGGATACATGTGGCATAGATGTGGTGCTAGAAGGATAAAATTGGATGAAGGCTTTCAACACCTTTTTTAGGTCAAGAAAATTGGGCCCAAAGATGGGACTTGATAGGATTTTTTTTCTTGCCTTCAAGTTGAGATTCGGTTGACTTGTTCAATCTTAATTTAGGTTATTAGTGTAAATAATTCGGCTGAGTTTAATTTCATATTTTTCATATTTGAAAAAAGAAATCTCCATGCACATCCTTATACTCATACCCAAAATTTAGAAAAAAAAAACATATAGAAAAAAAACACATATAGTTTGTTTTTTGAGTTGTGTATTTGCGTAAAATTAGACTGATTAAATAAAAAAATTTGAAAAAATGAATGCAATTTATAATTTATAAAAAAATATCCATTGCAAAGTACTAATTAGATGTACAATATTTAAACCCATGAATATAGGATAAAGCTAATATACTAATTCCAGTAGAACTGATTTATTTTAGGTTTTATGAAAAAAAAAATCCAAAACCAAATCTAACCAAAATATTTTAAAAGTAAAAAATTGGAACCTAAATTGAACCTAAAGAAACAAAAATTGTCTAGTTGTATCAATTGGCCAATTGGTTTCTATAAATTTCTTTTTTTTTTGACATCCCTAGTTATGATAATACATTTGAATCCTAATAATATACTTGTTTTATAGGATAAAGAATAATACGACAAGGAATAAATTTATATTCATTATTTATTTAGTACATAGATTATAAGAAAATAAGATTAAAATAATACATAATTAATATTATATCACATGTATACTAAATTTTAAGAAAATATTATCTAATACTTCATTGTTTATTATCCTATCTAATTCCGTAAAGCAAATAAACTATAAGTTGATTGTTGGAGTTAGCAAATGTTTATCATGGTGACCACATTTGGATGGCCAAATCCGAGTCCAAATACAAATGAACGCAGATGAATCTAATTATTCATAATATATCTATCCTTGTAATTTTGGACAAAAATGAATATAATATTTGCGACTAATATTTAGTATTAACAATGTAAAAACTACTTTAAAAAGAAAATATTAGATATATGCATGAAATATAAGCTTAGAACAAAATTTATTTATTTTTTAAAATGAAAAATTTTATTTCTAAGGAAGCATTTGGTTCTCAAGATGCCTGGTACTGGACAATGCGGATAATAGAATACAGGAGAATAGTTGCACATGACAGTGATTTGTTTCTTATTTATTTCGCATAGTACTAGATAAGGAAATTAATTTTGTTCGACTTTTGTTTCATATTAACACAACACAATATAAGACATATTGGACAAAATATCTTCAATGTTTTTACATATTTGAATGGTTATAAAAAATATTAATTAAACACTATACAATATATTTTATATAATATCATAATAATTGTTATAATTTATTTGTTTGAAGGACAGAGTGATCATTTTATATCATTGTACTACACTCATGGTTAACTATACAATCTATACCGAGTTTTTTCTTAGTATAAAAAATTATTGTCCAATTCGGCAGCCTGTTTTGCAAAACAAATACGATACAAAAAGATTTATCTTGTATAACATCATGCTTAAATGCGAAACAAACACACAGTTATCTTTTTTCCTCAATGCATTCCTTCTAATTTTTCTTTCCCTTGTAGCATGAATTCTGGATCAAGCTTATGGTATGTTTATATTAAGAATTTTAAGGCACTAATGCCACTTCTTCCGTTTCCTATTTAAGACCTACTTTATCTATCTATTTACCTGCTAAATAAATATAATGCTCCATGTCCCATTAAGATTTTTTTTGGATATGATAATTGCTGACCTTATCCAGATCAATCTAAAATTCTAGGCCAACGTGGGACAGGATCTAACATTCACATTTCTTGAATTTTATTCTTAACAAAATCCAACTAGTAATTGGGAAAATTTTCAAGACACAATCATTCCACGATACATTATGAACATGTATATATATATATATGGATGGATGTTGTGAAACCCCTGATGACTTTATCCAATTTATTTTACCGATGTTGACATGTAATGCAACAATAACTACAGTCCATAATTGCCAAAAATATCGATGCAAGATAACAAGAAAGATGGATATGTTTTATAACACCAAAGAATTTTTTGATGTAACCCTTTTTATTTACGAGTCCAAATCAGTGACTCCTTCGAAAGAAACGGTTGGAATTTGACGGTGCATCTTCAATTAAATAAGGGTAAATTATAGTGACCTCTTCCGAAGTTTAGTAAAATTATACTGACCTTCTCTCTATTTATAATTTTATCTTGTAATCCTCGTGAGTTTTGTAAAATATTACACATACCCCCTATTAACGGAAACCGTTAGTGAAATAATATTATTGAAATATTTACTTATTTTATTTTATTTTAATGATAAAAATACTCTCGGAGGAGGTCAATGTAATTTTACTGAACCTCAAGGGAGGTCAGTGTAATTTACCTTTTTAATATATTATAATTACAACTAGGGCTGTCCATTCGGTTCGAACCGAACCGAACCGAACCGAATTGGGCCAAACCGAAATTTTTTCTTTACCCAAACCCGAACCCGAACCCGAACCGAACATTTCCTAACTCGATTTAACCCGAACCGAAATAATTCGGTTCGGTTCGGTTTTCAACCCGAAAACCGAATTTTTAATTAATTTGATTAAAAATTAAAAATTAAAAATAATTATTTAATACTTATTTACTTAATTCAGTTAAAAATTAAAAAAAAATATTTTTTTAATTAATTCGGTTTTCGGTTCGGGTCGGTTCCCGAATTCCGGGAACCGAATCCGAACCGAAATACAAATTTTGGTTCGGTTCGGGTCAAAGAACCGAACCTACAATGGTTGAAACCGAACCGAACCAAAAATTTCGGTTCGGTTTTTCGGTTCGGTTCGGTTTGAACCGAACAGTGGACAGCCCTAATTACAACCAATAAATCAAACACACTAATAGATGATAAAACACATAGATTAACCATTAATTTCTTAAAGTCATCTTTTTGACTTCAAAATTTCGAAATTAATTTACATAACTTCAAAATTGAATCAGACACTCCAAAATGATAACATTGATTTAAAATTCATTCACACTAGTCTCATGTTGTCAAATAAGTATCTAAATACATTGAGCACTTAATTGTTCCTAAAAAATTAGGATTTACATCATAATGTACTATTACTTTCTTTACACTAATATTTCCCTAAAAAAAAAGCTTATATTCCACCTATATGCAGCTGTGCATTCCCAAATACATGTGTACAACATCACCAAAAATTATTCCAAAAAAAAAAGCTTATATGCTATCTTATAGAAATTGTGCATTCACAAAAAAAAATATATGCACAACTTCACAAAAAAATTATCCAAAATAATTATGCAGTAAAAAGAACTATAAATCCAAAATAGGGACATGTTGTGTTGCCCTTCTTTGCTAAATTTTCTTTCGCTTGGCATGTGGTTCACGCTGGGGTGTTAATTTGGCTTGGTTGAGTTGTGGTTGGCATGTGCACAACACCTTTCCTTGAAGTACTATTTGAAGCTTGAGTTGAAATTTCATTTGCATTAGCATCACCCAAATGTTCTCTTTCAACATTACCATCACCCTGATTATGCAATTCAATAGAAGAATCAACAACTAAAGATCTAAACAAAAGTAACATAGACAAAACTTTAAATCTGCTAATATCATTTCAATGAATTAATCATTTTAAACTATGAAATATATATATTTAATGCTACAATTCGGTACAATTCAGTGTATTAACAGAGTACCAGCAAGTTACCAAGAACAATATCAATACCTTAAAATCATGTGATGGTTACCATGCAATTCAGAGAAGGATCTATGTCAAAAAAATATGTGAGAAAGATATGTAGTTGATCTCAAATAAAGGAGAGCACTAATTAGTATGGCTTTGGTGCATATGAAATTATACTTCATTAAGGAGTTGATATGCCCTCTTCAGCTATTACTTTAAAAAAATTAAAGATTAAATTGCAAATACCTGAGTTGATGTCCCAATTGATGCTTGAGTTATACCTACAGTGTTAGCACCACTTTGTGCTTGATCAGCAGCAAATGCAAGGGCTTCTTTTTTCTAAAAAGAAACAGTAAACACATTCAATACAAAAGCTCACCAAAAATTGTACTTTCTCATTAGCATGAAATCGCACATATTTTCTCCTTAGCAGTTTTCCCTCTTTGACAACCCTTTATATTATGTCCGAACTCTTTGCAAATACCACACCTCACTGTGTAGGATCTTCTTGCGTCTTGCTGTCCAGCTCTACCCTCATTTGCTGCTCTCCTTCGAGCAGTCCTAGGCCTCCCTGGCAACCTCTTAAGCTCTGGTGGATCAACTGTAGGATATCCATCTCGATCTCTCTCGTCCAGCTCAGGCATAGGATGAATCATTTCTTGATATGTTTTGCAATACATTTAATTGAAATAGTAATGGTCACAAAACCTCTCCACGTTATATCTTTTATATGATATGCATGCACAAGCATGAGTGCATGGCAAACCACATAAACTCCAATAGTTACAACTACATGATTTAGTTCTAAGATTCACCACAAAAGTGGTGAATCCATCTCTAACCTGAAATTCATCATCTCCAGCATCTATCATCTTACAAAGCTTCGCATCTTGCATTGTCATATCAATAATTTTTCTAATCCTAGGGGTTGTCACGAATTCAAATATACTCCCATTCTCAAATCTTCTTTGTAATCTCACCATAATCCTACAAGTCAATGACTCAACCATGGCCATTATAGGTTTTTTCCTATCATCTCCAACCCAATGATTGAAGGATTCTGTCACATTATTTGTAATATGGTCAGATTTACATCCAGAATCTATTGTGTGTCTAGCCCACATTTCTATAGGTCTTCTTGGAGAAAGTAACCAATCTGCAGCCTCACTATCAATGGTTCTTAGTTGCATCATGTTTTTCTCAAACACAAAATTATTATATGCCTTGGCAGCAGTCCAATACTTTGTGGTTTTCATAAGTGATTTAAATTTCAATTTGAAGTTATTTAGCAAATGATGGCAGCAATACCTATCATAGTCAAGAAAATAAGTTACAATTCTATAATTTAAACTTAAAGCAATGAAGAAAAAAACACAATAAGCTATAAGTAATATAGGTTCTGGTGTGGAGTACCTATGTTTGGCATATGGAAAAAACTCAGATACAACACTCCCTAAGCCATGATACAAAAGAAAACATACAAAAGAAATCATGAGTTAAAGACCCTAAAACAAGATGAATCTAACTAAAAATATAGTTTATGGCTATACCTTCTGCATGTCACTCATTATGGTCAATGGATGATCTTTCCATTCCCGAACCGAAGCCAATGACTCGTATAACAAGCGGAGAAAAAATTTCCAACTGTCCATGCACTCTACTTCAACCACAACGAAAGCAATTGGGAACATTCCTTTGTTACCATCAATTGCTACAGCAGAAAGTAAAACTCCTCCATACGTACCCTTGAGGTGACAATCATCAATTCCAAACCATGGTCTACAACCTCTCACAAAGCCTTTTTTCATAGCATCAAAGCAAACAAAAAACCTTTTGAACAGAGGATTTGCAGACATCATAGCATCTACCTCCATCTTAACCACACTTCCAGGATTTGTGACCCTTGCAAGTTTAGCCCAAGCTGGTAGCTTGTTATAGGATTTTGCATGGTTCCCTTGGTTTTCCTCTTTCACCCTTCTTCTTGCGCGATACAATTGCATATTATTAGCCGGCTCTAAGCCATATTTTTCTAGCAGCTCAGCCTTCATACTACAATAACTCATTTCAGGATCAGCAACTAACTTAGATTGCAACCTTTTTGCAATCCAAGTAGAATTTGCATTAGAGTTCCTAGTAGTTCTTATGCAATTATGATCTGGATTATATGTCTTTATCTTGTATGAGACACCATCCGGTGTAGGGGAAGCATGAATACGCCAAGTACAACCATTAATAGCACACCTAGCAGTAACTCTAGCCTTCTCATTCTTAATCCTCTGAATTTCAAACCCTTCTTGTATTGTATAGTCCTGAAGAGCTTCCCTGAATTCATTAACATCTAGAAAAAGTAACCCCTTTTCTAGTTGAACCCTACCATCAACTGCTCTTTCAAATATTTTCCCTCTCATTACTCTATCAATGTAAATTTCTTCATTAGAATTGACATTCACAATTTGATCATAGCTTTCATCTAATTGATCACTCTCACTTCCATCATTCCTCTCTTCTTCATCAGCATAATCAAGGTTAGATTCACTATCACCCTCATTTTCATCATCTTCAATATTTTGGTACCATTCATCATCCGATTCACTAATGACAACATCCCCCTCACTATGTATACCCTCCTCCTCACCAGCTACATTATCCCTAGCAGGTACAGTATTAGTGTTTGACTTGCCATCCCTCTCATTATGTTGAATGTCAATGTCAATAAATCCCAGCTGTGTCTGACTTGCCATAACCCTTACAAAAGTCAGAAGAAACTAATCAAAATAGATACTTAAGTGTAATCCTAAAACATTAGTTTGTATATGCTTACAACAAAAATTGAGATACTTCTACTGATTACTATGAAAGAACCGAAGAAAGGGAAAAAGACAATCAAGTAAAGTCAAAACAAATAAAAAAGAAAGGGAAAAAGATAATCAAGTAATTCCAGTAATTCTTCATATTAAACACCTGTGCAATTTGCAAACACCTGTGAAGAAATCTTATGATCGCACCCCACAACGAACACCTGTGCGTCAAATCAATCCTCAGCAACACATAATACATCATGCGTTGAGTATGTGCAAACGAATCACCTGGTCTTGGCGAGCGAGCGAGACGATTTGGTGGCGCCGGGGAGGGAGATCAGCGGCGGCGGTTTATCGGCACAGGTGGAGATCGCGAGACGAGGAAAAGGGAACGACTAGGTATCGAGGGAGGGAGATCGGCGCAGCGAGCGAGACGATCTGGTGGCACCAGGAGGGAGATCGGCGCGGTGGCCAGGAGTACCGAAGGTCGGAGCACGCGATCGAGACAGGGAGATCGGCGCAGGTGGAGATCAGGAGACGAGGAAAAGGGCACGACTAGGTATCGAGGGAGATAGGGAAAAGAAATATATTATATGGGATAGGATGGAAATTTTGAAATTTGCGGGGGTAAAAGAGAGAAATCAAGTTATTAACAAATTTTGTTTAACCCCGTTAACCCCAAGGGATGTAAGTGTTATCTGGACAAATAGAAGGAGTGTCCGTGTAAATTCACTAAATCTCAGGGAGGTTAGTGTAATTTATCCATTAAATAAATAGATAATAATCGTCATTATGGTCATCATCATTATCATATTTACTTGATTACAAAGTTTTTAAAAATAATTAATTTAGTTAATCATTTTTTTTAAAAAAATTTGCAACAAAACGTTTCACAAATTTTAATTTTAATTTAGTTTTATTGACTTGGTGCAAAAATATCTAAAGCATTAGAGAGTTTAAAATCACAAGTTTGACTTGGTCTTATTTTTTTAACATAGAAAACATATTTCATAACTTAAAATTACTTTGTAACAATTATAATTTTTTTTAAAAAATCAACGAAAGTCTCTAATATGTTAGAGACTTCGCAGAGTGGTAAAATGAGTATTACGAACACTATCAAACTTGTGATTTTCATCGACGGCTATCATCGACGGTCGACGGAGTCGTCGATAAGAGCCATGGCTTACTTACGGCCAATCATGCCGTGGCAAATATAACAACATCTACAACGACTCACTTATGACTGCTAGAGCCCATCGCTTATGACCTGATGGCGTGCACGCAACACAAAAATGAAACGCTGATCAACGATGGCTTGGAGAGGGTCTCGTGGGTCATCGTTGATTTACTAGCACAGTATCAACGACTCTCCTATGGCCGCTAGGGCCGTCTCTTATGAATCGATGATGCGCACGTGGCGCGAAAATGAAAAAAAAACTAAAGAACGATGGTGTTGATAGGATCATGTCGGGCGTCAGTGATTTAATAACTCAATAAAGACGGCTTAGCGAAGGCCGCTTTAGTGGTTGGTGAAGAGTCATTTATTTGTCACTACAACAAACCACTTATGTTTCGACGTCAAAATAAGAAAGCATTTCGACGCCAGCAACAGTAAAAAATTACATATTGACGTCAAAAAAAATAACGAAAGCGAGTGGAAAATAACGAGAGCTAAAACGAACATTTCGACGTCTGCTTAAATGTCGAAATATTCGACATATCGATGTCTGCAGATAGGCATCAGCAGGCGTCGATATGAATATAACGACGTCTAATGACAGACGTCGAAATATTTTTTAAAAAAAATTGCATATCGACATCTGTTAAGACGTTGATACGCAAATATATATAAATCGGAGCTGCCCCCGCCGCACATGGAACCTGTGCAGCGAAAATCGAGCAGGCGCGCAACTCTGGATAACACGCCTGCTCGACTTTCGCTCCACAACAGAAGTTGACGCGCGAGCGGATAGCGTCGGTCGATGTCCGCCACGCGGTGGACATCAAGCGGGCGCAAGTCCAGCCGCTCGATCTTCGCCAGACTCGCGCCCGCTCGATGTTCGTCGCGTGGTGGACATCGAGCGAGCACGAGTCCTCGCCGCCCAATCTCTGCAGTGTGGCTGACATCGACCGGGTGCGAGTCCCGCCGCTCGGTCTTCGCCAGACTTGCGCCCGCTCGATGTCCGCCGTGTGGCAGACATCGACCGGGCGCGAGTCCAGCCGCACACGGATTTCCATTTTCGTGTGCGGCGGAAAAAGAGCAACGCCTCTCCTCACCGCTCGATTTCCGTCGCGCGACGGAGGTCGAGTGGCAGTGGAATCACGCCCGCTCGATTTTCGCCGCGCAATGATACTGTTTAAAAATTAAAAATAAATAAATAAAAACAATAATAATTTTAAAAAACTTTGATATAAATAAAAGTTAAAAAAAATACCAACATGATAAAAAAAATTTGATGTTTTGAATGAATTATATAACCTGTAAAATAGAAGAAAAAATATTAATGAAAAAAATAAATAAGTATAGAAAAAAAATAGATGAAGAGAAGATAGAAGAAAGAAACCTGGATGAGGAGAAAGAAAAGGAAGAAAAAAATGAATATGGTAGAGGTATAAATAGAAAAATATAAAAAATATAATTATATAATTATATAAATATTTTTTTAAAAAAAATGATAGGAGGCGGAAATCTCCCGCCTCCTGCCTGGGCGAGCGCGCACTCGCCCGCTTACGCACGCCGATTGGCGCCGAAATGTTTCGGCGCCTCTCGCAGCAGGCGCCAAATTTTTTTTGGCGTCTGCTATGGCATCGAAATTTCTACTATTCTCAGATGTTGAAACATTTCGACGTCTATTCTCCAACGTCGAAAAATTTCAATGTCTATTATCAAACGTCAAAAAAATTTCGACGCCTACAAGAGACGTCGAAATTTATAGTATTAATTTTTTTTAATAGCTTTACATTTCGACGTTTATAGTAAGCGTTGAAAATTTAACGTCGATATATAAGGATTTTGTTGTAGTGTGCGTTCACGCTCGCGCCCCTTTCTTTCTTCATTCTTCTTCCTCTGTCGCTACAGCCGTTCACGCCCTCTGTCGCTGCCCCTTTTCTCCCTTTTTTTTAAAACTTTTTTGGGTGTGTGCGTTTGTAGCAACCGCACACACCAAATAAACTTTTTTTTACAATTATACCCCTCACTCAAACTTACACCCTTTTTTATATACATATTTTTTTATTTTTACGATTCTACCCCTCACTTAACCCAACCGTTCTACCCAATTCGACCCACACTTGTCCAAATTAGGTTCCGATCGAGTCGTCGGACTCGACTCAGATGTTGAAACATTTCGACGTCTATTCTCCAACGTCGAAAAATTTCAATGTCTATTATCAAACGTCAAAAAAATTTCGACGCCTACAAGAGACGTCGAAATTTATAGTATTAATTTTTTTTAATAGCTTTACATTTCGACGTTTATAGTAAGCATTGAAAATTTAACGTCGATATATAAGGATTTTGTTGTAGTGTGCGTTCACGCTGCGCCCCTTTCTTTCTTCATTCTTCTTCCTCTGTCGCTACAGCCGTTCACGCCCTCTGTCGCTGCCCCTTTTCTCCCTTTTTTTTAAAATTTTTTGGGGTGTGTGCGTTTGTAGCAACCGCACACACCAAATAAACTTTTTTTTACAATTATACCCCTCACTCAAACTTACACCATTTTTTATATACATATTTTTTTATTTTTACGATTCTACCCCTCACTTAACCCAACCGTTCTACCCAATTCGACCCACACTTGTCCAAATTAGGTTCTGATCGAGTTGTCGGACTCGACTCAACTAATAATCTAAAACCTAAAATAAAATAAATAAAACAAAACACTAAACACGCGTAAAGGCCTCACCTTAATTCACATTATTCGGCACTTCTTTCGACCCGCTCCGATGCACATCTACATCGTCCGACTGAAAATGATTAAATTAAAATATATAAAATTTACGGATATAACAATCCTCCCCCCTTAAAAAAAATTCGTCCTCGAATTTAGGGTAAAAAAGAACTCACCAAGGAAGCGAACAGAGGTGAATACTTTTCTCTCGTTGCACTCTCCACCTCCAAGTAGCTTCCTGACCAGAATGATGCTCCCAACGGACCTTCACCAGCGAAACTTCCTTAGACCTCAGCTTCCTGATCCGGCGATCCAAAATCTCTACAGGTTCCTCCTCATATGAGATTGTCGAATCAACCTCCACCACCGATGGCTCAAGTACATGAGACGTACCGCTTCAGCATAGAAACATGAAACACTGGATGCACCCTATCCAGGCTAGGCGGTAAGGCAACTCATAGGCTACGGCTCCTATTCGCCATAAGATAAGAAAAAGTTCTATAAACCTAGGACTTAACTTTCCCTTCTTTCTAAACCTCACTACTCCCTTCATAGGAGACACCTTTAGAAACACCAACTCTCCCTCTGCAAACTCAATATCTCGAGCCCTTCCATCTGCATACATCTTCTGACGACTTTGGGCTGCCAGCAATCGATCCTTAATCAGTTTTACTTTTTCCATGGCATCCTGCACCAAATCGGGCCCCAACAACTGAGACTCCCCAGCCTCGAACCACCCCACTGGGGATCTACATCGCTGCCCATACAGGGCCTCAAAAGGCGCCATACCAATACTGGTCTGGAAACTATTATTATAGGCAAACTCTACCAGGGGCAGGTGCTTCTCCCAACTATCCTCTAAATCTAAAACACAAGTTCTTAACATATCCTCCAAAGTCTGAATAGTCCTCTCAAACTGCCTGTTCGTCTGTGGATGGAAAGCGGTACTGAATCTAACCTGAGTGCCCAAAGTCTCCTGGAAAGACTGCCAATACTGAGCAGTGAACTTAGTACCCCCGATCATAGATGATCATCACTGGGATACCATGATATGCTACAATTTGATCCAAAAATAATCGGACATACTGCTCTGCGGTGAAAGTCGTCTTCACCGGAATAAAGTGCACCGATTTAGTTAGCCGATCCACCACCACCCAGATGGAATCATTTCCCTTCTTCGACATGGGCAGTCCAGTAACAAAATCCATGGTGATCTTTTCCCATTTTCACTCCGACACCTCAAGATTCTGAAGCAGTCCCGCATGTCTCAAATGCTCGGCCTTAACTTGTTGACAGACCAAACACTTAGACACGAACTCAGCTACTTCCCTCTTCATCCCTCTCCACCAGTAATGCTGCCGCAAATCATGGTACATCTTGGTGGCTCCTGGATGCATAGTATAAGTGGAACTATGAGTCATCTCAAGTACCTGTCGGCGGACCTCTGCCATATCAGGCACCACAATCCTATCCTTGAACCTTAATACACCCTCGGCATCAATCCTAAACCCCTCATCCGCATCTCCACTCTCAACCAGATCTCGGGTTAGAGCACAAAATGCATCCTCACCCCTGGGCTGTTCGGAGCATATCCACCAAAGTAGACTGGACACGAAGATGCGCCACCATACTACCCGAGTTAAACACCGATAACACCGCTCCATTCCCCAGGCATTCAACAGGCTCACTTGCCAATGGCCTCCTACTCAAAAACAAGTGGGCTAGACTGCCCATAGATTTTCTGCTCAATACATCAGCCATTACATTAGCTTTTCCAGGATGGTAGAGAATGATGCAGTCATAGTCTTTCAACAATTCCAACCACCTTTCCCTGGTAAAGTCCTTGAGTCGATGATCACCGGCGACGGCAACACCACCGGCGGCAAATCCTTCTTCCAACGCCTCCTCCGTCGCCGTCTGTCGCTGCCCCTTTTCTGAAATAACCCCAAAAAATTCCCCTTACCTTCACCTTGGAAAGTGAAAGATGGCATGTCTGGCTTATTAAAAGTAATATTCTTCGTTCTACAATCCATAGAGGCATAGTGAGAGGATAGCCAGTCCATGCCTAATACCACATCCAACTCTAAGGTGGGTAGAATTATCAATTCTGCTTCCAAAGCATGCCCACAAATGGACACCTCACAGCCCTTGAAAACTATCTCAACATGAACAGAATGTCCTGTCCTGACGTTTATACAACCAAGGGTACCACAAGGAAATATTTTTCTTTATCAAGCTTTATAGCAAAATTATCAGAAATAAAGGAATGAGTATCTCCAGGATCAAATAGAACAAATGCAGGTATGGAACAAACGGCAAGGATACCTGTCACCACGGTCTTAGACGCCTCAGCATCATCTTGGGTCATAGTGAATACCCACGCAGGAGCTCTCCCAAATCCACTAGCACGCTGCCGCCCTGAACCCTGAGGCTGACCTCTCTGTGCAACAGAAGCTATGGATACCGGTGCTTTCCCTCTGGACTGCGCTGCACTAGAACCACCTCTGACTGGACAGTCCCTTCTAATATGACCCGGCTGTCCACACCCCGAAGCAGGCATCTGTACGGCCAAAGCATATCCCGGTGTGTCTCCGCCTACACTGCCCACACTGCGGCACCTCAGTCCTTCTCTGCACCTCAGACCCCACTGTCCTCTGAGTGGCCCCTGGTCCGGCACCTGGGCGACCTCTAAAATTGCTCTGTCCCCGTCCGAGCGGACGGGCTGCTCCAGACACTATGCCCTCAGAAAAATCCTGTCGCTCGCCAAATCCCTACGACCTGAATCTCTTCCTGGCTGGCCCCTCCTGTCGATCAGTCGGTACCATTGACTCCTTCCGCATTGCCTCATCCACCACCTGGGTGAAAGTAGAGTCATCAGTAAAGTGAATCAGTCTGCCAATCTGAACTCTCAGCCTCTCCACGAACCGCCCGACTCTGTCCGTCTCAGTCGCCACTAGCAAAGGATGGTACCGTGATAAACGGGTGAACTCCACCTCGTACTCTGCCACTGACATACTGTCGATCTACTTGAGCTGTTCGAATTCCCTCGCTCTCTTTTCCTGAACACTCCTGGGAAGATATTTCTCCACCATAGCCGCCCGAAACTCCTCCCATACAGGGGGTGGTGCATCAACCCCCCCTACGGGACCTCCATACATGGAGCCACTCCTTAGCAGGTCCCCTCAGCTGCAAACCCACCATCTGCACCATGGCTACTGAAGAGCATCCCAACACCTCGCACAACTCCTGACAGTCGTTTAGAAAAGTTGTCACCTCCACACCAAGGTCTGTGCTTGTGAACTGCGACGGTCTCAATTGAACAAAATCTTTGTATGCAACGCTGTCTGACACTGCCTCCCGCCTGTAAATAATACGTACTGCCGCTGGTGCGCAGACTCAGTTCCCTGATCTCGTGACTAGGACACACTGTATGTCGATACGCTAGCAATGCCCATACAGTACCCCAATGTCCCTAAAATCGAAGTCAGGACCTAAACATCGCTCTGATAACATTGGTTACGACCAACTTGATGTGATAACTGATCCATCAACTTCATAGGCCAACCTATTGGCCTAATTAAAATGCTTAAGCTGAAGTTGATGGTAGCACATCCATCAAACCTTATAAGCCAACATAACATCTAATATTCTCCCTATGTGGGACTAAAGTGGGGTATTACAACTATATCAGCAACAGTCGAAGCGATCGTCGCTGATATATAAACATCGACGACTGCTTCTATTATCGCTAAACTATTATTGATGCCCTTAGTTGCAACTACGTGTTGCAATAGTGTTTGCCGTTTGTGAAGATCATCACCGACGACTTACCAACAAATTCGACCGTCGGTGAAGTCTTATATTTAGTAGTGGAATATTACATTCCGGATATGAGATTTCACACCCTCTATCCAAATCTAAGAATTTTCCTTGAAGAAAATTCGGTTTTGGAAAATTTTTATTCGCAAATTCTCCGTGAGCTTACTTACAATTTCTAGTAGAACGAAAGTTAGAATTATAGTCATAAAAACATTTGTATTGTATTTCACCCGATTAATAGGAGGTTTATTCTAATTCTAACCGGGACTATAATCATTAATATAATTTTCTTTAGAATAATGTTTTTCCACATAATTAGCAGTTAAAGTTAACATATAGAAAAAAATTAAAAAATAGAAGGTTAATTTGCTTGAAGGTAGTTTGATTCCAACAATTGACCCTCGTCTAAGCTCATATAGAACAAGTCCCGCATGCCAAATTGGTAGGCTCGTGCAGCCACGTGGACTCCACACAAGTTTCAACTCGATAGCAACAGTTATCTACCCGTTTGCACTAAGTCATCTCACCTACCCGCCTAATAACTGGAAACCCGATAGCTGAGTCATTTACGATGTAGGTAACCGCGTGGGTACTAGATAGTAGCGTAGGCGAAGTATTTACTTCGGTCCCAGTGACATGACACGAAGGATGATGCACGCGTGGTCGCCCATTCGGAAAATGAAAGCAATCGAACGGCCAAGTTTCATCGTTCTGACATTTCCGTGCGTCGGCGATCGCAGATGCATCTGATGCAGTACTGCAATTCTTCGCAAGACTCGCTTGCTGTTTTGGGAAAATCCGCACCAACCATTGCGGATTAAAATTTATTTTAATTCATTTCCCTTCTCCACAAAAATATAGTAACGCTCATCTGCTTCTTCTCACTGGCTCGCTCCTCTAGTTGTGGAGCTCTTCGTCGCCCCCGGCTCTTAACTCCCTTGATCTCCAGCCGGAGTAGGGTAATCAGAGCATCTGTTTCCGTATGGGGATAGAGATCTTGGCGCTTTCCCTCCCGTCTCCCGCCTCCCAATGTAAGGCCTACTTATTTCATCTTCTTTACTCAGTATTTTTTGCCATTTGAGAAATAGTAAAAAATAGTGAGATTTTGAATCACTGATGGTGTTTTTTTCTTCTGTTTGGTTCTTGATTCAACAAATAATCCGTTTTATGCTGCTCGATTAAAGATTTGAAGGTGTTTCTCGTTCAGACGTAGGAAATTAGTCTTGTTTGGTGTGGTTGAAGATGGATCTCGTGTCATACTAGGAATCGCGTTGCTTTTGGAAGGGCACGTGGTTATTTGTCATGGTTTCTTCTAGGCTTGTTGAATTTGACGAACTTCTTTGTGTGTTCTTCTCTAGGGGAGCGCTTGTCGTCGTCTCATCAGGCAAGTACAAGGGGTGTCATAGAGATGGCCAGCCTGCAGCTTGGGTCTTCAAATTTGTCTTGCAAAAAACCGTCGTCAGAAAAGTATTTCTCAGCCCTAGCTGTGATTTCGTCAATGTTGTTGTATTAGTGTAGTTTTGTGATAATTGCATTTCATTGAATAACCAATTTCAATTATTTAATAGATGATCTGTGGTCTATCGGTCTTTTGGGCGCCATATTATTTTTATTGCTCATGTACCATTTTTTTGGTCTGGATTGCTCTGTTTCAGTTATACTTACAATTTTAAGATCGTTCCATGCCTAAATTTATGGTCCTTTAGGAGAAAACTTTCTATAATTTGGACATACTAGTTACTTTCTTGAAGTTTACGTTTCATAATCTTTTTAGGGCACTGCAATGCTTTTAGAGAACTATCCATTTCTTTTTCATGTTACAGGGTCATAATGCCAGCAACATGTTCAATACAGATGTTGAACCATTCTTCTGGTCGCTACATGGAATCACGCATTAGCCCATGCAACTTAATGAAACATTTAGTTTCAAACAGTTACCCGCGGCAGCATGGTCTGTCTTCATCCAATCATAGGCGGCCATTGAAATTATATTCATCATCTTCCGAGGCACTGCTTACGTCTACATCTCAGTCATCACAAGATGCAGTTGTTGTGGGCAATGAAATAGTAGGAGTATTGTTACTCAATTTAGGAGGTCCAGAGACACTTGAAGATGTGCAACCATTCTTATTTAATCTATTCTCTGACCCGGTAAATGAATTTGAGTTTCTTTTTTCTCCTCTCATCTCTTTTGAGTTTAAAGTTGAAAACTATGCTAGTCTACCTATGCTTCTATAAGAAATTGGCTCGTCAAATTATGTATAGAAAATACATCATTTTAGAGGGAAAAGATGCTAATCCTTCTTACAGAATGTGTTCATGAAATTTGACTAACCTGCAGAACTTTGTAACTAATGCATTGTAAGCAATATCAGCATTTATTCAAGCATATGGAAAGTATTTTATCAAAGTGGAAGTTTCTCTTGTGTCAATGAAAATAGCTCATACTTCAATGACTTTGATTATTATTCTGTCAAAGGAGACCAATATATGAGTGATATGAGTGTAACAACAAGCTTCTTAAAATGACAACGTTTTCTGAATTTCAACGTCCACCTTTCTTTAATTATATAGACTTCCATTTTTTGACCTCAATAAAAAATTATCATCTTAGCCCTTAGTTTCATTTGTAGATGTTTTGAGCTTAACAATATAGGCTTTCAATACAGGTTCCTGCTTCCGCTTTTAAACATCCTTTGGTACTTTGCATGTCCTTGTACATTGTGTAGAACACAATCCATTTTCCTGTATCCACTTGTAGCAACTGAACAGAACTTACTTGTGAAAAATTGATTGGTTTAGAGGTCATTACACATGTTTTTATATGCATGGAAAGAACCTCCACTTGACAGTAAGTAGCCAGCAAGTGATTGTTTGACATAGACATGGTATGAATTATGAAGTGTCTGTTCATCTTGTTATTTTATTTTTGCAAATCCTTGGGGCTTACTTGGTGATATTGATTTAATTGACAGGACATAATTCGACTTCCTAGAATGTTCCGGTTTCTTCAAAAGCCATTGGCACAATTCATTTCTGTTGTTAGAGCACCTAAAAGCAAAGAGGGCTATGCTTCTATTGGTGGTGGTTCTCCACTTAGAGAGATAACTGATGCACAGGTAGTTTTCTGTGTATTACTTATGTTGTCAAAGGTACAAAGCATGCAATGTTTCAAGTGTGATCATATGTTGATTATGTAACACAAGATCAAAACCTTACTGGTCTCTTAGTAAACAAAAATTAAGTTTTCTTTTTCAAAAACATAGGTTGTCAATGTCCCCAGCGCATCTCTAGAAAACCAGAAGACCACAAAAACTAACTTTGGAGTTGGAGTTCTCCTCACTCCCTTGTCCACCAACTAACCCCATACCTGTTTTTTCTTAACTGACTTCTATTGCACCCTTTCAATTATCTCTTTAAAATTATTCTCAAATTCTGATATCTATTACTATATTACTAAGCTAATTTTTTTCCCCTGCATATAATTTAGGCGAAATCATTGATGAAGGCTCTGTGTGACAAGAATGTTCCTGCAAAGGTTTATGTGGGGATGCGGTATTGGCATCCATTTACTGAAGAAGCTATTGAACAGGTTCGGGATCATCTTATTAGTCATGTTGGTGTTGTAATATATTACCATAATATCATTTCATTTTTGTTCTGAATTAGTTCAAAATTTGGAACTCGTTGTTGTTCAAAATTTTGCTTTGGAAATTTGGATTATGATTTAATGACTGTATTAGTTTAATTGTAAGCAAAACTTGGAACTCATGACATAATACTATTGTGGTAGCATACTTTATATGGAACTCATTTTTGTTCTGAAGTCCGTGCTTTTATATGGAACTCATCGGTGCTTCTACATGGTAGTTTTTCTAATTTTGTTCTTGCATGGTAGATTCACTTTTTAATTATTGATTCTATTTAAATTACTGTATGCTACTGTGAATGAAAATTTTTGTTGCTTGTTAACTTTGATAGGGAACTAGAGATCTGGAAATTATTTTCTAGATTCTTCAATTGTCGATTCTATCTTTTTTATTAAAAAATGAATACTAAAGGTGAAAATATGTCTCTTGATCTAATCCTTGTATTTTCTAAAATACCTAATTGCTCCAGTATTCTGCTTCATTGGATTTTTGTATGACAGATTAAACGGGATAGAATCACAAAACTTGTTGTACTTCCTCTATATCCGCAATTCTCAATATCAACTAGTGGATCAAGTCTTCGCTTGTTGGAAAGCATATTCAGGTAATGAGTTCAAAATTTGGTTGCCATTGAATATGTTTCTTCTGAATCAACTTGAAACATTGATTTTTGCTATGTAGGGATGATGAGTATTTGGTTAATATGCAACATACAGTTATACCTTCTTGGTATCAGCGAGAAGGATACATCAAGGCAATGGCAGATTTAATAGAAAAGGAATTGCAAAAATTTGAATCCCCCTTGAAGGTGCTAATAGATTCTAACCAAACATAGATTATTTTATTAAGAGTTATTTTTAGATGGTCTCACCTTTTGGTATTCTTTTGCACATTTTTATTGCCTGCAACACCTGGTTGTAAATCAAGGGCAAAAAATTGTCATACTGGTATGAATAGATCAGTGCCAATATTAATCTATATATGTTTGAATGAGTACAATACTAGTGTACTAGACAATATGCTAAGTCTTATAGTTAGGTACTAACAGAATAATAATACTAATAACAACAAGAAATACAAATTATTTGGTCGATAACTCAATATTAGTTCTTTCTTGACAAATGTTTTTAGAACCAGATCAATGAGCAAATCAATAACCACATGTTCTTGGTTCAACCATTCTTTCAATCAATAATGAAAATTAAAAAAATTAAGAAAATAAGAATATATAATTAATTGGTATGAGTTATATGGAATTTGACTAGCTAATTTCTGATCGCACCAGTTTTGAGGTTCAATTGGTAACTTGATTTTCAAAATTCCATGTTGCACTAGCTAGAACATGACCTAGTAGATTAACATTTTGAACCATGAGAAAAATTATGACTATAAATATCAATTGTATGAAAACAAAAACAAAAACAATGAACAGAAACAAAGAACTCTTTGTGCATGAAGTCCAAGTGGTGGCAGCATAAGTACAACCCTTTAATGTGTCAAGAGTCATGTTGTAGTTACTCATTTTACTTTTTTTTTTTACTTCAATGGGAACATTGCCTAATGCTTGACAACACAGAGATCAATGCTGAAAAAGGAAGTAAGAAATGCCTTACACCTAGGTGTTCAGTTTGGACCAGTTGGATATATATGGCTAGATTCAGCATGATGAGTTGTTGCCATAAACAAACTCTTTCTTGGTAGCAGGAGAAATTCTTTCTGAAACACAAAGTCAAAGAAGTCTAACTGTTTACATGCTGAGGAATAGGAGGCATTAGGAATGATATTTGAGGAATGGGGTTTTCCTGCAGCAACTCATCTGGATATCAAATTTGATTTGTAATGACTGCGCATGACTAGTATGTAAAATACATTTAATTTGATTATTGACTCTGAATGCTTATGTAAAATATATATAATTTGATTATTGACTTTGAATGCTTATCATTCTTAATAAAGTGCAGTTAATGCTCATGTTTCATTTGGAACTATGTTGTGGACAATTGACACAATCTTGTTTGATGGGTTCTCAACGGCATAATCACTGTTGTGATTTTGATTCTTTATATATGACTTTCAGGTTCATATGCTTCGTGATGATATATGAGTTGTTTCTTATATTATAAAAATGACACTCTTAATATAAGAGAATAAGATATGCTGCTTATTTTTAGGGGTGAGCGGGTCCGGGTACCCTATAATTTTCATGATACCCGGACCCTACCCTATATAGGATTGGTTCCTATATTTTGGACCCGGACCCTACCCTGTTGGAACTTAGAACCGGACCCTACCTTGTTGGAACCTAGAACCGGACCCTACCTGGAACCACCGGTTCCGGGTACCCTATTGGATCACCTATTTAATTTTATTAGTGTGAATAGAAAATAATGAATTAATGAATGAAAGGGTTTGTTAATGTTCACTATAATTTCTATTATTGTTTTGTGGCAAAAATAGTAATATATGTAGTGTAACCAACAAATTATATTGAGAAATTGCAAATAGGCTCCTAATTAAATATATCTATTATCTAATATATCGGATTCGAGTTAAATAATTAAATATATATAACTTGGTACCTGTTCCAGTTCCGGGTCCCGACGTGCTGGACCCGGAACCGGAATTGGTTTTAACTGGTTCCTTGATTTGTTACCCGGACCCTACCCGGATTTAATTTGGGTCTACCCGGAACCTACCCGATCGGGTCGGTTCCAACCGGTTCCGGGTCTACCCGGTACCCGTGCACACCCCTACTTATTTTGAACTTTTAGCTTGCCAATACTCAAGTATGAACAACAGGAATTGTTAATTTAGCCATGCTGATATCTGATACCTGTACAGCAGTCATATCATCATAGGCCTGGGTAAGAAGAGAGCCTATCTTGACTGCTGCCCTATGCCAGTTGGCACATGTACAGCTATTACAGAATTCACATTCAGTGAATCACTGGTACAAGGGATGTTAAACTGGAAGATATAGCATTGAAGTACAGTCTTTTGGATATTATTAGATTTCGTCTCTTTGAGTATTCAAGTAGCCATTTTTTATGTAATCTGGATGTCCTTTTTCTAATTGGCTATTTCCCTCGACCAGCTTCTTGTTTGTCTCTTGTGCTTTTAAATTGAAAATGCCAAAATGATCCCACCTTTCTCATTCAACTAAAATCTCATGGCATGGAAAACTCCATTGTAGGTTATGTTATTTTTTAGTGCTCATGGTGTTCCACTAGCTTATGTGGAAGAAGCTGGAGACCCTTACAAAGCAGAGATGGAGGAGTGTGTAGATTTAATTATGGAAGAGCTTGAAAAACGAGGAATAACTAATGCTTACACCCTTGCTTACCAGGTAAGCTAACTTATTGCTCATAATATCTTCTTCTATGCTCAGCAACTGGTTGTTATTTGCGATATATTCTTTATGTGGCTCTCTGTTGATGTCTGGATGCTTGTATCATGTGCACTTAATGCACAAGCTTGATCATTTTCTGACATAAGCACACATGCGGTAGATGGCTTCCTTTCACTCTTTCATTTCCCCCTGCTATAATTTACATCTTCTATAAATTTACCTCTCATTTTTCTGTAGTTTTTTCTATTTTCTCCATTTTCTTCTTGATTGGTTGTTTATCCTTTCTTTCTTCCCTCTTCTGCTTATATATGACTTTAAGTCAGCATGTTGTTTATTTGATTATTATTCTTAAGGTGTTTGTGTGGACACGGAAACTAGATTGGATTAGCCTAACTGTAACAGATGGATTGGCTTAACTTGATTAGGTGGTTGGTAATCAATTTTCCCAAAAGCTTAACTGTTATGAACATACCCAATGGACATTTATATTCTTAAAAATTATATTGCTTTGTGACAATGTGATATGATAGGCACTTGTTAGAGATAAGCAACTGGGATAGAAGTGTTTTGAACTGATTCTTCTTTTATACTTCTACTTCAATATTCTTGTTTTAGCTAGCTGTCAACAATACTTCTATACAATTTTATGATTCTTGGAGACTTTCATGATTTGTTCAACTAAGCTTCATTGGATGATTTAAAATTATATTGCTTTGTGATATGATAGGCACTTGTTAGAGATAAGCAATTGGGATAGAAGTGTTTTAATCTGATTCTTCTTTTATACTTCTACTCCAATATTCTTTAAAATTATATTGCTTTGTGATATGATAGGCACTTGTTAGAGATAAGCAACTGGGATAGAAGTGTTTAAAACTGATTCTTCTTTTATACTTCTACTCCAATATTCTTGTTTTAGCCAACTGTCAACACTCAACAATACTTCTATACAATTTTATGATTCTTGGAGACTTTCATGATTTGTTCAACTAAGCTTCATTGGATGATTTAATAGAGTCGAGTTGGACCTGTTGAATGGTTGAGGCCCTACACTGATGAGACAATAATTGAGCTTGGGCAGAAAGGAGTTAAAAGCCTTCTAGCTGTTCCCATTAGGTATACTGCAGCACATTCATTCATTCATGCTTGTCAAAAGGAATTTAGTTGTATCTTAGTTATTTGTCTTTATGCATATGACACGACCCAATTGGTTTTAGAGCATACTAGAATAAATTTGTTTACTTCTTGATATCCAATGTGCAGCTTTGTCAGCGAGCATATTGAAACCCTTGAAGAAATTGATGTGGAGTATAAAGAGTTGGCTCTAAAATCAGGCATTGAAAATTGGGGGCGTGTTCCTGCTTTAGGATGTGAGCCCACATTCATTTCAGATCTTGCTGATGCTGTTATAGAAAGTCTACCATATGTAGGAGCGATGGCGGCTTCCAGTCTTGAGGCTCGGCAGGTATTTTTATCATATACAACAAACTGAAATTAACTGGAGACTACATTTTTTCACATTGTAGTTTGGATTCAAACTGAAACAGAGAAGCAAATTGTTAACGCAAAATTGCTATTTTCATATTAATATTCAAGCATTCCTGAAAATATAGGTATTTTCCTGATTCATTATTAGATATCTATTATCCATATTCCTTTGCAGATTATGGTATCTATTGGATATTGAGTTGAGATGTGTGGATTGAGTCCTCATGTTTAGTTCTTTCTTATACCTCAAGTCTCAATTTCTTTTTAGATGAATTGATATGTTTTGTGCAATGTGAAGCTTGCTTAATTACAACACTTCACAACTTCAACAGTTTAGTGACATTTGACCTTTGGCTTATCTTGTCAGATCTTTAGCTGACACTACTGTCTCACCATTTGGAAAAGAAAAAAAGAAAAATGCTACTGTGTTTAAAAGGAGCAAAGAAAAAAGGAAAAGTGCAGGGTATTACAATTTATTTCTATATAGAAATAAGAAACCTAAGAATGCCACCACCGAAGTTTATTTGAAAATGAACTTTTAATGATGTCATGGAGGGAGCTTTTAATGGAAGTGCAGAACCTGAATTTTGTAAAAATGATTTTTTTTAATGATGCAATGATTCATTAATGGATGGAGCACATTAAAATTGATTTGTTTTCCACATATTAGCATTTTATAGTGATAAAAAAATTCTATTTCAAAATATTAACAGGAGATAACTTGTGTTGGAGTCTAAACCACGGGGTAGTTTGTAGAAAACACAAATCAATTCTGTATATGGAATTTGACCAAATTCTTCTTCTACTAAATAATCATTGTCCTTATATCATCTTGGTAATTGAGGTCATAAGTGATACTACAGATTTCTTTCTTGTCAAGCTGACATGTTTGTATTTGAAAGCTCAACTTTGTAATTTGATCTTAGCCTACTATGTTCTCATTATGTTCAGATTCAAGAGCACCTTTTAATATGAAATCTCATTATGTTCTTGGTGTTTGCAGTCACTTGTTCCTCTTGGGAGTGTGGAGGAGCTACTGGCAGCATACGATTCGAAGCGTGGAGAGCTTCCTCCTCCAGTGACTGTGTGGGAATGGGGTTGGACCAGAAGCGCTGAGACCTGGAATGGCAGAGCAGCTATGATAGCAGTCCTCGCTTTGTTGGTTTTGGAAGTAACCACTGGGGAAGGGTTCTTGCACCAGTGGGGCATCCTCCCCCGTTCCATTAATTGAAAGCTACAGCGCCTACTTGAATTATGCAGACCCAAACAAGTGGTGAAGAAGAATACCATCACTTATATTCATCTTGTGCTATAACTTTATTTGCATTGTCCTCAATTTGCAAGTACTGCTGCAACTGAAGTTGAACTTTTTACATATGCAAGGATGGATCTTGTAGTACACTTGAATACCGAACTTGTTTGATGTTAATGGAAGATAACTAGGGATTTTGTTATACACATGTAAGAATGGGTTTTGTTCTATAGTCTACAACTCCAAATCTGTTTACAAGTTAAGGGAAGATATGACCATGAGTTTCCTATGGACATAATTCATCTGTTATTAACCACTGAATCGTACTGGTTTTGTGTTTACGCACAGATTGTGCTACTGCCATTCAGCTCCATATAGGAGTACTGGTTTTCTTCTCCTTCTTGACCTTATCATTTATTTTCTTCGTTTCTTTAGGCTTGCGGGATGGTACAATCAGCATTGCTCGCGATGCCGCAACTAGAATCGCACACGATTGTGCAACTAGCTTGATCACACAATTCACTTATTTTTGAAGAATAAAGCATATTTTCCTAAGAAAAAAAATGAAATTTAACTTTTACTTCAAAATAAAGATTTCTTGAAATACATTCAAAATTATTTCTCTCATTATAGATATCACATATATATCATTGTATCAAAAGTTATATTTATGTATATTCGGGACAGAAAAAATTATTCAATTTCTAAGAGATATTTTGCCAAAATTTTCGTATTATTATGGTAAAATCAATTATTTAAATTTAACTTTATAAATTTTAAAATGATAAATTGGTAAAATATATTCAAGTATTAAATTATTAATATTCAATTCACTTGACTAGAGTCAAAATAAATATAAGATTTAAAAACATGATCTTATCCAAAATCTATACAAATGCGGAAAAGAATATACGCTTTTTCTACTAGATTTTTATTCCGATTAATTTCCATTGAATTTTTATCTAACTAAAACTTATCATTTCATTACGTAAGATCACTCACGTAGGATTACAAATGCGCAAGCAACTCAAATATTGGCTGTTCTAAAGTTCATCCAATCTCCACCAAATTTTTATAAATAAGTTAAGCTTGAGCTTACAATTTAGCCTTGATTCCTAATCCACTCAAGCTTGAACATCATGAACTTGGCTCGTCAAACCTCCTAAATAGGATTAATGTTTTATGTTCACAAATAAGCTAATTAATGAACCTAATAATAAATTTGTTGTAGTTATTAATAATATATTGATATATACTATTCATATTAGTCTTAAATTAATCTAAATTAATTATAATATATCAAATTTGGCTCTATTTTATTATTTACTTGATTCAAATTTATTTAAATGCTACTAATATATAATTGAAATGTAAATTTTTGAGCGTGAGCTTAGTTTGACTCCAACAATTTATATTTATGTATATTTTTAATTGAAGACAACTCATCATTAAAATTGGCGGCTCCTCTATTATTATTATTATTATTATTATTATTATTATTTAAAGTAAAAAAAATAAAGCCACCCTTTGTGTATTTAATATGATGGGATAAACCGCTAAGGAATGTGATGCGAATCTGAAACCTTTCACTCCGCACAAATCTCAAAGCCACATAAATT
This sequence comes from Canna indica, assembly GCA_034359265.1. Classification (NCBI taxonomy): domain Eukaryota; kingdom Viridiplantae; phylum Streptophyta; class Magnoliopsida; order Zingiberales; family Cannaceae; genus Canna; species Canna indica. The sequence continues at coordinate 12,336,703 of CP136893.1, read as the reverse complement.
TGTATGCTATCCGGACCAGGCACGTGGCTCGCGCATGCATGTGGGCCGAACACAAGCCGGCTTTAATTTATGATTCTGAACCGCAAACGCGGTTTAAAGGTTTAACTAAGACAATGCCTCCTGCGGTCTCATCCTCTGGCCTTTAACTCGCCCAGGAAAAAAAAAGTAAAAGGGGCGCTCCATGCCCCGCTATTAATCTCACCTCCAGAATCTTCCTCTTCCTCGTCTCGCTTCCGCCTCCCTCGACCAAACACAATCGATCGCTTCCGCATTGCGCTTCCTCCGGTAATCCACTCCTTACTCCTTCCTCCTTCCTCCCCTTCCTCTCGTTGAATCTCTACCACTATTGCCTCTTCGATCCTGCGGATTTGTGAACTCCTCGTACTTAGCATAATTTTTTATAGCCTTATGTCGCTTGCGATCGGATTTCATTATTGGAGAAGCTCAGAAATAGTCCTCGTTTTTTTGAGGAGATTGGGCTGATTGTGGGGGAATAGGATGTAAATATATTGCTCTACTAGTTATGTGCTGAGGTTTCTTAGCTGGTCATTAATTTTTAATGATAGGAACATGTATAAAGAAGTAGACCTCTCTTGTAAAGTCTTGCGGTGGTGGTATGGATGTATTATTCTTGAATTTCTCAATCATATCACCATTAATTTAGGTATAAACTTTCAGTTTTTGTGCCCCAAACATATTATTGAAGGCTAGATGTTTATCGAATCAGCTGCATGAGGTATGGATTTGTCAATAGGCTTTGAAAGAGTAACCATTATCATTGAATCATGCACGAGTTATATATTGCGGGAGGTAGACACTAGAAGCCCTCCGTTTTTCAGTTGAGAGAATTGGGGTGGAAAGTTCTGCAAAAATGTTCAGCTATCTGATTTTCTGATTAAAAAACAGACCTAAAATTTTCTTGGGCGTATTAGTTGATTAAATTGGAATACACTTTGTTTTTCTGCAAAGCTACCAACCAACTGATTGAATGATTAATCTCATTCCATGCAGCACGTTCTGAGCCTAGTCTGTGCTGGTACTGTCCAGTAATCATGTTTAAAAAGCCAGTTGAGGCAAAACTATCACAACGCTTGTCTGGAGCAGACAAGAAGAAGCTGCGAAGAACAGCAAAGGAGAGGTTTCCACATGCTTCAGATGCTGATATCGATGAAATTCTTCCCACTAAGGTAAGAAGGCTTACTAGTATGTATAAAGGCATGATATGGAAATGAAAAGGATAAATACCTTACCTTATATTTTTTCTTTCTTGCTTAATGTTTTTTTATTGCAAAACTGTTTTCTGCCACAACTTTAATTGTTGCAGACATTTCATGAGAGAATGAAGTTCTGCACCATTTTTGTGTACTATTTTGTTCAACTTTTGATAATTTTGGTTGGAGGATCTAATAAGGACAAAAATAATAATATGGATAAAAGAATTAGATTATAGTACTTAAGCTTGCTCCTCAGATAATAGCTTTTGAACTAGGATTCATGAAATTAGTATCCCTTGGACGTAAAAGCCAAATGAATTTGCCCTTACCCTTGTATGGAAAAGATATTGACTCCTTAGAAGTGCCCATGCATATTAATAAGGGCTATGCTGACAAGAACTAGAAACAAAGATAAAATATGTATCTAAGCTTTATTTGATACTTAACCTTGATGGTAGATGTGTTAATGCACAAAATTTTGCTGTGTAGGGCCAAACCCTATTAATTAAATTATATTTTTAAAAGAATTTTATACTTCAAAATAAGATGAAAATCTTTACTTTCAAAAATCATGAGCCCAAGTTATATTGTTTCAGAAATTCCTTGCCTTTGGTTATAAGAAAGTATTCAATATCCACCAAATTTATATTTCCTTATTTATTTGTTTCTCTTATAAACTTGTGAAAAGTTGCTTCTATCAACAATAGACCAATCATTATAAATAAATTCTGTTGCTTGCAGTTTCAAAGATATACAAAGTCGTTCAGTTCAGTTCAACTTGTTTTTTTCCCTCTGTTGCTGTTGTTATGTTGTTGTTCTGGGCAATCTGTATTCGCTATATCTTACACCTCTTTTTTTTTTTCTGTCAAAATATTTTAGGTTGAGATCACAGTGGCCAAGTACACCAACAGGGTTCATGTATATTCCATAGAAGGAGGGATTCCTATGCTTTTTGATATTGATGGACGAGGCACTGAAATATACCCAACAGGTTTTTGCACCTTATCATATGCTTGTACTCTTATTTACTTTACCATTTCACATTTCAATTAACTTTGAGTTGGGTATGTCTATCATGAATGAGTTGCTTCTTCTCTTGTTTGTGAACATCCTAATAGTGTTATTTAGGACCTTTTATTTTCTAAATCGAAAATCTAACACTAAATATTTTTTTTACATTGGTTATTTCTGAGATATTGCTGCTATTGCTCCTTATGAAGCATTTACATCATCTGGTTTAGTATACCTTTTTTGTTTATCCAAAAAACTAGATTGTGTTCTTTGGCCAATGGTTTGTTGGGTCTATTGGTTAACAAAGGTTTGGTAGTATTGTTGACGTAAATTTGTCATATGATTCTTTTTGGAGAAAGTCCTTGTTTCATGAAAAATAAACTCAAACTATGTTGCCATTCTAAGTGATTCTTAGCCTGTTAAAAGTTTCACCCTTGATATCCAGATAAACTATATAAGAAATTAAGAATGTAATCTTGAGCTAGATTGTCTATTATGTCATTTCTAATACTAATCATTTTCCAATTACGTGCTGCATATTTCATCCAACAAAAGCAAGCAGTACATTTGCTAAATTGATTTCGTATACGCACACTAGGTGTGTTGGTATCCAACCCTACATAGTTTGGACTTTACAGATTCTTGTTATGCTAGGCACATTGGTGATGAATGCTTAGCTTGGGTTAAGTTTGTTGTTAGTTTGGATCAGGTAGCAATGCTTGTTATTAGCAGGTTTAGTAAGTTTTCAAATGCCTAAAGAGCAAATAAGCAATGTTTTCTTCTGTTTTCCATTGTTTTAGGCACGACTATAATTGTAAAGGCAAGGTTCTAACTAGGGCTGCGCAAAACCCGAACCGACCCTAATAAACCGAATAAACTGACCCGAAATTTGCATTCGGGTAGGGTTATTCAGGTCGGGTAGGATAGTGAAATTTATCAGTTCTCGGGTTTGGGTCGGTCGGGTTAAAACCTTGAAAAACTCGAAAGACTCGAACAAAATCGAAATATATATTTATGTATATTACAACTTCAAAACATAATCGTTGGCCTGGTTGGAATAAGAGGTCTTGAGTTCAACTCCTAGTGGAGTCATATTCATAAGGGTTAATTAATGAATCTAGCCCAAACTATAGGAGTTTTAACAAATCTAGCCCACCTTTTAATTTGCCACAATTCTAGCCCAAACTATAGAATTTACAACAATTATAACCCACCGTGAGATACCCGTTACATTAATTGTTAGTTGTTGACGTGGTTGCACAGTCAACTTTTAAGAAAATAATTTTTTATTCATTTTTTCTTTAGTTTTGCCACCTCAACCTACACTGTTAAATAATAATAATAACAAAACATCATAACCGGCTTCTTCTTCTTTGCCAGCGACATCACCATCGCCGCTACCTCGAGCACCATCGGGTGCTGGTACAACGTCGCCTCCACCTCGATGCTGTTCGTCGCCTCGGTGAGGCCGTAGGCGTGGGTGACACGAAACCCCAGCTGCTCCATCTTCTCAAGGAGTGGTGCAGGCGGCGGCGCGCCGCCAGTTAGGATGCTCACCAAGGAGGCCAAAGGCTGGCAGTCGGCGGGCCCGGACTCGAGGAGGAGGATCAAGACGATCTAGGCGCATCACATGTTGATGGCGTTGAGCACGGCGCCATGTTAGAAATGGGATGTTGAGCACATGTTGCTTATAGAACTGTGATGGTAGTGTCGTTATGTTTTTGTTAGAAATGGCTTGTAGTGACAAAGTCCTTTTGCGATCCCTTCAACGGAAGCACAAACCGTAACCACTGCGATATGCATTTCCTAGCGGAGGACTTCGCCATCACCAGCACCAGCGGCAGAGACACCGGCATGAACCACACCCTGTATCGCTCCACTGCCGGAGCATCGCCCCGAAATCGAACGACTCCATCAACACAATCGTATCTCCCAGCGCCGCCGAGCGGATTGCTTTGAAGAACCCGAACACGTGGAAGAGCGGGATCGTGAAGAGTGACACTAGCGGCCCCTCATCCGCCTCCTCCACAGCCTCAGCTGACACCTTCTACAACGAGGTGTGGTACATGGCGATGAGCGACACAAAGTTTCGGTGGGTTAGTGCGATGCCCTTCACCCGCCCATCGTGTCCGATTGCCGAACCTCCACCGGAGGCAGCGTCTCCTCGGCGGACGTAAACAAGGACCGGAAACGGGGTGAACCGAGGAGGATGGTGGGGAGGTTGGGCAGGAGCTTGCTCGTGGTAGCAGCGGTGGCAAAGGCGATGGAAGGGTTGGAGAGGCGAATCTGGTGCGCAATCTCGTCGGGGGTGCTGAGGGGGTTAACCGGCGAAACGACAACACCAATGGAGAGGAGTGCAAAATAGAGGACGGGGATGTCGATACCGGAGGGCGCAATGACGAAGGCGACATCGCCCTTGGAGAGGGGATGGTGAGAGGGGATGGTAAGAGGGAGAAGGCGAAGGAGGTTGTGGAAAGGGGGAGGGATTCGGGGGGAAGGGTGTGCCCGTAGATGACGGAGGTGCGGTCGCCGTACACGGCCGCGACCCTCTGCAAGAAGGTGATGGGGCTCAGCGGCGCATAGTTTGCAGGGCATTTAAGCAGGCGGTCCATTAGAGAGAGGGGACAAAGGATTCGATGTTTTGATGTTTTATTTTATTTTTTAAAACAGTGTAGGCTGAGGTGGCAAAACTAAAGAATAAAATGAATAAAGAATTATTTTCTTAAAAGTTGATTGTGCAGCCACGTCACCAACTAACGATTAATGTAACGGATATTTCACGGCGGGTTATAATTGTTGTAAATTTTATAGTTTGGGCTAGAATTGTAGCAAATTAAAAGGTGGGCTAGATTTGTTAAAACCCCTATAGTTTGGGCTAGATTCATTAATTAATACCATTTTCACAATTGTAGAATTCTTGTCCTTTTTTAATGATGAATTTTGATTTTTTTTTTTGTTTTTTAAAAGAGAATTCGGGTTATTAGGGTTAATCAAGTCGGGCCCCTAACTCTTATTCGGATAGGGTCGGGTGGTGTAGGAGCCTCCTTATTCGTGTTCAGATTATTCGGGTCGGGTTGGGTTTTGACAAAAACCCGACCCGACCGATGCTCACCCCTAGTTCTAACTGATCATAAATCATCCCTGTCATTTATATTTGAAGCAGAAATTGTATTTATTGGATTATGTGGAAATAATTACTGTATTCTTGCAAATACAGAAATTGTATTTATTGTATTGTTAAAATTGCAGTTTATGCACTGTGGAAAGTTCCTGAACTCTTGCCATCCTTTCTTCTCAAGGGTGGTGAGGTTTCTCGCTATGTGATTGGAGGTGCTGATTTGATGTTCCCTGGTATCAGTATACCTCCTGAAGGCCTACCATCATTCTTAGCTGGTCAACCATGGGCGGTGAAAGTTCCTGGCAATCCAGCACCAATTGCAGTATGTGCATTGTAACAGTTAGTTTGCAGAATTTAAAGTTCCTGCTTTCTACTTCCAATGAAAAATTATTGTTGTTAAATTGTACTCAATGCCTACAGGTTGGAGCAACCATGATGAGTAGCTCAGAAGCACTAAAAGCTGGTTTACGTGGGAAAGCCTTGAGGATAACACATTCTTATCGTGATTTTTTGTGGTAAGGTCTCATGACTAAAAACTGGATTCTTTGTGCTTCTAATTTGTTAGCAATATTATCCATTAATTTTATACACAGGCAATCAGCTGAAGGTCAATATGTTCCAAATGCTGGTTTTTTTGAAGATATTGTCATGGAAGATCCTAATTTTTTGCTGGTGACTCAGCCATCTGATGTACCTCCAGATGCTTCAAATGATGAAGATGTAACTATGGCGGAAAGAGAACCTAATGATAAATCAGATATCCATGCTACTGGAGATGTTGATGCTCCAATGAACTCAGAAACTAGTGTTCAAAACTCTGAAGAAACAGTTGCTGATATGAGTGGTTTAAAGATATTGGAACATGCTACAGCTGAAGTACCAACTGATGAGAAGGAGCAACAAACATTGTCTAGTGAAGAAATCGATGTTCTTTTAGACAAATGCTTTTTGCAAGCATTGCATACAACTGTTAAAGATAAAGATCTTCCCATGCCTGGAAGCACACTATGGTAAAACTTCCAAATTTTGATTGTTGATTCAGATAGCTTCCTGCCCACCTTTTTTTATTCTTCTAAGTTCTAACAAATAAAATCTTTTTTGTAATTCTTGACTTAGCTAGTTACTGATTAAGTTTGTTCAGATTCCTGTGTATTTAAATGTGGTCAATGCCATATGAAACTGGTTCATCTTTTATCAACAAGGTTAATACAGAAGTACTATGACAGACTTTGAAATTCACATCCTAAAGATTTAGATTTTTAATATTCTAAAGACACCAATACTGTGATGTTTCTTTCATCAGCCAAAATATCTCGTTATATTGGGGTTATCTATAACACATTCTAGCCTGAGCCTTGGAAGTTATAGTTGTACTGTATTTTCTGATACTTTCATGAAAATTCCGTTTTATTGCAAAGTGATTACATCATACTAAGGTGACCCCTGATACTAGGAGTAAAATCCTTGGCTTGTTGGGCTTTGCATCCATCCTACTCATAGAAAAGACTACCGAGACTTATACAGCACACTGATTTCAAGGAATGAGTTTATGTGCCTTCAGTTAAGTAGAAAGGATCCAAGGAAATTAGATTATTAGGTGAGAGAATAGAAATATATAGTCCTCACAACATAAGTAAATATGGGGGTGGGACTATTCTTACACCTTCTATTATTGTAAGGTTGATTTGTTTATCTATATCTGATTGCTTTAAGTATGTTATGTTTTTGTTCTACAGTTGTCCTCTTGAATGACAGTTTTTTATTTATTCTCCTGATATATACTTGCAATGAATAGGTCAAACCATATACTACCATGCAGACCTTCAGGTGTTACTTTGGACATCAAAAAATCTTCTCATAAGAAACTTTCCAAGTGGCTGCAGTCCAAATCTTCTGCTGGGCTGGTGAGCATTTATGTACATCTGCCAAGTAATATTGAAAAAGTTTTGATAAACTTTACTTTGCTTTTTAGTCAGTGCTAGAGCAGTTTACTGAATTGAACAGCACATCCATTAATCATTGATAGAAAAAGTTAGTTGGTAAGCAGCTAAGTGATTTGAAGTTCTTGTTGGTAAGTAGAAAGTAGCTGCTAGGCTAGTATCTAGGAACATGTTTAAGAAGGATGTACCAAGGTCTGTACATGATTATGTTTCTCATTAGATCCTATTTTCCTTATATGCATTTATCTGTATGAGAGTGATGGATAGGAATTGACAATATGTTAGACATTTGATGTTAAGTAGCTGATACAAAAAAATCTTCAGTTGATTAGTAATTTTTGGACAGATATCAGCTAAGGAAGATAAACATAAAAAGGAGATCATTCTATTGGGTATCAATCGCGGTCATCCAGACTACATGTCATTTAAGCCTGAGAAGCGGGTGCAAGAGAGCGCCGAACGAAGACATGATAGCTCAGTTAGTGAGGGTCCACAGATGAAACTACAACTTGAGGTGGTTGAAGTCTACAAACCAAGCGCTCATGTGAATTCTATATTTTCGGCTATTGGAGCTGACACTGCAAGCTTTTATAGTGCATCAGAGGCCTCTGATGTTGTCTTCAGGTGCATTTGATGTAAAAACCTGCTTAGGATTTTGTGTTTAACAGGTTTATAAGTTTATGGTTTATAAAATGTTTTCTTTTGTGTCTTATTTTCCATTTTATGTTGTGATTTCCTTGAATAGTAACTGTTTAGTGTAAACCTTGGCAAATCAGGTATGTTGAGAAAGAAAATTTGGTTAAACAGACAAACAAGGCAATGATAGTTCTGGATGCTACACTATGTGATGCTCTCTTCAAAGGGACTGTTAAAAAGGGCTCAACTTACCCAACAGAGCTCCACAAGAAGGATCTAGGATCCACATTTATAAGCAGGATGCAAGTTCATCATCGAGTATCTAAAGGAAGTGAGTCTGCAATCCGCAAAGGTGCTATCAAACCCATTCAGATTTTGACAGAACGACGTCAAGGAAACAAGAAGGTAACAAGGTTCTCGGGGCTGGAAACTTTCTTGATGGATGTTGACTCACTAGCTTCAGAACTGCAGAAGAAGTTTGCATGCAGTACCTCAGTGACGGAACTTCCAGGTTGGATTTTATTGAATTAGAGAAAGATTGATTCTCTCTGCTTATCAAAAACTCATATATGGGACTTTGACTTGTTGCTGGTGGTTTACATAATACGCTCTAGGAATTAGCTGTATATTCTAGAATTTTGATTCCATCTCTTTGGATTTTGATATATTGCATGTATTGTCATTTGTAAAATCATTGTAGTTGTGGGGTTGTATGCCAACTTCATATCAAGTCTCTCATGGTTTGATTTTCAGGTAAGAAAGGACAACATGAAGTGCTTGTTCAAGGAGGCGTAATTGGTGACCTTGCAAAGCACCTGGTAGACCACTATGGCGTCCCAAAGAAATATATTGAGGTGCTAGATAAAACCAAGAAATGATACAACTTATAAGGTGGTTGGAGGACAGACCAAGATACAAGTGACACAACCAGCACATTAGTAGGTTCTATTTTTTGGATTGTAGGAACCACTCGCAGTGCAAGATGTTGGAGGATAATGTTAGCATTAGCTAAGTTGTAATGTAGATGCTCTCTGCGAGTTTTGATTATTAAGTTATCCACACACGAGACTTGCAATGTTAAGGGGAAACCAAGAACTGGTTGTTTCTACTTGGCTGTGTTGAAATTTTTGCCCTAAACTTAGAAAGGCTCTCTGTAGACTAAGGTTGTTTTCTCTCGTGATAATTTCTTGTTCTGTAAAACTTTTTGCTTGATCAGGCTTTTATCACCTGTTGGTGTAATCTCCAAAGTGTTTTATTTAAATTATATATATTCATTCGTTTCAATTTTTATGGTGTAAATTGGTAAAACTATTAACGCATCAGATATTGCTGTAAAATTGCACTGAGCAAAATGGGGTCCATATAAAATGATAAGTCTTTCATGTAAAGTAGATATGCCACTTAGCTGCTTAAACGAAGTACCCACAAGCACAAGTCAGATATCGCTTGGCATGACCTTGCAGAGGGTTGCGAAATTTTGTTAGAAAGTTTCGTGTTCGCGAAAATTGAAATGGGTTTTGAGTTTCAAATTTTTGGTTTCGATTTTTTTGTTTGGCAAAAACGTGTTTGTTTGACATATCTTGTATTCATGTTTTGCGAAACTCTTACCCTAAAAAGATAGCGAAAACGCGGAAAATTACTCAAAGTAATTTTTACGCTTGTGTGTGTTTGGGTGTTTCGCAAAAATGAGTTTTTGCAAAACACAATCTGAAACTTGTCCTTGTTTTGGTCAACAAACAAGATTTCAAGTCTCGTTTCGATTTCGGGCGAAATCGAAAATCGAAAACAGGGCTAATAAATACGCCCTTAGCGTTTCTCGAGCTGGTTAAATAAACGAGTTAAGTTTGAACTTCACATTAGGCTCTTTTAGAGCTAAATTTTTTAGGAAAGATTAATAAATTTAACTCAAACTAAAATTAACGAATCTAATTTAATTTTTAATTTGCATCAAATCTAATTTAAAATTTTAAATTAACATCAATTATATCCTATCGTTAAGTTGTGTGATTTAATTTAATATTGAATGTTTAAAAAGTAGATGTTGGATTTATTAATCATGTTTAAAAAACTTGTGCATGAAATAATCAAATGAATAGTTTAAACTTATCATATTTGAAAAGAAATATATTCTATTTTGATTTCCACGTTAGAATAACCTTAAGCTCAAATAAATTTGATTATAAATGGAATTTTATCTGTGTCAACTTGGACTCAACCAGATTACTCAAACTCAAGCTTGAGAGAAATTTCTCAGCTCAGCTGCAAGCGGTGGATGCGCACATTTATTTACAATAATATGTCGGTAGCAATAATTAGTAGCATTAAATGGGTAAATTGCCGGACAGTAGCAATAATTAGTAGCATTAAATGGGTAAATTGCCGGACAGGGCGCTGGTGGTAACCGGTAAGGAATTAATTGTTGTATTTATATGGTTCTGGGCCTCTGGCATATTTTTAAGGAATTAGTTATTGATTTTTTTATTTAAAAATTAATTTTATAATATAATCATTATAAAACATGCACATACCTAGGAATATATTTAATGCATACACGTAAACTCAAAAACAAATACATAAAATATTACAATTAAAGATCAAATTCATTGACTGAATGTCACATCACTTAGCTACTAGTAGATCAACAAAAATTAACTATTAATTATTAGACCAATATACTTTAACAAAAATTGCACATAATTGGTATTAAAATCGCACACTCCCATCTACAAGACATGTATCAATTAATTAAGCCAACTACAAGTATGGGATATATAATGAAATTGTAAAAATTAAGAATAAATAAAAAATAGATCATTTAATTGATATTAGGGATAGACAAACTATTTCTTAACTAGAATAATGACCAAAGTATGATTTTAATATTATTGAATAATTTATATATAAAGTGATGTATTGTAATAGAAGTATAATTAATAATATAATAAATTATATACTGTTGATACTATTCGCATATAAAATTATTAATATTGATTTTTGATTTTTAGAATAATTATAATCATAGATTAACTTGTAAAATAATGTAAATCCATAAATTAATTTTGAATGATAAAAGCCATTTATTGATTTTTTTTAATAATAATGTTTAGTTGTTATTATTATCAGTGTTGAAGATTAATATTGAAAAAATCCTACAAAATAAGCAAGGAATATACTACTGAGATTGAGGTAGATATTCCCTGTTGATCAAAAGCTATATATGTCCCTAGTTTATTCTTGATAATTCACTTATTCTTTGTCTAAGATTTACAATCAAACCAGGGAAGTATGTGAGGCGGCAAAAATATGATTTCATTTTTCATCTATTTGTGTAAACCAAACACCCGCAAAGTACTCTTCGATGTTCGTTAGGATTCAAATAAATTCTTTTTTTAACTATCTCAATTTTTATTGTACTCACAGTTGATGACAATATCTTGTATATTTTTTAAAGATCTCAGTATTCATTATCTTCGTTTTAAAAAATAAATATTTATTCTTTAGCAATCTCTAACACTCTCGCTTTCCTCCTTCACCTTCTATCAGAAAGGAGGAGGAGATTAAAGAGATAATTAATGGATGAAAGTTATCGAAGATCAGATGTAAGAGAGGGGTGGACAGGTAGAGTTGAAAGAAAGAGGAACGAGAGAAGATGATAATATAAGCACTAATAATTAAACCAACCCAATTGACAAGTTTGATGTAAAAAAATAAGCCATTTTGGTTAGTGGAGTCTACTCACTAAGCATAAGGAACGGTGATCATGCTATTTTAAAACTCAAAACTAAGAGCAAAGATTAACCAATGGACTGTGATGAATATCTCATAAATATACACATATTTAGTTATGTTCATTTATTAATTAAACAGATAAGTTGATGCCATACAAATAGCCTTAGAAATCATGCATGATCATAAATATATATAGACTTGATATTCAAACAAAATACGTTTATACGAGGGAAAATATTATGACAAAAAAATTATGGCATACTTTAACAAGATGATCAATAATTAAGGGAAAGATAATTTCTACAACAGAAGGATGAAAGTTTGGGTCTCACATCCAAGAGACCTCACGTCTCTTGTTTGTAACCGAAACACATCAAGAGGAACTTGGTATGTTAGACAGGTTGGTATATTAACTTCGTAACATATATAAGTTTGCTTCATAATATAGATTTGGTCATATTCATGACGGTCCGTTAACTCCGTCAACATGGAGATAACGTTATTTATTTTTTCGTGGACGAAAAGTTAACAGACCATATATCACGGATATGATCAAATTTGTGCTATGGGGCAAATATATTGAACTAAATTTGTGCTACCGGATAAATATATATGACCAAATCTGTGCTACGGGATAAACATATAGGACTGAAAATTTCAAAATGAAATTTATAGAACCAAACCTGTCAACGTGTATGAACGACGTTAGTCCACATTGACGTAGAGTTAACGAACCATCACAGATATGACCAAATCTGTACTACGGCGCAAATTTATATGACTGAAAATACCTAAATGAATTTTATAGGACTAAAGTCCAAAAAACCGAGTGGTATGGCGAGATCAACGGTGTTGACATAGCAAATTTTGATCCTCACCGCAAGTTGACGTGACACTACTAATATGGTCAAAAGTTCAATATGCATCTCTAAATACATATAAAAGTAATAAAATATCACATCATTAATCCTTTTTTAAAAGGGTTTAACGAGCTAATTAATGAATCTATCTCTAACTTTCACGATTTTCCTAAATTTGTATTAACCTTTTATTTCAACTAATAGGGATCTCATACTCTCAATTTATTTTAATTATATCCTACTGTCAAATTGTCATTAATTTAGATATTCGGATGCTGAGTGACACTACTGATGTGGGTTAAAGATCTAATCAACATTCCTCAATACTAATATATATATATATATAACGTCGCCAAACCTATTTTATAATTATTTAAATATATTTAGGGATAGATTAATTATTGCCACGCTTTAAAATTGGGTCATGTGATCGGCCAGAGTGCGGACAAGCACCCCGAAGCCTAAACCAAACATACAGGTATTTCATGCATCATAAACCAAAAGTAAAGTTCTATAACATAAATGTAGACAGTTGGAAGTAACTCAATACCAAGTCTATAAAACTACAAGGTGAGTATGCTAGCAAGTAAGTTAAACGATTAAATACTACAATTTCAAACACACCAAATGTCTAAAAAAACTCAATTTTAACATGACTTGACTCGACTACGTCAATTAGTCTTACGAGATTGCTACTGGAGTCCGCCGCCACCAGCTGCGCCATACCTCAGTGATCATGTTATGCAAAACAAACATACACAACGAGAATGAGTTCAAAAACTCACTGAGTGGTCACCCGACCTTCACCAAGCAGAGACAAGATGAATAAGTAATGCAATAGATAAATTAAGTTCAGATAACATAATGAAATAACAAGAGCATATTCTGATCCGATTCTATAGGAGTTCGTCCTCTATATATATGCTTGTCAATCACTTATGGAGTATTTGCTAGTCCAACCACCCCCAGCTAGACTCTCAGCTCGGCTTACTGATCTAGGAAGACCCTCTAGTATCAGCGCCTAGAACTCGATCGGGTAAGGCCCTCCGACCCATGAACACTCGTAAGCTAAGCGTACTAGTCGGCCCAATATGCAGCCCATGCGCGTAGCACACTACTCGGTCTGTCCGACCCAACATCATCTCATGCGCGAAGCGCACCACTCGGTCTATCCGGCCTAATAGCATCTCGTGTGCGAAGTGCACCACTCGACATATCCGACCCAATAGCATCTCGTGCGCGCTATGCGCACCACTCGGCCTATCCGACCCAATAGCATCTCATGCGCTATGCGCACCACTCGTCCCAATAAGGTCTATTAATATCTCGTGCGCTTTGTGCACCACTCGGCCTAATAAGGCCCATTAATATCTTATGTGATATGCACACCACTCGACCCAATAAGGCCCATTAATGTCTCGTGCGCTATACACACCACTCGACCCAATAAGGCCCATTAATGTCTCGTGCGCTATGCGCACCACTCGGCCCAATAAGGCTCGTACTTCCAACTTAGAGGACCATCGAACTCCTAAACACCTCTTCTTTTCTATGCCTCGCGGAATGTCGGTCGGCATCCGAACCTCAACCTTTCTTCGCTTAACTTTCTAATTTATCTACTCAAGGGCTATACCCCCATGACAACATGTAAAGGTTCAATTTCACTATCGATATGAAGTTAAATTTCTAGCATTTACAATAGGCCAGGAAATGTTGTACCGGGCTCGCAATCCGACCCATTTAACATGCACAATAATAATTCCAACCTACTGTAATCCTCTGTTTACTTGTCATACATTACTGTTCATGTCATCAAAATAATTTCTAAATTCGTAGTCTATAGTGTACATAAAGATCGATAGGTCATATCGATATTTTACACCTTGTGCTAACATTACAAACAACCTAAATATTTCAGCATGCAATTAAATAAGTTTTCAGCCAATCAGCATAAATTTCAGCATATAATAAATAACTTTGCATAGCATGGAATTTATAACATAAAGGTACTGAAATCATAAAATTTAAACTTATCATTTACCCTTAATAATACCCTACACATTTAGGGTCATTCGGCCACATTAGGCCTTAACAATGCTAAGTTAGGCATGATACATTCCTACAAATCCCGTAATTAAACAGTAATAAAATCTTAAACAATTAACAAACCTCATATATAAGCTTCCCTAATAGGGCCGGCCCTCCCTAGAGTTTAGGGGCATGACCTAGGGCTGCCGCACCTCCTAAACCCCAAAAGGGTGCCCTACAAAACATGATCGACAACCATAAACATCATACAATCTTTAAACTTGTGAGAAAAATAGAAATTCAACTCCGATTTCAAGAACACCTCCAATCGGCAACCCTACATGAAGACTAGGGATTCTTAGGGAGAAGCCACTCACTGGAGAAGAGGATCAGAGAGGAAGAAGGGTATTGAGGCCTCACGATACTCGAATTCGACGAACACGCGATCTCCAACCGATCGGACAACTCCTCCCCAACTTTGGTCGCCGCCTCTGTCCTCCCTCACTCGTCTCGGGTCCGTGCGGCTACGATCCTAGCTAGATGCATTAGTTTATAATTTTTTATTTGGTAAAATTACTAAATTGCCCTCCCCCTTAAGTGGTTCACTAAACCCACTATAACTTACTCGATTCTAGTCTGAATCAGGTTTCGGTTGAACCGTCAACTCCACTCGGAACACTCTTTAATCCCACAACAAATAAATTTAGCACAATCGACAACTCATAATTTAGGAAATTTCCAAAGTAAATGGGTCACACCTCAAGTTAGGCGCTACCTAGGAAGCATGGACACTTCCAAGGACTACCATGTCCACTTGTCCGACACGCCGTGGACATCAACACACGAAGACACATGTGTCCCACGTGTCCAAGAGTGTCTTGATCAGTCTTTTTTTTTTTGCTCGGACACGGCCCCGACACGGCCAGCCCTGCATTTTTTTAATAATAATAATGATATGAATTTTAGACCGAAACTTGATTGCCCACCACCCTAATCCCTAACCCGTTCATCCAATCACTCAATCACGACTCTTTCACAATAGTGATCGCTAGCTCCTCTGCGAGAACCGTCGTTCCTCCATGAGAACTGTCGCTCTGCCGCTTCGCCAGATGCCGGACGAGTTGGAGAACTTGTAGTTTTGTACTGGTGTGGGATATTGCAGGAGATGAGTTTTCATCGATTGATGAAGATAATGAAATTCTTGAAGTTGCCAATCTTTCTCTTGATGAACCAGAGTTGGAGAGATTAGAGAATAATATTTTTCAATGAAGAAAATAATAATAATGATTGATGAAAAAAATAATGGGACTCTAGTTAATTTTTTATTTATATGTGATAGTACATAGCTATTTCTATTAAGACATGCTAACCTAAGATTTTTTTTAAGAGATGTTAATACATGTCTAAGAATTTTTGTTTACATGTGGTTGTGCCTCGTGCTTTTGCAAGAGGCTTAGAAATAATAAGTATTTTATACATGCTAAAAAATTGAAGTTTTACATAAATGAAAATATCATTATGTGTGTGTGTGTATATATATATATATATTGATATGAATTGTGGGTTTTTTTTTTAATTTTTAATTTTTTTTTATATTTAGCTATGTATGTTGTGTTCGTGTTCTGTAAAATTTTAAAGTTGATGTCTCCCTGTGTCCGTGTCGGTATCAGTGCATCCTAGGGCGCTGCCGATCAATCTCGCACACGTCATTTCGCGTCACACTCAACCCACTAAAATCAATACACATGAAATATTATTATTATTATTAGCGGGCATTATAATCAATTAATCTTTTAAATCATTTTTAAAATATTTGATCACATAGACTTTGCTAAGTGGACTTCAGACATATGCTAGCATCTAAACATATGACTAACTTCACATATATGTTTGGCAATAAAAGTTTCTTTTCGTGACGAGAAAAATAATTTTGAATTTATTTTAATATATAGGATATTTTTTATTTTGAATTAAAAGTAAAATTTTAATTTTGTTTTTGAAAAAGATAGGATTTTCTTCAATTTCCAACAATTTTTAGAATTTTAACTATTCCAACCGCATTTGAGATAATTATATCTTGCTCTAAACAGAATTAAATTTTATTATATCTACCTTTATTAAAATTCAGCATTTAAATCTGACAATTTTTTTAGACCCAAAGAATTGCGGTGCTTAATAACAGCTTGAGTGTAAAAATTAAGTGCTAAAAGTACCGCCATAATTATGCAAACAACAATTACAACCAATGAAGATGAGAGAGCAAAAATGCAGTGATCGCTAATCACTTAAGTAGTTCTACTTCACCAAACAATCAAAGTTACTAGAGCGAGTTTGCGATGAATTTTTGATTTTTCATTAATTTATTTAATATTTTGATTAAAAAAATAAAATTAATATTATATTCGATGCATATCATAATAAAATTATTATTAAGTATTCAACTAAATAAATATACTATTTAGTCCACTAAAGCTGAATATTATTTTGTTTTTTATACAAAATAAATAGTAACTCTCAGCTACTTGAGTTATATACTTGAGAACATGTGGCTCCACAAAAGTACGATCACAATTGATGGCTGACCCAACTAATTTCATTAAATAATTGAAGATGCTCTTCGTTAGTTGTTAGATTCCGTTAAGCAAATGTTTTCACCCGAGTCAATTAATCAAGGTTTTCACCTGATTCGAAAAAGTTAATAAATTTTTTAGAAAATTCAACCCGACCTGACTCGTTTTACCCGAATTATCCGACCCGAATTGAATTTTCGGATCAGATAATTTAGGTAAAATGGGTTGGTTAGGGTTTTGCTCAAGTACTCCCTATCTCCCCTTTGAAACACCTGCAATTTAACTTTGAAACTTTTTTTGTTTGCTAATTCCAGTTTGATTCTTATAGTTTAGAAAATATTAATTCGATCCTCCAATTTTTTTATTTCATTTCAACTTATCTATTAAATTTATTCATTTCATTTTAATTTAGGCATTTCAACCGTAAAATGTTCACAATGTCTAACACTCTGTGTATAGCTTAATAAGAAAAAGAAAAAAAAAATTTAATCTTATTTGGACGTATGTTAAAAGGGAAAAGAAAAGTAATATTTTTTTTATTTAATAGATAATTATATCTTTTTTATTTATGTATTATATTTGATATTTCGAAGTAAGATTGAAATTGATTATAGAAGATAACCTCAACCAATAAGGATGAGAAGAGATAATTAGAATTTAATGAATATCTTATAAATTTATGAAAATAATAAAGATAATTTCATAAATTTATTTTGAACGAATTTTTTATAATTTCATTCAATCTCAAATCGAGATTAAAAGAAAATTAAGATTTTAAAAAGAACCAAGATAAATAATTCTCCTTCATTTTTTTTTTCCTTCGTTAAAATCATAAAATCAAATAAGATTTTTTCAAATTTAAAAGTCAAATTGATAAAATCTTGAAAGTATAAGGCCAAACTGGAATTAAACCTATTGTTTCTTTAGGAAAAAAAAATCTTTACCCTATTTTGTTCACATTGATATCTTCTCATTAAATAAATTCTTTTGAAAAATATCAAAAATATATTTAATTATAATAAAAAAATTATAATTACCGTGAATTAACTTTCAATATTTAATCTGATTCAACTGTCTGCTCATCACATACCTAATACACTCTATATTGAAACTATTATAATTATAATATCACGCTAATACAATATGATTTTATAATTAATAATATTGTAATATTATAATGTATTTAGAAACTCCGAGTATTTATTGTACTTTTATATTTCAAAATGCACATGAAGGACAAATTGCCTAGGGATAGGTAAGTCACTTCTTGCTTGGTATTTTGTGAGAAGTATAATTTTTTTAAACCAAACAAGAGAGGAAATCAAAGTTTTTATTTTGAAGGACAAAGTGGAATATAACTTTTAGGTTAAATTATACTGATCTTTTTTTAGGTTTAGTAAAATTATATTAATATTTTTTATTTGTCCAGATTACAATCACCTCTCGAGTAATGTTTATGTAATTTTTTTAGGAGAGATTTATATAATATTTTACAAAACTCAGGAGAGGTTTATGTAATTTTATTTCGTAATAGGAGAAATTTGTGTAATCTTTTACAAAACTCAGGAGGATTACAAAATAAAATTACAAACAGATGAAAGATCAATATAATTTCACTAAATCTCAGGGGAGATCAGTGTAATTTATCCTAACTTTTATATTCCATTCGCTTCCCAAGGTTCACTCACTCTATATCTATCTTCACCCACTTCTGTCTAGATTATTCACTCTCTATGTTTGATTCATCCTGTTCGCTTTAACTGCATCAAAGTTTTTTTTAATTTTATTCAGTTTTTATAAACCTGACTTCTCTCTTGTTTGGTTGACTTGAGAAATAATTTTTGGTAAAAAATTATAATTTTTATGAATTAATTTTCTACGTATATTTTTTCGAATGTACAAAAAAAATATGTTTGTAATTTTCAATCTATCATACATTTAATTAACATTGATACTTCCTAGGAAGTATACATAACACTTTGACAATAAATTAATTTATATGAAATGTAATTTTTAATCTACAATAAGTTTGGTTAACATTGATACTTCCTAAGAAGTACACATCAAATGATCAATATATTATTTTTTTATAAAATAATATTTTAATTTATATATAAGTACATATGAAAAAATTATATATATAATGTGTGTGTATTTTCAAGGTAGTTGTAATGAAATGAAACTTAGGTTACTTGAGGCGTATCGTGTTTGTATATTTCATTGCGGGTGAATGTGATAACGTCGCTTGATAATCTTACGAGAATATTGTTCAAAATAGATCAAGACTGATCTCGGAGATACATACATGTAATAGTGTATCCCTCGTGATAAGGAATAATGTATATGTCCTTATATGGCTGGGTGGAGCCCCGAGCGGAGCCATTCGGTGTGGCTCGAGTCAGGTTCTGGAATATGACTGGACGGAGCCCCGAGTGGACCGTTTGGTCTCGGCTTGATTTGGAATGTGTGGCACTATTGGATCTAATCTGACCAAACACAATAATACTAGTCTAGTCATATATATATATATATATATATATATATATATAGTTTATTATATAGAAAAATTAATTTAATATGTAGTTAATATAAAAAATATATATTTTGGATCGGACCCAATACAGTACTAGTCCAATATATTATACTAATTATATATATATATATATATATATATATATATATATATATATATATAGTATAATATATATAGTTTATTATATAGAAAAAAATAATTTAATATGTAGTTAATAGGAAAAAAATACATATCTTAGACCGGACCAATAGTACTAATTCAATATATAATTATATATATATAATTAATATAATATATATAGTTTATTATATAGAAAAAATATTTTAATATGTAGTTGATATGGAAAAAGTACCTATCTTACTAAAAATAAATAAATTATAATAAAATAGATGTGTTAGGAATTCATAAATTATTTAATCTCATAATATTTACAATAAAAATTATTAATTCATCATTAAATATAAACGTGCGAATAAAATTATCTTTTTCTTACCAGTACCACTTCAATTGGTGTGTACCGTAGAAAGTTGCATTTCTTAATAAAAGTATATTTTTGTAAATTACAAGAAGTGTACCGTCTAGTAAATGGTGTAGGAAAGTTCTCCTTTTCAAGGAGAAGTGGAATTTTTTCCTGATAGCAAATAGAAATAGAAAAAAGAAGAAGAAAGTTATATTTTTACAATACTTAAGAAGTTATTTAAGTTGTACTTGTTGCTTTTGTTAGAAATTTTTAATGCTACCCACCCTCCCTTCCTACTTGTGACGCAAAAATTTCAATGAAGAAAACTTAATTTAGAATATAAAAATTTAATAAATATTATTTTAATTTTTAATTTTTAATTTTTTTAATTAAAATCACAACTTATAATAGTACAAATTTTTTTTTATATATATATTTTAAAAAATATTACTAAAATATTTCAATTAAAAATAATTAAAGCGCTTGTGAAAAATTTTTCATTTAAATTATTCAAAGCAAGCTCTACTACGATGTGATCGTCATCATACTCATCTCGAGTGCCAACTTTACGAAGCTATATGAAGAAAACTAAAAAATTAGTAAGAGATTAACAAAATTATAAATACATACAGAAAAATAATTGCTCTTTGTTGCATTAATAGTATTTAATATTACATTAAAAGTAAAAATTAACCTGACACCGTAAAAATATATTATATAATTAATATAGATATATTTTAGATTTGAATTCTTAATTAAATAAATTTCAAAATCATTGATGAAATATAACATAATTTTTATTCATTTTCTTATATGCTTCGTGAGAAAATTAATTATTCAATCATATATTGAATAACTCATACTCAAAAGTTCACACAACTTTATAATATGAGCATGGATAATAGCATAGAAAAAAATATTAGAAATAAATTAAACCAACATGAGAACTTTAGATGTAAAAAACTAATGGAGAAAATTTTGAATTTAGCTTAAAAACTAATAGAGAAATTTTTGGAGTTATGTGAGAAATTAATAGAGTAAATTTTATAATCTTTTTAATTAAAAAAAATCAAATTTTATATTTAGCTAATACGAAGAAAGGTAAATAATGAATATAGAAGCCAAGAAATGAGATTCGAACCTAAGATCTAAAAGCAAAAAATCAAAGTAACTAAAAACTAGGCTATGAATACATTAGTGAAAAAAATTAAAATTAATAATAATAATAGTAATATTTTACCATATATTTTTTTAAAAAATTATCAAATTATATTTAATATTTGATATTTTGGAAAATTTCAGGAGAGGCCAGTGAACCCTTGGCCCTAGTATGGGTCCGCCCCTGCTTCATACTCTTATCTATATATCAATTATATTATGGGTAAATTGCACTAATCTCCCCTGAGGTTTAGTGAAATTACATTGACATCCTCTCCATTTGTAATTTTATCTTGTAATCCCCTTAAATTTTGTAAAAAATTACGCAAACCTCTCTTATTACGAAATAAAATTACACAAATCTTTCCTAAAAAAATTACTCATGGGAGGTGATTATAACCTGGATAAATTTGACTAAATATCAGAAGAGGTCAGTGTAATTTACCTTTATATTATTAATTTGTATGAATCAGATAAATATAATAATAATAATAATATATTATTGATTATTACGTTAGTAATTAGTAATTATTAATTATATTGTATTATTTTATATCATAGTTATAAATGAAGGATATTCTTGAAAAGTATATGGTACACACGTGATGCCCATGAACTATTATTAATTTATTATTGCGTGAGGCTATTAACTATGGTACACTCGTGATGCTCACGTGATGTATTGCTCCGCTTCTTATACCGTCACTCAGCCAATCAACCATGATAATCTCCTCTCTCCAACCCAACATTCGTCGACGTAGTAGTTCAAATGACGGAAATGACCCCGCCGGCGAAGCCCCGCCCTAACGCCGTCACCCCACCGCTCCCCTGGAAGACCCGGTTTTACCTCGCTATCCTCTCCGCCGTCACCGATACCGCCCGCCGCTCCAACGGCACCGTCAATCGCCGCTTCCTCTCTTTCCTCGACGCTCGCACCCCGCCCTCCGCCACGCCCCTCCACGGCGTCCGCACCACCGACGTCACCGTCGACACTTCCCGCGGCCTCAGGTTCCGCCTCTTTGTTCCCGTTGATTCTGACGCCCACGAATCCCTCCCCGTCATCATCTTCTTCCACGGCGGCGGCTTCGCCTTCCTCTCCGCAGACTCCCGCGCCTACGATGCTGTCTGTCGCCGGATCTGCCGCCGCGTCGGCGCCCTCGTCCTCTCCGTCGACTACCGCCGCTCCCCGGAGCACCGTTATCCGGCGCCGTACGAGGACGGGACCGACGTGCTCCGCTTCCTCGACCACGGCGGCCTCGCCTCCGCCGACGCTGCCGCCGCGAGGCTCGCGGACCTCGCCACCTGCTTCCTGGCGGGCGACTCCGCCGGGGCGAACATCGCCCACCACGTGGCCCGACGTTGGGCCGCGGGACGGGCAAGCGGCGAGTGGGAGCGGGTGCGACTGGCGGGGATGGTGCTGATCCAGCCGTTCTTCGGTGGGGAGGAGCGGACGGAGGCGGAGATGCGACTGCCGAATGCGCCGATCGTGTCAGTGGAGCGGACGGACTGGCTCTGGCGCGCGTTCCTGCCGGAGGGGGATGACCGGAACCACGAGGCGTCGAACGTGTTCGGACCGCGGGCGGGGGAGCTGGAGGCGGCGCTTCCGGAGGCGCTGGTGGTGGTGGGAGGGTTCGATCCTCTCCAGGACTGGCAGCGGCGGTACTACGAGGGGCTGAGGGCGAGGGGGAAGGCGGCGCGGCTGGTGGAGTACCCAGACGCCGTCCACGCCTTCTACGTCTTCCCCGAGCTGAAGGAATCGACGGCGTTGATGGAGGAGATCAAAGCCTTCGTGGACGGCCATCGATCACCACCAATACATGGATGAGCAAGCAAGATAGATTTGTGGTATTAAGTAGTTAAAAAATTATTATTATCAGACTTATCTAAACGATAATGTTTTTCTATCATTTGAATAATTTTCTAAATTTAATTTTTGTTTAATTTAAAAAAAAATCATTTCAAACCCAAAATATCTCATAAATTCATGCTAATATATAATAAGCCGGATCCACTGCACACGAAAAAACCAAAAATAAAAACATGCATTATTAAAACCTTAGTCATACCAGAAAAAGTAAGGTTCAAAATGGATTTCAAGTAATAACATCTTATATGTTTTTTAGATATCTACAATTCAATCTATGATCACCTACTGTGACTTTCTATTTTTATTTTTAAAAAAATAGATTCAAGTCGGGAGATAGAATTGACGTCCAAACTTGAAAATCCTTACATACACTACAACAAATCATCGATTTTTCGACGGCAAAGCAGTACAATATTTTGGGGCTTAAGGGTGTCGAAGTGTGCATAAGAACGCCTGCATAGGAGACGAAAGGGAGTGAACTATGACGAGCGTCGAAATCCGACGTATCAACACCTGAGGAGGCGTCAATATGTTTGGCATATCAACTCCTGTCAGAGGCGTCAAAACTTTTTTTAAAAAAATTATTTTTTAACATACCTACACTTGTTAGAGACGCTGATATGTTTATTTTTATAAAAAAAATATTTCGCGAATTCCGCTGCATTGTAGCAAAACACGTGGAGCCGCCACACGCGGAATTGGAATTTCGCGTGCAGCGGAAATCCAACAGGCGAAATTCCGCCAAGTGCGGACGGTTCCCCGCCTACTCAAATTTTATAATTTTTATAATTTTTATATTAAAAAAATAATTTTTTTTATAATTTTTATACAAAAAATATATATTTTTTAATTTTTATAACATGCGGGGAACAAGCGTCTAATTTTTTTTTACATTTCGACACCTACGATAGTTGACGAAATTTTTCTGTTGATATATTAAGGTTTTGTTGCAGTGATAATTGACCCATATTTGCTACTCAATGGAAAACTTTATTTGCCTATGTGATAACAAAAATCAACCGCATAGATATTACAATTCAAACAAAGCTGCTTTATGTGAGCTACAATAGAGGAAATGATCCAACTTCCAAGGAATAGGTGATTTATCATTAAGCATGTCAACAAGCACCTTGGAGTCAAATTCAACCACAAACGCTGGTAATTGTCGTTGAATACCCAAAAGGAGATATTCTTTGACCGCAAAAGCTTCCAACTATAAAAATAATAATGGTAGCAAAGAATTGAGAACAGAATGACATACGTACCCCAAAGTGACCCCGAATATTACAATCCCTCTTGCACCATTTGAGAAAGATGCATCACAATTTAACTTAAGAAAACTGCGATCTAGGGAAATCCAAGACAAATAATTATTTCCAATGTTAGGAGGACCCTCAAATATTTTCTTGTGCAAGCATTCATTTGTGAAGGCCAAGATTTGAATCATAAGATGCCTAGGGCCCTAGGGGAGGTTGCCTAACCTCGAATTGCACATCGTTTTTAGCATGCCAAATGAACAAGCACTTATTTGAAATCAAAGTACGGAAATACATTAAGTTTTGAGGAGAAACGACATTATCCTAAAGCCAAAAACCACTTTAGCCATAAATTTTCGAATAGAGAAATCAAAACCAGATCACAAAGATACTAAATTGCAGACTTGATATGCAAACTTGCAATGGAAAAATAAGTATTCTATAGATTCTACAGCCAAAGAACAAAACATATAGGAGAACAAAACATATAGGAGACATTCAAATTGAAACCAAATCTGACCAGCCTATCTCTAGCAAGCAATCGTTTATGTAAAAGTTTTCACAAAAATAATTTAATCTAAATAGCAGTGTCAAATATTCATAAAACTTTCCAAAAATCTACAAAATCATCAGTGATAGAATCATGACTTCTAATAAAACGTATGCAGACTTAGTGTAAGTTAACGTCTCCCCGAGTAGTCTTGGACCAAATTATGCAGATTGAGAAGGATCCAGTGGAAGCATATGATAATGAGGAGCGGTATTGGAAAGAAAAGTCTAGAGTGAAATGGCTGAAATGGGGAGACCAGAACATAAAGTTTTTTCACTCTAAATTTCATATGTGCAATCGTCATAATAAGATTTGGCGCCTTGAGGATGGAAATAGTGGCTGGTGCACCACCCCCGACAGTATAGGAGTGAAGGCTGAGGAATATTTTCAAGAGTTATTCACTTCTAGACACCCACCTGATCCCTCGTGTTAGTTTCAGAATATGAGAACAAATGTCTCTAATACAATGAATAGGACTATGACAAGACCTGTATATGAGGTTAAGGTGAAAGTGGCAGTCTTCTCTCTCGACTCTAATGCTGCTCTGGAAGATGATGGGTTCACGACACGTTTTTTCAGTGCTATTGGGAGATATTAGGGAGGGATATTTGTAAGACAGTTCAGAGCTTCTTTTCAGGTGGTAGATTACTTAAAAGTTTTAATCATACTCAGATCTGCCTGATTCCTAAGGTGAAAAATGCTCAATCTATGACTCAGGTGAGGCCGATAAGTTTATGCACTGTGTTTTATAAGGTTATATCAAAAGTCCTGGTTCACCGCCTTCTGAAATTCATGAATCACATTATCAGTTCAAATCAAAGTGCTTTTATTAAAGGGAAACTAATAAGCGATAATATATTAGTAGCCCATGAATGTATACATTATTTGAAAATTAAGCGGCATGGGACTTCAAACTTGGCTCTCAAGCTCGACGTGAGTAAGGCCTACGATAGAGATGAATGGAGTTTTATTTTGTATGTCATGGAGAGGATGAGATTCTGTGCTCGTTGGCTGCAGTGGATTAGAGAGTGCATGTCCACTGTTTCTTACTCTGCCATTGTGGATGGTCAATCGGTTGGTTATTTTAGACCTTCTAGAGGTCTCCATCAGGGAAATCCTCTATCTCCATATCTATTTTTGTTTTGTGTGGAGGGTCTCACCCACTAGCTTCATATTGGAGAACAGCATCATAAGATTCGTGGGGTGAAAATCAGTAGCACTAGCCTGTCTATCACTCATTTATTGTTCGCAGAAGACTTCATTCTCTTCTGCCAGGCCAATGAGACTCATTGCAGAAACTTGATGGAAATCCTTCATTCTTATGGGGAGTTTAGTGGGCAGAGGGTGAACCTGACTAAATCTTCAGTGTTTTTCAGTTAGAATACCACTCCACATGTTAGAGATTATTTGGTGACTCTTCTTTAGGTTCCTCGGGTGGGTACTCAGGACAAGTACGTACCTTGCTCTGTCGTCTGTGATGGGTCGTTCCAAAAGGACTGCCTATACTTTTGTTAAGAAAAATGTGACTAAAAAACTCTTTCATTGGAAGATGTCTCTCTTATCAATGGGTGGTAGGAAGATTCCCTTGGATGTTTTAAACTCCCTGAGACTTTGCTAGAAGAAATTCAAAAAATCATGATCAACTTCTAGTGGGGTCAAAAAGAAAGAGAAAGGAAGATGAACTCGATTGGGTGTCAGACTCTTTGTAGGGTGGAATCTAAGGGAGGAATGAGATTTAAATATTTAAATTCATTTAATCTTGCTATGCTTGGAAACAGACTTTGAGACTTTTAACTAAGGAAACTTCCTTGTTTCATAAAGTTTTCAAGTCAAAGTATTTTCCTTGTTGCTCGTTCATGGATGTTTTAGTTGGAAACAATCTCTCTTGGGCTTGGAGAAATTTATTAGAGGGTCGGAGGGTGATAGAGAAGGGCTTCAAATGGCATATTGATTCCGATTCTGATGTGTGTATTTCAGAGTGATCCCTGGATATCTCACTGCTACCCGTTTACTCTTCCTCCGGAGGAATGTCATAACCCGTGCCTAATTATGGTGAGGCAACTTTAATTTTACTATGGACAGATCTTGGAATGAAGATTTGGTCATACAATCTTTCTCTCCAAGAGTGGTAGAAAAGATCTTTCACATTGTCCCCGCCGTGCAAGAGGATAGGCGGATATGAACTTTCGCTAGGCATGGCAGTTATTCTGTAACATCAGGGTATAGTATTGCTTTTTAGTTTTTTCATCCTCTTGCATCTGAGGGTCCTGCTATTCTAGCTAAGAAGGATCTTTGGCATTCAGTTTGGGACACTAAAGTGTCATCTAAAGTTAAGATACTCTTGTAGAAGTTAATGCATGATGGTATTTTTGTAAGACAAAAACTGGAGGAGCACTTTCCACATGTTGTTTATCTTTGTCCTCGATGCGATGAAGATGTGGAATATGTATTCCATTGTTTTCTATTGTGTTCTCATGTTTCTCCCATTTGGCAGAGGTCATCTTTCATCCGGCGGGATTGGTGTCTTCCTATTGATCTATTCTGCAATTGGTGGCTAGAATTGTATTGAAAACTTAAATTAGAATCATCTTTTTAGGATTGTTTGACTCTCATTGCATTCCTTGTTTGGCGAATTTGGTTAGCAAAGAATACTAAGAATACTAAGGTATTTGATGGGAAAGATATAAGTCATCTTGAAGTCTGGAATCTAGCTCATAATCTTTCTGAAGAGTTTGGAAGACTTTGCACAACTATTACTTCTCTTTTTTAATTCTCCTTAATATTACTTTATTTGTTTGGGATGTTCCCATTTATTCTTGAATGCTATTGTTTCCATTGGAACACGATAATTGTACTCTTATGGAAGATCAATACACATACATATCTTTGATAAAAAAAAATCTCAGCATATGAAAGTGGAAGAACCATCACCAATAGATTCAAAGAAATCAGCAAATAAGATATGAAAAACTTTTTAAAAAGTTTCCATGACCATGAACTTTTATAATGATTCATTTGATTGTTGTAGGTTAGAGTAGGGTATTTGAGCCAAGTGATTTTAGCCCATAAAGCATCAAAATTATTCAAATATAATTGGACTCTTTTTGCTTGCACAGCATGACATTTAGTTTCTAAATCATGACCACTTAAACCATCAAAATTTTTGGGTAAGGTTACAGTGTCCCGGCCAAGAAGATGAAGATCTTGTTTATCCGGAGCATTGAGCATGACTCCAAAGAAACTTTTTGGATAGATGAGTAATAAAAAGGCGAAGTGACGAGCAAAGTATGAATATGCATTTATAGAATTAATAACAAGTAGTGTCCACAAACATTGGGTATGTCTGAGCAAAAAATTTGATTTGGAAACAACGGGTCCACTACATTAATTGGCAATAAATTGATGGTGCTAACCGATAAGTTATTAATTAAAATCTAAGAAAGACAGTGAAAATCCACTATGGATGATCCTAAGATTATGGTTATTTATCATTTTCATTAATTTTAATCACTTTTTATCAACTAAATAAGAGAGGAAATTTGTACTTTTCAACTACTTTTTAAGAAGTGTTTTTTTTTTTCCTTTTGTTTGATTGACCGTAAATGAAAAAGGAACGAAGGAAGTTATATTTTTCACATGACGCAATCAAGTGGTACTTCTTGCTTTCTCTAGAATGTAAAAAAATTAATGTTGCCCATCCTCCCTCCTCACCTACCTCTCTCTCTCTCATTATTATTAATTTGTATATAACATATAATTATTATTATTTATTATAATTAATTATTATATTAGTAACTATTAATTATTAATTACATTGTATTATTTTATATAATAGTTATAAATGAAGGATATATTAGTTGATTCATATGTAGTTCTTGGAAAGTATATAGATGTGTCAAGCAAATTGCATGACGCTAATTCACGTGATAATTAAAAATCAACTATGATACACGTGATGAGCACGTGATGTATTGCTCCGCTTGTCATACCGTCGCTCGACTTAATTATCATTTCCTCTCTCCTTGATTCCGAGTTCCAACCCAACATTCGTCGACGTAGTAGTAGTAGCAGTTCAAATGACGGAAATGTCCCCACCGGCGAAGCCCCGCCCTTACGCCGTCACCCCGCAGCTCCCTTGGAAGACCCGGTTTTACCTCGCTGTGCTCTCCGCCGTCTCCGATACCGCCCGCCGCTCCAACGGCACCGTCAACCGCCGCTTCCTCTCTTTCCTCGACGCTCGCATCCCGCCCTCTGCCACGCCCCTCCACGGCGTCCGCACCACCGACGTCACCGTCGACACTTCCCGCGGCCTCTGGTTCCGTCTCTTTGTTCCCGCTGATTCTGACGCCCACGAATCCCTCCCCGTCATCATCTTCTTCCACGGCGGCGGCTTCGCCTTCCTCTCCGCAGACTCCCGCGCCTACGATGATGTCTGCCGCCGCGTCGGCGCTCTCTGTTGAGATCACTGATCGAGCAAGCAGAGGTATTCACTGCTGCTGCTGGCGCTCGAAGAAGAAGGTTGAAGATGAATAGAGGAGAAAATTACATTCTTATTCTGTGATGGAATCAATGCCTGTTATCAAGTGTTTGGGCAATTGAGTCTTTTTCTTTCATTAGTTAAACGGGTCTGTATAATGGACTCGGATGCATTTACTGTTACCCATTTACAAACCCAGCTGATATAAATGTAACTAAGTTTAACTGAGTCAATTGATTCGAATAAAATAACATTTTTGAATTCAATTTCATTTGCCTCCACCGTCCTCTCTCGCGCCTGTGATCATCGCAGGTATTCGACATCACCGCCGGAGCCAATCTCAACACTCTTGTCCTCTCCGTCGACTACCGCCGCTCCCCGGAGCACCGCTATCCGGCGCCGTACGAGGACGGGACCGACGTGCTCCGCTTCCTCGACCACGGCGGCCTCGCCTCCGCCGACGCTGCCGCCGCGAGGCTCGCGGACCTCGCCACCTGCTTTCTGGCAGGCGACTCCGCCGGGGCGAACATCGCCCACCACGTGGCCTAGCGCTGGGCCGCGGGCGCGACAAGCGGCGAGTGGGATCAGGTGCGACTGGCGGGGATGGTGCTGATCCAGCCGTTCTTCTGTGGGGAGGAGCGGACGGAGGCGGAGGTGCGATTGCCGAATGCGCCGATCGTGTCAGTGGAGCGGACGGATTGGATGTGGCGCGCGTTCCTGCCGGAGGGGGAGGACCGAAACCACGAGGCGTCGAACGTGTTCGGACCGCGGGCGGGTGAGCTGGAGCTGGCGGCGCTGCCGGAGGCGCTGGTGGTGGTGGGAGGGCTCGATCCTCTCCAGGACTGGCAGCGGCGGTACCACGAGGGGCTGAGGGCGAGAGGGGAAGGCGGCGCGGCTGGTGGAGTACCCAGACGCCGTCCACGCCTTCTACGTCTTCCCCGAGCTGAAGGAATCGACGGCGCTGATGGAGGAGATCAAAGCCTTCGTGGACGGCCATCGATCACCACCAATACATGGATGAGCAAGATGGATTTATGGTATTAATTAATTAAAAATAATTATAATTAGTCTTATCTAAACTATAATGTTTTTTATCATTTGAATAATTTTCTAAATTTAATTTGTGTTTTAGTTACATAAAATTAGAAAGAAAAAAAAAATCATTCCAAATCCAAAATATCTCATAATCCATATAAGGGTGAGCTGAGCACTAGTCGAGTCGAGTCAAAACCCAATCTGAATAATCCAAATCTGAATAAGGAGGCTCCAACATCATCCGATCCTATCCGAATAAGAATTTGACCCGATTAACTCGAATAAGATCGGGCATTGATCCTAATAACTCGAATTCCCTTTAAATTTTTTAAAAAATAATGAATTTTTGAACTCAAAAAGATTTTATTTCTAATATCCTAACCACTAAACCAACTATTACCTTTTTGCAATTTTAATATACATAACTATATATATTGCGGTTCGGTTCAAATTTTTCGGATTTTAACCCGACCCGACCCGAACTCGAGAAATACCAATTTTCACTACCCGAACCGAATAACCCTAATAACCCGACCCGAATGCAAATTTCGAGTCGATTTATTCTGTTTATTCGTGTCAGTTCGAGTTTTGCACAATCCTACTAAGATATAATAAACCAGTCCACTACAATTTTTTTACTAGAAATAAAAGGATGCATTATTAAAAGCTTACGTCATACCATAATAGTTAAGGTTCAAAATGGATTCCAAGTCTGGAGGTCGAATTGACGTCCAAACTTGAAAATCCTTACTTAATTGAGTCCAATTTGTTGCTCAATGACCAACTTTATTCGCCTCACAATAACAAAAATCAACAATATAGATATTACAATTCAAATTAAACTGCTTAATGTGAGCTAAAATAGAGGCAATGATCCAAGGAATAGGTGATTTATCATTAAACGCGTCAAGAAGCACCTTGGGGTCTGATTCAACCCCAAACGGTGGTAATTGTTGTTGAACACCCAAAAGGAGACATTCTTTAACCACCAAAGCTTCTAACTATAAAAATAATAATAGTAGTAGAAAATTGATAGCAGAATGACATACCCTAAAGTGATCCTAAATAATAATTCCAATCCCTCCTGCATTATTTGAGAAAGATGCATCACAATTTAACTTAAGAAAACCGCGATTAGAATCCAAGACGAGATTATTTCCTATGTTAGGATGACCCTCACACATTTTCTTGTACAAGCATTCATTTGTGAAGGTCAATATTTAAATCATAAGATGCCTAGGGGAGGTTGTGTACCCTCGAACTGCACATCAATTTTAGCATGCCAGATGAACCAACACGTATTTACAATCAAAGTACAAAATTGCATTAAGTTTTGAGGAGAAGCAACATTATCCTGGAGCCAAAAACCGCTAAGCCATAAATTTTGAATAGAAAAATCAAAATAAGATCGCAAAGATACTAAATTGCAGACTTGATCTGCAAACTCGCAATGGAAAAATATATATTCTATAGATTCTACAGGTGTAGAACAAAATATACAGGAGACATTCAAATTGAAACCAAATCTAACTGGCCTATCTCTAATAGGCGGTCGTTTATGTAAAAGTTTTCATAAAAATAATTTAATCTTAGGAGCGACGTCAAATTTTCATAAAACTTTTTAGACATCTACAAAATTATAATGATAAAATAATTGTCAGTGACAAATTCATGGCTTATAATGAAACAAATGTAGACTTAGTGATAACGCCTCCCTAATCAGTCTTAATCCAAATATATTTGTCATCATAGGATGACATAGGGAATAAATCTTTAAAAATGGACCCCCAGAGCCATGCTAAACAAATTGAGGCAAATATCAGCATTCCAAGAGAATTGGTTGGAAGTCAACTCATTCACACTGTGAAACTGCAGTGCGCTGTGCATGTTTATAAAAGTTGATTTCATATACAAAGACAAGTCTAAAATCCAGTTGTCAGATGAGATGGGAGTGGAAGAACCATCACCCATAGATTTAGAGAAACCATGAAATATATAAGATATGAAAAGTTGTTTTAAAAAGTTTCCAAGATCATGAACTTTTATAATGCAACATTTGATTGTTGTAGGTTAGTTTAGGGTATTTCAATCGAGTGTATTTTAGTCCATAAAGCATTAGAATTATTCAAATACAATTGCACTCCTTTTACAATTTCAAAGCATGACATTTGGCTTCTAAATCCTAACATTTGGGTATTTAAAGAGAAATGTCTCTCTCTCTTTTTCATATTCAATATTATAGCTAGATTTATCTACAAACATTTGGTATGTATGAGAAAAAGTTTGTGATTACATTAATTGGTAATAAATTGATTGTGCTAATAAGTTATTAAAGATAGTGGAAAGCCTTCAATGATACTATTTTGGATATTTTCTAGAGATTTAAAATTCAAATTTTAGTATGATCATATATTATGATTTTTTATTTTTATTAAAAAAATAAAAATAAAAATAAAAAAATAGTGGAAAGTCTACTATGGATATCTTAAGATTATGATCATTTATCATTTTCATTAATTGCAAACATTTTTTTTTACAACGAAAAGTTCAAACGAACAGGAAAAAATAAAAAAAATTACATCAAGCTAATTAGATCATGTGGCCAGTCTTTATTCCAGATAAAACTTTGCTCCATGAGCTTTGCATGCTTTGTGAGCCAATCTGCAGCTCTATTGTCTTCTCTTTTAACAAATTTGAATTTAATATTTTTAAATTTTCCTGCAAGAAATTTAATGTCAGAAATTATATGCTGGATATTCTAATAACACTTCATTTTATCTTTAATAGAGTCAATTTTAATACTTGAATCACTTTCTATAATGATGTAATCAAATTTATCGTTTGCCGCAAAAATTAAAGCATGTTTAATAGTCAAAGCTTCATTTTCAAGAATAGAATTATTAATTATGATGAAAGAAACCAGCTGCAACTAAACATGAGCCATTACTGTTTCTACCAATAAAAGCAAAAGTACCAAAATTTGAGGAAGAACAGCAAGCACCATACGTATTAAATTTAATCCAATTAGGTGGAGGCAGATTCCAACTTGACTCATCCCTATTATGAGTATTATTAGTAGTGCCCTCAGATCTGGGAGTATCAGCATAGTGTACGATCAGGGTTAGAGTATTAGCGAATAATCGATCCAAGAAGGGATTAATATTACTAAAAATAGTCTTATTTCTAGCCAACCAAAGAGAATACAATGTATTTAGACAAAGCGCTAGAGTAGTAGGGTGAAACTTAATCGTCCTAGTACTCGGCACAGTGCTAAATCTAAGATTTCTCGGAACCGCTTTAATACCAACAAATCGTCCCTCAATCAATTCCCAGAGGGCCCTAGCTACCTCACAATCAAAGAATACATGCAAAATGGAATAGAGTTTAATACAAAATTTATTAAAATAATTCGGCCAGCTTGAGAAATATTACCCATTTTCCAATTGTTAAGTCTGCTAGAAATCTTATCAATAATATAGTTAAAATCTCTAAGTTTGTGAAGTCTAGGTGAAATGTGGACACCTAAGTATTTCATAGGAAAAGTTTCAGTCTTCATTCTAAATTCTTTTTCAATTTTATGTTTAACAGCAAGATCAGTGAGACGAGAAAAATAAATTTCAGATTTGTTCACGTTAATCAATTGATTGGTAATCTTACCATAAATGTCAAAAAAAATTCTTAACATTCCTAACAGACCTATCATTAGCTCTAAAGAAAAGTAAGATGTCATCATCATACATCAAATGGCAAATTTTAAATGAGTTCTTAATATTGACAAGAGTAATTCTACCATCATGCATAGCTTCATTCAAAAGAGAGGAAAGCATATTACTGACAACAATATAAAGGTAAGGAGATGTGAGATCCCCTTGTCTAATTCCATACCATGAAGGGATTTAGAGATGCAATTATTCAAACAACACTGAAAGGAAGTAGAGTTTATACAACATTTTATCCAGTTTATGAACTTAACAGAAAAATTAAGATGACCAAGCATGCCAAAAATAGAACTCCAAGAAATCTTATCATAGGCTTTTTCAATGTCTAATTTCATCACAATATAAGAATTTTTTCCTTTGGAATTATAGAATGAATGTAAAACTTTTTGAGCAATAATAATATTATCATGAATAGATCTATTACTCACAAAAGCTGATTGATTCATGGAGATAATATCATTCAAAAAGGCTTCATTCTATTGGCCAAAACTTTAGATAAAATCATATAATTATCATTACAAAGAGAGATAGGCCTATAATCTTTCATAGAAGAAGGAGAGTTGGATTTAGGGATAAAGATCAAATCAGTATTATTCCAACCATCAGGCAAACTAGAACCTTCAAGAAACTCATTAAAGGCATGCATAAAAGACTTAGACAAAATACTCCAATAAGCCTTATAAAATTCCTCAATATAATTCATTTGGGTCAGGGCTTTTACCTTGACCCAAAGAATTAACAGTATTAGTTATTTCATCAAGCGAAAAAGGCTTAATTAAAGCATCATGATCATCTGAATTAATTCTATTCATATCAGGAATAGTAAATGAGCTGAAAGAGTTATTATCACCATAAGACCAAAGCTGCATGTAATAAGCTGCAAAGTGATTACAAATTTTAGAGGAATCTGTAATCCAAACATTATTAAAATTAATGAAAGAAATCTAATTTTTCCTTTTGTTTTTAATAACAGTTCTATGGTAAAATTTTGTGTTAAGGTCTCCATCTCTAAACTATTTTTCTTTAGACATGACCCACCACTTCAAATTAATTTGTCTCCTAAGAGCTTTAGCTTTGTTGTATAAACCAGTCAAAAAGTTAAAAGATTCAAATTCATCAATATGGGCATTGATACTTATTCCAAAAAAAAAAAATTCTTCTAAGCATAGGAATATAAACCATAGAAAAAACACTATCAGTATTTTTATTCCAATTTTCCTCAACAATGTCAGCCACTTGAGGATAATGAGTCCAAAAATTTTGAAACCGAAATTTAAAGGAACTTTTAAAATCAAAATTCATAATATTCAAACAAACAGGACAGTGATCAGACACATATCTATTTAAATGAATAACAGAAGAACTATTAAAAAGATTCAGCCAAACAGAATTAGCAAAAGCCTTATCTAATATAGCTAGAATTCTATGACCATTCTTTCTATTATTACACCAAGTGTATTTAGCACCAATAAATCCTAAGTCAGTCAGATCACAGTCGATCACTAATACATTTTCTAAGACAAAGAACATTATTATTTTCATAAAAAGGGGAACCACCACATTTATTAGATGCATTGATAATACAATTAAAATTACCAACAAGAAGCCAAGAAATATTTGCAAAGTCAAGTTCACTCAAGCAGTTCCATAAAGAATTTCTATTCACAGGATTAGTATCAGCATAGAGACCAGAAAATAACCAAGGTTTATCATTACAGCTTTGCATAACAGCATTTACCAAATTTTTTGATTTAGAAACAATCTGAACATTAATAACAGAGGACTTCCAATCCAACAATAAGCCCCCAAAAGCCCCAAGAGAACTAACAGCATAACCATGCCAATTGTTACCCAAGTAAGAGACAAAATCTAGGGCAATATACTCTTGAAGGTGAGTTTCTTGTAAGAAAAAACAACTAATATCACCTGATCTAATCTGAGACCTAATAAAATCCTTTACAGGTCTCCTTCTAAGGCCCCTACAGTTCCAACTAAGAATTTTCATGATCATTAATATGATTATTATTCCTATTCAGATCAAAGTCAGCAACATGCATATGAACAACATTATTATCGAAACAACATGATGCACAAGATTAGAACTATCTTTAGGAGAAGATACACCAAATTTGACAGGAATTGCATTAACAAGCAAGTCAAGCTCAGATTTTAATTGGATGTTATCTTTTCTAACTTTCTTCTTCTTTTTAGTTTGCATGATATTATCCAACTTAGCTAAGTTTTTAGAAATCTCAGCCTTAGCAAACCTACTCTTTCTAGGCAGCAATTTGAATTTCTTTGAACCTTCTAAGGGAAGACTACTAACAAGCTGTTCAATGATAGGATTATCAACACCCATCAAATTGGCAAAAATCTGATTAACCAGACCAACAAATGAAGAGGAGGCCTTGGATTTATCACGACCAGTCAAAAGGGTATTAGTAGCCTCAAACCTAGAAGACTTGTCCAAACCTTTTAGGTGCAGGTACTTGGTATTAGCAACCTTAATAGGTACATTAACAAGGCTATTACCTAAAGATTCAGAGTAATCTCTATTATGACTAATAGGCTGATTCTCACTAAGGTTTTGTAAGTTATCCTCAGCCATGCCGATGGGGTCATAATTAAGTAGAGGTGGCAACGGGCCGTGCCCGGGCAGGCCCGGCTACCTCCGAGCCGGGCCAGGCACGGCCCGAATGTGTGGCAACCAAGCCCAGCCCGAGCCCGAGCCTGCCCAGCCGGGCTCGGGTCGGCCCGAAAATTAATTTTTTAATTTAAATTTTTAAAGGTTTAAAATTTAATTTTAAAAATTAATGGTTACATGTGAGTTTTGAACTTGGACCTCTAATTTTATTTGAGATAGCTTAATCATTGTACTAAACTTTATTATATATTTTTTAACATATTTTTTATATGTAACATTGTAACGCAGTACAAATTAATAAAAAGATTTTTAAAAATCAAAATATAATTAAATTTTTATTTATCATTAATACAAAAATATTTATCCAATAATAAAATAATTTTTTTTAATACTATAATAGATTGCACCTTAAAATATTGCATACGTACCTTCTAGAGTTAAACTTGTACTCTCCAATGATTAACTATAGAAGGATCAGGTCTACGTAGTTCTTTTTATATTTTTAATCACCCATAGTCCCGGTGATTTAACTTGTACTTGGACCAGCAGCACCAGCTTCGCTTGTTTGAGTTTCCTCCTCTCCCGATGATGAAGTGCCGTGTCATCCCTTATCTTGTAATCTATCTTCAACATCCAACTAGTCTTTTAAGCAAATGCACATTTCAACCATTTCTTCACTCATTCAGTTCTTTTTTCGTCGAGAATTCTATTTTCTGCACTAAAATAAGACTCGAAAGCTACTGTAGACACAGGAACAGTTAGCATATCACATTCCATGATGGAAATAATAGGATACGTATTTTTTTGTTTTTTCCACCATGCTAAAATTTCATTATCATCTATTTCTTCATAATGATTATGATCTAAAAAAAAAAGTAATTCATTAAAATTAGTAGATTTAGTTTTTTTAATTCTACGACAAAGTTAAGAATTAATACTATTTTCACCATCATCTCTTAATCTAGAAGAAGAAGATGTTGTCTTATTTATAATTGTATCACCAAATTTTGAAGCGTAAAATACAAACATAGAATTCAATAAATTCAAATTTTAATATTTTTTTTCTTCGACATTATCTAATTTCATATTGTTATAATAATATCATCTAACAACATATTTAAACCATCAATTTTCATTCTAGGATCTAAACATATTGCTAAACAAAATAAAGTAGGTATATCTGACCAATACTTTTTAAATTTAAATTTCATTAAAGAAATAATTTGTGCAAATAAAGGATGATATCTATATGAAGAAAATACTTCACTAATACGAACTATATGTGAAAGAGTTAAATTAAATATAGGATAATAAACACCAGAAAGTTGTTCGGTGGCTTTATTAAAAAGTTTTAAAATTTGAGTAATATGCCCAGCAACTAACCAATCATTATTATTAATTGGATCACCAGGCATATTTTGATTGTAAAACATTGTAAGGATCTCTTGATATCTTATAGTAGACGTAAGCATATGATATGTTGAATTCCATCTAGTAATAACATCACCATTAAATTTTTTAAATGATTTATTAAAAGATTAACATAATTTTTTAAATTCTTGTGCTCTTGCTTTTGAAGAACGCATATATCTAATAACATCTCTTATTTTTTCTACATGTATATTTACTTATTTTAAACCATCTTGTACACATAAATTAAGAACATGACAAACACAACGAACATAAAATAATTCATCATCTAATACTGGCTTAAATAATTATATAAGGGGAGGAATAGCAACATCATTATTACTAGCATTATCAAAACTAATCGAAATTCTTTTATCATTTATATTATAGAAAGATGTTACAAATCTAATAGCAGAAAAAATGGCAACAGAAGTGTATGGATATTCAAAAACTTTAAAACTAATTATTTTTTTTTGCAAAATAAAATTTTCATCAATCCAATGTGCAGTAACACAAATGTAAGAATTAGTAGTACGTTGACTAGACCAAACATCAAATGTTAAAGAAATTTTTGATTTATTATTTTAAAAACTAGTCATTATATTTTCTCTATATATAAAAAATAATTTTAAAGCATCACTTTTCATTGTATTTCGAGTAATTTTTTTATATTTTGATTGTAAAGTATTTTGAATCCAACTAGAAAATCTTGGTTGATCAACAAAACTAAAAGGAGATTCACTTTGAACAATTAATTTTGCAAGTTCTCAATGTTGAAAATCATCATCATACGAAAAAATTGTTAAACCAGAAGAAGATAAATTAAGAATTTGTTGAGCTTGTGCAACCTTATTGTCATGACCCTTTGCATGACGTAATAAATGACCAGTTCCTCCGGTTGTTGAAGTCGGAAAAAAAATTTGATATTTTTTGCACCGGGCTATTGTTATGGTGCCATCAGGTTCAATAATTTTCTCAAAATATTCTCAAACCATACTTTTTTTTCTACCTGATGGACATAAATTAATAGATGGATTTATCTCTACGTTTTGATTTTGTTGAGTGGTAGGAGTGGTAGGAGTAGCAGGAGGCATTTCTTCTAATATATTTGATCCAGCTTGTGGAGTATAACCTGAAAAATCTCCATCCGCCATTAGTAAAAAATTAAAAATATAAAAAGTATAAATATTATACTAATCAATGAAATAAATTGAAGAGATTAAAAAAAAAATTTAACAACAATCTTGAATCCTTGTCTTCTTGATGAGCTTAAAATATTATTGAGAATGATTGTAAATGAACTTAGAAATTATTAAGAGTAAAAGAGTTGAGAGTTGAGAGTTGAGAATTGAGAGTTGAGAGTTGAGAATCGAGAGAAATAGTTGAAGATGAAGATAAAATAAATGAAGAAGGAGATGGGATATTTATAGGATAACTTAATTTATTTTTTATATATATAATATATTCGTCGGCCCGAGCCAGACTTGGCTCGGGCCGACCTAGGCCTAGCGCGCGCCAGGTCTCCCGTGCTCGCCCAGAGCACAGGCACGTGGGCCGTGGTCGGCACTTGGCTCGGGCTGACCTAGGCCTGGCGCGCGCTAGGCCTCCCGTGCTCGCCCAGAGCATGGGCACGCGGACCGTGCTCAGTCCAGCACGGTGCGCGACTATGCTCGACCCGCGTGCTGTGCCGAGCACGGCCCGTCTTCTGGGCACAGCCATGCCGGGTCGGGCCGTGCCGCCCATGGGCTGGCCCAGCCCGTTGCCACCTCTAGTCATAAGAGGTGTTCTTCTCATTCTCCTCATCAAGATTAAAGTTGGACATAACAAGGATGTTCCTACCATAATCTGGGATTGAAGGAACGGGGGAAGCAGGTCTATCATCAGGATCAACAAACCTAGGTCCATTCATAACCCTACCCTTCCTACCAACCCTAATCCAAGGCCCATAAATGTTAGAATCAATTGAACTAGTTCTAGCAAGAGGATTATCAACTAATTTAATATTATCACCAGAACTAGCATGCTCAACAGAAGTATTATTTCTATCATTCTTCTCCAAATCAGAAACAGAAGCAGGTTTAACAATACAGTCTTTAACATGATGACCAATAATATCGCATTCAAAATAGAACACATGTAATCTTTCATAACGAATAGCTTGAAATAGACCAATTCCAGGTCTACCAATCCAAATATCCTGCTTCAAAGGCTTATTAAAATCTAATTCAATACAGACACGCACAAATTTACCTCACTGCCAATTAAAAGAGTTTTCATCCACTTTGATAGGCTTACCAACAGTAGAAGCAATCTTAAAAAGATCAGAATTATGCCAATACTCCATGGGTAAATCAGGGAGTTGAATCCAAACAGGAGCCGACGAGCTAGATCTCTTCAGTTAAAGCCTTAAAGTCAAGCTTCCATGGCCGAAGATTGATCAAGTCACCCCTAAAGGCCCACGGACCATTAGTAAGAACTTTAATCGTGTCCTCCTCGGAGGAAAAATGAAATAGAAAAAAGACATTCTCAAGATCTATAATGTTCGCAAGATTATACATAGACCAAATAGTCATAGCCCAATCACTGACTTGAAAATGAGGCGGAGATCTACGTAAAAATCGATCGATCAAAGAGGAAAACCAAGGCTGACGAAGATCTTGAAGCTCGGACTCATTAAATTCAACAAAATTCGACGAAGAAGATTTAATCGAGGACTGAAGCTCAAATGACGAAAAAGACTGAACATCGAAAGCATTAGCTTTAAACAGCGAAGCCCAAGAAACATTCTGAGGTGATTTAGAGTTTACCAAAAGGTCTTGTTTACGGACAGTAAGCATAGGAGAACTAGGGTTTAACGTAGCTTGACCTTGATTCAAAGGACTGTTACCATTAGCAGTCCGCAAAACCTCCTTCAAGCCTGGCTTCTTTGAGATATCCTCGTCTCCAAGTTGGAGAGCCAACTGACTACGAACGGATCCTGCCAAAGTCAAAAGGTTAGAGGAAAAAAGGACGGAGTAATAGCATTCATACCTGTAGATCCATGCTTGATCACCAACCCTGGCTTCATCTTTACCTTAGGGCTCCCCATCTCGGACAGCTCCGAGAGGGGAAACCCTAGCGGCGGATGGAACTCAAGGCAACAGAAACAAGAAAGAAATCTTAGTAACAAAGAAACGTCGAGAGCAAGGCTCTTAACACACACCAACCCAATCTGCCTCGGGATATCGTCTGCTGCCACGCACGCGCGTGACAGGGCAACGATACCAAGGCAGGGCGAGCTCTCCACCAAGGCCCAGAAGCCCAAAGACTCTACAAGAAACCCAAATCTTGGAATCTTGGAGGCTTGGAGTTCACATCTGACGTCCAATTTTTCTTTAGAATTATAATTTTATATTAAAATTTTAAGTTCTTCAACTGATCAATACATTTTTATTAATTGCAAACATGTTGAGAACTCTAATTAAACAAGCATACAGGCAAGAGTTTGGTCAGATGGATTCATTCATGGGTGATGGGGTGACGATGGAGGAATTTTGGAAGTAATATATATGCCTCTTTGAATGTATAATGTAACATGATAGTCCCAGCCCACCTGATCGGCCTTTTAAGTTAAGTTAGCTGAGTTTCGTCATGTAAGTGTATATTTGAACCCATGTGGTACTCATATTTATCTTTAATTGTTGAAATATTCTCTAAATTTATTTTTTAATAATATATTTTTTTCACGTGAATCACGTGATAAAAAAATTTCATAGCTAGGTGCATGTCTCGTTGCTTCATCCTCGTTTTAACGTCTTATCGTGTGACGTGTGGTACTAACGATATGATTGAAATCATTGAAAGTGATTCCAAGTAGAGGTGAGAGGATTCGGATATCTTGTACTTTTCGGGCTCGTTTGGTACATCATATAGTACTAATCTGTATAGTACTAGTCTATATTGACTAACCTGATGATACCCATATTCAATCCTGTATAGGACCGATTTTAAAATTTTGGATTCGGAGCCTATCTTGTTGGGACCAAGAATTGGATCCTACTCGGAACATGTACTACACTACAAGTTTCGAGTACCCTATTAGAGGTTTGGAACCTATTCATTTTTTCTCATCTTTTCATAAATTATAATTCAATAAATAAATAAATAAATAAGGCTAAAAATTATTTTTTTATTATAAAAAATATTGTAAAATATAAATATATTGAAATAGATAGTGAGAGAATATAATAGATATACTAATATATAATAACATATAATCGATTCATGTTGGAATCAGAATCGTATTCAATCAATTTTTCTTAATTTCATATCTGAACCCCTACCCAAATTTAATTGGGGTCTACTTGGAACCTAATATAGCGTAGATTTCAACCAGTTTCGAGTCTACCGGTACTAATGCACACTCCTAATTTCTAGGCTTTGTCTCATTGTTTTGGTTCATATTTGAACCTAGATTCGTGGTCTATTAACGCGAACCGAACTGACTCGGTCTGCTACTGAGTCGAGCTCAATCATTTGGACCGATCGAAACTGGTGGGACTCTACCATGAAATTGAGCTAGTTTATTATTTTCATATGATAAAAAATCAAAGTAATAAACAAATTATATTGTAAAGGAAAGATTCATTGTTTTTCTTCTCACTTTTTATCACACCCAAACCAATAAATTCCAAAATGACAAAAACAAGAATTGGTATATATATATATATATAACTATAACTGGAACCATTTTGATAGTGTACTTTAATGCCTCATATGATGTTTTAATAAAATAGAATATTTATATTTTGGTGAAACAATAATAGGCACGCACAAAAATTTTGGTTGTCTCTACATCCACCCCTTGTATTCTCCTTCCTCATCTTTGTCGATTTTCGATCAATCGGAGTCATGAAATGAAACTCCATAATCTTTCTTCAAAAAAATTTCCTCTCCTCACTTTTCTTCCTTCTTCAAACTTAGAGTATTCCTAAGATTACACCTAGGATCTTATATGGTGAAGGAAAAGGATTTTGAAGGTCCTCAAGGTAATAGTAACGATGGAAAATATATAAGAGATGATGAGGGGGTATTTTTATCCATCGAGGTTGGTGGTGATGATGCGTTTACAAGGCTTGACGACGGTGGGAAAAAAAAAAGAGGAGAAAAGAGAAAGAGGTTGAAAAGTTTTATGTGTTCAGTATGTTGTTTCACCGGAACATAATATTGATTATTTTATATTGGTGAAACAACATACAAGGGCATTAGTAGCATGGTATTGTTCAATCTTAAAGTCGTGTTTGTTTCATAATAAAGTATGATTTTACATAGTATATGACATTGTTCATTCTCTTATTGGGAAGACTTCCAATAGATTGTCATGATTTATAGTGGTAATCTTATAGTTTGAAAATCATAAATTTTGACCCATTTTTTAAACCATGAATTTAGTAGTTTCTCATGGTTCAATGAAATTTTCTTTCTAAAAATACTCATAATCTAAATTTATAATTCATCTTATGTCTTTCATCTACCCATATCATATTAGACTTTTACTTATCGTTGTTGATCGGCTCAGTCATGACTCTATTTTTCTCTGTAGCTATTGTCATATAATCATATCATACTATATCATTTTCCTAATAGAATAATAGTAATTATAGTATCATACCATACGATACGATAGGGGCGACAAAAATGAACACGACATGATAGCACGACACGAGCACAACATGATAATTGTGTACTTGGGCCAGGGAATTCGGCCCGATAAACTTATTGGGTCGGGCCGGCACGATAACATTGCGGGCTGGCCCTTATCGGGCCGAGGCCAACCCGTTTGGCCCGTTAAATATTAAAATAATAATAACTTCTCGTCTGATTTAGTGCTTCAAGATTGTAACTGAAATTAATACATGAAGTTTTTTTATATGAAATGTCATATTTGGTGCTTATTTAATCTCTCAAATATTTTAAATTAATTTTTTTACAAATTATTAACTAATAAACGAGCTCACGAGTCGTGCCGAGCGGCCCGCAAAATAGTGTGGATCGTGTTGGGCCGTGAATTTTCGGCCAACACAGTTAGTGGGCCGGGCCAAACTTGCACGATACCTTATTGTATCGGGTCAGCCCGTTTTGCCAACTCTACAGTACGATATCATACCATATATTATTTAATCATGTTGTACTTCATCCAAATAAGGTCTAAAGGTATACTATCAAGTCAACTGCGGGATAGCACAATTGGTGGCAACATGTTATAAGTTGTCTAGAGGTCTAGAATTTGATCCCTAATACGATCATCTATTATGATTTTTTATCTTTGTTATAAAAA
The DNA here is from genome assembly GCA_034359265.1 of Canna indica. Lineage (NCBI taxonomy): Eukaryota > Viridiplantae > Streptophyta > Magnoliopsida > Zingiberales > Cannaceae > Canna > Canna indica. Next base: position 12,292,172 of record CP136893.1, on the reverse strand, counting down.
TAAAAATAAAAATATACTATCAAAATTGTTTTTAATTTTAATATTTTTTTTTATACCGTTTTATTTTTTATTATTTTGGAACTTATAATTTCGAGTTGGGTAAAATAATCATTATTTGATGGGGACTAATTTGAACTCTAGAAAATGAATGAATGAGCAACCAAAAATATAGAACGATAAAAAACAATAAACAAGTCTTCATCTTTACCGTTGTAAGCTCTGTGACTGTGAGCGAAGGTTAAATAAAGAACGAGTTCATGAGCATATTGCATCCCATACACAAATCTTACCTTTTTAGCTCTGCGAATCTAAAATCCACCAAATTGCATCAAAATTTGTTCTTTCCCCATTCTCACCAATCCCTCATCTTCTTTCTTCTCAGGATCAATTTATCAATCTATCATCACCCAATCCCATCACCAAAAAAGATTTGTGTTTTTTTCTAGATCGACCTCACTATGCTTTCCACTCCAATCCCCAACTTGCCTCAATGCCGAATCCCGCCGACTCTACTTTCCCCTGACAACATTGGACCGCAAACCCTCGCCTTCCCATCCTCTTCGCCGTTTTAGGGCCGGCTTGATCTATGAAGTGCCCTTCCAAGATATTTCTAGGGTTTGCGATTTCTTCTGCCCAGGTTGGTCGGTGATGTCTTGTGGCTCGTCAGACCCGCCCACTTACTGCTCAGCTGCCTCCCCCGAGTTGAAGCTCTACCAGGCCTTCATCTTCTCCGTGCCGGTCTTCTTCACTTTTGTGCTGCTGCTGCTGTTCTACCTGTCCTACTTGCGGCGACGGCGGGCGCATTGGCAGACGCTGAGGTTGAGGGCCGCCCAGCTGAGTCGAGGAGAAGTGCCGAGAGTAAGTTTTTGTTTTGAGCATGGGATTTTGCGGGATGCTGCTGGTTAGTTTCATTCTTTGATTTTTTGTTGGTTTATGGTGCATACAGAATGTGGAGTCCGGTATAAAGAAGGAAGTCAGGGAGATGCTTCCGGTGGTTGTGTTCAAGGAGAGCTTCTTGATCAGAGAGACACAGTGAGTAATTCTCTTGGCTAATGACCTAATGTAATGATCTTTATGATCCTTCCGATGTTGAACACTTGAATTGATGATGAATAGAATTTAGACCGGTTTAGTGTATCTTCAATAATTTATAATATTGAAATATCATCAATTGAAGTTTTTACTTGCAAACCTTACATGTGAGTAGTGGCCGTCTTCCTTTCTATTAACTTTTACAATTTGCAATGATGTGGCCTAAGATATCCTCTATTTTTTCACTTACAGAGGATATCTTAGGCCAAAGAAGGTGTAAGAAATGAAGTGTGCGTAGGACTCATGAAGGACCTCAACATCAGCTACATGAATGAATGAATGTGATTAGTCAGGGGTGTACACCGTGTATTATATAGTTGTCAGAAAAGAGGCTGCTAACGTTTTCAGCATCATTGCTTCATTAACTTACAAGTTTTGAAAAATGTCCTCATTATGCCTAAGTTGTAGAGTAATATTTGTCTTAATTATGCTAAATAACCATATTCAGGGATAGCCTTAGCAAAACATGCTACAGGTTCAATTCTTAATAGGTGTACCATACTACCTTGTACTAAATCTTGATAGGAAACTACATTGTTATATGTGGATGTGCAATTATTTTCTTTTTCTCTTAAAAGCATATTTATATCGGGACATAATAATGGTATTATTAGGCTTGAGCACCATGATAGGTAATCCAATCCAATTGGTTAAAATGATGAATCGGACCTTATTATAAGTTTTAACATTATGAGACAATATTCATAACTTACCTTATGTGTCCCTCCATATGTCATTTCCTTTTTTCCATGTGTCCTCTTCTCTATACTTTATATATGTATATAGGTGAAATTTTATTTCTCTCTCCTAAATTCTCCTAATCATGGCGATGAAGAGATAAGGAAGAAGAAGAGGAGAACGACCACCCCTTTGAGTTCTCCACCCTTTTAAGTACAAAACTTGGCTTGTGGAAGGACCGGAGGAAAGCTATTTTCCCTTCATGGTCTAGCTTTGATCAAAGCATCTTCATCATTAAACAAACTTCATTTCAAGGTAAGTCATCCTTAAAGATGACATGCTTAGCTTTCCTTCTACAGGGCAATACGCACTCAAAGGGAGGAGAACTACAATCTCAGCATGTCATCTTCAATATCAAAAAAAGATTAGATGACTTATCTTAAAATAAAGCTTGTCCAAGGTTGAAGATGCCTTGATGAAAGCTAGATTAGATTAGTAAGGGAAATAGATTTCCCTTCACAAGACAAGATGCACTTAGAGGGGGAGGGGACTCAAAGCGTTGGTTCTTCTCTTCTTCTTACTCATCTCTTCTCTTTTTCTTACTTGTCTCTTTATTACCATGATCAACAGAACTTAGAAGAGAAATAGAATTTCATCTATATAGAGATAGAGAACACATGGAGGAGTGGTAAGTGATGAATGAGAACTCATCACCTTTCATGTCCGACATTTCTTTGGTCCTTGTGGTTTTTGGATATTTCAGCTTAAAACTATATAAGTGCTTCAGAGTGCCTCTTTGTTTTTCTGCACAAAATCATACCTCTTCCGGCAAGTGATACTGTATAAAAATCCTTATAGTAAGAACTAAATCCTAGGTTCTTTTCAAGTTCAATTAGGAGCAATATGTTGGTTGCCCCATAGATCCTAAAATCATATCTGTATCACATGCTATTTTTCTAGATGTTCTGTATGCTTGGGGGACTATGAGTCAGATGATCGCCTGCAGAAAATACCCCCTTGTGGGCACACCTTTCATGTTGATTGCATTGATCATTGGCTTGCATCCAACACCACATGTCCTCTCTGCCGAGTCTCACTCCTTCCAGCAACCAAATCCACTGTAAGTAACTCAGATCATTCTGGCCAAGTAACTGAACAAGGAAGCTCAGAGCAACAGCCACTAGAGAGGCTGACCAATTCAAGACACATCATCTCTGAAGATGAAGCTGCTCATGGGCAAATAAATGGTGATGATGAACGCATATGTGCCAGAAGGGAAACGGAACAACCTATGCATGATCAGGAAGCGCCGATTGCGATTGTCATTGAAGCCGGCAGTGGTGCATGAGAAAAGTATTGACGTGCATTCCGCTATGCATTCTCATATGAAATAATTTGGCATTTCTGAATGTATCATAATACTATCAATTACAATAACTCCATGCTTTTCCAAAGTAGTGAAGTATGGGCTCAATAATCAGAATATGAGCAGGTAGGTTGACAAGTTGCATTCTAGGCTATGTAGGATTTGAGTTATGTAATGTGACATAGCACTTGTCATGCCAAAGAATATGGGCTTTGTTGTTTCCACCTGTGTTGAAATAATGAATTATACATGCCCTGAAGAAAATATTTATTGACACCAGTGATGTAAGTGTAGAAACCATTGATTGGTAAATATCTCTTTGTAGATACATTTGCATCTTTTGGTCATGATTATTAGCATGTCTAAAATTAAGGTAGTGCATGTGATGTCTGTTTTTATTTTTCTTATGAAAAGATAATTCACAGAGTTGACACAGTTCAATAGTTCACAAAGCGCAATTGAGATTTTCTTTCTCATGAAAATATAATGCAACTTGAGTCAGTGGAATAGATTTTCCTTTGTGGGGTGGGAGGAATAAGAATTAAGAATAATGATTAATAAGAGAATAGCCAAAAATGACTTAGCTAATGTATTAATAAATTTTAACATTCTTTTGTTTGATTAGTATAATTATTGCAATTATTAGGACCAAGTGGCAGTCTTAAAAGATTGTGTAAGATGATTTGGATTTAACCAAACCAAATAATATTAAGTCAATCAATCATTCATTTTGAATTAACGGTATCAAATAAAATTAAATTGAACCAAATCATTTGCAAAATTATCAAATTGATATAACTTTTCAAATAAATTGTTTGAAAAATTATTAAATTGTTATAATTTTAAATAGAACTACAATCGAATAATTTTTAGTGATGTGGTTCAGATTGGTTTAAACTTAAATTAATATAAATATTAAGTATGATATCAATTCATAAACATTATTTAAAAATAAGAGTTTTTGTTTTTGTTTTTACAAAAATTAATTATTTTAAATCATTGAGTTATGTTTGTTATATAAAATTAATATTAGATTCGATATATATTAGATAAAGAAATCTTCTCTAATTCTTCGTTTCTTTTTTTATCCAATCTTATTTTGTTATGTAAAACAAATAAATCATAGGAGGATATTGATTGAGATAAATAATTATCCATTCCTAATTTGTTTTAAGTGGAATACTATTTTTCTTCTTTGATTCCTAATGAAATTATTATATTATTTTCAATTCAAATTTCAAAAATAATATATATATATAGTCTAATTCTCAATGATATTTTTTTTACCAACAATGATCTTATTTTCGTAATGTCTCTATTTATAGTTCTCAACGCAAAGTGCCTAGGGCCTAGAAGACACCTCACCTTATTCAAGGTGAAACGGGTTTAATTAGGTGAAAACTTTCATCCATAAATGTTCACTTGGCTTCTTGCTTTATTGTTTGCTCCATGGTAGAATATGATTTATCATATATAATATGATTTAATTTTATAATTTGAAAGATTTTTAATAAATGGTCATGGTATGATATGGTAATCTCATGATTTAAAAAACATAAATTTTGACCAAGTTTTTAAACCATGAATTTGGTGATTTCTCATAATTTTATAAAATTTTATTTCTAAAATATCATCAATCAAAATTTATAATTTCTGTTATGTCCTTTATATACCTATATCATATTAGACTTTTATTTATCATTCTTGATCGGCTTAGCCAAGACTCTATTCTCCTCAATAGCTACTATCATTTAACCATACCATACCATACCATTTTCTCAAATAAGATAATAGTTTTTACAGTACCATACCATACAATACTTTATTATACTATACATTATTAAATCATACTTTACCTCATCCAAACAATGACATAGTGTCACGGGCCAATTGTTTTATGCGGAAGAACCCGTGTGGCACCCTTGCATCCCGTCCAAGGGATAAGCCTTAATCCCAAATCTATCCCGAATTGGACTTCCCGACTTAACATCACGGGGCATATGTTGGGCCACGTGCCAACCTCGCATTCCATGTCCGCGCCCCCAAAAGACCATGTTGGCTGAATGGTATTGAATGCGTAAAGTAAAACAACAACTACAGGACTATGGACGCAAGAAAATATAAAACCAGGTGTAAGACGAACTCCGCAATTATCTTGGGCGAAGAACGACATGTCGTACGCCCATATGGGCCACTCCTTCGTCTCCGCCCAAGGCAACCGCTTTGTTTGTCAACGCTCTCCTACATTATACATGAGACCCCTAACCCCCAAGTGTCACCCCCAAGGTTCTCAAAAGCACGAGGAGCATGATAAAATTGTGGTCATGCGAAATGGTGATTTTTCATGGCCACGGTCAGGACGAATGCAGGAAAATTGCTCCGCTTAGCCGTGACGCACGCACAAAGTGTCGAATGACCTCGAAATGCATCCAAGTCATACCGTGGGCCCATCGGGGATCGCACAAAGAATTTTACAAATACGAACTAGAATAAAAGGCAAAATTACTTGGACGCGAAAATATATTTACAAATATGTATGGAACATTCCGTCATGATCCGTCGTCGCTCGGGCGCATCGAAAAGTCCCTAACAATAGGGTGAAAAAAGAAACGTAGAAAAGTTTTAGGGTGAAAAAAGAAAATGTAGAAAAGTTTCCATTGTCAAACAAAAAAAAAATAAAGACTTTTACGGAGAGGAAAAAAAAAATTAGCCGCCAACGCCTTAGTATATTTGAGGAGTCTATCACCGTGATAATCTCGGTATTTTTTACATCCACCCGTAAGGCCTAATACTACTACCACTACCGTAATCATTTTCATCTTTTTCCCCTTCGTCTTCCCAAATTTCTGTTCTTGTTTTCTTTTTGACAAGGACAAAAAAAATTGCTAGTCTCTCTCTTTTAGGTCAAATCAATTAAATTTGCCTGGTAGTAGATTTGCACCACGTATCCAGGGAAAAAAGGATCACTTAAAATAAAAAAACAATATATTGTTAGCCGCATAAATTGAAGCATCTCTCGATGAGTCGGGCAATTCATCAATTCTAAAACTTGCTTTCTTGACCTAGACGAGGGATGACAGTTAAAACTGATTAATCATGATTAATTGATTTATCATAAAATTCAATTATAAATAGTAATTTTACTATTCGATTTTGATTATCCTTTCATGAATAATCAATCAGTAATCAAAATTAATTTTACCTAATATAATTCATTTAACTATCAAATATCCGATATTTAATCATTTCAATTTCTAATGACAAATTCAATTTCGAATAATAATTTTAAGAACCGATTTAAATTTTTTATTTAAGTTTTGATTCCAAATAACAATTTTTTAAACGACTTTAATTTCAATTATATATATATATATATAATAATTAACCAAATAATTGGCACCTCTAATATAAATAATCATGAAAATTTATGCCTACCGCTTAATATGTTAGGCGTTAGCAATCTTTCACCAGCGATCAATGTCTTGTACTCTTGTCACTACTTCTAAAGCCAATTGAGTGATAAATCAACAGCATAAGCAGTAAATGAAACAATGGGTACAATTATATACATATTTCCCAATTGATGATAGTATGATGTGATAACACAAAGGAATTCGAACAAAAGATGGACAAAAACAAAATAGCAACCTGAGTAAAGCAAACTTGAACAAATTGGACAAAGCAATAATGCAAGTATCTAAATGATATAGATATGTACAAAATTCTATTTGGTAGTAATGAAGAGACAAGGAAACAAAGAAGACAGTAGTGATTTCCATCATCACCATTAAAAAGCCTTATCCCTTTTCAGATACATCAGACAAAAAACGTCACCTTGCAGCCAGCCACCTTGCTTTTCATGGGTCGTCTGATGACCTGCCCGACTAAGAAGACGATGACCCACACCAAAGAATGGAACTCTTAAATCAAGCATCACTGCTATCCATCTTTTTGGTTGGGTCACACACTAGCCACAAAAAAGAGCAGCCAGCTTGATGGCAACTTTGGCAAAAAGAAGCATTGCTATATATTTAGGCACACGAGCTGATGGGCAGCAGGTCACAACCAAACAAATGAAGAACAATAGTGCATTAACTGGTGGTGCAGGTCAGGAATCCTGATCAGTAACTGGAGTTTGATCTTCCAGGCTGTTCCCTATGGCATCAGCATTGCACGAGGCTTTCTTGCACCCTGGCCTCATGAACTCGTTAACAGCTGGAAGTTTCACCCTTGGTGTCAACCTTTTGGCTTCATCACACGTGTAAATATGTATCTTTCTCACCATGTTGCAGAACTCACTGCAAGAGCAAGAAACAAAATCCAAATTTGATGTCAATAAATTACTACGATAAGGATGGCTTCTGAGACCATTCAAATTCTAGTAGGATTCTCAAAGTTTAGCTTAAGGGAAGGTTTTAAATCCTTACTGCCAGGGATCATCGCCAACCATCATCATGTCATCCTCATCATCTGTGTAGACAACCTCCCACTTTTTTACTGCACCAGAGAGCTCTCCCTCAATATTGAACATCTCTTCAAGCTTTTGCAGAAGCTCCTTATATCCATATAATCTAGTCAAATCCACTGCCCTACCCACTGCCATTCCTTGCATGTGGACCTGCAGAACAAAATTGGGTTAATCCAACACGCAAGCTGTATTTGTTTATTTTACCGAATCCATCTACTAACAGCATCTATATCTCAAATGTCCATAGGTTATATATTGCAGCATCTGCATCTATAATTTTTTACTCAAAAAAATTAGACTTCTCGGGTTATCCTGGTTAAAAAAGAACAAGCCATTTGGAAAGAAGAGTTTAGCTATAACAACCTTAGTGCAACTCCTCAGTTGCCGACATGGAATCTCTTGAGGTGACCTTAAGCAAGACTTCTCTGGCTCACTGCTGACAGGAGTGTCAGACCTGTTGATATTTGATGGTTGAGATTGTTGATCTGATTCCACATCCAAAGATGCCACTGGTCCATCTCCAATGCCAGTAGTTGTTGGTGGTTCCTCTACAGCAGAACTCTCAAATAGCTGGATACCAAACAGCCTGCATCCTGTGCCAGTTTCTTGCTTCTTTTCACTTCGTTCTTTTACTCCCGCTAAGAAGGAATCGTGATATTCTGTCCTAATTGAGCCATACAATGAAGACCTGTTAACCACTGATGGTCCACTACTTGCATTGATTTCATTTGAACCCGGATTTGATGCTGATGAAAACAGAGATGCTGACAAGGATGATGCATACAGCTCTTGTCCTTTTGGCAACCCTGAAAATGAGAAAGTTTGAGTACTCTCGGCAGGGCTTTTCCATAAACCTGAGGCGAGAGAAAAAAAAACATAACAGCATCAGAATGATCAAGTGTTGAAAAGCCAATAAGATCTTTAATTTATATTAAAACAAATGATAGGCATCTCATATACCATATTGTTTCTCTAATGAATGTGGATTGTCTGGACTAGTGATATTGCCAATAGATCAGCATGAGTATTTGCTTTGTAAGATAAAGCATACGCTACCATCACCACACCTCAAAGATTTGCTCATCTTGTATTTTAAACCTATGAACATCTAGCATATTTTTGTGACTAGTATTAGTTATTATTTACAATTGTTCGGCATGAAAAGCCAATAAGGCTCTCCACTTAACTCCAACTGAACTATGATGTCCAAGCGGTTGAACTTATATATCCACACAAGCACTTTATATAGGCTCGTTGGGAATAAGTTTGCTTGATATGATTCCTCATGCAGGTGTAATGGAACAAATTGAATGAACTCAAACATTGCAATGCTGGATGGGCACCAACAAAAGAATCGCAAATCCAACTATAACAAATTCAGCAAGAAGGAATTTGTACTAATATGGAAAAGTTTTAAAAAAAAATACTCATTTCTTATATGATTTGTTACCAGGACAATAAAAATTAAATGATCTAATGCATGTATGTCTAGTAGAGACAAGCTATCTAATAAGGCACTGCATTTTGGGTGCACTAGTTTTGAATTTCCACAAAATAGTAGACGAGTAACAGATAAAATCTAGCATAAATAGGCATTGCATGATTGATGCATATTACATATACTGCAATTTAAGTGAAAAGAAACATGAAAAAAGCAACCCCAGAAAGAAAAAATGTCTGTAAAAGGTGATTAAAAAAAGGCATAGGATGTGGAGAGCATATATACCAAAAACTGGAGCAAGCTCGGTTGTTATAGCAGATGAAGATGACGTTCGTGTTCGCTTGGCTTTCGGCACTGTTTGAGGGGTTGCTGGTGTAGCCGTCATAAGAGGTTCCAATTCCCATGGTGAAACTTTGTCTGGTCGTGGGATAGACGAAGGTTCATCCCATTGAACCTAGAAACACATAAGTCAAAACACTGGTCACTCCAACAAGGAAATTAACACATATTTTGCATGTTATGTCTTGTGACCCGTCCAAACACCAATAATTACTTCTCCATTGATCTAAAGAACTTATAATTGCATAATTCTCTTGAACCATTAGCAGGAAGTTCCTACCTTTAAGGACCTCCATTCAGAATTTGCCCAACGAGATGGTGTCATGTCTACACCAATGATAGTACCACTAAACCTGTAAAAAGATAAAATAGTATCTGGCTAAATACAGATTTAACTGAATATCTTTAATCCTCACTGAACTTCCACTTACCTCCTTTCTGGAGTTTCATCACCCTCAAATCTCATCTTGAATCTCATTCCAACAGAGAATTTGTGACTCTTGGCTTCCAGATACTTGTTTAGACTTATAATGAACTCTGATCGACTTGTTCTGAAACATGAATATTTCTTAATAATTCTGCTCTTTAGTTTCTATTAAAGAAATATACAAATCCAAACAGGCACCAATGAACTTGTGTCTCACAAACCAAAAGAGAATCCAACAATAACTGAATGAACAAAAGCAGACCATACGAAACTAAAAGCAGTGCAACACTGATTCCAACTGAATGAAGTATTAAAGCTGAAAAGACATGTTGAGTGAAGAAGTTCCAGAACCAAGCAACTCTTAAAATTGTAAAACCAGAGGCAGCCACATTAATGAACCAATACATTGTGAACACATGCAAGCAGACATACACATTGAGAGAGTCTAACCTTGGTTTGTAAAACACAGAAAAAAGAGTCCCAGTAGAAATAGCATGAGATGCAGTAGCCAGAACTCCAAGATGCATGCTGTGACTGGATATGACTGATGATGGCATGTTAACAAGCTGTCTCATAACCCTTCTCACACCAACTCGTAGCTCATCATTCTCACCTCTGCCATGTGGACACACGTATGAGCAATTCAGCATTAACTCCCGAGACAAAAAATAAAAATGAAAAAACCATAGTCTACTATAAACATCTATTTCGGAAGATACATGGAAAAATTTGTAAATGCCAACAATATAACTAAACCTTAAAAAGATAAATGCGTCGCCAGCTACCAATCTCTTTGAGCTCACAAAGACACTCCAACCAGTTGTAAGCAGATGACGTCTAGGCTGCCCTGAAAAAGGAGTTGAAACTCAAATTAGCAAATTAGCATATTACATTTTCCAAGTCATCTTGGCATAAAAAGATGACAAGTGTTAAAGATTTGCAAATGTGTAAAACAACTATATGAATATAGAATGAACATCAACCAGAACATTTTGTTTTAACCACAAGCTCATTACACACAATGAATATTGAATAAGGATAACAATAATCTATCTGCAATGTCTTACAGACATACATCATATTCTACTGCAGAAACTAATGGGATGGTGAGTGGAAAAAATATTGAAATGTAGTAGACCTAAATGAAAAGTGAAGCAGCAAATTAGGATTTAAGTAACAAATAGGAAACACTGATTTATAAATTTGTCAAATAGAAGAAGCATCATGTATTTTATGGTCATTTGCCAAGATATATACCTCGAAAAATGTGACGGAAATGCCATTCATTTCCATGAAGATCTTTAGCAACCAATTCTTGGCAAGGGGGATTTTGGGACATATCCTACAGAAAAGAAAAATAGTGAGGAAACCAATTAGGACGCACTCAAATGAAAATCACCAAATCCCTTGTACAGCCAAGTTATCTATGATGCAAACAATTATATTTCGATAGCAACTGACCAAGGGAGGAAGGCATTCATCTGCATGCCTCCTAAGCACTGAGAAACCCCCATGAGTGCTTGTGTCTGATGCAGTTAGGGTCTTACAGAAAGAACGGACATTGCACTTTTCAGGCTCAGATGATGGAGAATCTAGGCTTGTGACCTCATCTTGCTAATTAGAAATAAGAGACAAAAAAGAAAAGATCAGCAGACCAATTATATGCTATCAAAAAAATCTGATTGAATTCCTAAGGTTATATAAAACAAAAACCTCAATGCTAACAAATGAGTATTCCAAGATTTAAATATTCTTAGTACAGAGATATAAATATATATAAATGCAGTAAAATACTATATTCTTACTTTAAAGTCATTAATCTACATGAGAAAAGCTTACATTTAATTCAGGCTGCAATGTAATCTGTGCATATACTTCATCGGTATCTGGTTCAGCCTACATAGATAGGCACAACAATACAACATACTTATAGTAACTTTAAGTATGAAGAATATGAAAGTTAAAGTTAACAATTGTGCATGGAAACATACAACCTGTAAGCAACTTACCCGAAGTTCAACATGGACCACCTTGCATAGGATTTTTGATGGCAGATTGAACAAGGGCATTTGCTGGTCAAGCTCCTGATTAGTTGACGCTTCAAGCTACAAGACAATAGAAAGAAAAATATTATAATAGATATTATAATCTACCTCAAGCTATCCTATGTTTTGGCAAACAGAACGCAAGTGCTTCGTAAGTACTTGTCTGATAAATTTCAATTAAAATGAAGAAATGAGCTACATGCATTATGGAATCAATAATCAACTCTACTGCTTCAAAAGTTAAATTAGGATTTGAAATTGAAGAACTAGTAGAAACTAAAGGGAAAAAAATCTTAAAAGTTCCTGATGATGGGAGCAGAAAATGTCTGCCTATGCAGATCACTAGATGTATTAAAGAGATGGGGATTGCTAGAAAAAGCAGATAAAAAAAGAAATAGCAAGACGAAGTACCTGCTCCATGTGGCCTTGAGGAAAGTAATAAACTCTTTCTCCTTTACGTGGTAGAGTAACCAAAGGTCCTGCACATGCCTTCCATAATTCCGTGTAAAATGCATCTCCAAAGGGTCCTAGATACAGAAAATTTCAACAGTCAGGAACGAGAGTATGATATACAAAATCAGGTTCTAAAATCAATAAAAACCAAGAATAAGTGAAGATTAATAAGATGATATATCTGGAACAAAACTTGCAATGATACCGAAACCAAAATACAAGTTATAGAAAACTGGAAACCCAAAAAGTATCTTTAACGCAGGAATATTTGTCCAGATGAGGTAAAAGAGAACCAAAAGAAGATGCCTGGACAAAATCTCACGAGAACCAGATGAAAAAACTCAGCTTGCCAAACTATGTCAGTATCCATAACAAGAAACCCAAATACATAAGCTATGATGGAAGCGAGCATTCAACGCCACTTTAGAAACAATTGTAACATTCGAAATGAACATCAATACGAAGTACATGGACAAAAAATAGCGAAAATAATGTAGAACACTAGTGAGATTCCCCGAATCAAAGATTGCTTTAACATGCAAGCAACAGAAAAAACGGACGAGAACATTTCAGGAGGTTCAAAATTAAGTAAATCTCGGAACCATTCTTCACTGCCATTTTATCAACAGTAGAAAAGATTTGCTCAAGGAAAGAATCACAGATAAGTGCAAGGAAACAAAGAAGAAGAAAAGGAGGAGGTAAACGGGAAAAGGACAGAACACACACGAGCGGAAAAAACCTTTAGCTCTCTAGGATCAAGCAAAGTATCAAAGATGCACGAATAGATCACTCTGCAGAACAAGAGGGATAACAAAACGTGACCTGAATCAAGCCCTTCGGATGAACAATTTGGAGGTGTCAAAGCCATGACGATAGTTTGAAATTTCTCCTCAAAGGTCGAAGACCACTCAATTTAAGAACACAACAAGAAATGCCGGCGCTGCACTCGTAACCTTCCGAAACGGGTTAAATACTCATAAAAGCCCTCCTGATCACTGCATTAACTACAAAGCAGCCCCGAAAATTCCACCCTCAAGCAAACCTCTAGCAAAAGGCCAACAAAGCCTCGATTACTTCGTAAACGCGCCGCGCCTAAAATATGAGCTGAACCCCTATGTCTGAGCCCTCGTTTCCAAATTCGACGCTTTTACTCCTCGTGTCGAAGGAACCCTAGCAGAAGCGCCTAGTGCGAGACACCTTTATTCGAAGCAGGAGCTTGGTTCTCTAACACGCGTTGGAGGTGTAAAGGTGCCTCCTTCTCGAGTCGTTTCGATTCACCACAAGCACTTCAGCGAGAATTCACCTCCGCGGCAATAGATCTGAGACGAAGAACACCACGCCGATCAGAAACTCACGGAAGCCCGTGAGTATAAAATCCCTCTGTTTTCAACCAGACCCAAATCAGAACAGATATCTTCTGGAATTAGAAAAAGAAAAGGAACGTAAACACAAATCCAAGCTTAGTGAACAGATGCAAACAGAAACAGTGGAAAAAGAGAGCTTACCACAAATTGCGAAGCTCAAATCGAGTCTCTCTTGCCAGAACAAAGCAACCAAGCCGGCACAAATCCAGAGACACCAAAGCACCAGCCCAACCCCGCTAAAAAGACAGGTTTCCGCCAAACCCCAGCTCTTTCGGCTCAGATCCACCACGAGAGCCGACTCTGCAACGACCGGAGAGGGCTCCGACGCAGGAAGCAAGAAGCCAGCGATGAGGAACCGAAGAAGAATCCCGCAAATCACCGCGACGAGACGACCAAGAGGGAAATGGGAGGAGGAACAGCAGTGGGGGCCGCCAGAGAACCACTACGACTTTAAGCAAGACGAGTTTTTTAATTACTAATATATATTCCTTCTTTTTCTCGCTGTCTCTGCTAGACCCTACACGGTCCCTTTGATGAGGCCGGCTCGCTCCGTTTCCCCTTTCCGTTTCCCCTTTCCTCTTGTGGTCCGGTGTCCCCTCGGTCAATGTAATAGTCCTGTCACCTTCTCTGATTCCAACTTCAAACTGATTGGCACACAAATCATCCCGCGTTTTAATCGTGCTCCGGAGAGTCACCGCACCGCGATCCCACGGACCTCCCGATTCCCCAGCAGCACGAGCGTGGTTCCGAATCCACCACCACCCCCCCTCCCCGTCCACAGCGCGACTTCAACGGGCGTTCTTAGAAGTCCAACCGAAGCCCGCCACGTAATCCCTCGGCAACCTTCGGTTTTGGAATCTTACCATGATGCACGAGGGCGAGAACAAATCGGACGGCGACTGTGCCGGTGGGGACCACATCTCGCAATACGCGCGCCCCACCACCGCGACCCGATCCCGCCCCCCCCTCGCGACATCGAGATGCCATCAAAGCGATGTTTACCTGTCGCGTGCGCGGGGACCATCACCGGATCACTGAGCGCGTTAAATTATTGCGGCAGCCAGGGGCAGAAGTGTCAGAGGCGCCTCCCCGGGAGTTAAATTCGTGTCTGGTCCCCGGCAGGCACCACTACGGTCGTGGCCAGTGATATTCCGGCAATTGAACGGTCGATCTCCCTTCAAGTCTTCAAGGCTTCAATGCTCCGGGCCAATTAATTATCATCCTTGTAATAAAATCCACAGCATTAAAATGACCCTCTCCCTCCATTTCAATTAGCCTCATTTAAAGTGGGGTTGGTGGAGGGTGGCAATTTTAGCTCTTTGTAATTTTTTTTGCTTGGAATTTGACTAATTCAACCCTGTTGAGTGCTGACCCATGGATTAATCCAAAAAATGCATTTATGACGTCATGCTAGCGTAGTGTGTGTATTAGTTGGGTGGGGAAATGAAGTGCTGGTGGGAAACCAAGAAAGATGAAACAGGGGCAATAATTGGGTGGTAGAGAAAGTGATGGTGTCCAAGTGAGGAGCAGGCTGGGGAGGGAAGTATTATACCCAGTGGAATCTGTAGCTGGCAAAGGCATGTGAGTGAGTGGGTGCAAGTTGGGCTGAGTATAAATATTGTATATTGTCAAAAGAGGTCACTGTCCAAGTGTCCAATGGCATTAGGCTAGGAAACAAGATTCCAGGTTCCTTCTCCCTTTTTTTTATTATCTTGTTATTTATTTATTTATTTATTTATTTATTTTAAGGGGAGCAAAGATGTGGCTTTGTGTGTTTGAGGGGGGAAAGGAAGGAATAATTGGGCAGGGAAGGAAAGCAATGGGAGGACCGCTGCTGTAGTGCCTGCCTTGTCCTTGATCACCACCAACCTTTGTATTTATATTTCTTATTTGTTTTTTTTTTATTCTAGTGGATTACTTTTATTTTATTTCTAAATTTTATTCTAAAATCTATTGGGGGGATGGGTCTTCAATTTTATAGTTTCTTACGGGTGCAGCCTAATTTTGGATAATGTGTGAAATTATAAGATAGTCCTATGAGTATTAGATAAGTCGTCTAATTTTGGATAATTCTTGTTATACGTAATTGGTATAATTGTTATGTCTAAACGGATCATCTTCGTGTGTGTTTTATCTTATGAGGATTATGATTGAGTGTATTTATTTGCAAGTTATGTTGTGATTAAATTTTAAGCATGTGTGCATCGATTATGAATTCGAACTGGCATTTTAAAGTGCTAGTCGGATTGAACTTTGTGTGGGAATACCTACGGTTGAAATTTCGTTGATGAACATCTCAATCCACTACGCCAAAAAGAGAATGGACACGCATTGTGATAACATTATCAAAATAAATAGAAATCGTCCCCTCGTGGTTTGAAAATTCATGTGATCTCCTCAAGTTCCGCACGCCCTCTTGACCTAATAAAAAGTTTGTTTTTTTTATTTTTTCCTTGAAAATAAATGTAACTTTAATTTAATACACCTCAACTATCAACTAAAATTTATAATTTTTTATTTATAATGGGTCAGCCCACTAATCCATTATTTGTTAATTTTGTTCATAATGCTAAGCGATTCTTCCTCGCCAATATAACTTCAGTCAAAATTATTGTTGTTCATCACTCGCCGCTAGGTGGTGTGGCCTCTATTTATGGGAACAGGCGGCATTAGCAAGACCACTCTTGTCATTGGCATTTATAGGGATCAAACCAACATCAATTGCTTCAACTGCCGCTCATGGGTTTCAAGAGAGTGATAGAAGAATGTTGAGCGAAAAGAATAGTGGTTAGATGCTAAGGCCTCCCTCCCCCCTTGCTATTGTCACCATTGCCAACCTTCTTTGGGGTGAGCATTGGTCGGTTCGGTGAATTAACCAATTAAACTTGCCGAAAAGTGTAAGAACTCATTAACTGTTTATCGAACCAAATTTTTCGGTTAACCAAGCGAATTAATAAAAAAAATCAGTTCTGTTCGATTAATTCACCATTTCACCGAAAAATTACAAAGCCACCAATTGATACCCTGTGAGTTTTATTCAAACCGATTACCTGCCGAAAAATTACAAAAGCCAACAATTGATAGTCCGTGAGTTTTATTCAGACCGCTTACATTTGAAGTGATCAAGTAACGACACCATTGGAAGATTGAAGTGATGCTTGATCGATGAAACAAAGAGAGAATGAAGAGATGCAACCGTGAGCCTTCGTTAGACTTGGCACTATAAGTGAGATGAAAGAGGACAGTGCGTGGCGTGCCAGCAAAAGAGCGCGGGGAGGGAGCACTTGGGAAGTCGGTCGTGGAAGTGGGAGAGGCAAGGTGTGGTGGTGAGGATGAAAGAGATAAGGGGGAGAGACACATGGAGAGTCGGCCAAAGATGAGGGTGAAGAAGAAGAGGGGTTTCGGGGTGCAATGTTGCGGCGAAAAAAATGGGAGATGGGGAGAGGAAATCGGTCATGAGATATGAGGCATGATGAGGGTGAAGGAGATAAGGAGGAGAGGCGTGCTGAGACTGGCCGGAGATGAGGGTGAAGAGAAGAGGAGTCTTTGGTGCAGGTTGTAGCGGAAAAGAGGAGATGAGGGTGAAGAGAAGAGGCATCGATCCAACACTCGAGAAAGATAACCCATATAAGGAGTCTAGCCATGAGTGGCATGACAACTATCCACAATATCAAGTTCAATATCCATTTCGAAGATGGAGTGAATCCTTTGCTTTGTTTCTAAGATGAACCATAAGGATGAGACGTTTATACTACGAAAGTTGAGCTTGCATAGGAAGCTAGAGAAGGGGATATTGCCATCGTGGTCCCATTGCTCAAAAATCTAACTCACCTAGTATTGAAGATGTTGCGACTCACTTATTGTTCTTTTTTCTTAAAGGAAAAAGAGAAATATAGTGAGTAACACGTCAATGAATTAAAATACATGTTTTTCAAATTTGATGATGTAATTAATTAGTAGTAGGTGGACTAATTTGATATGTGTTTAGTTTTCTCGGTTGGTTGAGAATTTGAGATAGCTTATCAAAACTCAATGGACTACGAGAATTTGAATAGAATTAAATAATCACCCCCATTATACACACTAATTAAATGGTCAGAAGAACATTCAAATTTCTTGTTTTCCATGAGCTCTAGTACATCACACGTCGGAGGTTCCACGTGGGGTAGGAGTGCAAGGCCGTGGTTGTGCGGTTGTGTGTACGGAGCCGAGCCGAGCCGAGCTGGCATGTGCTCGAGCTCGATTCATTTAAGAAACATTGAGCTCGATCGAATTTCAATATATAGGCTCGAGCAACTCAAGCACGACTTGTTTGAGCTCGTTTATGCTCGTTTATTTTTCTTAAGGTGACCAAGCTCGTCCAAGCTCGATTAAACTCGACTCGACTTAGATTTATGCTCGATGCGATTTGAAATTTTAATATTTATATAATTGTATATAAGTATATGAAGCTCGATAAGACTCGCGAGCCGTTCGAGCCGAGTACTTCTTAGCTCGAGCTCGATAAGATCGAGTCAAGTTCGAGTTTTCATCAAACCGATCTCGACTAGCTCACAAGCTGCTCGACTCACTTGCATCCCTACTTATGCGTCTACACTTTTGTGCCTGGGGAGAGGGGTGCAATTAAGCTCTCCCTAATCCCTTGTGGAAAAGATAAATCTTAAATATATTATTTAATTATTCAATGTTCGGATAACAGAGAAAAATAAAAAATAAAATTGATGTTCTACCTGATATGTGTGGAATACAAAATTTTTGTCTAATTTTTCTTTCTCATTTATTATCATAATGTATTATATCATATGAAATAAAATAAAGCGAACATAATTGAATAACACATAATTATATAAAGTTTCATACCTTATTCATTCTAGGGGCGAGCCAAAAAAAAATCGATTAATCGAAAAATCGATTCGAAATTGAATCAAATTTTTTGGTTAATCGATCCGACAATTTCGATTTCGATTTTTCAATCCCGATTAACCAACTCATATATATAACATTTTAACTTTTACACTCCAAATTTTTTTTTATATTTTTATTTAAATATGAATAAATATTATGATGCAATACTCTCTCAAATATTATAATACATATTTTTTACTAAAAATATATTTGAATTGTCTTCACTCATATATTTATTTATGTGTGTATTGTTAACACATTATTTAATAATTTCATGTTGAAAATATCTAATTATTGCAATTAATTATGAGGATTTTCTTCTTCTTTTGGTTTTTTATTTATAAGTATTATGTTTGATTTGTATTTTTTTATTTTCAAGTGTTTTCAACAATTAAAATAATTTTGCAATCGATATTATTATTATTATTGTATGTTAAAAAATTTATTAGTTAACCAAAAATTACTGTTTAAACGAATCGCAAAAGTCGAAACCGAGCTATCGGTTAACCGAAGTTAATGGACTAGTTTATAATTAATAATATTTCAAAATCAATGTTAATAGATCAGTTAACTGGTTCATACTTGTTGGTTTTGGGTTCGCTCCTATATGATAAAACTCATGTTTGAATCCATAAGAGTTATTTTGGTCATTTCATGCCAAATTTTTTTTTGGCAACCACACAAAAATAGGGCAGCAGCAGCCACTTTGATTTAGAACCATCAAGAGATAAAAGGAGATTTTTAGGGTATTGTTCCAACTAGTCTAGTTTATTGTTTTCGGCGATCGGATGGTGAGTCGAACTCCGATTGAACTAATTTTTGGTGGAGAGATAAAGGACATTGAGTTCTCTATTCTGAATGATGGTGATTTGTGTTTGGAGATCTGCAAACAAAGATTTTATTACAACAATCAGACTTTTATCTGGGTATTCTTTACTGCGATGAGTTTCATCATTGCAACGATCGGGTGATCATCCGTGGTCCGATCGGGACAAAATTTGGTGAGCTCATTCATGACTCCTTGTTCTTTGATCTGAACGGTGAAAATTTTATTTGGATAACCAAAACCTTGTCTGATTTCAAGAATAGTATATGTCCTAGTCATTTCTACCATTGATCATTATTATCTCCTCATTGTTGGATGGTTGTGTGGTATGTTCATTTTGTTGATGATGAGCCGTGATTGTTTGAGATTTCAGAGATGCTAGAAACTATTTTATATACTCATTTTATCATTATAGTGAATTATTGATTTGCACTAGGTCCCATGATTTTTACCCGTCATCTTGAGGAGTTTTTCACGTTAAAAATTATATGCATTGTTGTGGTTGTTTTTTTGCATTTGGTTTTCAAATATTGTTCATTATTTTCGTTAGTGTTGCGCCACAATTTCTTAACAATACTCACCACTAATTCATACCTACAACATTTATATAGTCTAAAGATTATATAATTTTTTTTTTATATCATATGATAATGTTAATAAATTTGTCCATTGGTAAGCAAATTGTTATAGGAGACGTGGAGGATGCTTCGCATGCCGACATAGTCAATTAATTTCATTTTCTTTGCCAAAAAAAACCCGACTACTCATTTGAGGAATTACTCCATTTTAATTTTTTGAAAAGAGAAAATAATCGTTTGACCCAATTCGTGCAAAAGATAATATCCACGTGGCAGAAAAGAAAAATATCGGATTACACTTGGTCTCCAATTGCATATTGCACGCACTGTGCGCACATGTATAGATTAGCACACGCACTTGACTTGGTCAACCAACCTACATTGTGACTCACGACTCACGACTCACGAGTGGCAGTCCTGTGAATATTTACTCGTTAATGGTTAATTTTGAGTTGGATAATACGATCCTATATAAGCCCTTAGGGTTTAGCGTTTCCCCTTCCTGGCTTCCTTGCTCTGCAGTCGCAGGCGCAGTCGCCGCCGACTACGACATCCCCTCTTTGCTTCTTCGTCTCAAATACTGTCCTACTATTTCTTATTCCTGCAATTACAAAACTTGTTGTCGTTTTGAATGGATCGAGGTTTTGGTCTTTATTTCTTTCCTTTGATTTCGTTGTTTCGATCCTTTTGGTGTTCACACACCCAAAAATATGATATTTTGGGTATGCTATGTCTAATGTGTTCATTGTTCTACAATATTTGGCATTCTGTATCGATTTTACGGTATTTCCTTGCTGGTTTTCCGAAATCTGATTTGTTGTTGCTGATGTTTGAATTATTTGTCCCTCGGTAAAAATTACTGCTTAAGCTGATGCCCAATGATGGAAAACCTATTTTTTAAGAGGCTTTGTGGTTCTTCCTGTTGAGCACCGATGCACGCATCTAGTTGTCTCCATCATCACTATCTTCTTCTTCTTCTTCTTCTTCTTCTTCATCGTCATCATCATCACTGCCATCTCGTTCGTTTTGATGCCTGTTAAGGTGCTTGACGTGGAAAGCCATTCTCTAAGCCTCGGTGAATGTGAATAGCTATGAGATCTGAGGGCTTTCAACCATAATCTAATTTATCTAATTCATTTTAGGAATTCTAAATTTGACAGTATTGTGATGTTTTGTTTGGTTTTCTATTATGCAGGTTATTGTTGAGATCTTCAGTATTTTCGACTGTTCTTATCTCGTTTAAAATGATGAGATTTAGGTTATTGAAGAAACATTTGTTTTGCTGTGCTTATCTCAGTTTCAATTTGTTTTATTGGTAATCAGATACCATCGATTCTCACTAGAAGAACATAACATTAGTTTGTGATCTTCAATTGTTCTGTTATTTTAATTATGATGATGACTTTTTCCTATTCATTTTATTTGAGTTTGAATAATGAAAATGCCCAATGATGAAACTCACTAACATTGAGCAGCTACGTGGCTATTTCATTTTGGCATTAATAACTGCATCTTGTCACCATCTCCACCACCACCACCACCACCACCACCACCAACACCATCACTGCCAACGCCACCATCTCGTTCACTATCATTCGCTTGTGTACCACGATCGCCACCTTCATTCTCATTATTTCTGCATGTTAATGTTCATTAAGAAATGCCATTGTCTGGGCTGCGATGAATTTCTAAAGCTATGAGATCTGAGGGCTCTAACTATTTGAGGAACATGATTTCTAAAGCGAATTGACCTTTTCAACACAAGAAGGCTTGCAATAAAGTGTATTTCTGTTGGTAGTAAATGGAAACATGATTTTAATCTGATAAATGTTATCAATACTCCAGTAGATTTGCTTGATAGCCTGTGTTGTTATTTGAGATTTGCAAAATATTTTGATTTCTGTGTATGTTATTACTGCCAATCTTTTTTTGCAGCTAGTAAACTGTAAATGTAATAAACAGCATTGGTGAACTTCATAGCTTGTGCCACTTCAATATATTGGTAAAAAAGTAGGCGAGTTAATATGGTTGCTTGTAAACCTCTTGTGCCTATCAGAACCCAGTATTGATATTATTTAGCGTAAGCATTCCGTAGTACTTTGGTTACATTATTTCCACTTTCGTTATAAGGCACCAATTTGTTAAGTATCTGGGATTATGTTGGATATGCAAAGCTAGGTTTGGGGAACATTGGTCCTGTCTTTTTGCTATCGTTAAAATGAGTTATGATTTACTTATGGTTTCATTTACTTCTATTAGATGTATTCTTTCTATCTGGATCGTTTTAATTCAGAAAACTATCTTTCCCTTGACCAAAGGTTTAATCACGTTTGCGTGTAATTTTTATACTGAAGAGCATGTTTTGTCACGATTCGTTTTTGTATTGGTGAGCGCTATGCTTATGAACATTAATGATAAGTTTATCTGAAGGAAACATTTTTGTTTTGTGTAGCACGCAAATGTTGGGTATTCTTTTTTGTGTAGCTTTACTTTTCTTCGGGTTTGCAGCCCCAATATTTTAAAGTGGTGTTTACGCAATAATTTTTTTTTGATTAGGACGATTATCCCATTCTAATTGAGTAATTTCCACCAACACAATTGTTTACGTAGCTGAACCTCCACTAATCTATGTCCCTTCTACAATTAAGTCGATTCCACAAGTTATAATTCGTTCATTCTCGTGTTTTCAAAAATCACCTTCTGTAATTCAATGTGCTTGCTACTATAGCTTAATAACTGCAATTTACCAGCACACTGCATACAGTACCTGTACGGTACATAGCCAGAAAAATTATGAAGCTTTGTATCGTAGTATGCTCTAAATTATGCATGTGACCATTTTGTGAGAGCTATCATTGTGTTTAAGATGGAGACCTAAAAGGTCAAATGGTTAAGCTGGAACACTCCATGCCGTCTACCGACGTTTGAGCTCACTGCTTCCACATTATATACGCAGGCTTTACAATTATTGATTGGTTGGGTGCAAATTTATTGCATTTGGTTTAAAATTGATTTTATTTTTGGAGCCACTTTCATTTTACCTAGATTCTGGTATCTTAGACAAACAACAGATTCATTCTAACCCTGCAGTTTATACTTCGCGGCAGTGGTACAACTGCAGTAGCTGAGCTCAAGTAGCGATTTTTACAAAGAACATAATTTCCATTCGTAGAAGAGTACGATTCAAAAATTCCAATAAACCATATAGTTTCTTGAAAACAGGACAGTTTATGAATCAGTGCTACATATTTCGTTAAGTAATATTTACACTTAGCAGCTGCCTATAACAGAATATTATGTAATGTATATATGAAAGTGTCTAGAAAATGGGATTTATGTGTTCTATCCTAGCTTTAACTATTCATGCATTGCAACCCCCAGTAAGTTGAATTGCTTCTTAGCTCTTCATGTCAGTAACTGGACTATTGTTAGTAGGGGGCCAAGGCGGAAATGATTGACAGGAAATAGAAGAAACAACAGTTGTTTACTGATAACTTTTGTCAAAGGAAGTATTCCGGGAAGGACCACATGATGAACTTTGCAAAAATATCGGTCTCAAGAAACTCAATGTGTGCTGCTCGCCCAATGAATGTGTTCAAGTTTTTTGCTTGAGAAGATGTGTCAAAATTCACATCACAGCGCATAAATACTCGCCTTTGAGATGTGGGAGCACGGATCTGATCCAAGCAACTATTGAGCATTTCCATAAAGATATGCGCCTTCTTTGATTGGTCCCAGGAGGCTGCCTGGCACAATTCAATTCTGGCAGAATGGTACGGCACATAACCGTCCTGGTAAGATTAAGAAAAACGCTTTTTTTTTAAAAAAACAAATATTAAAAAATACAATACCAGAAAGCATTCATTTATTTTTGCATATGGAAAAGCATCAGGTGAACAGATAAATCTTCATGTTGTTAGTTTGCTACCGAGAAAGTTCAGAGGCAGTGAGGTTTACATACCATGTTAAGCAGGCCCCATTATCTGTTCAATGACATTGGAAAAATACATGCTAGCATAAAAATGTTCCACCAAGTTTGATGGAGGGCAACAAACAAGGGCGCAGAGAAATAGAATAGAATTTTTTTTTATGAAAAACCTTTTAGTCACATAATTTAACGGGGAGTGCTATGATCAGCATCCACACATTATCTGAAAACTTGCAGAATTAATATTATACAATTCGTGCACCCTCCTATTTTGCCCATAGCCACTTAAAGATCAAATTAAATATCAATTAGGGACTGGAATCAGTGTCAAACTCACCGTCATCCTGATATAGAGTGCAATTTAGTTGTTTTTTCTCAAACCTAATTAAAATAAATTCTGTCGAACAATTTTAAATGGTACATTAAGCTCAGATTACATTTGTGTATCTGTAGATTTAAGATGAGAAGAACGAAAGATTTTTCCTATAAAGTAATAGAAATGAAAATTTTCCTATTAAGAGCATGCTGGTTAAAAACCTGGCGAAGAAAAAGGATGCAGAACAATAAGGGAATAATTGTGCCTCAAACTGACAAAGAGGCCAATATATGTCATATGAGAAAAACATAAATTGCATATAGATGTTGTGGCACACACGTTGTCAACACAGCCTGGAGATCAAATAAAATGAAACTTTGTAACCAAGATAAAAATTCAGCTTTTAAAGTTGCAGATAAGCTAAATTTTAGCTAGTTTCATATCTC